>OW971891.1:5000000-7500000 GCA_943193645.1 Acentria ephemerella
TTATAAATCGTAAGAATTTAATTTTGTAAAAATGTAAACAAACAAGACAACTGCTTTTTAATGCTTTAGTGACAGTGACCTAAAAATCCTATTAAAATATTGTTATATTATAAAGATATGTATACATAAAAATCAAAAACAATGTGCTTTCGTGGCTCTTGCTGTAAATTGAGCATGATTTTGTCTAATAATTAAGGAATTAATTAAGTCAATTTCAACGCGTTGTGTAACTGCATAACTACATACATACTGCTAACCTAATAAAAATAAAATTTACAATTTTAGTCTATGTCACTTTTTGACTATGTTAACAAAAGTAAGTTTCAGCTTGGTATGTTACTAGCGACCCGCACAATACTAATTAATACATATACATTTTCCTTTTGAATCACTATCTATTCCAGAAAACCGCATTAAAATCCGTTCTGTATTTTAAAAGATCCAATCATACGTACAGGCGGAGTTTATTCGTTTTATATTATTTGTAGTAAAGTTTAATTAATAATATTATACAAATAGAATAATATGATGATTTTTATGAAAAAACAAAATTTAAATATATAATAAAAATATAACAATTCATAATACATCCCACGAGGAAACAATTAATTTTTTGTAATTCTGGTAACATCGCACACGTCAGTTTTATTTTAATAGATTGTTTCCTAGGGCTACCAGCTTTCAAAGGGGGCCGACGTGCTTGAGATAGATTAAAATATTATTTTTCTGGAGCTATCCACGTTTAATTTTCAAAAAAAACTGGTAATATTAGTTCATAGTAATATCAGTTTCTTACATATAACATATACACCTTTAGTTCAAAAAATATTATACACTTACGACTAATAAGTACATATGTATACACAGGAAATTAGTTTTTTAGCATTGGTTTTCCGTTAATATATCAATCAGGTTATATCCTAATCATACATATAATATATTTTTTAAATTCTTTGATTTGTAAAATTTTACAGCTGTGTAAGTAATATGTTCAGCTAATTACAATAGATAATATACAATCGATTGAAATGATAAGTAGGGATCTAAAACCCGAAGAGGTGGCAGCCCTAGACAGGCACATGCATTTATCTGCTCACTGCTCGTTAGGGAAGTATGTTGCAAACGTTACAATACAATGGATATAAATCGACATCAAAGATTTAATCGTATTAGAAAAGCGGCCTGTTTTGTATATGACACAGGACCACCAGATTATAAAAAGATGAAAACGTGGGCAGAAGTATGTTCAAAATATGAAGGTTGTGTACAAAATAATATTATTTTTAACTAAAACATACTTATATAAGCATTTTTTGTTAATACCAGAGTATGTACAGTAAACAGCCAAGTACTATTTATATTAAATTGAAAATCTGCAATATAATATTGTCAGTTTTGTGTAATATGCAAATTGGTACACCTATTTACTTAGACTTACTTATAAATATATGAATAATGGTGCAAATCAGACGTTTTTCTTCTGTGATTTGTTCTAAAACCTTGGGTAGCCCCAACAAATAAGTCAAATAAGACGTATGTTACGAAATAGAACGTTTTCCTATTTCGTAACAACGTTTAAGATTTTTAGTTTTTACGTTAATATAATTAACTACTTAGGAATTTCCTCTGTTTCCATATTTGCCTATGCATATTCTTAGTTATTCTCTCTTCTTTGGTTTTGTTTTATGTTTTATTAATTTCCTAGAAGCAAATGCTCTATATTAGATATAATTAGTTATATCATTAGTCTTATATTAATCCTATTATTATTTTTATGAATCGTCATTAGCCGCGTAGTGACTTAGTGAGCAGCCATGCAAGGAATCCTCGTTCACGTTCCGCGTAGCGTTTTCCGAACAAGGCGGTCTGTAGATTTCTTGCACGACGCTGCCGCGCGGGGGGGGGGGGGGGGGGGGCTAAACGTTTTGGATAAAAATGATATCACGAGGTGGACCGACGATCTGGTAAAAATCCCGGGAAGCCGCTGGATGTACTTAAAATAAAAAAAAGATAATGTGGGCCGAAAATGTTAAAAATTGCAATGTTACTTTCAAAAGGGCAATGTACAATAAAACTAAGAATAATGTTCGGGTAGTTCCCATTAATTTATTAATGTAACAAGATTTAGTAAACATAATAAAAACTGCAAATTTTTCTCAAACAGTTTTAACACTTTACGTCGAACATATTCGGATTAGAAACGTCAGGGAATTATGACGTTTTTTTTGTAAAATATTACTTTTGCTTCACGTTACGATTGACAAACACAGCCATTCAAATTGTTACTTTTTAAGCAAAAACAACTATTATACTTACATAAACGTATGAGATGGCTTTTGTTCGATACACGATATAATTGACTCCTGTTCTATCGTTCTGTTGTATCGTTCTATTTTTAATATGTTGTGTTTACAAGATATTAACATTAGACTGAATAGACGTGGCATGTGAATATTGTTTGAATACATTACTACAAATAATTGACATAAATATCGATCTGAATTCAAGATTTTTCTTTACGTTACTATATTAAAATAAAGTATGATGTCTATCTTTCTAAAAATGGCATTGTCCAATTCATCAATAGCTTATATCGCCCCCACCGGGAGGCTCGAGTCTAACCCTTATATAATATTTATAATAAAACCAGAATATAACTTCTATAAACATATAATTTTTGGCTTCACGCTTAGTCTATAGTTTTTTGTTATTGGTTAACTAATGCAAAGCTGCATAGATTAGTTTGCCTTGTTAAATTTGAATGGCAAAACTTCAATTATTATTATATATTTTTTTTGAGTCAAATACGTTTTTGTGTAATCTAGCAAGGAAGGAGGTAGTCATAATTATACTCCAAACTGTATTGCTAATATAAATTGGTAAGATTTTTGCGGTAAAATGTTTTTTCTGATATTGTGCAGTACACTTTTATTACGGATACAGTAATCAGTGCCTCAAGGTTATATATTTTTATCCATATTAATATAAAATAGTAAGGATGATAAAGTTTAACGATATATTTTGATAAAAAAGTCACTTAATCTTTAGTAGTAGTTTATTTGATTTTAGGTTACGTTTTTATTTCAATGCAACTTTGTTATATTTCTGCAGCGGCTAGTAAAAGAGGCATTGATAGACGTTGTGTAAATATGGACCGAGACGAAGCCAAGGTACACATGAGTAAGTCCATCAATCCATTGTTGTAGCCAAGGCTTGTTTAGTATTTTTCTCAAATAATGTGCGAAAATTAAGTAGTACCTAAACAGAACTTTTTAAAATACAATTATCAAAGTCAATGAGCAACGAACAACAATAATTTTTCACATGTCAGTGTTCTATTTTATTTTCAAAAAAAGCTTTTTATTTGCAATACAGTTTGAAATTTAAATAAAATCTTTGATTAATTACCTCCTTTGTTTTAATCAATCTCTTTGAAGCGACAAAGGAACACTTGCAATAGCTTCATACAATACGAGACACAAACTACAATGATAAATAAAAATATGTGTTTATTGAATTACATTTATTTATCACGGAACTGATTTTATTACATCTGATTTATTTTATTCTATGCTTATCGTTAAAAGATCTTTCCATTTTAAATTACAAGGCCGGCCGATGATCGCATTTTTCGCAAATTTCGATCAATCTTCAAAAATGATTTTTCAGAAAAAATATTTTTTGACCCGTGTCACAAAAGTAGTATTTAAATAATATAATTTGAACAAATTCTATTATTGAGTTGTTTTGTTTCGTAAACAAAACCAGATATTGTGTAGGTAGGTACATGAAAGTGTTATAAAAATTCAGATAAGAAACAAAAATAAAATTGGATCTTAATAAAACGTGGTTACTATTATTCAGCAGTATAAGCAGTCGATACATTTTTCCTGCACCTGTCTCTGTTGCCTAACATCGGACTATTATTACAAAAGGGCAAAAAAACATTTAATAGTATGAATGTCAAGCGCAACCGTTAAAAAACCTGACATCGATCGAGGTAATTCTATTTCTGTGGCGGTTGACATGAGCATTTGTTCAATGTGAATATTCGCATCAAGAACAAATTCTTGTTGTGGGCATTTTTTCATGGCAAATAAACAGTCATGACGAATATTTATTTATTTCTTTGCTTTCAACAATTTACCACTATCATTAGATGTTATACTTAATGAAATAGTGTAATTATTTCAACAGAACACATATATTTTTACCACTCCAGAATTACACCAAATAAAATACAGGAAAAATTTAAAAAATTGTTATTCTTATTTAAACGAACAGATTATATAATAGATAAGAAAGTAAAAGAAGGTGTATTGAATCGCGATTTCTACGGTTTTATTATATCAATAGAAGATTATATTAAAAGTTTATGATTTTTGCGGCTTGGGTTCTTGTGGCTTTTATTGTTGTAAGTGCCGCCACACTTAGTAAATTATGTGCGAGCTCGTTGCACTGCTAGCAGCAGAAGTCGCCATCTCAATTGCACAGACATAACACTGCCCTAGCAAATCCACACTAACGACATTTCCCCATAAATAGCCTAATCATCTAGGAAAAAAAGGTTATCTGGCAATGGTAGGATATACAAAGATGTAAATATAGAAAGGATAAAGGCTACAGAAAGTAATCCTAATATTAACAAATAAACTTATTTTGCGTGGATATCAGGTTACAGTGTTAGATTTTAAGTGTCACGAATGCTTTGTAAAGTGCCACTATTATTTAAAGTAACCTAGTGATAAAATTACCTTTCAATATTAAATAATTGTTAAAATCAACCAAAAATTTTTGTAAATCTGGACTTATCTTTCTCTTAGATAAATTTTGAAAATAAACGGCATATGAATGTAAAAACTATTGTTTTATCCAAACAATATGTTAACTTGCGGCGATCCAGATTAAGCTCATTTTTCAAAAATTCTAATCAAATGAACGATATTTTTTGATATTTTTTTTTGGAAGGCAAAGAGAACTGAAACCCCAACCGTCATGTCTTACGTAGTTGTTCTTTATTTATGGCTCCGGAATATGGGTACAAAGTATCCCTTTGCCCCGGGGAGTTTTTAGGCGACTAATGATAGGCCTCGCAATTTTGTTAATGACACGAGAATATTTTGAAAATGGAATGTAATATAAGTTATTATGTTAAAATAAGACGAATATGGAATGTTATTTTAATGATAAGCAAATGAAATTATACATTTTTATATAAATGGAAATTAAACACTGTTCAACAATCTCAACAATATTAATTATTATAATCCTTTTTCGCATAAAACTATACTATATCACAATATACGAAATAAATTATTCAGGCGCTGGCATTTTTTTGCTACATTCTGCCTTACAGGTAAGGCAAAGGTATCAAAGTGCATACAGGCACGACCTATTTGACCGTATGCTTTCTATTAAGAAATACAATATAATATGGCTAATAAATTGAAAACTGTCATTAATGGTTTTAAACATAATTTGAAATTACATTATGAATATTACAAGATCGCCGCACACAGCCAGTAGAGAGTGATAAACGGTATAATCGCGTTAAGACAACAACGCGCATTTATTTACTATAGTAGTAAATAAATGCGCAGGGATGTCATCAGGTCCACTAACATTCCGAATATCGATCGACTGATCTGATGGTGATTTCCATCTCTAATATAATCTCATCAGCAATGGCAGAAATGCTGGCATTCGGATGCTTCTCACTGAAACAACGCTGCCTAAAGGGGACGGATGCGAAGTAAACTCGCATACCATCTCAATTCGCTAACGCGTAGTGCCACATGCGACGTTTAGCCACAACAGGAGTTGGCTGCGGCGTCACTGACAATTTAGCGAATATCAGAAAGTGGTCTGAATTCCTAGGGGAGATCGAGCCTCTACCTGATCTCTAGCAGGATTAGTGCTCCAATAGGACGCCCTTTTTGACGCCTTTTTTGCGTTTATCAGCAGTAGGTCCAACAAAAAGTGTGCTTGACTGACTGTCTGGTATCCTGGTGGGCTGGATTACCAATTGAGCCAGGTCATGCGTGAGAGCGAAGGTGTGGCTAGTTCTCCCAGAATGGTCAGTTTTGGGGGAACTTAACCACGTTTCGTGGTGGGCATGAAGTCCCCTAAAAAGACAAATTTTGCATTCGGAAACTGCTCCTGGGCATCATCTGCTACCCGACTAAGGTCGGGTAGCAGATGATGCCCAGGAGCAAGAATAGTCGAGTTGTCTCTATGTCACTCAGGAGCAAGAATAGTCGAGTTGTCTCTATGTCACTCTGATGGGAACGTCATCATAATCAACGTGCACCCCGTGATAGAAAAGGAAGGGTCCTTAAACAACGCAGACGTCGACACTTTGGCTTTCGCCTTGAAGAACTCTTCAAATGCATGGCCGGGATAACTTAGGTAGATAGTGTCTGCCGGGCGGAGTATTTGTGTCTTCGTCAAGAAAAGCAATACTGGCCGGACCGTGACGAGATGCTGGTGGATGGCATCGAGGTTAGCCTGGAGCTTGAGGATGTTAGCAAGGCCAACCTTAAACAGCGTGGTTGTGGTGGGAGTGTGCACCGCTGATCGACCGACTCTTGTTAAGTGCGCTATCATGGTGGATAGCAGTGAGGCATGAATTGAGAAGACGCTATCGCAACAAAAACGGTCAAGGCGTGACGGCCTTTTTTTCCTAGGGTAGAGCCGACAAAAGTAGTGCTGATCCATCGGATGGAAGGGCTCCCAAACTATCTCAGGAATGGCCGCCGATCCCAAGATTATGCGTGGCATGATTGGGCAGCCACGCGAACTGGTTAGGTTCACTCGAGCTCCCTGTACTGTGCCACGGGCGGTCAGTGAAACAGCTGTTTCTTCAGGTCACCCTGTCCGGCGGATCAAGGCAGTCCCCCTGGCACTGGATTGACGGAAGCCATTATAAACCTTAACTGTCGCGGAAACGTCCCTTTAAGCTCTGGTTTTCCGCTGACTGATCCTAAAACGCGACCGAGACGCGACGAGTGGTCACTTAACGGGTGTTATGCCATACGTACAGTAGTCACTAACTGGTCGTTAAAACCCTACCACCAGTGGAGCAGATGGTATTTCGTAAATCCTTTAGTCGCCTCTTTGATTTTCACTGAAAATACGTTACCTTTTCTCACAGACCGGTTACGTATTTCCGAAACGATTAAACAGCAGTCAGATGTGCCCCATAAATCGCTCATCTCCCTAACTCTAGCCATGGTCATAATTTCCACCCAACTCTTAGTGTTTCTGTATGGGTCTGGTTTTATCGCGAGAAAGTTATTTGTCTGAATATTACCAAATACTGAAATAATTTTAAATTGTTTAGAATTTCGTTGAATGTAATAATTCTAGCACATCACTTGTTCTCCAATTTAATTAAATCGGTAAAAAAACTTTTCTAATGATTAGATTACATTTCGACGTTTATAACAGGCATCAAAAAAGGAGAGGGTCCTCGAGTCGTCGTAATCTTCTTTTTTCTGTATGTTCAGGCGGCTAGATCGTGTTAGACCGACCGAATTTAACGTTTTCACCTTTCCAACATTAAAGCTGTTAAGGTTTGTAAGATGTTGCGCAACCATCAGGCAAAGTAGATAAGTTCCTCAGTAAAAAAGTCGGCAATAATAGTTTAGCGATAGTCCCAAAGACTATTTTCAAGTTAGTCTTAAAAAACAATGTATCACTAATTTTGTAAATTATATTTATAAATATACAACATAATAGTATTTTGGAGATGTAAGATGGCGGACGCAAATTTTAATCCCTAAAATGCGAAAGTAACTGTCTGTTACGCTTTCACGGCTAAATCACTGAACCATTTTGATAAAAGGTATAGATATAATTTGAGACCCTAGGAAAGACAGAATACTATATTCACGATCATCGACATTAACCCGATCGAAGCCGCGGGCGATTACATTTATATTATAAAATAAATATGGGTATAATTTTTGTGCTTTTCGGGCGTCCTGATTCCTCCTGATATAGCATCAATTTTGAGATCCAAGACTAAGGGCCCATTATTTATATTGATTATAAATTGATTATATATTGATTATATTTATTATATATTGATTATTAAATGTTTAGATAAATGTTCATGTTCAATAGCCTGTAAGTTTTTAAATTTGAGTCTTATGAAGAATGTTTTAATGAACCTACAATTATTTATTTCAGTTATTTTCATTGGATATTATACATCGTGTTCCTGAGCTTATACATTAACTTTGCATAATATTTCTGTGACTCTTGGTAAACATATCTTACAAACGAAGTAGTAATTTAGTTTTGATTGTGTTTTACAGTTAGAATGAATCTTAATCTATGAGATTTTGCCACTTTGATTTGACAGATTTTGACACAGCCAAAACAGACAACTCTGCATTTTATATCGCTATGTATAGTGGCATGTAAAGTATAAAATAAAAAAGACATTTAGTGCTGTTATGGAATGAGTTTGTAATCTATGACTTTTTACTTATTTCCACTAAAAGAACTATTCTAGACAGTGAGTGCCTACCTTATGATCGTAACGATTTTCTCAGAAATCAGATAGTCAGATAAATAAATAATTTTAAAAAATCTATGAAATCATCGTCAGGCTTTTGTATCTACAAAACCGGTACAACAACGGTATCAACAACCGGTTGTTGTTATGGTTACCAAAGTTATTATCATTCCAATTATCATGTCATTAGCTATATTTACTTGTTATTTAGATAAAAATTTTGCAGATTTTTCTTAAATTTTGGAGAAAATAATCCTACTTCGTTTTTTGCTTGTGATAATACCATACGTCTATCCTGCTCATCATCAGGTTGAAATCAAAAAACATTGTTTACGTCAAGAAAAGTTTATGTGCACTAAATTTTCATATGAATCAGAATCTGACGTTGTTAGTTCAACTAAATAGTAATTCAGATTAGATAAAATACATACAAATATTTAGTTTGTATGAAAAAAATGGTTTCATATTCATAAAAGTATCAATAGTAGGAAATGACCAATTTAATGGTTTGAATTAATATTCAGATATTCGGCATATTTGCCGAAGTTAATGTACTCATGAACACTAGGATTTAGAGTGATTTAATAATATTTTTTGTATTCTCAGCAACCCCTTTCATTTCTTACCCATATTAAGCAAGTGCGTGTTGAAAATAATAAATAAAATCGTCGTATTGGATTTAAAATGTTGTCATTTAGGTAACCATGCATCCAATTGTCATCCAATCTTAACCTGTATGCAAAATTTCATCTCAATTGGTTAAGGATAGCGACTTAAATTCAGTTGCAAGATTTAATGCGAATATTTTTACATACGTTCTATACAAATACAAGTTTAATATAATGTTGTTGTTATTGATATGTCCGCATAACATAATTATTTTATTCATTCTGTAAATTGATTTTTACATTAAAAAATCAAAGGTCGTCGTTAGGTTCAATTTCCACGGTTTCGGGTTTTGGGATGATTTTTATGGCAACACAAATTTGTCGTAATGTATGTGTATCTGTGTGTAAGCGTTAGCACACTTGAAAATTTTTCTGCGTCAGGTTTGAAGCTGCATATTGTATGGAACTGTCATTCTAGTATGTTCTTATTCTAAACTAAAAACTTAAATTTTAAGTTTAACCATATACATGTAAACATAAAACAATTGCTGAAAGTAAACGAATTATACCTATCTTCTACGGCTTCAGTAGAGGTAAAAGTACTCTCTATAACTTAGTCATCCTTATCACTGATATGAGACTTTTAAGACTACGGCATTTGCGTATTATATGTATTATGTGTTATGCGCACGTACCGAAGTTCACTAGGAAGAAGTAAGAAATGCTATCACAGGCGTATTTTTAGGTAACGACAATGACAAAGGATAGGATATAGGACTTGGATCAAAGAAACAAACAAGTTAGTACTTCCAAGAGATGTTAAAAATGTTCACATCTATCATTATAGTTGTCATTTGACTTACCCATGTCAGTTATACCAGCCTGCCAGATGCAGCAAGACCATCTTTAAATTTACAATTTGTAATCGGACACTAATCATGAACTTGATGTATCTGTAAGAGATATTGAACTTTCAGTGTCTGAAATACAAACTAATGATTCGATCGTGTCTCTGAGAGAGGAAGAGATTGTATCAGAGGGTTAAGAAATACTGCCTGATTAAGAATAAAGGAGAATGATACTCAGAGAACGTTCTACTCTAAAGCCTCCTACAAGATACGATGATTATATAATGAGTATAGAAATTTTGATATGTAGCAACGAACCAAAGACATATAAAGTGGCTGTAAATGGCTGACCAAGATGTTTGGCGCATAGCAATGGATAGTGAAATGAATTCGTTACATAAAAACAATACGTGGGTTTTAGTAAAACCAAAAGGAAAAACTAGAACGTTATCTTGAGTAATTTTAGGTAAACGCAAGTGGGTATTCAAACTGAAAATGAAGCCCGATGGAAGCCTAGATTAGTGAGCTACTCACAGAGGGAAGGAATTGGTTATCATAGGACTTTTAGTCATGTAGCCAAATTAAGCACAGTCAGAGTTTTACTGAGTATTGATTTTAGTGAAGGGTTGACTTTACCACTGCTTTTTTAATCGGAATAGTACAAGAAGAACTACTGTACATGGAACAATAGGAAGCAAATTATGCAAGTTGAAAATGAGTCTTTATGGGCTTAAGCAAGCGCCTCGCTGTTGGAACATCTATATCCCCGACCAACGACGCCTGCATTTTTTTTTTGCCTGGAATTAAAACATCAAGCTGATGATACTGTATTTATTCATTAGAGAGCCTACATTAAACGATTATTAGAAAAATTCAGATTGATAGACTTATAGTGTATGTATCCTGTGGTAACACCTGCTGTAAAAGACTCGAGAGTTTTCAACAAAACGACTATTATGCAAATTGATTTCCTTTACAGAGAAGCCTGATATAGCTTTCGCTGTAAGCTTGGTATCGAGGAAAGTAGTCCGCCTTACAAGTACCACCCCCGCACGAAACAACGCTTGAGAAATTATAATGTAAGAGCAGCGAAACAGCAACTGGCTGATTGATAAACCTACCAAACTGTTGTTCTAGGCAAGACTTGAAATGCTATGCGAGTGTTAGCTTATCAAGACAAACATAGAGAAGTGGATATTAAGAAGGTTACATGAAATGTAAAATATAGTATATTGTTTTGTAAATTTTTTTATCCTTTTAAATATAATCTAACATTTTTGTAATTTTAAAACTTTTCTTCATATTAATAAATATAAAAATTAATGTGAATATTAATATTTATTATAAAACAATGATTGCTTCATTAGATACACGTTATAAAACAAAATGGAAGAAACAGCTTACTAGTTTTTTTTTCATATCACCTTATGAACGTCTACATTAGATATAGCACGGAGTCTCATTGTGTGTGCGCTACCTTTAGCAATCAAAATAACCTCTATTTACCTACTACAAAGTCTATATTAAAAACTAAATTAAAATACCTACCATTTATTACTCTCATTGTAATTTCATAATAACGTTTCATCAGTAGCTAATTACACAAATAAATGAACAGCATAGTCTGAGAAAATCCCTAATACTCTATATGCTCTTTGCCATATCAAAAACTTGTACTTATTTACTCAAAATAATCATAAATATTTCGTTCTACTGCAGCACATTTGCGAATGTTGTGTTTTGACTGTTTGTATCAAGATAGAATACCGAATAATTTTCTATTCTATCATTCATTTATTAAACAATCTAATTGTAAGTTAAAAATTTCTATGTAAGGCAAAATAAATTTCTATGTAAACTTATATCTGTGGTGGTATTTAAAAATTGGCAACAAAGCAGGTAATCAAGGGTTTTATTTAAATTTCGAACTGGGTTGCTATTTTATCTAAAAATTTTGTTTTCATTTCCGCGCATTATTTGAGAAAAGTACTATACAAGCCTTTACCACATTTAGGCATTGATGGATTTGCATTTACATGTTAGTCCATCAATGCTGACTGCTGCAGTAATTTACTATTTCTTCAAACTGAGTTTGTTCAGTCAATAGCCAATATCTGTCAATTTTTCACATTGTTGTACACTCTAACACATTGAAACTCGGTAAGATAATTTTGACAGTTTGACAGACGTACTGTTGAAGTAACAATATATTGCCCAATATGCAATTGACTCCAAAATGGACAACAATTTTTTTTGAAATTTTTATTTTTACAAATATACTTTTGCAATTATTTTTCTACTTTATCATAATAATAATAATGAAATCATCAGTGGCTGTTTTTAAATTTCATAAACACGCGTTATTGGTGGAACATAACGTGACGTCAATTTACGCTCGACGTCTTCTGTCAACAAGCTTTTTCTATGATTTCAAGTGGTTATTTGTATTTATTCGCGGTTGTTCCATATTTAGTAGATTACTTTTCTGTGTTAAAGTATTAAATCCTTGTGAAGAAAGACTTGATAGAAGGAACGAAACCGGTTTTGTCATAGCACATTAGGATAATTTTCATCATTTAAAATCGGCGTGATGATCATGTATTTCGTACCCAATTTCGATTTCACGAAAAAGCTACAAGGTAAATAAGTTATTTTATTTAGTAATAGTATATAGTTGTTCTCCATCTCAATCTTGTAACGATTATAGATTTCAGTATACTTTCAAATTTGAAACCCAGAAATAATAGTAAGTTAAAGTAAATAGTTTCGAACATCCCTCTTATTCTAATAATTTACGTTTCATCATAGGTAATATTCTGATGGATACAATTCTATGTATTAGAAGAATATATAGAAGCATTAAGAATGTCATTCCGAACTTTTGGTTAACTAGGTTTTCGTGGAGGCTTGTAAACAAAATAATTTTTTACTAAAAAAATTTTAAAAACAAATATTATTGTTAAAAAAAAATGTTATATGTATTATAAAACATTTTTAATTTTTAAAACATTTAAAATTTTCTTCACAGGAATATAAACAGCCTAAACATAAGACTTTTTTCACCTTGCACTACTTTTTCCTTTTGCCTGCATATTTCGGCATAAGGAAATATATTTTGTCATGTGAAGTTTAGATGTTATTTTGGCACATTAGAACGACAAAATATTTTTAAAAGCTTTACAGTGGTTTCCATGGTAATAAACACTAGTTTATTACCATAGGACTACCTATCACTCACTTTCTTAACTTTCAGTAACTTTGTGAACCTAACATTTCTTTGTTGTCATCGAACTCGTCTAACCTGTACCCCTTGTGTCAATTGTATCGAGACGTTTCAATAGTAGTTGCGTTCGGCTCATTCCAATATTTCACTACAAAAGCGCTGCTGTCGCTTCCATACTATTGGCATTGACAGTTGAGTCAGTTCAATTCATTGAAACACACTAGGGGTACTAGCGTACCTGGGTAGTGATTAATATTTTTTTTAGCTTAATCTGTACTAATATTATAAAAAAGAAAGATTTCATGGTTTTATTGTTTTTATTGTTTATCTTCCAAAATATTGGACCGATTTTAAAAATTAAATACACATACGTGCTCATTCGTTCGTTTTTCACACAAACGAATTAATATTTATAGTATAAACCGATATTAACATAGTCGTGTAAATACTATGGTGATATCAAAAAAAATAAATTCTAAAACTATTTTCAAATGTTCTTATCTTCGAGAACGGGTTGTTTTCCCCGCATCCTTGCCGCAACACGGTGTTGATGCACACTGGCCAAAACCAGGGCATCCACCTCCACTAACCGTGCCTGCACAGTTGTGATGGCCCTCTGCGGTTGACGTAAGAATGCCTTCGTGATGGTCTCCCCCCGGGACACTGAGCCTACACCGGAGCTCCATACAGTGTCATCGACCTTATCACTCCGTGATAAAGCCGACGATACGACGAGTCCCCCCCCCCCCCACATTTGCGAGGAGCCGTCTGGAGCGGCTGGACTGCTGCACAGCCGGGAAGTCAGGAGACTAAGTGCTCCGGAAAGTTCCACCAAGGGTCCAAAACCAGGTCGATGTACTACAGATGTATCTCGACGGGGATCCAGACCCTCTCTACTCGGACCTCGAGCCCCTGTGGGGTTCTGCGTCTCGGGGCATGGAAGGCCATGGCTCTCGTTTTAGAATGTTCTGATTGCCTGCCCTATTGGGCAAGGTATATTAATTTTTCAAAAATACAATTATGCAGTTTTATTTTTCATCAAAATCGGGCCCCAGACTCCTTTGTGCACTTATATGATATTTTATAAGTGGTAAACTAGTTCCATTTAAATAGTTACTTGCCACTCTTGTCATTGTACATTGTTGAAAATTATCTTCAAAAATTATATGTCGTGTTAAGATTAGTTTATTAATGTAACAATTCACACATCTAAATGTACTTACTGTGTGTGGCTAAATAGCTCTTGATATTGATAACAGGGAATAATTCGAACAGCTTCGCCAGCAAGGCTGACAAATATATTGATACAAAAATATGCCCGAACTCAAAATCAAATACTAATATTAATTGAAATCTACTTTTAAATTAACGTTTGTCTTTATGTTATTTGAGGGCCTAGAAAAAATGCATTTTGATAAATGTAAACTAATCGCAAAATGTAAAAAATGTATGGGATTTGATATGAGCCCGCGCCTAGCTGTCAGTGGTAATTGTCCATTCCGATTCGATTGCGATTATCGCTATCCCTCTACCCTATCTAAACCCTCAAAGTAGTCTCATGTGTCAGTGACATTAAAAAAAAAAGAATCAAATTAGGAATATTTTGTTTCCCACTATTTTTTAAATAAATTAATGAATATTGAATTTTGATAAATTTGATTGAAAGTATTTTGCGGTAGACAATTGTATTTTCTATCTTATGATACTCACATTACATTATCGTTTATAATAATTTAATAATTATCGCACATCTGGCAACGCTGTAAGCAATAAACAAAAAGTGCAAGTTTTAGGCATAACTTGGATCCAGTTGCGATTAAATTTATTACATAAACTGCCGAAATAAAAAAAAATGCGAATACGTATAACCCGTCAGAATAAAATATCATATAGCGGAATATCAAAATGGATAAACTCGCGTTACAACTTTATTTGGGAGAGAATGATGTCGAAGAAACATCAAATCACTGCTTGAGCTTAGATTTTATGGTAGATAACGTAATTATCCTCATTAAGCAATTATTTAGATGAGTTTTGTTCAATGTATATCGTTTCAAGAAACGTTCTAAAATTTAAGTTATCATAGTATTAAAACTACTTTTAAAACAAGATATATACTGCGAAACGTCTATAATACGGGACTAAAAGTTTATTCCTATCCCTTCTTATCAAATTGGAATTAAAAAGATGCGAATTACTTAAAATTAATTTAGTCCGTGCCCAACGGAATTGGAGTCAGTATTTTGATATATTCATTAATTTATCAAAAAAATTATTAAGAATCATCGAATTACCACCAAAATTTACGAAAAAAGAGATCTATGTATCTAAGTCCCACTGTTGTTGTTTTTACTGTCCATGTGGTTCCAACGTCGCTTTCATTTGTTTAAATCTTTGATGCTATTGCGTCACAAAACAGCTTTTCTACGTCATTAAGTTTAAATTCTGAGTTATTGGTAACAGTAAAGTTTTTATTTGGGTCCACGCCAACTCAATTGGATAACAATAGTACCTTGGCAGGTTGAGAAATTTATATTTCCGTACGTCCGCTCGACATCTGTCGTCCGAAGGAAATGAAATATTATTGAAAATTTGAGGTAACGATTAATAAATGAATACTATAAATTAATTTCTATCGAAAGTCACCAAACTGATACTGGAATATGGAAGTGTTTTATACATTGTATGATAATCCAATCGTTATGGTCTAAACAAATAATTAGGCCTACTGCTTACTCAAAAATCAAACAATACTTTTTTTGACGTCATTCAAAGTTACTCAAACTTTGAATTACAGTGTAACATTAAATATCCAAAAAATACTGTCTATAACTAGGCATTTTTGTTGCCCTAAAACTCTTAAAGTAAATGTTTAACCATTTTAATCCATAGGCATACCAATTTTGACAATGGAACATATATGATTTTTCCATTTTAACTTTAACATATCTTAACTTTATTATCAGAATCTGGAAAATCTGCGTTACTTTTGAAATTACCTTACTATATAATTATTTAATTAGTGAACACACGTATACATTACGATAGGAATCAAACCACTTATTAGATTTTATAGAATTTATTTATTTAGTCTTGTATTTCCGTTCCAACAGACGATAAGTTATTATTTTGTAGTGTTGATTTATTTATGAGATCAATATTGAATTTTATATTTTGTTACAGTGGTGGCGAAGAAAGTACGGGCAGTGCTTGTCCGTTAGCGGCAACCGCTGCTGCTCCTGCCAACTGGCGTGGCACCAACGATAGCGCGACTGAATACTGTCGTCGTGGGAATACTCCGGCAGCTTACAGTCGCTATCAGCGGACCAACTCCAACACTCCCTACTCCACGCCGCCCTCAAACGTCGAAAGGTATTATATATATATATATTTAAATATTATAATTAAATCGCAGAACCCACTATGTGGTAACGGGAGCGTTCCGAAGGTTCTAGAATATTAGTTATATTTTGTAAGTATTTTTGGGTGTTTGTTTGTATTATTAGATCCTCCACACATGGAGGGTGTGGTTGTTGCCAGTTTCGATATGTAAATAGAGCAACCCGTTGTTACAAAAAAATTCGCTCTCGGGAACTGAGTGGCCTCAGTGGATTTTGCACTTTAAAGAACAATATTTATTTTAAAAAATCTTTTATGAACACGAGTGATTTACACCTATGTACATCTCCGGTAATATCAAGTCTTTTTGCTTGATATTGCAGGTGCATTGATTATGCAGATGTCTATCAATACTATATTTCATACCATACTAACAGAATTACTTGGTTGCCGTTCTATGGTATACAAAATATATGGTCATTTTGTGAACCATAACGAGCTCTTGACACAGTGATTTAAATAAATATACTGAGGATTGAAGAACCATAATTAACGTATTCTTTTATATAAATCATTGAAATTATTATTTAGGTTAAATTATTATTAAGTTATTATAATTAAATTATTAATTATTATAATTCATTTAAATTATTACTAGATGAAAAAATCAGTAAATTAAGTATATATAATATCATTAATTAAAAAGGCCATATTAAGTTACGGTTTGAGATATTTATATTTAAATTTTAATGAAATGTTCTTTTGGAGTCATTTTCACGCCGTAATTAACGTAAGGTACGTTATCATTGTAAGTGTCAACAAAGCTTATGAGGCAAATACACACTTCTCTGCTCCCTGCACGGACACCTAGTCATCCTTATGGTACGTTTCACGCCTTTTTTGAAGCAACCCATGTTATAGGAAGAGGAACACTTGCGTCGGTAAAGTTATGAAATATCCTTGGTTGCGCCATTTGCAACAATTGTCAGTGCAAGCTGTCAATGCGCAATGTAACTTTGGGGTATTATAGGCGTTGCATATAAGTTCAATCTTAATTAAATCCTAATGATGTGTTTTCGTTACCTCTTTCAATATTGTACAACTCATGAAATGTCAAATGATTGTAGGACGACTCCTCACCATCGGTGGTACGCGAGCGGGGAACGGGGCAGTGGTGGCGGGGGCGCGACAGGCGGCGAGAGCACGCCGAGCACACCAGGTGGAGGCACCGAGGGCGGGCGGCGGCGGCGGCCCTCGGGCTCCGGCTCATCGCGTTCGGAGTCCTCGTCGCCCGAACCCAGTGATACCTCGCGTGCGTCCACGCCTCAAGCACCGCCGCCACCGCCACCGCACCACACGAACCATCGTGCCCCTTCTACGCCCTCACATCATCATCAGGTGCGTTACAATATTCTCAACCGAGTTTTCGCAACACAACGTAATTTCTGGGTTTAATAAATCTACAATAGAAGATATGTACTAGCTATGTAATTCAAATAAATATCGAGAAAAAGTCTACCAAAATACAAAATTCTAATGTCATATTGAGTTCCATTCGAAATGTCGTTTGCGCAGTCTCATATATCCGAATGTTACTACTAGTCCTTCACCATTCATTCGACTTCAATTGCAAATTCCAACCCATCGGTGTTATTTAAGGTGGAATTTACATTGTATCTTGTATTGAATATATATTTACAAACTACGTCCCCTTTCTGGCATTATAGTAACACGTGTAAATAATAGCAGTTTACTAGCAGAGATTGCGATATAAATAAGTAGCTCAAACAAGACACAGCTAATCTAGTCTAAGAGAAAGATTTCGAACACTTAATCCACATAGTAACTGGTAGCTGTATGGCGGATGCTTATATTTCTGGAAATAACTAATCTGATAAGAGGAACACAAATTATACAATATACCTGTATTAAATAGTATTTAAAAAAGGAATATTATCTTGATCAAAAACTCGGTGAATTTAGAACGTTTTATGGAAGTTATGAAAATTCATTAGTGCTGCGTCATTATTTTTAATTGCTCAAATTGTATTATAGTTTGCACAAGGATCTAATATGATTAATCAAATAATTTCGCGCTTATATAGGCAAAAAATTCTTTATTTTCATGTTTGTTTCACAGTGGTCGTCTACGGCGAGCGGTAGACCGTTAGCTATTTGCGTGAGAAATTTACCCACGCGATCGACTGATACTTCACTCAAAGATGGTCTCTACCATGAGTATAAGAAGCATGGGAAAGTGGTGTGGGTTAAAGTAGTCGGTCAAAATGCCGACAGGTACGCGGTGGTTCGCTTTAAAAAGCCGTCCGATGTAGAAAAGGCGCTAGAGGTCTCACAAGACAAACTTTTTTTTGGATGCAAGATCTCAGTGGCTGCTCACCAAAGTTGCGATGAAGATGCCGATTCGGCTAAACCTTACGAGACTGATATCGACGAATACCATCCAAAAGTAAGTTATTGTCTTTGTTAAAAAAATCTTCCTTCGAACATTTATTAACTCTACGATACTAAGACATAATTGTTTCATTTCATGATTATTTAGAATTAAATTTTAACGTTAAAATTAAAAACGTATTATAGAATAACAGTTTCCGATTTAATGAACTTAAATTTTCATCTAATCAATATTATCATAAGACCTTTCAGTCGATAAAATAGGAGAAAAACTGTCTGATTATGATATGTACATACACGTTTCAAACAACTTGTGTTATGTACACAAGTGGTTTGATTAAATTATATTAATAATGATGTGATTTGCGGGAAGTTTTTTTAACATATTTTGCCTAGAGTTGCAACGAATATTCGGTTATTATTTGCTGTTAGGACTTTTGCTTTGTACTAAGTGGACTACACAATTACAAAAATACTGTTCGTGCAATTGCCGAATACCTTTTCGAATACATTTATATTTAGACTATTCAAAGTTTTTCTTTTTGTTGATATGCCATGTTACTTCGTATCAAATTCATTTCCTTGCCAACTTATTCAGTAAATACTAGTTTTCGCAGGCTGTCGAAGTTTAGTCTAAATTATTAATATTATTTTTAAATATTTATAAATCAATGATAAAAGCATGTTCAAATCTATTATGAACTATGCTGCTTAAGTAACCACGTAGTTTGATGATAGTATAGCCAATTAAAACGTAATGCATTAAAAAATGTATTTTAATAGCTATTATTATAATAATATTGTGATATTTTTATTTCAGTTAGCAAACAATATGGAAAGCTATACCTATTCTATATACCGTGTTCAGTAATCAGCATGGGTTCAAAAAGACGAATTTAAATGAAAGTTGCTTGCCACATCTACCTTGAGTGTCAACCTAACCAACTGGATTATATAAACATACAATAATCTCATATTGAATAAAATAATAAATATTACGTATATATTTAGTGTTTTATTTGTTTA
Source organism: Acentria ephemerella (assembly GCA_943193645.1). Taxonomy (NCBI): domain Eukaryota; kingdom Metazoa; phylum Arthropoda; class Insecta; order Lepidoptera; family Crambidae; genus Acentria; species Acentria ephemerella. Next base: position 5,019,981 of record OW971891.1, read on the forward strand.
CAATATAAAATGCTTTGCCACTATTATTGATTATGCACAATTTCTTATATATCATGAATAGTTTATATTTTAAGTTAAATGTTATACTTAATTTTACGTATTTTTACTATTATTATGTTAATTATGTTGTGGATATTGTGCGTATCAAAATTGAGGTATTTCACGTTTCTGAATTCGCCGAGGGTATAGTAGGAAAAACTTTGCAGCCACTAACAAGTAAATTAAATTCATTTCAAAATATTCTATGGAGGTCAAAATAAGTCAGTAATCAATCAAATTTTTTACCGGTATTAAGGCTATCAGTAAATATGAGAATAATTATTTTCTCATGCATAATTTAAATGAACTTATTTAAATAATTATGTCTAGTTAGTACGTAGAAGTTAGTAAATCTACTTTAGTAGACTTGTTATGGAACACCGCGAATATATCAAAAGTTAGGAGATTTCTTACCATAGTTAGCGATAATTAAATGAATAGAATAGAAGGCTAACGAAATTTTTTTTACCGATTTTCGGTTTCGGATTATATTCGTTGCAACTCTAGAATATTATTAACAGAGTTCCAATTTGTTGTTTCTGGTTTTAGTTTGAAATAAAAAGTATAATATTTGTTTGTTACAGGCGACTAGGACATTATTTATCGGTAACTTAGAGAAGGACGTGACGCAACAACAGTTGAGAGAGAAATTCAAACATTATGGCAGAATTATCGAAATCGATATAAAGAAAGGGAGCGGTGGTGGTGCTGGTTATGCGTTCTGCCAGTATTCGTCGATATCAAGTGTGGTGGAAGCGATCAGAGCGATGGACGGCGAGTACGTCGGCGGTTCGCGCGTCAAGCTGGGCTTCGGCAAGCCCGTCGCTACCGCGTGCGTGTGGGTCGACGGTCTTACTGAGCACACGGAGAAGCAGGTGCGTTTGTTTTACTTATTCATCGTTATTCGTCGTATTCATCGCACTGAGTACGTGAGCACTGAGTGAGTACTTGTATGCCTACGCATCATCACGCAATGCTAAAATTGCGCCAGGCCCGATTGCTTCCACCGTACCCTCTCTGGGCAGCGTCTTATCGTCACATACTTCTTTTAGACATTTACGTTTACTTATTTAATGTAGTTTAAAGTCGACTTCATATTGTTTAATAAAATATTGTAGTGTTCTTGAGTGAAATAACAACGTTTAGATTGACAGATATGGTTTTTTGGACATTTAATTAATTATATGTGACCTACTTTGAATAAAAGAAACCAAAAGTATATTGTTTTAATAATACTAGGTGTGCATGCGAAAGGTATTGTGATTGCACATATGTCAATAAACGACTGAGCTCCTCAGAAAGATGTGGATTATGAATTAGGCGTCTAAGGCAGACGCGATAAAAAGACGATATGGCTGTTGACTACGAATAGAAATTCAGGGCTTCCGCATTTTTTTCGAAAATGTGAGATATGTATAAACATATGGTATGTGTACATAATACGTAATAAAATAATAAGTGAATAACATATTCTTAATGAAATCAGCTTTACGAACTTATTTTAATGATATGGTGTACATTTTTAAGATATGGCGATTGAAATATAAATCAAATTAAAACTTTCTATAGTTTTACTCACACTAAACGTAATAAATTTTACTATGCCAAATATGCATGTAAACGCAAATTACAAAGATATAATTATTTTGTCCATGTGCCTGCACATACATTTTGATAGCAAATTCCTTACGTATGACGTCACATGCAAGGAGCATTTCCAATGGAATGTTTTGGGCCACTGGTAACAGCTGAGGAGCTCCTCAAACGTATCAATATATCTCAGAAAATATTGATTGCAGGTATATGGTGGCTTCTGCAATTTTTTATTATTATTGACATAATTTTTTTATGAATTAAAAGCAAATGTTTTTAAATATCCATTGCGTGATTTCGATCAATTTACGTATGTACAGGTGTTGGGTGCAATATCCCGTTGCGGTGCAGCGAATTCTGTGTGCGTGGATCGCGCGGCTGGCTCGGCTCTGGTGCACTTTGATCAAGCTGCTGCGGCGGGGACAGCGGTGCGGGAGCTACGCCGAGTGGCCGCGTCCGCCTCGGCCGCCGCAGCAGCTGCCGGTTTGCCGCCTGACGAAATTCCGAAGCGGCTCTGCGTCGATTACGCTTCACGCGAATGTCAGGTACACAACACATCAAACAATAGTCAAGATACTGACGTAATCTGGATAAAATAAAATTATGAATAAGTAGTACGTTAATTACGAGTGTCTTTCTCTAAACATGAATATTGTTCAAATATTGGTAAAAGTTGTGAATAGTGGGTTCAAATAAATTGGCATTTAACACCAACTGTCTCAATTTTATTGCTCGTGACCGTACATAATATACGTTACTTCTTCCATGGATTCATTGCCTTTGCTTTATTAAAGAATGAAATTGTATTGACATATACCATGACTAAAATTATAATAGGCCAATGAAGATGTCTGATATTAAGCAACAGTTTTGTGATTATTATTCATTCGGTCTGAATGTTTGTACACCAACCAGGCAACATAGAATTAAATGCATTTTACACCGGTGTTTTGCTACTGAACTAACTTTAAATAATAACTCCATTTCACCGCATGAAAATATCTTATAGGTATTGACCTGCATATAGAGAAGCTGTGAATTGATTTATCCTTTTTCCTGATATCCGTTCAGTAGTGTCGAAGTTTATCGTGTATAGACTGACAATGACAGATTTTTTAAAATAAATCAGTTTATAGTGTTCGTACTTTTCTTTTACAGACCTGACTCGATAATTACAAACTATATTAAATGTACATACAAACAAATTCTACAATTTTGTTTTATGTATTTAAGTAACAAGGAACAATTATGCTGGTCTTAGGTCTAAAAGTTTTTGGCAGCTTGTAACATTTTGCTGTTGCGGTAAGGGTTGAGGAATAAGGCACCGAATTACGGCAGCCTATTTTTTTATTTAAGGCACACTGTAACAAAACACAAAACGATATAACACTGAATACTGGTTAAAATCTAAATGCAAAAAGGCTGAAGAAACAGGTACTTACAATAAATGCCTTAAAGTACTTTTATCTTTTAGGTTTATATGCACAGAATAAATAATTGTTTAATGAAATCTGGAAAATGGCTTCGGTACACTGGTCATAAGGAGAAACGTCTCCGTCGTCGAAACAATATCTAAAATGTGTTAAGATTTAGAATTTTCAATTATTGCTATAGCACCACGTTTTAAGCTGTATATATTTTTGTATGAACAGTTTCTTTTATAAGCCCTATAAAATTGTTTATTTATTGTTGATTACTAACACTTTTGGCTTTTTTTTTTTAACTTTTTTCATAAAAGTTTCCACATTCCATATGACAATAGAATAGTCAGATAACAGGTCAGTATTTCTAGAATGTCTTACATTAAAAAAAACAGCAAAATTCTATTTGAAGTTCATCAAAACTGCTCGAGAAAAAAATGGCCACATATACTGGACATGTGTACATACGAGTTGGTGGGAAATGGTTATCTATGGGCCACAATATATATAAGCCTTATTCGTAAGGCTGTTATAATTTAGTTTAGTAAGTTTGTAATATTGATATAATTCAGCTTAAATAAGAACAATAAACACTTACCTATAAGTGCACTAACAAGTACCCTGAGTATAAAACTTCTGCGACTTTCTTAAAATAAATCACAAGAGCTGTTATTATCAAAGTTTTAGTTGTAATCATCTGATTCTTTTGTAATTCAGGAAGCGTTTTACGAGCAACTGGACAAGAAAGGGAACGCGGCTCGCGAGGTGTCTTTAAACGGGCTCGAAAGAGGAAGCGAAATATCTACGCGTTTCATAACCACGACGCCACGCCACGATCCTCTTCGGTGAGCTAACTATTTGTAGCACGTTTCATTTAGACGTGTCTAGTCGCAATTTGATTTCAATTTAATGTTATGCTTTCAAACAGGTACGAGGGCAGCGCGTCCCGATCGCGTGCACCTAGCTACGGTAGAGCGTCTTCGCGAACACCGCGATACCCCTCAATTGACCCCTACGATGCAGCAGACTACACGACAGAACGGAGGTACAGGTATGAGGCGGACCCTAGGTTCGTTTCATAGTGACAACAACTAACTTTAATTGATATTTTAGTTCCTAATAATAGTAATAATATATTTTGCAGGGTTTATGAAGAACTAGGAAATAGTCCACAAACTGAGGATACTCCGTTTGAAGAGAGGTTACAATCTGTTGTCGTTTCGCCCCATCGTGCTCGACGGCATCGCCGCGATTCTAGTCCTGAGGATCGTAAACACTCTAAAGTGAGTATATATTTTAATGTACCGTACTTTTCAAAACTATTTATAACATTAAGCTTTTATTTTAAAGGTATGTATGTATTTGAAATTTTTATAAATTATCAAATCCGTAGAAGCAATATTTAATTAATTCTACTTTAAATTATACTTTCTACTCAATAGCATGTAAATTTGGGCTTAAGAAAAGGACATTGACATACTGACGTGACGAGTTGCTGTACATTATCCTATTTATGTTACGCTGCTGGTAATCACTTATTTTTATGTTTGTACTAATTTCTTTGGGTGGCATGATTACGTGTGCTAATAGGAACCGAGAATGTGATCTAAGTCTGTGGAACCGAGAATTTCCTCTTTTTAATTCAGTTAAAGTGAGACAATTTTTATAAACATCGTTTCCGACAGGAACGTCACCGAAGTGTGGGCGGGAGCACTACTCTCGGATGTGTGGTAGCGGCTCGTCGGTCGCGGTCTGGGTCCCGCGGCGGCGAGCGGCACTCCGGGCGGCGGCGGCACCGGCGGCGGCGTGAAGGCTCGGGCTCGCGTGCCGGCACGCCACTGAGGGACGAGCCGGACGCGCTGCCCACCGAGCCGCGCCGCCCGCCGCGAGAGCGTCCGCCCCTGCCCATGAGCCTGCCTTTACCCAAATTTGCTGTGCAGCTGCTGCGTGCCGCGCCCCCCACCCCGCGTCCGGCCCCAGCCCCTGCGCCTGCGCCGGACTCTCCGCCCCGGCCCCCTTCCGTCTCTTCCTCCAGTGGTGGCTCAGCGCCACACTCGCCCTCGCTGGAGGAGCGCATCCGAAGCTTGGATGAAAAGTATGAGAAGTGGAGCGGTTCCAGGGCGCTCGCGGATGCGCCTGATCGCTCTCGCTTGAGGCACCGCCTCCTCGAGATAGATATTAAGGAGGTTAAACCTTCTGATGTGGTGCTGTCTCTATTAGCGAAACGATCGGTTTTCGACGAGGATTCTGAGCGGCTAGAAGGAGCTGTCCGGGTGCCGAGTCCCGTTGGTAGCCCGCGGGCGCGAGCGACACCCGCCACGCCTAGGGTGCTGCGGTACCCGTTCCCAACGCACCCGCCAGCGCCGCCCGCTGCACCGGGTTCCGGTCCGCTCGAGCACGAATCTGACCTGCCCGACCGACCTGTCGATCCACGCCTCAACAGAACTGACCGATCAACTCAGCCACTTGACAGAAACGCTAAGTTCAATGAGATGGACTTCAGACTCGAATCGAGAGTTCGGCCGAGGACACCCTCGACGGACAGATCGCAGCCCGATTTGAGTGATGAACAATCGCCGAAGATTGAAATGGAGGCCGACGCTGTCTCTAGAACCCCTAACGAAAGGAGACGACGAGATTCATTGCACATAGCCATTAAAAGTTGTCCCGATACGGATGGCGAAACAAATGCAATGACTCTTTCAGATATAATCGATTTCGATTACCGAGTAAAAGATAAATGTAAAACTTTGGTATCTGAGAGAAGACAATCGCTAGGAAAAAGTCAGGAATGTTCTACAAATAAGACCCTAACAATCACTTTAGAGAGGAAAGATGAATTGAGTAAAATTGATGATAAACAGACTGAATCCAATCGCCATGAAGACAATAACATGCCACGTGTAAGAGACATAGATATTATGTATTTAAAGAGAATCGGTGATAACAGAAAATCTGTAGATAATAGTATCAAATCTGATTTACCACACAATATTGACGAAGAAATTAAGTCAAAATTGGATGAAGAGATTAAATCAGAAAATATTGCTTCCCAATCAAAGAACGATGAAGATAAAAATAAAGATTTATTAACTCCAAATCAAATTAAACAAGAAAATGATGAACTAGAACCACATATTAACCTCTCTACCGCACTCATTTTAGTTAAAACTAAAGAAGTTTCAGACGCCAGTGAATTTATCAAAAATAATGAAAAAAATGGTAAAGAAAGATACAATCCAAATGTTATTTTAGAAACACTACATAATACTAAGCTTGAAAAAGAAAATATCGAGTTTGAAAAATGTTTTGACAAAGATAAGATTATTAGTAACTCACTTTTTTTTGGAGAAAAAAAACTAGACAGTGAAAAAATTCTTGAAGATCGAATTAGAAGTGATAAAGTTCGCCATGGAAAGGATCGTCATGACAAAGAAAAACATGAAAGTGACAAGGATAAGATAAAACTTAATAAACATGAAAAGGATAAGAAATCAAAAGATGACAGTAGTAATGATAAAACACATTGTGAAAAACCGGAAAAAGGTGGTAAAGAAGGTGATAAAAATCACAAAGAAAAAAATGATCGAGATTTGGAAAGATCCAAACATTCGGATGAAAAATTAACTCGTCACGATCATCACAAGAAAGATAAGGTGGAAAAAGATAAAAGAAAAGATTCGGCAGAAAGCGATATAAAGGTTAAGAAAGAGGAAAAATCTAAACACGATAAAAAGAAGGAGAGTACTGAATCAAAACGTGATTACAAGAAGGATTGCGATATTTCAAAATCCCGAAAGTCTTCCAGAGATGAATCATCGAGAGAGTTTTGTCGTAAAGATTCTACAGATTCTTCAACTTCTTCAAGAGCCTCCCACGATTCATCAAAATTAAAGGATATTGATATCGATATGAAAGAAGAAAATAAATTCAAACTAAAACATCACAATGACATTATTTGTAAACAAGAAGCAGATAAAGATTCTCCATTAAAATGTATAGACTTTATGAAATTTGAATCCATAACTAAAATAAAAACAGAAATAAAAGACGAAAAAGATTTTAATGAACAAATAAAAATTAAGAATGAAAATACATTGGATTTTCCTGTCAAAAATAAAGGAGATATTGTTGAAAAACAACGGCATTATTCTGTTGATTCACCAAATCTTGATTCTAAACGAAAAGAACGTCTAAATTCTTGTTCAAGTTTACCATCTAATATTGGACATAAACGAAGAATGTCTTCTCAAGATAGTATTGAATCGTTTAATGAGGAATTAAAGAAATCTAGAAGTGAAGCTAAATGTGGTGATCGTAGAGATTCTAAAGATTCTCGAAATTCGGAAAGACATAAAACACCCAAGTTTAATAAAGGTCATTTTGCCAAGCTAATAGAAAGTAAGACTAAAGATGACAAAAAGAACCAGGTTAAACCACCTGACGATATTTGTGACTCAAAAGAGAATAATTCTAAAGACCAGAAAATTAATAACGAAAAACAAAAGAATCTGAAGAAATCTACAGATGAAGAAGAAAAATTACACCCGGAACATCAAAATGAAGGCTTACAAAATGATATAGATTTTTTAGCAACTTTAGAACTTCGTTCGAGCGAAGAAGATGAAAAGCAAAAAGCTCTTAGAAAGGAGATGAAAGAAAAGAAACGAATTCAACAGTTACAACAAATTCAGGAACTGCAAATTCAGCAAGATGCTTTACAACAAGCGGAACTTCTGAATAAACTAAAAGAAGATAAAAAAATAAAAACAGACGAAAAGAAAAAAGAGGCTGCACGAGATAAACGCCTTTCTACAGACCGCAAAAGTAGAGATGAGAAAAGTGACTGCAACAAACGCAAGAATCGGAAACACCTACAAAGTACTGACAGTTCTGATTCAGATGAACCTAAAAAACATTCTATTTTTGACATAATTGACGATGGTCCTACTTATATTTCAATGTATGACAAAGTTAAAGCAAGATCATGTAAAAATATGCAAAAACAGGAAGAAGAAAAACGCCAGGAAAAGATTAAAGCGAAGTTCAGTCAATTAAAACAAAGTAGAGCTAAAAGAGAAGAAAAGAAAAGATCTAGCTGGGATGAAGATAGCGATTCTGAACATGATAGAAAAAAATCTCAGAAAGCGTCAATGGACAGTTCTACAGATGACGAAAATATGATTCATAACAAGAAAAGAGAAAAAATGCATACCTTAGAGTATGATCAAAATAAAACTACTAATTACTGTGGTGCTCCTACAACCGAAGAAGAATTGCGTAACAAATTATCTCGCAAAAATTCAAGAACGCGAATAATGTCAGATACATCAGACGATGAAATATCTAAACGGAGTACAAGTAAAAGTCCGAATTTCCATGATAGTAAGAACTTAGAATTATTGAATAATACTAGAGAACACACGTCTCATGTTAAGGAATCTTATGAAGATCGTTTAAAAAAGAATTCTCTATTGAATTTATTTGGAAAAAGTGACAGTGATGATAGCAAATTGAAATCGAGCTTAGAGATCGGTAGCGATTATAAGGCTATTTTCAGTAAAACTATTTCAAACGAATTTTCTTCGGAGAGTGAATCCGCGATATGTAATAGAAATACTGTAGAAATTCGTAAAAAACATAAGAAAAAACAAAAGAAACACAAAACTTTCTCATCGGATGGTGAAAATAAAGTAGAAAATGATTCTGTTGGACATGAGGGAGAATCAAAACACAAAATCACTGAAAAGTCCCGTCGTCATGGCACCAAAAAAGAAAAACGGAAAGATAAGATACGTGACAGTATTGATACAGACGAGGCTCGCGAAGAGAAAAATAAGTTAAAAAGGGATAAGAAAATTCCAAATAGTTCATTTGATTTGACACCAGATGCACTCTCTAAAAAAGATGGTAAAATGGAAGACATTTTTGGTCCCCTCTCAGACGATTCTGATAAAGAAACTAGACTCCAGAGCAATAAGTCGGAATTGTCTTCTCAAATTTACGAGTCTTCATTGGGCGTTAATGAACAAATTAATTCAAGTTCTATTTGTGATGATGGGAAATTCAAGGATAGGGATGAAATTAAGCGTAGAAAAGAGAAGAAACGAAAAGAAAAGAGATACATTTTGAAGGAAGATGATAACAGCTTGGATGTAGATGCTGTAAGTAAAGCAATTGAGGCTCGCTTATTTGCGGAGTCTATTGCGGATGATAATAAAAAGGCATGTATAGACGCTCTACCTGAGTATATAAACAAAATTGAAGAAACAGAATTAAAAAAATTAGACGACAATTTATTGAATGAAAATTATAAAAACGAAAAGCTTAAAAAGGATTGCAGAGAAAAAAGAAAGAAAAAAAAGAGGAGCAGGGAAGACAGACAGAGCCGCAAAGATCATCATCACTTTTACCATAACGATAGATCGGAAAAAGTTGAGCCTTTAGGTGAAAAGTCGCCTATTGATATATCATCGAAGGATATGTTGTTGGACATACCACTTCCTAGCGATGTTCCTATACCAACAATAAGTGGAATCAATAAGTCCGACGACAGTAAATCTACCCTAGAAACATCTAGCTTACCTAGATTGACAGACAGTCCACCACAGCCAACAATTGAAAAGAATAACGAAATAGACACCAAACAATCTATGTTTGTTAGTCGTCGATCCTCTATGGACATTAGTATGGAAACTGATTATCCTGAAACAAAACAAGTTGAAGTAGATAATATACCAATGCCACCACCTATTGAAAGTATAGATATAAGTGAAGTACCGCTACCAGAAGGTCCACCTATTGAGCTGCCACAACCAAAAAGGGATATTTTTGTGTCAACATTTAATGACGATATTGATAATAGCGCAAGTGCGGTTCGTAGTATACCAAATTTGACACCAGATACAGAAAAACAACCAGAAAAGGTAGAAAGCCCACCACCATCCAAGGCTGATAAGAAATTAGATGAAAAACCAAGAGCTATAATTTCTCAAGAAGAAACTGAAGATGCAGTAGCAGCTCTTTTGGGTGAGAGCTTTGGTGGAAAGGTTACGTTTCCTGATTACAAAGAAGTCGAGAATGATACTTCTCACCAAACTGAAATTGAAAGTACTACTATTGAGACAGAGACTATACCTGAAGAAGACGCAGAAGAAATGAGACGCGCAGTACAAAATTTGAATGCTAGTGAAATGGAAATTAAACCTGACACACCTGTTTCTGACAACGATTTATTACTTATTGATACTGATACCGAAGAAACAGACGAAACACCACAAGATGCTATAGACAGATTACCTGTTAACATTATCGCCACTAACCAGACTTTGAACGTAAATAATGAGCAACCAAAAGCTACCGAGGTTTCGAATATTATTAAATCAAAACCGGCTATTGTCCACGTTGTAACGACCGAAACAAATGAAATTAATGTTAAAGTAAGCGAAACAGAAAATAAGATACCTAATATGAAGCGAGATAATGTGCAACAGATTACTTCTACAGCTACACCTGTAATAACATCATGGACACTATCAAATAATAAAAGAATTGAACCACAAATGGTAAACATTCAAAGTAATCCTTTAATCAATAGGGAGAAAAATGAAAATAAGCCTACCCATATTACCGCAAACATTATTCAAATAAGATCACCTCAAAATCAAAATGTGTCTGTAAATAATACATTGAGACCAATAATCACTCCAAGCAGAGTAGGCCCACCATATCAAGTAATTAATCAAATGATCCGTCCGCAATCGAATATGCAACCACCGACTATAAAAATTCCTGAACCGCATATATTATATCAAAAACAATCAGGTATTGTGATATCGCCCAGAATGTCTAATGATCCAAGATTACATAGTCCTAAAACGCCTTCACACGGAGAGGGCATAACTTCACCTAGATTATCTAACATGGCCATACTGAACACGTCACCACAGAGTTTAAACTCCGTTGGATTAGCTTCTCCAAACGCAATGCAACAAAGATCGCCGGGACAAGTAACTGTAGTTCGAATGCAGCAACCTCCACTAAGTCCAATTCAAGCTGTGCATATTCCACATGGTGCAAGGGCCATGGTTTCACCAAATAGACCGAATTCAGTTTTGGTTCAGACTCAAGGAGCACCAATACATTTCAATAGATTGCCAGTTACACCAGTTTTAGCTCCTATTTCAAAGCAAATGAACGTAACGAATGTGGTTCAGCAAAGTAAAGCAATCGGAGTTAATACTTCGCCAATAGTTCATCAGTTAATATCTGCTGATGTTCGTAAAAATGAGCAAAGAACTGTTGAAAACGAAAATTGTAAAGTGATATTATCTCCTACTAGTTTATCACAAAGTACAAATCCATCAGTAATGGCTCAGAATCGATTGATAACTATGCAACATGCTGTACATGTAGGTAATATGAGCTCTATACATATGGGTAATAAAGTTCTACTAAATAATCTAAATCAAATCAACGATAAACGAGAAAATCAAATAAAAAAAACAGAGCAGTTGAATCACATACCGTTTTGTTCGGCTCCAATAATTCACGTCGCAGGAGTAAATCACTCTTCATCATCGATTATTCAGGGTGTAAGCAAGCCAGTCGTAATCCAAGATCCTAATATCGTTAGAACTCAAGGCTCAAATGTTATACACTCGTTAAGTTCGCAAAGGTTATTAACAACTGCACCAATTACCAATGTTATACAATCAGATCCCAACAAAGGTTCTCCATCAGTACTATCCATGGCAACGATTCGGCCACCAACAGTTCTCACTAAAGTAGATGCATCAAATTCTGTGGCAGCCACAACCACTTGCTTTACAAATGTTGTTATGACGCCATTATTATTAAAAACTAGTCCAACACCTAGCACGATTATATTAAATAGCACAAACGATAAAGATGCATCAGATAGTCATACAGGTGCTACTTTACCTAATCATTTTATGCGAGAAGAAAAGAAACGCGATGAAAAGCTTGATGATTCTACAAACCAACCAACAAAACCAAATTTCAATAGTGATTCCATAGAAAAGTCTAAGGATAACTACAATAAACTGACTTCCTCACCAGTCGCAAAAACGAACAATGAAACGGACTTTGAAGAACTATTGAAAGATACTACAAATGAAATAAAAATTACGAATGATCCTGATAAGAAATTGGAAGTTAATGTAGGTAAAGCAGTTACATTAATTCCTACTCTGCACCTTGAAAGAAAACTCAGTATAGATGAAATAAAAAAAGAAGATTTTTCGAAGTCTAGTACAGCTACCGACAAATCTGTAGTGGATAATATATCAACACGTCCTTTTGAAGAATTAAGTAAATTAAAAAATAGTCAAATTGATAAAGAAAACAGAGAAAGTGCAAATATTGACAATATACGACTTTGTGACATAAGTACAGAATCAAAAAATAGTAACTTAATTGCTGCCACTAACAGTGCAAATATGGATAATTCCAGATCTGTCATCCTTAACAATATATTAACATCAGATGAAAAAGAACACGAAAAATTTAATAAAGTTACAGAAGACAACGTTTTCACTTTAATGACAAAAGATTCTGAAAGTTATGATAGTCAGAAAAACATGGATGAGAATGATTCATGGAGTGCTAAAGATGTAAACATAGACTCTGTTATAAAAAAGGTCGACTCATTATGCAACGATAGCAATGATAAAAGAGATGATTATATTAACGATAATATTACGAAACCAATTCAGTTTGACATTACCAATAAAACTGAATCAAAATTGGTTGATAGCGCACCTACTATGCATACTGAACTAATCAAAGCAGTCGAGGTACAGTCAGAATCTTCAATGGAAACTAATAATAGTACTGAAGACATGTCAACGTTGAGTCCGTTAAAAATAACAACTAATAAAAGAGGTGGAAGAAGTGCGAGAGGTAAAAAATTACAAGATAGAGTTCAAACCCGTCAAATTTCGAAACCAGCACGTGGCATGGCATCGGCAAAACGTGGAAGAGGGAGAGCCAAAGTGGACAAGAAAATTAAAAATGTTGTGAATGTTAACGCCAACAATATCCCTGGAGATGTTTATGACTTTCATGAAGATTCGGGTGACGAATCGGAATCACCTAATAAAACTGAAACTCGACCGAGACTTATTTTAACGATAAAGAGTCCCATTTCGGGTCATAATAATGCAACACCAACATCAACCCTCAGTATCACACAAAAGGAGAGCAGTAAAATAATGGAAAAATCTGGCAAAGAAGAAAAAGTGGAGGATTTCGTGTCTCCTTCAATTAACACAAGAAAATCTAGAAGATTACAAGAAAAAGATGTACAAAAAACTACAGTTGATGACAACATTGATGAATTTGCGAAAGGTCCTGCTAACAAGTCAGGGAAAAGGAGACCTGCTCGGCAACCGGGTGTCAAAGCGACTCAAGCGACAGGAATCGACACGCGTAAGTCTCCGCGAGGCATTAAGCGGACTCGAGATAGAAGTCTCTCAGATGCGTCGATCGATAGCGGCGATGAGAAAATTGTCCGGCGAGATGACGTTGTTAGAGAGGCTGCCCCTAAGATTCCGCGGCTCATCGAATCTACTATTAGTGTGAAAGTGGCACCAGGGTCAACTTCACCGGTCCTGGTGGCACGACCTGCACCTTTACCCGCTCAGTCACTGCCTACTGCCCAGCCTGTCGTGTCGCAGCCTATCATTCACTCAACTGTCGTGCAACCCGCCATCGTGCAAGCACTCAGCCAGCCGCCAACGATGACGCCCACCCCAACGCCTATCATGAAACCGCCCAAGAAGATGATTTCAGAAATAAGTGCCAAACTAGCAGGTGCATTCGAGGCGGCGACGGTGTCTCCTGTACGAATGGCTATAGGACAGCAGTCACAGCCGGTGCAACAGCAGGCGCAGGTGCAGCAGGCACAGGTGGAGCCGCCTTGCGAGAAGCTTTCTTTGCGGGAGCCGGCACAAGGCGCACCTGCCGCATTGGAGCCTCCGGTGGTTGAATACCGCGTCGAATCACAGTCTGACACAGTGATGCGCCGCTTAGTAGACAACGTGCCTGCTAACATGATGCCAGTTGGCGCCACAGAAGCTACAGATGCACGAGTACAGTCGCCTGCGCTGCCGCATCGTCCGCCTTCTTCCCACCGCCCCGCAGATCGAGCCACACCGATTCTCATGCGGTAAGTGTAGAACTTATAATACGTAACGGATAAAAACTAAATGAACATAAATTTCCTGTGTAAAGAAGGTAGATATTTTTATTTCATGTTTATATTTATTGTAAATTTACATTTGTAAGATTGCTATTATACTGATTTTTTACTGTAAATCAGTATATTGATAAAATAAACGTAGATTGATGCAGGTTCCACAGTACTTAATTATTTATGTTACGAAAAGTTTTATATCTAAAAACGATAAATTTACAAACAAAAATAATATGTATTTCAAAAGAAAATAATAATGTCTGATCTGTTTTCAAGTGATCGCATACATGGAATCTGAAATGATTGTATTTTATCATGAACAGTGGCGGCGAGGGTGAAGGCTTAGGCGCAGGGGTCGCGGGCGGCGCGGGAGGTGGAGCGGGGGCAGGCGCCCGGTTTCGCGGCGCGTATGCTGGCCCCGCCAGCCTGCCGCGCGGCGCCCACCTACCGATGCCGCATCCGCTCAAGCAAGTTGCTGTTGCGGTTCCACACGTGCCTGCGGGTGAGTAAATATGATTATGATGCTGGATGATGAAATAAAAGCTTTGCCTCGCAGCAGAGCCTTTTAAATACTAATCAATATTTATATTATATAGTCCTAATTTGGTTGTTTGTTAATATACTGTAATATTATGGCCAATTATGTCTTGATATTATTCTCTAATAACCTTCCGATGTGAAAAAAGGCGGAAAAAAATCGCCATGAATCATGGATTTAAATTTCAACTATAAAGTAGTTGAACTATGTACCACAAGCATCCGGACGAGAACGTCATATATGTAAAATAATTCCATTTAGCGTTGGAATAAATTACAATTTTAAGTTAATCCCTTTTGCTTGTTTTTTTTGTCGATAAAACAAATAAATATCATTTTTTTGCTTTTATTTGCAATTTTTTTATATTTAACACCACTGAATTAAAACGAACAAAATTTTCAAGATGGTCAAGCCCATTTTATAGTTTAAGGGAGATTGACTAATAGCTTATTATATATAAGAAAATAAAAGATACATTTTTCATTACAAAAAATTTGCCTACTTGGTGTAAAATAAAGCGCTTATGTGTCATATTGGTTTAGATAATTGCTATATGTTGTTACCTTTAGCAAACGCTACTACCGCGCTCACCGCTATTTTCTAAAATCACGGCAAATCACTACACCTTCTTGTTGTCTGGCTTCTTGATGGTATCAGGATTCCATAGGCTCAGATAGCAGATAGCAGATAGCATGCATTTAAGACATACTTCTCTAAAATACTTCTCCTTGTTCGCCCAAGCGGCGAGAAACAGCACCTATTTGACGAGTTCACATTATTTCAAGAAGTGAAGTATGTCGGTAAAGAATCATTTGGTTCGCCTCTCCTTTTATATTTGTCTTTATTTCAGTAGGAGCTGCATCTCGTGTAACGCTTACCAGTGTGCCTTCGATCAGTCCACAAGGTCAAATTGGATTGGTAAGGACAAACACTTGATTATTTATATACATTTTCATTGGTTTGTATTTTATAGTACTATGATGACTGTTCACGACTAACTACTTTTATACCATGTTTTATACCATATTGTATTTATGTTTAGTTATACCACAATTGTAAATAGATAAATAAGAAAATATATGTCAGTGCAAAACAAGTACTTGTATTATTAACAATGACTCTTATATAAAGTAGTGCAGATTTGTAAGTTATGAATCTCTGAAAAGAAAATGTAATTCTGTCCATGCTCACCGGAAACAGTCGACGGATTTAGTTAGAAGCCCGCCTCCGGCTCACCAACAAACTTCTCCAGTACCCTCGGTATATCTCAATGCAATTAAAATAGCAATTTTAGAAAATCAAAGCAATTATCTTTATATTTAATGGATGTACGGGTGACATGCATTAATAATTTACAATTTTCTGTTTTGGTTCACAGGGCGACGCAATGTATCCTCACTTCTCACACCAGCATTACCAAGTTTATCAACAGCACTTCCGTGCTACACAACATGATAATAGAGCTTCTCCTTCACCTTATACAAGGTAAGTTATGTTCGAATATTGTATATTCCATAATATGAAATATATTTATTGTGGATTATTATTTTGCCTATTTGTTTATAAGGTGATATGTAGTTTCATAAAAAGATATGACAAGATTGTTAAGTGAGTAATTATAATATTATTTGAATCATCAAGGAAGTTTCTGTTGTCCACATTACGAGCTATGGAAACTTAAGTTTACTAATAAAATAATTACTGAATAAAATAAGTAAGCACAAAACCGGGTATTGATGTATTTGAGTGAAACATTTCTGTTTTCGTAGAAGCTTGGAAGCGGAGGGCTGCGAGGCACCGACGCCGCCACTGGAGCTTAGGCGCCCGGCGTCGGCTCGCGTACCTCGGCCTGCCCACTCGCCCGCTCCACCTGACAGACTTATAAGTGAGTATTGAAGAAACGTCGTAATTGTTTTTAACATTATAGTATACAATCAGTCATAACAGGTCACATCCATTCTATATCGATTATATGCTGTTAATGCTAAAAGACTAGTATTTTTGAGTCAAATTGACTTTTGTGTTATATCTGGCTGTAAAACTCATGTTTTTTGTTCAAGCGCAAAAAACTTCTCAGCTTGAAAATATTTGCAATAACATTTACTTATTATTTATGCCCGTAAGTATATTCTTAATATTAATATTTTTTTTGAAACGTCAGTGTAATTTATTCTTACGCACTGCACACAGTTTTGCTTTTAACGAGGTTTTAAATTTGTTTCTTTTTCCTTTAATATTGATTGAAAGCTCGTTTACATCGCCCCATGTAATAATTGTTTATTATCTCCAACAAGATAACGAATCTTTCGTGTAATTCAAAATTAATATTATGAGTATCATCCCATTTTGTAATATAATTTCGTAAATATATTATATTTTCAAATATTAATTGCTAAGTACATTTAGAATTTTATCTGGATGACAACCAAGTGCTAAGTAGATAGCTCTCATAGTTCTTATTTGCAAAACCGTTCAGGTATTTATTTTTGCAGCATTACCCCAGAGAAGAATGTCATGAGACATAATGTTATGAAAAAAACTGGTGTAAAAAATTATAACCGCCATCTTATCATTTAACTGCATATGCTGCAGAACTGAGTTTAACCGATTTTTAATCTGTAAACCCTATTGTAACCCAATAGTTTTGACCATTATTCCTATGAAGACTGCTGACTGAGTAAGATTCAATTTCATGGAACATTGTTTCCAACCTGTTTTAGATAAGGCGTAGTAAACCTACTTTGTTTAATAATAAATTATTATTATTAAACCACTTTACAATAGTAGGGAGTGCTTTATTCACTTCGTTAAAATTGCTTAATTGTCTATTTATTTAAATGTCAAATAAGTACGTAGAATTGTAACTCTGCAGCACAAACATACCTTGATCCAGGTCTAATTTCCTTTGAATCAATCTTCTGATTTTTATTGACCAGAAAAGAAGATAAATGTGTAATTTTTAGAAAAACGTATCGTGACACAATCAAAGGCCTTGGATAAAAGAGTACACTAGTTAAATTTCATTTATACATTGAAATATGTTAATTTTAGAGTAGAATGTAAACATTATTAGCTAGTTTGATCATAATTTGATCGCAAAATATAAATTTTTATCGGTGTTGTACAGTGTACGCGGTGGGCTGCGGTCGGTCGCCACCGCCGGCGCATGGCACCTCGCGTCTACCGGCCGCGCTGCCTCCATCCGCCGCACCCGGCCCGCCCCACGCCTCGCAGGTGCCACGCGAGGCAGACTCGCTGCAGATGCTGCTCCGGGTCAGTACACACACCAATCCACCATATACTATACACGCCCTGTCCCAAGCCACGCAGGTGCCACGCGAGGCAGACTCGCTGCAGATGCTGCTCCGGGTCAGTACACACACCAATCCACCATATACTATACACGCCCTGTCCCAAGCCACGCAGGTGCCACGCGAGGCAGACTCGCTGCAGATGCTGCTCCGGGTCAGTACACACACCAATCCACTATATACTATGCATGGGCTGCCCCATGCCTCACAGGTGCTGCACAGGGCAGATTTGCTGAAGATGCTGCACTTGGTGAGTACACTCACACACACACACACTCACCATACTCTACACATGCCCCACGCTTCGTATAAGATGCGCGAGGCCGATTTAATTTGCTCTAATAGTTATAATAAACATAAACAAAAAAACTATTGCTAAAGAAAAAAAGTATTTTCTAAATCCTTCTGTTTCTGTAGTTAGTAAATAGTAGTAGTAATTGTAGTATATGCGATAATATAATTTGTATATGGTACGTGCAGCGCTACCCGGTGATGTGGCAAGGGCTGCTGGCGCTGAAGAACGACTCGGCAGCAGTGCAGATGCACTTCGTGGGTGGCAACCACGTGGTGGCAGGCGACACTCTGCCGCGACTCGCCGACGGCTCCACGCCGCTCTTGCGCATCGCCCAACGCATGCGCCTCGAGCCCACGCAGCTCGACCAGGTGCACCGGAAAATGAAGGTACGATTAATTCAGATTGTCTTCTCTAATAAAGTCCGAGAAATTACATTTTAATCTCATTAGTTTATTTTTAGATTTACTTTTAATGCTTAGATTGCTCTAAACCATCATATGAAACACATTGCTAGTATTAATTTATTTTAAGATTGTTACCTATTTTTTTTATCAATTTATTATGGTTTCTTGAAAATAGTTTAATGCGCATATGCAAAAATCTGAAGACTCACTGGACTGATACTGAAAAAGAGTATAACCAGTTTATAATGTTTGAAACTATAGCTGGAAAACGAGCATTGCATCCTATTGGCGCTTCCATGCGGGCGCGACCACATGGATGTACTGCAGCAGTCCACCAACCTGACGGCCGGCTTCATCACCTACCTGCAGCGCAAGCAGGCGGCCGGCATCGTCAACGTCGCCCCGCCCGGACACCAACAGGTACTTGCCACTATGTGATGTTACGGTGGCTTTTAATTACTTCTGTACGGATAGATTGTACGAGGCATTGAATTTTTAATATGGAGTTTATCTCATTTCAACGCTTCCAAAGCAAAACCGTTCTTCGATAGATAGTCGTGCCATTTGATTTTAAATAATTGTAGTTAATTTCGACATTTACTGAATAAAAGCTCTGTAGGGCACTGAAAATAAGAATTAATAATACAATTGAAATATTCATTGCACACAAGCTAAACTACTACAAAAACTCTACAAACATACAATAGGCGGCCTTATTACTAATAAGCAATCTTGGTGAGAGTAATTAAATAAATAAAAACAGATTGAGGAGTAGAATTGATAGATTTTTGGGAATAAATTAGTCATAATCAATCGTAATTTTAGAGCAGACAGCGTTTTTTCAATAAATTACTGAAATTCATTGCAATAAGATAAATCGAATGCCGACAATAGTGGTTATTGGAATGCATTGTCTCATAAAAAAGTTTTTAAACACCATAAAATGTACCTTTGTTACCGCTAATTAAGTTTATGATGTGATGACCCTTCTTTGCGAACTGAACTCTTGTGTTACGCGTGTTGCCTGACCATATCTAATAATAATAATAATAATGTTTGTCTAAATGTATGGCATTTTTGTGCAGGCACTATACACTGTTCACATCTTCCCATCGTGCGATTTTGCCAACGAGAATCTTAACCGCATCGCGCCCGACCTGATGCACCGTGTGGCGGACATCGCCCACTTGCTCATCGTCATCGCTACTGTGTGAGCCCTGCCGTCCTCGTGGGACCCTAACCTAACGGGACGATCCTCACACGTATCACCCAGTGTCTTAACCCTAACCTTCTTTGTCGGACTCCCGATCTACCCAAAAGTGACTCAAAACCGGGACGTGACAATAATATCGCCGATATGGACGCTTAAACGAATAATTAACGCATTGTAAATACGGCCAGGTTGTGAAACTTTTTTAACCTTTTTTTAACCTAAGCTAACGGTCGACCTGGTGGAGCTAATGATGTGACCGCCTCGATGACGTTCGATCCTAGTACGATGACAGTCCGTAGGAATTGAGATGAATTACCTCTGTGAAACTGGACGCTCGTTTAGTGATATAACGTTAGATTATTTATTGTTATCGCGACGCGCTGCCGCTGCGATGGCGCCGCGCCGCACTTTGTATAAAGTCTCACGTAAATAGATAAGCCGTCACTTATTTAAGAGTTAGTGCTAAGTTATAGCTTATTTGTAAATTACTTTTGTTATAGTCGACTGGGTTCGACGTTATTCGGAGTTTAAATTTATAAAAAAAAAAATGATAATAAATGGCAAAGTCAGTTGATAAAAATATTTTTAATTTTGAGTTCCGATTAGATGAGCGGCAATCTATCGAGCATTTTTTATTGTTAGTGTAAATTGTTATTTTGTTTTAAGCGATTAGGTCTAAAGTAATATAAAAATCTGTAAATACCGAATCTATACTAAAATTTGATTTATTCGCTTAGGTCATTACGGTAGGTAATGAATAACTCATGATTACTGGGTCGAAAATACTGTTTACTTGTAACAATAGGATTAATAAAATGCGTCATACAGTAAGAAAACACATGTAAAATAAACTGTGATTCTGACTTTTTATAAAGACTAAATATTCTTATGGAGCATTAAGGGCAAAGGTGCCTTCGAGCCCAGTGTGAGTTCATTTTGCTAGCTTTAGTATTTACCGAATGAAGTGAATTCAGACTGGGCCTGAAGAGCCGGAGTGAATATCGCTAAGTGTTCAAAGCACGCGCGGTTTTGCTCGCAGCAGAGAGAAATACATTCATTTGATAGCTGTCAATGTGTGGACGAGCTTGTGAGTGGAGGAGTTAAGGTCATTCTATAAACCCTTCTATACAATTCCCTATGCCCCATCATTTCTAACACCCATCTCATACATCGTCGAGCTTCACATGCAAGTGTAGATGAATAGAATTGTTCATCTAGGAAAACATTTGATGTAGTATTTTTGTTTGTAGTATCAAAGTCAACCCAGCAATCAGTACTTTATAAATTTACTTTGCACCTTGTAACGGTAAACAAAACTATTTGATAATATTAATGATATTCCTATCTAAGCTCTATTAGACCTAGAAATCTCTTAACATCATTCATAAGCTATAATTTTCTGTTTCGCTAGTTACTGTTAAAAGGTTCCGAGTTATAGCTCAGGTACAGCGGATCGAATTCAATTATTGAAAAGATATCCTTTAGAAGAGTACTTCCCATCTTGAGAGAACTTTCAGATTTGTATGTGGGTTTCCAGCATGAAAGTGTTATGATTTTCTAATTTGTATTTGAATTATTATGATCCATAAAAATCTTCGACCTAAATGGTAATAATCAGTTGTCAGTTCATTAGCTGATTATTAACGTTCTTTCCTTTAGCAAAGTTGCCTGTGTGCTCTCTTTGCTGTATCATATTTCCATTGGTTTTTTATACTTTTTATTTTTAAGACTAAATTTAGCGAAGTTATAAGAGAGTAATCTTTATGCAGGCTAGATACAAAGTCTGTGACGTATGCTTTTCCTCATTGCACCACACTCCATTTAGTAGTAATAGCCAAAATCCACTTTATTTTGCTTCATACTGACAACCTAGACATTGTAATCATAAATTATCTTCCTACCGTGTTCTTTTTGATTTCTCTCGATAGCAATAACTAGATTCAACTGAAACTAACAATATTGTACTTCTCATAAGTTTCGGTCGTCTGCATGAAGTTGATCATTTAACTAGTTTAAATCTCTCAGCAGCGTATTAATGTTTCGATTCACTGACATCTCGCATAACATTGTATAGTTAGATAATGGTGCGACTGTGCTGTCGTACGTAAAAACAAAGTACAAAATATTTTATGTATTGTAATTTTATATATACGATATAGAAGATAATAGCACAGGTAATATTATTATGTATATTCTTTTAAGGATAAAAATTATAGAATATAAAATTAATAATGTAATGATTGTTTGTCATGTTTCCGTCGCAAACAGTTCTCGACTTGGCTAGGAGGAACACTAACGAACTCGTCACTTCGTCCATTAATTTTAAAGTATAATTTTATTAGAGAACAGATGCCCGATAATGTACACTATATTTATTCTAAGTTGGATTCCTTAAAAAGGAGGTTCAATGTAAATAATTGTCTTCATTGAATATAGCATTACAGTATTTAGACTTGATATTAAACTATATGAGATAAGAAACACAAATGAATAAAAGATATGTATTTATGATCATAAAATTCGTATTTACTCGTTTTCCTTATTTATATGTGGTGTGATTGTTTTCAGAGCGTCAAGTGAAAAATGCTTAGAAAATAATTAAACCTTGTATATTATGCTATTGAAATGTCAATTACTAAATGTCTCATATTTTCGTAAATTTTTCCATGCTCCGTAATTCTTTATTCAAACTGAAATATTTATAGTTTGTTTCCTCAGTGGAGTTAAGTCGTAAGTTAATGCAGACTTAATAGTTTTAACTATTGTAAACTAACGTGAGAAGTATAATATAGTTTTGTTTTATGATTAATTGGAAACTGATAATGTGCTACGTGGGGACGCCCCCGAGCTAGTTGTTGGGGGCATCGCGACGTCGCTAAAGGGGAAGTATGCTGTGACTGCCGCTCGACGCCCGCGTCGTCGCTAGCGTCGGACGTCGTCGGCGGTGGCGGCACCCTCGGCGGCGAACCTTGGGATGCGGTTGTTGCTGGTGTGCGAGATGTTAGAGTTTTAATATTGTAAAAATAACATTTGATCTCAAGTGTGCAGCAAAAGTGAAAGTGAGGGTTATACTGTTAATATAACGCAACAACCATGTGCCGATGTGCGTCGGCCGTCATAAAGGTCGGTTTAATACTAGCAGAGTGTAAGGATATAAAAATATTGTGATCATAATTATAGTTTTAAAAGCTAGGATATAGATATAATTGTATATTTTGTACATATTGGTAATAGTATTGTATCTTTACTTCCCTTTATCCAAACAACCCAGATCCTGCGTGTTATGTACCTCCTACCTACCAATACTATTAAAAAAATATTACACACAAGGTTTTTTCATTACTACTAGGTCTGTAAGTTCCAAAAATGTATTGTCTGATTTTAATTTTATATTTTCAACCAATTTTACAAATTTTACATTTCAGATTGAAACAAAAATAAAAGAACAATTTCTAATAGTAAATTTTTATTTAACAACTAATGAGTTTAAAATACAATTAGTCAATAAAAATTATGTGAGCGTAAGTTTGCTGCTCATTATTGTAATAAAGTTTCTTGTTATATGTTTTAATAATACATAATTTCAACCACATTCATACCGATATGTAACAGCAAAATAAATATATTTGCAGGCTTTCATTTTAACAACTCGCCGATAAGGTCCTTGTGCTAGTCTGCGATGACTAAAATCAGTAGTCTTAATTGAATCAAATAGAAATAGAAATATATTACACAAAATAAATAAAAACATTTTTAGTTTTTAGGAGCGACCTGCCCTCTGTCAAGTTTGTGTTATAATGTACTTTTATTGTACACTATCATCATCAAAAAGCACTAAATGCTAACTTGAAAATGTATAACATTTTGTTGACGCTTAACAGCGATATTGAAATGCGAAAATATTTTTTAATGAAAAAGTAATTTTATTCTTAAAATCAATGGATTAAGGACTGGTTTTCAATTATAGGTTTAAAACGATAAAAAACAATTCTATGCCGTATTCTATAAATTTCTATGACCATGGTAATATGTAAAACTAAATAACATTAAATGTATTATGCATAACTACGTTAATTATGCATATTAAGTAATAACAACCCCAGGCTATTCCGAATTCCAAATAATGAACAAATTTTGTAACTATGACTTGTGAATCGACAAAAGTCACAAAATCGTTGCCGATTTTTTCTGTACGACATTAGATTTGATTTGATTTATATTTATATTAGATTTTCCGAAACGATTGGGAAGACAAAAATTTCACATCAAATTAAGTATTGCATACATTATTCTTATTTTTTTTGCTGTTAATACTTCTAAGTACCTACACTAATAATACATTAAAGGTTTTACTGGATGATAAAATTAAATTTTAACTAGAGTGGCAAATTAAGCTTTAGCAGCCTTGTTTCATCATGAGATCTGCGAGCTTGAAGATTCGTAGCCAGCTGAAGGGTTCCGGCTGCGGCGGCGCCGACGTTGAGGCAGTGGATTCTGCGCGGGAGGGCGCACGTTCCTCCGCTACAGCCGCTGCAGAGTGAGTAGGCGACTTCTTCTCACCTTTCTGGTTGTCTGGTGACTTGGTTATCGCTGGGGAGGTCATTCTGTGGACAGAATGTCCCATTTAAAATGAATTTTTAAGGACTTATCTAAAACTAAAAATTCTAAATACCGCTTAACATACTTTTTTGTGATTAGGAACAAAGCCCCACAATAATTATTAGAACTTTTACTTATAATATAAGTTACTTCAGTAAAAGAACGTAAATAGGTATGTCCTACTGTTGATCACAGGCCTTGCTACATGGGAGAAACATATGAAGAGTTTAGGCATGTAAGTTACTTATGAACGTGTAGATAATACATTACACTAATTAATTGGGGTGATTATGATTAATAGTTTATATTTTATTATTTATAAATAACTTTTATTTGGTAGGCAGTCTGTTTCAGTGATGTAGTTTATTAGCACGGGGAGAGCGTGACCAAAACAATGGGTGCTTATTGTTTGCAGTAAATGCACTCGGGTCACACGCAGTACACATGAAATGGTGCCAACCGGAGAAGTTGACCTTTGCATGACAGGAACCGAGCAGGATTTTATTTTTCTGTTTGGGTACCTACTTATGTATTATATAACTTCTATGAAATTGCTTACTAACAAAGAACAATTAGACCGAGCGGAAATTTTTCGTAGGTACAGAGACGCTGGATACAGTAAATTAAGTAATTACAGTAAATAAGTGTCTAATAGCAATTATAATGATTAATTATAATTATGTTGAAAATTGTAACCATACATCCCTCTCGGCTTGTCAAATGTTGTAGGTAATTATCTACTATGTTCAAGACAGGTATCACAATAATATTATAGTAAACTAGTAGGTGACCTGTAAATACCTCTACTGCTACCACTTTTAACATCAGATAGGAGTGGTCGAATAAGGACGCTTGACTTCGCAGTTCCTCCGATACAATGTGTAACTAGCTCTTAACATTTCGTCTGGATAGTTTTACATATATCCAATGTACAGGTAAACTTACTCAAATATAGTATTAAATAAACTATTCCCAATTCTATTCTTTGTTTGACCATTCGGTACATAGTGCATAACATCCTGTTATCGGAAGCAAGTCCCGTCGTGCGTCGGCTGCTCGTGTCGCGTTGACCCAATTTATAACTAGGACACAGATTACCCAACGACGCTACCACGAGCCATGCAGATCTTCAAAATGACTATAAAATTTGTAGCTAAACATAAAGTTTATTTTTACACTTAAATTGAAGCAATAAGTTGAAAATTTTGGTATATATAATAGCTACCAAGAGGTTTCGTTCTCACGTACCGTCGCACGAACCTTGTCATCAACACATTACAAAAAAGCAGCGGCAGATGGATAGGGATCATTGTAAATTACCTTGTTTCATTTAAAATCTACACATACTGTGCATGTTAAGCAGAGTTCAAATTTGATGTTTTGCCTTTTTTTCTACTGAATTCCTTAAACGACGCACGCTGGATTATCTGCGCGACTATATATTTGTGCTGTTTGGGGTTTACACTTTGGAATTTTGGAGTCCAGGAACTCTCCGAAATTGAAGAAACATTGCTGAATGGTTGTGTAAAACTTTAAATATCAATACAGCTGGCATATATTTCGCACGAGGAATCGGTTCATAACTCGAGGTAATGCGAGTAATGTTTTGCCTCGT
The DNA here is from genome assembly GCA_943193645.1 of Acentria ephemerella. Taxonomy (NCBI): domain Eukaryota; kingdom Metazoa; phylum Arthropoda; class Insecta; order Lepidoptera; family Crambidae; genus Acentria; species Acentria ephemerella. The sequence continues at coordinate 5,046,227 of OW971891.1, forward strand.
TAGAAAATCTATCCATAGATATGTTATTGAAATTCAATATTAGTTAGAATTGGGCTTTCAAATATTAGTTTCATGTCTATGACGTGACAATTCGCTTATAAATTAATCTTATTCTTATTTTGACGGCATAGTAACTCAAGAGACCGGACCTACTTTGGCGTTGCATTATCAAAAATTCATAATTTTGTTATTAATCATTGAGCACTATTTCACACTATAGTGGATAATTGCACTTGGAACCTTGCCACGTTGTCCATTGAGTTGAGAGTATCGAGCTGTGTTGTCTCTTAGCGACACTGGGCGTCCATGACATGGTTACGACAATCAAATGATAAAGTCATTCTGGTGGTTAGTTTTTAATAAAAATTAGATAAGCTACTTTATCAATATAGTATATATATATATTTTAGACATCGTAATAAAAAACAAAAAGCAACAACAAAAAGCTTTAAATAAACACTATAAAATATATCACACTTAAAATTTAATTATTTATAGTTCGCTCTCATATTAGTAGGTCTGTAACGTAGGTCATTTTATCGGACCGAATTCGCAATTTTTTTTAATTAGGTTTCGGAACAGGAATTGGAATACAAGTGAAATACATAAATATTAATATTATTACATAAATCTGTTTCAATTTTATACGTTCATACATTAATATACCTACTTTTTTATTTTTATAAATTTTCAACATTAACTACTAGTTACTAGAAATGGTGAACTGACTCTAAATGAAGCGTAGTTTACTTAATAAACGGAAAGGTTTTACAGTTTTATCTCCATACAATTTATTCATAAGGCCAGCACCACAAAAAAATAGTTTGCTTGCTATTGAGCTTGGTGGAGATGCAAATATTGCCGGCAATCGTTGTTCAGTATAGCATAGAATCGTCATTGATGGTAATAATAATAATATTCATAACTAATTATTTTATCCCTTGTATTAATTTAATTATCCAAAAATATACCGCTTATGCTTCGACCTCCGATTATAAATTCCGGTTTAAAATTTATCGGGACCGAAATCACTGGAGGTGCAAAATCAATCAGAAGTTCCGACCATTTAAAATCGTTGTCAAAGCTCCGTAACAGTCTTGTAATATAATTATGGTATATTTTTACGTAAAGATAAGCATTAAACTCTTATAAATAACTTAATTGCATTACACTATTGTCAAAAATGCTTTCAAATGAGTTTATACCATATAACATACCCTACCGATGTAACGTAAAAGTTCTGCTAATAGACGTCTCAAAGTGCCTGAAATGAAATGAATTTCTGGGCAACATAAAAGTGTTAATAATAATTAGCGAGGAAGATATGACAGAGTCGAAGTCTATAAAAGGTTTGCAATTTTCCATATTTTTTAAAATATTCAATAAAGGTTTAAAGCAAAAATTGATAAACACTGTGATCGAGGTCGCAAAAGTGCGGGACAACTTTGTTTCGAAAACACATTGACCTTTGTGGGCGGAGTTCATGTTGAGAACATGTGGATGAATTTTAAGATGATCGTGAAAGGCAAAAAATATGAAATAAATTATCATTTTTAGTTCACAATTGTGTTTCAATTCTATGAAAAACAATCAATCAAAACCTAATAGTAATTAAGTGTAAGTGAGGACACAAGACAATGAAAATTCTAACATTTTATGTAAGAATTTCAATTCTAACAAGATTGTTTTATTGTTTTTTTAGCGCACAAATATTCTAATCCTGTTCCGTTTTTAATGTATAAAGATTCTAGGGAGAGTTATTGGATGTTCATATCCTATTTATCTTTTCTGAGTCCACTATAGTGAAATAGGTACTCGTAAGCAAATGGCGTGGGGGCGGATGCCGAAAATCTGATGAACTTGTTACAAAATTCTTTAGTGCTCGAATAATCATCGAAATCTAGGTCGTCACATGCGCAGGTACAATGACTGTGCACATCAGTATGTACTTATATGATAAAATATGTTTTAAATATTAATTACATATTTTTGCATTATAATTTCGAACAATGTGTAGTTTTTTATAATTGAGGCTATGCATGATGAAATGCAATATTGTTATTAATATTCCGTGTTAATTATAAATCACATCAATTAAGTTGCTGAAGTAATGCGAAAATATTTCAAATATAATGTAAGATGTTGGTTAAGAAACATATGTATTATATTATGTACTTATTGCCACTGACTTACCTGCTTTAGTAATTTGGGTGATTTGAAGTATGATATAAACCCAGTACCGGACAGAAATGTAAAAACACTGATTAATTTTCAAAGAAACTTTAAATTCAAGAAATATTTATGATAATCAGGTACAGCAGTACACACATGAAATATATTTTTACGAGCGTAACTACGCGACGTGCACGCGACAGTATTGCGCAGAGCTTGTGGCACCCGCTCATCGCCAAGTCGACGTCCAGTTTACGTAATTTTTATTATTGTTGTTGTATATGGCTTATGTGGTTGTTTTATATCATCAAAACATGATATATTACAAATTTTTTAACGTAGTAAAGCCAAGAATGTTTTAGACAAACACAAGGAAAAAATAATAAGTTATATTTTTTAAGGACGTATTTGTACGTAACTAAAATAAACAGATAAAAACTGAATTGGTTACACTTTAGGGGCTCATATAAATTTAAGATATAACCATTATACTTTTCGTTGCATAGGAAAGCACGACGTGAATTATAAACAATTCTTATCAGTTTCCGAAACCTCTGAATCACATTTAAACATTTTTAGGTCAACCTTGTTTCCTCGCTCGTCCTACTTGCACGCGTAGTATCAACCTGAAAAATGTTTTATTTCCATCGCAATGTTATTATTTTTCTACGATATCTCATCTTTTATAATTTATCCAGAGAAAAATGATTTTTCGGCGTAGGCCTTCTCCATCCGTTTTGCTACACAAGTCATGGTGTTTGGTCAGGGAGTAAATGAGTGACCGTGAGGACACCGCACTATTATATATGAGCAGGGCGAGCTGTTATCAATAGAATCGAAGCAATTGAAACACTGCTAATAAATTAACAGTACACCGATCCATTTGTATTCCACGTACTGATAAGTAGCAATGGTTGAATTTTAATAATGCACTTACTTCGTGGGATCAATGGTTAAAATTCCGTTATTGCATCTGTACAACACTTATTCCTATTTGAATAGAAAAGTAACTGTAAATTCTTTAGAAACAGGTTAGAAGATTAAGTTAATAATAATTAAAAATTAAAATTACTATATTTATTGACGATTAATGCTTAGTCACTGAGTCAAGAAGAGATTTTAATGAGATTGATCCGACACGACATTGATATTAATCTTTGTTCTGATGATAACCGTGCCTTACTAGAGTACTTTAATGATACAGAAAAGCTATTTGTTACTTCATAGTGCCACTATAATGTGACATGCTTAGCGTTTTGATTCCGTTACCATGGCAACTGCCATTCGGAGCAGGATGACTAAGATGGATAACCTATAACTCTAAATAAAAAATTTAAAATTCCTACACTCTTATGTATAATGGCGGATAAAGTGTACCCACATTACACCAATTTTCGATCGAAAGGTTTCGACAGAAGAGTGCAGATTGATAAACTGAAATGCGTTCTTATGTTATGAATTTGTTCTTTCTGAGGTCCTGTTATTATGACAAATGACAATAAATATCGAAAAAACGGTTAAATCTAGATAGAGCTGTTTATAAGATGGTTTTTTTTTAATTCATTCGCTTTCTTTACGAAGACACACAACACTAGTAAAGGTTTAACGGTATTACGCTAAAATTTCTTTTTCAAGCAAGTATTTTTGTCTTTATATACCTATTTTGTAAAAAAATAATTTCTAAATACTGTAAAAACTAAATAATGCAGGAACTTATATTTTTGATTATCGAATTGTATGTTATATTACATAAATTAAAGCAAAAGTCGTTGTGTCCCTTTTGTCACAATATACAAAGGTTTTGTCGTTGGTGACAGTTTGAGTATCTAGTTATATTAGTAGATACGGCGCGCGCCGCATCGACCAAACGAGAGGTCGTTGACCCAAATCCACACTAGACTAAAACCTTAATTTTGGACCTCTCTCAGGTTTTATTGTTGTACGTTGTAGATTATAGATTTTCTGTTGAATTTCTTCTTTGATGGATTTCTAATAAAATTTGGCAAGTGTAATTAGATTGATTATAGGTAATCGGTTTTACTTTACCTACTCTTCTTAAACACATTTTAGTTGTAGAAACACTGTTCGTATATATTTTGTTTCGTTCATCCAAATGTCAATGTTCAATGACGATGACAGACAATCTATTTATTAACCATTTTTACTAAAATAGTTTTATTAAAGAAATTTAAACGTATTGGCTGCTAGCAACATCGAGGTATGAATTTGATCCAGCCTGTTACCAACAAATGTTTTTATAATTGTAAATAAAAAAAATCATCACATCAGCTTTAATATAGCTACATTTACATATTAAAAGGCATTGATTAATCAAAGGGTATCAATTCTTATCACATTTTTTTACTTCGCTTATGTGCAATTAATTATATTCTTAGGTACTTAAATATTTAACACGTAATAAAAGAAAGCATAAGAAATCCTAGTAAAATCTTTTCCTTCTTGTTAAATTTTGTATAACTTTAAATCAGATTATCTAAACATCATAGTTATAATAATTTCTCGAGATGAGTAGTGTACACGCAACAATAGAAAATGAATATTAAAAATATAGTCTATAAATGTATTCTTGCTTACCTGGTTTATTGTCTTGTATTTAAGAAGAAAATTCCTAATTTTGCACTTAATGTATATATAATTTACTTTTTGGTTAAAAGTATTCTTTAATGATGTCTTTATTTGTTTGGGGGCACTATGCAAGCGTCAAGGTCGGCAAGCGACGGTGGAGCGTTTGTGCCGCCCGCCTTTGCGCCGCTATTGCCGCCCTACTGCGCATTTACGTAACCCATTCGCTATATAATGATGTGCATTTTACTTTTCTTCTTAATACGGCTACATATTTCGTCACTGATTGGTAATTGATAACTCGATTATAAGAATTGAAAACATGAGTTTTTGAATGAACAAAACTGTTCATTCAAAAACTCTTTTCTGGTTAGATATTTTTGGACAAATTTAACTTTGAATGGAGAGTGAACTGAAAGAAAGAATCCTTAAGAATCTTCCAAGAAAAGAAATATGGATCGTTTTTTTAATATTTTTATTATTACTTTGTTCTTTTGTTGTGCGAATAATATGCAGAATAATATTACAATAAGTCCAAAAATGTAGAGTTCAATCATTCAATTATAACCTACAAATTTCATTTTCAAATATTTAAAAACTAAACGTCATACTCTAGTCACAGTCTAGACGTCTAAAAAGATCGTTGCATTTACTTTCATACAGTATATGTTAAACTGTGATAAATATATAAGGATTCTTTCTTTTTGTTCACTCTCCATTCAAAGTAAATATTTTTTATGCGTGTTTTCATAACTTGTTGTGAAATAATGCCAATTGAATGAAGTACAATGACTAAATAGTGGTGACTAAGGTGTAACCAGACATGACATCATCGCACTGCTGAACGTGAAAGTTCTATTGTTATTGTTTAACAATATATCAATGAAACGCTAACCCGTCGAATTTAAAAATACAAATTCATGAATTACCAATATTGTATTACTTGTATAATAGGTACCAATAAAAGTAAGTATTTCGAAACAAAATTTGACAAAAGACGCGCCCAAATAACAGGCAGTAAGTTTCGAGACATTAATATTTGTGTTCAGCTAACAAATATAAAAAGGGGTTTGTAAAACATAAACTGTTTTAACAGCAGTTTCATACGATTTGATAGCTAACGAAAAACACCATCGAAACAGATTAATTCGATTGAAAGTTACACTCGGGGTACCTAGGAAGCATTCTCGCTCTTCCAATGTATCGAAGCCATAAATCAGAACACGAGGGGTGCGGTAGACCAGATGTTTATTTAATAAAGTGGATTCTTAACGTTATCAGCTACCTTAAAAAATATGGCATTAATAAATCATTACTATCTACGAACACCTGTACAAAAGAACAGATAACAACTATTCATAGAGTATTATTGAGCACATATTTTTATTAAAAACCCATTAGGAATTTTTCTATACCTACTATCGATTAGCTAAGGTTTTTGGTAGTTAAACCAGTGAATACCTTGAAAATTTGTTGGTTAAGATAAACGTACTTTTATTGCTTACCCAAAGCTCGCGTGAATTGGAATAATAGTTATGCTTCTAACATGACGCGTCTTTGATGAAAACTAGTGATTTTACTACAAATCATAACACTCGGTTTTCACCTTATTTAAAGTGACGTCTCTCATGACATAAATGCTCTACATATCATAACGTATTGATCCATGTCAGCGGCGATTATTCAACGACAGATTATGATGATATATCGCGTCTAGTTTGTTCCACTAACCAGATTCTGGTATTGTAAATATGTATTTCCTGATGATACTTTCCCGAAAATATTATCTCTGTGCAGTCTAAAAAAGGCATTCATCCATGTACTTACTTAATATGATAAGAATAAAAAATTAGGTGAAGATTTAAATAATAAAATTCAGAGAATATCTTGAAAAGAATATCTTGCTTAGATCAGATCTTGTTGTCCGTTTGTTCTTGTTTATATATAAAAACATAATATAAGAATTGTAGATACATATGAATATATTTGATGTAAGCCTACTTATGTCATCTGTTTAGATGCCAATGATGTCATACATCAGAGTTGTATAATCCTTGCTTTATTCGGAATTTTAAAACATATTTGATATTAATTATGCTTTGATGTTTCACAAGCAGTGATACGAATTTGGTTTTTTGTTTAATCTGTATAATTTTTATTAATAAAATGTTCACATACTTAATAAGTTAACATTAAGTAACGGTAGGTTACTAGTTATGTGTATTGATGATACAATTAGGAACAAATCATTCGCTTAATCAATTGAATCAGCGGCGATCCCTTTTACTGATTGAACTAAATAGCTGTTTAACTGTTGTTTATGTCGAAACTACGAGTTGAATTATATTACAGATAATTCTTAGTGAAATGCACAGCTAGAGTAAATAATCATTCCACATTTACTTTCAAAAGTCGGAATATTATTATGCACAAACGAAGATAATACGATATAACGAAGGTAATTTAAATTGAAAGATAATATTTAAAAATATAGACTATAAAAAAGTAATAAACTGGGATGGGATGCCTAGACATTGTTTTTGCAGATAATTGATATAATGAATATGTATTGTTTTATTAGTTTTTTAGATAACCTAAACTGTATTAATTCATAGGCAAATGATATAAATTAAAATGTCTGTTAAGCTTCTAAAGATCATATGGTTGTCTTATATTGTTCTATATTTGTCTGGAGGAAGTGTGTAGCCAAATATAGTATTTCTTTTCATCAAGTGACGGGCACAGCAGCATGCCGTCATTAGTTCGGGTTCCATTTCATAAGGGACATTTATTTTTAACTACTTAATTGCAACACTGTATGAGACTACACAATATTGATGTAACAACGTAATATGCTGATAATTAATTTTCGTCATTAATAATTAGGTTTATAGGTATGTCTGATGTAGAAAGGGTTGCCAACCGTACTAAAATATATAGTATTGTACTATATTTACGGTCTGCGTACTATATGTTAGTACGCAAAAAAACTATATTTGTTAATTTTTTACTTTTTTCTAAAATACTATATTTTAATAACTTGTTTTGGAATATACTATATATCGCCGATGAACGGTTGGTTGAACCCTAGATGTAGACAACTAACTCTAAAAATCAGACATCGACCCATTACAGGAGGTCTGGCTGTCATCCAACGACTCAATTACAAAACTTTAATCTTTGGACGGTTATTATTAAAAAGTAAATTTAATTAATACTCAAAATAAAAGTTACTAATTAAAAAAAATATATAATTTCTAACATTCTATGCAATGGATCCAATATTTTGTATCTACTAGTAGGTAGAGATTTTGGGCAATTTCAAAGGTGTCCTCATTTCTAAAGAAATCTTGTCCATAGTGGCAGTTTATTTATGTGAAAAGTAAAGAATTTGAAGGAATATTTTAAAAATAGGTTTTATTCCATACCTTAATATTTCATGAAGCGCCAACCATGTAATGTATTAAACTTGCTTATAAAGTACGGTAGTGCCCTCTATGAGTTATAAAGAGTACTTCAACTTCCAGCTAAAACCACTTAAACTTTGCTTTATTTTCTCTCTTGCTTAAAAGCAATAGTCGACAATCGCGTAGTGGAGTGTTTCAATAGAAGGTAGCGCTATCTGAGTTTCATAGATATGTAAAATTACTAAAGTTCATAAAAATTAAAAAATGCTTAAGTATAAAAAAATAGTTGACTTTATAATTAAAAATAAAGCGAAAAATATCTTACGTTAATAAAAACAATTGGGACTGAAAAATCTTTTTATATTAAAAAAAATAAATACTTGCAAGGAAACATTCACACAGTGTTATATAAGGTGGAACACCAGTAATTTGAATTCAGTCTTGGATCATACTTGATATAAACCATTACATTTGAACATTCTGAAACTGATGGTTTGTAAGCCATAATAAAATTATCATAAGCTTAAGTAGCTTCGACGGCTGTCTGGTCGAGTGGTCAGTACCTTTGTCTACTTAGCCTGAGGTCCCGTGTTTGAATCCTGGTAGGGGTGTATTTGTGTATGATGAGTACGAATATAGGAGACATGGATTTTATGTTTGTTTAGTATATTTCTTATATTTAAATACATATTATTTATATTTATATATCTATATTTCTGTGTTTTTTAGTATTCATAATACAAGCTCTTAATGGTAAGCACTTTAGGCTAAATAGGTACCTACTTAAGGTGAGTGTGAAAATATTATTAAATAATTTAAAACGTTACTAATTACTATTTATTTTCTATAAATATTACTACAAGCATATAAATTATATGATAGCGTATTATACCAATACGGTATAACTATAATAAATAATATATTTCAAATAGTTCTAAGTAGGGAAGTAGGGAACTAGAAAATGTTCAGTAGGAATTCATTCCTCCTCCTCAATAGTTACCGACTTACGTAGAGGAGGTATGTTCATTCATGATATTGCTGAGCATCAGCCGAATGAAGCCATTGAATTAAGTATATCTCTGAGAATAACATCACGGCAGTATCTAATCTTGATTGTGCTAAAAGGAGTGAATAATATATACCTATCCCTAATTTAAAAGGGAAATAGTTGAAGAATAAAATCTTGTACACGTTAATTGTGTTTAATTTTTTTTGGCAATTTTGAAAATTTGAAGAATACAAATTTATTAAAAATTTATCATAAAGAAAACACCGAGCATAATTTTCTTGATTCTCACAAAGTTTATTTTAAATATGTTTGTTATACCTGACATTAATTTATTATACAATGATATACAACATCCACTACCATTACATCAATATAAATAATGATTATGAAATAACTACTAATTAAACCATTTTTCAAGTATTAAAATTATTTAAAAACTGGAATGTTTTATAAAGTAATCACTTCATCTAAAAATATCATTAGAAAATTTTGATTATTCTCCGTGTTACTTTGCATTAATATTCGTTTAAACTTGTACCTACCCGATGTTTTATGACATCGAGAATAATATAAAATTAAAATTGTACTGTATTAACATTTGCTTAAAAAAGAAAAAAATCCAGATATGCAGGCGCCAACTTCAAATTAAGCTTAATACTTTGAAAACAACAAGGTTAAACATTAATTGAGAACAAAATATTTATACATCGTAATACGTACAAATTATAAGCCTTGAAAGGAGATGTGGTAATTTACATTTTAAAACGTTAAAGGCAGCATCTCGGAGAGCTTACAGTGACTTTACACTTGATTTATAGGCACAGGTAACGGCTGGAAAATTTAAATTTTCCTGCCACAGTGTAGTGCCCATTATATGTGGTGTTTCAACTTTTAAATAACTCTGCACCAGACTGCAATAACTGCCGCGGGTGCATAAAGACTCTTGTAATTACTCTCATAATACAAAATTTTAAGAGAATTTAATTTGGTGGTGTTGGGAGATTTTATGAATGTAAATAAACATATTCTTTATTGATATTAAGTTGAACCATGTATTTTTTTTGAAAAGACAGTTAATTCAAGAATAACCTAACCTTATGTTCACAATCATACTTTTCTACTTATCTTTAATTATCTGCAGGTATTCTAAGTACTTGATGAGTGAATTAATTAAGAATGAAACGTGAAAGGCTGCAGGTTGTGGCTCATGTTACTAATTTATGTGCGGTGTAGGTAACACCTGCTGTCTGCAAGTACAAGTTAGTGGAGAACTTATCTTCAGAAGGTCGCTTGCGAACTCATACACGGCACCTGCAAATAGCCTTAAATATAATAGTCTCATGATAAACTCAACACATGCACGCACACTCACATTATATTACAAATGGTAGTTTCTTCGTCTGTAGTAGTAGGATATTTCTTATTACCCTAGGTGATTAGGGAAGAGGACCACCTCTTCAGATTAAAAAAAATTAAATGGCAAAACATTGTTTGCCGGGTCAGCTAGTATGTTCAAATTAAAGTCAATAACCAAATATGAGAGATATTCGGTTATTTGTTCGAATAGTAAGTCGTTGCTAAAGAAAATCAGATAACTTTGTATGATTTGAAAGGAGAAAAATAAATAAGTAATTCTGATTTTATGTGTAACATAAGAACGAAACTGCAATTAAATAAAAATAAAAGAAAGGAATTACTGCAGCTAAAATATATATGTATATAGTGCCATGTTTTACCGACAATAGTGAACATAATACTCTCTGGTAAGAACGTTGAGAGTATGATATTTACTGCATACAATGGATGAATAAAGATTAGTCTTATAGTTCGACATCTAGAGTTTCGTATACTATATAAATTCCTTTGCTACGTCCATATCGTTTGGAGAGAAAGACATCAAAAGATATAGTATGAGGCAGCAAATTTCTTTAATCATATCAATAGTGACGTTGCCCCGAGGAGATGTTCCACATACGAATTGGGAGTTGAGCATGACTCGCCCTACGTGCCACTCTGTGGTAGGTTGCTAGTGATGTTCCCCTTTACTAATCGGTAAAATTATTAGGATAGTTATTAATTGTCAATGAAAACAGTGAAACGGGTAGTCAAAATAGAATTTTCATTTATGTATGTTATGGATATAAGTATATATTTAAATATTATATTATTATTTAATAGATTATTGTATTTTGTTTATTTGTAATTATAAGTAGAATTAGTTACGTATGATTTATTTATTTACACACTGTGCCGCCACTCTTAGCCAAGTTCACTATTAGAGAATGACCTCAGTGGTTGAGTCCGCCATATGTACATTTTTTTGGATATTAAAGTAAATAATTATAATGAACATCATAAAGTTCATGCGTAGGCGAGTTAAACACACTAATGGTTTGTGTTTTCAACAACAACTTTTTGAGTGAGAATTTTAATAATACAATTAATAAATTAAAACAAAAACTGTTGCAAAAACTCGTTTAATGCTGATGTAACTTTATCAGATTTATTCATTGCCGTTGCGTTGGGTTACTATTTTTACTGCTCATAGCTAGACAGATGTCAAAATAATGAAGGTTTTTTTTGTATTTGTAATTTACGGTATACAAAAAACATATTCTATACATCTATCTTTCAACTCGTCTATCTGTAGGTACGTACAACACGTCACTTTTTGCAAAATAGTGATTTTTTGAATAGAAAACCTGAAAGAAATTTAAAAAAATTATGATATGGGCCATGTTTAAAAAAAATTCATGGGGATTTTTCAGATTGCATATCATTTAGTCGGCCAATTGGCTGTCATTTAATTTAACATGCTTTTAATTAAATATTAAGAAATTTGGGTTTTATCGGAGAATGTGTATAATTTTTTTATAGTACTCTAAAAACTTTTAGCCATTATATTTTAATAGAATTAGACAACCTTACAATTTTGTGGTGCCACAGTAAAATCGGTTAATCTACCGATAAATTGATAAGTTTTGCATCACTGTTCCCGGGACCATATACAACGCAATGAGTAGGCACCTTTCTTGTGACGGAGAAAATAAAAATGTAAAAGGAAAATTATGTTTCTTCGGAGCCTGAAGAATATTGTAAATGACTCTCGAACTAGAACACTCATTTATCATCAATCAAATGTATTCTGTCTTATTTTGTATTGTAGTCAATATTTGTCTCTGCTATAGTTTCGTTTTCTTTAAGTTTTTGGGTATTCCCATGAATTACACCCATCTTCTAAATACTACAAAAAGTTATTTTACATAAAAATCGTGTACTTTCTTTACATAAAATATATATAGGCACTTAGCATAAATTTTGACAGAAATTTTCAATAGCTTTGTTTGTTTAAATTATTCGAAAGCAATTAATTATAACAGAACAGAACTCCAGAAGAAGCTTAGCAGAGTATTGCTCGAAAGGGTATGTAGGCCGTGTCTGGGTGAAAGCAACCTAATTGAGGTTGGGCTAATCCCGGCGGCCTACTCTATCCGCCTTACAACTCGGCACGCCAATAAAATAAGCAGTTTTTCCGATTCAACCTTTTATCTTGTCACTTCGTATTCTCGAGGCAACTTTCGTTTGGGCAAATCGAGTGCGGCAGTCTCGGGCGTATACTGAGGAGAAATTAACTTTCCTTTGCCCCATCGGAGAATTGTAAATATGGGCTCTGTCCCTGATAAGTTTCCGATAATTACACTGGTAATGAGAGATCTAAGGAAAAACGGTTTTATCTGAATTTCAATGCATATTCGTTAGTTTCAGAAGAAGTCTATAATTCCTTAGGATACAAACGGTTAATATTTTATGAATTAATTTACATAACATTATTAAGGTTAATAATAATGAACACCCATGTAAAAACGTAATTACGAATAAAATGTTAGTCTTTATTTATCTATATTTTTTGCCTGTTATACCATATGTCGCAATAAGTTATTAAAATTTATTCCCGAATAGATATGATGCAAATCTGAAAGCATACATTACTAACTTTTGTGTGAAGCCAAGTACTTTACACTTTAAAGCAAATAAATCATGGGATAAGTTTTAAGTCATAAGTGGTAAAATTTTTTAGAACTACATTTATTTTGTTATCTTATGTGTGTTCATAAATACAAGGACGGATTACAAGTGATAAAATATAATTCAATATAGTATGTCATGTTTATGAACAGAACAATAATTCTATACTAGTTCATGTTTGATGGTTCAAGCATAAAGGCAAAACCCAAAAATTGCCGCTCTCGTAAACGTTGCATAACTTTTGGGATTTGCAATTTTTTATTGATCCATGTGTCTTATGAGTCTATTTTTAGCGTACAATTAAAAGAAAAGTTTTTTTTACAATTATTTGGCCTGGTAACTAAGACCTTTAAGCCATATCTTCATTAATGTAGTTTTATTTTTATTTATGACTCCAGGATACTGGTGCAATGTAGCCCTTTTCCCCATGGAGTTTTTGGCGACTAATGGCAGGTCCAGCTATTTTGTTAATGACTTACGAGAATTTTTTTGACAATGGATAGCAATGTAAGCGATTATGATAAAATGATACGAAAATGGAATGTTCTGATAATGATTACGATGAAATGATAAGTAAATGAGAATGAAATTATAAAATTTTCTTAAATAAATGAACTCATATAAATGGAAATGAAACGCTGAACAATCTCACGTAAGTCACTATTTAAAGCTGAATGATCTATATATTGCACGATATAACGATCGTTTTTGCGATTAAACTACACCAATTTCATAACAAAAACTTCTCTACAACACGATATACGAAATAAAATATACAGCAACGAACCGCCTCCTGCCATTACGCGCCAAAAACTCTTACGTTGCTCTTATAAAACAACAATACATTTTTTTAAAATGATTTGGCCTGGTAACTAAGACCTTTAAGCTATATTTTCCTTAATATTGAAAATTTTAAATTTTTCCAAAAGTATTTTTCAAGTAGTTGTAAATTGGTTTAAAAGTCTTTTCATTTTTTAATAACTCAGTCAAGCACCACTATACAACTGAATTACAAATAATATCAAAAATAAATAATTGTCAAATTCTTTTACAGTTATGGAGGCGTTCTTTCAGAAATGTTTCACGATCATTTTGAACTTTATGTATATATGTATTTGTTCTTAATTCAATGAACTTGCAAAGTAAAGCATTTCGTGGGCCACGATAGGAGTTCTTTGTCTTTCGTTTGTATTAGTATCCCCGGGGACTTAGCTCCTGGGGCAGAACTATTTGATTGGCAGCAGGGTTAACTGTGTTGATTTCTATGTGACAACCGATAACATGCTGGCGCTAGATCGAGATGGATACTTTATTATTTCCTGTTGTATTTAACTAAACATCATACTGACCAATAAAAATACTAAATGCGCATCAAAATACTTATTTTTCTGATGTATATATTTTTAGTAGCTTATTTAAGAATTTACCAAACATATTAAATGTATACGAAAGCTGTTTCCATTCATTCCATGGTAGTTGTTTAGTATAGCAAATAAGGTTACCACAGAATTACCGCATAGCGGCTTGAGTGTTAGGGTATAATGAAATATAATGCGGATCTTTCCTTAATTGACATCTAGAAAATGACGTCATAAATTATAATTTACGGAAGCTATACTCAAAGAAAGATTTTATTGGGAAGCTAAAAATTATTGATGTTTAAATAACAATGATGAGGTAACTTGATTTATTATAGCAGCAGATAAATTACATTTACGGTCATAGGTTAATAAACTAAGGTTAGTTAATAAACTAGTAAGCCGCTTTAGAAGAGTTAGATTTGATTTGATTTAATTTTTTTCCTTTATATTCATTTATTCAGTAGCAAATTAAATTTCCAGGACTGAATTAATCAATTTAAAACATGAAGCTTCAGTTTGGTTGCAAACATTCAGGACAAATTTCAATCTGGATCTCTGCCTCCGAGATCGAGTTTTCAATGGGTAATTCCAATTTACTGTTTTTGTCCAAAAACAGGGTACACCACGATACACCCTCATCTAATCCTAATTTGTCGGTGGATTTGACCCGGGTGGGCGGACGGTCGCAATCATCCCTGATTTGCACTGAACATTCGGAACTTGGAACTGTTTGAAAACTAATAAAATATTAAACATATATTTATAGATGTTAATTGTCTAAAATAATATAGCAACAGATGAAACGAATTATCGGCAAACAATTAGCAGCAGAGCATAACTTTTGTTTCGTGTTTTTGTTTGTTGTGCATAATAAAAAACTGATGCTAGTAATTAATAAATAACTACTCTTTTGTGGTACATTAATTTAATTTTTTTTTAATTTTATAAAATTTGCCTGGTTAACTGGTTATTAAACTACTACTTAGATAACTATTTAAATAACTTAACCTTTGATAATATGATATTATAAATAATATTAATTGTCACAAAGTGTATTATAAAAAATTCTTCAAAATACTTTTTTTAATCAGATGTCTCTGAAAATAAAACTTCAGAATTTTTAAAATCTTAAATTACCAAGGGAAATCCAAAGTTTTCTAAAATAATGTTAATAATGTCTGTTAGTTCATTATGTTTGGAAGTAGGCATCCGGTTTGTAGGCGATGATGCGATGGCAGATTGTGCGTTTCGGGTGCCTCGTAAAAACGCCTTGGGGAAATTCAGAACGCACAGGCAATCCTGGTTGCGAACACACCTGGACAGGGCTACCTGTGGTGACAAATACTATTTTTTTATAATTGTAATTTTATTTTTATTTTATGTTATTATCTATGGGATGCATGGCTTCTTTTTGGTGTTATTGAGTCTCACAGTATATTTATAATATAATAGAGTGATTTGTTTTGGTGATGGCAGTCAAAGAGAGACGAGGATGTGGTTGCAGCCACTGGCGGTACATCAGCACAGTCAGTTTAATTTAGAGGCAGTGTCTGCTACGTAGCATATGGAAAAATATTCCTCCGCCCAGAAGGAATGCCAGTTCTCTTTCTGCTTTCAAAGAACAATTAAAGAAATACCTTCTGAATCGCAGCCGAAACTTGGTAATATAAATATTAATATCTTTTTATTAAGTTTATTAAAATTATTTGTGTATTTTATAATTAATTAAATCGTATTTAAAAAAATATGTATCATTCTAATTATACGTACATGTGTTATAGTAGATATTCATGATTTTTCTTTGCTGTTGGAATATAAATTAATTTCATTTTATGTATATGTATGCAGCGTATACAAAAGGATGGGGCAGTTTTTTGAGTTAAGGAGGTTTTAAATCTACATTCACCTGACGCATCGTAGACGCTGATGAAATGATTAATTATCACCATGATGATCTTACGGACAGTCAATGCCTGAAAACATTGTTTTATTAAGAGATTTCCAAATTTGAAAAGAATTTCAAATAAAGATGAAAGACGTCAATTTAAATTTTATAACGTCTATAATTATTATAAGTAAAATTAAAATAACTATAGTTATAAGTGATAATAATAAGGAGAGCGAATCAGCTTCTCTGTCCAACAAGGTTAATCAGCTTTATTGGTACATTTCCTTATTCACAAGATTTATGTAGTTTTTTTTACTAATAAGTTATTTTTAAGTTAGGTTAGATTAATTTTATTCATCTTTAGTATTTAAAAAACAAAATACTTTACAAAGCAGACCAAAAATGAAGCTATGTTGTCTAGACCCTCCGTTATATATCCAGACCTTGACTTAATTAATTTTTTTAAAGTTTCATTAATAAAACAATTAAACTCATCTATTCCATTTTGATTTGTCAAAAAGATGCGTATCACCGCCTCTCATCCAACTTGCCTCGTAAATCATTTGTATAAAGTATATCTACGTATATTGGTCTTTGGTAGTAGGAAGATTAAAAAAGTTTTCATATTATTTTTATGTAAAATAATGTTAAGCAACCAGTTGGTACACCTGGCATAAGTAGTAACCCAGCCGTAGCTTAAAGACTTACACTATCAATAAATAACTTGATATTTTAAGTGCTTTGTTACATCAAATACACGTCAAACTGCATTTCTAACGAATTGAAATAATACTTTGCCACGTATAAAACTTCATGCATCATGTTGTAAGCATTGATTGTGGCTAAGAATAAGTGCCATTTTTAAGACATGCGGATAATAATTTTATCATTCGTGGGACACATGCTTTTTTGGAGCCTAATTAATTGGTATGTGGCGAAAGAGTCAAATTAGAATACTATATTTTCAAGACCTCGTACTATATACGGATTGCTTCCTGTTTTATTTTTTGTATATTTCACAACCGTCTCGTTGAGTGTGCTCGCTCGACTTGGTTCCGCACAGTTACTACCATTTTTTCCACGATTTGGACAGTTTTCTCCATGGAAAAACATTTTCTTGACAGGTAGCAGTATATATAAAACGCTTTCACAAAGTTTGTTTAGTCCAGGTTCCCAGAGTTCTATCGCAAAGGCATAATATACTTCCAATGAGATGGTAGAAATGTATAGACGATAAGGTTTAAAACTTAGATTAAATAAATTCATTTAATTTACAAAGTCGCTATGAAATAAAAAATAAACATTTAAATTTAGAAAATATTTATAGTCTTTGATAAGTATTATTCAACGTTTATCTAGATGCTCATCACCATACAAGATTCGTGGGTTAGTTTTTATACGTTGTTGGGATCCATAAGACAAATGACAACCCTAGCGCGAGCCCGTGCTGAGCAAGGGGTCCCCCTCGTCGCGATATTGTGCCACTTTAGTTCAGTGCCAGTTCTAAGCATTCTTCCAAAAAGCACATTTAGGGTGTACACCGATAAACAACGGAACTCGGAATGGTGCCATTTAAAAAATATTCTCTACTAAAAGTTTTTTTGCCAAATATATCTTTATTTATTTTGTTTCGTTTATTTTGGAGAGAGTATTGCACTTTTGTAATAATCGACCAACTTCTAAAAAGAAAGAGGTTCTCAATTACTCTGTTAATTTTTATAAATATTTTTTATTCGATAAAGTATAATGCTGAGGTGGGCTCATTATCACTAAGTCAGAACCTGGTGATGAGATCCTAAGGAAATCGACGGCCACTTTGAAATATGGCACGTGTTTCACATTTTACTCTTAAAGAATTGGAGTATTTTAACAAACGACAAACAGACAGGCAAGTCGACAATACTGACGGACATCCATCTAAGTTTGACCTTGAAACTTCACACTCAAAATTGCGTTTAAAAAGACTTCAAAACACTAAAAATGCAAAAATAATTTAATATAAGAAGTTATTCCATTTCTAATTATTTTTGCAATTGTTGCTCGGACTTAATAATTTCAAAAATAAATTCAAATTGGGATAACTTCTTACATTGAATTATTTTGCCTTTTCAGTGTGTTTTGAAGAGCTCGTCCGTGCCCTATAAAGTTGAAGTAAAGAAGCGTTGTCTTTTAATTTTTATTACATTAAATAAACACGACGATATTCAAACTCTATAAAATGTTTAATATTTAAAAAAATATTATATGACTACATTAAATACACTTGTTTTAAAAGGAATATCAAGCTCAATTGAACAGTCGCTGCCACATGATCACGATGACATACAACTACTTAAATTGTTATTTAAAGTTACGTTATTAATTATAAGTGCAAGCATTCAATAGCGCGCAATGTGAATATGTAACGTGGGCAATACAATAGGGCATCGACTTACACAAGATTTTCCATTAATTGCGACCCCGGTGGACCATCATCTATGATTATCTAATTATCTCCTTCTTGGTGTTATTTCCATAAAAAAATATCTCTTTGCATTTTTCATAGAGTAAGTTTTATTTTTTGATTTTGTTACTTATAATTTTTACAATAAATTGCTCAATTTTACCTACTTTCTTCACATCGTTTACCGACATTTGTAACGTTACGTTTAAAATCATGTAAATTATACCTTCATTTTCCATATTTCCTGTAAATCAATTTCGATCCATAAAAATATCAGGAAGAGATTTGTATATAGTGCCGCGAGCTCCGGCCGGGAAATATGAAAATTGGATGCTTGCTCGAAGCACGGCAAATAAATATAGGAGCCATTTGCTACGAAACCAATATCTGGGCGTGGAACATCACAGACCTGATTGAAACAACAAAAGGACTCGAACACTTTTTGTTTATGTAAGAACGTCGAACATCTACGCGCCGACTGCGAACCGTTTTGGAGAATTGAATTCGTAAATGTTTTCTTGTTTCCACTTGATAGATTGGTTTCTTCAGCCTCGAGGTTTTGTGTGGATATTCTGTAAAAATAACAGCAAAAATACAGGCTTTCTCTGCCCGCATTCATTATCTTCAGTTAATAGAAAATTAAGTAACTGTACAGCCGAATTTACAATTCAGTTCAACAGTTTCAACCCTAACACAAGTATATACTAGGAAATTAGCTTTTATTTCTGGTACAAAGTGTGGGTGTTTTTATGTAGATATATAAAAGGAAAACGACTTCACCCCAACTGAAGTAGAAGGATCATTCAATCAAATACGGTTTATTACACAAAACGACATAAACATACAAATAATAAAATAACGAAATAAAGAAAAACATTTTGAAGCCTCATTGCTAGCAGTACTCTCTTCTTCTCTTATTCCAGGCAACCTGAAGTTAACGGATATATAAATGAAATAAATGGAGTGGACGTTAATAAAATAATAAATAAGTATTAATTACGATTTAAGTTAATAGTCAGAAGGTATGTGAAGACTGTTAGACTATATTACCCTTTTTTGTAAGGTTTATAGTTATGTACTCGTATGTATGTTTGGGTTAGATATTGCAATCGAATTTTTAAGAACCTTTGCAATTTTTTTAAAATTTGCAAATGCTTTTGCTTTTAAGAAGGATAAATATCCTCAATCGATTGAGATAAAGTTTTGCAATCACGTTTAGTTTGGATGATTGTTGAGAGTTTATTTTAAATACAATATAGGTGCAATTTGGTGGACTAAGTATGGATGATATGGAAATAATGAAAGGGTTTGCTGTGATAAATACAAAAAGAGCATTTAACTCTAAATTGTGTACAATCGGACAATTTATTACACAACACAATTTATATTATATAAAACTGACGATGATATTTATTTGATATTTGATATTTATTTATATTTTTCTTTAGTTATATTTCTGATATTTATGTACATATTAATATCTATTTCTCCATTATCTAGTATCCAGAACTCCGACTCTTAATGATTCCCAATTCGGGCTAGATAACAGGTGTGAGTGTAAGAAATATTATTGGTTTAAGTTATTTATGCCAATTTATATTAGAATTTCATGGAGAGAAAAGACAACCATTATGGGATATTTTTGCAAATTTAAACTATGGTAATAGATTGAACACTTCGGGAAAATTAAATGAGTTATACGCCCCACAAACGGGAGTGAATTCAAATGTTATAAAGCAAAATATTTAAATTACTCGATGACCACCCAGTTTGTTTCATGAAGGCCTCTTGTTTGAGCGTCTCGGGTCAAGTGAGGCAAGGGTCTGGGACTCGCTAGAGTTTAATATGCACTTACCCTTTCTACACAAATTCAATTAATAATAAAATGTGCTTATGTTGGGAATTTGTTCGAAGGATATTTGAAAAAAAAAATACTTTTATGATGTAACGCCTTTTTTAATAACTTAAAAAAAGGAAGTAATTGTAATGTTTGAACTTAGAGATTCTCAAATTTAAACTTGTTTTAGATGAGAGAGCTTTGGTTTGATTCGATTTTATTGATTTTACATTACAGAGATTTGAAAGTGCACCACTTTTCAGGATAGATGCTCTATCAATGGCACTAATACATTTTAAGTCCAAGTGAATAAATTTTAAAGTCGTTTTATATCACATTAGAAGAGAAAACTAGATCACGTTTTGATTTAAGAGATCTCCGTAAAACAAGTTTTTTTTTTAGATATTTATTTATAAGTTAGTGTAGTGCTATAAAAATCCTTACATCCCAGTGATTTTATTCTATATATTTTATTCTATTCTGCAGTATATATGTCCTTTATAAAGAATAATTCATTATATATTTTTTAAATTACTTAAATTTTAGAAGTACCGTAAGAATTCTAGAAGAATTTTATTATTAGGTGGTATACCCGCTTGGTAGGCCTTTGTATGGTAGGTATAGGTACGACTGCCTTACCTATTTTGATCGTAAAGCAGCTTGAGATATTTTATATATATATATTGACGGCTGTCTGGTCCAGTGGTAGCCCTGTCTACTTAAGCAGAGGTCTCGGGTTCGGCAGATATTTGATTGATGAGTACGAATATTTGTTCA
This sequence comes from Acentria ephemerella, assembly GCA_943193645.1. Lineage (NCBI taxonomy): Eukaryota > Metazoa > Arthropoda > Insecta > Lepidoptera > Crambidae > Acentria > Acentria ephemerella. Next base: position 5,067,730 of record OW971891.1, read on the forward strand.
TGAGTCATGGATGTATTGTATGATACTTGATAATAGGTGTGAGAGTGAGATATATTATATTATATAGAAAACTCTTTCTTAATGTTTGATATATTTGTTGATTCAAAATTAAATTAAATTAGGTTATTAGAATTACACATCGACATACGTTTTATTGAAAACTCAAAATAATAAATATTGAGAAGGATGTAATTATGCTTATTTCTATTCATTCAATAACATTTATTATTTTTATTTTCATCATAAAGCTAGTTCCTACACTCAAAAACCAAATCGGTATGCCATACTCGTGTACTGTTTACTATTTCTTTAGAAATCAAATAAAAAGCAGACATAAATTGTCAAATCACAGCTAAGCTCAAGAAAAGAATAAGAAACTCGTAACTTTGGGCCGACAGCTAAAATGTAATAAAACAATGTGGCTAAAGTTTTTCATGACGAATGACACATATAAAATTTTGTTGCAAATATTGAATAAGACCTCTCCTCAAAATTAATATCAAACATATGTACGTATAAAAAGTTTTTTAATAATATTAGCAAACTTTGTATTTTATGTATGGTTTACGGATGTGGTTTATATAACAACAGATATTAAAGTATAATGAGAACGATTGATTGTTTTAAAGGAATTCGGATTCAAAACATAAAAAGGTAAAAAATTGTAATTTCGTGCACGTCATTCAATTTGCACTGCGAAATATAAGCCCTTAAGAATCTATTTCGAATTTAAATAACTGACCTGGCGCCAGTAACGGTTATTGCGGTCGTATTTTAAGCTTACTGCTCCGACACACCCCTAAATATGTTATCTATGATTTAGTTAACAGGTATTCCTGATCGGAATGATGAAACTATTAACCAATTATTCAAGCAATAAAGGGGCAGCACTTTACGGGATTAAAGTCATAATTGAAATTCTACTGCATGTGTATAGAGGAGCGCTGCGATAGCGTCGCTCGCGCTTGGCTTCACCCGCTGATGGTACACAAACAGGCCCTGCTGCAGCGCGCGATCGTGCCTCCACCGCCCACTAAATCTGCAGCACCAACGTCGGGATTCGGCCCACCTTATGAAATGGGAATTAAATTGTCTGTGAAGAAAACAACAGGGTTACTATTTAATCCCACTTATCAAATTGGTGAGCCAAGGAAAAATGCGCGTTACACTACTTACCACGAACGAATATCTGAACTTTTATAGCAATGTTTGTGCAGTAGTGTACGCTACACAATTTGAGTTATCGCTGCATTCAAAAGTATCTGTCAGTTCGTAATCCTTGTATTCCGTACGTTGCATCCGGCAATGCAAGATCGGATCGCAGATTATGTCAGGAAAAATAAAACAACATAAACTTCGTTTGCTTTCATATTTTTAAATCATCTAATCAAAAAAATCGAAAGGTTGAATATCGTCATGAAAATACGACGGATTGCTGGATATCCCTCCAGGTTTCTGTTTCGAAAAAAATGGCACGTCAAACGGGATATACGATGGTTGGAGTTGGTACTTATTGCGATTATTACTAACGTAATTTATACTTTTGTAATTCGGCAAGATAGGGTTCGTTTGATATTTCATTTGCTCGGATGGAAGAGGATTAGGTTTCGTTACATTTTTGTGAAAACCATCTGAAGTTTCCTGATAGAGGGATGCTATATGCCGTGTATTTAAAATATTGTTCAGGGGATGTTTATTTTTTATATCTTTGAAAGGTTTAGTCAAATCTTTACGATCTATTTTTGTATGATTCTTTTTATTATACTCTTCTCGTCTTTGAAACAGAAAAGAGTAATTATGCATATTTCCATTCATTTCTGATTTTTTCTTTGTCTGAACAATGTTATGATTAACTTTCTTTGCACCGCTTTTCGTTGGACTATTTCTACTGAATACCGGAGGCACTAAGTTAATGTTTGTATCCATTTGCGATTTTTTCTCATTTGGATGAGTTAACTTATTTTTTTGTTTTTGTATTGTGGTATGAGTTTGTTGCATTATATTTGCAATATTTTCTAGTTCCTGTAGACTCAGAGATCTTTCTGCAGTCGTAGCCATATTTACTTGATTCTCAATATTGATTAAATTTTCATTACTTTGTTTTTGGTGGCTCATCATAAATTGTTCTAAATATTTCAATGGCGATCTAACAAATCTTTCCCAGTAAGATCGAGGGGAAAATCTGTTTTCATCGAATACAGCTTGCTGAATTTGTGGGTTCTGCTGTTGTGGTTCAATATTGATTTGCCCTTCGCCGTTAGAATCGCGTTTTCTTATAAGAGAAGCTATTTGCTTTCCTAAATCTGTATAGAATGCATCGTTGACGTCGTCTGCTTTAGATGCAGGTCTCGTATATGTCGGATTAATATATATCGGTCTATTGCTTTGGTAGTTACTTCTTAATGGTTTAGCAGCGTTGGTAGGATAATTAACAATAGGACTAAACTGTGAATTTGGCATTGTTTTGTTGAGATCCATCTTGTGAATGAGCTGCGAGAGATATTTAAAGTTAACGTCTCCCAGTTGGGGCATATTGTCGAAAGTTCTTTGTCGTAATTCAAAAGATTGTTCCGCTTCGTCAGGATACGGGATTTCGGACTCTTGAAAGTTTTCCATCAAATTTCTAATCGGAGGCCTTTTGTTATTTATTTTCCTATTGTCACTGAATTTCTGCATCTGAAATAAAAGTTGCTTATTTATTAGTATTGAGTGGTTATAAATAATTATTTTCTACCTTTTTGTACACAAAAACTATTATTTCAGTGGAGTAATTTTATTGATTTAGTTGGACTTAATTGCATAAGAGCAAAATTGGCGAGAACCTCGTTGGCGTGGTTCGAGCGCTCTGGTTTCGATAACAAAAATAAATCTACCTTCGACGGTACAATCAAAAGTTGTTATCTCGAGCTACTCCATGCTTCAGAAGGTACGTTAAGCCGTTTATCCCTTTTGTGAAATAATCGCTTTCTTCCACCAGCCCACATCGAGCCAACGTATTGGTGTTATGGTCCTAATTCCTCATATTCTAACGGATTAGGAGTTCTCATTCAACCAGTAGAAAGTGTGTAAAAATGGCAAAACCATACCCCCCGCCCTGATGGGCTAGGAGCTAATTCAGTGTTCAGGGATTTAAAAATAAATACAAAATATATTTACTAAGCTTATAAAAGTCGAAGTAGCTTTTTCTGGATTGAGTGAATTGTTTGTACTCTTAAAATTTTATTTTCGATATAGTGATATTATATATAATAAGCCTGGTTAGGCGAAACCTATAAGCATCCGACAGTGGGTCGGGCATCTGAGGTTTGAAGGTTCCCGCAGAATATCAACGTCGTAACAGTTCCTGTCGCGACAATATGCTGGAAAGAATCCTATTTGGTACGGTTTTTTTTAAGTTAGCTTCCACAGTAATTTTATTTAAGACAGTTTATGTATTGTCATAAGTAGAATAAGCGATCGAAGAAGCAGCAGATAGCAGTTTTGTTTACCTAATTACCAACATTGAATTTATTTATTTTTCGACTTTTCTTATTATTATTGTGAATAACGAACCAAAAATAATTATTTAAATAGGTCAGGCCGTTTTTGAGTTTTATCGAGAACAATTAGCGATCAGAAAATTACATACTATTATCAACTATTTTCTGACTTTTTAATTAATCGTACATACATAAAGTTTTCTACACGCTTTAATCTCAAAGCTATACTATACATGATTTATTACTATGATTTTTACTTACAAGTTTATTTCGATGCATATTTTTCTTTCTGTAATAAAACATATAACGTTAGTATCATCACTATCATTAATATAAGTATTTATTTTAGTTTAGACCACGGACACCTTAATAGAAAATGTCAAATAACATAATTTCAGTTTAAATTTGCTCTTTAACATGTTGTAGTTGGTCTTCATTGTCTGTCAGTGTGATTCTTGGTAACTGCAAATTTAATCAAGACGCAGGTCTTTATAATCGTTATAATCATAGTAAAACTTTTTAAAAAACGCAGCTTACGCATCGTTTAGTCGATTTTCATTTAACTGCGACCGAAGGGCGGCACGATTAGAATAACTTCTACGTTTTTTCGGATCTAGTATTGATTCAGTATCAGGAGTTTCACTATCTGAAGTAGTCATCACTACTTCAGATGTACTTTCTGTTGTATCTGATATTGATTCAGTATCAGGAGTTTCACTATCTGAAGTAGTGATGGTTGTATTTTCTGTTGTACTTATAGCTTCTGTTACCGTAGTTACTGTCGTTGCTATTGATGATAATGTTACACATGATGAGGTTGTCGTACCAGCACCTGAAGGAATAAAAATAATTATGAGTAAAGTTACCACATAAATCAATGTTAAAGCAGTTAACAAAGTCATTTTTCCTCTATTGAACTACAAATATAAGGTATAGGTAGTAGAATTATCAAATTACCTGCATTCATTACTCCCATTGGAGGTACTGGTACCATTGGATACATAGGTAATATTGGTGGAACCGGTAAACTAATAGGAGGGAAGAATGGTGTTTCTACGTTTGGTAGAAAAATAAATGATGGTAACGGTGGTGTAGGTTTTTTGTTGATCATAAGTATTTTTCTATGACCATTTTCATCAGATAACTCTCTAACACTCTCAGAAAATGAATCGGTTTCATCTGAAGACGAACTCGAACTGTCTGAGTCTAATAAACTGTCATCTTCTGCAATATCTAGTATTTTATTTTGTAAGCTTTTTTTCTTGTGTTTCTTTTTCGATTTTTTATTCTTTTTGCTTTCTCTTCTATTAGATCTCATATTTTGACTGCCACTTTTTCTAGTTGGGTTTTCACCATCATTGTTATTAATTACTTGGTTTTCGATTGTTTTAAAGAATTGGTTATAAAGCCAGTCTCCAAGGTCATCTGTTTCTTTTGTTATTTCATCGATTTTCTTGTTTATAGGATTGATTGTAGTAGGTGTTGGTATCGACGCTGTTTCTAAATTTATCATCGAGATATGAGTAGGCTCCAGATCGAAACGTTTTCGAAATTGAGTCAATTTCATACTGAAAATACACAATTACGTTTAATACGTATTATTTACGATAAGGTACGTTAATTAAGAGAAGGCTTTGCTCGGAGTTTCTCTTCGTGATCGAATTAGAAATGATGAGATGTGCAAGAGAACTAGGATCACTGACGTAGCCCAAAGAAATGCTAGCCTGAAGTGGCATGGCACATTGCAATAAGGACTGACGATCGTAGGGGCGAAAACGTCCAGCAGTGAACGTCTCTCGCCTGATTGACGTTAAAAAGAAAGTTTATTGTCCTGTCCATACCTGGGCTCACATATTTTCGTATCAGTATCAAAGTAATATCCTGGATGACAGTGGCATCCTACAACGCAATCTAGTATTCCATCGATACAATATTCGAATTTGCCATGAGGTCCACACTCTGTAACATAATAACGTGTAATCGCAACTGTATTTCTTCTAAGTAGATAGTTCAAGTATTTATTTGTAATTTATTAATGACATAGTAACATACCATAGTTAACTTCACTAGATGCGCAAATTTGACTTGAAATATAAAGTAATACAAAAGTCCACGACCTCATCACTGTAAAACAATGTATTGTCTATGTAATGTGAAGCAATTCAGTTAGTTTCGTTTATTTAATGCCGACCAAATTACATTATCTGCATTTTGAAATGAAAGTTGGCTGAAAAATTGATCTTGAATGAAATCGGCAATAAAATTAGTGAACAATAGATTTGCTCATTTATTTATTGGTTTAAGGTTCACACAATTCACAATGGATGTATTGAAATTAGAGACGGCGAGATTTGAATGCGTGGCGTATGGCAGACGCTGTCTATAGCACGATGCGGTGCGTCATGTTTTACGGACGCTAATATTTAATTATTTATTCATATTTTAATACTCAAAATATATTTTGTAGCTGTTTATGTACATAAGAAAAGATTTAATTGCCTAGAAATTTGTGTATCACTATTTACGAATAGCCAGACTTTTTATATAGCATAATTTAAATGTATGGATAACCTCAAGAAACTTGTGTTGAATTCATGAAAACATATTTCAAACTGCTTAAACTGAATTAAATATTTTTAATTGATTAAGATATGTAAGCGATAATTTATTTTGTCTATCTTGTATTAAAGCCGTTGTTCCCAGTTGCTCTGGCAACTGTTTCCACCCACAACCCGCATTGGACCAGCCTGGTGGTGATATGGCTCTACCTTCTCATGTTTTTCTCCCATCTAGGAAGTCTCCCATCTAGGAAGTGTTTATAGGCTGTTGATGATGATGACATATTAGAGGAAATTAGAACCCTTCTTTTAAAAAGTGTTTTCTATAAAGCGAAGAAATACGAAGTATGAAGCTATAAATAAACTTTGTTCGTATAATTAGAGACAATAACTAAGAGCACAGTAACTTTTGACAAAAGTATACTCAACTGATGATGGAGTAACTCATATGAAGGTGATTTATATATATATTTTTAAAGTAACTGTAAATTCAATAGTAAATAAAATTGAAGATAACTTAAATTATTTAAGTTTTGTAAAGAAAATTGTTTTGTACTGCAAAATGGAGAGTATTTTGGTTCTAAATCTTGGACTGTTGAAAGTTTATTGTCATTAATAAAAATGTAAATTACCCTTTCGAAGAAACCCATGTTGTATGAAGGAGTGAAGAACCATTCACTGGCTATGCGACCAACCAAGGTGTCACGAAGTCTCTTTGTGTGTAAAATAGACGCAGGGACAGAAATGAGTGACTGTAGATCAGCAAGCGTGTTCCAGAGTAGGAAAGGAGAGGGAGGGATAAGGTCAATAAGCTCTTCAGAGCACTCTCCATGGTACAACCGATAAAATGCACATGAGGCTATATAATATTACGCTTTATCATATTGCAGTTTTCACAAAAATTGTGTATGTATGATATTGGGATTGGATATTAGGATAATGTTCATTAAATATAGAAATTAAGATGCTACGATGAATAATTAACATAACTTTAAATGCTTGACTAAAAATTTTATAGTGCAGAACCCTCGTAACTTACTATAGATATACAAAGGTAAAGATATTTATTACCAGAAGACTCAACTAGATGAATAATGATGAGATTGTTGTTGAGGAACGATCTTATTAATATTCAAGTTATTGTAGCTATTGCTTGTTTTTAGCAAAATTGTGATTTTGGTAAAATAGAAAACAATTTTATACAAAAATACCATTTATTTATTAATTCTGTACAGCAAGGAACATATTACATAACTTGTGCCTTCTCACTTCAAACTTGGCTATATTATGATAGTTGATTAATATTTTTATTATTAATATGACATTAATATAGCTGGATTCTATAAGTCACGACATTATATAAAATCGACTATACAAATTAATGCAAGTGTTATCAAATTATCTCCTGCTCTTATAAATTAGGCCATACTTCTTATAAATGAAGAATGTTAATACGAAATAAATACTTATATTTTATTGCTATAACTAATTATGCTGTGGATAAACATCATAACCCAAGTCAGGTATTCCTTTAAGGCCTCTGAAAAAAAATAAAAAACAACATTACCTATACAAATATCAGAAAGGATGAAAGATATGAAAGATAAATAAAGCAGTTACTTGTCATAGTTGTCATAACGACGATTCTCTACCAAATGCGTCTTGAGGGTGAAAAAACCACATAAATTTCACGGATGTGGTTACAGGGTAATTAGTAAACCCCTAAATTTCATAATTACCTAAGTATTGTATAATGTAACTACTAGTGGAGTATTAAGTATTGTGCATCAAAGAGAATAATGAAGAATGCAAAGAGTACATGGTTAAAAAGAAGACTAGCTAACGGCTTATTCAATTTGAAATAGTTCAGCAAATACTTTCAAAGTCAAAAATTTGTATAGACCAATTCTTATTATACAACGTCAAACACCTTAACAGTTGAGGAGTACTTTGGTGTATCCGGCTCTAGAAATCGATGGTTAAGTTTAGTACAGGTTACTTCAGCCATAATTTAACATCTTCCAACCTTATCACGATGTTCTTCCAGTCTAGTTTCATATATGGAGCCTAATTACTTAATAGTAAGTAGATTTTTGAACAGATGGCATAAATTGACGTCCAATAAGTGTACATATATATGTACCAAAGATATATGTACCCAATATCATACATACACAATTTTTGTGATAACTGCAATATGATAAAGCGTAATATTATATAGCCTCATTTGCATTTTATCGGTTGTACCATGGAGAGTGCTCTGAAGAGCTTATTGACCTTATCCCTCCCTCTCCTTTTCTACTCTGGAACACGCTTGCTGATCTACAGTCACTCATTTCTGTCCCTGCGTCTATTTTTCACACAAAGAGACTTCGTGACACCTTGGTTGGTCGCATAGCCAGTGAATGGTAATCACGATGTTCTTCCAGTCTAGTTTCATATATGGAGCCTAATTACTTAATAGAAAGTAGATTTTTGAACAGATGGCATAAATTGACGTCCAATAAGTGTACATATATATGTACCAAAGATAAATAAAATATTCCTTTGAAAGGAAAGGCAACGTAATTTACTTGGTACAGTCGTCGGGCAATATGCACTTGTGTGTCCTGTCATCCCTGATATAGGGTGGCACGCAGATGCAGCCGGGTTCACAGAACGGGTAGCAGGATCGCAGTCGCTCGCGAGGATTGTCGCAGCTAATTGCCGCGCAACCGGCGAAGCATGACTCGTATCTAGAATTAGAAAAAATTAAACTGTAAAGAACGTATATTCATTCTTTCTGACTTATATAGAACTACGTATGCTTATAAAAGACTAAAAGCTAAGGCCATTTATGACTATAAGGGTCAACCAAACAAAAATATTGCATTAGCATATTGATTGAACGAATTAAATTAACTTCTAGTTAACAAAATATAAGTATTACTCTTGTGGTTCAAGCAGGGAAGTAAGAATGTAGAAAATGCAAGTAAGAAAATGATAGTGTTTATATATAAAACCTTTTGGCAGTTAGATAAATTGTTTTTGAGGGCAAATATATTTTATTAAAATCCTTAGTTCAAAATTAATATTTTCAATGTGAATCAGTATACCACACATACTTATACCACATTAGAATAATAGCACATTGACACGTGAAACTTGTGGGAAATAAAAAATATGTAGGTAAATTGTTCATAAAACTCTATTCCCTAAAATTATGCCTAAATACCCATATAGAAAAACTGCGTCGGGTTTTTAACGGGCACAGTTTTTCATTCTAATATCTTTGGTTGACGCATCTGGTTCATTGGTAGTCTCTGGTCACTTTTTAATACGAATTTGGACATATTGTTTGAAACAAGTAATAAATAATTTACCTTTCATGTGGCCTGTCACAGTTTATTGTTGAAGAAATTTTCTTCTCGTCGCTGCAAAGGTAATGAGATATTTACTGAACGATCAATAATGCTGTACGCATAAATGTAATAAAATAAAAAGTTTTTACAAATATGAGGATGGGTGTCCCGATTCCTCGCTTTTGATTGTTGTTATTTTATCGATATCTTCATACCGCTTTCTGTAGTCAATGAGATCAGATTCCCTGTGCCTTTCGATTCCACCAAACAGTTTCTGTTCTGGATCATCAAAAAATCTTGGTGGATCATAATCATGGCTTTTCCTTATGTCATATTCTTTGTTATCCAGTTCAGTAGGACCTAATAGTATTTTCTTCCTCCAGCTTCTTCTTTCATCCATGAGAGAATGCCTTCTTTTTCCGTCCACATCGTCATAGTCGTAATTATTTAATGTCGTCGCTAAAGCAACGATGTTATCTGTAAAAAAAATTTCGTTGATATCTAATGTTTATTTCAATCAACTTTGGTTTATTGAAATAAAATTTAACATTAGACACTTATAAACACTCACAAAGTAATAGAGCGAGTAGCAACAATTTACGCATTATGTTTCTTCTGTTGGTTTCACTTTGTGTATCAGTGCGAAGTAATCGTAAAATCGGAGGCTTTGTTTTAAAAAGAATGACTTTTTTGCACAGCTGGCGAGGTTCAGGATGTTTGTTCATTTGATGAAAATAGATTAAAAGAAAGCATTTGTATTACATTTCTTTTTAAGTTTTTAATGTTTGTTAATAGTTAATTGGTTTGTGTTTCTTGTAAAATTCATAATTGATTGCATCGTTTACCTAACATTCTTATATATATTTATACTTTTGTTTTATTGAGAGATAATTATTCTTTTCTGCTACTGTAGTAAAATACATATTTTGGTTAATTCTTGGTTAAGTGTATGGCATTATTGCTTGGATATTCTATTTTTATTATTATCATAAAGCTTCTCAAATTTTAAATTTACTTTGTTGATAATTAAACTTACGAAGTATACGGCGGTCATTTGAGTCATATTTAATGCGTTTTGATTTAAATATATATGTATGAATATGTGGAACGCTCTTATGGGTGATTTATGAGGTGTGAGGTTTTCTTAAAAACTATTAATATGCAATAATAACCACATCTCACAAAACTAATATTTTTACTAACAACGTTATTTTATACATTTGATGAATGTTTATTACATTTTCTATCACTTTATATCTAATGTATAGTTTACATTCTCTTAGAAGCCATCAGCAGTTTTCTTGGTTGTAGAGCCTTTATAGGTGGAGGAGCAATTACAATATTGAAGTAGTTCCCCATCCGTGCCACCTCAGAAGGTGGCTTGTAGTCTACCTCGTGGTTGATTGATGTGCCTTCAGCATTGAGAAAGTCTGTGGGACTGTCTTCTCTTTTTCTATGTCGTTGTGCAGATCTTTCGCCGTATTTTGGAATGATGGCTTTTTCTGACCTTTTATTAGGTACTGGTATTCCCATTTGGGTTCTGTGAGAAAAAATAAAGTATCTATGAAATAAGCAAAAATTTATTTTCCTAAATTACGAAAAGTATGAGTGAAGAATCTTGATCTTAGTCATCAAGAAGACTTTGTAAGTACACCAGTGTTATCTAACTATACCATATGTTCAAAAGAGCACTTAAAGAATACAGTATTTCAACAAAGTTTATTGTAAGTTGTAGTAGTAGAAGATAACTACTTTAAAAAACTGTAAAATTCCAATGTATAGTTTAAAGTTAATTCTCACTGAGGATAAATTTTGTAGACAACCAGCATCTAAAATAGCTGGTAAATCAATATTTCAAAAAAAATTAAAGGGATTATTTGGATTATATCCATTCAAATGACGTTATAAACCAAAAAAATAAAATCCGTAGAAAATTTTACTTTTTTGTTTGCATTTGAGATTGTGAAATAAAAATGTGGAATTATTATTCAGTTGACATGACTAGTGGTAGAAGCAATATCAAGGATCACTTCATAACCCGGGTGAATTGACGTTCTGGAGACAAAGATTGTTTATGTCTCACTGGATCTATTTAATTTTTCATAAACAAACTTTATATTTTATAGCCATATTTATCATATAAATGAGAGAAGTACTCACGGTGAGCAGTCCTGCGGTAGTACACATTGATGTGTGCGGTCGTCTCGAACATAAGGATCCTCACATATGCAGCCCGGCTCGCAGTACGGGTAGCAGGGTCGCAAGTGGTTGCGAGGGTTGTCACACGACACTTCGGCGCAACCACCGAAACATGGCTCGAAAATTTCATTAGGCCAATAGCATGCTGCAAGCAGTGAAGTAATTGAAGTTTATTTAAGGGTTTTTACATTAAACTTGGCGTCATAAAATGGCTGATGAACGATTTTACTGACCAGTTGATGAACTGATTTCTTACAATCTTGTAAGAAACTATTATAGAAACCCAGTGGATTAGTCATTGGATTTATACAAATGAATAATACATATCCTTATATAAAAAGAAATACCAGTCAAAGTTAAAAAGGGTTTGTAAGCTATTAAAATCAATTTTAGTGGTTACTCTACACTTTAAAAAAGCCTCCACATAAATAGGTTACTGTTATTTATTAGATTATTGCAAACAAACTGTTACGGGGATATTTTTATTTATTAGATTTTAATCTTTAAAAGCAAAGACAATGTTTAAAATTTTTTTATAAGTTGAACATCCCATCTTATAAATTACAGCCCTCAAAGGACTTTTGGATAGCAAGAGAAATAATTAAATATGCGATTTTTCTGCGCTGAGTGTATAAAGCACTTATGTAGATGTTATCACAGTATCGTCACTAATAAGTGACAATAGTAATAACAATAACAATATTAAAGTGATAACAATATTAATAATGAAAAGTTAAAAACATTGTGGCATTAAGCTATCCTTTAAGAACAAGCAATCGAATCCATCTTCAGAGAATACTTAGTAAGGATGGTGCTCTAAATCTAGTGGCGGACAGTCTGTACACACCCGTTTTCTTTTTCTAGACATTTCCACAGGTCCATTATAGATCCCAAGGGAGCTTTAGCCAGACTTACACTACCACTTATCACGAAACTTTATGCTTTAAGCTTACAAGAGATATAATCGTTTCGGTAACTTCACGATTTAAAAAGCATTATTTCGTTACTTACATTTCATTATTTTGTCTTCATCTCTGCACATTACGTTCTGTAAGTAGTTCAAAATGTACAGCGTTATACATATTTTTAAAGAGAGTTTCATGTTATCACGACCAATTCGTACAATAGCTTTTGAATCAATGGTATGTGTACGTTCAATTTTGTGCTTTGTTTTGTACAGTTAAAGGATTATTTCTCGATATCCTGGGTTCATTACAATTATGATATCGTTAGTATGAGCAGGATAAGGTCGTCAATGGTACGTGATAAGGGTACGTGTTTAGTAAACATGGAGAGAGGCCAGTTAAGCCGCGTTTGATTGAATTATTGCTTGCGTTGTAATTTTGTAGGTGGTAGGAGGTCACGTTTTCCTTATATTATGGATATTATGATACATTTCGGCAGCGGAATCCTCTTGAGATTATTTTACACAGGTACGCGACAACGGGGACTCTGTTTTGTAATTTACTACGTACGGTGGTTTAGTTAAATTAAACGCGTTGCTGCTATGCGATATATGATCAAAATGTGTATGTCCTTACCCTAAAGAAAATTAATTATGTTTTCCTGATAACATCGGGATTTATCCTTTGTTTGTTCTTTGAAATATAAGTTCTCTGTTTTATGTGAACAGAACTTATATTCAACAGCTTTTATACTTCACACTACTGGGCAAATACCTTATCGCCAGGTAGTCCACATCTCAAAGAATTGCCGTTTCGTGTAAAAAAAATTGATACAAAATTCATGACAACAATTAAAATGGGCTAGTGGAGGGAAATTTGCAAATCACCTCTGAAAAAAATTGGAAGTTGCGGACCGCATATTCAGACGTTTCACACAAAAATATATTCTGTTAGCTAATGGAAATTGAAAACATTATAAAAGAAGTTTATCATGAAACTTTTTTTGTTTCTATAGCGTCAGTAAACAAAGTAAGTAAGTACTTAGAACGTCAAAAGCGTCACGTCAATATTTAAAGCCTAATAAGAAAATAATATCAATTATACGTGACAAGTTAATTACGATATATCAGACATCGTAATAACTCCACCTTAGCTGTGTTTCTTCTCGAGCACCGGCTGTCGAGTAACAAGTGTTCACTACGATTTAATAAAATACCTTTCCTTTGGAAAAATCCTTAATAAATGAACGCGTGCACGTTATTTCTGTGGGTTCTGTGTTTGAAGGTTGTTTTTATGCTTATTTTTTTGTACACACAAAGACAATTAAAGGACACAACAGAATTTTAGAGAATTATTATATATTAGAATTTGTATATTTTTATTTGTCTGTTTGGTATTTTTAAATAAAACATAATGTAGTGCTTAAACTATCAATGGGTTATTGACCTGTATATATTATAAATTCTCGTCCCAGTTATAGTTTCACTAAGGGCGCGAGGGAGCGTAAATTAGGAACAAAATATTATATTGTTTCAGCCTAATTAATAATGCATGATTTCCTTCAAAGCCTTTTAAAAGGCACCATTTGGCATGGCTAATGTAATCGATATGTCGCATGCTGCGTTTATCATCTGGTGGTTTCGAGTTATTATTGTTTTACAAATATTTTAGTGTTCCGAAGAAAAGTATTTTTATTATAATTTCAGATTATCATAACAGAAATCGTCCTTTTCCAGTTCCTGTTATTGTGTTATGGGTATGTGTAATATAGAATTAAGTAAATAAATATTACAGTAGAAAATATTTAAAACTTTCTAGTGAATAAAGCAGTGTACAGCAGTGTTAGAACATATGCCTTGATTTGCTGTCGTGTGTTATACCAAAGCAATAATTTACCTAAGTGTTTTAATTAATCAATATTATAGTTTTTTTGGTACAGTAAGCCTCGCGAATCTGTGAAGGAAAAAGTTATTGCTATGAGACAAAGTCAATTCTACAATTTAAAAACAGAAGGCACACTACGTCGTAGCAGTCATTTTCATGTGATATGTGAATTATGAGTCAGTGGTGTTATTGTTAACAAGCAATTTTATGTAGCTAGAGGGAAATTGAGGCGTTTCACATAAACGGCCCGAATCCGCCTGCGAAAAATAGCTTTTCCGATAAAATATGATTGCGTGCGATCTTTTTTATTACGCGGCGAGCGACCCTAGTACGTACCGTTTAGATTTGGTTAACGGAAACAAACTGTAACTGTAGAAGTATCCATTTTTTGTTTTGGGCTGGAACTTGGGTTTGATAGTATCATTCCTTGACAAGATCCTCTAGTAAACTTAGTAAAATTTTTCACTTACTTTTAAGTTAATCAATAATGTAAACATTAAAAGTAAGAACTAGTTACTCATTATAAAATTATCATGCAAATAAAGTATATAATAATAGTAATGATGTAATATTTTTCACACTCACACTGTCTAGCCCATAATTATGTATGTATCTATTCTGGTTCACGATACACCCGTTGATAGCCGCATAGACAGAAAGTGGAGGCTTAGTAATAGGGTTCTATTGCAACTCTAAAAAGTCAAAGTTTTGATTTCGGATAAATAATCTTTTAGAATTTAAATATTCCGCTATAAACGTAATATGTTATGGTTCAAAATCCATTAAGTTTGAATTTTTAACGAAGTCTCTAGTTGCTTCCAACGCGATCTTTAAGTGTTATTGTGGGTCTTGAAAAGGCTTCATTCAATCTGCAGTTTAGTGAATTAAATTAGTTTGCGGGGATGTTAGAAAAGGTCGTCCAGTACCGTGTTACGATGGCTGAATTTACGTTTTACCATTTCAACGTGGTATCCAATGAGTTTCCATACCCTTGTGCTTGGTTTTATTTTCTCCTGTAAGTAATACAATTGAAAACATTGTTACTTGTGTCTTGAGAAGTTTAGCGGTGAGCTGTAAAACTGCATCTTGAAACTGCTGGTCGGTATTTTGTACCGCGGAAAGAAGAATATGTCATATGACATATTAACTGATACATTAATATTAAATGATTACGTGAACACGTAACTATAAGTTGGTCAGTTAATTATAATAATAGATAAACAAAAACGAATAAAATAATTTAAATAATATTAAAAGTTAATAGTAGTTATTTTATATTAAATTAACATATTATGTACAATAGTTTAAAAAAACTAAATGAAAATATATTTAATTTTGTCTTTATTAGGTAAGATCACTTCCCCAATGATATATCTACTCTTTTGTAAAGACAAATATTTATTATATTGAATAATGTTTGTAGAGGGCAGATAGGTAATATAATACTTTATTTTAATATCTGGACATTATTGTAAAGAGAAGCCCACAAGCAAATAAATATTCCAACCACGAGCGGTACAAATTACAAATAAAGCGATCTGTTCAACCCTTAAATAGCCGCCTTTCGATTGTCCCAGTCTTTTCTATCAAAATAAACCTAAAACATGCTAACGGCAATATAAACTTTATGCCTTGCGTATAAAGGTCATTTTCATGATAGGGAAGCTGTTATAATAACATGAGAAATGATCAAGATCCACCAACTATCCTCTCTCTCGGGTCTAAGTGGCCCAATATATTGGATGCGTGCGGGAAACGCTATCAAATAAAGACAGAGAAATACAGGTAATAACAAATACAAAAATAGAGAAAGATAAAATAAATAGACAGAGTAAGAAAATACATTTCATATAGTTTTATTATTTGTTTTAAATTTTAGTGATTTCACAGCATTTTAAACTTTTTATCGACTGAGTTTATCAATATGCTTAATTCTATCTGTAGATAGAGAGAAGCCTACCGAATAACTGTGATATGCTTACTTCTACCTGAAGAGTGAGTTCCTATACCGAACACTGTGGATGTCATTGTTTTTCAAGATCGGAAATGGTACTTAAAATTTAAGATTGCGGCATACTATGGTCATAAAGAAAATAAAATATATATTTTTTCAGATTTTGAGCGGTCAAAGAGGTCAAATAGCTTGCAGTTAAGTTACCCTTTGAAGCCCTAGTTGCCATTTGAAGTGTGTTAGTAAGATCGTCAAAGCTCTTTAAAAATCGTAGCGTTTGATCTTCTATGTTGTCATTATAATCTTGTTTTTTACAGTGTAGGCAACGCGTGCGTAGTGTCCATAGCGTTACGAGCATTTATAGGCTAGGATTACTATCAGGCGGCTCGAGGTTACCCAAAACCTCACGAAAATATGTAATAATCGAGTGAGTTACGACGCCGAACCCTTAATTCAGCCATCAGACAGTGCTAACTGCCTTAATAACTTGTATATAGAACATGCAGCTTCAAGGGTAAAATATTTACATATATAATTTTGGATAATAAATATGATATCCAAATTCTGCTCTGTCTGTTGGTAATTAGAAGTATTTTTATGCTCGATAAATAAGTAAGGGAAAGTATCGTACATCGTACATTACCCAATAATTTATTTTTTTATTTCCGAGCCGTTCTACTGTAATAAATAATAATTGAACTCAAAGAGCTAAACATTATTTGTTAGTCGATTGACTTTAGTTATTTCGTAAATTATAGGTACCTATAAACTGTAAATAGCAAGTTGGAAAATTAGTACAGAGAAACCTCCAAACAGATACTGAGAAATAGGTACTTTACGAGTTTTGTACGTGAAATTTCATTCTACCAGTTGCAGTAAGTTGCCATACGAGATATCTGTTCAATCAAAATTCATGTTTAATAGCCTTAGATGTAGTCTAAATAATGTGGATAATTGAATAAAGTACCCAACAAAGCATACACAATTAGTTTTATATAGTGAGTGACCCTATTACCGGCGCGACGCTAAGGGATGTAAGGTTAAACAACGTCAAGATAACTAACCATTTGAAACTAAATTGAACAAGCGGAAAGCTTTGAACTCACACAGATAAATTATTTATTAGATAGGGAAACGTTCATCGATTAATGTACGTACTGACACGGAAATTATATAGCCTCTTCTCCAAATGAACGCGTCGTTAAGGAGCTGTAATTACAACTTTCTCGTAGGTAAGGATTATGGACACAGGCAATATAAACGAATAAGTGGTGTGGTGAATCACAACCGTGGTTGGAACTTTTGTATAGTTATTAAGAGTATAGTTACTTTTCTGTAGTTAGAAAACATTATTATTAAGGACTGTATAATAATATATCTTTGTTAGATTTGCAACGAATATTATATTCAGTCAAGCGTGTTGCAAGCGCAAGTCAGCAAGTTGCATCGTCATTTTTTCCTCCTCGTATGTTACAATATACTTATTTATACAAATAAAAAAAAATAGTATTTCTGCGTCGTAAAATAAAATTCTAAACTTTAAATTTTGTTAAGTACTTTTATTATTACCAGAGAAGATATTTGTGTACAAGCACGGATATTTGTTCTCGGGTGATGGTTACTATTTTAATATCCTAAAAATATATAAAAAAGATATATATGTTTTAATATTACTTGATATATATTGATGCTTACTTTGGGCTAGATAATAAGTGTTAGTGGTAGAATATTATTACAACACTAACACTATCTAATACAAAAAAAATAACTTAAGCATTCGGTATTCAGGAAAAGTCATCGAATAGGCTAAACACCGAATAGTAGCCGTAGTAAAAGTATTCGTTTCAATTTTAACTATCATATTTATTTCATGAGTATTTCCAGTGTGTTACCCATTTGAATAGGTAAGATATTTTATCTCTCCGGCTTTTACTTTTTTGTGATCAGAAAAAAACAGCCTTTAGCTAACAACTGTGACAAAAATAAAAAAATAGGTCACGGCTGAAAATAGTATTTGACTTCGCCACCTTCCTTTCTTTATTGGTCTTAGTTTTTGGCATCCCTTTCAAGCTCTAAATCATTAATAAATTTTATCGTTCCATAATTTTGCTAATTTTTTGGTTTGAATTTACGTACCAGTATATTTGAAATAAATTGATCTATTCCAATACATTTCATACCTAAAAAGATATTTTTTAAATTTGTCAAACTTTACATTATTATTCAGCATCATATCTTACATTCGTTTATAAAATTGTTTTCTTGTTGCCTTTACTATAATTAAAGAAGTAATAAGTGTTAGCATTTGAATTGAGATTTATCCCGTCTATTCTGATACTGAAGGAATACGAGTATTTATGACCTTCCTTAATAATACGGCGAATAAATATGTTTCCTTATTTAATTAACGAGTTACTCTAAAATAAGGCTAACCAATAATGCTGGTTTCTAAATAACAACTCACCTGCTTAATGAGTGTGTTTAAGCATAAATAATTACAACACGTTACGAGAGGTTTGAGAAGAAAAAGTAATAGGCTGCTGTGGTTGCCAATAATGCTTCACAGTAACACTGGGGCCACGTTATAGGGGTATCAGCGAGTGCTCGTACTGTCGTTAAAGATTTAACCTAAGCATTTTTTTTACGCTAAAAGATTATTTATTGCTATCTCAGGTATTTCTTATATCAAATAAATAAGCGTTTTAAGACATTCAAAAATAAAATCAATTTTTTATTTTACATATGTTAACTTAACTGTCGTTAAAGGAACGTTATTTGATAAAACAACAAAGTCACAAATAGTAATTATGTTTTGTTTTTAGTCTGTCCAATATGGTAGTAATAACTAACAAATTATAAGACAAGTAGAATAATGCAATCGTCCCTACAACTGATAAGCAATGGCTCACACGTCTCCATGGTATGTGGTATAATATCAAACTAATGAAAGTGCAAGTAGCCTTTTGTAAGTCAATAAGGGGTTGAAACTTTGTAAATATTGACTATCAAGTTATAGTAACGGTACGACTTCCGTTGACGAGCCAATGAGTTCTCATACACTATAAAAACCTTATCTGTCTATATTTTTTCTTTATAAAATAAAATATATTAAAGCAATTGATGCTCCTATCGTAGTCCCATAACAGTACTCGCTGTACCCTAACAATAGAACGTGAGCTTCGCAACACCGCTGCGTATAAATTAGGGAATTATATTAATCGCATATAACACCCGAACATCTAACGAGGTTACTCCGACAAAATTTCACGGAATAGGCTCTTGTGAACGTTACAATTTACGTATAGTTACTTCGGATTAGTCTAGAAATCAGTGAATTAATTCTAAGACTTTACCAGTAATCTAAGTTGGGCCACTACACTTTGTCAAGTCAAATAAGCTAGCTGATATTTCATTGATACTAATTTATTACAAGCTTACTAAAGTTGATTTTTAAATAATAAAAGTTTTTTTAAATATCTATAAAAACATAAGTATTCAAAGTTACAACACAAGTAGAAATTGCAAAAGAATGTATGGGAATTATTTATATAAGTAAGAACGCATTTCACGTTTTTTGAATCATAACAATTAAGTTTTATGTCCTAAAAATAACACCCCAAAATATTTCTTACAATGTAATCTTGCGTATTTCAGTTGAGCACAATCAATTTACAAGATTACCCACGGAAATTAACGCAAGATAACAGGGAATTAGCGACGCACCTGGGGAAGGCTTAGGGGGCCAGATAACCGAATATATTACCACAATAAAGGCACTGAAAGAACTGAAATTTACTTGGGAATACGAATTTTGTGTCGGCAAGGATCTAAGCATCTATAGCCAAAGAGAACTGTGTTATCCAGTTCTTTGTTATGGGCCTAACTCTCAAGCAACGCCTAACGTGTTTTCATATTGTGTGGGCTTTGTTCAGTCGGTTGTCACAAACATAATTAGCTTCTTCAAACAAAGATATCTACGCAATGAACATAATTTCATTCGTAATTGGCATTTGTATAAGACTACTCTGTTTGTTGTTGTTGAATAAAAGTTATCAAATTACTGCTTTGAAGGGTTTGCATATGACTTAAATATAAACATCAAAAAATTGGATAAACAGATTTAAATCATATAGGTAAATAAGAGGAGGAATTTATCGATTACTATGCTATGGCGATGTATGATGCTCAGAAATTGACGCTCCACAATCAACGTTATAACAACTCCCAGTGACACATTTAGCTTTATCACTTGCTAGAAACACAACCAAGTTGGCCACATCCTCAACTTGCGTTACTTTTCTCAGTGGGGCGAAATTTCCATAAAATTTAAAAAACTTTTCATTTTCATCCTCGCTCCAGCCCGCTGATGTGAGCAGATTAGTTTTAACTGCACCAGGGTTTACAGAATTTATTCTCACGCCCTTAGATCCAAACTCTAAAGCAGCACATTTAGTAAACATGTCAATGGCTGCTTTTGACATACAGTAAGCAGCCATAGAAGATAAAGGCGTCGATGAAAGTATACTGGACATGTTCACGACATTTCCTTTTGACTTTATCAAGTATTGAATACTTTTATCTGTTAGGAGGAATGTGCCTCTAACGTTTGTCGCTATGATCCGGTCAAAGGCTTCTATCCCATTTTGTATACTCGCCATCTCACAAATACCTGCATTATTCACCAGAACATCCACTCTTCCAAAATTGTCAATAGTTTCTTTAATAATTCTATCAACGTCTTCAGGTCGACTTATATCAGCTGTTATAATGAGAGGTGTGAGTCGATTTAGATTTTGGCATTGCTTGGCGACCTTTATAAGGTTGTCTGAATTTCTTCCGACTAATGCTAGTTTGGCCGATAATCTCGCGAAGTTCACCGCACATGCAGCGCCAATTCCCGAGCTGGCACCAGTCACAATCACGACTTTATCGTCGAACTCCATCTGTCTCAGTTAACAAGTATAGACTGGAGCAGCTTTGTAATATTAATTATTGCGTAAAACTTTGTAAGTAATACGCTTCGATTGTTAAGTAATGAAACCCGCAAGGACTGTATCGTCTATTTATAGACTGTCATACGTATTGTACTAATATGTGTGCATTAACTATTTTTAGGGTTCAACGAAGATTGTATATTATAATATTTTGAGACTTTTTCCTAGTTATAGTATGGATAAGTTAAGCAAATTTCGATTGGAATTTTCTGACTAAATGAAAGAAAAATCAAAGCATGTACCGACCTGACAAGAGGGTTGGAAAATGGTTTCATTACATATATATTTGTGTTTTTATTACGTATGAATAGTTAATTTATTATTAACAATTTCCTCCATACCTGCAGGTATCATGAATACATTTAATATATAAGTATATCGCAGAAAAAATAAATATTTTCCCTTTGTTAAACTTTACTTTAAAAAGTGTCGTTGGTTTAGTGTGTAAAGTAATTTTTTTTCTATGCGGGAGGCTTATAGGAGTTGAATTCATACGTACGCTTATTCGCCAGACAAATTGCTATGCATTTGTAGGTTTTGGCCTCTGAGGACTATACCTTATTTACACAGACTTGACTTCTTCACAATAACCCATACTAATATTTTTAATTTTATTGATACTAAAACACCGGTGGTAGTAAAAAAAAAAGTATGTAATAAAACATTTTAACTGAC
This sequence comes from Acentria ephemerella, assembly GCA_943193645.1. NCBI lineage: Eukaryota > Metazoa > Arthropoda > Insecta > Lepidoptera > Crambidae > Acentria > Acentria ephemerella. Next base: position 5,089,716 of record OW971891.1, read on the forward strand.
TCTCATTTGTTTACCACCATAATTTAAAATACGGAACCTTTCAACTCCCTTATTCGACGTTGACAATTAAACGTTTATTGACGACGATTGGTTCTTGTGATGTTGCGGCTGCGTGGGGACGTGAGGATGTAATTAATTAATTTGCAGTAATTTCTAGAACTTTGTCTCTGCTCTTTTGTTTCATGCAGCTAAACTATCACACAATAAATGTGAATTGATTTGTGAAAAACGAGTCGGATAGGGTTCATATTTATTGAATGTTGTATTTATTGAACTGTTCGGCCAAAATAAATTAAATTTTATGGGAACAATTTTGCATCGACAAAAAAGAATCATGTTAATCGGATCAGAAATCTCGACGTAATCAGTGTACCTACATAGAAAAAAAGTACCAACAGAATTAAGAACCTCCTCCTTTTTAGGCCTGTTAAAAATACAGTATTTGAATCATTTTTCTGTTTTATTATTCTTCTCTAAAACTTTACAGTTCGTTCTAAAGAGTACTTGCTGAAAATCCTGAAACTTTCCTAAAATTTATTCAATGTTACCTGGTTGACAGAATAAAGCTTTTATATACTTTATAGACAATATAGTAGTAGTCTTTATTTGTCTGTCTTGAAGTTGATTAATTAATTACTGAAAGCTAAGACTTAATTTGCCTGGTGAGCAGAATGCGTAAACTGCGGGGACTGCGTAATAAAAAAGTTTATCTGTATATGTATTGATTGCTCAACTCTAATCTCGATAACTTATTTGTATTAAAAAGAAATAACATAGGAACGAAGAAGAAATCTAACTTTTGTAACTAGAAGTCGGTTACAGCAACAATTATTGAAAACATTTTTTTTAAATTACCCTCCTTTTATTTCAAACTAGTTTCCGTCTGCGGCTACGTTCGCGTGGATATTGGTCTAGCACAAATTTTACATAACTTGTAACCTTCCTCAATAAATGGACTATCGAACACAAAAAGATTTTTTCAATTTATACTAGTAGTTCCAGAGATTAGCGCTTTTAACGAAACAAACTCTTCGGCTTTATAATTTTAGTATAGATATGTGGTGTGCCATACTGACAATAATGTTTGTTAAGATCATAATGGTACTTACCAGAAATTATTTTAATAATATATAAATATAAATAATTTTACAAATAAAACACACATACATTTAGATACAATTTATATTAGTCATCCCGACATACGAAAGAAGACATTTATATTTGAAGCGTTCCTATTTACAGTTTAGATTTACTAATTGAAACTTATGCTAAAAGCTCCCTAAATTATCTTTGGCACTTGCAGTACTATAATACTTGACGAAGGAAATTGTAAAATATATTAAAAAGATTAAAACTATGTCTAATCTGTGTATCTATTTTCGAAAGCTGACTAAGGTCTACTCCCTAAGCGTTCATTAGACTTTTTTCAAGTTAAATTGTGTGGTATTATTAGATAAATTTTGAATTTTTAAATGAGTATTTCCCAATATTTAGTTTGCTTTTTATATTGTGATAATATTTCAATATGAATAAAATTTTATGAAGCTACAAAAATAAACTAAACAGAAGGAAATGAATTGTCTTAGTAAAATTGAAGGTTTGATTCGTCTGAGACATTAAGATATAGTTCAAAAGGTTATACTTGCAGTGCAATTCTTACGCATGCAAATAACAGATTTTGCCTAGGGATAGTTATAATCGGAACGAGAATCATTCCTTCCTTGTATGATTGTAATAATTAATTAGCACACAGAACTATTGCCTAATATTCAGACAGCATGATTCATCGTTTAATCAATAATAATATGAAAACATTGTATGTTAGAACTATTCTGTTATAATGGGATAAGGAAAGATTTTTTGTGATTCTCTATTCAATGTAAGCAGGGTTTTTATTTTGTACATTTGACAGGAAAAATAATAATTTATGATATATTCTTTCTTAGCAATAAACTTAACTTAAACTTAATAGCTAATTTCGTGACACTGATATAAACTTAAACCATTTTTTTCATTTCATATGGAAGTTATAAATATAGATACAGTGTTTGTTATTGAATATAAACATTCTCAGCGCCGGCAGTGTGATTATGACTTGCACAGACATGTCAAAATTAGTAAAATTAGTGTATAAAAAAGTTTTTCCTTCCCTACTGTATACATAGTACTTAGCCAAATAGGACACAATAAAATATACAATGTAATTTTGTACAAAACATGTGTGTAAACACTGGAGGGAGTGCGATACTGGACGTTTGTGTTCTTACTCACCCTTTTATATAACCTTATGTATACGTCCTACTTAATTTCAACTTAGTTTATTAATACTAAATGTATATATTACGATAGTTACGTATTTTAGATGAATTACAAGGTAGAGCGGTAATTATGATTGGTTCTGTATTTTTATTAAACCAGACTTTTAGCGATTATGAAATTGGCGGTAATTAGAAAATTAATGACTCATTTTTCGCTATGGTTTTATAATAGAAACCATAGAGAAAAAAAGAAGAAACTGTTTTATTTTAGAAATGATATTAAAGGTGTTAATGATTCCAAGTCATGGACTTGGATGAGAATTTAACAGAAAACTAAATGGTAACAAGGCTTTTATTCTTTTAAGAATAGTTTTTGTTACTTAACTTAATTCCAGTGATAAATGACGGCCTTTTGGTAGAATGGTCAAGATATTACAACCCGTCTACTAAACCAGAGGTCAGATACCGTTAACAGGTTCGAAATTCGGTTGAGGTAGAAGTTCGTCCGTACGTCCGTACTAGGGTATCTATGATACAAGCCCTGACCAATCTTTTATATTTTGAGATAGATAATAGTTATGAGTATGAGAAATATATTACTTTTAAAACCAATCAGTATTCACTTGATAGTCAATTTAATATTTTGAAAAGCTACTAAATATTGCAGTTAAGTTGGGATTTGGTTTTGATAAAAGTACTTTTTTTGTTAGTAAGTACTTTTGTACTTTATTAGTTCTAAAAATATAAACTCCATAACGTATTTTAGTAATGTAATATAGAACCTACATTTAATAGGCTTACAATACCATCATACCTGGTTTTACTAATTCCTACCATAATGTATATTTATTCTGCGTTTCAATAATCTACCAATAGCTTTGCGTATGTTAAAATTTGATCAATTTGAAATATATCATAATTCAATGTCTCGTCAAAACGTCATTCTTTGGTAGCTTATTGAAACGCAAAATTAATCATTTAGATTAGGTTTTATTTAAAATGGCAAAATAAACAACAACATTGAAAGTTGAAATCCTAATACTCTGTTCTTGTTTTTAAATTACCTATAGTTGACTAAGCAATAAAGTATTTTTTTATAAAAGCTTTAAGACGACGAGGTAAGGAAAGAGCTTTCGTAGAACTATGAGCGGTTTATTAGTTATTTTTAAAACCACTTCTTTATTTTAATATAATGCGAAGTGATTTTCTGACAAAAATTCGTAGTATGGCGGTGTCAACATTTTGCTTATTGTCATTATAATATCAATTGTCTGAACTTGTTTATAATAGTTTGCGATAATTTCGGGAGAGTACTACGTTAAGCTGACCGGTAATAGGACAGTAATACTGTTCTCGGTCGATATAAACGCGAACCTATATATTATTATTTTATCCACTCGACCATGAAACAGATCGGCGGAAATATTTTCGCTCACAGCCATTTTAAAACGAACATCAATTCATTTATAAATTTTCGATGAGCAGGAAAATCCGAAATTACGCTTTATGTATGTTGATGATATAAAATGGTATGATTTTTATTACTAAAATAATTACAAGGCAGGTACATTGACTCCTGACTTACACAGCTGACATAAGACTAACTTAACTAAACTTAAATCTATTCACTGTATATTTTATGACATTTACACTATTATGTCTCCTTTTGCGAAATTGTAGTTTCGAGGATTTAATTTACGACCGATTTCAATATTTTCCCAGAAAATAGCAGCAAATTTGCTGACTCATTTTATCAATACTAAGAATGATAGTGGCAATTTTTCTACAAACCATTTTAATCTATTGAAATTCTTACAAGGGTACAAAACATACATAAACATTTTGGATTGATTTAAGTATATTATCATCGTCGATTGAAGTTACAGCAATACTCTATTACGCGCCAGAAATCCATCACGCGAAATGCAGCCAATATCGAACTGTTTACTGTCCCGACATAGTCGGGAGATCCATTCTTATTGTGACATAAATATACATCGCTATTAAAAATAAAAAAATAAATGTTTCTACTTCCACAGCTATTGACGAAGCATATCTACATTAAATGAATATTTACACTTAAAGTTACCACGCTTAAATCTACAAGACTGATGACTATAACACGAGAATTCTACGATTCATCGAAATTTGTAATCACAATATCGCTTGGCAATATAGTCTTAGTTTCCATCTTATAATACTGACTAACAAATTCTAAGAGATCATTGTTTTGAAGCATGAACATCACATTAATTGCTTATCAACAGAATACCACTGAGTGCGGCCTTATATAAAGATTATTAACTTTCACAGTCTGTGTTTTTTTTCACAGAGATTTGTCTTAGGTTTACAGATGTTTTTGGGAGCATTTAAAATATCAGCTAATTTTATACTAGTAGCCTAAGAGCCTGCGAACGTCAGATATACGTCATAGTATATACTATGACCCTTTCTCTGCGCAATTTTAGGGACAATAGGACATAGAGCATGTAAAGTCTATTTGGGCCAATTAGCAGTCCTATAAAATAGTTCGTTGTAAGTAATTTTAATTTTTGTTTCGGGATAATGTAAGAAATAACGTTATCAACTGTGAAACAATGAGTATAATGGTAATCCCCCGCACGAAGCCCTTAGTCTTAAATTACACCCCTTAAATATACTTATATATAATAACGAATGATTATGATGAATGTTGTATAATTATGTACTCAGACCTGCTTGAATTGTATTGATTTCGCGCTCATGGTAAGATTGTTTTTATATTATGCTGTAAATCTGACGTTTTTTGGCTCTTTATAATATAGGTTATAACTAGAAAGCATGATTTAATCGATAACACTAGCGTTCTAAAGTAAGCATAGTTTTTAAGAGGTTTTGAGGTGACGGGCGTCATGGTCGCACCGACGTAGCACGGCGAAGTGAGTCATTTGAAAGGTGTTGGTGGAACGGCTGCCTCTCTCTAGGGTGCCTGTCATGGTGTACCCCATATTAAAGTCTGCTTGTGTCACGTTTGTTGTGAGATATAGCTGTTGAAAAGATATAAGTCTAATATTAACCTGAGCATGTCTTTTTTAAATAAAATAATTCAATAAAAAAACAAAGCAAATCAGACAGACAGTCATAACAAATCTAAATTGTATAGGGAGATGGGGAGCCAGCCAGCAAGAACCTTACGTAATGTACATACAGAGCAATTATATAGTAGCAATCAAGTAAGATAAGCCTCCTACGCCACTTTTTGTGTAGCATCTCTGGCCAGCTCATGTTTCTCTGCTTCGCTTGCGCGGGCGTCCATGTGCTGTAAATGTACTCTATTCCATTAGGAATAAGAATTTTATTCGTTATATTCAATCATATTAAATTTTATTCCATCGTCCGTTGATTTGGCCTGTATGCCGCAAGGCAGGACCATGGGTTGGTGGAGTCCGTTGATGTTTTGAATTGTCTACGCTTAAGAATTTTTGATCGGATGGGATATTTATTAAATAAATATCTGGAAATTTGTCAAGTAATTAGTTTAGTAGTAACCCAATATATTTACTTTATTAATGCATCTACGCTGGTAAATTATATTTCGATTGAGAATGATCTTAGTAGTTAAAATAACTAAATATACTAATGTAATATGTATACATCTTTGATGATATCATAATCTGAATAGTCTAAGAATGCTAAGCCAATAAAATGATCATGTTGTTAAATTGAATCTCTCATAGTTACAATGGTTTCTAAACTATTGAGAGCATTTCTCTACTTATCCCGAACGTATATAGAGACGCGTTTAAACAATAGAATTCTTTTGAATAGTGTTATTAATAAGGCAATCATTTTATCCAGAGGATTTATATTTATTATCTAATTTTAGTATATACTTGAATTTCATAATGGACAGCCGTGGTTAAAATTTTACTATCAGAAAAGACACAAAGTTTTCAACATATTACAGTTTTAAGATCTTTCTACTGTAATAATATTATATCTAGTTAATGAAAGCCTAATAATACTGCAAATATTTACCGGTAAGACCACAAATCAGTTTCCATTTAAATGTGAGTAATTTCGAATGGTTATATAAATGAAGGTTCAATGTTATTTCTGTAGAGCTGTGGTTTGGTATTCCATAACAAACACCCAACTAATTTGAAAACCACCATTAAAAGTAGATGAAACCGTATGCGAAATGCACATACGTTGTCAAACAACACAACCTTCCTGACTGTGGATTTTATTTTTTGAATTAAAAATTATGTATCGTTATTGACATGATTTTTAAATAATCAAACTTTAAGGTAAATATATTATTGTTGATATGTATTGGACTTGTGAAGCTAAAAACACTGTTACATTCAGGCCTTTTAATTCTCCGATAATTTAGAAATAATAAAATTCAACCAATAATGAAGAATTACAGTAATTTTTTATTTAATTAAGATCTAAGAAGTCTTAAGATAGTAAGAGTAAGTTAGTAAGTTTAGTCTGAAGATAGTCTTTGAAGCATTGCGGCTACGTCATGCGTAGGCGGTTCATTACGTGGCCAGGCAGCTGTACTTTTGTATTATGAGAGTGTATGGAACTATACCTTAAAATCAGCGTCGCTCCCAAGATGCTTGAACGTGCCTACGATATAAACCGCGTTTCCACCACTCACCACCATTCTTGCATGAGTGTTGTGCCTGTAAAATATACTTGCATTTAGATATCACTTTGAAGTTATAAAATGTTCCCATCGGTATTTTCGTGTTTGCAAGTTCTCACAAGAATTTAAACTGGTTTGTCTAATTGCAAGTCACTCTTGGAATAGATATTTTTTATGTGACATTTTTTAGAATGTGAAAAATGTTATTTGCCATATTGTAAATTTTTCATCTGCGCATGAGTTCCCTTCCAATATGCTTCTAAATATTGTCCCATATGGATCATTATACAGAGTATTGACGGTACTTGAACGAGGAATGGAAGCATGACAAGTAAAACTTCTCGATAATTGCATGCGGACCAGAAGACGCTGGGCGACAGGTAGGGCGGGCGCCTCTCGCCCGTGCAGACTACTTTCCAGTCGTGACACGCTACGAGAATCACTGATATATACCGGGCGGTTTAATCTATTCTCCCTTTGGCTCTTTATTACAGTTTAGCTTTCGGTACAGTATGCTAATATAAAGTGTTTCTTTGATATTGGTATTGATATATGATAGCATATCAAATATTGATTTGATGTTAAATCAGAACATGACATTTAATTTCCTTAAATTATGAATATTGAACTAACATTTTAATAATAGTCTGTATCTGGTGTCAGTATTTAGTGATTTCATGATATAATTTTAGTATTTTTTCGACATTACATATATAAATCTTTTCGAAGTAGTCTCAATATTTGGTAAATTTTGGAACAAATTTGTATCGGACACTTTACATTACCTGTCAATCAATTTGTCAGACCAGTTTACATTCTTATGAGAACTTACTTACAAGAAAATACCTAATTAGGTATACGAATGCTTAGTTATCGAATGCAAAAAAATCACGCTGACTACACTTGTACTAGTCTCCGTTAGATATTAGGTTTGTACAATTCGTTTTAGAGTGTGATTAATAATTTTCGATAAACTTAGATGGGATCAATTTTAAACTTTGGCAGTTATTCAATAAAATCGATCTTTGGAATATTAAAGCTGTGATGATGGCGATAACATTATTTCCTTATTAAGCTTAGTATTATGCCGAAGTGTTGGATTAAATAGTTTTTAAAGTAGCAAATAAGCATTTTTTTAAATTAATATTTGATCTTAATTTGTTGCTTTGAATCTAGTTAACGTAGTATATAAGATAATAAACAGCAATATATTTATTTATATTCGAGCTATACTTTCGTAGGTGGGTACGATTTAACATCAAAATCACAGTACTTAATGCTTAAATAAAGTAAAATTTATAAAGTTATAAAAATATTTAAACATACGAGTACATAAGAAGAATAATTATATTGGTTTGTTATTGTTCTCCCCAATTGAATGGGTCTGACCCCTCCCATTTGCATTAATAGTTCGCAATCACTATGACTGACATCGGTCCGTCATCAAAAAACGGTCTCATCTGCGGGTCCACATTCCGCGGGCGGTGCATTCACTAATAGATGCATCAGTACCCACAGCACGTATCCCTGTTAGTAGGGCGCGGATCCAACACGTACACAGCGAAGCCCTAACGGCCGATGTAATGGCAGCTCGCCCTGTAATAGCCTAAGTATCCCTCGGGAGTTTCGCAAGAACAAATTAAAAACCTTTATGCGCACTCTCGTACTTCTTTCTTCCGCATTATCGCCTACTTACAGCGTTTGCTGAAAATTCGAATGGCTCAGACGAATTAAATTTGGACGTTAAATCGTAATAGTTTGAAAATTAAGGCCAAATTAACAGATAGTGAAATGTTGATAGATGAAACAGATCTAGTTAGGTAGTGTTATATGAAATAAGGGTCGTTAAGGAAAAATAGTGCGGCGGGTGGTAATAACCGTTAACATTAACGAGTCTCGCTTAGCCGTGTGTCGTAGTTATCGTTTAGCCATGGGTTAAGAATCTTTTTAGCAGTTTTACTAGACCGGGGTCTTAATCGCCTCCGGCTACGAAATGGGAGCTTACCTTACAGTAATACTGCATGATTTATATTTTCAAGTGGTAAAGGTGCTTGCGGGGTGACCTAAATCATCCATCTTTAATTTCGCTCAAATACTTAATACTTACAATATAAATAGAACGGAGATAAGCAATTTCTTGCCTTCAAAGTTTGGCGGTTACTAGTTACCATGTAATAAGATATTAAACGCTCATTCGTACACTTGTTAATAAAATTTAATTTAATTCCTAGATTCCACTTCGACGTGACAGGTTAAAATAGTTTTAAAGCGTGAGCGAAACTAGCTTAAAATAATAAAATATGCAGTAAAACTCGAAACAGTTTATTAGAAATGTTAAATACAAGCAAACCCAAATGTTTACTGCACAGATGTGCAACAAAAAATATTATCTGTGAAACAAAGTACTTTCAAAAGAAAAAGATGGACATTGCTTTAGATTCTAAAGCAATGTCCATAGTTATTCTAAAGTTTAGAATAACCTGTGTAATTGTCCATAGTTATAGCATTTTTCATTTGTTTCCCTTTTTTATCTTTAGGCCCCTTTAATGGCGGCTCAAAAATTAAGTAACTATAATCTGTTTCGGCTTAAACTACAAATGAAACATTTGAGGTCAACCCTAAAATAGTTTTATTAAAAAATAGCGGAGTATTTGTACTGTTTTAATAAATAGCTCCTTTTCTACAGTAAGTCTGCAGTCCGCCATATTTATTTACGGCACGTTCCCGCCACTTTTCAACGTTGGCGTCGTGCGGTGGCGCTGCGATCGCACGATAGTGGCGCCCCAGCCACTTCCTGTCGTTTGTCAAACAAGGTTTAGCACACTCACCTGAGCCGAGCCAGTTAATTGCGAAAAGCACGTTAATGTGCAACAAAAATGATAAACTGTTTCCCTTCAGACGTGCCTTAAATGCTCCTATTTTGTTTTAATTAATATTTTTGTACACCTAGTCTTTAAGGTGGATTTTTAAAATAAGATATAAAAATGATTTATTGCCATTGCTACATAAATTTTGTATAATGTATTATGGAAGATTATGGGTTCGCCTCCCACCAAGGATTTACTATAAAGGTTAGATATTATTCAAACACGTCAAAATTTAAAAAAATCTATGTTACCCAAGTAACATAAGTCAAGAATTTTCTTATCATCATTGTTTATGTATATAGTTGTATTCTTTTGTTCGAATTTAAAATGGCATTCGGAAACGTTACTTAACACTAGTGTTTTGCAGTTGCATTTTTTGATATTGCTGGTGTCTATGGGCGTTGGTTACCACTTCCCATCAGGCGGATCACCTGATTGTTTAACATTCTTTTGTATAAAATAAATTGCTTTTTGGAGCAAATATGGTCTTCATGAATGTCGCTTATCAAGAATATAAATGGATTTGTTGAGGTTGCTAGGCAACAAGAATAACAAAGCTGTCAAAATATATTTTATTAAAAGGAATTTTTATAGTTACACACACGTTTTCTTTTGTAGCTAATTTTATTTCTTTTTATCATTAATTTCGGGATCAGTTTGGACCGTAGACATGGAACCGGATCCCCAACAAGTGGCGACCAGTGAGAATAAAATAGAAGCTGCGAAAAAACAACGGTCAATTAGGCGACGCTCATTGACGCTTATCGTTAATAAGGTTACGAAATTTTTGGAAAATGAGGAGTCTGCCGAGGAATCTTACATTGAAAGTTTAATTAGTAATCTTAGGACTGCTGGATTGGCATTACAGCAAATAAATGAGCATTTTCAGGTAATTTTGTCCACCGCCGATATTTCAGAAGAAAAGATGATGGACCTTTTGGACCTAGATAATAGCTTAGAACGCCAACTAGAGTACCAGCAGTTAACAAACAAATTAGAAGGACTATTAAAGGTACGTGTTAATAATCAAACTTGTTCACGAGAGTCTGGAGTTTCAAAACGTAAATTTAATTTGCCAGCTATAGAGTTACGTCAGTTTGACGGTCGTGTAGAAAATTGGATTGGTTTTTGGGGCCAATTTCGTAAAATACACGACGATAGAGCTATTGATGATGACGATAAGTTCCAGTATTTGATCAAAGCCACAGAACCAGGAACACCAGCGCGTGACTTAGTGGAAAGTTTCCCCCCTAGTGGCGCCAACTACCATAACGCCATAGAGCAATTGAAAGCGCGTTTTGCAAAGGATGAGCTTATAATACAAACTTACGTACGAAAATTATTGGATCTCGTGTTGCAGCAAAGACACAACATAGATGGGTCAGATTTGTGTACTCTATACGATAAGTTAAATACACAGCTGCGTGCATTAGAGTCACTAGGAGTTACGACCGATAAGAATGCTGCAATTCTTTATCCTTTAGTTGAATCTGCGCTACCGGAGAGCATAGTACGAGTTTGGGAACGTTCACCAAAGTTACCAAATAAAGATTTGTTGTGCCAACTAATGGATTTTTTGAAGTTAGAGGTAGATTGTGAAGAGAAAGTTCAGCTAGCGATGAACAGTTTCAATAAGAATTTTAAAGCGCGAGAGCCAACAACAGCATGTGCTGCAGCGACCCAAGAGCGAAAACCGCTATTAAAGCGCGTAGTTTATGATCAAAAGCAGAGTGACAAGCAGTGCTTATGGTGTGAGAAAAGTACCCATACTAGCTCTGAATGTATTCGGACGAAATCTATGACTTTAGAACAGAAGAAAGAGTTTCTGAAAGGAAAGAAGGCATGTTTAATCTGCCTGAAAGTTGGTCATTTTGCTAATAGGTGTCGTTTTTATCCTAAATGCCTGAACTGTACAAAGAGGCATACATATATCATGTGTCCAGAGGTTAATTTGGTCGACAAACAGCATGCTGTGTCTATGGCGAATGTTTTAAAAGATGATAGCACAGATAAAAGCAGTTTTAGTCTACGCAATACGGATACAACTCAAAAGGTTCTATTATCACACAAAACTAATAATACCACTTTGTTACAGACATTAATTGTAAATTTAGTTTATAAAAACAAACTTGTAAAGGTACGAGCATTATTTGATAGCGGCGCTCAGCGTTCATACATAGTCAAAGATGTCGCGAAAAGCATGGGGCTGAAACCGGTAAATAGTGAGTCTTTAACGCATAGTTTATTTGGCGGAATTGAATCTACCCTTTCAAAGCACAATGTTTATAGAGTTTGTGTTCAAGATTTAACTGGTAAGTTCGAATTAGTTTTTCCCGTTTTAGATAAAGATAAACTCTGCGGTTATTTGCCTAGTTTAAATGATCCTTTGGTTTTTGATAAGCTCGCTAAATATAATATTACATTAAATGACAGTAATTATGATTGTTCAGAAATAGGGTTATTAATAGGGGCTGACTACTCTGGTTTTCTATACACGGGGGAGATAGTTCATGTGAATGATTCTTTAGTTGCTTTACGAACAAAATTGGGTTGGGTTTTACAAGGGCTTACTGTTAATGCTTGCGCTTCTACCATCACCCAAACCATAAATAACTTACATTTCGCGGAAGTTTGGGACTTAGAGTCCATTGGTATAAAGGATTCCGCAGAAATAAAGAAAAGTGAAGTAGTTGAAAGAGAAATTATGAGATATTTTTTAGATACTGTGACGGTTTATCGCGCGAAGAGGAAGAGGTACAGATAATGGCAATAACTTTATCGGGGCCAAATAATTTGTTAAAAAATATCAATTGGGCCCTCATAGAAGAAAAGGCATGTCTACAAAAAATTAACTGGCATGTAATAGCACCTTCTAGTCCGTGGTGGGGAGGATGGTGGGAGCGCATAATTCGTATGATAAAGGAACTTCTTCGCCGCGTTCTTGGTAGGGCCTCAGTTTCGCTTTTAGAATTTCAGACAGTTTTAGTTGAATGTGAGTCTGTAATTAACTCTCGTCCCTTGACTTACATAAGCGACGATGTAGACGTTTTTACACAGCCTTTAACACCAGGGATGTTTTTGCAGCCTATTCCGTGCTCTGACGTCTCTGATTTAAATCAATTAGACGGGAAAACTTTAAATGTTAGAGTCAGATATTTGCATAAACTTAGAGAAGATCTGAAATCTCGTTTTATAAAAGAATATCTAAGTTTATTAGTTCAAAAGGGTCGGGGTTATTGTTTTAAATTCGCCAAGGTAGGAGATGTGGTGTTAGTGGAAACACCACAGAAGCGCGTTTTTTTGGCCATTAGGCGTTATTGTTGAGACTTTTGAGGGCATCGATGGTATTTACCGAACTGCTAAAGTTAAGACTGCTAAAGGAGTTTACACCCGCTCTCTAAAATGTTTGTACCCATTAGAATTAGAGGGTAATGCTTAAAATATTTGTTAATTGTATATTGTTTAGTTTGATTATTATATTATTATTATTTTTTTTGTTTTTGCGCCTCGGAGGATGTTGAGGTTGCTAGGTAACAAGAATAACAAAGCTGTCAAAATATATTTTATTAAAAGGAATTTTTATAGTTACACACACGTTTTCTTTTGTAGCTAATTTTATTTCTTTTTATCATTAATTTCGGGATCAGTTTGGACCGTAGACATGGAACCGGATCCCCAACAGGATTCGTGGTTCCAAACGTAAAATCTATTGGAGGAACGGGAAATTTTCCTCTAGAGTATTCTTACTTTGTAATTAAACCCTTAAAACCAAAACCTTAAAAAAAAACCTTTAAAGAATAAAAATTAGTTAATATCATTCTTTAACTCATAAATTCATGGCGATCTCTTACTCTGGGAAAAATAAAACCAAACTATCTCACGGGAACTTTATATTTTATATATTTTTGCGCGTTCAAAAGTAGTATAAACAGATTAATAAATCTTTTTATAATCTGTTCCTGTACCAAATTTCTTCTAGATCCATATAAGCATTCCATTATTTACCTAAATCTTAAATTATCTATACCATACCCATAATATTTTCACATTTATAATATTAATATAAGAACTTGGCATTCGGCTATAAAACAATTTAAAATTGTTAAAAAAGTCCATTTGTTTTAGATTACAAAGAAAGATAAGTATTTCCAAACCTTCTAGTTCCAGCCACTTCAACAACTTTACAGCGAGTTCGTCGCCACCAACAAGGCTGCAGCGTCCAATACGACGACGATGCGCTGCGGGCCCAGCCTTCCTCAGGGAACAATAGTACCTGCAACCAAAGAACATTTAGTTTTAAACGTATCTGCGAAATTTAACCGAAGCTCTTGCTCTATTCTACATCAATATTATCTATCTTAATAATTATAGAGAAATTCAGCAAGTATTCCACGACCTATCTTCCGGAAACGTTGCTGAACTTTCACGAAACGTTGAGTACAAATTAACTAAATTAGAAAACTTTACAAACTCTACGAACGACGGGTTGAAAAATAGCTTTTTGACTAAAACTAATATTGCGGGCCAGAAACAAAACAGAAGAGCTGTAACGAAGTTGTTTCAAGCGTTTGAGTTTACAACCGCGGGCGGTGGCGCTTGCTAGTTTACGTTTACAGGCGGGCCTTATTCAAGAGCTACGTCATCGAAAACGTAAACTTGGGAGTATATTGGCGGCGAGACTCGTTACCCGATTGGCTCCTGGCGTTTTGTTCTCATTTCGCTGCGACTTGAGCAATATTTTTTTTGCGGAAAAGAGTTTTCCCGCTTTCGACAATATTGCGCCAGTTTCAAAGAGGCGGAATCTTCGAGGAAAGAATCGCTTTCGGATTGAGTGAGCAGACTAATGATCGAGTTCCGTGCGGGACAGTTCGCCCCCATCAAGCTCCCCTTGACGAGTGTAACTACTACTGTTTAATGGATTTAAAAGCATTTCATTGTAACATTTCCAATGCAGAATGGAAATTGAATGAGCGGATTAGATACTTTTCGGTCATCATATTTTGATTTAATAAATGATTTCATTGAAACATAAATTATTGCAATATAAAGAACGTGTATTTTATCATTTGTGAATTATATTGAAAACGAGTATGAATAGTATATACAAATGTAATTAAATTATTATTCCAAGTTACCCTTCTTATTGTTCTGTTCTTAAAACCAAATGGAAGTTATTAATACTTTTTTTTCAATAGTATGCATCAACATTTCAATTATTCAATAATATAAAGTGTTCATATTCTAGATTTCGGTTCTATGGGTGAAGTTAGTTTACATACAGTGAGTATGTAGGTTTGGTAGGTATATGGATTTTAGAAGTCACGTCTTTTCCCTCAGGACAGATGCCGCGGACTCCTTTGAGCTTTGACCGGATTTTCGATTGCAACATCGTACAGCGCTTGTATGTGTGAATACAAAGGCTAGGTTTAGTTATAATATACTTATAGATGATAAAATTTAATGAACCCGTTTTAGTAGTTAGGATATTTCACAGAGAAAATGAAAGAGGTTTCTGTTATGTGTTTGTGTTATGCATTTCAGATATTTGATTTTACGAAGAAAAACAGATACAAACATCAATCCTGATTATTTTGATTGAAAAATGAGGTGACTAAAGGAGTTTTTTTTAACTGGACCCAAGAATATTTATAATAAGTCCAAGCAGGCTCAAAACTGAATCGATTTTTTAAATTGTTCTTTACTTTATTTTCAGTTAATACTTATTTATTTTTATGAAATATACAAACTTCACTCACTCGTGAACATTTTAAGTACCTCAAAGAACCTTCCGTGTATCTGTATTGAAATTTAAATTTCCTCCATCGAAAATTGTATTGAAATTTTCAACTCGTTAAAATATATTTGTACTTAATGATCGACAGTGAGATGTTCCAGGTAAAATGAAAAACGGATGATTGAGTGGAGAGTGGCATAATTGGCAGGTTTCACTTAGTTTCTGCGTGAATCCGGCAAACGTGTAAATAAACATTTCACATGTCACATTTTTTGTTGTTTTTTATTAATTTGTTGAACATATTTTATACGCATTGTAAATCATCAATAAAGTTTCCCACGGTACGGATTTCATTGTGTTGCGTTCAATAAAAATAGCTGGAACATTAAATTTTAAAATATTCGAGAAGAATCATTTTTTTTTAAATTCTTTTTTGAGTGTTGTAACTGAGCAAATTTTATTGTTTTTTAAGTTGGTTTAAATATTGGAGAGAACTTATACCTATTTTTATAATTCTTCCCTGTGAAATTACGGAAGAAAAAAAGATCTTTTCTTCATCGAACAGGCTTAAGTTGAAAAGATAATGAAATATCATTATGATTCTTTAACTGCCTCCTCTCGTAATAAAATACCCACTCGCACGTGTTTTGACTGAAATTATCTAAATAATCAGTGAACCGAGCTATTCTCATTTGAACTGAAAAAACTGAGGGTTTACTCGTAAATTTAAAATATGACAACGAATGAACGGCATTCGACATTTAACGTTAATTTCTTAAAAACTGTCATAAAACAGAATTTCCTTTGCTCATTTTATTTTACTGTACATGTTACTGTTACATTAGTAGGCCCCACTATTCTGGGCAAATTATAACTAGTGCGTTTCAATTACCTACCAACAGTAGGTTTTGCTTATGAGGCGTAGAATTTTGCCATATTATGAATTTGAATTATGTCAAAATTTAACACTTCATATACAAAACTATCCGTTGGTAGCTAATTGAAAAGTAGCTTATAACTTGTCTGATATAATGTAGAAAATTTTATACTAACCTTTTAATTACCGCATGGCATTCGATATAAAATAATATAAAAGGCAATTTAAAAAATAGATTGTGTCTATTACTGGATATTGAGGGATTCAACGACTTACAAGCTAACTCAGCAATATCTTCGTCTGTAAATGATCAAATATTTACAAGCTGATAAGTAGTTGTTAGTAAGCGAAGCTTAAAGACGTTTTTGATATAATGGAAATTAAGAGGTAATTGTTTATAGCAAGGGAAGCAGTTTCTATGCTTTCAACACTTCTCTGTGGCATCTTAACTCACCTCAGGCATACACATTAAAGTAGCTAAAAAATGATGTTATAATTTTAATACAGAAGCGTTCTTTACTCTATTGAAGAAAGTAAATAAATAGTCTTTATTCATTTAATAAATTCTGTTTATCCATTTAGGTACAAAGTTAACGTATTTTATATACCAATGGATTCAAGCTCATAAAGACCGGCCTGCGAGAAATATGTGTGAATTTTGAAACTCAATTCTTGTATTCAGTTGTAAGAAACGCCATAAAAAAAACATTTGGTAAATTTGTTATTTACCAAAAAATCGGTTTTTCTTGGAATGCCAGTGGAATCACGAAAATACGAAAAATCATGGTTAAACGCGTCCCAGACAAAATCTCTCCAGTCTTCATCAATATTCAAGGGGCGGCGCGTGCGGCCTATTAACACCTTTTTTGCGCCGATACCAATCGCAGGAGTGTCATCCAATTACGAGGCGAGTCCTCACGCTTGTCGCTCTGTTAATTGCTCTGTAAACTGCACTTGACTATCGTTAGCTTAAGTTTGGACGTCAGTTAAGTTCGTAAACAACGAGCTTTTAAAAAAATATTTTCCTAAATTTCCTTGTTATTGTCAAAAAATTAAATAAAGTTTAGGTTTTTTTGTCATTCCGGTTGAAAGAGTACTGGCGAAGGACTAGGATGTTAAGGTTCTTTTAAAGTAACATAAAAAGTGTTTTAGAGAAGCTACTTAATTTATTATCACCGATTACCACGTATCACGAACTAACATGTTTACTTAGACGATCCAGTCTTTAAAAACTTTTATGATTTTGTCAAATAATTTAAACAGAAATAATTTAAAATAATTTGATGTTAGTCCTTTACAAAACAACTAAGTAAGTTTTAATGCTAGTTGGAGACTTCGCTTGAAAAATTGGGAATAATTTTGACGAATATTTTTTCTAGTTTTTTTTATAGCTTTCACGGACCTAACGTTAACAATAATTTAAGATTACAGTTCATTTAAATCAAAGTAATTTAATACGAAATATTGATTTAACAAGAGGAAAATACTTATATGTTCCTCGTCTGAACCCCTTTTCCATATAAAGTAATTTCATGAGGAAAATAAATTCTCTTGCCGACGAAACCCAGATGATGAGCTTTTGTATAAAAGCTGCGCCTTTAAGCAACGTCTTGGCATGCCACTAAATAGATCTTCGCAGAATAGAGGACTTCGCAGTTTCGCTTGGCAAGCTATTGTTTGAGTTTGTCTTCGTATTATTATGAACTAGATATTGTATTCTTTTGTTCGTTCATTGGAATTCATTCCTTTCTTAGGTATTCAATTGTCATTCAGTATTCAGTCCGTATCACTAAAAATAATATTTAGTGATATGAATTAAGAATTTCTTAATTTGCTCAATATTTTTACTAGACTCCCGGCATTTATACAACAATAGATATCGAGTGTGTCTGGTTTCCCTTAAAAATTATTGATTTAACTTTTTTCCTTTGATAAAATAATTAATTACAAAAATAACTAATATAACATACAATTAAATTAAGGACAAAGATCACCTTATTTTTATATTATTAGCTTATTTTTCTAGTAGACAACAGGAATAAAGTTGAAAAAGGAGACGGTGTTTATACCAATAACAGATATAGGAATTTTGTTTGAATTTTTAAAGTAGATATAAGTCGACGCTTTTTTGTTAATATTATCCAGGAGGATTTTTATTTAGAAAGCCTATTTTGGGACAAATTTCAAGGCCGAAAATAAATACTTCTAAAGATAATCTAGAATCTTTATCTAGTAACAATTTAAAGTATACAGTATAAATGAAACTGATATTTGATAAAACTCCATTTCTTTATAAACTCTGCAGGTAAATAACAAAGAGCTTGCAATAAATTCAAAGCTTATTCCTGCCTTTTAACTTTTATGAAAGGAACGATAAAATTATCCAAATCCCTTAAAGCAATAATACTCGCGTTGCATTCATAGTCCGACTAAATCCAATTATGACGCTCGGACCTCTGAGGTGCTCCATGACTTGAGATAAAGCTGTTGGCAAGAAGTGACACTATCCCATTCTGTAGTGTTTATGTAATAAATTTAAATTTTGTGGAATTTTTAGTGACACATAAAAAAGTACCAAACTAACTTAAAATTAGAAAAATTTCTAACAGTTGCGCTTCTTGAACTGACCTTGAAGGTATATTAAGGAAATATTCCTCAATACAAACTAATAACAGCTACATCTCCTACTGTTAGTTAGCCTTTGTTATCAGTTTATTATTATTTTTAATTATAATTACCCTAATAATCCTTATTTACTGGGGGACCCTGATAATTGAATCCCAGCTAATCTATTAGTAACTCCAATTCATATTCAACCGGAATGATATTTTCTATTTGCTTATGCAATTTTACGTTCAATTCCAACTAAACTATTTTAATTTTAGTAATCTTGCCAATGACTTTTAATAAAAAAAATAATGAACAAACACATGACGAACTTAAAATTGAGTTGATTTGTAATAAGTTTTGCAAAAAAGCTAAAATATACATTGTTATTACTACTTATCTTAGGAAATTACCTAATTACTTTTGTGTGCCCGAACATTCACAGAAATACTTTATATATTTTTTAATTTGATTTAACAGCTGATCATGAATGCGATCGCATTTTTTAAATCCATCAAAACTCAGACTAATCAAGCTAAAATTTATGTAATAGACTTTCAGAGCTCCATTTGTTTTGCCACCTAGCCCTACATAAAGAGTAACTAATAATTTTCAATTTTCCGGCCCGTCTAGCGTAGTTAAGGCGAAGCTGTCGCCAAGGCTTGACTAAATGCAATGGCATCGGGCGGTGGAGTGCCTTGGAGTGTCAGAACGTGACTATCGAGTCGGCACAGAATAATTCACATCAACCCAAAGTGGAAAACTAAAAATAATATACTATTTACATTAAACGTAGTGTTACTTAGACTGTCAATAAATTTTTACTTTATTATCAAAGTTTATGACAAAATGATGAAATTTTTAGCTGTTCTTGAAAACCTGTGTTAAATATGTTATATATATTTTTACCTCTTTTTGTTATACAGTTTAGTTAGGATCAAAAAGCAATTTGAAATTTTATGTGAAGAATAGGAAATCTGTTTATAACTAGCAACGTCATAGATAATATATATGTACGTAAAGTAAAGTAAAGTATGTATATTTGCAAACAAGAGACACTTGAGAAAAGCTTGAAGGTTTTCTGTTTGTTCCAAATATTTGAATGCAATCTGTACAAAATAGTACACAAATAATATTGTCTTCAGAGATCTTATCTCGATTCTAAAGGCTTTAGAGAAAGGTAAATAAGGTACTATTGTTTATTCGAATGAAAATGTTGTAAATATTATATTATTAAAATGCATTTTTAAATTATTAACATTAAAAAAGATACATTAAATAATAAGGTTAAAATGTGTATTTTATTTAACAATTTCTTATTTAACATTTACACTGAAAATATTTCATTTGATATTAAAGCATGAGGCAGTTTCATTGCCATGTCCTTAACATAACTCGCTGCGTCTACCTCAACATAGGCATAGCACACAGTTATGATCTGCCCACGTCCACTTCAATCTTCGTCCCTAAAGTTTGTTTGGACATTATCATTCTTTTTATATGGTGGATATGTTTGCTCGATTATACGAGTTTGTTCAGGGCCCCACATGTACTAAATTCATTTATTATATAGCTGACCATTACTTGAGTGATTGTAGAATAAAGATGGATTTATGACAATATTGGGTATGAAATATGATCATAGATTTTATTATTTACACAATTATGAATCTTGTTGTCTGGTATAGTAAGGCTAGTATTAGTAAATAATTAAACATTTTGTTAAGATAAACAAAAACCAGTAAAAATAATCTGTAATTTATTGTAAGACTAGAATTTACAAAAATCATAGTACATAATCTGTGGTGTCTGAAATGTTGTATTCTGAGCGAGAAAAAGCGGTCTTCTTTACGGTGGCTATTGATATTTAGAATTTAATTGCTATTACTTTGGAAAGGAAGACGAAGAAGGGAAGGTTGTTGATATAATAGATAGAATTAAGTCAAACAAAAATATTTAAAGACACGCTTCTAATGCAATTTGAGCCACAATGTACTCCAGGAACCACGTGAAAAGTAAAATTGAGTTGTGTTTGGATTTTACCGGATTAATACTTTGAAATGAAATGCGATTTTGTATTAGATTGTGAATGGCAATATGGTTTTGTTATAAGTATATTTTTCCTTCTAACACCAGAACTATCACTAGCGCGTTGCCGACCCAAAAGAAACTTGTTCACTCCCTTCTTTAAGGACTCAAGCTGTAGTCTTGAGAAAACGTCAGCAATGGAGTCCATTCCATAACCAAAGCGATCGCGAGAGAAAAACACGTGGAGGTGAATTCGCAACCAATGGCGAGTTATGCGACGAAAGAAACTTGGTGTTGGCATCAAGTAGAACAGTTTCAATTTAATTAATCTTGTATATTCTTGCATCGTCTGTCCTTCCACAGATTATTTCAGAAACCAACCAAATATAACCAAGTATTTCGAATATAAAAGTAATCGTTATGTTTCTTTTAACTTATTATACTACAAATTATTTTGGTTCTCTAACATTGTAAAAGATGAATAGGATTTTTTATATCATAGCGGATTTTAGAGTAGAGTGAACAACATATTTGTTTTATATTAACAAATATTTTTACAACATAATATTTATTTACATAAGCAAATACCACATGACACATATAAAAATAATATTATAATATGATGCGCAATATAAAACTATACAACCATAACCTAAAAGTTTTACCTCCTCCTATTTATAGGAATATCATATGTCGATCTATATCAATTTTATATACACTCATAAAATGTTGAAATAGGAAGATCCTAATTGGTATTTAAATATTTGTATACTGAATGAGTGTTGTTAGGATAATATAGTTTACATGACGTTCGCATTATTTTGCTGAAAACTTTTTAATGAGTAAATGAATATTTAAAAAACACTGACCGATGGTTTCAGTAAAAATTTTAATTTTGCACCTGGCTTAACTTTAATGCCATGAAAGCGCAAACGAGCTATGTAACGAACTTCAACAAAGTTTCACTGGAACACTAGATTATGTATGTAAAGTTTCACTGCATGCAGAACTTAGCAAAGAAGAGACTGTCGTGTCTCTTCTTTAAAATAAAAATATCAAATATATATGATTTGATACCCCACTACATAATACTACATGATGCTATGTTAATGAAGATATTTTATTTATATAATAATATTTATTATAATTTGTAGGATCTTCTTCATCGCAGCTTTTTTATAATAATAATAACTAATGATTAAAAAGATTAATGTACAAAGTCAGCCAATATGTCATCATTTGGTGGTGCTGCACCTACATCGCGGTAACAAGTTTTATCCAGCCTATTTAAAGTTTAGTTTATTATGATCTCTAAACACTTGATATTTCGTTTTCTCCCTTAATATCTATAACGTTAGTTTATTTTAGGGGCATTGAACAACCTGTTGCAGCAATTTGCATACAAAAAATTCAACTGTTAATTCAATTTGAATATTTTTGTCTCTTTTGATTTAAAAAAAAAATTGTTAATGTTAATGTTTTAAATGTATAGTAAATTGTATATTTATCATTTAAAATTTTATAGAATTTCCACAGTTTTGCATAAGCATTGAATTGAAAACTTACAAGTAGATACCGCTGAACGAAATGAGTTTTATATAAAGTTGAAGTCAAAACAATTTTTTCATAGCTGTCGTAGAAAACATAGTCATGGGTCTAACGAACTCAAACAAAAACATTAGTTGTTTGCGCTGCCCGCAGCAGTCTCCGGTGTAGAAAACTAAACTGCCAATTTGCAGTAAGATGAGGTGACAAAGGGCTACATTAGTCCTGTGGCTACCACGATACGGGGCTAAATCAATTCTGTCCTCGAAATTTGTTCACAAAGACCCGTAGCTTACCGATTTATTTTAATATGAAGTGAACGGGAATAACAATTTTGCTCAAGCAAAGTTGCTGTTCATTAATATGAGTATTGGTTGTGTATATTTTATTGTCTCTTAAACGGTACATAGATAGTTTAAATATAATAGTGGGGTGAGCGTCAATATCCCGGTACAACTATATTTCTATATAGTTGTACCTATATTTGCTGATTAACAAATTGAGTATACAAGACTGTAGTTACACGTTTGTAAGTAGGCTACCTTAGTACATTGTAATAGAAGCCAATTTTGAAGTAGCATGCAATAAATTCGTACTGTCGACTGTAGGATTAAACTTTATTACGTATTAGCACAGTAAATACGAAAAGTACCTACTTATTTATATGAACACGAAATTATATTTAAAATATATTTTCATATTTGTTTAGTAGAAAAGATCCCCTTCGTACCTTCGTCTGTAACATCGTTACTTTTACATTCATGCACTCTTTGTTCTCGTATTATTTATAGCTTATTGAAATAAAAAAGGCCAATATATATCCCATCCGGTCATGCGTGTGATGCACCTAAAAGTAGTATTTTTATAATAAGATCAATATTGTTCAGTATAATATTCAAGTTACACCTTACACAATTTCATATAGTTCTAAATTAACCAAAACACAGTAGCTTTTTTAGTTACTTTTTAGAGAAAGTTGTCAATTATAATAGTCTCAAAAGCCTATGAAAACAAAATATTAAATATATCAGATATTTAGAAATATGGATAACAAGTGAAAATACAGAATTAGATTTTGTTGGATAACTTTTTACAAAGCAAAGGTTCTTTACTTTTTTAAATAGCGGCGTATCGAATAAAATAAAAATTAAATACTCATATGTAGCCAAAATAAGGATAGGATAAGTTTCAGCTAAATATTTTTTTAATATATATCATGCGATCAGTCTTTGGGATTATGAGCACATTTGGTGGCTTTAACGTACTAAATGACCGAATTCTCCATTTAGAATCGGCCCGTATTTTAAGTAACCTCAACAGTCAACAAAAT
Organism: Acentria ephemerella; assembly: GCA_943193645.1. Classification (NCBI taxonomy): domain Eukaryota; kingdom Metazoa; phylum Arthropoda; class Insecta; order Lepidoptera; family Crambidae; genus Acentria; species Acentria ephemerella. The sequence goes on from OW971891.1 coordinate 5,113,598, forward strand.
TACGAGGCTAGGAATATGTTAATGTTGACAAATGTAAAAGACTCGGAGACAGCTTTAAAATAAAAGTTAATTAAAATTGATTCATTTTAAAAGAAAGTGATATTTGATTTTAAAACAATATAACAAGCAGTATTCAGTTTTAAAACTATAGTTGTATTCGGAGATTTGTGAGATTGAATTTACAGTATCATGTCGATTGTAGAAATTGTCACACGCCACGAAGGGATCGGCTTATCAGATAATTGACTGCAACTACATCCGACGGAATCACTCGGAGTCCGACGATGTGCCGTGCATACGAAAACTAAACCTCACTCTATGGGGTTGGGGCTGGCTGTTGAGTATAACTGTATTCAAATGTCAGATAAACTAATAATCAAAATCAATAGTCCACAACAAAATGACTACGAAAATGTTTAACACAGAAGATGAAATTTTTTTGTGATATAAATTTTTACTAGGTTTTGGCCTTATATTTTCAATTTTCTGGCAATTATCTTTATTTATTTTGTATTGGTAGTATAAGATGGCTTGCTAAGATATGATGATAACATGTTGCTATAAACCGTTATTTTGTAGCAACTCTTTTCGGATTTCCTTATAACTACAATATTTAAGAACAATCTATCACATAAATTCAAAAATCTTGACTCATTTAAGCGCTTGTTACAATTACATATCTGTTAAGGTTATTCATTCTATTGTTGTTTCTCCTTATAATATCATCATCTGCATATAAACTTGTAATTAATGTTCATTAATCTAACACACAAAACTTCCAGGATAGTGGCGCTGGATACTGAAATATTATTGGTGCTTTTAGATGAAATTTTAACTTGGCCACCAATAAATTAACAAATGGGACGGAGACACTGGACCGTGCGTTACAGTTTTCATATAAAACCATAAAAACTAAATAGTTATTAAAATACAACTTATATTTATCAACTTCATTGTAAGTACCTTATTTATAGTATCGAATGTTCTCTTTTATATAATCTGTGTTTTATTACGCTGTGATTTTATTTGTCATCAAATAAAATATTTAGTGAATTAGTTTGGTGCGGTTAATAATATTAACCACAGTTTTTAAAATGTATTTGACGCAACGCAACCTGACTTTAAGCAGTAGGTGGAGTTCAGATACGAATATACTTAGTGCAGGAAGCGATGCAGGATAGCTAATTCTACTTTGCCATCCCAAAAAGTGATTTAAAAGTATACTTTGGGACGGGAAAGTATATGAAGGAAAGAGTCCGTAAAAAAGCCCTGTCTCTGCGACTTTTTATTAAAAAAAAATCTTTTGGTATTAAGATGCCAATTCAGATTTGACATAGACGAGTTACAGTAATACAAAAAATCATAGTAGTAAGTCACTATGTTCAACATTTTTATGGTCATATGAATTATTTGGCAATAAAATCGAATATCTATCTCTGCACCGTGGTAATAAAATGAAAGAAACTACAACAAACGGCGATTGTGACCAGACATGGAAATTTTATTGTTTGTCTTTACGACTTGGTTACCATTTTGTGCGCGCCTCGATATGATACAAAAAATATATTTGGCAATTGCGAATACTCGTGGAAGTACTTGGCGCCATTACCCCTTCGAGATCAAGAGATACAGTACTGTTTGGTATTTTCACAGTGAACAATATATTTCGCAAATTTTCAGTTCAATCTCTTGATAACATTACAGATGTCGTTAAATTAGATGACGGTCAGGGCGAGTGGTCAGTACCCCTGTTTATTTATCCAGAAGTCCCGAGTTTGAAAGCAAGTAATATTAGTATGGTATAATATTCGTCAATATTGGTATGTATTACCTTATATACACACATGACAAATAATATTACATACTTTATTATGGCTATAAAATTACCTATCGAAATTGCCTAGTTAATAAATGTTTATATAGGAAACCAATATTTTTGAATTTGTAAAGTCAATACTCACTGGGAGGGACTCATAGGTATGGCAAAATACCAATGGTAATGGTAGTTATGGCAAAATATGAAACAGATATCATAACTCGCGTATTATTATAATCATTACATTAGTACTATTATAATAGTAGGAAACTATAGTATAAGTGTACACGAAAGCACATCAAAACTTTTTAGATATTTTCTTGACTTTTTGCTTTTATATATATTTTGTCTTTTGTTTTTTATTGTTATTTTTTTCTGACTATTATAAATTTTCATTGAACTTATTAACAGTGATTTTTATTATCAAGTTCGATAATTTTATTCATTTAGAAAACACACGATAGTTGAGTAAATAAAGTATTTAACTTATACGGGAATAAATATTAAAAAAGAAGAAAATTCTGCATTAATTGTATTAAAAAAGGTCATTAGGAATCGTTTCATAAATTTTACAACTATAGTGAAATAACAATTAAGGAAAACGCAATTAAACTTATACCCACCTACCTACTCTAGTGATTATGTGATTACGTCTAGGTGTTCAAAAATAATATTCGAAATATGCAATTTACGGAGATTTCCCTATATGTCACTGTGTTGGCTCTCGGGGGAGACTTTCGTAATAGGATAAAATATGACGTAGGTATCGGGATCGGTATAGTCAGGAAACCTAAAAAGAGAATTGTTTTATTGATTCGATTATTTATTAGAAAACAGCACCAGCTCATAATAAAATAACTTATATTTCGTTATTTCTTCATGAAAAAGTACATGTTTTATCCCGAGAAAAAAATGAATATCATCTTACAATAAATAAAAAACCTTGTTAATATTTTGTGAAATATAGAAAAAATTAATTTATATTTGTTGTATCCCATTGTGAAATTATCTGAAAGGACTACCTTTTCGGGCATTCAGGCACACATATCTCTTTGCTTACGTAAAGAAATGTAAGTGATGCTTATACAATTATAGAATTGTCACATTCATAATTCTAAGTTGATCACATAATATATTTCAGACAAAAAACCTATTATAGGTCATGTTTCTTAAAGACGTCAAATCACGCCGACGTCTATATAATCTAAGCTTACATTAATTTTGAATAGTTGCAGTTGTTCTGAGTGCCAGCAATTACATTCTCAACTAGTGTGTTCGGAATATTAAATTTGCAGATTTACATATTGATATATTGTATCAAACTTGTTCAGACACATCAGCATATCAGAGATATTATAATGACAGTACAAAGCTATGTAAACAAGCAGTTGCGAACTAATATCGGTTCATCACGCATGCATAAACTTCACAAACGCGCTTATGACGCGGGGGGAGTCATATACAACACGCTGAGGCAGGAGCTTAGAAAATTTATCAGATATCGTTCAAGGCGTAATTCCCAGGGGTACTTGTATTTTTTATCTTCATTGGTTTCATCTACAATCGAGACAGCTTGATTAGCGTTTTTCATCAATAGACTAAGTTTGTTCTAATATTTGTATATTCACATTAATATTTGTGTACTTTATAACTATATAGTACATGTAATATGATTAAAATTTTAAATAATAATCAACATGTATTTTAAAATTACTTTACAACGACATTAACTCTGATCGCTTATAATTCAAAAAGAGATAAAATTTGTTTGCTTTCTGTTACTTATAACTAAACTCACCAACTGCAGAATATATAAAAGCTTAAATTTGATCTGTCTTTAATATTTCAAAAAAAAAGCTGAGTCCAAAATATGTACGAATAAATGTCAATCTTTACACTTGAGCACAGGAGTTTGATTATAGGGCCTTAAGAGAAGAAGGGTATAGAATGGTAGTTGTTTTTTGATAGCCAGTGGAGTTACAAAATTCCACATGAATATAGAGTGTCTCACTGAAGAAGTTAATCCAATTTTCATTTCATCGCAGCGACATAACATAATTTTGTAGTATTACGTTGGGAGCATTAAAAATGACCCGTCGTTATCATTAAAATTACTTATGCTGAAAACGTTTGACGCTTTCAAGAAAAAGTCTTTTAAAGCCTAGCAACGTGTGAGTAGTATCCAAGGTTCTAGTCTTTAGCCACTCTTTTTCTAGGAATAAATAAATACGATTAAATAAAAAAAATTTGCTTGTGTAGCGGTTTGAGCGCTTAAATATTGATTAAGAAAACAAAATAACGTAAGTTGTGGTGTTACAGGATCGGTAAATAAAGATTTCTAAAAAATCATGCCTAATAATTTGGTCTATTGACGTCACCAATAGTGTCGTAGAAGCTATACGTTTTGTCCCTCGTGAAACTTGAATGCAAAAAAAAATACATTTTTTAAATATTCATAAAAGATTCTTAACACAAGCACAAATGTAAGTTACACTTAACAGCGCACAAGCACAATATATTAATTGTCTACTAAAGCGTTTAGTTTTACAACACGAAGTATCCAATCTAATTTTCAGCTGTCGCGATGACATGACTTGAATTCTATTCAAAATTCGAACAATGTATAGCATTTAAAGTAAGGTGTTGACAGTCCCATAACACCGCTTACACCCGAAGCAGGGCCGTAGTCAGGTTCGCTTCGGGGGCTGGGGTGCATCTCGACACGTAATGCACAAAGGGTGTTAACAGACGATTGTGGTTCATCGATAACACAAAGGGAACGGAACGTGGAAATACGTAGAATTTTCACTTGCGAACCGTTTTGTAGAAGTCGACCCCTTCATAAAAAGAAATACTTTTAGCAGATTTTTCAGAATAGTTGAATATTATTCCTATTTGGTTATAAATACATTTTATTGAGAGTATCTTTCTATATTTCATTCGTACAAGAAGAAATAATATTTCAGATTTATTAAAGAAAAATAAATCATCCTAATTCAAGTGTATCATTATATCAGCGTATCAGTGTATCATTCAGTGTGTCATAAACAGATAACATTTTGTGATTTCATCGAATCTCTGTTTACAATTTACATTTAATTAACATTTTTTTATAATTTTACTGTTTACTCTTTGGGCAGGCAAGGGTGAGGGTGTCTAGAGCAGTATGTCGCATACTTCACTAGCTATCTTCACATATGGACTCTTCTATTGATTATCATCAGGTGGTGTAGAGTCATTTGCTGAGCTTAATATAAAAAAATGTGAGAAATTTAACAAACACTGAATTCTAATTTAAATAATAAAAATTCATATATCTTAAATGTGTTAATTATAAATAATACAAGATTTTATTTTCAGTCTCTACGACTAATAGCTGCATCCTGGTTTATAAAACTTTATTTCTCAAAAGAATTAAATTCACTTACATAAGAAAATATATCTATCTATAAGCATAATTTGAAAAATTGTGGGCTAATATTTATTATATTATAATTTTTATACCTTTTACAGACACAAATTGTCAAAAAATCTATTTCTGTCAATTAGTTTTAAAAGCTTTACTAATCGCTATCACCAAAGCTATAAAGTGTATGCAGCCGGTAAGCGGCTGAATTTAATAGCTGAGCATAATTCAATTGTTCCAGCCAAGCGGCCTGTGAAACTACGCTCCTTTGCGCGCTGTGGCCGACTGGTTCCATACTAGTTGTATTTGCTCGTTTTGTATGGATCAATCCACTCGTATCGTATTGGGAATTAAGTACGTGTTTTTATAAAAACAATAATTTAATACGGTCCTGTAGTTTTTTAGCATACATGTACCGATATTGCTATATTATAAGAAATATGTTAAATCAGATTACAACCACAGTTAGTGTAATAGATAATTATTAACTTGTAAAAGCCCCATTAATTTTTTTTCTGGTTTATGATATATAAAGTTTTCATGGGTTAAGATTAAATGACCTTCGATAATTACTTTTAAAATTTCGAAGATTTGTGGCTTTACATATTACTTTGACTTATAATTAAGTTCCTATAAAATTTGATATCCACATAATTTTGTATTGGTGTTACTTTTACAGTAACTATTTATTTCGAGGAAAACACCCGGAACACGTAGACACAATATCATTACGACAGTCATCAAAACAAAATTGGAAATGAATGAACGCCATGCGGCGGTACATAAGTTTGATATCAAATATTGGATGCGTTCACCCTCTGAGCGAACGAAACAAATAACAATTGTTCCGTATATAAAAATAATAATGTTCTTGTTGTTTATGTTTTCCGTAATAATGTTTCGCATATATGAAAAAATAGGTTTGTTGAAATTTAGTATTATAGTAATATTAATAACCTGGTTTTCTTGATTTGTCATTTTAGCATATTATGATACGTAATAGAGAAGGTGTATTATTGAGAAATTTTACTTATGGCAAATACTAGTACTGTATTAAAATATAATAGGCGTGCATAGGTTACTGAATATTGCTGTAGGGAGTTAATTGAGTTGGGAGACTGCATTAAGTAGTTTTCACTGCGATACAAAACTATTAAATAATAAATTAAAAGATTAGTTTGACATTGAAGAATTATTTGAAAATAGCTATTTCTTTAATCGAAATCTAAATGGTTGGGTTATTTTCTAGTTCTAGCAGGACAATTTTCAACATACAGGCCTACTTGTATTTACCTTGGTGAGGAAATCGTAGGACACTAGGTATATAGCCGTCTATATATAGATACTTACCTGACTATGGTGAACCAAAAGAAGCATTATGATCTAGACTGGAGTACTTTTACAATTTTTAATGGTACAGGATGTATGCTCTGTATGTATGATAAACAAGTAAGTCACTAAACCATTCTTTTAAAGGTTTCCGTTATCGGTAGTATATAGTTATAGAACATAGAGAGCACAAGATAATAACTTAAATCATGGTTGCAGCGTATTTATAATCTCCAGGGTTACATCAGAGAATTAAACACTTTAACTTTCATGTTTTGCTAACCTATACAAAACTTATTGGAAAAAGATATATACTGAGAGAGAGGACAAAAAAGCTCTTTGGCGGAACGTATGGTAACATAACAATTTTATACTTTAAGCAATGCTTTACTATTAGATCATTAATTTAAATTAATTATATTAAACTTAATATATAATATATATATCTACTGTATATATTTTTATATTTATTTCTACTGTAGCACCCAAAAGCAATTGTAATGGCTGTCAGGTTACAAAGATATTTAAAATACAAATATCATTTTTGTCATAAACCTGTGTTAAATATTTCCCAGGAGATTAGTTAAGGGATTAATCCGACAACATACTCATCGAAATTGTCCGAAAAGCCATCATTAAAATTTGTAAATATCAACAAGTCTTTTTTTCAAACGTAAATAACAAACAAACAAAAACACGACAATTATATTATAATTACTAAAATACAATCATTAATCATATCTCTACAAATTTATGGGTTAATAAATCTCACAGCATTCATTAGGGGCAACGCAACCAACTAGATAGGTTTCGAACGAATTTACGTTTGTGTATTGACTTTATAATCGCTATCTATTCAGACTAGGACGGTGCAATCAATCAACCGAATGCCACTATTACCTTCAAACCACTAAAAATATAAACAGGAATACAGAATGGAGGCAATAATTCGCGACATCAGCGAACAATCGTCCTCGTTAAGGCCCCGCTGGGTGCCAATTACCCCTCCGTATTGGTCTGATTGCGCGGAAAATAAACTGACGTTGAAATGGGATTCAGTAAAGAGACCTGTATCAAAACAACGCTGTCATATTTCGGTTCTGCACCGAGAGAATTAAGAGAAAAATTTCATGTACCCTTCACAAGTTTTGTAAATTCAATGCGAGCACGTTTTTACAATATGGGTTTGTTCATTTAAAATTCCACGTATTTATTCTTGGTTTTCCAAAGACAAGTGACTATTATCGTCAATTATCTCCCTATTTAACCTTTATGGAGGCATGAATCACACGTTAATATCGAATTGTTAATAGTTAGAATTGAATAAATTTTCAACCATTGTTGATTAAAAATTTTCGTCATTGCGGGTCAAACGAAAATATTTTTGATAAAAGTAAAATAAACGCTCCAGAATCATTTCGGAGCATTCATCACCCCGTTGGCTATTGTTGTATGTAACCCCGGGCCGTAGGTAACGAGTAATGTCCAATTTACAATTCACGCTAGCCGTAATGTGATTTGTCCAACCCTTTGTGAGTCTCCGTACGGAGTGTTCACTTTGGATAAATTACAGGGACCAAGTATGGAAAATTCATGCGATTCTTTGTTGTAATAAATGGTTTCTTGGACCTCGGTGTCGACAAGTTGCTTTTTTATTGTGCTTTATTCGTAAGGAATGAGTTTTATGTTTTGGATAAAGATTTTAAAAGTTTTTTTCTCATATTACTGACTTAATGCTATATAATATTCTCTCCCAATTGAGATATATAACCCAGCAATACAATGGCAATTTGTGGAATGAAAAACAAAGTGTAATAAATATTTTTTGTACTATATACGATATATATTAATTTTCATGTGTTTAATTTTCAATTATATTAGTATTGGTAAAACTTTTCCATGTCACTTTTCCCATACATGGGGTTGCTGGAAGAGATTTCTTATAGAAATAAGCCTTTTAATTGTCTTTGTGTATACATAAATGGTTAAATAAATAAATATCCATTTACTAAATACGAAATAATAATTTACACTACAATAATATTCTTCCTTGCACATGATTAATATAGTATAAATAACTATATACAAGATGTCAGATGTGAAGAGAGCTGAAATAATGGTCACGATTACAAATCATTCTCATTATAAAAAGGATAAGAATAAACAACCCACGAATGTTTTACAAAGTTCATTTTAATGTTAATGATCTTTGTGTATTTATTAAGAAATAAAATTTAGTAAGAAATCTTAAGCATTTCTCGTATTAAATTAGTACATATTTGTACCGCTTTCCACTTTATTAAAATGCATATAGTTGTGTAGACTAGTTGATGGTCATCCTAAAAACTTTATTTTTTTACTCTCCAAAATATCAAATATCTTCCTTTTGGAATAATCTTCTTTGCCTGGAAATTATATTCCCTATAAATCTTGTCACCTTGTTACATACACATGACAATGACACTGCTGGATATAAATGTGTTATAGCGTATCTTACTTTGAATTACATGAAAATATAAAATATAATATGTATCTTTTTATGTAAGTATATAACAAATGTTAAGTATCTTGACACAGATTCAAGTTATTCAAGGAAAAAATGTCTTCTACATTCGATTTTTCATATAATATTGATAGAACTAGATGCTAACAACTAAATTTATATTATGTGTGTATTTCAAAATAAACCTTTTATTGTAAAAACAATAAAATAAAAATAATAATAACAATAATATAAACAACAAAATATATTAAAAAATATATTTTTTTATTTTTTTTATTTTGTTATTGGTATTATTTTCGACCTAATCGGATTATGATCTATCTGGTTTCTAATTTATTTTAATTCTAATTTAGAATACTTTTTTACTTTAAGCAACACTTTTTTATGCCATATTTTTTATGTCATATAAATATTTTAAAGGAAATTTATTTCACTATAAATTTTTTGCTTTAACATATACTGGAAATCTAGAAGCATGTTTTAAAATCTAAGAACTTTTCGGAGCAAGGGTTTGAATCAGACAAACAATATATTTATTGTCAATCCAATGGTTATTAAGGTGTTACAATGAAATGAATAGTACATATAAATCCTGGTGGGTGTGAAGATATTGAGCAACACGAATTAACAAATTAAAAGTTATAATAAATGAAAGTTACTAAAAAAACTAGAATATTTCTAGACTATATTGCAGAAATATAAGAAAAAGGAACGTGTGCTTCCAAAACCAACATTTTATTTACAAAACATGTTTTAATTTAGAGATATAAAAGAGGTAATTCTTTTTTTATGTCACGTAATGCGTTACGTGACGACGTGTTGCCGGAGTGTAGTTCTTTGCTGAAATTTACGATAGACTACGTGACACAGAGTAAAAATATTCAAGGCAACGTCTTCTACATTCGATTTGTCATATCGAGTTAGTTATTCCTATTTCTAAGATTAAGTTGATTCTAACATGTCAAAGTAAAACTGAAATAAGTTAAAATGTTGATACACGTGTTAATGCGAGTACGTTAAATAAATAAATTAAGAGTTTTTGTATATATATATACTTAGGGATAGGCTTGTCAAAGTGGCTAGAGTATGCCGCACTAACTATCTGCACATATTAATTCTTCCTACACCATCATAAGATGTCAAATCAATTGCTGTTATTTTTAAATAACAAAAATATAAAAGTTCGACCGGCGAAAGGAACTACAATTTTTAGTTTAAGTGTATGATGGCTCCGTAGGACAACAAACACTTTAAGATGGCAGACTTTAAATTTTTGAGACAAGCTTACTTTTATTTAATTTCAAACCGATTTTAGCTTCAAAGTGGGGAGTTCGTCAGACGTTCAATAAGCTTAAATCGAGTTATGAGTCGCTACGCATCGTTTCAGTAACTAAATAAAGCATTCTCGAAAAGAAAACAGTCTCGGCTGGAAAAATTGTACGTAAACAAGATGAAGAGAAAATTGTAGGTACATTACGTGAAACGAAACGCAGATGGCCGCAGAAAAAATGATAAAAGGAACAAAAGTCATCTCATCTTCGTCGGTGCGCTATATTCAAACTCATCGGTCGGTATTTGATGAACTTATGAATACACAATTGCCTCAAATTATGAGAAAGAATGTTTAATATAAATAATATTAAAGCGTCTGTTTTGAATAACGTCGAATATAAAAAGTAAATTATTGGCAAATCCCAATTACTTTGATTGGTAATACATTACCAATCAAAGTTCAGTAATTGGGATTCATTTATAAAATGTAATTGCTCATTTTATAGCCCATTACGAAGTTAGGTACGTTCGATACAGGACCTTGGGAGATCAAGGTTAATATGTAGATTAATTTTAATATTTTTAGATATTTATACACTTGCAGGACTTTTTAAAGCAGTGTAGGGAAAAATTGAATACTTTAGTGATTAATCAATGGGGTTAGCAACAGACGAAGTGGCGCTGCGTGCGTTCGTTCCAAAAAATTAACACAACGAAGAAAACACAAATTTATTGTGTATTTGTATTTAGTGCTACATCATTGGCTCTGAAAATTTGTAGTTTTAAATTTACTGCAGACCTGATCAGATTTGAAAAACAACTAATTGAAATAATTAGTTGAATCCGATTCAATCAAAGTTATGTCGAGTTCACTTTGATGAAAATGATATATTAATGTTTTAGTATATCTAGTTTTATATAAGTAAATACACTAAAAATAATGTCATATGCACATTGCTTTAATTAAATATGTAATAAACATATTATACATGCGATTGCGAGCTTAATTTTTGTATTTTATTTTTATTGTGTATTTAAATTTTTTTGTATTGTTTTTAATTTGTAACCTTAAACTCACGATTGATTGATGATTTTTTCATAAATTTTATTGTAATGGCTTTTGAAATCAATTAAATAACTTATGATATATAAACTACTTGATAGAATAATGGCCATATCCAGTTATCCTTATATCAATTATCCTTTTAAAGTAATTTTCGTAAAACTAGGTTAAAGTTAAAGTTTTAACTTAAGAAGTAACATGCTTATAGTAAAGTTGGAGTTTGCTTCAACAATTTTCAAACAGCCATGTTTCAAGGGGTCGGTATTTTCACACGAAAACGCAGTGTAATGTAGACTTCTGACCCAGCTTACGGGCAAAAGAAACGGCAGGAATTCGATTTAGTCCCTTCGTGCCAAAGTCCTTCTCGAATGCAAATTGAGGGTGGATGCTTGATCTAAAATTTCCCTAACATTTTTAAAATGTAGTGAAAATTGGAACTGTCCGCGTCGTTGAATGTGAAATTACTTCCCGTTATTGGGTTCCGGTAATATGACTAGCGGTTTTTTCGCCAAATAACAAAAATAAATGGAAGGCATCCCTTTTCAATTTCCTGGTATAAATTTTGCTTAAGTTTTATACTTGTAAGGCGAAAATATAACTAACATTGTACATAGCTTGACCTGTCGTCCCTTAATCCCAAGATAACTTAATACATCCGATGCAAATGAATATCGGATAGATCCTAATTATCCTGCGCTAGTGATTGCCTTCCCATGTAATCTGTATGTAATGTGCGCGCCTCTGTAATTAAGCGACCTCCCGTTTTCTCATTGCGGTTTATATTTGATTTAATTACATAACTCATGGCTGCAAAGGGAATATATGTACTGTATATTATATTAAGCCCTGTACTTATATAAATATAACGGCAAATATGCCAGCTTAAAATTACTTAAAAAAGAACAAATATTATATCATTAAAATCTTTATTCTGAGCTGTTGACAGATTACAATATTTATTTTTATTTAATGATGTCAGGCCTTTTAGAATCTAGTAGCAGAGAAAAAGTAATTTAAAGATAATGGTGAAATCTATAATTATTAATAATGTTATTCACAAATAAGATATACACAATATTTCTAGTTTTTAATTTTACGGGAAAAGAACACCATTTTTACATAATTGATTAATATTTTTTCATCTATATTTATTTAAATAGATTACTACTAATTATATAGGATAATATACATTGTATATTAAACTATTAGAAATTGGCTTGTTTTAGTATCTAGAATGAATAGAATGTGGTTTTTTTAATAAATAGTTTATCATTTTTTTACATAGTTTTCTGGGTTAAATAATTTTTTTTAAATTTCATCACAAACCCCAAACATGGGACTTATATGTATGGAATGTTCTTTATTATTCTTAAAGGGGTAGATCTTGGCTTTCATCTCACCTGATGATAAGTGTAGATAAGGCCGAAGCGAGAAGATAAGATAGAAGCAAATTACACCTGGATTCCTCAACCATAGCAGAACTTAATGTCTTACATCTAACTGAAGCAACACAACAATGCTGTTTACATTATTGTCCTGGCGGCAGATTTAGGTAATTTGGTGTTAGCTAGCCAGGCGGATTTAGAAAAAACCCTACCGCCAACAAAACCGAGTAGCAAATTACTGCCCCTTCTAGGATTTGAACCTCGGACTTCCAGAGCTGAAGTAGTTAGTCTAAGCCACTACATCACAGAGGCGATGAATAAAATAAAAATATAAAAATCTAATACATATAGCTCTTTGTTAGTCTCGCTGTAACTCAAACACTGACAGATTTCTTTTATTTTTTATTAAAAAAAAAGAATAGGAAATATTCTAAAGAACAACTATAAACTAATGTTTTAAAATAAGTAATTTAGTACTTCTGTACTAAAAAATTACAGTTTTACACGTCATACCAGTTTCTCCCGGTATGACGTGTAAAACTGTAAATTTTTCCTCAACAGATCTGATTACTTTTGATAGTTATCATTTCAAATAACCGTCTTAAAAGATTAACAAGAATATTACTCGCGGGGATATTAAATAACAAGACAGTGTTTATTTAATTTAAATCTCATTAAATGGCAAATAAGCAGATGATTGACCTCTGCAGTAATTGGTGACCATAGCCTATATAGATAATACGAAATAATACTTCTTAAAAAATTTCCTAATAAAAAAGTATAATGACAAACTTTTATTTGATTGCAGTAATACTACACTGGAAGAGTCGATTCAAAATACAGTGCATCTCATTTATATTCCGATCCGCTTTCGCGTCCAAACATGTTTACTTGGTGTTTGTTGTGTACGCAAAATTCAAGTGAATTCAAATTGACACATTTGTTATTCTTGTTCTGACGTTACATTGGTAAATTCTACTCAGTATTCTCTATCATCTGGAGGTACAATTGAATGCAAGTTAAGACTAACTGACTAACAAGACTAAATGACTGACTATACTGACAATATGGTCATGGAATCACGATTTGATGACGATATAATCGGAGAATATAAAGTCACGAATTGGTACGACTACCATTTGTAGTAGAACTCATTAATAGAAAACATTGACTTTAGAACTATGTCTCACCAATTATCAAGTTACTAGAATAGTTTCAAGCAAACCACGCTATAGTTGGTGAGGCATGGTGCATAAGTATTAATCCATCAACAGTCGATCGTACGATATATTATTCTAACACCGTTTTTAAATATATACTTGTATAAAGCTGATTAATTTGTTTGTTTATTTGGTTAAATACGCTCATCTCAGGAGCTTCGAATTCAAATGGATATTTTTTTTATTGGATAGTCCATTTATCGAGGAAGGATATAGGCTATTTAACATCACGTTACGACCAATAGGCTAAGCATCAATGAAAAATGATTCAAAAACGAGAAAAATATTCCTGTTTTAGAACTTTCATTACGTTCGCTGTAAAAACAGCAAGCTACGCCAAAATCATGTATAATATAATTAATAAATGTTATTAATAATAATTGTTCCCCTTTAAAAGAAATTCCGGGACAGCATATGTCTGTCTTTTTAAAGTTGTCTCTCTATAAACTTTTTTTTAGTAATTAAATTTGTTCTAAAATAATGCATTATCTGCGAACATGTTTTTCTAAGCATGATATTACTCTTTACACTAGTATAATCATGTAAACCGCCCTACGTAAGTTGTTATTTTCCGACATCTACACAAACAAAGTCGTGGACACAGCTTGTAATAAAATACCAGTTAACACTATGTTCTATGAAGTTGAGGGTTCTTTGAACCTATAAAATAAATTTATTTAAAAGCGGTATAAAATATCACCTCATGGGTTAGCTTTATCGGATTCATAAAATAATATATTACTATTTCGTTTGTATTTTACATTTTAGTAGAACTAAAACTCAATTTAGGCTTTTAGGTCATTAAATAGTTTATTTTGCAGTAACGAAACTCTTTTTGTAACTCGATTTTTAAATATTTTGCTCTACCAACAATATTTTTTTCATCTGTCACGTGACCGTGGACGCTTAATAGCATTCTTTGTTGCGGAATTAGCAATCAGCGGGCGACAAGGCCTCGGAAAAAAGCGGGCAACGAGCTTTTTCTTAATTGTCCCACAGAGATAAGGTTCACAACAACGCAGCCTTTGCAAACTACTATTATTTATTTGGCCACCGCTAGATGAAAATTTAACATTTTAAGTGGGGATTTCATATTGTCTGTGACATAATTATTCTGCTCTCTCTCTCTGAGCACGTCTGTAGTGTAACGGTGACAGCTTCTTACTAATTATTTTTATTATTATTATTTATTCAGTGGTTATCTTAAACATCCAAATTACACATAAGTAGTGTTCTGTACACATATCCCATTTAAAAATGTTAATTTGTGATTGTGATGAAAAATAATAAAGCTAGGAGCGTTTCGTAACAGCATTTTGCTATCCATTATTTTTAAATAGCCTACCATTATTAACGCTGACAAAATATAAATTCACAAAGAAAATTAATTTCAGTGTTAACCAACGTATGTTTCCAAGGTATATTTCATTTTTTTGTTTGAAAGAATAAACATGTTCATGATTTATCCTATTTAGTTTTGATCGGCATTTAATCTAGATATACAAAATATAAATGTCCACAATAAACTACAATCAAGATTTAGTGAAAAGTTATAGTTTAATAAAAATCAGAACAAATGACTTGATAATAACTGAAGGTATGTAATAGGAGTCCACTTGTAAGAAAAAGTAGCTAATGCAGAATGCGACATACTCCTTGCCAGCCCAAAATGATTTTTAATGAAGTCGTCAGGGAAATTAATTCTTATTTAAATACTCAGAGGTATTTCAAAAAACAGAATTAGAACATCTTTAAATTTAAAATTCAATTTATTGCGAAAAGTTTATGTTTAAAAACGGCCTATACACCAAAAAATGCAAAATTGACGAAGTTTTCCACTTTACCACCGTCAAAGTAGAATTAGTTAAAGTGGTAGAATTGTATTTGGAACTTGTTAATTCTCGTCTTCACTTCTTAAGTAAGTCTTTCATTAGTGATCACGTGGGCTGAATAAAAAGAGTCTAAGTTTAAATTTTGCGTAGACGGAACAGCGGCCGGGTTGGGGACCTGATTTGGAAACCCTTGGTTATGGTGAATACTAATGACGGAGGTTAATATATGGAAAATTGGAAGACATTTGATGTTTGAATACTGTAGCTTAAGTATGCTGTCAACAACGCGTAACGACAATTTTCGCTTGCTAACAGTTTGCGTATAAGTAAAGAAAGCCTTTTACATGGTGGTTTCACGTGACTACGATAATAGCTCTGTTTTGATATTTAAAGCTTCGTTTATTAAGACGCAAGTTGCAAGCAATTATTATAAGAACATTCCTATGTTCTTATAATAATTGCTTGCAAACCACCTAACGTCACTTCATCCTTGAAGTGACGTTAGGTGGTTTGTACTCACTCGGTGCTTATAGGAATCGGCATAATTAAGAATCTAAATAACCTTGAGTAAAGAATTTAGTTTATTTTTTTTATATTTTAATATTATTTGTACGATTTGGCAGGTTGATGCGCCAACGGTAATACAATGGTATTCAGAAAAGAAAAAGTTCGCATTGAAGGCACTGAATAAAATAAGTTTTGGAATTGAAAAAAGGGTAAGCACTCTAAATATAAAAAGGTAAGACACGAACGACCCGTTTCAATGGTGTATAGTTATGTATAAGTAAGTTACACAATAGTTTCTGTTAGAAACAACATCTAATGCGCTGCCGTAAATTTTAAATGCACGTTTCGCGTTCGCGGTCAAATCTTGCCTGCGAAAAGTGTCAGACACGGGGGGTAGGTCAGGACAATGGAAAACACTTACGCCCTACCGCGCGTGAATGCAAAATACGGCAGGCAAACCTATATCTACCCACTCCCCAATGCATCCTTTTTTTAGTGAACACATTAAGGACGAAACTTGTTATTAAATAAAGTTGGCCAACCTTTTTGCAACACCCACAAAGTTATGTAACAAGAGATAATTCGTGCACTCCTCAGGGAATATAAAATAGTGAACTTCTATACGCAGATTTTATCTAATACTTAGAGATTGAAATTTTCAATAATACCTTATTATGTTTAATTTTGTAATGGGACAACAACAGGATGTTGCTCTTTCATTTTCATATATAAAGATAGTTTTATATATGCGTAAGAATTATGATATAAAACCATTGTTCTGTACCTGTAATGAACTATGGTCATCCCAGCCATCACGGAAAAATTATTAATTATTCTATTCTATTCAGGAATTACAATGCATAAAATTCTATTTTGAAGTGTTGAAGAGATAAATAAATATCTCATCCTATCTATAAGTATGTAAGCGATATTGTTGGATATTACCATGCACTCGAAAATTAGTTAGCTTACTCAATCTAAATATAGCTTTGAATGTATTATGAATTAAAATCAATATCAATTGGGGTGTCTCATAAGATTCAACGAATAAAGTTGACCTATAAATAATAGTGCTGGGACAGATTACGTAGTGAACGATCGTTCATCTACCGGAGTACCTCATCTTGAAACTCATCTGCAATTATTCTGATTGATCCGTGGATCCACTCCGAATTAATTACTTCGCCGGGGCTCTGACTTGGATGGAAACAAATGAATCTTCACAAAAACCGTTGCTGAAGTCTGGTTCCTTTGGAATTAGAACTTGTGGTGTTGCTGTTTACTTGTCTCATATTTACTTTATGTTTTCTGTGTATTAATTAAAAAGTTTATTAAAATAAATTTGGTCTCAGAATTGCCTGTTGTGATTCATCATATATACCCAACAATCTCTGTTATGACGGGCACGACTATTCTCTACCTAGGAAATATAATGTGTATGGGGAAGGCCTCTCTGTTACCAACACGCGTTGCACAAATTGACATAACAAAATTGAGAAATGTTGCCAAATGATATTTTTCATAAATATTAAAATCTGATTGATTTTTCTCATGCTAAATAAAGTATGGGACTCTCAACCCAAGGGTACCGCTAAAAACAAATCAAGTTTTAAGAAAGTTAGCAAGTAGAGGGCGCGTGGTTTTAGTTAGAGCATATCTGGTGGAACTTTCCAAACCAAGTTTGAGTGCCCGTGGGGACCTCTGAGGGACACTTAACCTTACTGAAGATCGTCATTCAATAACAGCTGCTATTAGTAATATTTATGGTTTTCAAATATCCATAAAGATTTTCATTATTATGCCTCGACTGTGCATCATGGTAAACAGTAGGAATAGTTTAGTAATAGGACTATATGCGAAAATAGGTAGTGCAGCATACGTCTTACTGCCCTGGCCTTCCATAACTTGCCACCTTCTTTGAAGAAGTCCGTGTTTGTTTGGAGGAGGAAATATGTGAGACGATAAAGAACAAAACGATGCTGTCAACGAAACGATTTCTACTTATTGTACTACATGGTATGCAATATGTGAGTGGTGCCAAGGTGCTACCACAGTTATAGGTGATGTGAGGCAGTCTGTGCGCAAGTCACTCTTGCAAGCGTGGTAAGCAAGACGTATTTAAATACAGACCCTTTCAATTTATTAACTGTAGTGGAATATTGTACACTATGTACCTCTCTCTTAGATAAATAAAAAGGTATAGTGTAAAGCCACCTTGGATTTAAGTTGAGACTTTTAGAAGAGTATGTGAAGCAGCACGGTCACAGGCGAGTGAAGCGTGCCCCTTCGATATCGTATCGCGTTGCTGCTGTCGCTAGGTACATATAGTTTCATTGGCACAAATGAATCAAGCTTAAAGCTCTAACCCCATTACGGAATCAGCTAACTTAACTAACAAAGCGTTAGTGTGTCATAGTTTAGGGCCAAAACTCAACGACAATTAATGTGCGAAGACCCATATTTCATATAAATTATAGTTTCAAAAGGTAGAAATTGAAATTGGAATTTTCAGTAAGGATGGAAGGTTAAATGTTTATTTTTTTATTGTAATATAAATTATAAATTAAGTTAACACCATGTAACTTGAGTAAGTTATGAATTCATAAAAAAAAATTAATCGGTTATATAGATAATCATGGGAGGTGGATACGTTCCTTTTTTATTCTTTTTTGAATATAATTTACATTTGAAAATTGGCGAAAACTATACGTTACGCTACATCGAATAACTTCTATTTATTGTTGAATTTTATTTACTGTTAAATTAGCTCAGTAAATATAGTAAATTACTTGCTTAAACTGTTTTCAATAGATTATTGACAACAAAACTAGTGCCTTGATTCAGATTGTAAATACCTACCTACTTTATATTAAATAGCTTTCACTCACACGTTTACTGACAGTTTCAATGAAATGCAGACCGAGCTTGCATTGTTGTGAGTAAACAGTTCCGAAGTTTGAGCGACAGTAACAGGTGAGCTTAAATGAAATCGCTGCTCATTTGAAAGGCACGGCTCTAGTAAGCCCCTTGTCTCGACTGAGCTTTTCCGTTTCAATTTCGTTATATAGCAATAGAAATTATTGATTCCATCTAGTAATAATTATAATAATTAAAATATATATATTATAAAGATTTGTTAATGAATAAATTATTTTACAATTTTAAATTACCCAATAGGAAACAAATCAAAACCATAAGTTCGTTTTATTTGGAATGACTACTTCAATCTTATAAGTGTTTAATACTATGTGCCATTTATGTATTACATTCTTATATTTGGATTTGTTTCTTATTAAAATTGAATTATATTGGACAGTTATCTATGGCTGTCAATCAATAAAACAAGTAGTTACAAAATACTGGAATTACAAAAAACAATTTTATGATAAATTAATATCGTATCTGCGTAACGTACTAAGCTTAAGGAAATAACAGCTTACGGATTCATCCACCCATATCAAAGATAATTCAATTACTTTCCAGAAAAATCCAATAAAATTAAATGATCTAGTCTAACCATGATACATAATAAGCAACTGATTCAGTGCGAACAGTATACATCAGTGATATAAGCAGTAGGGGTGACGCCGACGGGCGTTGTTTACCCATTGGCGTCCACGAATCACGCCGTACTCGACGCGAGACTCAGAGATTTGACTTAATGAAATCCACTCGCAATTTTTATTAACGCGCATAGATTTAAGCTTGGATTTCACCTTAATAATGGAGAGGATCATGTTCATAATATAATATTGTTAATGAAAATTTTTATGGAATACTTGATAAATTTAATAACATTTCATTGAATATTTCGTGGTTATATTTTTAGTAGTAGTGACATCGTTTTATTATTTAACATTGCAAAATGGTAAGTAGTTGGAGGAGTCCGTATACTGCAACTGCCCTAGCCACTGCTACCTTTCCCAGGCCAAAAGGTATCTTTTCACACCTCTTTAGCAGCACTAGCGCACCAATTCCCATACCTGCACTCGTAAATAAATCTGGCTGTGCGACAAAAAACGTGACAGTTGTATAAGTTTGATTTCCTAACAAAAATTTATTAAAGATAATAATAAATTTTTGTGCGGGAAAACTCCCGCGACTTAAAAAATTCTATTAAAGGAATGGAAACTTTCTCCACAACAAAACGACAGCACCTGCAATTTATTCTTTCCCTTTAAGTGCCCTACGAAAACTAAAAGTTGCTTATGTCTACACCACAGCATGCTATAATTTATCTATTTACTTAATTTTATTCAGATCAGCTTAGCCGTTCCTGCAGTTAATAAGTATCAAACATCTATCCAAACTTTCGCATTATAAGTAGTAAGATTGTTACGGCAAATAATTGTTTTTACTGAGAATATTTGAATGGCCATTTGGGACCAAAATATATACCATTAAGATTTATCAGGAGTATGAATATAAAGAAATATGGCGTTCTGTCAATCACTAATTGAAACCATTATCGCTATTTTAAACAATGACTAAGTTGAGATGAACGTTGAGTTAAAAGTTATGGGTTTCATGATTTACGATACCGATATATATGTAAGCGTTCTTATTTCTTATAACCGTTATAATATTTATTTTGGTCATAATATTTATCACTCGTTTGTTTTTCCTTTAACACAGTGGTTATTCTGTAATAAAGATGAGGCGGGGAGCACGGTTGCGGCCCAAACAAAACAAAACAAAGCGGCAAGGGTACCCACCTTTTGTCGAAGCGTTTTTTCATTTTTTTTGGACACTCAGTACAAAATTCTCAGGGTGTGATATCAATAGTACATATTCAACTTATTTATTTAATTAAACATTGTTTCAACACCATTTTTTAAACATAAAGAATATAATAGAATTACCCAGACATAAGCGAATTAAAGAAACACATTATTTTTTTTGTCAAGAAGGTAGCTGCTCAAAATATATTTACATATTTAAATAAATGACAATTCTAGCAATCATGAACATAACATAACTAAAAAGAGAAAAAAAGTCATCGCATGTGAATGGAGTCTTTAATGTGTGGGTGTATGTGTGTTTAATCGTGTGTGCGTTAGTGTATACTCACGTACCTACTCGTGATGTTAGCAAATTCTAATTATACTAAAGGATACACGTACAGCAAAAACAACTATAACTTGGAAATTTAAGCGAAATAAAATAATATAATCATAAACCACTTACAAAAAGAAGTCAAATCCAACCAAAACATTTTCTTCTCGCACTACCAAAAACATTATCAGATCTCATCTAGAGCTTCTAACTCTACACGCCCTAACTTCACAATTTTACACCATAGTCAAAATATGTGGCTTATAACAACTACTGTCTAAATAAAATTCATGAACAGTGAATAAATTTACACCTAACGTCAATCTGTACGTAGCGCAATGGCAAAACCACATATTTTGCTTAAAATGTAGAGCTTGTGAAGTTAGGGCTTGAAGAGTTAGAAGATTGGCTCTAGGTGAGATCTGATAAGTTTTTGACATATGGTCTCGTCTTGACAAAATTTTACATGAAAATTGTTTGGTGGATACATATTAATACCTATAACTATAGATTCAAAATTATCATAGTTAACCTAACAGAGCGACACAAAGAAAATTTTGCAACATGATTTCGACCATCCAGAACTATTTTAGATAGTTTATGAACTACGATTAATTATATATATAATGAAACCACACCAAGGCTCACTCGTAGCAATTTTTAAATGTTCACTTAGTGCAATTAAAACTCGATTTAAGTCTAAATATAATTTGCCTCAAGACTCAAGACAAGGATAAAATATAGATCTAATAAAATTGAGTTGTACGAATTTGGCTATAAATTGGCTTAAACCATAATATAGAGAGTGCATGAGCACTAAAGGAAATAGGAGCGGTCAAAAGTACCTGACGTAAGCATAAAATCCACAATCGACGAAGAACAGAAATTTCGTTTCATTTTGGCTTAATGAAATACGTTATACGTGATCCTTCCCTACCTAATCCTTTATCGCTTAATAGACGGATATGTGATTGAAGACGAAATCGAATTTTAATAGGGATTATGAGTTTAATAAAGTGAAGCTGCTGGTGAAGAATGTAAGGAAAATGCACATTAATATGTGCGGAATCTATTTTCCTTACATTAGTGAAAAGTCAGGATTTTTAAAGACTACCCTAAAAAGAGAATAATTATGACATATCATTGCACTGAAGATTGTAATACTTAATGCTTATGTATTATTAAGTATGTACATAAGCATTTTTTGTAATTCAGATATTTATAGATTTACATATACATAGATTTACATAACCCAAAAGTTAAACTAACGTCCACCCTACTAAGAAGAACCATGATTCCCACATAAACTAATTTACGCGGTGAGGTGACAGAAGGACTCGCTGAATAGAAAAATCGAAAGCAATCCTTTACAGACGTGAAATCAATACGAGAAGAGTTTTCGATATCGTGAACAACGGAACACACGGGAATAAATACCAATTTTCACCTCAAAGGGAGCTATCAGTAAGGCGAGCCAGCCAATCAGTGTGTTAACGTAAAGCAAATATTATTTTGAGATTTCCTCTAACGTCAGACAGGTTTAAAACCATCTACACGAATGTTTTCGATTTCGTACCAGATGACATCACTTGTGTAGGCGTATTTTCTAAAATCTATTACCTTACACATTGAACTGTGAATATCTTATTGCGTCTGATGTATGAAAGTAACTAGCGTGTATTTTCAGGCGATACTCGTGAGGTGAGGTCTTGAAGGAATGCAGCTGGGTTATATTGAGCCCAGAATCTGGGTTCGTGTCCAAATAACACTCCAATATTGCACACCCTCCATAGTTCAAAGACAACTACTGGTAGACAAGGATATGAGTTTTATTAGGTTAGGCTTCGAACAAATCGTTAAGAATTAGAAATATTCGCATTTGGATTAAGATAAATAAATATAATAATATAATATAATAATAGTTAAATCGAAATAAAATGTAATTTTTAAGCTTAGTGTATTGCAAAGCGACTTTCAATCTGATATTACTATGTATTTGTTTATTTGAGATACCTATAGATACAGATATGTACTGATATGTATATAAAGACTGTGATTAAGATTTGGTCCTATAGATAAATTTATATTTCACGTATCAAACTTATTTAGGTCACAATGACTCCAATTAAATTAAACCCACCAACGATTGCGAAAGGAAACTTCAATTAATTTGGACCGGTTACGAATTTATAGAGCGTATAATTCCAATGTTTCTTTCTTCGGGATTGACCTAGAAAAGGGTAATTTGAATCCTTTGTCATAATTGGGTTACCTGCAATTCTTGCAGATATTTATTGTAAAACTAGCTGTTCCTGTGACTTCAAACGCACAGTGAGTTTGGTTGTTCAGTACAGCTGTACAAAATTAATGCCTACATAGTTAAAGTAGTTTAATCAAACTATTCTAAGTTAAAATATATGTTCACTTAATAGATCCAGTAGAGAATGGAAAATTGAACTCGCTTGGTCCGATGTTCACTCGCCTATTCGCTTTCTTTTTAATTTAAGAAACTGAAACAAGTGAAAAATAGCCTCGGCCCGGTCATATTTTTAAAATGTCGATTTTATTCCCATAGCAACCATAAATCGTAAACATCGCCCCACTACCGGACAACATTAAATAACTGAAATTCTTAGTACAAGAAAAAAGTATGGATTTAAGAAACCGCAAGTAAATACAAAATTATGGATTTGAAACTTTTTTAATGTCAAAATGTTTTTGTCTGTGACAATTTACCTTATTCCAAGAATATTATCACAAAAAAAGGTATGTATCTATCTCATTATATCAGGAACTACTGGACCCAGTGAGTTTGTATTACCTAACTACTACTAACGTTATCTATTAAAGGAAATCCAAAGTAGTGATGCGAAAAGATTTTTCAATACTAAAAAACAATTTTCAGTTGTATATATGAAGCTTTCCTTGAGAGTTTTCCCAGTTATTTTTATTATTAAATCACCCCTGAATCGAACCAAATAAAACAATAAAAATATATGAAAACGGTCAACCCGTTCTTGGATATTAGCGAAATTAAAGGAGAAGAAGAAGTACTTCTTCTTCTCCTTATATCCTTCTCCTCCTTCTTCTCATATTCAAATTATGATCAAATTACGAGTTACAAACACAACCAGTCCTTTTTTAAAACAAATAACTTATTTCTTTTTTAAATGAAATTTGTCAGTAATACTTGATGATTTTTTTAAATTTGATCAAATTAAATTCTTAACTTTATTGTTGGTAAATCCTAAATAAAGTTTTGAATATTTGTTGCAACGAATAAAAATGACGATTTTTTGTGGCAATTTTGTAGCAAATGAATGTAAAATCACTTTACATCAATAGTTAATGCCTTGTCATTAAATGCAGAGTGTAGTCTAAGTGAAGGTGCCTCTGGCAATCCTTTTTCAGCTGTGCTGTAAAGTGCTATTACTGTCGAATTAGAGATCAAGTAAATTAAATGACGAACTAATTTAACGACGGCTGGTGGAGTGGTTACTGATGATGTCGAATAAAGTAGCGGCTCCCGGTTCGTTTATATTGTACAATGTTCTTGATTATTAAAAAAAAATCAAATTCATTCATGAAATAATTGTTATTTGATTATTCATTTACAGTAAATGATGATTTCTTATAATTATAAGATACGTCACACAATCACAGGCAATATTTTTTACTTAGCAGTGGCCTAATATCATACTGCTAATGTTTGCTTCAAGTAATGAATTTCTAATCATTTGCTCACTAGATTAAGTATAAAATTATCACCCTAATACATTTGCTATATATTATGTTGTATACTTTTATTAAGCACATCGCATTAAATAATAAAATGAAATGTGAATGCAATTTCACATAGTGTGATTTATAGCAGTTTATGAGTTAGTGTGACAAATGAAAAAAAATCCTTATGATTTTTCACACGCTATAAATGAAATGTTCCATGCCTAATTAAGATTTATGTGGTTATTTAGTTTGTTTGTTTCTATAAGTTCCCTAACCATTGGTTTTAGGAACTTATAGATTATACTTATAGAAGCGGGATCTATACCCTTTTGTGATGAAACTTAAGCAAAATATACTTCAACCGTATCAAGGTTTCTTTTACACAATATGTTATAAGGCAGATGATAACAGCCATAGGGCTGTTTTACATTTACTGATTGATTTTTTGGCATTATACATTTTTGAGGTTTGCGATGTATTCTAGGTATTCTACTGAGAAAACGTGGAGTGGGCTATTTAAGAACAAATGTTTAATAATAAAACTAATATCGCTTATTTTTTAACCTTCTCTAAATAATAAAAAAAAACCCCTCAACAAACCCTTAACGTTCAACAATGCACTATACATAACACATTGTTCCAGTTTTAAACTTTTAAAGTATCGGTTTCATTGAATATCTAGTTTCCCTGGACAAAGTGACTTTTGAAACAGCTGGTCGCTACGAGTTGTTCAGAAGCTAACTACTAGTTCTTAGAGGCAAGTTTGCGTCGAACTTACATCACGTCGACATTGGATGCATTTTAAAATTTTCTCAGTTACATTTTTCACACGAACCGCATTTGGTTTTTATCTCTATGTAGCTAATGGCGTTCGAAAGAGTTTCACTATTCGAATATAAAAACAGTCGAATGCTGTGTCATTCACTAGGTTCATTTTCTAGGTACACAGATTGTCAACATGTTTCAAGACCTTAATTGGTAAATGAGATGGCTTTAATATTATTTTTAATTTAATATTATTAAATATTATTACACCTACTATTTATTACAATTGTTACGCTATGTATTTTTCATACAAAAATTACAATAAGTAAGCCAGGAAAGACTTATCTCCTTTAGAGAATGTCTTAGAGTTTTATCTCTGCCTTACTTCAAAAATATATTTTATAAATGTTTCTATCACTTATAAAGAAGTATGTTTTTTCCCTTGTAACTAACTACACTGATCTAACAAGAGATACTTTTTTATGCCTACAGGAATTATGAATGTTAGAGAAAACCGATTATAGTCGACATCGCTAGTAAGTAAAAATTTAACACAGTTTTACATTAGTTCGGTTTGTTAGATTCCAGCTCTTCTCGTAAACTTTCCCATATTCCACACTAAGGTGAGAATTACCACAATTCCGATCAGGATAAAGTGAGAACAGATCGCTTAAAGAGTACCTTGGAACGTAAGTTATTACTCTCAGAGCTCCTGTTTCGGACAATTTATCGCCTAGCCCTTGCACAAACTATCGCCCTAGAACCTAAAAGCACGGTGTTACGTGAGGCAAGTAAGCGGGCGATAAAGTATTCTATCTAATCTCGGGATTAATAGCCAATATCTATGTAAACCAAGAAGAACGCAGATATAAATATTTGATCTTGGAATGTGTTGAATATACTCTATTCTTTACTGGTACAAAATAATCTTTCAAAGAAACTAAAGTATTTAAAAACAAAAACTAGCGTTTTGCTCTAGCGTTATTAATATATCAAATTAACTTATATTACTGTATATTTGTGAGAAAGACGAACTAGCTACTACTACTTGGTTTTGCAGCATTAACGTTTATTAAAGACCTACTCCGATAATAAATTCTATGGTAGAATGAACAAATCTAATGCGGCATTATGACATCTTACTTTACCGCAGTTATAGATGGAAAACTAGGATTTTATAGTTCAGAAACTTATTGCCTCGCAGGTTACAGAATTAGTTCCTTTCGAAGGTTTCTCAAATGAGTACAGTTTAGAGTTTATCATAAAAATATCATTTTGTTTATAAGGTCAGCAACCGCTGTACATGCTCCTGGTATGGCTTCGGTATCTGCTTACAATCAGTAGGGTTGCATGCTTGATTGCGATCTAAGAAGTATATTAAAAAATCAGAGATCTATTCTCTTTAGAAGCTCAATTTCTAGTTAAATTGATAATAACAACGAAATGGACTGATATCATTCAACAAAGGACTAATACTCGCTTTTTGCTGTATATTGGACCACAGCCTCAGAGTAATAATATGTTTTATACGCTATCTCGAGCTGTAAACTGTAGGTAAATAAATTTGTAAGATAGAGGACTACAAAGTATGATATCTTTTACTAATTCTTATCCTTACTTTGTTGTAAAATATAGGTTCTAGTGTAATAAATGTAGAATATAGGGTATTTGCATCATTTTAGTTTAAATTTATGATTGAAAGTCGACAACACCTATCTACGATAAGAAGCTTAAAAGAAAAGGCATATAGAAAGAAAGCTTAAGTGGTGGACTCATTTTCTTCGACGGAATCCTTATCACATCTGATCATAGTGGTACTGATTGTACCCTTTAATTTCATGATGCTTCTGTTAAGAGTGGATAATAAATAAAAACTAGGTAAACTAGTTTAACACCATAATATTCTACTCCATTTTACGATAGTTACTCTCATGCTTAAATATTTGTTCTTTGATAAATAGAAGGCAAGGGAAGTGATTGCTCAGTGCAAAGGGCTTAGGTTAACAGTCTGGCTTGTTTATTGTTGTAATTTCTAAATAAAAATATGAACTTACTCTCTGTACTTCTGTATTGTATTTTATAGAAAATAGTAATATAGGTTATTTATATACTTTGTAACAACTTTTATTCTTCGTAAGCCTTCAAAAGGTCGTTTACAAGTTCAAGTCATAAAACTACTGCTAAAGTATCTTGATCAGGACGCCTAATCTCATGATTATGCTAATTCATAGCCTTTTACACAGTTCTGAGATCTTTTATGTCGAAACTTTTTTTGTTGACTTGATCTCTAAGAAATTATGTAAATAGGTAGACGCGTTACAAATAAAGTATACTCTACTATAGAGGAAATGTCTATTCTGGAAAATAGAATTAGGGTTGAATACTGGGAAAGATGATATTATGATGAGCATTTTTTAAATTATATCTCTTATTACAATCTTAAGTCTAAATTATGACTGGTGAATTTCGTTAGAAAAGTTTTTCCTTCATTTTCATTCTGTCAGCATTCCGCATCAACAAAGGATTTCAAACAGTTTTAATTACAAATCGGGAGCCCCAGCATTTTTGACTGTAAATCACTTTTAAATCATTAATTATGCAAAGCTGAAATTATCACTTTAAGCATTGTAATTATTTTTAGGAAATGAAAATGTCTTTGCTGATGCCTCTAAATTATAGGTACCCGTTGGCTTGTTTTGCTCATTATTACAAGAATAATTTTGTTTAAAGTAGTCAATTGAATCTGGTCAAGTATGAAATACTATTTTTCGCACGGTTTTTTTGATACCCCAAAATAAACATCCTCGATTTATATGGGAATTTCAAATGGTGAACAGAAGATTAGTTGACAATTTATTGCCTCGCAATATTTTAAAGAGGTCACCATTAAACTTTTTAATTTTTTTCAGGGTACAGGCATCTCGTTGCGTTGCTTTTAAAGTCTCACGACGGTAAATATTTATGATCAAATTTAAAAAGACACATTTATATATAATCCAGATGTAAGCCACATCTTTTGTGACCTTCTTCTTGTTTGTCATTTACACACAATTTATCACAAAATAAATTATTAAATAAATGATTACAAGTACAATAGTTACAATTGTTTTGCTAGTTCAAGCTATCATCAAAAATGTTGTATGTCGTATTGTTAAGCTATAACAAACATGGCTTGTAGTCAAAAAGCCAAGTTGGCCTTTGTTTGTAAGCTTCGTTTGGTAAACGACAACAGGCACTTAGAAGCTCATGTATTTTGTACCGATAGAGACATGTAAAGTGCACGTACACAGTAGCACTCAGCACATATACCTAGACACATTAGTAAGATTGAAACCTCTTCCAAGTTAGAATTGCAAAATAGTGGCTCCGTCTTCTCCCCGATGCCGTTTGATTTAAACGAAAACAAGACTTTTTTGCCATAAATTGAATTCCATTACTGTAACCGTTAAGGCGAGTGTTCTCCAGAAATAGCTGTCTTAAAATATGTTTTATATATATTTTTAGTTAGAATAGTTGGCAACTCTTACGCTCCTTATTGCTGCCAACTAAGTAATGATTAAGACGATAAACAGAGCGTACTTGAAATATGCTTAAATGTATTATTGCAAACAGAGCCTAAAGAAATTTTCTATGGAAAAAGTATTATTATTTGACTTTGATATTTAATTAAGTAAAGATTTCAATGAGTAGTGAAATTATGTTTAAAAAAACGTAAGTAATTAGTAATAATTGATCTTACATAATAATGAAAAACTTTTTGATGTGCCTATTTTTATGGAGACATATCTATTCAAATTTCCGGGGCGGATAAAATAACTGCTCTTTCATTTGTCTCCCGAGGGAGGTTAATCAAAACGGAGGGAAACGCGTCGTCAGCGCAAACTAATTTGATCTAAAGTTGTCGGTTCGCGGCGAGGCTATTTGCCTTACTAGTTATCATCTTTAATACAATGTACATAATAACCCCGTCGACGACGACTCAAACTTCGATAATAAGACTGGATGTGCCTTAGAATAACTTTGGTGTTGGTTACTTATGGAGTAATGGAGAGTGTAAGGAGCGTTCACCGCACTCTTAGACCGCGGCGTAAACGCTGTCGAACAACTATGCAAATGTTAAAATATAATGAAGAAACTTTAATGAAGTTGAGACTCTAGTGGACATTTGCAAGTAAATCTTTATTTGTTTACAAATAAGTGCCTGGAACTTAAAGCACTTAATAGTTTTCAAGAGAGTTTCCGTTCAATGTGAAGCCTGGAGGAGTTCTTTTTCAAGATTCAGTTTTGTAGATTCTTAAGAATGGCATTTTTTCTATGATAAGATTTTTTATTTGACTTACTATGATACAGATAATGATTGTTAATAAGGTAATAGTTTTTTTTTAAATAAAAGGATATTCAATTGTACATTTTTAGTTTAATATCATATATCATTTAACGTATTGTTATTCCAGGTTCAAATCCAAAATCTACCTACATTATGTTAAACATCATAATTTAAAAATTTTAATAATTTCCCTTTTTCGAGATGTTGAGTCAGTCGAACAGTTGGGTCATCCTAGCCCACATTTGGAGTGAAAAATCTTTGCACAAAAAAACTAAATTCAGTGTGTCTGCGCACCTAACTGCTGCAGTGCTATTAAGCTTAACTAATGAACACGTTTTACATTTAAACGTTGGCAATTTCTAAGGCATTATAATATAAGCACGTGGTTTAAAAGCAGGTATTTATGTAAAGCAATAATAATTAGACTGAACTATCGCCAATCTCAAGGAAAATGTATTCTATATATTTCCATAGATACCGCTATGAGAAGGAAGGTATCCCTTTATAGCGTAATTGAACATTCTTAGGGTGTTTCATGACTAAGGTATGTTATTAATATTGCTTTTCATGTATGGTATATTTTACATAATAATTCTAAAGTTCTCTAATTTTAGCAAGTTTTTTGCAAGCCATTTTAAACTATTGATAGATAACGCAACTAATGGCCTATAACAAAGTATTTTAAATAACTTTCAGATTCTTTATTTTTGTGTTATTTGTTGTATGAAATAATTCTTTGTAATTTATTATATTTTTACATTATCACAGTGGGACAAAAAAACCGCATGGTAGACCTTAGCTTTTCTTTTATGATAACGTATCTTGTGAAAGCTACGAAAAAAATTATGCAGTAAATACAAGAAAAGAACGCTAACACACAAATAATAACTTCATCAGACGGCACGTATCTGCAGAAACAGTATATCCGACGCGAAAATAATGGCTGTCATTAATAATTCAAGAGTACACTCACCTTCTTAGGTTTCCCATTCTTCCTGAGTAATTTAGCACAGCAGAGGCCTCGCGTGTCAGGCAGGGGCGCCGGCGGGCGCCGCGGCCAACATAGCCTTTGAGGGCTAGCCGCCGCCGCCGCCGCCTCACTCCGCACCTCCTCCTTATCTTCACACATTATAGCCCCCTACGCTACCCTCCAAAAATCACAACCAAGATATCGATGCTTTATGAGAACCCCTGGCATTGTTTTCGACTATAAGCTACCCTGATAAAACTATCTCAGCCTATATATTTGAACAAAATAGCTATTTGGCAAACTTGATGTCTGAGATCCTAACTGGGTAAGATAGTTACGTAACATCTAAATTGTGCTTAATAGAATAAGTTCGATGCTTTTGTACTATTTTTTATGAATGACTAACTTAAAATAGAAGAAGTACTAAGTAATTTCTACCATAAGTACGTGGAACGTCCGATTTAGCATCTGAAACAATCAAAAGATATTGTCACAAAATTAGAGACAATGAAATATTAATATATTAAATTAACTATATTAATATATTAAATTAACTTTCGTGATCCCTTTGCTTTATTTTAAAATTCTTACCAACAGGTTAAATTTAGTCGAACGATTTGAAACGAATATTGTATGGAACCATAAAAAAATAATTAATAAGTATGATTTTTCACGATGGCGTAGTGGATCTAGCGCTCTGGTTTTAAAGACGAAAATAATGCAACTTTCGCTGATGCAACAACAAAATTTGTTATCATTAGCTTCGGAAAGTACATTGAGCCATTGGTTACGGTTGTAACTGAAATGCTTTCATCCAACAACCCACATTGGGCCAGAGTTTTCGCGTGATGGTGTTATGGCACAAACTCCTCGTGTTTCTCCCATGTATAATATTACATTGTGTACATGGTTAACTAATAGTGAGACGTTTATAGGCAGTTGATGATAATATCATTAAAAAAAAGAAAATTTTTCTCATAATCTGACGAGGGAAAATTTTGAAAATAATTTTAAGGTGATCTATGACACAACCGGCTGCAGAATAAGTAAACACTGACATTTTAGGTTACAATAATATTAATTTATTGTTTTTAGTTAATAATAAAAAGTTCATTATTATTACCTACAAAATCGAAGTTCTTGTAAACATGCATGCGAAATTTCAGTTCAATCGGATGATTAGAAGTGGTCGAAAACTCGATCACAAGATTTGACCGCCACATACATACAAGAAAGCAAGCTAAGAAAAACATGGTAAAATAGAAACGTGCAGATTTACATACCAGATTACTGTATCTACAAAATAACGAAAATAAAAGAAGCATTTCCCGACTGCCAATTATGTATATGCAGTGATTTTTACAAGCTTACTTGTCTTTTCCTTCCCGGTTTAATGTTGTAATTAGAAAATTCAAATGAGATTCAGAGATTAAAACATCGTGAAATAATCTTTGATTACATCTTTCGCTATTTTCGTTTCTGTTCCCCGCTGGTAAAATTGATTCATAATTAATCATTTGAATATTTAAATTAAATATATATTCACTGTTTGAATATTGAATTAATGAATTTAAAAATCAGTATTGATGTTATTCTAATAATTGTACCGTAATTGTGTGATATAATCATTGCTGCGTAATTAGTTCTAGTAAAATACATTAATTTCTTTAAAGAAAGTTCACAATAAAGCGACACGTCTTTCTATTTACGAAAGTCTCGTTAAGTTTGTACATAAAACATGTGTTCTCTGTCTTCGTCTCCAAAGTATCTGCCAGTTTGGCAAACGAACTTAGACTGATTTCCATATAATTTGAGTCTCCCCTGTTTCTGGTTTGTAAAGTAAAAATGTTACTTGTGGCTACCCTGATGAATATTAAGACCAACTTTACTAATGAATGCACGAACTTGCTCGACATAATTATGGGGGGCTCATCGGATTCTTCTTTAGTCCCGTCACTTGTTAAAATTCTTCAAACGCGCTACACCGGCGGAGAATGGCCGCAATTATTTCAACCTTGTTTGTACCCATACTATTTGATTAACAACTACCTCGTAAATAAAGGTTTTGTGAACACAGCCTGTTATTAAATAGAATTAGTTATGCTCTGCGGTTTATCAGTAACAGGTGAATTTAGTCCGACACCATCATGTTTTGGTATACGGCCACTAATTTGACCAGTAGTCATTGGAAACACTATGTGACTATATTTCTTTGTTAGGTTACTGTCTTAATTTAGGATGACATAGTTATTTTTAGTAAGACCTTATGATTAAAGCTTCCTAGAGTCAAATCCAAAATTATTTTTTTAAATAAATTCATTTATTAAGTTCTTTTAAATCGTCATAACAGCGAATATGACTGAGAAAATTACAGGTATGGCACCACCAAAATACCACCAATAATACGATGATTTTATAGGAGAAAGAATGATAAGATGAGACCGTGCGACTTGCTTGATGTATGCGAATGAACCGAATAATTAATAAATTATAATGAAAATGTGCAATTCACAAGTAGGTCAAAAGTTTCGACGTTTGAGTGGTCAGTAGCCCTGGTCTACTTAACCAGATGTCCCGGGTTCTAAACCCGATAGGTGCCAATATTTATATCATGAGTACGAATATTTGCTCAAGATACATGGATGTTTGTATCTTTATTTCGTATATCTGATATTATATACTATCTATATTTCTCATTATCTAGAATCCCTAACACAAGCTCTTAATAATGCTTACTTTGGACTACATAATAAGTGTAAATTTGAGAAATATTATTATTGTTAATTATTATAGAAATACAACGGCTATCTATAGAATTCAATCATGGTAGCTTCAAACTTCAACAACGTGTTCCCCGCTTCTAAACAGTATACCACAGAAGTAGTTGAGGTTCCGCGAAACTATTTTGGTTAATAATTTAGCAATAAATATAGGTCCGCTTGCTGCAATGTACATCTAGAGTAGTTAAAACACGATTTAAGCTAAATCTAGATTTTATAAAATTGAGTTTTTAGTATGTATATAAACGGGCGTAAATAAAATCTATTTTTATGATATAGTTTGAGAAAGTTATAAGAAATATGTAATGTTCTAACAAAAACGAGTGCGTTTTTGTTACTCATGCCGACTTACTGTTAAATCGGGTTAGTTATTAAATATTCTATTTGTAACCACGGATCTAATAAAAGACTGTTTTTAGTTTAGGCTTTCTAACAATTACATTACATTCTTGTGTGGATTAAAACATAGATTTTGAATGGACGAGAAACCAAAATTAAGAATTCATATCTTCCACTCAATAGAGTCTATTTTATATCTATTGAATAGACTAATACATTTTGTGAATCAACTACTTTCATTAAAAATTGACCCGCTTTCTTTGACACTGTATATAATATTTATGAGGATGAGCATAGTTCTCACCGCATTTCTGGATTCATTCCAACAGCTAATATCCCATTCTGTTTGTCTTTCGAGGCAATAAAATGACTTTTATGCAAATCATACGAATTCTATACATTTTAGATGAGGCACCCCCAACGTATCCGCGCCGTTTAATTAATACATTTTTCCATCAAAACTTTGGAAATTGTGCAGTGGCTGATTAATTTTCTGAAGAACTTGTTAGGTGAGAATAAAACGTGCAACGTCTGGTATCGATCAAATAAATAAAGTCGGTGAAAACAAAGTCTCGATGTCTGGGAATTCACTCTTGATCGTATTGAAAAGGCAATAACAATTCTTGTTAGATTCTTGCGGAGCTTACAACTCACATACAGAATGTAAGTAACACTTTCGCATCCGAAAAATAAAACCAATGGTAGCAAAAGTGCTTGAATCAATATCTAATCAAATATCTCAAATGGAATTTAACGTTTAACCATAAAACTAAAACGTATACTTATTGTAAAAACGTATTGTAAAACTATAAGCAAATTACCTGTATAGTTTTGTAGGCCCGATTGTAACATTTGTATTTTTATTATACTAAAACTTCTGCCAGCGACATTGTGTGCATAGACATAAGAAGTAAATAAAAAAAGCAATGTATAACAATCCCACGAGTTTAAAACACTGACTTAAAATGATTCTATGTGTCGAGCTTCATATTAAAGACGTGTCAAATTCAGCTAATTACCGTCAGCCGTTGTTGAGTGCAATCTCTCCACAACGGTAAGTAACAAACACTAAAACTTTCATGTTAATTATTAGTGCTTTATATTTAAATATGATTTTATGTACGACTTGTATAGGTTTTATTTTAAAATTTGGTACAGCGTAAATCAAATAAATGTTATGTTATGTGTATTGCCTACGTTTTAAGCGAATGACAACTTTATTACATTTTAATAACAACAAATAGCTACATACTTTCCAAACAATATTTGTGTTGAAAAGTATTATTGATAACTAAAAATAGTACCTAAAATAGAGTTATTTTCGATAATTATATCTAAGCACCATAAAAATATTATACCTTTGTCAAAATTTTAGCCTCACAAAAAACTATTGTTTGGTATGATTGTAGCATACAGTAAAGTAGTGTTTTTCAACGAATAAGGATTATTTATGAGGATATTAAACTCCAAGTCATCGTTAACTCGACCTTTACTGCTTTCAAGAAATAGTATCTAACTACATATTAATATCATATATAAAAATATCTTTGACTCGAAAGAATATTTTTGGTTACAATAGAGAGCACAAATTTAACACTTTTAGAGCATAATTTGCCTATGAAGTTACACGTCGCCATAATGAATTATATACTTCAATCTATTTTGAACCACCTCATATTCGTCTTTTAAAGTATTTTATGTAACTTGGTAAATGACATTATCAATATATAGTTGAATTTACGAGTTGCGGGAAACTCGCCCATTGTCAAACTCTCCATTCGGTTTTTCACTGATGTCATTTACAACTTAATCTAACCATTTCTATTTAGTTACCATTTAATACACCTGTCGCGAAAAATTTAACAATAAAAAACTTTTGTTTTCTTTTTGTGGCGAGTTTAGCGCTACTCCGATATGACAATACTTATTGATAATTTTTTTTTAACGTCTCTATATACATGTAGGAATATAGATTATTAGACACTAATGCCAACTAGTAGATTGGCAGAATGCATAAGTATATATTAAAGCCTATAAGCCAATAAAGAAATCAATTTTTTATGCATAAAACGATTATTTATTAGTACCTACCGTCAATTATCCCACCTAATTTGAGCATAAGAATAATATTTATACCTCAATTCAAGCCTACAAAATTATTGCATCTAAATTAAAATAAAATAAAGCTCATAAATAATATCACACTTCTTTATACTTTACCTAATGGCTATGTTTCAGAATTTAAGAAGTTAAATTTTCAATCCATTATCGTTATTTGAAGTTTCTCCTGGCGAACGAAGTTTAGCAAAGTTATTTAAAGAATACGCGGAACCACGTGCGATATGCTAGGAGCGCTATCGGAAAGTGCTGCGCGCGCTCTGCCGGCTGGCCGACTGCCGCACGCCTTATATCCTACCCCTAGCTTCCCGGTTCTCGCCAGACACCCTTCTACCACCCCCGAGTGATCCGTATAAACAACAAATTTGTCAGCAAAACGTTGAACCGCTTAAAAGAGAGAGTACCGATCTCGAAAAAGGATAACATAAAACTTTCGAAATAACCATATGCCACAAAGAAAAACGGCATTCGTTAACGATGTAAACGAAATAACCTCGTAGTATTGTTATTTATCTTAAAACCTAATTCTAACTTAAAACCATATTCCATCATATAGTAATCTTATAAATTAATCTTGTATATTATATCATTATTAATTGTTATAGTTGCCTTTCAGATGATCAAAATTTATTTCTTTAGGTAACACATATATTGCTAACATCTATTTAAGGAAAACCAAGAAATATTAAATAATCAAATTGCTGAGGGAATTTTCTTATTTTCTTCGTGAACACAATTCTTCGAGAAAAGTAAATACAGAGGGGAAAACAAAATTAACAGGAAAAATGTACCATTTCTCGGAAACTCTTTGATACTATGGCTCTTTGATGGAATACAGCTGCCTTATTAACATAACGAACTTGAGACTGATCTTAAGGAAAATTTTCTATAGGATATTAAGCACTAAACAATCCTTATTTTGTACAAAAATAAACAGTTTAAAACGGTGACATACCCAAATATGAGAACAATTAACTATTAATATACATAATATTCAATATTTATAAGTAAATATAAAATTGTGGCTGAACTATCGGGGAAGTATTTATGATCACAAGCGTGACTACAGCGCCCGTAGCTGCTACGCTACGAGCTTCTTCCTAATATCTACGACACTACGAGCTTTGAATGGTACATTTATTATTCATACGAGAGTGTCTAAAACCAATCTAAGGACCATATTAAGGAATTAAACTTATAAACACTAAATGGTTTTCAAAATAATTTACATGGTATTTAAAAAATCATATAATTACAGATACTTTACAATAATTTTAATGATTAATTTTAGAAACTGTATAAAAGTACTTTTATCTCGAATTTAGTTATAACGAGGACATAACAGAATATCAACGGACGTAGCTATAAAGAAAGCGAGAACATAACTCACCTTAAACATTACACTTTCGTTGGCGTCACGTTACAAAATTGTGGCTGAATTAAGATTAAAACAGGAACTACAACCACTGGATACGCAAATGAACACATAAGGATTTAGTTTAATACCCGGATACAGATTGTTTACATAATTCTTTGCTAAATAAGGTATTATATTATGATGTTGTGTTAGGGCGGGCACGCAGCGCCGACTAGCGGTCGCTAACCTGAACCAGGGCGGCCGATGGGTTCTGCGCCCAGAAGGGATCAGTTGTAGTCTTTCTCCCTCTCACATATTACAGTTTAATTGTCACAATCCACGATCGCGTTACGCAAAAACGACGCGTTTTATCAATGACATAGGAAACATAATATCACTACGTACGTAGATGGTACAGATTCGCCCTACGGAAACGGCTGTAGTGGCCTTGAGTGGGCCCTGATGTTTTCATCCCGCACGAGTAATAAAGCGTTTAGGGTGGGGACGAGTGACTTTAGCTGAAGGATTTATGAAGGAATCTCTAGAATTAATTCGGCACGATTGTGGCACTCTCGTTTTTCAAGGGGTAGTGAAAGGAGGTCGAATTGTTATTTGCATAATTTCAATAAAACATTTCGATAATTGGCTTTTGACAATGGCATAATAATGTTTGTTTAGGATAAGACGTTAAGGATCCTGTTATCATTACAATTCTGAATTAATTAATCACAGACTTCTACAGATATACATACAACAGCATAGGCTTGTTTGGTATTAAGGTATGTTGATCAGACCATGTCAAAGAAAACTGTTATTAAGAAAAATCTGTTTATACAGGTATTGGATTTAAATAGACATTATTTTGTTAACCTATCGTCAGAGGGACCGGGGTTCAAAGATGAAAGCAGTTTTACGTTACTTTTAATATTGATAATAATAATATTTGTACCTATACAGAGGCAGCTACAGAAATGGGTTGGTATTTACTTTTATTTTTAATCATAGTTTTTGTACGAGGTTTATGATTGGCTATACAAAATTGGTTAGGTGACTAGAGTGGAAGTTTTTGTAAGTTCGGTTTATAGGTTATGTAATTTAGGTACTATTGCAGTATCCCGAAATAGATCAGCTTTATGGCCGAAATCGTCGCGCATATTTTTGACTATGCCCACGAATTCATTTATACTTTAAAGGATAACGTGCGCGGTAAGGAAGCGCAAGCTCACTGAACTTAGGTCAAAATATATTTAAAGTTTACCATCAGAATCAGCACCAATGGGCTTAGGTCCTAATTCAGAAGTACATATTTTAAATCTTATTTTAAACGCATTGTATGGGAGGAATATATATATTTGTAAAATATATTTAATTAAGCAAGGAATACCAACCATTTTTATGCACTTTTGCCATTTCATATGTAGTTCATTGATCCCTTTACTAAAACCATGCGGGCGAGAATTAAGAAATTCTCTGACGGGGTGGTTTGCACTTCCACGTCAGAGTTAAATTTTTCTTTGTACGAAGTTACCCAAATTACGAAAAAATGGTAATCCGTTGCAGCAAAGTCCGGGGAGTACGACATAGATGTTCCAGTTGCAGCTCCCCTAGTTCTGTTGTGCAGTGTGTGGTCTAGCGTTGTCCTGAGACAGCAGTGGCCTAGAGCGATTGATCAGCCTCGGTTGTTTAGCAGCTAGTTTTCCCATCATAGTTTACAGTTGCTGAGAATAAATATCTGCCGTAATCATTTGGCCAGATTCTAGAAAGCTGTAGTAAATGACTCTCGTCAACCAAACACTCGCAAGTAACTTTTTCTGTATTATTTTGGATTTGGCTGGTTCTCAAGAGTTCAATGCGACGAGCGTTTCCGATTATCGTACAGGATTCACTTTTCTTCACAGGTTCGATTATGAATGACTGATTTAAAATCTTTTCATTTTTGTCGGTTAAGCAATTTAACGCGTTTTTTTGCTTTTCAAGCTTTTTTACTTTCCCTATTTGCTTCAACTGTTCAGTTTTATCTTTAGCTAAGTTTGGAATGTTATGTGATGGATGCTTTTCAACAACAGGCTTTAATTCTCCATTATCCACTTTGGTCTCCACCCGTTTGTTCTAAATGTCTTAATTTCCAGAATCAAAACGTTGATGCCAGAAACGAACCGTATTTTCATTTGCAATACCAGCGCCATACACATCGATGATCCTTCGAGCCACGATAGAACTCGTACACGAAAATATAGAGATATTTCATGTTTTCCATGGAAAGAAAGATATTTTTGATCCAAGTTTCATATATAAGGACGTAATATATAGCATAGTCTTTTTAGATAGCGTAGCATATATGTAGTGCTAAAGCTAAAATGTACTGAATACAGATATTGAAATATATTTAGCAGACATCTTTTCTAAATCTGTGCCCCTAGCTTTTGATACCGTCATTCGTTACAAAATTCACTGTGTAGTACTATTTTCTTCCTATACTGCAAAATCAATCACACTGCCTGCTAAATGGTCCAATCACTATGTCGATTATATTAATTGGCAGATCACATTTATGAAATTTTACTCTCTCAGGCATACTTATGTATGGATTGAGGAGCCCACTAAAGTCTTGTATTTTCTTGAAATCTAGCATTACTGAAGCATAAACTTAAGCTGATACTGTAAACAATTGCTGATACCCAATTTTCAAAATTTTCAACGTTTTTCAACGTTTGATATAAATTGCTAACTACAGAATTTTTAGCTGCTTATTTATAAATAAGTAAAAAAAGTATGTTCTATCTATCTAAATAAGGGTGCATCCTGCCTTTTAAAATTTGGTATGGCTCTACAGTACATATTACCTTCTACCTTTAATTTCAGATGTGTTAATGTATCGATTTATCCACTTTCATCGACTTTGTTACATAGACGGAATAACGAATTCCAACCCCTCAATAGTTGAACAGGGCTACTCATATCGCTTGGGGTTTAAGGGATTATCGATAACACATACAAAACAAATTGCATATCTTGTAATCATTATATATTTTTTTATTTCTTCTATATATAATTAGAGAATGGTATATACTGAACATAAATTAAGATGTAGAGTGAATGTTCAGAATCCTGGCTAATATGATTTTTTTTTACATCACACTAACTTTCACTTGTTGTGCTAACCCATTAACTGTTTTATTGTCATTCATAATAAACTACTCATATCAGAAAATGTTTTTACTAAAAACTGCATAACATGTGACTTATACAAAATATATTTGTGAAAAATCATATTTATAAAAACTTACATAAACTATAATTTTACAATCCTGTTCTAAAATAAATCATTTTCCCTAACAAATTATATTATGTAATTATTTAACAAAGTAACAACAGGATTTTTATTTATCTTATTAAAAATATTTATTAATTGTAAAGGTTTTTTGATTAGGTAGCAGTAGTAGGATTGTACATGTTTTTCTTAGTTACCTACACAGAAAGCACAGCTATTTTTGTCTCTCTTGATTTGAATTTGAAACAATTTTTTAAAAATATTTTTCAAAACTTTTGTTTTCATTTTTATAACAGAAAATATATATTTTGGTAGCTCATTATTGCCAAACAATTAATTCTTTCAAATTAATGAAAATTTATAAAAAAGGAATTTTTGTAGAAAGGCTTGGAATTTTCTACTAAACAAGCACAAAAAAATCATATTTAACTGTTAATTATCCATTGACATGTAGAAAAAGTTGTTGTGACGAAACATTAACAATAAATTAAATTAATAAATTATCCAATGAGCATTGGTTCTAACTTTCCAGAATCATATAAGGCTTTTACATCTGAGCCTCCACCCACACAGTTGCCATTGATAAATACTTGTGGAACCTGTAAAAGACAATTTAAAATATTTATACACATTTTATTATCATTATCATCATAATTTAGTATCCATACCATAAAACAATTATTTAATTACTTTTAGTTTAATATGTGTGAAAGACAAAAATAATATTAAATATCTTTAATATTATTTCATACAGTGTCTTAAACAAAACAAAACATTACTTTTAATAACCAGGAGAGTGTAGATAATTTGTGAACAAATTATCACTGGTTGTACTGGTAACTCTGATAATATTACCACTTTTAAATAGGTAATAATTATCTATCTACAAAGTAGGCCTGATAATAAAAGATAGATATGTTACCATGTTTGTTGATAGTGACCATATTTAATATGTTTATTCAAATTAAATTGTGATTATCATAGTATTAAATTTAAATTAAATAATTTCAACTCACAAAAGTGATACCATTATAATTGCTAAAGGCAGCTACATCATACATATTAAAATTGATAATAAATAATAATAATTACATTACTTAAAATATATAGATAATTTAAACAGTGAAGCACAAAGAAAGCAGAATTCCGTAAGCGTTCACAATGTTCATAAATTTAGATTTCATTAATGGTATATTGTAAAATATGAGAAATTAACAAAATAAAAAAATTTGCTATTTTAGTTTGGTTGAATTCCTTATGCAGGATAAATGTCATGTATCTATTAGCTATTTGTAAAAATCAGTCAGGTTTCTTTTTTCCTTATTTCTAAAGTAAAGATTCTAATTATATAACTGGCTTTAAGGAATTATATTAAGAAAAGTAATCAAATGTTGTGGTATTATTTTATGTTGTTTAATTTTCTGCTTTATTATGTCTATAATTCTAGAATGAGATTATGTCTAGAATGAGAATAGATAGATACCTACTGACTACCTACTTTGAATTGAGTAGCAAATAAATTTTTATGACTTTACAGCTACCAGATATGTGAATGAATTTGCTATCAGCACAGTAAAAGCTGTGAGTAGCGAATACCTACATAGTCTATGATATCAATTAATAAATCGTTTTTTTTGTTTGAGCTGAAATAGTTGATGGACATCGAGAAAGTACATTCAATACCATAAAAGTTTTCAAACAATTTATCTTTATTAATTCACTCACAGTTCTAAATCCAGTTATCTGGGATAAATTGTCTTGGATAATATTTCCATCATCGCGTTCATCCAATTCTATTACTTTAGCTGGTTGTTTGGCTTTGACGAAAACCTGAAAAGTTTAGGTTATAATATATTATGCAAAAAAGTATGAAAGTCAGTAATTAATTTGTTCAGAATGAAAAAAATTAGTCATTTTGTTAATGTATGACTCATGGGTACTGTTAAATGCGTTTACGATAAATTATTAACTTACATCTTTGGCCAATGTACAATACGGACAATATGATTTTGAAAATATTACAACTTTATCCTGAGAAATAGCTGCCTTGATAAATTGTTGAACGTCAGCACTCGCCATTTTCGAAGAACTAATAATTTTGCTACTCCACAAACCCATTGATCATTTACAAATGAAATGACAGTTCGCTTTGCTGGATTTGTCTTTTTTTGTATTTTTTGTTGTTTCTTCCTATAAAAGGAAAGACAAAGGAAACCACAAAGGCTCATACAGTCATGTCATAGTTTTTTTATTTATAGCTCCAGGATACCAGTGTTACTATTCCTTTGCCCCGTGGAGTGTTAATGATTAAGATGAAATGATATACGAATGAGAATGGAATAATATGGTGATGTTAAATTAAGAAACTTACCGTACAAATGAATGAATGGAAATGAAACATTGAAAAATCTCTCGTAAGTCACTAATCAGTGGTTTTAAGCATAAAACTACACCAATTTTATAACAAAAATTTCACCATAATACAATATTTATTACCCCAGTATGCGTCAAAATCTCCCCTTGATTCTTTTTTTGTTAAATTCTACCTATTAGAGGAATAGCAAAGGAATCTGAAGTCCATACATCCAAAACTTATGTAATTACTTATTTATTTGTGGCGCTGGGATACCGAAGTAACGTATCCCTTCACCTCGTGGAGTTTTTAGCGACCTATAGTTGAACCCGCCATTTTGTTAATGACATACAAATAACATTTTGACTGTGGAATACATTGTCAGCGATTAATTAGATATTAACTGTTATTAATGAGTATGAAAAAACGAATCTATATTACAAATGAAACAAACTGGAGCACCTGGAGAACTTTTTCATAGGTTTATCTTCGGTCTGAAGCTTCAGTCAATAAATAAGCTCCCAATGTCGCAGTAAACTCAATTGGCTGTTAATCCGTTATCGCCGGAATGTCCGCATCCTAAATCTCCTCTAACAAAGTCAAAATCCTTGGTATAGTATACTAGTATATCCTTCATCTTATTTACTCGTATAACTGTGTTTTTGTTTAGTGTATGTATGTTTGTATATGTACTATTCTTTCGAAACTTTTTCCTCAACCTATTATGTTGATTATGTTGCTTGTCAATGTATTTGACAGGTATGTAGCAATTTTGTCAATGTATTTTGTGGGAGGAATAAAAATGAATCTGAATGATCATGGTTTTAGTTTTACTTTTATAAAAAGAGAAATGTACTCGTAACAGAATAAAAATAAGTATGAGTCTGTTAAGAATTAGTTTTTTAATTTTTTCAGAAGGAAATTTAATTAACAGGATAATTGTATTTTCTAATAATAAAAGCTCCTCAAAGTCTTCTTTGGACCTGTATGAAATGGCCTTTTACTGGAAATAGCAACATTTCAATTTTTAGTCTATCAATGCTTTTCGATTGTATTTTGTAATTCCTGATGACTGTTGAAATTATACTTTTCATTATCATCATACCGAAGTTCCGACCTGTAAAAATGTAAATTATAGTAATAAGTATGTATTTATAAAAAATCTTCATAAAACTTAAGTTATTAAGTGTTTCAGATACTGGCCTTAAACTGTATTTTTTTATTTAAATTTTAATACATTTCATATTCTTTTTATTAACTTTAGAAAAGAAATCATCTTTTATTTATCTAACAAAGGTACAGGAAAAAGTAGAGTTAGTAACTTCTACATTTACATAACCAAATAAAAAACCGTTATTAATAATTATT
This sequence comes from Acentria ephemerella, assembly GCA_943193645.1. NCBI lineage: Eukaryota > Metazoa > Arthropoda > Insecta > Lepidoptera > Crambidae > Acentria > Acentria ephemerella. The sequence continues at coordinate 5,158,360 of OW971891.1, forward strand.
TATACATTTACGTACTCACACAATATAAAAAAGAATACAATTTATGCAGAAAAATTCTTAGATAGGAACTGCTTATTTCTAAAAAAATAATCAATTCCTGTAATTATAGTAAACGTTTTGTCAATTGTTTTATTTACGATATATTATTTTACATTAAATAAGGAAGTATTTTTCTTTACTAAATTTTGTATACATAGGCACCTACAGACAAACTTAGGAGTGCAAATTGAACCACACATTTGATCACCAAGCTAAATATTGCTGGTTGAAAGTCTTACTAGTGGTAATTAAATACAAAACACTAGAATTGTAGTTTTTATACTTATAAAAATACGCACCAATACAATTTCGGGATCCATAACTAAACGGTATAAAAGCGGCGGGGTGCCTGTTAACGGAGCGTTCTGGTAAAAATCTATCTGGATCGAACTGGTTAGAGTCGGGACCCCAGATTTTTTCACAACGGTGAATGGCAAAGGCACCTACTACAGCGCCGGCGCCCGCAGGTATAGTTACACCACAACTGGCTGAAATATAGGAAACTTCAAAATTTAAGTATGAAGTAAAGTACTTCCTACTTAAATTTTTGATTTATTTTTCTACGTTGGAAAATAATAATAGTTGAATCTTAATTATTATTATTTTATTATTAAAAACCTTCGTTACTTTATTATATATTATCTATCAGAAAACTCGTTTCATTTTTCTATTTATTGTAAATTACAATAATAAGTATTATTTATTTTGCATTCAACTTATGATAATATCATTTATTGTCATGAGTTATACAAGCTTTATATAAACAAAACAGTACAAAAGATTAAAAATATTAACAATCAGCTTACGCCTGCAATGGATACGTAATACTTATACAGCTTATTTCTACCTTAAGCCCCTTCTAAATATTGGTGAAACAAATTTAAATACGGATAAATGGTTTTGCAGATATGTTATGCTGCATAAAATTTTTACCTCGTCTTTTTTTTACTTGTTTTGGCAACCTTACTCATAACGTTAACACAATACAATATTACTATTTAGATGCCACCTTCTATGAGGTGAAGATTAGTGCAGATTTTGTGTTATGGATTGACAATGCTTACGTAAATAAGTATCCTTGTCTATATTACGAGCGATGATCGGGACCACGGTGTAGAGACGCATACTCTCCTTGATTACTCTATCTAAATACATCATCTTTTGAAGATCTTCTTTGGTGGAACCCCGCTTGGACTTACCGAAAATTATTTCTTGTCTGAAACATTATGAATGCATAATTAATGACTTTTTTACGAGGAGGAGTCAGTTGATGGATCTTCTCGCCACTGGCTATGTGGCGGTCGTGTGTTGGGCTCGTCCAGTGCCTGATGGGCGGCACTGGGAATACCAGCTCAAACTCCCGGTAACTCCACCGACCGCCTTCTCGTGCCCACTCGTCTACTCCAGAGACGAGCGGGTAGATGTTTCTCCTCCCGCTTTCACTACGCTGCCTGTATCAGAGGCTGTCGCTGCTGAGAACGTTCTAACGCAGAAGGAGGCCACAGTATCCTCTCACTACAAACCATAGCCCTGACAAGATTTGCGGTGAGAAATTACCGCCACCGAGCGCCGCACATAGCTCGTGGAGATTATATCGCCAATCCCGGCACTCCACAAGGGTCTGCTCAGCCGTGTTGTCAGGAGAGTCACAGTAATGTTTAATTTATGCCTAATGAAACAAATTTATTTTAAACTAATAAAGGGTTTATTTCCAAATCAATATGTACCTATCTATTTCATATTGCAATATACATATAACTTAGATAACAAAATACCCTACGTCTTAAAGTACTTACACAATATTTCTGTCGTATGCATAACGCTTAACATACATGTATGAACAAATATTTCTTATGAATATTACGACTTTGATGCTATAAAACCGTACAAAACAATGTATTTAATGACCAATTGTAGCTAAAATAACTTCTTTTGGCCAGTTCTAGCAAATATTTGTGTATGTATAAAGATTGTGTATGTATCAACTTATTTCTCAAAACAGCTCTGATGTAGGCACTTATTTTTTTACTTATGCTTTACTAAAGTGGACGTTACTGACGTCTAAAAAATTGTACGTCACATAATTTGTACTCATATGTATCTATATGCAAATATGCCAAATCTTGACAACTACATCAAGCAATCGACAAATGTAACAAAATGGTCAAATTGTGGACAGAAGGATTAACTATTTTTAAAGTATACCGAATTAACTTAAAATACAAACATAGATATTTGTTTGATATAGATATTACCTACTCTTCATTTGTAATGTATGTGCATCTGTTCTGTTCTTATATTACCAAAGGTTGAGGCAAATTGATAAAAAGAAGAGGAATATGAGGATAATTATTTTGGTTAAAACTGCAATAATTTGTAACCATATTGTTAAGGCTGTTTGTTATTCCTTATAAATAAAAAAGAATCATAGAATCCTTTATTTATTTTTGACATGGTTTATTTTTTATGAAATCAGCAGATTTGCTGATTACCGTTTCTCACCGCTACTTCAAGTAGTGACGCCGCTAGTTCACGTTGAGTTTCTCGGAAGAAATGTTTTATAAACGTTTAACAACACTTCTTTTTTTTACTTTCGGAATGCAAATCGATCCATTCGACACGTTTGATCCGCTTTAAAACGGATGCAGCTATATTTAACCAAACATTATAGACTTATTGGAGGAAAATCAATTATCACCCATATAACATACTGATATATGATGGTCAATATTATGCTAATTCGAAATTATAATATTTGAACTCCACCAACCAATCACACCTATTCGAGCAATTCGTATTTAGTGGCTTTCTTCGAGAAAAGTCGAAATGGAGATTTTCAGAAATCTAGATTTAGACGAAATTTATCTAGATTAGAACTCTATAGTAGTTCGAATTAGTATTTTATCTTGACTTCGAAACTATCTACTTCGAATGCACGAGAATCACGTTTTGAAATTGTCCCCTTTAACGATGTTGAAATAAACTTCATTGCTGGCACCATATCTACATAAGCACAGTTAGACTATATGGGACTATATGTTGAAATAAAAAAATCAACAGTTATGATTCTTACTCACTCTTGGAACACTTTCTCTTGCGCGTCCTTGTGTACTCCTAATAACACTAGCGTGTACGCGATGACCAGCGCCGTGGTATCGTTCCCGGCAATGGTGATGGAGTCGATGTGCTCTCGTAACTGTTCGTTTGTGAAATCGATCTCACGGCCAAAAAGCAGGTCCAAAACTGCACGCACTTTTCCTAATTAACATAAAAAGAGGCGTAAAAAACATGGCATATAAATTGTTGTATTGCATCTTGTTATGACAACTGATGTTATAGTCACAGCATCACGGCGTAGCAAAGCCAAGCTTTGAGACATAGGTACGAAGGCTGTTTATAATGACGATGAAATTCACATATGTATTTATTTATTTTCAATTTGCGCAAATGAATGGAAAAGTCAAATGACTTTTTCCATCTTTGGTACCATTCGGCAACTATGAGTTTACAGAGAGGTGTAAATATATTTTAATGCTTGAAATGAGCAGTAAACAATTTCATTATTTTCCACGCAACGCTGAGTATTATGTATATTTACATAAACAAAGTAAATGTAAACTCCGCACTCAATGTATACGTAATTTGAAAACTACTTTTATAGTTCCGAGAAGGTATTACCTGTATATTATATTATTTTAATCATTGTTGTAACGCAGTAGAAACTTTATCTCCATGTCAGCTTAAAGCTTCTTTGTCTTGCTTACATTGTATTACTTTAAAACAATATTTCATTTGTTAAGAGTAAATAATAAAGAAAATTATATCCTATAGCAGAAGTTGGTGATTTACTATCATAAGTAACAAAACGTAATATAGAAGTATCCACAGCTGTCCGAATGATATTTGCTTTTGTCTGTGACCAAACATAAACTAGCCTATCAAATATTTAATTTGGTTGATTACCTATGACGTCAGTGTGGGCAGAAACAGTACGAGATTGCACTCAGGTGTTGTAATAGATATGGTTGCCACATTTCAGAGAAGATAAATACTTAATAGATAGTATGAGATTTTATTTTCTGGAGATATTTGTGTAATGAGATTTATTAACAGTTTTCTAATTCAATTCCTAAAATATGACTCAAAAATAGTTACTTTGTATGAGATATTAGTTCCCGTCTTTCTTTGTCGATTTTAGGTTATACAGAAAAGTTAAGAAGCCACCCGGATAAACCTTAAGCCATACAATCTACACAATTTTGATTTTCTCAATGTTCTGGGAAATATATCGCGGTAGCTCATTAAAATATATTATTGATATTAACATATTTTGAATAAAAAAATAGCCAGCAAGAAAAACGTGATTTTCCAAGAATAAAAATAATAATAAGATCTTGTCCAACAGTTTGACTTTTCTACGTATATTTTTTTGGAAAATGAATCCTAACTTTGTAACAAAATTACATTGGAAGACATATAAGAATGTAACAAAAAAATGTAATAATATTTAAACACTAAATCTACATAAGTACGGAAAAACTTTTCCGTTTAAAACAAAACAACAGCAAGGAATCGCTATTCCGCGGAAGTTGCAGTACTTACGACTTATGTATCAAAGAGAATTTATGTTTATTTTAAATCTTTACATTAAGCGATTTTTGTTAATTTAACATATCAATAAAAAGATAAAAAATTTGTTTACTTAAAACAATTTTTTTATCTTTTTACCATAAATATTAAGAACGGTCTGAACGATACCTACTCAATAAGGATTAATCTTAACCATCTTCGATTTTGCCAAGTGGATTTATGTTACATATCACATTAGGATTCAAATATGTAATAACCTAGTTAACATGTAGTAATTGTTCACGTTTGAAAAGATAAAATGAAAGTAGTAGTGTGCCTGGACATTGAAAATTTTTTTGGGACATATTTTTAGGCTATCGGGTCGATCTACTATCGATGGTTTTTGCTTGGACCACATGAAAGCTAGCCGTTCAGTATACATCAACAATTAAACCGATATTGAATAAGTTATAAAATATCTTTGACTTAGGCTTTGAAAACTGCATGTGGTTTCGCGCGGGAGCCGGTAGATTCCCGCTCAGAAGCAGATTAACACTTGAGTACCATGTCATACCAAAAATTACGCATATATTAATCATAATCATTGTTTGTTGTTGAATCGTCTCTGTGTAGGGCCTGTGGGGAGCACACTGAACAAATGGAACACATCCTATGTAACTGTGACGTTCTTGCCAGGAAAAGAACGAGTCTCTTTGGACTGGGATAACCCAGAAGCCAGAAGATATAAGGCTGCTGACTCCGGGTGTATTTAGTAACTACATCTTGGAGGTATTCCTGGACAGCGGACATAAGGATTGGGGAAAACCAAAAGATCCCATTGGGTCGACGTACTCCGTGAATAATCCTGGCCCTACATCAAGTTAAGATAAGATAATCATAATCATTTGTGTTTTTGCCTCTGTGAGTCTGTGAAAATATATGAAAAGGCTGAATATTTTGTTATTTTGAAGTTCTCTCTTTATGGACTTATTATGTGTTCTGAAATAAATCATTCGAATTGTCTTGAATTAATAGATGCAACGAAGAAAACCACGAATAAGTTGGTGATAAAGTCTTCGTTAAGGTTTAACATTATGTTTATTGTCTAAGTTTATTGTATTTACAATTCAAGTAGATTGATTGATAAGTAGATTGGTTACAATTTCTGTAGATTGATAATATGAAAAACTTTAATTTTGTTTAGATTTATCTGTATTTAGGTGTCTATAACCTTGTAGTTCATTTTCAAAATTTAGTTTACCGACTAGATTAAAGAAATTTAATTTTGACTCACCTTTGGGTTCTTCGAGATTCATACCACCATTTATACCACCTTTTTTGCTTTCATACTCTAGGCGTTTCTTCTTGACAACCTGTTGAATTGATAAAAAAGAAAAATAATTTTACAATTTATAATAAATTTTTAACTTGTTTTGAGAAAAAACTTTTCTTTGTATTAATATTTATTTATTTATTTTAGGTACAGGATTAATCTTAAATAAGTAAAGGTGATTTGAAGAGATCTTAAAAAAGAAGTAAAGATTGTATATAAAATTTTAATGTCTTATATACTACATTTTCTTCATATTGCATAAACAATGGTTACCATTTCAGTTCTTGACATAAAACAAAAGAACTTCCTGTGGTTCTACTACGTAATTGATACGAATCGATATTAAAGAAATATGCATTCTCTCAAACTAAAAGATATTTACCGCCCTTCCATTTCAATTCAATATGGAAAGCATAAAATGAGTTTATAGAATGTCAAGTTAATTTACACTGAAACGAAGCTTTCATATTTGTCTTATTTTAATCGGGATGTTTTATGATGCGCAACAAAATAATGCAGACTTTTTTTAAGCCGCCTTTTTAGAAACTCACTGACGTGAGTCATTTGATGACGTCACCAGTTACCACTAGTCACCAGTCTGTCTTCTTAAAGTGGGATTGAAATAAAAGAGTAGTACTGAACTTAACTTTAATTTCAGTTCGTTCACAGCAGATTCGAGGACATTGGATATTTAATAAAAAAAACCAGTGCTATCTAGGTTTCACTTCTATATATGAGCTTGATTGTGGATAAAGGCATTGTTTTTTTTGTGATTAACAATAACACCAATTACATGAGTTGCATTATAATTATATAAATAAACAACACTTAAATTCTGAAGGTAAGGTACCATTTGTTCTATGATTCATGATATGATCATGATATAATGACAATCTTAAATAGACCAATGATGGTTTCACTCAGAATTCAATAGTGTTTTTAAAGTTGTGCCTATATGCTATATAATCAACTTATTGATCATGAGCGTATCACTGTTAATCGATTTCTTCTTAATGTGGTGTTACTTGGTCCTTATTAGGCTGCGAAAATTTCGTATGTAATTGCTAATTTATATTGAAAAGACTGTCTGTTGCTTAAACATTTTACTTATCGCGGCTTCAATAAACTTTAATAATTTACACAAACAAAATTCTTTCTTACGTAGATAGGTAACTACCGTCAGTATCGTCTTGATAATTATTAAAGTCAATTAACTAAGTTTGTCATATGTTTGTAATATGTTTTTGTTTGTTGTTTAGTTATTATGTTATTCATTTAGATGTCCAAAACAAAAACAATAAATGTTATTTAAATGTTGTCTTGTTAAGGAGATAATTATGCTGATTATTTTTAATTTCAGAACATTTCATAAATTTGATTAACTTACTTCTAAAAGCTAAATTAACCTATTTAAGTTAAAATACTGTTAAAGTATATTTTGTTTCCCTAAATTATATGTCAAATCTCAGAAACAAATCCTTTTAGAGAGTTTGTAACTTAAATAAGCTTGAACATTCTTCCACTTCTTAACAAGCACTAATATTTTTAATTTTTTTCCTAGAGTACCACGTTAGCTTTAAGTATTAATTTTGAGCAAATATTAAAACCACGATTAATATCTTCTTTTACCATTGTTTTGTGATTATGAATCGAAATCAAAAAAGAATGTGTTCCAGGTAGTGTGTTTCCTCTGCGTTCGCACACTATAAAAAATTATGTCTGATTACGATATAGGTTAAGCGCTTTTTTTATCTTTACTGCAATATGGCCCGACTAAAATAAAACAATTTCAATATAGCATATGGTTTTAATACAGCTAGGTTATATTATAGCTTTATATTGCAGCGAAAATATAGCTCGTTTGGGAACCTTCACTGTCTACATAATTCCTTGGAATGATAAATATTTTTATACGACAAAAACTATAGTGAATAGGAACTATAGGATCGTATAGAATTTTAGAGTACTTCCAATGTAATCAAACACACGCCTAAACACATACAAATATTAGCATAGTTCATAAGAACGTGCTCAACCTTCGTTCGGTCAACCTCAAGTGTGGTGCGGTAAAGTTGAATTGTTTTATTACTTAGTATGTTACTGTGTATCAACATGCCAGATATGACTATAAATTAATCTATTCACCATTATTAAGGACTACTCATTTTGATTAGTCCTTGATAATGGCGTATGCTGCTAAGTCAAAAAGCAGGATCTCGAAAGAAAACATGCAGGTATGTTTATATAATTATGTCAAAATACGATGCCTCGATGCGAAAATACTACTACTTATTCTATTAATGCAGGTTCTGTATAAGTAGCTTACACTTATATATAAATTTTTTCAGTCTAGAAATTTTAAAAATAAAGATCCTATTCTGACTAATGAATTACCTTGTTAAAAATATATTTAATACTGTTTGTGAAAAAGTAAAAAAATTAGGCAATCACCTCAAAACTTACATAATTTTAAGAGGTCTGGATACACATAAAGCCTTACAGGCTTACAAACCCATCACTTGAAGTCATTTTTACTTTGGCAATATTCAATTAAAACGTAATGAAGCCGAACCTTTCTGCAAAAGATGATCACGGGTTGTGGATAAATTACCACAAAAATATGAGGAAAATACCATGGACATCGCACGGTCAAGCTGTGGATATACATAACTAAGATTATTGTATCGATTTTGATCTCTATTTCCAACAGCTGGATGACACAAAAGCAATAAATTAAAACTTATCAGCAAAAATTTATAAACACTAATGGTCAATTTAACGGAGATTTAATTGTTCAGAAAATTGAAAAATAATAAATCCTTCCAATATTTGAACATCAAAAAGCAAATATGCTGCATATTATCCAAAACAAAATTTCAGGTACTTAATTAAACCTTTTTGTCATAGGTATTTGTATGTTCGGAAGTAAAGAGATCTCTATTGTCGTAGTATAGGAAGGCCTTGAATGTCGAGCAAATTATTTACTTACCATATTACTTAAATTTAAAGTTCTGCTTACCTCGTCTGTAAATTTGTGTGTGAGGTCGATGTTTTCCTTTTGCTGTTTGGCGAACGAGGTGAGGTTAAAGAGCAAGTCAGGTTGCAACCACATCTTAAAAAAACGCATGTTGAGTATGGTCATGACAGTTTGTCGCGCTCGCAAGTATGGTGTATCAGGCGTATGCTGTACATCCATGCGTTCGCCCATTGCTGTCTCTGTAATAGAAATTTCAGCTTAGAAAAGAATATCCTAAATCAAAATAAAAACAAGCCCTGGATAGCTTCACGGTCATGAAGGTAGAAGACATGAGGAAATGAATTTGCTACATTTTATTAAATATACAATAACAATGTACTCTCTGAAACTCTCTGAAAACATCATCAATTCTAATATTTAAGTGGATATAATAATTATAAAGTAAGTTTATTACATTTTTATATATAACTTTGGTGCGCCTGCCAAAACAAATTGTATTATGGAGACAACATTCTCATTTTTGTAAATCAAGTATACTTATGTTGACGAACAATATGGAGAAGTACCAATGTTTACTTTTCCGACGTTGAAAAATTTATTAATGTACTTGACATTTGACAACAAACTCTCCCAGGATGCATTTAAATGTTTTATACGCAATATTACAATACAATTATTTCGAAAATACTGTCAATTTGAAATAACTGTAATGCTAAATCGCCGTGCCTTCCAACTGTAGGGGAATTAACAGAATACTACTGTAAAGAGCGTACCATGCCATTTTTTTTAGATAACTGCGTGCTGTCCTTTTGAGAATGACCTTGGATAATCAAAATTATTGGTTTTAGATAAGATAATGATTTGCCAGGCAAAACTAATTGCTTAAGTCACGCATAAATAAATAAAAAAATGTTTTATTTGATCACACCTACAACGGTAATAATTTGGAGCATACTTGTGCATAGGAGCTAATTATTCGTTGGACATTAAGACAAAATATTTGAATTTGTTCCTTTAGAAAAGGCGAGAAAGGGCACTTTTTGGGCCGACAATGTAGAGGTGAATAGGGTATTGTGTCGCATACTGCACTAGTTAGTTATATAAAAAGGTATCTAGTAACACTGAAAATATTTAGATAGGTACAATCATCATCTAAAATAGATTAACACTTTTGTACTTGTGTTGATCATCATCATCATATTGTTCATCGAGGCTGACCGTATGTCCGAAATGACTTTAAAATCACGGCCATTTTATCGAGGAAATTGTCGCAGCGTATCATGAAATTAATTGCTGGATAATCCAAATACAAGTAATTTGAGAGGGAAAAACTAAATAACAATAGTAAATTAAAAATACTCAATAAAATAATATAATTTTTTTATGAATTCAATGTTTATTATATTCAAGTTTCAAAATATATATATACATAGATAGGTAAAGTAACTTAATCACAGGAATAATACCTAGCATCGTTTAAATTAAAAATAATTATAATACAAAACACTCTAGTGTTGTGTATTATGTACTAGTAATATTGGACCAATCAAAAGAATTGATATAATATCAAAGAGTTGAATTAAATGATAATTCAGTTCATAATTATGATACACCTCCAGATATTATAGATCACTGTGAAGCTATACGTACCAAATACAATGTCCAGAGTGCACGCAGAAATGTATTTTAACACGTCGAATTCTCCGTTGTCTGTTTCCGATGCAAGCCTTTCAACTAAAACATCTGATTGGTCGGCGATCACTCCTAAATATTCTTCCACTATTTTGTTATGGAACACGGGTAGTAGCACTTTTCTATGCATTCTCCAGAGTCCCACTGATTAAAAAGGTTTGAGAAATGTATATTAATTTTTTACACCATACAAGCAACGTTGTAAAAGTAAGTGTTGTATTTACTGATTTTGCAATACCTCTAACCGATTTTTAGAAGAAATTAAACAGGTTCATTAATAATGGAATACAATTAAGTTGCAAGAATATCGTAGAGAGATTTCTGAAAGAATTATAGGTATTCTTATAATTTTATCAGTTAACATTTAACTTAACACCAGGAACCGTAAAATCCCATTTTAAAATTAATTCTATTTCAAGGAAAGCTTATTTAAAAAGTTACTCAATCAATATGGTTACTCTATAGTTTCTGTTACCTTATCGTTTTGTTCAGCATTTTAATAAAGTTAAAATGCCCTCAAAATAAGTGTTACCCTATTGCTTTTAAATTTTCGGTTGAAACTGCTTGCGAAAATGATATTCTTTTAAGTAAATGTAAATGTAATGTATCTGGTCATAACCTATTGAACTAAACTTGAACCATATCGTCTAGCTAATTAGCACAATAATATAGAGAGATATATAGTTTAAATATATTCTTTCGAATAAAATCACTACAGAGCAAGCCTAATATAGACTTTCAGTGAGTGGTAAGTGCTGAGTACAATTAACTGTATCTATCTAGTAAGCAATTTGGTTGCGGTAAGTATAAGGAAAGCTTAGCAGTTTGGTAAGCTTTCCTTATACTTATCGAAATCTTATCTCATCTTATACCTTATAAGGTCTATCGAAAGCCCTAACAAATATCCTTTTAAGGATAAGTAGATCCAGTCACTGCTACATGCTATACGCTTATAAATATCGTAGTATAGGTTTATTTTTGCATCTTTCAAGATATTAATTTATTTTAAGTAAAATATTTACTATAGAGATTTGTTTGCACGTGATGTTTGTGCACAATTTTCCAAAGGAACAACCTACATAAAAAATAATTTTGTAGAAGTAAATATGTGGAAACTCAAACAAATATTACACATTAGTTAAATATATACAATTAAGCAGGATACTGTAATTAGTAGCTGACCAGATAAATAACACATACAAACGTTATCAATTAAGTTTTGCCGCAATGGAAACTTTTTTAAGCCTTGATAAAAAGCAGATAACGTCTACTCTATGGACGCTATTCTGTTTGAATCGAGAGGTCCCCAGCCTGCAATTATATTCTTTTTTAACTCATTAGGTACCGAGTAAATGAGTAAATTTTTTTTGTATATTAAAAATATTTATAAGATTATTGAACATATTGTTTTATTACAATTTTATCCTTCGACTCACTATAGTGCAGAGTTACATTCGTTACATCAGTAATTTTTTTTCTAAATTTAAAATTTTTAAGGTAGTGGTGGAGCGATACGTAATATAAGTGCTCACACACTCAACACAACTCTATTTGAAGAGCTCTGGTGAACTTTTGCTTTCAACATCACAAAAAGAGTTGTTTGGTTGCTAGGTTATTTAAATAATTCGTACTTGCTCCTTCAGATGCTCTTTTGAATTGAAAATACCATTTTGACTTACACATACACTTGATAACAACGTCAAATATCGGGGACAGTGACCTAAAGAATTCTGAAGATTCATGCGATTGATGATACTTCATTCTACACCCGAGATTATTAAGTATAAAAAATACCTATGCTGGTAAAGTAATCTTTTATAATTTAAATTATCCTTAATTTCGGCATCATAAGCTATTTAGAAAGATATAATTTACATTTTGTCTTATTTCCTTACTATATTGAAGTAGGACCATTGATTAGCATGGCTTACCTGGAGCCACAAAGAGACCGTAGCCAAGCCATGGCTGAAGAAACCGATACACTATATCCTTTTCCAAACAGTTCTCCAATACTACTTGTGCATCTTCTGGATTTCTTATAGCTGTGGCAATTAATCAATAATTTAATCACTCAATATACATTTTCAAAAACAAACTCAAAATATACATACACAAATACAAATATAAATTATATATTCAATACAAATTTCTATTGCAGAAACACTAATTATTCAATAATTGCAATAATATTCAAGTTTGTAGCTTTAGGTGAAATACTTAATAAATAATCTTTGTGTGTGGCTAGTTTTACTTACCAACATACAATTTTGGACCGAACCAAACTTTTACACAGCCTTTATGTTCAAATGCCAATTGAGCCAAATCTTGGAGGTTATGAAGTAATTCTGCAATAAAATAAATAAATTATCGTTTATTGAAATACTAAGTTTAAAGCGAAAATAGTTGCAGTTGATAGACTTGTCAAAAGATTTGAATCTCATCTGTCTTATCAACAAATTAAAATCAAAAAATAAATTTAAAATAAAAAATAAGAAAAGTGAAATCAGAATTGAAACACATGCCTGCACAATATATTGTATACCATATAATACCAATAAATTAAGTTTGAAAGGTAATTGTTTGGGAATCACTGATTTGTCAATAAAGGTTTGATTCAGCTTCTCACCTAATCTTTAAAAACGTGTTATGTAAAAACCTTAACATGTTGTTCTCTTTATATAAATATATAAATATTTTTTATTAGAGAAGAACAATAAACAAGAACATAAGTATGGAGCATTTTTGAGTTCGTTGTTTGTTTTCTATTAGGAATTAGAAAAGTACGAAATTCCTATTTTTAACTGGCATATTTCATTTGAATTTTTGAATAGATTCAATTATTGATTGATGTTAGATCGTATCAAAGTTTGAATTAATAGAAATGATGTAATAAACTCTTAAAATTCCAGTATGTATCGGCCAATATTGCCTTTATTTGATTTAACTGTATGCGTAATTATACTTAAATTATGTAAAGGAGATTTTTTATGGAGCTTGGGTACCATCTCAATATTTAATTTTTATATCTCGATCTTTTTAAAATGTATTGTATGAAAAAACCGACGCTAAAACACTAAAACGGCAATATTTTGTATGTTTTGTATTGATTTTTTGTGCTGTATTGTTTCTGGAAACAATTTAGCACCTCCAAAAAATAGTATATTTTCTTTATTTAATTGTTTCAGAGTCTGTTTTTTAAGGTCTGTTAGTTTCTAAGGTCAAAATTAGATAAGAGACCGTCAGTGTTATCGACTTCTCTGTTTTTTAGTCATTGAATAAAAAATACTCGAATAGCTATTTAAATAAAGTATCATGGTAATTACAACATCTAAGTTGGCAAAAATACTCATAAAATAAAAACCACTAGGCCAAACAGAATCAAAATAATATAAGACTAAATGGCATTTATTCCGCATCAAATAAAAAAATTATCATGATAATCGGATCAGAAATCTCACCGTAATCTGTGTACATAAATTAAGAAAAATTTTAAACTAATATAGTCCTTCCTCCTTTTTGGAGTCTGTTAAAGATTAACAGTTGAGAAGTCTATACACATATAATTATAACATAACAAACATAAATATATATGAGTTAAATAAAATAATAATAATTATATACTTTTCGTGTGAATGAGACGATAAATTAAATTTTTAAATTTAAAAAATAAATTTTTAAATTTAATTTATAATAGAAATTAAAAAATTAAAAACTTGAAATTTTTATGTACTAAATAGCCACTTATCGACAGCAGGAAAACGAATAACTGCATAATTATGGACTCTTTGTCTTAACTTCGTAGAAAAATCATTTTACTACGAGAGTAAAAGTCAGACATCTCACTTGGGATTAATGATGCGAAAGACACCTATAATACAATAGTACTTACTTAATATAAAACTGAAACAAGAATAAAATACTTACTTTCAGTGTCTCCAATAAACAGGGTAGCGCTACCAATAAGCGGCAACGAAAAAGGTGTAGGGAGTGACTCCGTCATCTTTTCCATTCGCTGAGTATTCTTCGCCCAAATCCACCAGTACACCAAACCCAGGACTATTACAGCGGTTAGGATTATCATCTTGCCCTGTGAAAATTTACGGTTATTTAAGTTGCGAAATACTGAAAGCTACACCAATTTAAAAAGCTCTATAATATTTAAAAATTTGTAATGAAAACGTCAGATAAGTACACTTTAAAGTATATGTAGCTTTTGACTCTGACGTCTGAGCCTTCGTCATCAATATCCCAAATTGATAACGACGCTCGATTGTCTCCCGGTGAAACCACATCAAGTTCTGCCTGTGTTTTTTGAATACATTAAAAATCCAAAAATCATGTAGCTCATGTTTTTCAATGGTGGAAAGTTTGAAACTACATAGGCCCAGAAGTTAAAAAAAATATTTACACTAAATTAAATCTTTTGTAGGTTTTAAATGTTATTTAAAAATATCCGATACTTCCCTATTTTGATTTCAGTAGTTAGTTTCCTCAAAGATAGACATACACTGTAAATAATTCATACAAGCAGAAGACGAGTGATAATGACAAAATTAAATATTGTCAAATATTTATTTAAAAGCCAGCCTGTGTAAATAGATCAAATCGCATTGATCTCTACCAATGACAAAGCACTTTATAAAAAAACGATGATTATCACAATTTATATACGATTACTTAAATTAAAACTTTATGGAAAAGATTGAAATCAGAAAGCACTATAGGCATATCCCTTTGTATTTCTTTTGTCTTTGAAATCGGTATTTTGAGAATAGAATAATACCTTATTGTTTCCAATTACGAATAATGTAATAATTGAACAGATGTGATGTGATTGAATTTTTTCCTATCGAAATACACTCAAACAAAAATTTACTATTAAATACTTGCAGACTCTTTTAGTTCTTTTTAAGGATACTTAATTTTAATTTTTTTTTGTAGTTTATATAAAAGGAAAGTAAACTTTTAATTCTAGAAATTGTGGTACTTTATATAAGTGCTCCATTTCAGATGTAAAAGCTATATTTTGTAACCGAACATAGATGTAGAAACAATCTTTGAACAGTTTTTCATATCTTAATGTAATCTCAATAATAGAAAAACATACTTACTTCTTAAAATATCGTCACACTATTTAATAACGATACCTATGTCAAACACTTTTTTATTAATAGCGAAATAAAGTTCTACGAATGACGCGTACGCACTAAACAAGGCTTATTTCTTTACTTTGATCGTGAATCTAATCAAGTGACTGACTGAGTGTGTCACAAGGTACCTACTCGTGTATAGCGGAGAGCAAATATTTTTTGACGTTCACATAATTGATTACCGGAATTAAAACTTGTTTTAAGTAAAAATTAAAAAGGAACCTCTATCGCATTGTTTTATTGTTCTTTGAAATGACTACGTGCAAGTTCACTAAAGAGACTAAGTACTTAAAAATGTTTCAACAAATACTTACAAGTATTACTTTTTTGCAGGAGCTCTTTGAATATCATTAATTCAAGTGACTGATCTTCAGAATTTAAATTACGAATAGGTACGAAAAAATTAGAAATGTGTTAATTTTTGAAACAACACACACGAAATATTTTCTTAATTAAAAGCTTATAAAATAAATTCGAGAAATATTAATACTTATGTCACGTTTCTATTGTCTCGATTCGCGAGTGCTTGTGGACAGAAGCTATTACTAGCGGTTGCTTAAAGCAGTACCAATAATGAAACTGATTTTCGTTCGTTAGCTAGCTAGATCATGCATGATAAACAATGCTTGTGTAAATGATCAATGTGAAGTTTTGTAACAGAAATAATTTACAAATTTAAAAGGTACCAGAGCTTAATCATAGTATCAAAAACTGCATAGTTAGAAATATTATGAATTTCCCAATTTTACCTATCAAGGAACTTTACGCCAATTATTTACACAATATAAATAAAAATATTAATAAAACAATAATAATATTATTATAAAAGTGGGTACAAGATCAAGGAGTAATATAGATAGTAATGTGTATATAAATATCAGAAATATACCATATATTCTATATTTCTGATATTTACATACAATCATACATGACTCGTTACATACAATCATAAATATTAGGTCGGGGAAAAGTCTTTTCGCATATGTATAAGCTTGTAATATCTTTGACTGTACTATTTGTATCTGGCTGATTTTTCATGAAATTAAAAAGGTTTCATAAAAAGAATCAGCAAAATTTTGTTTCCTACTATTTTTCGTTTGTTTTCCTTTCTGTCAAAATAAGCGAAAGAATAGTTATAAATTAGATACATTTTAAAATATTATTACAAAAAAGGAAAAAATGCAACGCAAGTCGTTATAAAAATTTGTGTCATTTATTAACCTAATGCAATATTAGTAAGAGTAGCACAAAGTTTGTTTGCTACTCTTACTGATACCGGAAATTTTGATGTTAAAGATGCACCTCGCTCTGGTCGCCTTGTCACGGATAAAATGGACCCTATTTTTGAAAAAGTGGAACTAGATCGGCATATCAGTAGTTACGACATAGCTGAAGAACTGGAAATTGACCACAAAACAGTTTTGACTCATTTGAAAAAATACTGGGTACACAAACAAGCTCGATATTTGGGTGCCACAGGAGCTCACTGAAAAAAACCTTATTAACCGTGTACTCATTTGCGATTCTTTATAGAGACGTAATGATACCGAACCGTTTTTGAAGAGATAACTGGTGATGAAAAGTGGATTACGTATGATTACGTGGATTGTTCGGCTTGACAGATAAATAAACCTGTAGATTTAGGCTGTTTTAGAAAATAGCAAATTCCTAAAAAATTATCAATTAATTTTCAACAATGATTTTCGTTTATTATATTGTGATTTGATTTTGAATCGCAAACGAAATCACTGTTAATTTTCATTGAGTTCTTGCGGTACACTATATTGTTGAGCTTTATTGTACACCCAGACTTTTTGAAATTATATTGTTTTAAAGTAGTTTCAATTGTCATTCCCATTTACAATTTTATTTAAACTACTGATTTTTAATTTTTAAAACAGTCTTCTGAAACTATCCCTTTCCAATATCTGTTGACATTAAACAATTATTTGTTTTGGAACACCAAAATAACACAATGTGGAACAATAAAGGGATCAAGCGCATACATCCAAGTCTTCCGTGCAATTGAGTAATTTTTTCAGAATAGCAAAGATTTGTGACTATTTTATGTAGTCTGATTTAATGAATAAAATATTATAAATAGCCGTTTTTTATCTTGGGTGCGCTTGAATCTCACTCGCTGCGCTGCAGTTAGAGCTATTTAATCATACGTAGAGTTCTAACCTTCCTTCGTTACGCTCGCGGTGCAAGTCTGCACCCGTAACCTAGGACACTGCCCTTTTCACTTGGTATATAATCTATTAATCTCTAGAACTGTGTGCTGGAACCTTTTTATAAAATAGGCATATCGCGCTTTTCCTGGGTGTAATAATTGTGATGTAAGTTAGAGAGGTAAGGGGGCTACCAGTCACCACTTATATATACAAAAACGAGCACCATATAATCGTAACCGGAACTTATCATCTTATTAATAATCCAACGTTATTTTGCTTCAGAACATTCTATATATTATACTATTATTAAAACTATTTAGAGTACCGTAGAAAGAAACATTTAGACTTTCGTCCATTTGAAACAACTCCCTAATCATATAGAAGTGAGACGTGTAACTGCAATTTTTTTAGAATTAATAAATGTACCTTTTCTTATAAATTTATAACTTTTCAAAGACGTCACTCCCCATAAGTTTCTAGTACCTATAGCATATTCTTGTTATTTTTGTATTACATACTAATTACGTCTCCGTAATTTCGTCACAAACTATGAATTGCGAGTCACGCTTTTCAACTCTGTCCACAACACTTCACATCTTTATATAGATTGTAGGCGTTAATAAAACTGGTGTTATCATCACGCTTGACAGTAATCGTACGATTTTTGCTAAGTAACGTGGTCTTCAGGACTCTGGATCTCATTATGTTGGTTATAGCCTTAGTGTTTGTGTGCGTTGTTATATATTACATAAATTTCCGACGCATGCGTAAGCCGCTGTACGATGTATCTGATATCCTGCCCACTGTAGGAGACCTACCTTTTCTGGGACATACGCATTGGTTCATTGGGGGTCCTGAAAGTGAGACTTCGTTCTTTAATTTTCAGTTATTTGTGAAATTCACAGACTACATTTAGCTCTTGGAGTAGTCTTAGTTATAGATTTTTTAAAGTGTTGAAATCATTTCCAGAATTGTTAAGTAATATTCGAGAGTTGGCGGAACTTGTGGAATCTAATGGTGGTACTAGTAAAGTTTGGATTGGACCCTCTCTCTACTTTGGTGAGTTATCGTTTATTTATTTAAAATTTTAAGACTTTATACTCTAACTTCATATTATTTATTAACTCACAAACACGTGACGGGTTGACTGAAGATATCTCTTTTAGCGATAAGTCTCCACTTTGCATACTACTGTGTACATTAAAGTTTTATTCATTTACTATATCATCTTAATTTAACAATTTTTTTACACCCAAAGATTTTAAACAAGCACAAAATAATAACAGAAAATTGTACAAAGGTACTGCTTATTTCTATATTTTTTTTTCATTCCTTACCTGCATTATTGTAACTATTATTATATGAAAGAAAATATTTAAATTATAATATAAAATTAATATTTTGGAAGACATTACGGTTTATACTCATCACAGAAACATATCTACCTGGATTCAAAATAAAAAAGCTTTGAATCCAGGTCATTCATAATTGAAATATACTCCGTATTATCTTATATAAACATAAGCTTTAGTTGGTTTGATTGTTCGATATATTATTATGATTATCGTTTTAACATTAAGCAGAGATTCACACTTTTATGTTTCGACTTTTTTAGAATTTGAAAAGTCATTCAAATTCGAATCAAAAAATAAACCTTGTTCACTTTTTGAATTTTAAAAAATTCGAAACATTTTCATAGTTTATTTTCTATATAAATGTCATATGAGTGTAAAAAAGTTGAATTGAATGAGGCGTTAGTATAAATTTTAATATAATTTAAAAATTTATATAAAATTGATTTTAGCCTATTTATAACAAATATTACATACATATTTTTTCTACACTCATTCATTTCCAATTCTTTGGCAGAAGTTTTAAATTATATATAAATATATACTTAATTATAGCATATAATTTATACCAGCTTACACCATCTGTTAAATGTACGATTAAAGTGTTAGTAAATATTAATAAATAAATTTTATAAATATTGTTGATAAATTAAATACATAAATAATAACTTCTAAATACCTAGTATGGCTGCATACACATTTGTATGCCAACTTTGTATTTTTGTTCAAACGTCTCATATGATTCTACCAAGTAAAAAAAGCCAAAGCCAAACCAAAGCCTTTGATCGGGTCTGGCACAAGGCTTTTTCTCCTAACTCCCGGCGTACGGTCTACCCACCAAGCTGTGTGCCTGGATCGCTGGCTTCCTGCGTAAGCGGAGAATCCGTGTCCTCTCTGATGGATGCGCTTCGCGGTCAGTGAATGCTGGTGTCCCGCAGGGTTCTGTTTTATCCCTTACACTTTTTCTTCTTCATATCAATGACATGCTTTCATTGACATTGCTATGCAGACGATAGTACAGTGCATGGGGGAAATTATGGACACCCAGCAGTTGGCTGGGCGCGTGGATGTGGGGAGAGAGAGAGCGAATCTTACTATTGAGCTCGATAGGGTGCTGGACCTTGTCTCTGAATAGGGATATAAGAATCTTGTCGAATTCAATGCTAAGAAAACGCAGGTGTGCGCGTTTACAACTAAAAGTCACCGTTCCTTCCCCTTCCTTCTCATCAGGGCACCACTATGACATTACAGAGCAGTATCACCTTGCTCGGCATGGAGCTACGCTGTAATCTAAACTCCAGGGATTACATCAAGGCCGTTATCAAGACCGCCTCTCGGAAACTCGGAGTCCTGAACAAGGTATATATTTCACACCTGACCAGTTATGCCTGCTGTATAAAACCCAGGTCCGGTCTTGTGTGGAGCTCGCACCTTTGGGATGGCTCCGCTCAGTACCTCCTCGATGCTCTGGATAGATTGCAGCGTCGCGCTATGCGTATCATAGGCAATGCGGAGGTAACGAACACCCTAGAGCCTCTGCAACTACGTCGCGACATAGCGTCGCTAAGTGCCTTTTATCGTTTGTACCATGGAGAGTGCTCTGAAGAGCTCTTCGAACTTATCCCTCCCTCTCCTTTCCTACTAAGGAGTACGCGTGCTGGTCTACGGAGTCACTCCTTCACTGTACTGTATTTTACATACTAAGAGATTTTCTTCTCTGTCGCACAACTAGAGCATGGAATTCCTTACCAGCACACGTATTTCCTCCTTCTTATAACATGGGTTCCTTTAAAAGAGGCGTGAAAAAGCACTTTTTGGGCCGGCAAGGTGAGGGTGGCTAGGGCAGTATGTCACATGCTTCACTAGCTATTTTCACATATGGACTCCTCTACTGCTTATCATCAGGTGGTGTCTAGTCATTTGCTGTGCTTTATATATAAAAAAAAATTAAAACCTAAGACGTATACATTTGGCGATGAAGTTATAAAAATGTTTTATTTTTCGAGAACTTTAGTAAAGTAGATTAAAAGTTAAGTAAAAAAAGCTGCGGTTATATAATTCATAATATATATCAATTAACACTTTTATGCACTATTTTCTACTATCTTGTAGTTAGAGCTTCATATGTTATATGAATGATAGATCTTCCTAATAATTGATAATACACTTGTATATGATGAATTGTTAAGAATCTATTAGTTTGTTGTTATAAATAGAATATCAAGGAACCGAAAATTTTAATTATTTTTTAAATATTGAAATATTAGGATAAAGATTAGGCTTATCAAAAGTTTCGTATGATCACTCTGCACTCGAAAACCATTAAAAATTGAAATAATTAATAGTTACAACTTGAAGGGTACATTTTTTTTTCAGTAACGCTTAATCCAGAAGATGTGCAAAAAATTTTAGAAAATTGTTTGGCGAAGGACTCGTCCTACAAATTTCTGCAGTCATGGCTGGGGAATGGCCTGTTCGTCGCTCCAGGTATGTATGGGACCCAGAACCAGTTTCCGAGGTTCCTGGAACATTGTTGTATAGTATGTATTTAGTTAGTACTCCAAAGGGTAGTCCACTAGCTTAGCCAGCTTAGCTTATCATGATGAAGTTAACGCTCAACATAATTTCCTCAGCAATATTAACTAGAAATAATGATCCATTTTAATTTAGTGTTAAATATTATATCATTAATTTCATCACAAGCACAATCTTCGCTGTTCTTAGAATTCAAAGATACTTACTAAAGATTTTACCTAATCATGCAATACATTATCTGTAAAAAAATCTGTAACAGTTAGGTTATTGACTATGTTATATAGCCCCTTCTTGATAATATAATGTATTAATATTATTATAATACATAATTACTAAATTAAATTACGCAACTCTAACATGTGGTTTTTTTACCTACGAATAGATTAGTGAAACGGACTTAGAGTCCTTACTAAATTGTAGAATACCCTATGGTTTCAGAACTTTTTACAGATTATTCACATCATGTCCTTGGATAAAGACACGTATGTGTCTTTATATAATTAGATATAGAAACAGTCATGTGATTTTATTGTCACACTCGCATTAATATCCTTCATTTTACGAAAATATATAACAAACTTACAAAAGTGTTCGCCATAAATAGTTAAAGCTAATAATAAACTCTTTTCCGATTATGTAATACACAGATTATTTAAGGGAATTTTTACATGTGTAGCTTGCGCATAAATTGAACACATCAATAATGATACCGAAGCAAAGTAATAGTGTGGACTAACAATTCACACATTTCGCATCTTGACGTAACAAACAGTCAATGCTATGTTAAATAAATAAAGCAACATTCGTTAATGTGTATAAGACACACGGAAATTAAATATCTAATATTGTTACACGGAAGAACTTACGAAGATAGAATTTTTAGCATGGATTAGCTTATTAGATTTAGCATAAAGTGAAGCAAATTTATAAATTGACACGATGTTACGTTTACCTTGACTACACAAATTAATATTTTATTACCCATGTTAGGGTACCGCACCTTACGTAATATACTTCTATAAGAATATTTTTCCAAATCCAAAGTTTACACGGTTATTTCTATAAAGATGTTTTTTAATTTTTTTCTAAATAGGGTAGCCAAACCCCTAAATAATGAGTATGCACACTTTTGTTCACATAGAGATCCATGTGCAGCAAATTCGGGTCCATGAATTTTCAACACTTTGAATATTACTTACAAATGCTTCTGAAATTTAAGGGAGTCTAAAATATTTTAAGTATATTTAAATTCAAAAAAATGTATAGGCGTTTTAGACTTCGACTGTTGACTGAAAAAAGCAATTATTAATTAGATTTCCAAAGAATTAAAAGAAGATTTTTAAGTTAGATACACTACAAGCGTTGCTAATCATAATTTAATATGCATGAATGTTGCTAAATATGTGTGTATTCAATTCTTATTCTTAAAAACATTTACCTTTGAACATGGACACGCCATGTTACCATCAAGTAAATGTTTTTGGCTTACGCATATATTTATATTACAGAATGTTGCTCAGCAGGAATCAGTCCTTGAGTGATTTTTGTATAATTTGACAAAAGTTTTTCAATAAGTAACTAAATAAATAAATTGTCAAATATAAGATTCTTTGTTTATTTTTTTATCATGAATATAATGATTTCTTTCCAAAAGCATCTTAATTTGATAAACTAAGGATAACTGATATTTTCACGAAAAATTAAAGTATCGTTTTTTATACATTCAATTTCAGTGGAAATGTGGAAAGTACACAGACGAGTGCTAATACCGGTATTCCACAACAAGGTGATAGACGACTACATAGAAACATTCGGCCAACAGGGTACAATCCTGATCAAACGGCTCGAAGAACAAGTCGGAAAGCCAGAATTCGATATATACAAATATATTACTTCATGTATGCTCGATATTGTGTTTGGTAAGTTTAATTCAGTATATTTCATGTTTCAAGCAACATAACAATATTTGTAAAAGGAAAGATTTCAAAAATGGGACTTAAATAAACTTTGACTACTAAAATTTTAATATAAATTGCTTTGTAAAAAAAATGATATAGTTAAGGTAAAAATAGACCATGAAGATTATATAAAGTATTAAGAAACGAGTAACTAGCAAAAGAGTTGAAATTTAAAATTCAGTGTAAAATTTTGTGCACACAATTAACCTCAAATTTGAATATAGGTTTCAGGAGAAACACCCAGGTTGTAAATAATATATTTGAGGAAAATTAATAATGTCAAAGTATTTAAATGTAGTTATCATTGCTTATTGACTAGTAAGATCCAAATTTTTAAATGAAGTTTATACATCTAGTTAAAACTGGTTTATTTTATACGTGTGAATACTTTTAAAGCAAGTAAACCGAAAACAGTATATAAACATGCTGTATGCTAACTCATTCCTTTTTATTGCTTAAAAATATATAAAGGTAAATCATCCGCATCAAAGACATACAAATCTATAACTTACAAATTATCTTGAAGGATGCCCAGAAATAAGATAGAATAAAAGAAAACTGAAAAGAACTTCATCAAATACTAAAGTCTAAATTGAAACTTCAGAAACGGCGATGGGTGAGAAAATGGACGTGCAGCACAACCCGGATACGCCGTACCTGCGTGCACGCAGCTGTGTCATGTCTATCATCAACATGCGGCTGTTCAAGGCCTGGCTGCAGCCTGACGTGCTCTTTAAACTCACACCCTACGCCCGTATCCAGAAAGAGAACATAGATCTTACGCATAAATTTACTGATGAGGTAGATACATATAAATTAAATTCATTCGTACCTTGATATAATATGAGCTCTATTATCTCTAGTTACATTAACCCAGAAATAACATATTTACTATTACTAATCTATTGAATATTCAAACCAAAAATTTACTTTTTCTTTTTAGGTGGTAATGAAAAAAAAAACTCAGTACGAAAATGAAGAGCCGCATAAGGAAGGTAAATTTCATAATTCTATTTAAATATATTTTTTTAAATACTTATATAAAAAAACAATTTTGTTTAAAATATGAAATATTTTAATATACTTCAATCACCTTCTAGGTAAAAAAGATTTATTAGAATTACTCCTGACACGAGAAATAAAATTCACAAACGAACAGCTTCGTGAGCATATCGACTCCATCACCATCGCTGGCAACGACACAACGGCACTCGTCATCGCGTACGCACTTCTCCTGCTCGGAACACACGAGGATGAGCAGGACAAAGTATATGAAGAGTAAGTAAATTCAAAATCACTTTTTTTCATGTCAAAAATTAACAAATAAAGCAATGACCACGGTATGTAATTAGTGACCATCCAGTAGGTAGAGTAAATGGGTAGAAACAGATGCAGTATCAACAAATGTAATACAATTTTATCAAATTACTTCATTTAATAAAAATAAGTATTTATATATAGATCGATAGAATATTCTTTATTAAATATGTATTTTTAATATTTCAGAATAAAATCAGTATTTGGTGACTCAGATAGGCTTCCAACCAAAGAAGACTTAAACAGATTGGATCGTTTAGAAAGAGTGATCAAAGAAACAATGCGCCTGTACACAGTCGTTCCGATCATAGGAAGGAAAACTCAAAAAGAAACGAAACTTAGTAAGTATAAACTACAACATAAATTTTTATATCCATAATAATATCTCGTAAATGTCTAAGTAACACTGACTGACTGTCTGTCATAACCACAAACCTAATTAGAGGAAATTTGGAGTGGAGACAGATTACAACGAGAGAAAGTTCAAAGACTACCTTTTATGCAATCACCACTAACGCGAGTGGAGCCGCATCTTCCAACTAGTTTTTTACATATTTTTAAGCAATTGATAAATGTTAATAACTCGATATAAGTAATACCAATGTCGCGCAAATTTGGCACAAAGACCGCCTATCTTATCTCTTTTTATTTAATTAACATATTTAATTAAATATTCAAACAGTGTATTTAAAACTAACAATGGCACTCTTGTACAATAGAATCCCATATTTCCGCGAGGGCCTGATGAAGAGACTGAATAAATATTAGCAGTCTTCGGTTCAGAAGTTACGTTTTATGTTTACTACTTCCATCTAAGGTTAAATAGTTTCCTTACTATGTACGTAAATTGTTGACATAAAATGACGTCACTCCCCAACGAAGATCTCCAATGTTCAACCATCCGTATATTATTATTGCCTAGGACATCTATTTTGCTAAGCAAAACAAAGCAATTCCATGAATTGCTTGTACAGCACTTATTTGAAATGATGTTTTAAAACAGTACACTCGAGTGGTATTCTCGCAGTACCCTTGAATCGAACTATGATTCATAGAATCGAAGTATGATCTTCAAAAACAATTGTTTTTGGTGTAAAACCATATAAAATATATGAACTTTTCGGAATTAAAAAATTAAAAAAACATATTGTAAAAATATTTAAAAAATGTAAAATTGTAAATTTATTGTAAAATTACTATTGTAAAATTCGTTCTAAGAGTAACTACATACTAAAAAGGTATTTTTGAGTGGAATCAAAAACATTTATATGTGGTACACGGTTAAAGTAATCCTGCATCAAACTAATTACAACAAACATGCCGTGATAGACAAACGAATTTATAAATGTCACTAATTTGGTGTTGGGATAATGAAATCAATTGAACAATAAAGGATAAATTGTGGGTCAATTTATTGTTATATATAATTCAAGTATTTATTTTTACATTAAAGTGTAAGTTGGCTACTATCTATAGGTTTCAATCCACAGATAGCTCTTACGCACGCTTTTGAGCTCGAAACAATTTTTCTGTGTATTGAGTATGTCATGGGATTTAAAATGACATCACGTCGTTTCTATTTGCTTTTATTTTACGTTTTCTAGGTGAAGGATAATTATCATACGTAAGATAATTTCCAATGCCACACGGTTATTTAATTTTCTATGGTTTTTAGAAGTAAAGGAGTATTTTACCCATCATTGATACTTAATTTATTGATATCAACTAGTTATATTTAAGGCCTAGTTAAAAAAAGCTATTTTATTTACAGCTAACGTGACCCTACCTGCAGGCGTAGGATGCGCAGTTGCACCATTCGTGATGCATCGGTCTAAGAGGCTCTGGGGTGAAGATGCCAACTGCTTCAACTCTGATCGTTTCTTGCCTGAGAACAGTGTAGACAGGCATCCCTGTGCTTTCATTCCCTTTAGCTACGGATCTAGGAACTGCATCGGTATATTATTTAAACTTAATAATAATTTCCACCTTTTCTTTTAATACGATAATAAATATATCTATTTTGCGCATGTAATCACTGTCTCCTTAAATTAGTCTACGTACTTGTGCATTATATGAACAGATTTACTAGTGAAATATATTTATGTATATAAAGCTTATTTTTTTCTAAAGTTACTCTTTACTTTCTAAAGTTTATTATACTTAATTGATATTTGGTTAACTGTTACGTACGACATGGAGATTTTTTTATGCAGTGTTTTTTGAGTGCAGGTATGTAGTAAGGGACGAAAGGATAAGATTACTACATATAAATTATCTTTGAAGTATTCAAGATTTTTTTCAACTCGTATAATCAAAGATTTTTTTTTTCATTAGCTCATGGCAGTCTTTATTTATTGGGTCATATATTTTTTCTTACAGGACGTCATTTTGGTATGCAAGTGATGAAAAGTATTCTCGCTACTATCTTAAGAACGTACAAAATCAAGTCAAAAGCCATCAACCGCCTTAAAATTGAGATCCTACTGTTCCCAGTTCCAGGTCATATGGTTACTATAGAGAAACGATATCCATGAAGTAGAAGTAATTAATTATAAACCTTTGCCTATAGATTATAAGAATAATTATTTATTTTGGTAGATAATATTTTTAAGTTTTCATTTTTTTAGTAATTTAACAGAAGCTCTTGTTGTGTTTTAAAATGTTTAAATTTAGTATATAAAGTTCATATTTATTTAATAAATCTTATTCTTATAGCGCGAATCCATCCAATTTATATTGACGGTCTTTCTTAAATTTAATTTACTAAGGCCCCTAACTGAACATAGAAATTATACTATAATAACTTGACTGTAGTACTTGACACATGTTATTATTATATCCTTGGCCGAGTATTACTATAAAAAATTTGGGTACTTTAACATAATCGTTATTATACTTTATGAACATTTATATATATACTTTTAGGTTTTTATTATAAGTTTGAAAGAGACCCTTCTTTATAAGTTGTTTTGCAATTTAAGAGTGAAAATAGATAAATGTGGCCATTTTCAAATTTTTGTTTTATTTTCTTTATAACATTTACTCTTCTTTCGATACTTTAACTCAATGAAAATATATAATGATGCAGATAATATATGAAATGCAACGTATGAACGGATATTAGTATTTTCATGTCAAATAAATGTACAATTAATTTAGTATGAGAATTTTAAGGGTCGCCTGGGTTCTGCATATTTTACTACATACTTTACTTTTATTAAAACAATCGATTTTATATCCCTCTTTACACGGTTATATAAAGAAAGGAGAGTTTTTAAATACAATATCTGGAATCTTTATCTAAGTATATATGTTTTTCTTTTCTTAGTTTTAAGTGTTGTGAAAAAGTGCTCTAGCTGTAAAGTATTTATTTTTTCGTTTTTGTAGGCTACTAAAAATCTATTTTTTGAAGCAAATTTCTGTCTTTTTCCCTTATAAGCCCTCTAGAATTTACTCCTCAATAGAGTAGTAGTATCTATTGAGTCTGGTATAAGGATATTTAACAAATTATTTATTAGATTTCTGGGCAATAAAGGTTACACCTAATGAGACCGGTCTGTCATTACAGACAGGACTGTTTTGGCTGATATCGTACTGATGGACCAAGTAGAATCGCGTGTGTTCTTAGTGGATGTCACCATTCCTGAAAGCTGAATCAGATAAAAAGATCAAGTATTTGAATCTGGCACACGAGGTTAATGATATGTGGAGGGTGAAATCCACTGAGATCATACCAGATCTCAACCAATGGTCTCGTCCCAACTTCTCTTCGCGACCATCTGAAGACATTGGGACTGGGTGATGAACCAATAATTGCGACTTGCTCGATAACGCCAGAATTTTCCGGCGATTCCTCTCTCTGTCGTCCTGGCTCGAGGCAGTCTGGCCTCCTCTAGCGAGGGGTATTCTTCGAGGGACTGGGAGGAGTTAAAATTGATTTGTGAATTAATAATTATAATTATTTATTTGCCTAAATATGATTACATAGGATGTTCTACAATGCGTTAGTTAAAAGGGTTAGCACCAGCAGGCTCCCAATGCTTATATTGAAAAAAAAAATTTAGTAAGTAAATTAAGATATAAAACCACTATAAAAATGTAATCATGTATATTCTTTATTACAAGTTCAAAGCATATGAATCCGTATACATTGTTACAAGTACATATTTATATTTATGAATACAGTACATACGTACAAATGTACAGTTATTTTACTTGAGTAAATGACAAGTAAATATAACACAGTGGACATATGAAATCCTATTAGTTCATGGAGGTATTTCACATAGAATAGAAATCACTGACAAGTTATTGTGCTCATAAAATATTATTTATATTCAAACAAAATGTATGTGTTTATAGTTGTGGTTTTGTGTCTAGTGATATATTATTTGAATTTTCGACGCTTACGGCGACCACTTTACGAGCTTTCTAATAAATTACCTAATATTGGCAACTTACCGTTATTGGGGCACATGCACTGGTTTTTAGGAGGACCAGAAAGTAAGTAATATCTTAGTCTTTTTCCAAAATAAAATGAGATGATATACGTTTATACATTAAAAAACTTGCTAATAGTATGAAGTTTAAATACTTTTTCTTCATAAGATTTAAAATATTACCAACAGATATGTAATATTCTTTTTTAGTTCCTTTTGTCAGTACATATTTTAACTTACTGCTTATTTACCTATATAAATAGGTTCCTATCTACGATAGTCTTTCTTGTCTAGTCTTACGTCTCATAGTTGTGTGGAGCTCCTTCGTACATCCGATGACATATTAAAGTATTAGACCAGGTTGACACAGTAATGATTTCACGCACCAACCAGCCTTGGGGCAGCGTGATGGATGTTTATGAAAGAAGGCTTATGCCCAGCAAAGGGCCGAATATAATAGGTTGGGGGGAAAATTACTTAGCATTTAATATGAAAATTCAAGACATTTTTGTTTTGCCATACGTGATCCACTTTTCATCACCAGTTATCAATCTCTTTAAAAACGGTTCTGTTTTATTACGTCCCAACAAAGAATCGCAAATGAGTACACGGTTTCATTAGGTTTCTTTCAGTGAGCTCGTGTGGCACCCAAATTCTTTGATTCTTATTTTGAAATGTCATAAAAACCAGGCAGATACAAATAGCCAAAGATATTTTATTACATGTTTATACATACTATATGCGAAAACACTTTTTCCCCGACCTAATATGGTGGATGGGATGAAGAGAAATGGATGGGATGGGAAAAGAATGTTGATGATGATAGGTACGAGTCCCTTCACCTCTCAACACAATTGCAGAGAGGAGCTACAATCTAATATACATTTAGCTATAATATAATAATGAGTAACTAAAGCATTCACTGTCTTAAAATTTTCAGAGATGTTAACAAACATTACAGTTTTAGTTAACCAAATAGAAGAAGCTGGTGGAATCGGTAAATTATGGCTTGGAACTTCTCTGTATTTAGGTTAGTGAATAAATTATGTCCGATAGGTAAATTACATAGAAGTTAATGCATTGCACGCTAATAAGCCTTTTTATTTACGTTTAAGTAATGCACTCAAACGTAAACTACACACTTATGTTCGAAATTTGTTTCTTCAATCATTCAAACAAGGAATTACATTTTTTCCCGCTTACGAACACATCCGCTGCTGGCGACCGACGACAGGCGTGTACTTGGCGGGCACTAGGAATACCCACTTAAACTCCTGAGCCCTGTGCTCTTTATGGGGACAATGTGGGATCTGTCGAAGCATTCAAAAGACCGCCGCCCCACAGCAAGATTTGAGATTTCTTTGTTATTAATTCCTATATACCAAATATTCGACATAAGCAACTAATGAATTCTAATAGCAATTAAGTAGTAAATCTACTTACAAAACACTTTAATATCAGGCAAATTTTATATCAGTTAGAACAATAATAATATCTTTAAAACAAATGCTAGTACTGCTATATTAATATAAAGATGTCTCAAGTATTTTTGTACGCTTTGTTTTTTCAGTGTGCGTTAATCCAGAGGATGTGCAAAAAATATTAGAAAATTGTCTTGAAAAAGACAATACGTATAAATTCCTACGAGACTGGTTGGGTAACGGACTGTTTGTTGCTCCGGGTATGTATATTTATTTTACTAATAGGATAAATAAATTGTATTAATAATTTTATTTAAGATCACAAGAAGTTTAGTTTTCTTTTGCTGCGATAATAGCTGCAGAAGTAATTTCCTTTGTCGCATTTGCTTTACATCCGGTTCGTATCGAATTATTTAAAAAGATATAAAAATTCAGACCCGAATAAGATTATATTAAGAAGTATTTAAGTTATATGTAATACTTAATAATGTAATTACATTTTGTTACCTGTGCGCCTGGTTGTTTTCATTTATGAATGATTCTTTCGGTTGGTATCATAGCAGATAATTTTTCAAAAATCTTTAAATGCAGTTTTAATTATTTTTTATAATAAAGGAATGTTTCGTTTCAGTAAAATATGCCATCATCAATATTAAAGGTAAACTTTTCCTCCAACCACGGTTTTTTTCCATCCGGTATAAATGATCTAGTAATTCTCATTTTAGTGAAGCTGTGGAGATCGCATCGACGTGTTTTATTGCCAATATTCCATAATCGAGTTATTGAAAATTACGTGGAGGTGTTCGGGCAACAAGGAAAAGTGCTCATCCACCAGCTCAGCAAGCAGGTTGGACGAAATGAGTTTGATGTCTACAAATACATCACCTCATGCATGCTAGATATTGTCTTTGGTCAGTACTTATACAAGTGAAGTCTTTTAAATCTATATAAAAGCTAATGAAATATATAAATGAAAATTACTTGCAATAATGTAAAAAATAAGAACGTGCAATAAAAAAAAGCAATTCACGAAGTTATATACAATATATAGAAACCGTTTGAATAACTTTGTCGTTGTAAATCGTCTATTACTGTCGCACTATGTGTACAGTGATTCGACCTCTTTCAAAGTCAAAATATATTATTCAACAATGGTACATATATAAGTATACACTTGTAGATTGTCAATATAAGCCATCGTAAAACGGGAGGTCTAGTCCTGAGAAAATCAGACAAGAAACTCAGAAAGATTTGTATGTTAAAAATGGTTTGAAAACATTTTAAAATACACAGTTAATAATAAAAATTTGCATGTTAAAACCGATGAAATATTTTTTTTATTCCAGTTGGTACACACATTCTTATCGTCTATATATTTGTGAACCTTATAGTAGCCTACATTTGTATAAAGGCAGATCAGTTATATTTGAGGGACTTTGTTATAAATTTTTATACATTTCCCCATAAACGAGTGATTTGTCGTGTCGAGCCTAAAGTTTGGCAGAGCAAGGATGTTTTTATTCTCATTATTCTTTAATTTTAATATGTCTGCCAGCCTGCCTTACATTTGCTAAATAAAATTGGATAAACTTGGTTTTGTCTGAATTTAACTATAGATTATTATGTTCAAACCAGCACAGCACTTGAGAACCGTCGCATTTAAATTTATTGTTTTACACGGCCTTATTTACAACAACTTTTTGATTCTTTTTACGCAAATTGATTCAAAAAGCTTTAAAGAATTAATTGATACTCTATATTTTTTAATTTACCCAATAACGTTTTACGAACAACACAATCAAACGCCTAAGACAAATCACAGAAGGTCACTTGAATATCCTATCGGTTCTACGAAGCACTAAAATTGTGTTTCTTAAGAGGCTACTCTTTTAGTATTTTTACTTTTAGTGAAGGCGATTCTATTATGAAACAATTCATTTTAAGTAAAATTAATTCAGCATTATTTTCTCAAATTTTTTTTCAATAAATCCATTTGTTTTAATACTGTTGCTAGAACGAGAGCTTCGACAACGATAAGTGACAGATTTTTTATATGCGAAGCGCAATATTTTTTTCTTTTTAAAATACCTATCTGACAGAGAACCTTATGTTTTCTATTTGACTTTATTTTATATTCTTTTGAATTATAACATCTTTTTACAATTATACTGTATTTAATTTTTCTACTACTTATTATTACAGAAACGGCGATGGGTGAGAAGATGGATGTGCAGCATAACCCAGACACACCGTACCTGCGCGCGCGCAGGTGCATCATGTCCATCATCAACATGCGGCTCTTCAAGGCATGGCTACAACCTGATGTACTTTTCAAGCTCACGCCTTTCGCCCGTATACAAAAGGACAACATAGATCTAACTCATAACTTCACTGATGAGGTAATTTATAGCCCAAATAATAGTGCGTAGGTTTGGTGACGTAAATATTATATTAGGTCAAATATTCATTCGCAACTAAGTAGATATTGTGTTAATAAC
Organism: Acentria ephemerella; assembly: GCA_943193645.1. Lineage (NCBI taxonomy): Eukaryota > Metazoa > Arthropoda > Insecta > Lepidoptera > Crambidae > Acentria > Acentria ephemerella. Next base: position 5,191,814 of record OW971891.1, read on the forward strand.
ATAAATTTCGACGTTTAAGGTGGTCAAAAAAAAGAGGTCAGCCTTGGAAAATGGAAAACTAAACGAAGGTATGTGAATAAATTTGTGAAGTTGGCTATTATATAAATGAAAAAAATTTCGTTGTCACTTTTATCATTATTTGCAAGTGAAAAGATAAGAAAATGTTGAGTTTCGGTTTTAACACAACCTGCAGATTATAGGTAGAAGTTGTGATGAAGTAGGTAGCATCAAGTTTAAAATTTGTAAAGTAAAATGACGAAAAGTTACCGCAATTCGTCTTCGCTACTGGTTAGTCACTTTTGTCTGTAAGGATTTTAAGCAAAGCACTTTTTCCATTAAAATAATAAACTGAAATTTTATATTCTGTTATTTATTAAAGTAGATGTAGGAAAATTAAGAGTATAGTATGATCCAAATTAGAGTTAACTATGCAATAAACATATGTTTTTTTTATTTAATGTAGGAAAGTACCTATCTTGTCTAAGTAAATATCTTGTCTAAAATATGTCACCTACTAACCAATTTCCTCCGTACCAAATTCAATAAGCTTAGTATATCGAGTACCATTCCACTTATCAAATGCTTTATCAAATATTTTTTTAGCGATAGTAAAGATTATGTTATTTATCTTATATATTTTGATTGCAGGACGGAAAGACATTTTAGAACTCCTCTTAAACAGAGACAACAAACTTACTGATCAGGAACTAAGAGAACATATAGATTCTATAACGATAGCAGGAAATGATACTACAGCCCTTGTCATTTCTTACACAATTTTTTTATTGGGCCAACACGATGAAGAGCAAGACAAAGTGTACTTGGAGTATGTGATGATGATTATTATTTACTTGATTTAAAAACGCCTGATTTCGGTACGGCAAATTCAAAATATGATATTCAACAGTGGACATATAAGTACACTATTGAACGTCAACTCTTTGCCAGCCAGCTATTGGTAAATATACCAGGGCTCCTTGGGATTCTCGATCGCACGTCAATAGAAAAAATAATTGCTAGAAAAATTAAAATGCACAGCCAGTAAACCACCAGTACACTTATAGAAGTTAGCAATAAAATAACATTACTTTGTAAGCGATATAGTGTTCATGTATTGCAATTAATGTCTAGGAGCAGTAGTACTATCTGAAATATGTCAGCTTATAGCTTCCACTTGATATACCTCTTACGATCAAGTAGGACCTAAGTTTGACAGTCAAAATCTTTTATTAAACTTTAGTAAATTTCTATCTATTATAGAATGTCAATTTAAACCTGTTTGTTATGAGAAGAAGAACAGGCAAGAAACTCAGCAAGTTTTGTCCCTCTCTTTTCATGTAATTGTGAATAATTTGAAAAATGTTAAAATCACAAAGAAGTATAAATTAAAGTACTTATGACTCAATAAAAATTAAAATTGACAATTTTATTCAAGAAATTATATTTAACATGTACTGAAGAATATGGATAAGAAAGACTGTATATGATGTGTGCGAAAGTAAAAGGCAAAAGGGTGTCGCTACTTACATGTAATTATTTTACAGATTAATACACATGACAAAGAAAATTCATAAGTTTCCTTTTGAATAATAAAAAAATGTATTGGTATAATTATTATAAAAACAACTAGAAGGAGTTCGCAACGTTTACTTTAAATTTGTGTAAAGGCAGTTTAGTTAACTTTATTATAAATCTCTATATATTTTCCCATGAAAGAGTGACTTGTCGTGTGCCTAAATGTTTCCAAGCCAGTGTAATTTGTTTTTATCCTTAGTATTTATCACTTTATTCGGGTAAATAGCAAAATGTTCCCATACTAATAACATGCAAACTACTTATTAAAGAACTCCTTATGAAAGATTACCAACCAAATATATTTTTAGTTTCTATAAACTAGTACTTTTATTATGTATTTTTTCAGGTTAAAAAGTATATTTGGAGAATCAGAAAGGATACCAACTAAAGAAGATATAAATAAAATGGATTATCTAGAGAGAGTTATTAAAGAAACAATGCGTTTGTACACAGTTGTTCCTATTATTGGAAGAAAAACTAAAAAGGAAATTCAAATCGGTAGAATATTTTCTCGTAATTGGCTTATAATATCATACTAACACGAAAAATCGTGACTATGATCGATATAGGTATTTGATAATGCATCATCGCCTGACAGCTAACCACGCTCTGAAATGCTAATGAAAGAATAAGATTTTCATTGTTTGAAACTTGATTTGTCAATCGAACATTTTTAAATGTTTTCGTAAATTTTATTAAGTATTATTTATAAATCATACACCATAAAACCAATAATTTTTGTTTTTCCGGCCCCTCACATTATCATGTTCAATACATAATTGTACTCGTACCGTGAAAGTGATATAATTATTATATGAATAAACCAACTTTTTCCATTAGAAAATTCCAATGTCTAGTTAGGTTCAGAACAATGATGCTTTAGGTATTTAACATAAAGTAACTGATAACTTACTATCTTTCACGATATCTTTCTAATCTTTTTCTGATAAAATTTACTCATACTTTTTGGATGAAAAACTTAGAAGCGAGATATTGCCAGTATACAACAATGCTATAGTGACAATACTTTTGTTATAGTGACAAGAAAATATTAAGCCTCTAAATTACCTACATACCTACCTTATTTTACCTCTAGATATGCGGTAGATGTTCTCACACACTACACCAAAGAGGAAGTTTATTAAAAAATCATTTAAATTATATATTTTAGGTAGGTCACTCAGTCAGGTCACTCAGCGTGCCTTTTGGCAAAAGCCTCTTCACAATCTTTCGACTATACTTCAGTGCAGCTTCTATCAAAAGCTGCTTTACCAATGAAATATTTAATAACACCTAATAAGTTTAAAGGGTAAATAATTTCGTGACTCGTTTGAATATTGAATCTGACTGAATATTGTTTCTTTTTAAGGTTCCTTTAAAGTGCCAGCAGGAGTGGGGTGCGCCGTAATACCGTTTGTGATGCACAGGTCTAAGAAATTGTGGGGTCCCAATGCGGGCAGCTTCGTCCCCGACAGGTTCCTACCAGAGAAGAGCGCTCAAAGACATACTTGTGCATACATACCATTCAGCTATGGTGCTAGAAACTGCATCGGTAGTAATGAATATTTTCTTATTAGATTAATTTAAGTTACTTTATAAATTTACCGCACAGTACAGTTACAAAAAGTAGATTTCACTTATAATAAAATGTTATTAATAATATAATTAAATTATTTAGAGTTTTAGAGCATTCAAAAAATCGATAGTAAATAGATTGCAAACTAAATTCACACAATTTCATGTCTTTAATCCTTGGAATACGACGAAAATAAAAGAACAATGGCCTAATGAAAATTTATTATTCTATGTCAAGTTTAATTACTAGATTTGTTGATTATTATCTTACAGTATTCGATATCCACCATACGACTTTGTGATGAGACATCCTATATAGCATGACCTTCACGATATCACTCATCCAAATATTAACAGATAATGGCGGCCGTTGTAATCTACCGTTGTTCTATGATAAGATTAACGCTGTAGCATGAAAAACTCAGTTTACTTATGATTCAATCCTAAACAATACAAGTTAATTAGAATGAAAATGCTAATACCAGGTATATGTTGGTTATAATTATAAAGTTACACCGAAATAAACCGTATAAAATCTGAGATTTGACATTTTGACGATATGATCGTTTTAACTTTTTGTCTATTTTGGAGTTTAACAAAGGTTTTATCAGCAATATTAATACTTACAAAAAATATATAATTTTGTTGAATTTTAAGTATGTGTGTATTTCACCTTTAGCAAGTAATCCAAACATAAGGATTAATGTTGAGTAAATTTTAAAATGTTACAATAAAAATTTAAATATTTCCAATAGGTTTTCTCATGGATGCAAATGAGAAATCGAATGTCAGTCACATTTGATTTATCATGCAAATTAATAAGTCTTTTGTAATCACCATATTTTTCAATCAGTTGTGGTATTAAGATGCAAGAAAATAGTTGATTGAATAAAAGTTAGTTTAAGAGAGGTAGTGGATATAACTCCATCTCGAAGACGATCAGAATTATATTACATAACCGGTGCATTATGAAGTCTTAATTCGATTAAGTATACCAACACTTAGGTTGACTGATAGTTTGGTTGAAAAAAGATCGCCAGAACTTATTGACAAAGTTATGTCTTTGGAGTTCATCTTATATGTTGTAACTTGTTACCATTTGCACAGGGAGAGCAAAACATGAGTATAATCCTTGTCGTTACAAGAGTCTAGAGGGTACGCGTACTCCTTACTACTAGGCTAATAATATCTTTGTTGAGATCTTTCCACTAAATTTGTTATATACCTTTAATGTAGGTAAACTAATAGTATAAATGTTTTAATCGAACAGTTTAATATTTAATTCACCATGTACCAACATTTTTCCTAATAGTCAACATCCCTATTAAATTTTGTAAAAGTAGCAGTTAAACTTTTTTTTCTTTTTCTTTCAGGTCGTCACTTCGGCATGTTGGCAATGAAGAGCATTTTGGCGAGTGTCCTCCGAACATACAAAGTTAAATCGAAACCAATTAATCGGTTTCAAATTGAGATTCTTATGTTTCCTATACCTGGACATTTAATTACTTTAGAGAAACGAAATACTTAAATAAATAGTGGTGTATAAGAGCGAGATAATTTTAATATTTAAGTGAAGAAAAAATTTAAGGAAAAGGTTTTTATTCAATAACAGAATTTTTTCTTTGTTAGTTTGTATATTTACTTATTATTGAGGTCAATTTCTTTTAATAAATAATACAATATAAAATTTTAAAATAGACTTGCCATAATTTTTGAATATATAGAATAACGAATTACTGTGTTTTGTTTCTAACGAATGCTTAAAATTACTTGCTTGCAGGCTTGAGTAATTTGAAAAAATAAATAAAAAATAGGGAATTTAAATAAAAGCTCATTTACTATCAAATTGTTTATTATATTTCCTATAATATTTACTATCAAAATCAATTTGAATGAATTTAAAGTGCTGTGTATTTTGTATTTTATACTGTCATTTCTTCCATCACCAACCATTTCGGATTAACTTTCAAAGAAGACGCTGGTGAAAAATTTTAGGTATACAAAGTCCAATTGTTAATCAAGTAAAATAAAAAGAAAGGTGAAAGCCCATTTTTATGTTAAGATGGTTCACAGAATTTTAAAATTAGCGCTAAATTTATTTTATAGAACCACTTTATTACTTGAAGCATTGTAAGTACAAAAAATATTTAGTCTCAAATATTTGTACTGTGTCAATTTCCACGGTACAATTAATTTTCATTTACTTTGCTACAAATGCTATTGATTATTATTTATTCTAATTTGTCTCTAAATTAATTTATGTAAAAAAACTCTTTTATCAAACAATTAATTTACAATTACAAACAAATTCATTAATGTGCCGTAAATTATCTACTTCCTTCCATTTTTCATTTTGTAATTTACGCTCAGGTTGGTATATAACATTACACCAAAAATGACAAAGGTAATTTTGCACGGTCAATGGTTCTAAGCGTTACCTATATTTTGTTGCAAGCCTTATTAATATTAACACAAGAGTCATAAAATGATCCGTCCTGTCCCTGTCCGATTCGATCCGTCCGATACATGCATGATAAGATCCATCCTGGTCGTTAGCTGCTAAACACAGCCGGTATGACAAAACCTGATTGTTTTCTTTGTTATTTTAATAAGCCTCTGAAGCATATGAATACGAAAGTAGTGTAAATGAATATAACACCAGTAAATGTAAAACTTCTAAAGGAATTCTTTATCCTAAAATTCATTATGATAACTCCTACATATAAAAATATTTGGAGAAAGTAGTAAAGACAAAATATATTTACTACCTTGCTACTATGAACCTAAAGGTCCAGTTGTTAACTAGCAATCTAGCTTATAACTTAACAATTTTATTTATAACTTAGACAATTTAATATTAGGAATAGAAAATTTATTAAATGATCGAAATCATCGGCAAAAAACCAGCTCTAACATTGTAAGTTATATATACGATCATAACATTTAGCGGGATAATAATAATAATATACTTAATTTTTAACAATTATTATAATAAAATTAGGTGGAAACACATTATTTTATTATAATATTATAATGTGGACAGACGTCCACTATAACGTACCGTACGTCATACATAAGCTCGTAAAACAAATACTGATTGAATAATTAGTACGAAAAGGTCAGTACAATGGAAAAATATTTCCAAAAAAATATTATGCTTATATAGAAATGAATTACTAGTATTTAATTTATAAAAGGTTAATTTATTTATTATAACAAAAAATTTATGATCGGTTCTTATGATCTGGATGAATCGATTTAATAAATTCCAAAAGTTTTAAAGTAGTAATAGTTAAAAATATGCTAATAGATTCAACTATTTGAGGTCAATTCTAATAAATAATGATTGGTTGGAATTAATTTCTAAAATGTACTGGCGATTGTTTTAGCTCAATAGCTAAATATTATGAATTATAATAACCTATGTTTTAATACACAATAATTCGAGATGGTACAATGGGCAGCTACCTTTATTCTCTCTTTTACCTGTTTCTACCCACCTAAGTTACCCAAACCAAATTAGGCAGTCGAGTGAATCTGACGCATACGGTTCTTCCATATTTGGAGGTTTCACTGCACAGCGAGGTCAATGTATGAGATTAATGCAACAAAGTAAAACATTTATCGCACATTCATCTTTCTAAAAAAACACAATTAAAATAGTTTTTATATATTATGTGACATAGAAGATTGACTTTGATTCACTTTGCTTATATGGGGCAACTTCTACATAAAATGTACAATGTAACTAAATATGATTAAGTTTAAATTATTTACTTAAGGAAAACCAGTGTCTCCTGATACAGACTAATATAGCTAGACAAGCCAATAATAACATTAATATTATACAATTGCTTAAATTGAATTAAAGTTGCATCACTACTTACAGTTTTTGCACTAAATAATTATTTGTAGCTGTTTAAGCAAGCATAGAGTTTACGTTTGTTCGAATGACATTTGAATAACGTACAAAAGTAGTAAAAATAAGGTGTTTGAATTGAGGTTGCTTATAATCCACGTAAAAATGGCGCGTAATGGCTCGGTTCGGTTGGATGCTGTTTTTCGTATATTATGCCGTAGTGCAATTTTTGATGTGAAAATAGTAAAGGTTAAATGACATATACGATCGTTACAAAGTGTAATGAATAAATAGAATATATAATTTTTACGTAATCATTACATTCTCATTTTCATATCATTTCATCAATGTCATTAAAATTAACTCAATGTTTTTAATTTAACTTACTCAGATATAATTTTTGCTTTTACATCTTGTAAATCAACAATCAAAATATTTATTTCAGTTAAAACTAGAGTAGTATAATGCAGTTTACTTTCCCGAAGCGTGACATCGGAACCGTGATTGAGAGCTGCTCGTGAACATTTAAGACGCGAACGGTACAATCAAGTATGCACCGTTAAGTAATTACTGCACTTCTGAACGTCTAAGTATAAACACCAGGAACGCATTCATAAGATCATGTTGACAAATGGACTTATCTTTTACGTACAAATGCTGGCTTTCAATAATCTATCTACTGATGGATATGATAAGCATTGGTACCTACTTTAAGAGGAAAGGTGTTCTTTTAGTGTTTGAAATAAAAAATCTTTCTTCATTTTCAGGCATTCTTTTAATACAACACTCGCAAAATTTTCATTTCACAAACATTAATTATATCCGAAACCAACTATCTATTGGAACATGGTACTTATAGTATAAAAGTAATACATAATATAAATTAATTAAACGAATTTTCATTACTGAAATGCTTACCAAGTACCTATATTGGTACGTATAATGTAAAAGGCCTTTCGTATTGCGCAAGCGCATAGTAGCCGTGTTGTTTTGAAACCAGAGGCCAGCACCTGCGAACCTGCAGTGACAGTGTTGTATGAATAATTCGTAGACAATGGTGCTATTTTCGTTGAATTACATCATTAACGTGCAAAATAAACTACTATCGTGAAGTCCTAGAAGAGTATTAATTCAACGGGAGGGAGAATGGCCACGTCCTTGTAGACCATTACCCCCAAGTGTGAGTTTCAATCGAATTAAACCGTCCCGATCGTGTTTGTTGTTAGCTGTCAAATTGTATGGAAGCGACAGCAGCGCCTCTGTTGTGAATCATTGGAATTGATTTTTTGTATTTGCAATAATCAGCTGAACGCAACTACGATCAAAGTGTCTCGATACGATTGAGACTCACATAAGGGGTACAGCTGTCCAATACAAACAGTTACACGATAATTGCGTTTGATGTATATGTCACAGTTAAAGTACAATAATTATCTGCATTCATTATTATATGTTTAGGCATGTGTGGTAACATACAATAACTTTACACCTTCATAACTTCGTAATTACGCCTCTGTTATGAAGTATTGGAAACAATTCTTTATCTATTCGAAAATCAGCTGAACGCAACTTAGATCGAAACGATACAATTGCAACTCACACTAGGGGTACAGAAATATTATAACTACATAATACAAGATTTATCAAAAATTGACAAGTAATTTTTTATGTGACAAAATACAGTAGGTTTTTTATTACTGGCAAGTGCTAGAATTATTTTAAATGCATTTGTCTACCTAAATGTTTATATCTGAAGTGTATAAGCTTGTTTTTGTTTTTCTCTTTTGATCAAGTGAGATAAGATATTTATCTTACTTGCACAGACTTGATCGAATTTCAGATACAATAATCATCCGTAAGTGACTTATCATATCGTAAATTGCAGCAAATTTGTACCACTTACAGTAACTACTTAGGTACTGAGCTTCAACTAAACCTCTATCATATCGATCTGTTTTAGAGTTTTTATTAGTAAATAAAAAATATAATATACCGACCAGTGACAAGCAACGTCTTTATAAAGTTTATGTTAATTATTCTGTTATCGCTGTTAATATATAACGAGTGATTATTTTGAAAACTAAAGAGAAGATATGCTTCATAGTTGGAGACATTTAGACATAAAAATGTATTTTTTAGTTGTCGCCAGATACTAAGAACCTTTAGAATGACGATAATTCGATGAGAGTCTTTTAAAATATTTATATTTTCTTTTTAGAGTCTTTGTAAGAATATTGTTCATGACTCAGGGATGTCTGTACGAACATTTAGTACATTATACATATTACTTTCCATCGTTATCTAGTATCCACAACACAAGCTCGTAATGGTACTTAATTTGGGCCTTACCCTACAAAAATCCACAAAGTTCAATGTTCAAATGTTCAATGATCTTGAGAGTTGATGTATTTAAATATGAGAAATAAATAACTATGTACCTAAACACTTTGCCCAATTGATACCAGATTTTTTTTTATTACTTTAAAGCACTTTTATACTAAAGAATAATATGTCAGTCCCATTGACCAGATTCATTGATAAAACATTAAATAGGATATTTATTTTACATAATAGCAACTACTGTAAATTATCATTATGTTTATAATATCAACATTTAGAAACATTGTAACATGCTTGCTTTACTTACTTCTTTAGTATTTGCTTTTACATCTTTATTATTGGCAATTATAACTCGCGCCTAATTCCTTATGTATAGCAGTAAAGGATAACAGTATTTAACTTTATTTTTAAGGTAAGAGAAGCGTTAATCACAATAAACATAAACCTATGATTGAATGAGTGATCTAATTTATTTATTAACACCAGAAATAATATATACCCACTGCATAAGCCAATGATAAGAAATAAATAAAATAAATTGCTAAGTGCTAACATAATTATAGATTATAATAACAGAATAAAAAAGAATTCAAAGAAGAAAAAAAAATTATTATTAAAATCTAGAACAAATCCTGACAATAAGAAATTTTATGAATTACACTAATTGACACAATTTTCTTGTGTCAATTAGTGTAATTCATAAAATTTCTTATATTAGAGTAAGAGACTCTCAAAGAATATGTCTATATCATTGTTTTTTCTTACTCAATATTAACCCTACATCATATGCGTTGCAATTAGTTTGTAAACTTTGTTGTACATTTTAACAATTCTATTGAGCACTAAATAGTGTTCCTGACAAAAAAAGATTTTCTAACAATAAAAACAGTCTAATTATAAAAGTTAACATTTAAAAAATGCTTTATTCAGACAATATAACACTATACATTCTATTACTCTCAGAACCGTTTAAAAAAATGCATAATTGACGGTTTAGTTTTACAATTACCGTTAGCATCGTAGTTAGCGAGAATTACCTAGCGTTCCCTCTTTTGTCTAACGTTATTACTTATTATCTTTGTTTCGGTTGATGAAGTTGAAAACAATAGCCTGTTTATATGTTTACGGTTCAAAGATAACTAATCTTTGTATAGGTATTCTGTAGGAGTGGCTAATATTACATTAAATATTTTTTTTAATTGATGTTTCCTGATAAAAATGAAATACGTGCATAACGAAAAACGTCCCAAAAACTTCCTTTGTGCAGTGCTAAAAATATATAAGGTTTCAATAAAAATTATTTCTTAACTATGTACCTATAATAAACAGTATTATTCCTATTACGATAGGTAATAAAGTAAATACTTGCTTTGTTAGGTTCCTTTCTCTATAATTACGAGACGGTTGTATGGCTTTAACTCAATTAAAACAACTATTTGTAAAAAAATAATTCTTATGATTGTCACACAGGAATCTTGTAGTTGTTTTTCCTTAAACACAAGCGAGACCGCAAAAAATATTTTCTCTTTTAATGAATCAGTTCTTCTTTTAACTGTGAATGCTATTAAGATATCCTTATTTAGTTATAACTGCAACTTTAAAACGAGGAAACCTGAATAAATTTCTCCAATATATTTTTTGATTATTGTTTACGAAACTTAACATCTCCTAGTATATCGAAATGAATAGTTGTTGAAAGTCAAAAACGGCATGGCCTATTTGCAAATTCATATTGGGTTTTGTTCGTTTTATTTATGGGTGGTTTACGAATAAAAACTAATTAAAAAAATATTTATTTATAATTCCTTATGGAAAATCGTCTAAAAACATGAAGTGCTATTCAAAATAATCATTTGTCGCACCGCTACTTTGGATTACTTTTCATAGATCAACTAGTTTCTAAATAAAAGTTCGCAGACAAAACATACACTATGCGTAAATAGAGTGTTATAAACAGTTAATGACTATAATGACTCTATCAAAAAAAATTGAATGTCACCGTTTGGATCTATCTGTATAAGGTATTCTGAAAATAAGGTTTTATAGTAAATAATTAGGATAACTAAGAAGCTCCTGGTGTAATTGTTTGAGTGCTCCTGTTTCTATAACAAAAATAAAGTAAATTTATATCAACATTAGTTATATCCCTGTTGTGCATCGTCTTCGTCTTCGTACTTTGATATACATATCAAATAGTCAGGATGTTAATGCAGCCATTATTACCCACTGCCTGCCATATAGTAACAGGTGTGAATATTGTTACCATATACAATAGGTAAGTCTAAAGCACATAGAGACTATAAACAGTTTTTGGTATGTATAACAAAGGATTTGTCCAGACAACATCACTATCTAAACTATTACCATATCTCGCGCTATTTTATAATACGTAATATTAAGATTGGTAAATATTAGTTATACAACGTAAAAAAATAAATCAGAGCTTCTTTTATTGTCGCTTTAGAATGATTCCACGTAATATATAATTTTAATAAGATTAAGATACACTTTTTACGTAGTTCATTTATTTGGGGAATTCACAATAAACTTGTTTCTTGATTTTTGCAATGGCTTAGTGGTTATCGTTTGCTAGGCACACTTATTGTAAAGAAAAGCAGGCTTTGTTGGAATATGCGATTATAGGCAAAATATTTGAAAGTGACTTAAGGCAAAGATAAGTTTTTGAGTGAGTACTTTACAATTTAATGTAAGAAGAGTTGGGCTTGATGGTATAAATTGGTAACATTTAGCTTACATTTTATATAATCAATATTTTTTTGTCTATACCACTAAGGTATACCATTTGCCATTGGCATTGCCATTGGGGTCTGAAGAAAATCTCCGCAGGGAGCTTCTTCAACAACTTGAGCATAAGCAGGAGAAAGTTTCTATGAAACCGTACCTTACGCGACTACTTCGGCTCCAATGTGTGAGGAAGAACGGCCTGCCGAGTGGCACGAGGGTAGAATATTAATAATCCATTAAACCATTTCACATTAAATTCACTTTTATTGTACAATGCGCTCTTTAATTAGAAACAGTGCGGTATTTTATATATATCAAGTGCTAGGTATTGTTTTAATTTTCTGTATTCTGATTTTTAATTACTTATTCTTTTAAATCTTTAGTGCAATGCGTCGCGTTCTCTCAATATGATAACAAAAAATGACAGCTCTTATACTCTGGTAGTTGTGTGCCTTGTTAGCAGAATAGTTTTCAAAGGCTGCTTACATGTGTATCTTATCACATCTTAGTTGGGTTAAGGGCTAATTAACTCCCAGAGCACTCAGAGCTTTCTTTTGTGCTTCCCTTCCTAATGTACGTTGTTAAGTACGCTGAGAGTAAGCAGCCTTATCTTTAGGATTGAGGTGGCCAAGACTAAATTATTTTCCTAGCCAGAGTATCACAATTATATGCTTCTTTTTTAGTGTGCTCCCTACTGGTCTTACACAGGGGCGATTCCATTAACTCCATTTTGAATAGCATAGTACAAACATACAGTCTACTACTTTGTAAGTTCCAAAAAGCCTCCTCAGGGCCTCAAATGGAGACATAAAAATTTTGAGAGAAACTATTTTATCACTACTTATGTGATAAATAAAAAACCTTTTTTGACCTGACTTGAAAAGTTACAAATACATGCAAAGAAAATAAATTATCGTTATAAAAACTACTTGGCTAAATATTTTATATCATTATTTTAAATGTTGCATGTCTAATATATTTTCTGACTATTAACTTTTGTTATTTACTACGAAGAACTGCAAAAAGTTCAGCATCATTACGAAAAAACATTACTAAGTAACAAAAACATTAATAATAAATCAAAACATCAAAGAATGTCCAAAATATCATGGAATGTCTGCTTGCGTTGGTGGATTTATACCTTCTAAGATAGTTTATGATTTGAATGTTATAGTAAATGAGTTTGTTTACAGCGCTTAGGTCATGTAATTTATAATATAAAGACACGCTTCAATGTCTAAGGTCCAGTTGCATGAAATTTAAGTATTTCACGAAATTTCAAACCTGTTTCCCCGCTACGAATTTATTTACTAACTTGTCATGTGGCATGGAGTCATGGCCACACACAGCAACAATTAATAATAGTATTATATCTCGCACTCACATTTTTATAAGCTAAATTCAGAAGATGGATGAGGGTGAATGCACTCATCACAATAAAGAACAGATATTTGTATGATAAGTTCACCAGATAATTTTTTTTATTATTTCCTGTCTATTAACTAAGATAAGGTATCCGAATTAAAATTAAAATAGATTTTATACACTGAAGAAGAACTTACCCCTTTTTTACATTAAAAGATCGCAATGAAAGCACACGTATCGATAAAAATTGAAAATGAAAGTTTAATAACTCATTGATTTTCAATGTTAACAAACATCAATCATTTTAATAAAATATAAAAAAGTATCTCTACACAAACATTTGTTAAAATAAGCTAAACTAACCTGACGCATAGTAAAGATAACACAGCTGTACTTATCTATGCGATATCTAACTACTGTGGATATATTTATTTTATGATAGGCGTTACTTAGCTATTAAAATGAATATACGTAAATTTTGTCTGATTTTTGGCTTTATTTTAATAAAGTAATCACACATTTATACACATAAATCGTAACATATAATAACATATCATTTTGTAGACATCGGTCAAATTATATTTTCCTAATGAATCAGTATCTATTATAATAGTAAATGGTATCAGTTCTGTAGTGCTGGCATGAAAATCTTTATAAGCCAAATTTGACACTGAAACAAAAAAATTATACGTCGGCAACATGGAACTTTTTTATCGATCAAACGACAGACTCGACAAATTTTATCATCTTGATCGATAAAGCTCTATAAACTTAGCATGGAACTATTTTTAATATTTTTGATAAATAAATATAGTTTATTTTGTCATATGTTTATCATGCCTTTTATTGGCATCGAAAGACTTTTGTAGAAAAAATTTACGTGCTTTCAAGATTATGTCATGTACTTTGACATTAAAGCACTAAAAAGTTCTGACAAAAGTTACATTACTTTGTTCATTTGGATCTGTAACTTACAAACCGCCATCGTGTCCGTTCGCAGAATGAATGGGTTTCAAGGTATAAAATGTCCGAATATTCAGTCCACAACTTTGGAACTTATTTTTTCTATCTCTGCCTTTTGATTGAAATGTCATGAGAGGGTAGCATGAACTAACGTGTCAAACCGTACAATTCAGAAAATAAAAATATGATTGGTTTCAAGGTTTCCGGAAGTTTATTACGGCTCGACAATTAATTTGATTTAAACGCGAACAAAAGAGAATCACGACCCATGACGTTTTAAAAGCGTTTTATACCTCTCACCTAACAAAATGGGAGGTTATCCTAGCCATTGTGTCAGAGGGAGAACATTCTATAGAAAATATACCTCCATGTTCAAAGAGAATCAAACACTTAGGGCATTGATTGTCACATATGACGAGTTTGTTATCACTTTTGTCAGAACCCTAATGCACGATTTTTGGCGATTGGCCAATCCAGTTTTTACAATAAATGTAATTACGAAGTTATGAAGGTATAAAGTTATGGTATGTTACCACACATACCTAAAAATATAATAATGAATGCAGATAGTTATTGTACCTTAACTGTAACATATACACCATACGCAACTATCGTGTTTACTGTTTTATTGGTCAGCTGTACCCCTTCTGTGAGTTTCAATCGAGTACAGAACGCTACCAAAAAAACAACGAACACCAATTCTCTCATAATTAACAGGACAGCAAACAATTAATCAAAAAAGAAAAATTTTATAAACAATTTTCTTCTCTTTATAATAATTATCAGTTTAAAACAATAAAAATCAAGTGGGTTTAAAGTCCATTAAACATTCTAATCTGGAGTGTATTTTGATTACATTGTCAACTTTTGAAAAGGTTATATAGAAAAATCAATCATTTGTCTTACGTATTGCATCATTAACTCTTTACACAGGCATAAAATTTATTGGAAGTGCGTCATCACGAGAAACTTCCTTCCTTAAACGGTTATAAACAATTATATTGAACAACTTATATTAAGACTGAAAACATATTAAAGTCTTAAAGGGAGCGTTTAATACAATTTTTATCAATGTTATTATTTTGTTTGAAACCCTTGGTGTTTTTCGTTTAAATGGAATTGTTCCTATTCGAAAAGTTGATAATCGATCCATCCAATTCCAATGGTAATAAATAGATCAATTCTGTCATAAAAACTCACGTTGCTAATTGTAATATGAAGATAGCTTGCTGTATATCCTGAACATAAATATGTAATCTCTATATTAAAGCTTTATATTTCTATTCCACCACAGATTAACCACAAGATACAGTTGTCCGTTTATATATTTTTAACCACAAGTTATCCCTAACATTGCTTAGCTACAGCCAGCTTTATCACATATAAAGACAGTTCATTTTCAAGTCAAAAATGTTATAATTATATTATTGATGTGTGTGCTATTGTACTACCTGGTAGTATTGAAGATCAACTCAAATTACCTTCTCGTGCTGTAATTGTATATTGTAACATAATAAAGATTACGTAAATAGCTTTGTACTTATGGTCACTCGAGGAAATAATCCATTACAGACATTAGTCTAAATGTAAATTACAAAAAAAAAATTTATTCTATGTCATTCATAATGTTAGATGCCTAAATGTAAATTACATTTCCCAATAGATAGACTTTTGATGTTTTTGTATTATAAATAACCACACGGAAATTGAATTAAAATTACAAACAACTACATAAAAACAAAATAATTAGTGCAAATGCAATTTTGCAATTGCATTTTTTATTAAGAGACGACGTCACGTCTTAATCACAAACACCTTTTCAGAATCCGAATTAATTTCATTGATTGAAAATGAGTATGACAGTATATTCATAAGAGCAAGTTCTTACAGTCTATGCACTTCTAACCAACCCGCATCAATTGGATCTGATATATGGGTCCTTTACAGATAAAAATACTTAAATTATTTATAATTATTTTGAACTGTGTGTATCCGGGCAATAGTAGCAGGCATACAATTAAAATTTAACTACCAAGATAATGTTTAGAGACGAATCATAAACTAAAACCTAAGATCCATTAGTGTTACTGAAGTGTTAACGTGGCAGTATTTTGTCAACATACTAATGAACCTATATTACGGTTCGTTCCATGGATTAAATAAAATGTTAGTGGACAAAGGCGCCTTCCTTCCGTTGCGGTCGGCAACGGCGGAAGCGCCCACGTGACTCACATGATGTTGTGCATGCGCATTTAAATATCTAGAGTTGAAGATATTATTATTTATTGGTATATCGATAAATTGTTACGAAACTTTATAATCACGATAAGCAATGATAAACATGTATAAATGAATGAAGCTACCAAAACATATCCGCCGTAAAAAAATTACAAGACTTACAAAATAAAATTATATTTACCTTCGTACTAATCTCTTTAATTTCTTAATTAGTTAATTATAACAAATTAAGAAAGTAAAATCATGATACCTTTTGTTCTTCAGTTTCTTAAACTAATGACTCTAATGGTTTTATTAGAAACAAAAAGCTTCATAACTTTAAGAAAAATATACTTTTCTAGATATGTTTCACTCATTTATTTAAAGGGAATAAAGATAAAATAGAATATATGGATATATTGGAATAATTATCTTAATTTAATTGTAAACTTATTTTAATAAATATACATATAGCATATTGAATAAATTTTGGGGCTCGACACACAAACATCCGGAATTGGATAATTCCTCAAACCGGACTCCTCTTACCTAACCGGCCGGTTTGGTTAGCAGGGTCATGACCACTGCACTAAATAAATGTATAAGCTGAAACAGTTAGGTAAAGTCAGAAAATAATAATGTAATAAAATAATAACTAATAATACTTATTAATAGCTAATGTCCCTTAGTGTCATTAGCTGTGAAGTCATATGAAAACCACATAAGCTCCTCTATTGTGAAATATTGAGAACTCCTTTTTATCGCAAATGCGATCGAAACATCTCAATGCGCTTGAAACTTACACTAGGGGTAATAAGGTAGCCAATATAAGGTTATTTGTATGATCGAATTTATCGATACAAATGAACTTGTAGGCATCCCTACAGACTACTGGCACGGTCTATTGTCTACACACGTACTCCATAAACTATGGGCATGGGTGTCTATTGCTGCTACTGACTCCGTTCAAAGTACTAGAACTGTTCAATAAAGCGGTCACAATATCGAAATCAAATGGTATCCAATATTTATCTTCACGCTATTTAATATTTTATGAGATCTCAAATATTGACATCTATATAGGGTTAACAATTAATCAAAATTAGGTCTATCTAAATATCTACAGCGTTTAGTAATTAAGTCTTATTTACAAAATGTTCAAAAATGTTGACACGCGCATTTTTATCAAGTTTCTGGTCTGGGAATATGCTTCTATAGACTTTTTTCATCATCATAATAGTCGAAATTGGTTTGTAACAATGGAATAAAATACAAAGTCAAAGTCAAAGTCAAAAATAACTTTATTTAAATAGACTTATTTACTAAGCTCTTTTAAATCGTCACAACAGGGAATATGTATAAGAAAATAAATAAATATAATTATAAAGGCAATAGTCATAATTTTACTGGGTATCAACCGGGCATTTATTAATTGTCCCAGTTATAGTATTTAAATATGTACTAAATAAATTGTTAGTTTTAATTTTAAAATAATACTTATTTTAAAATTACTACCGCTTCGACGAATTAGTAGCTGCAGAGAAGAAGCGGCGCAAGAAACTCTCAGCCTTTAGTATTTATAATGACATTTACAAATCAATTATGTCATTATGTATTAGTATTAGTATTGCAATATGCGAAAATAAAAGAAGATCGTTCTTAGTGAAAATGTTTGTGAAATTTTATTAGATTTGTATGCCTTGTAGGCATATCCTGAAATTATTTCATGAGCTATTTCTCTTTATTATATATACATGAAATTGAAAATATGAAAATGACACAAAACTATATCTTATATTTTATATTTAGGAAATACTATGCTATCGTTCTACTAGTTAATAGAACAAACTAGTATTGGTCGCTTTGCATAAACCGGTTTAAATTTCGAAGTATTATGAATATATGTGTTATACTGTATATTACTCTTTAAAACAGTGGCCTAATACTCCGTTGGTTATCCACATTACCTGTCATAATTATGCCTTTAAAATAATGAAGCCAGATAATAACGCTTACATAATCCCACTTAAGTCAATTCAGATTACCAGTAATGAGGACAATTAAAACTTTATACATAATTCAAATTTGATAATGAAAGTAGAAAATATACTGTGACGTAACAATATAGTTAATATACCAATTACGATGTGACACTAAGATCAAAAAATACTATCTCATTATAAAAATAATAAAACAATTGATATTTTTAAATTACTGAAAGATACCTACTTACCATCTCTTATTTAACATTGTTATTGGTTAATATACGAATATGCTTATTTTCTACTTTGGCATACTATGAGTGAAGGAAACAAAAAAATTGTGTTAAAAGTAAAATACGTATGGTGTTCTGGAATAGTTTTAAAATACCAATACTTGAACAACAGGAGGCTGATTAAAAAGATGATATTTTTGTGAATCGTCTAAACTGGTACTGGACTTTCTGGTCTCTCTTCAACTGTAGCGTAGTGAAATTCATAAACACCTTAATATGTTTCATATTTCTTAATAGTTCAATTTATTCAAGACGCTTGTCTTATGAAGATTACCCTTGAATAAATTTATACAGTTGCGTTGTAATGTTGTAAAAATAAAATCATACTTAATAAGTATGCATTGATATAAGAAAACATTGTTATTAAAAAAACAACTGAAACAGTTTCAATTTTATTAATTGATATTACTTTTAATATTTATCTCACTACCACTTGGTGAATACAACTATAGTACAAGGGTAGTAAAAGGAAACAAGTAGATTGACTTCTTACATACGCATCACCGCAATGACAATGACAATGACGAATTTATCTGTGCTAAAAGTGCGCCAATCTCGATAGCCTGTAATTTATTTACGTATATTTATTAATACGGCTGTCTTTAAATCGATACAGAAAATATTGTAGTATTGTATTGAGGAACAAGGTTTAGGATATGTTACTACGGCATAAAATTAGTACAACCCGAGTTGATGTTTTTGACTTCAGATTAATTATACGAAGGCCTCAATGAATGAAGAAAATGATCATTATATTATGAATGCAAAGATGCGTCTTTGTATTAACTCCATTACGACTAAAAGTGACGTCACTACGTGAGTAAGGCTGTTATCGCTCGCATGGGGTTTGAGTCGGCATATTCTTTCACTACAACGATTCCACTATAATGAAATTTCCTGAAACTCATATGACACATACTCTACAACCTGTGAAATATGCCGCGTATGTTTTTTGTCGAATCATCCACCCCAGCGGTGAAGCGACTTTCGTACTATTTTTTAAAAAAATCCCATATTTAGTTTGTCTTGTAGTGCAGGTCTGGTGATTTCAGGGATGCCATAACGAGCTTGATGTCAATTTCCACCTTTTTCTTTACTCTAAAGGCCTGCGCGCCTCACTGTTACATAAGTAAAACAAAGGTCTATAATTGGAAAAAGAATATTAGGTAACATTTCAACTATTAATCAAAGGAGAAAGAATTACGTAGCCCAAATATATTGTCAAAATGGGTAGATTAATGAATCTTCATCGATTAATACTGTATTTAAATATATTATGCAATTATGGTGCTTGTTAAATATTTATCATTAGTTTATGATTAAATTTAATCATTAGCACAAAATGTCATAAGCATTTTTACGGCTTGTATATATTATTATAATTTTTAATCTACCAAACATTATAACTCTATATAAAAATAATAAAAATAGGCTTAACTCGTTCAAATTAAGAGATGATGTAAGATCACCAATTCATACACAATGAACAATAAATTTTATTGAGTCATAAATATCCAAGTATGTGAGCAATAAAATAATTTATAACCCAAGTTTAGATCCAAATTAATTAAAATATTACAATATATTCAATTACTCGCGAGTAATATAATACACACGCTCTGAAATTTTATGGATTAACTATAACTAAACAGCGATTTGGCATTTATAAGTGTATACGAAAACGAATTTTCGGGTCCATTCGGTCGGTTAACATTACAATGCTGAAATAAAAATGGAAAATGCAATAAAAAGGCAAGTAAGAGCGGAATTTTTAAATAATAAGAATACGTGCGAGTCAGTGTTAAATATATATTTGTTTATATACATATTTAATAAAATATATATTATTATTTCAATATAACATTACAAAAATACACAAAAATTATGTGAAATAAACGATATTTATTAATATTTAACACAGATGTTTATTTAATGTCATTTATAATTTTTGTAATTTTTACTTAATAAAATAAACATAGGTTAGGTTAGATCTATGACCGGTAAAATATTTTTTACAATAGTGTGTTTCCTCCAAAATTCGTTACGCTTACATACAAAGGTCAAATTAAAGTGCAGTAAGTACATCATTGGTGTTCAAGTCGGATTTATATCTTCATTTTTATCTACTTGCGTAATAATTATAGAAAATTTTATAATAGACCATACTATAAAGTGATATAAGACATTTCAATTTTTTCACAATATGGATTATAAAAAATCTCTAATAATAACAATAATTTACTCTTTGTCAACTTTATTCTTTTCAATATATTTTCATAAGCAACTATAATTTATAATAATTTAAAATCTATTAAAAATAAATGGTGTATTGACCTGTCTAATTATAAATATTTACCAATAACTAAGTACTTAGCAGTATGAAAAAACATCTTTTATAAGTAATATAAAAGATTATTAAATTTATTTGAGTTCAACAGCTTTTAAATATAGTTTATCTTTATCACTTATCATATATGATATGATTTTTTATTTATATTTCAGTTATCATTTTTTTTACCCACTTATGTGGGTAAAAAAATTTACCAGAGTTAAAATAAAAGTTTTAGTTTTAATTATAATTTTATGATGCAAGCCGTATTAGTAACTTTGTTGTAATGAGATCCATTTTCATTTTTATTTTATGCAAAAGTAGGTACTTAACTTAGTGAAAACTGATCTCATTCATTCTATCATCATGACGACAGTTTATCACACCGTATTTGTATAAAAATAATGGCATATGCATATCTTTGGATTTGTTTTTAATTCAAATAACACTGGTAATTATTGTTAAAAGTATGATCCTTAATCATTATATTAGAAACTAAACAACAAAGTTGAAATTTCGCACTGAGAAGCAGACCATTGACCCAAAACAGCAATTCTCTACGTTATTATTACAAACAGGAAAATACAGTTAGATAAACATATATAAACACTTCCCTTTTAAAAAATATGTAGTGTATTAAAACAAATTTCAGTATCAATTTTAACACTTTTATTGTAAATAATATCAATTTTACAGTTCAATATCAGTCACTAATCATTGTATATGATTGTAAATCTATTGTTAAGTGCTTATTATATAAACTGGGATTCTCAACTTGTATATACCTTAAACATTTTATTATGGACGATTGTCATAGCAGTTGTTTATTAACAATCACGAGAAGTCCCGAAAAACTAAATAATTCTATACCACATAGAAGAGAGCTTATATAGTTCGACATAGTGAGTGAGAGCTTTCAAGTTATAGATAACACAGAAAATAAATTATTATAAAAGTACATTGGACACAGCATACCATACACAGAGGAGGTGACGTACTGCAATGGAATACAATAGATACCTACTTATTGTTAAATTATTCGCATGCACGCGGCATTTTCCAAACATGGCTCTAACATTATATTATAATAAATGCGCAATAAGCCTCGTGAGCAAAGCTACTAATTATATTTCGTTATTACTATTAAATTGAGATATTTTTCACTACAAGTACTGGTTAGGGGATAAATAAATACTTAATCAGAGTAAATTAACATTAAATCTGTGAGTGGTCTGAAAATGACTCTACACCGCGGAACCGATCGTTAGCGATTTGAGCCGATGCGGCGAAACGAGAGCTCGACACCGTTACATGCGTTTGCGCAGGAAGAGCGTAGGCGTAGGGATGCGCCACTGCCGCCATCCATAATCTTTGGATGACTCATTACTTAAATGACCACGAACCGACGCGAATTAATAACCGGCCATCGTAATCACATTTTTAATCGGAAACTATACAAATGCACTTGACCGAATACGTACTGATTTCTAAGGAGGCTTTTTATCCTCCAATATTTAGAAATAAAATAGTATATAAAGTACACTCGATATCACAAAATGCACCCGCAGCACGTAGTCAACGATGCATGAAGTCACAAGCGTGACCAGGCAGGCAGCTGTCCATTTCCACGTTGCGTACAATAGGGGTATCAAGGTCAATCTTTATCACGCAATAACTCTGACTTGGCACTTTTTTCGCTTCCATTAAACGAAAAATTAGCATTGTCTCTTTGTTTATACGCTTTGTCTAACTTAGCGGTAGGAAGATCGTTATCCAACGGTGCAGCTGCAGTCACTGGCGCCGGTGCGGGGCGAATGTTTTCACCGCGACAAAATTCTTGAATCCACCGCTCCGAGTTGTATGATGGGCCTTCGCCGCCTAATTCAGCGGGAAGAATGTCGAGTGGTAGAGAATCATGTAATGTCGACAAATTGTTTCCATGAAGCACGATCCGTTCCCTCGTTTTCGCCTTGAGGTATGGCTTAATTACGGCCAAAGCCGTCTCAACGTACCAAGGTTGACCGATGAAATGTATACTTTTAAACCGAACAGGCATACAATCTTGCAAACAGTCGATCATTAACTTTAACACTTTTGCTTGTAAGTTGCACGATTGTCTGAAGGTAAACTCCGTCCAATCCACAATAATCACGAATCCATTAGACTGATTTTGCACTTCATCGAGCGTACGTTCCAGAGTAAGTAGTAAAGCTCTATGGACCGAGAGCAGTGGGCATGCATGGGGCGTCCAATTGGCTGCAAACACGAGAAGAACGCATCTGCCGCGTCGATCTCGCTCGGCGAGTACGCCAGGCAAACCGTCGGCCAACGCTCGCAGCACACCGCCATCCGCTGGAGCCCACAGTTCCGGGTGATCCCTCCTGAACTGGTGATAGCGCACTAACAACTCAAAACTTTGTTGCACATCGTGTTTGCACGCATAAAGGAACCTCCGCAGGAAGTTATCGTCTTGACACCGGCTTTTATCGCGCAGTGCGAGGTTCAGACTAGAATCGACGGCCTCTTTTAGGGCAACGAGAGCTCGTTGTCTATCACCATCCGTTAACCGTTTCCTTGTTGCTTCACAAAGACGTTCATTCTGCATTTGATGCAACTTCCAATCGTATTCAGCGTACTCGTTCATGGCTGCAGCTGGTGAGTCACGCAGCCTTTCACTACGGGACGCAAACTGCGCGCGCGCCGCCTGTTGCTCGAGGCCGACTGCGCACTGTGTTCACGCCGCATGTTGCCGCCACAGCCAGCCGTTCATTAAACCGTATAATGCTGCGTTCACATGATACACGAACTGGCACCAATAATAAGGCGAGTATTTATGGAAGTTCTGGAAAGCACTTATTTATCATGTTAAGTATTTTTTTTATTTTACTTAATAAAATTATATATAATTAAAGTATAAATGATTTCAATTATACAACTAAAGTTAATTATTGAAAATCGATTCAATTTCGTAATATCACAATATATATTCTTAATACTCCAAAAACTCGTCGTTTAGATAAGGCTTCAGTACAAGCACTCCAGAAATATATTTTTTATCTTATTTGTGGGTTATTTTTTGGTGGCAGATATGAATCTACCAAAGGAGGATAACCCACAAATAAGATCACTATCATTAGAGATGATTATAAGAACACGCCAAAATGCAATAGTAATATACAAATCTACTAAAACGTTTAATTCAAAATGAATCAGTCATTTACTTAGCATTTTTATAATACACTTGCAAACTATGGATGTATGAATGATGTATGGAAAAAAGAGTAGATAAGTACTCCATAGGATATAAGTATGTAAATAAGGATTCCAACATACAAGTAATCTGATTCTCTCCTTCCAAGTTATCCTTTTCCTTCACTTCTATTTCTGTGGATTTGAATTTATTCTCGTATGCAGAAAAAGCTGTCAAATAACATGACTATTAAAATTTTATTATTTTTATTGCCACTGAATGGTTAATATACAGATGAAATATACCGATTATAACATAGAAAATGATTAAAGTGCAATAAAGGAAAGAATTTGGATACAAACCTAGGTCATTCCTAAATTTTGTAATAGTATTTCTGAGATGAAATCCTACACATTGTTTCTACAATTTAATTTTAAAGACCAAAAATTTTTAAAGACATTCCACGTATCTTGGTAAGTGAGCACGGCCATGTAAACGAGGCATAACTTATCCAGCCTGAGCGAGTTATAAATAAAAGAAAAACTGAAGGTTGACTGTATACCGGTCAATTGGATGGTTGGTTTCTGCGATGACGTAGCCTCCGCGTAGAACAGGATAGCTTCATACGAGTAAAAGAGACAGACTTCGCACTTTGTAACAATTATCTCTATGAAGCCTTATACGGAACGTATAAACGAATACCCAAAAATCGTTCAACGTCCGTGCTTTGTTCTGTTTATTGTATAGATTCGAACTATAAGAGGTAACAGAACACGTATTGAATAACAAATGAAAATTGTATGAAATTACTACTATATTTCTGTTTTAATCGATAGTGGTCGATATAGATCGTAAATGGAAATGAAATCGTAATTATCACTCTAGCTGTCATATGCGTACGAATGTGACATGTTGATGATAATAAGTCGACAACCCTAATTTGATTCAATTTTTTTATTATAAGTTTAATTTTTTTGAACTTAAGACATCAACGTCATTCGACACAATTCTTTACAGTTTTCAATTATATTTTAAATATTATCTTATCTTATCCGTCAACGTTTTTGGATACAATTATTGGAAATTACTTGAATTCACTTAGATAAAATTGAGATAATTAGATTTTATTAACTTACTATACATATATATTATAAGTAATACTTAGGCATGTCTTAATAAGCTTTAAAAACTTCATTTTTTTATTTTATGTATTTCATGTATGTTGACTCGCCTATCTGTGAGGCACTCATTATAATCTTATCATATAAATGATTTTCGAATATGGGAGAGCACGCAAGGGCTAGGGACACCTACGAGCGGAACCGACCCACCGATGGATCAGACACTATTAGAAACTAATTTTACCTTATAATTACATGAATTATTATTTATTTTATTACGTATTCCCAATACTTACTACAACACCTTACGCTTATTATTATTCATACAAAAAATATCGTGACAAAGAATCAATGGACAAAGGAAAATAGTTCAAATTTTTTTTACATTTTTTACCTTTGATAAATTGATGTCCGTACAATCAAGGTCGTTGACTTCGAAAATCTATGGCGTTGCACAGTGTGGTCGTTGACTTGTTGCACTGACAAGCATGACGCGGTAAAAATAGAACTCACTCTGAAGATGTGGAGATAGAAGCACTCGCGTGTCCAGCATACTTAAACGCTACTAGTAATTAGTAATACATTATTATCCATAAGTTAGATTTTAAACATAACGTCGTCGGTTATATAAACTACTCGGAAGATGTTAAGGTAACAGATTATTTGAGTTAAATTTAATCAATTTTGCATATCTAATTCTTTTCAGTTTTAAACTAAATGGGAACGGCTACATAATATCAATCATAAAAGTCAGTAAAAAAATTATGGACGGTGAATTCATCCATCCTATATGTTGATATGATTGCCAGAGATGCTACAACACAACGCAAATGGCTATAATCGTCGAAGATACAATGAAAAGAGATTCAAGAGATGGCAACAATAATAGTTCCAGGAATTTTATCTTATAAGTTTGTACTTACATAATTAATTGTGTGAACATGTGCAATTATATTTTGATTACAATTACATATGTACAAAAGTTTTTCTTTGCTAAAAAAATTCATAAATGTTTTGAGATGTGTAGATATTTTTTTTAACTTTTTTTAATAATAGTTAATACAATCGATGATCATAGTACATAAAATTTGAGTCCATTTGACAGTGTGTCCATTTATCACAACTAAAGTGTTCTTCAGATTCCTAAATCACAAACTTATAGAGTCACCTTAGAAGAAACAAAGTTGGTGAAGTAGTTTATGCATTTGCAACAAAAAATGAACCCACTGTGAATCTTGGGTTAGTGTGAGTTTCAATCGAATTAGACCACTTCAATCGTATTTGTCATCAACTGTCAAATTGTATGTAAACAGTAGCAGCGCCTCAGTTGTGAAGTATTGTAAACGATTTTTTATGCGATTGACTGAACGCAAACTACGATCGATACGTCTCAATACGATTGATACTAGGAGTATGGTACGCTTTCTTTTACACAATATTACAGTATTTTTAAGTAAGGTTAGATTAACTTTATTTAATTGTTATTCTTTAACAAAAGTTATAACGATGTTAGGGATTACTTTCTGTATGAATTATGAGATGTTGTTCCATGATCATTTAAAGCAACCTTTTTTTCGGCAAAATTCAATGAAACTGACTTTTACAGAGCCATTCAATCGTTTTATGATTTATATCAGTAAATTAATTATATTGTCAAGTGCATTTTTAATTTATAAAAAATTAAAATAGCGACATCAGTACTACATATCTAAGCCACTTATCAAGTAAAATTAATATAAATCTTATGTTTTCTTATTTTGCCGCTGCGCAAAAATACATCGCAAGAATGGCAAAGGATATGATTAATTCAAAATAAAAATAATAATACAAATAACAAAATTTACTGATCCATTTAGCTTTGTTAATGAATTTTTCTTTTATTATTATTAACACATGGAATAATAGTAGGAAAAAAACTACCTAAAATAACTTTTTTAAGCTTTAATTGTCTCATATGTATTTTTACTTTTTATATTTAATTTATTTAGCTAACATAGTGAGATATATTATATCTATGTTTATCGAACAATAGATTACGTTTTAGTAGGTTATTTAATACTTCAGCGTTGTCAGCGACACTAGCAATCTATTGTGGCTAAGTTGCATTTTTGATAAGATATGAAGTTCTTGTTTGGGAAAAGTAAAAATAATAATAATAATAAAGTAAAAACAAAACTGTGAATATCAATTAATTTAGGGAAACTGCCTTTGATCACGGTACTACCTCGATCATCGTAGGTAGACAGATGATCAAATAATTGGTCATTAGGACGTCATAAAAACCACCCTTACTAATTTAATGAGATTATATTAATTATATATTATTATGGTCATAATAAATAATTAAACCCTTTTAATACTGCTAAAAGCTATTCCACGATTCATTATAATCACATCTAATCGGCAATAAAATTCTTATATTCTGTTCTCTCTCTACTTCTTTAGGTAGATATTAATTGTGATAGTTAAGACTTACAGTTCACTTTGTTATTAATGTGGAAATTTCTGTGCGAGCAACAAAGTATATTGTAAAGTTGAACGAAGTATAAATTAAATCGTAGGTTATTAAATAATTAATGCCGGAAGGGCTTAAAACTCAATCTTTTTGCAAACAAATGTCCAAACGAAGGTCACATGATTATCTTTTACAATGAAAGTCAGTGTCAGATAAGTTCCGCTCTCTACCCTCGACATTATGTGACTCAGGCTGCCAGTTAGTGTATGCAGATTGAAATGAGTATTATACTAAATACCAGGTATATAAAAATTTTTTAGGTATTATTTTATTATTCTAAAATCTTATATAATTTAAGCATTTGACAGCCAGTTTAAGAAAAATTGAAATAACAATTTTGCAATAATCAACTTTTTACATAAGTTTGAAGTGAGACAATGTAATAAAATTTGTTTAAAAAATTATCTTAAAGTAAGCACACATATTTTACAACTAACAGATACTTATTTATTATCAGATAATATTATCGGGGAATCCCCGATATAAATGATATAAATACCCTTAGATATATTATTGTTGATAGATAATCAAGCCTTAGACGGTGACGGAGAAAGAATACTATTTTTCCTCTAGGTGTCATAAGAGGCGACTAAGGGATTTTCGAGCTACCATCTGCTCCATTGATGGTAGGGTTTGAACACCTGACTGTTTAGTGACCACCGTACGTATGGCGTAACACCCGTCAAGTGACCACTCCGGCCGTGTTCCAGTATCAGTTAACGTACAACCAGAGCTTGAAGGGACGTTCCCGCTACAAATTCGGTCTGTGATGGCTTCCGTCAAACCAGTCCCAGGAGGACTGCGTTGACCCGCTGGCCAGGGGGACCTAAAGAAACGGCTGTTCTGCTGGCCGCCCGTGGCACGGAGTGCATTGCACGTGTTGGCCAAGAGTTACTTTCGCTGAGCAGTCGAATATCTGCCAACCCTCGCTGCCCCCGAAAAGGTGCTCTGATGGTACATTGGCTCATAAGCCGCAAGAGAAAGCCGATCTCTAAGTGAATTTTTTTGAGGCTCACTCCCGAATTTACGACTATAATGCACCGCGTCATGAAGCGGTCAACTGGTGATCTTCTAACGTACTTGACACATGTCTCGGGTGAAGCTATTGACAGGCGTGGTGAGTCTTTGGCTATTATTAGCTTTGACATTACAAAAGCCTTTGATCGGGTCTGGACCAGGCTCTTCTTTCCAAGCACCCGGTGTGCGGTATACCAGCCCAGCTTAGTGCCTGGATCGCTAACTTCCTGCATGAGCGGAGAATCCATGTCCTCTCTGATGGATGCGCTTCATGGTTCATGTCAGTGAATGCCGGTGTCCCACAGGGTTCCGTTCTATCCCCTACACTGTTTCTTCTTCATATCAATGACATACTTTCATTAGGAAACATTAATTGATATGCAGACGATAGTACAGTGCGTGGGGGATTTTAGGGACATATCAGACAGCCGTCACGTCACAAATCGACGGAAAATGTCAGATACTCTGTTATGAAGTACCGAAAACCACTTTTTATAAATACGCATATGTCAGCTAAAGGCAAACTACGATGTAAATGTCAATGTCTAGTTACGGTTAAAACTTACACAGGGTTTCAGCAGAACTTGACTAACTACGAACTTGATTCTACAATCTTTCTCAGATAAATCATCCATAAAGAACATGGTTTAATCTCTTAATTAATCTGAACTGTATGTAAATGCATTTGCATTCATGCCTCCCGTGAAATCGGTAGAGAGCGTGTGCGCAATCAAGCGGCCAATGTGGTCACTTGATGTACCCGTTGCCGACTATGAAAATGGATACTTAATTCGAGATCATTGCAGGAATAGATGAGCGAACTTCCATTATGTATATAATAGTATTATAATATGGAATAAAAAACATTATATTTAAAATATAAATGATCTCCACGGAATCTAACACAGAACCTCAAAACGAATTATGATAACTTATTAAACATATAAAAATAATTTTGGCCTACCTTTGTAGATACAGCAAAATAATTTCAGTGCGGCTTATTTTTATTACTTGTATAATTTATACTGCACTTTTAATTTAAATACTTTTTGATGTTTAAATAACAATTATCATTAGTATATGTTACTATATAATTGTTTGAACAATGTATTTACATGCATGAAGGTCAATATAAATCTGAATGAAAAATTGTCAAGATAATGAATTACTTTGTAGTTATCATTATCAGTTTACATAATATACGTTAAAGAATTACAAACACTAAAAGTTTGCGTCATTGTTGTTGGCTTTGAAACGTGAATTATTATGAATCTACTTCTTACAATGAAATTTCAAATGCATAAAAAAATCCAATTATATTGTAACATCAAGTTTCTTGCTATTATGTGAGTAGCTCTCATTAAATGCTTCAAAAAAGTTGATAGACTAACTGGCTATATTGTGTGCCAATTTTTTTTGTTACCAAGTAATGCTGTTGACCGCAGATGGCCTTAAGAGAATTTCCGGGTTTTAAGGAGACGAATACCTTGGTGTATTCTCATGCCTTAGAGGTGGAGGATTTCTCATCGACAATTATCACCTCCAGATATGGCCTGATGTGTAGACTGATAGTCTCTTAGACCCTCCAGGGCGGTCGAGCCTTTATGTGCTTAGACCACAGCTCAATTGAGATATGACTTGGAGGAATCTGCCAAAAGCTAATCAACGTGAAAAGAAGTACGAGGGGGTAAAATTTCTTTTGGATCAATATTTCAAATGATATAGCATATTTAAGAAGTATCGAAAAGAGTACTTTTCGTATATAGTCCTGCCGATACTGTGGCAGTTCAAGATGTAGTCTTAATTGAGGAGATCTTCTGATGGTAATTATTCACATCTTCACTTTATGAAATATTGCAGTGAGTCAGTAGCTTAACAGGAGCCATTTTATTGCCAGAAAAATGTATTTTTCCATAAATTGAAGTCTAAGGAACCGATTATCTTTTTTGCATAAAAAAAAATATTGCATTTCATTCTCGACAAGATTGCTAGTATATAGACCATTTCAGAGAGTCTACACAATAACCAATTTTTTTTATGACCATAATAGTGCATGAAAATATACTAAAAGATAGTTATTATGATGACCCCCAACCAAACTTTACCCCGTTGAAGTATATTTAGGTAATAATGAGATAACAATTTGTGTCTTCATTTTACTATAAGGTAGTGACCTTCAAGATTTTAAATATTAGCCAGGGTAAAATAGACATAAGGATCGTTTAAATCGGGTACAAAAAGTGGCCTCGCAGCCTGCAAGGCTGCCAAGCCGGTTCTCTGGGAGACTCGATAAATGCCTGATACATAACTTTCGAAAGATCGACGCCAATGTAGGTATAAGTACACGACATAGTTGATAATTCAGGTTTTATAAACGTCTAGATTCGCTGAATTATAATTATACCCTTCGTGCAGCGAACTTAAACAACTCTAAGGTAAGACTATCCATTTCTTAATAACAAAATAGACATCGAAAATTTATTTATCCAAATACCATGGTACCTAGATTAAGAACAATTGATGATGAAGCATATCTACCATACAGGAAATTTCAAACAAATAATAATATTTAACTTTGAGCGTTCTATTGTAATATTCAATCGAATATAACCGTCTCGATCATGTTTGTGGTTAGCTGTCAAATCGTATGAAAACGAAAACAGCGTGTCTGTTAAGGAAACAGCTTTTTATTTATGGATATTTATGGATTTCACAGCTAAACGCAAACACCAACAAGAAGATTCGATTTGATTGAAAATTGCATTTCATTACACTGGAGATACAGAGCTCGTCCAAGAAGAAATATTTTAGGAAAAAAGGATGTATATATGGAACAGGGCAAGCTACACGTGGCTATATCTACTGTTTTTGTCAAAAGACGAGAAGTTATGCGTTACGGCTGACCATTAGGGTGATAAGTGATTGTTTGCCACCCTTGTTGTAAGATAGTAAAGCAATAAGCTTTGTACTCAATAATCATTACTTTAGATTCAATATAAATTACATTATAAAAAATTACCGGGTTTTGAATTGCACCGCAACTGTTGACTCTGATCTATTCAAGTTCAAGTTCAACTCGTATTAATAGAATATATTATAATTAATAGTTGATGTATAGAAAAAGCCACTAGAAATACCATTCTTTCAATATTGGGTCACAGAGTGCATTACTGTATTACTATTAAAGTATACTTAGTCGTCTAATTCTTCTCGGGTTAAGTTACAATATTTGTGTACTTTTCAGTTCTAAAAGATGGGTCTAATAAACATATTAATATTCCTAATGTATAAACAATTCTGTCTAATTCATGAGCCACACCAGAAATATATAAGTGATATATTTTAATAGATAATCAAATAAAACCAGTTGAGCTGATTTTACTTGCATTAATTTGATGTTTAGTGATTGCGCCAATATAAGACAAAAATAGTGTCGAAGAAATTACAATATTAAGGTATGTATATCCGTTTATATTGCATGCATGGATCTAGCCTACATAGCAGCATCATACGTCATGCCATAAGCACGCTAACCTGCGATACACTTGCTTGCAGCGAACAAATAAGCGAAGATTAGAGAGCGATAAAGTCACAAAGCACAAAATGCACAAAGCTTCGAAGTTATAAGTCAACAATGCTTTGTTTATATGCAAGTGAAGAGAGACGCTATGTTGACATTAGGTTGGTGAATCGCTTCGTCAGACTATGGGCATGCTTCACACATGTCAGCTGCTTAGCCAATGGTGGTAAATGAGGTCGATAAGCGTTTTACTCTTGTAAAACATTGTAATATAACTAAAAGGAAAGGATATGTCCACTATTATGTATAATTAACCGACTTCAAAAAAGAAGGAAGTTCTATGTTCCACTGTATGTATGTTTTTGTATGTATGTTCACCGATTTCTGTGTCAATTGTGAACGGATTTTTTTATTTGATAGACATATACTCTTGTAGTGGTCTCATTGTGAGTAAGTAATGGGATCCCAGGGTGCAAGTCGAGGGCAACCTAATTCGTATTTCATTCTCTTTGAAAGCAATAACCTTGAAGAACACAACTACACAAAAACTTGATTATTAGCAGTTATAAATTTGCTGAATCACAAATACTTTGTTGGGAACTAAATATTATAAAAGAAGATTCTCTTAGAAGATGTAGGATATTTTTTTAGTAATGGTAAATAACTAGAAATAAGGTCTATTGACTGTATAAATAGATAGAAATACTTTATTTTGCACATTTACAATAACTACACAAATAGAACAAACATAATATGACAAAAAAAGTGGTTGCTACGATCACTCGTACTCTCTTCTAGACAACCGTAAGGAACAGAAGTGCGCCGACATGTGAAGAACAAAATACAACATCAAATTAAAACATTCGCTATTATAATTTCTAACAGTATTTTATATTAATATTTTTTATAATTCAATCTTTAAATAAATTCTAGTATTTCATACCAAATTTTCTAAAAGAAAAATTCGGCAATCATATTATTCGCTATGAATACCATATTAGGTTGGATTATGTGCAATCATGTCAGTAGATACCGGAATATAAACGTTATTTTACTGCATAAATCATTTTATTTAAAATAATAACTATTCATGTCAAGTCATCCAACTTTTTACAAATTTAATGTCGTATTACATTTAATTGTAGTGTAGTGTTGCATCAGTGAACGAGGAAGAATTATGTAGGGAGCAAGAAGCCTTGTCTTCTCAGCTATTCAGCTTTCAAGTATAATTATGTTAACTTTTGACTATTAGACATTATCCACTAAAACAAGCCTTTATAAGTTACGGAAGATGTTTACTATCAGGCAAGGGGCATACCACTGCAGCAAAAAAAAATTTTTTACTACTTGTAATTTCACTAACCAGTTTTTTTACTGATCTGTTTTACGATAAACAGTCTCATTCATAAGGACCAATTTCCTACTATTTAATTAATGTCATGTACGTTATACAGGATATTCGGTACATACTCTAAACTAGTAATAAAAATTACCAAAAATTCAAAATTATATAATTTATTTTAATTTTTCGCAAATATTTTGTTTTCTGACTTAACAAACACAAACAGTATGGTAGAAGTAAAAATAGTGTAATATTTATATGTCTTTGTTATCTTGACTAGGTACCAAACACTTCGTATAATATTTACAAATACATTTTCAGGAATCGTAATTACACGTAGGATTGGAGAAGTGTGTTAATAAATGGAAAACGTAACGATTGCACTAGAGATACGGTGAATGGTCCAAGGTAAATATTTATTAAGAAATAATGCCAGATACTTATCAACCTAGATAATATCATATTAGATAACGTTGAAGTATCGAGGAACTATTACAGTGATTAGTTTTCCTTAGCTGAAATATATTGTCTCATATGTTTTATTCAAGCGCATTTAGTATTCATTAGTTATTTCTTATGAAATTATTTTTATATACAAACCGCTAAACGTAATGCTATCTTCAGGTATACGTAATACTAAACTTGTGACTTTCCATCGAATGGAAAAATATCAACTTTTTATGATTTCGCAAATTCTTTGCACAGATTTTTATATATAATACATGCCGGCAGCACCTGCACCGGCGCCCGGGCATGTAAAAACGAAAAGTTAAGCATTGTTTTAATTTTGACGAAAATAAATGTATCCTTCAAATTACAGCATTGTTCTCTGCATACACGTTATGAAAAATTCGAAAAATATAAAACTTTCTATGATGCGTGGTGAAATTTGACCGAAGAAACGATACGTTAAGATTTAAACACTAGAAGGCTCTATATCTACGTAACTTTAATTGGCCTTACTTACTGACAGGTGTATGAATGTAGGTGTATGAATGTTTAAAATCTTGCATACTAGTGTAAATACTTGTGGTCGGGGATAGTGCAATTACGCGAATCTACTATAGTACGGTCCGTACCGTATCTGCACTAATTTTAATCTCACGAGGGAATATTATGATGTGATTAGTTTCTTATTTTAGAAGGTTTTTGGCAAAATTTTACATGTGGCGATATTTTGCAAATCCGCGTAGGATTTGCTCTATCCCCGTTGTGTAGACACATGTACCAAATTATAAGTATGTATATTGTATATATATTAAGATGCATATCTTGTATGCCTAGTATTTTCATAACAATACGAGTCACGTATATCAAAAATGTAGGAATTAGATCTTCTTAATACACGTAAATTCTTATCTTACAAATATATACCGACACAAAATGAATAAATATGAAAATAATGAGAATAAATCTAGAATGCGATTTGAACTTGGACGTTTATACAAACAATATGGAAGTCATTCTCAAATTATTGCAAAGCCACAGTTAAGAAAGTAGTATATCGTAATAATTATTACCAGTAAAAACAATACTCCACGCTAGTTGCCCGCCAATCCGCCGTCTTAACTAAGTACATTTCTATCCGCATTAATTAAACTAGTAAATTTTTTATTGATACGTAGTGTTCATTGAATCGATAAAAGACTATTAAACTTTTTGTACAAGAAGTTGATCGGTTTCTTTGAAAATATTCATATAAGAGTACGTGATTAATTACAATTTTGAAGTGTCATTTTTGTTTGATCATAGTAAAATAGATACGTAGAAATTCTTTATTTTGCATTTATATGCAGGTAGTACAAAAAAATCAATAAAATATAATAATCTTGAAAACTATATGTTAATAGATAGTAATAGATGCACAAAAGTAGAAAAAATCTTTAGGAATACCTACTCTATGTCTAAATATATACATTACGACATTTGAAAAAAAATTAAAAAAGAAGCGATAACTTTTATGCTTGCGATTTATGCTTCTTGAACTAATATTTGTTATAGAAGCATAATTTAGTTACAACTCAAACCGTAGATATTTTAGAAAGGAAGTACACCAAGGTAGTTTTAGCATTCCAAAGGCTGGTGGCTCGTATAGTAGAGTAGGTAGAGTAGATTGTTGAAATTAAACATTACAATACACCCTAAATCACACCACCCTACACGCTTCTAATGCAAAATTAATTTAAGTGCAGAGGTTTTGATTGCAAAACTATATTAGTCACTTGAACAGTCGTGGTGAAAGTAAACAACAAACTTATACTATGATAGGTACAAATTTATCAAAGTAATAACTAAATTCCCAATGGTTATCTATTGAATTAATTAATTATACATTTAATCCCTCAAATAATCTGTAAGAATATGTTAGGAACAATAATATCTCATCATAATAAAATTCAACCAGTTATTTGTGTCCATGGTTGCATAATTGCATGAATTCACAACACAAAAGGAGAATACTTAGTAACTGAAAATACCACCAGATGGCGTGTTGTAATTAAATGTAACTCTGACACACAGCGAATAGCAAGAACAAAATAAACTTTGATTCTTATTTTAGGAGCAAATGTGGATAATAGCTTGTTTCGCAACGTTACAAATTGGTGAACTGTAACAATAGTTGGACATTTACGAAAAGCAAGTGGCTAGGGTGCGCTAGCATCGGTACAAGCGGACCACCACACCGTGAACAAACATTGACCAAGTACGTCACGCACTGCGCTCCGACGACTTGCCGCAACATTCTTAGCGTAAAAGTTACCGCGAATGGTTTACTCTACGTAATGTGCGATGTTTGAGTCGATACCAAGTTTTCCCTTCGAAGTGCATTGTGCGAACGACTCGTATGTACCGAGATACGATTATGTCGAATTTGATGTGAGTTGCTGAATATGTTGCAACGAAACGAGATGGATAAAGCAAAAATTGTACTGGATTTTGTTAGTAAGTTTGAATACATGAATAATTCCCTTTTATATGCAAGATCAGACACTAATCATCAAAATATCTATCAAATTTAACATTACAAGTATTGAACATGCACTAATATTAACTCTACTTTCTATATAATATTTTGAAGTTTAAGTGGTATAATTAAATAATTTGAAATCAACATCTTTATAAACATTATTTTAAACGTTGTATTAAAGTCATTATCATTATTTTAAATTTAAAAAATCTAAATAACTTGAAATAAGTGGTACTTTGGGACTTAATTAAATAGTAAAAAATTAAATTATAAAGGTTATGGTTGAGAATTTAAAACATGTTTAAGAAAAAACCTTTGTTAACTGTACGATACTTAAGTATTTTGTTAATTGAGCGCGTTTTGTTTTATTTCAATAACAAGCCATAGTTATTATACATAACAATCACACAATTAGGTAAGTGCAGAAACACAATGAATAAAAATCTTTTTACTAAACCAACCAACAAACCAACCAACTCAAATGCTCACATCAACATTTCAAAGTAATTTCAGAAATTTTTTAATTATTATCTAAATTATTTTGCTATTTCTGTTCCCAAAGTTTGTTTTCGTAACCTGTAGCTAAAATTGACAAAACATTTTGATAAAATTAACGGATTGAAGTTAGCCTTGAATCTAACTTAGTCTCGCTGCTCGCTTCTACTTTACAAATTATTTAAGGTACTTAATGACGCAACGTTATACTATTTAGACTTTGAATTCGGTACAAAAATATTAATCTTTGCAGTGCAACCAATTGATTTTTTACTTCCTGCCAAATACAAATTGTTTTCATATATATAACCTATTTACTTCTAAAATGACATTGAATTCACTGACAAATTAAGGTACTAATTTATGAAGTTTAAAAATGTAATTTACTCTACTACAGTACTTAAATAGGGAAATAAATTTCCAATAATACAATGGTAAAAAGTATTAATTTTAAAATTTATTGACAATCTAACAAAAAGACTTTTTATGTAGATTCCAAATATTTAAACAAATGACATTTTAAATTAAGTACATACTAAATAATACGGTCACGCAATATTCTGTAATCAACAATTTCTTGTTATATTGCACAACTGGATGTTGCAATAACTCAATTATTGCCGCTGAAATCGAGACCGAATTCCTAACTTAGATGTTGTTTGTAAAACTATAATTTACAGTAAGTGTGTGTGTATGTGTTGATAAAAGTAGAAAACAAGCCATGGAAGTCCTGCCTGTTTGAATACCGTAAAGTATTCACACGCACATTGTTTCTAATAAAATTGTGTTGCGTCATGATGATTGCCTGTTGTCAGCAAACTAATAAAGTGAAGAATTAATGTGTACTGACGTTCCATACACCTAACTTCTAAACTATGCTGTTTTTGCATTATTTTAGTCAATAAATAAATTTTCTACAGATAACTATTGTGTATACCTATTAATTGAAATGGTGATAGTTTAACCATTTTAACTTTAATAGTTTAAAACTTCAGTTATTGCATTGTACCATAACAAAAATCATGTACATGAAAAGAGGGCAATAACAATATTAATGTTATTATGTTATGTTATAATAAATACAAAACTTTAAAGCAGTACCTACCTACCTCATATATCCTCTTTCCTTAATTCCTTTAACGATCAATAATCGCAAAATATACATTTACATACTATTTGGCTCCAAGTAAAATAGTGATACTAGACTGCAATACATTCTTTTCATCCATGCATTTACCAATTTTATTTATTACTTCACCAATTGGTGAAGTGCCTAGCACTTACAATGATAGAACTTTGTTTATTAATTATCTTGACATGTCTATCAATCTTTAGTTTATTTATAATGTAACTCGCGAAAACAATGTCACTCGTATTTTTTATAAATTATAAACCATAAAATTCAAGTCAAGTCAATTAACTTGTTAATCTATATTTCCTGTAAAGTTGATAAATTCGTTACAAATTTATGAATTAAATTGAAATAATAGTCAATTCTTAAGTTTGTGCTCTTATTGCCGTCTCCACTACCTACAGAGGGTATTATTGATATTTAATACAAAGTAAAGATTACTTCTCAGTACCAGCACCAGCGCTGTTTAATTATAGTTTAATAAGAAATTAAAAACCAAAACTTAACAGATTTGAATATTGTCAAGATCTTGAACATAGTTCCCGCACACGATTGTTAGTCTAGTTTTGCAAGGCTTGAAAGTAGCGAAGAGATCTAAAATCCATACAAACGTTGCGTTACACAGCATAATTACCTTGCCTAACTTATTAGATTAGAAAAATATTGATAAGAATCAAGATCTAATATCAAGTATTCATCGCTTTATCCCTACGGATTGGGCGATGTTGTAGGTAAGTAAATTAAAATTGAGAGTTACCTACCTACGTAGGTACGTTCACATGATACAATTAGCAAGGTTTACTAATACATATATTATTTTTCATCCTAATCAATAAAAGCGAATACCTATAAATGACTAAATTTACGTAATAAAATATTATTTATTTATAAAAAAATATATCTTTTTTATAAATGAGGGAACATGTTATTAACATATTTAGATTCTTCTGTGCCCATATCCAATTATTTTTCATTTTAATTTTCCAATATTCCTGGCTATAGGTAATATATGTAGATATATCTTCGAACTATATTAGGAATCCAATGACAATAATAAAGTTGTATAATGAGTTTCAAAATAAGATACCGCTACAGACACTACGGATCATAATAAACGTAGACATAACATAAAACGACGGTGAAATTTACAATAATCTGGGATGAAGTCAAAAGTAAAGTAACGTTATCATTTATAACAATAGGCACAATTGCTTGTTACTAAATTCATAAAGAAATTTCTTCTATAAAATTATTTGTTTCAAATCCTGATTTGTTCTGATAATGTTGTGGCATAATGTACGAACTCATTTGCTTGATAGCACAAAAAAATTAAATGTCATAATTATCATGCACGCTTGATGTTTTGCTGATATTTCACCAGCTGTTACTATTTGCAGTACAGAAAGCTAATGTGGAATTTTGAAGAAAATGAATAGGAACTACAGCAATCGAAGAATAGCAGAGTTTCACGATGAACACTGCTGCGCGGGAAATTTCGTCGGTAATTTCCGCCGCTCCTCCTCACTGCGGCTGCGCGGTGAAAAAATGGTGCAACGCTCACCTCTCGCCACCAGAAAATTAATACCAATAATCACGGAAAATAATCAACAGAAACACAGAAGCGATGGGGCTCGTCTTACGGAGTCTTGCCATCGCGCGCGGAGTCATGTAAGTATCGCAATTCACGCTGCTTTGAATAATTAAACTATCTCCATGGCTACTTGACCCAAGCTGAGCCACTATTAAAACAGAAGACTTGAATTGTAGTCTTTTTTGTTACCTTTTAAATTTGGAGAAAATCCATTCTCAACCGTCCTGTTTTACTCTATGAAAGAATATATATTGTGGTTAAAAAGTGGGTTACTCACATTTTACTTCTTTACTTAATATAATTCTATTAATTAGTATTAAAATAATTTGCTACACTGTAAATTATGAACACAAATTTTATTTATTTCCGTAGTCATTTAATTCAAATTGCCATCAAAAACTGAGAAAGACTTGCCTAAAACATGAAAATGGTCTGGATGGAAAGATGAACATGACTGACTCTGCACACACACCACCTGGATCACCTGAGGAACTACCTGATGATGAGTCACTTCACAGCTATGGTAGTGCTGCAACAGCTGCTTCTGTAGATGCTGGGTACGCACCTTTCAATGGCACTACCTTTAGTGGTAGATCTATGAGATATGTTCTACATTGCTCATCACATGCAGGGCTTGCTGGGGAAGATTATCTAACACCTACTCAAAGGGCTCAAAAACAAATTCGTCGTCTCAAGAGCCTACTAGGACAAGCAAAGAAAGATTTAGAGAAAAAGGATAGTGAAATATTCCATCTCACTAAAGAAGTAGTCGAACTACGCCTTTACAAAGCATCAATTTGCTCGCCTGATGAAAAATCAAACTCTAGTGAAATTGTGACAATAAGAGAAAATGCTGATGATGTTTGTATTGACCAGGAAAGCCCGAAACATGAACAGACTAGCAGAAGTTATGATGTTACTGACAGTTCCATATTCAAAGACCAGACACCCACCAAGTGCCGAAATGAAATGCAAGGATCCTTCACTGACTCTGGCCACTTTGATGATCTCACTAATTCATCTTTACATTCCAAAGAATCTGTGCATATGCTATGTCATGATGCATCATGTATGACTGATGTGGGTGACAGTGAGGAGGAACGTCTAAGCTTAATAGAGTTTTATGATAAAAAAATTGAGGATATCATGCGTTCAAATGTAGGTGAGACACAGGAGATAAAAAAGAATCATAATGATAAGGTGGAAGCATTACTCCAAAAGTTATCAGATGTAAACACAAGATACTGTGAGCTGTTGCCTAACTATGAGCAAGCCAAGGAAAGAATTCATTCATTGGAGAAGCAGCTGGAAGAAGCTAGTAGACAGCTAGATGATGAAGAGAACAAACACCACTCCATGTATTTGAAAATGTACAACAAGGGAGTTGAGGCTGCAAAATTTGAATCTGAAAAGGTAATTCGAATAAGATTAAGTTCATCCTATTATTTAGTCAAGCATCATACCTAACATACCCAAAATAATATTTTAGACAGTTTTTCACCTGCCAACAGGATAGTTTTGCTTAATGGGTTAAATTTATGTAAAAAACTAAACATTAGGTCATGTTTTATTGTCTAGTCCATAATGAGTTAAAAGAGAGGGAATTAAAGTATTACTTTTGTTTCACCAATCCATATTTCCAGTA
Organism: Acentria ephemerella; assembly: GCA_943193645.1. Lineage (NCBI taxonomy): Eukaryota > Metazoa > Arthropoda > Insecta > Lepidoptera > Crambidae > Acentria > Acentria ephemerella. Next base: position 5,233,593 of record OW971891.1, read on the forward strand.
TATATACTATTTCAAAACTTTTCAGTTGAATGATCTTTGTTTGTTTTACAAATATCTTACCTTAAATTTTAAGGCAAGTAAGTATATTACATAGGAAATTTCTAAAATCCATATTTATTGTTGGGTGGTTACAGGATGAAGCTGAACCATCACAGGGTCAATTAAGCAGAGTGTCAGTTGAGGAGTTGCTAGAGCAACTGCAGATCACTCAAACTGAGCTTGAAAATGTCAGAGTGAGTATTTCTGTTTAGGTTATTTACTACTTTATTTATCATTTCATATTAAACAATAAGCCTTGACTTTTGTCTAAATGCTTAGTTGTGTAATAACTAAACATTCATTTATCAAGGATATACTTCAAAATTATATTTCTTCATAACTAACATTTATTTTTAACATTACAGTAGTTTCTTTTATAAATAGAATCATTTAACATTTCAGACTAGTGATGCAAGAAACTTATGTTGTTTACATTGAGACTCACATCTGTTTACAGAGCTGCGCTTATTTTTCAGACTCTAAACTCTAAAATTAAGACTAGTACTGCTTGACTGTATTAAAATAACATATTGTTATGTGTGTAAAAAGTAAAAGAGGACTAATTTTTTAATTAAGTTTCGATGACAAGTCAAGGTTATAATATACTTATTGTAATAGTTTTTGAGGCAATATAGCCTTCTGACTAAAATTAATGCTGTTAGAGTTTAAAGAATTTGGAAGTTCCTAATCAAAATGTCTCACCACACTTGACACCGCAGAACATATTAAGCGCGAGTCCTTATTCATAAGTCTAAGCTTAAATTGTTCTGTTTTTATTAACAGTCAACTAGAAATTATTTAATGAACAGAAATTTAATTAAACTTGAAAATACTAACCCTAGATATTGAGCCTGATTAAGAGCCTTGACTAAAATTATCCTCAAGTTACTAAACTTAACCATCCCCCATGTCATAAAAATAAGCAAAGTCAAGACATGTAGTGCATACGTAATACTTGTATGCCCCTTTACGATTTGGTAGATTAGTCTTAACCCTAAACCCCTCTTTTAACCTTAAATTATTTTTTGAGTAGTCTTCAGAACTAAATTTAGGGTTATAAGACTAATTTTAATCCATCCAATCTTAGATTTTTTTTCAGTTGTACAAAATATTTATATCATATTTATTCTGTGACATCCAAACTGAGTCTTGACAAATCTCATATAAAATACGGTATAAAATATTGACATCCTTACATTAAATTTTAGACTGACATTTTGAGCAGTATTTTTGAACAGTTTCTTGAAAAGATAGGTATTCTATTAACATTGATTTATAGTTGATATTAACCCACGCAAAAAAAACCACCCTGTGTTGAGTAGCGTACTGTGCATGTAGCAGCAATTAACAGGATGAAGCTTTAACGTATAGTGCATTACAGGACACGGCATTCACAGCGGACCGAACGGAAAAGTCACAAGTACTTCTAAGTGCAAAGGAGGCTGTTTCTTTATGGGTCCTAGGAGCTCGAAAGGTTGGAACTTTTAAGGAGGGCAGCATCTTTTTTCATCACTTTTTATTTTATTTTTTTATTGTTACTAGATTTGGCTTAGCACAGGTAAAAGGACTGGCTCCAGATTATCTAAATATAAATATAAAGAGAACTCTTTGTTCAAATGTGAAAGGCAATATTGAATATTATATTGTTACTTGAACCACAAGAAAAGTAATAAACTATATATCGCGCAATGATTTCCTCATTTTTATAACTGTATCATACAATTATACGTACCAACTACAAATGAGGATATCCTGCTATGTATATAACTAAAATTTGATTTATTGTAACTCAAATTGCAGTAATAAATGACGCATTTTGGAATACAGGTTTAATTGTCTATTTTGAATGCTATTAATAAACCATTTCCTGCTCAATATCACAATTTTATATATAATAAACTACTACCACTTATATTGAATGAATTTAACCATTTTAATTTGTTATGTTGCTTTTTAAAACTATTTACTTGTGTCGATTCTGGCCATAAAAGTATTGTTTATTTCATCTGTCGTTTTGAATTTTTCACAAATAGCCTGTCGATACTGAATTCATTACATTTAAAAAAGTACCTATTTAAAACATCACTTCTTTAAACTTTATGATTTATCTCAATTTTTAATACTAATTATTTTTTGAAAATAAAGTTCTTAATCATTTTGAATTATGTATTTTACATTTAACTTAAAATTTCGGATCATTAAAAAACTATATAGATAATCACTTTGCGCTCAAAATAGATACATTAGCAACATATTATATAATATTAGCCATTTATATGTGGCAATCGGCGCGGGAAAAAAAGTAACGGCGCTCTTATCTGTTAACAAAACGATACAATTGTAACGTATTTACCCGTACGCCTTTAATTTCTTATAATTGATTGAGCGCCTCGCGTCGCCTATTTATTTTAAGAAAACAAATTGTAGTAATATAATTCGAAAAATATCAATCAATATTAATAAATTATTTTCATTTGTATTATTAGCTAGACCTGATATCTAAATTTGGCTCAAAATATTCCTAAGCACCTAGATGTTAAGTATAAGCCTTAGTAGCATAAATAAGGAATGCTATTATATAGGAATTAAACAATCAGTTTTTCTATGCAACTCTAAAAACTGGCGTCAGTTTTAAGCGCTCATAATTTTAATGTGATATGTGACAGAATCGACACCATTTTTAAAGATTAATCAATTTATGCTTTTCTATCAAACGATAAAAGACCAATAGATAGTATTATTTTAAATATCCACTTATGCTCCTAACGCTTTGCATGATTTTTAGTTAATATTGTTCTTGGAACAGCCTCTTTTGGTTTTGGGTATTACAGGTTTTCTTGGTTAATGATTATTTTAATAATTTTAGTTTACTGCTATGAATAATGTCTGTAGAGAGTAATTGTCTTATATCATTAAAAAAATATTATTGTACAGATGTGTAGAAAAGAATGTGTAATATGTAGTCAATTTTATATATTTTTGTAATATTGTAATAGCATGTATAAAAATTTCATTTTTAAATTATTTTGTATTTTTAATAAAATATTCTGTAGTTAAAGGGGATAATGTTGTAGTATACAACGATTATAACTCAATGTTATCTTTACAGGCTATGTACCGTCGCATCGTAGAGTCGAGGAAGGATAGAAAGACCACCGTAGACCCAGAAATTACTCTACAATTCCTCAAATCAGCAATCTATTACTTTCTAACTGACCCCGAAAACCATCAGGGACATCTGAATGCTATAGAAAATATACTGGGATTCACTGAAGCAGAGAAGAATAATATACGCAAGGCCCGAGCTACATAAAAAAGACTGTTGTGAACATGTTGTGATATATCGTTATATAGATTAATTTCGTTGCTACTTAGACGATAACTTTTGCATATCGTCTCAGACGATAAAGCCAATAGACTTCTTAATTTTTATTGTGTGCACATTATCTAGATAAGTTGTCTGTTTGTAGTATAATAATATAAACACATAATAATTCAATAATTTTTAAGTTACGGTGATTGTTTCTCTCTACTCTATTGCTTTAAGGTTCTTTAATCGAATTCTTGATTTGTGATTTTTGTAATAGATATTAGGGCCAAAGAGTGAAGATTCCTATGCAACATGTGCAATTTTTATTTTATACTCTTAAGTTATAAGTACAGTGAACCAAATCTATAACATTCCCTATATAAGCTATTATTATATTTTTAATTGTAAGTGTTGCGTTTTATATAATTTTATTTCTTTTGTAAACAAATTTGAGTTTTCTATTAATTTATGTTGTTTTGCATGCTGGTCAGCATTAATTTTTTGTATAGAAATTATGAAAGGTCTGTATAAACCCTTATACATATTTATGACATTCGTTTCGAAGATTGGTTTTATTTGCAGCTGTTTGAAATCTAATTATGTCAAAAAATGGCCGCGATTCCATAGTGCACGAACTAAATGAATTTAAATTCAGTACAACTTTTTAGTACAATACAACCAAAAAAAGCTAGATGACCGGTCACGTTATTTGACGTTTCTAAAATGGCGACTAAAACATTTTTGCCTTATTTTAATGCACATAAAACATGCCGATTAAAATATGTTAAAAGTGTACGGATCGTCTAAATGTCAACTAACATGACAATCCTCAAAGTCATTCTATCCCTTGTTATTGAATTGGAGTGAAAGAGATGCGAGAGGCTAATGTCTTATGCAATAAACAAATCAATTTCAAGTCAAATTGATCTTCGAAATGTTAACATGTTAACAAACTGCGTTTCTTGCCACTGATATGTAACATCTGTGATTTAATATTACTTTTGATTTTTAAAATTGTATTTGACAGTAATTTAATATAATTCACCTTATTTTAATCTTGTATTAGACCTTGCAAGGTTTCTTTACAGTTGGATTTTTATAAATTTTAAAGCTATTGTGTGTCAAATGAAATATTGCCTATCTCGTTCATTAATTTATAACTATCAAATTGTGAAGAAAATCACTTCAAACAAAAATTTTACACCTTATCGTCCCCCATTGGTGATAAATGAATTTTGAAAATAGTTATATTTTATTGATTTTGCATTTTGGCCTGGGAATGTGATATTATAGGCAGGTAAATCAAAATTAACGTCCATAGTCTTAGGAAAACTTGCACCTAAAAAATAAACTTAAAACTTTATTTAATATAATTTACCTATGTTGTAGGTAAATTAATGTGTTTGTGACATTCGTTATAAAAAGATAAATATTTCTGTGACATCTGCTTGCCTTTGTTCTCAATAAATATATAAAACTGTTTTTTATTTATTAATAAACACTTGTACAAACTTAGAATAATTATGTCTAGAAACGACTAACATTAATAATCTATACGCCTACTAAAACTCTTTTCTATGGTTGAATTGCGTTTTGGTCATTATAAGATGTTATTCGTATACAGAGAGACAACGACGATTGTACAGAGATAAAGGTAATTTGAAACTTAATTTGTGCTTGAGATCTTGCGTTGTAGATAATTATTTTGAATATTTTTCCATTGAGCAGCAAAAATTAAACATTATCTTAAGCACTACAGTCAAATATAGTGCAGTCCCGTTTTACAGAAAACTATAGAATACACAATGAGCCTGATTCTGAAGTACACACTAATTCTTAATTTAATCGCAATGTATCTCGATCTATCAGTATGGTTGCTAAAAGGACAGCTAGCAGATCATAAGATTTAGGAAGGTGTATTTATTTTCGACCTTCAAAAACCAAAGACCATAAAATTCAGATTTTATTCCTTAAAATTTTTACAAGTTATTTGATAGTTTTAATCCTTACTTTGTTTTTCGTTTAACCTAATGGGAGAGCGGTATAAATAGAATATAATTTAAGACGATATATTTTGCAGTCAGAATCAGGCCACATGAGGCACTTAATGATAAAAACAAGAGATTTATATACCAAATTAATTTAATTAATATACAATGCTACTGGTAAATCATATACAAAATATGTAATCGCCAAATTAAAGCTAGCAAATCTACTTATTAACACACAAACTTGTAAAAATTTATGATTATAAATGTTAATATAAAAAATGCCAAAGACAATTTCTGTTATATAAAAAACATATTTCATTTCAGTACATAGCCTTCCATACCCAATACACAACTAGAATAACGGTTTCACAACCATGAATTGAACGTTGATTCAATAACAATATCAACTGCCATATAATAAAGTATCATTTATTGCTCTTGAAACGAAAATATTTCGGAAATAAGAACAGCTTGCATTATTTAAAAAGTAGCTTAAGAATACAATTAAGTGTATATTCCATAATCCTAATTAATGTTACTTACAAACTACAAAAATATCAGTCGATTCCGATTTACTGTTGCCCTAGTTGCCACAACTTTATTAATGGCACATAAAAGTATGGATTACGCGAATGAGGTTACAAAATACTATCACAAAATTATATGAGATTGTCATGGATATTTGTATCATATAGAAAATCTTTTCCAGGCGTTTCTTATCAGTCTTTTAAGCTTTTAATAAAATGATATAAAAATTGCATTGACTAACATTAAGCGTCATAAGGAATTCTGACAGTAAACTTAAAATTATCACATGATGGTATAAGCCTTTGGACATACTATTTTGAACTTCTTTACCTACACACTAAATAAAATAATTGGCGACCTTATGGGTATAACTCCCAATTATCGCGACACTATTTTATAACTTACTCGTTATGCTCGCTAACTGATATGCATTTCGTTAAATACACACAGATTTATATCATTTTGTACTCAATTACAAAAAATATTTTTCGTTGGTTTACATGCTTGTAAATAGATATATCGAAAAAAATACAATTCATCATAAGAGTGACACGAAACGTCTTTTATTGAACAAGTACTAAATCAACGTTTTAATATTAACTTGTTTCAAATGTAACTCAAACACACAAATTACAATTGATGAACGCGTAATTTCTCAAAAAGCTATTTTGGCACATTAATAATAATGAGTATTTTTTACATTTAAGTAATTTTGTATGTCGTGATGAGATTCGTATTAATCAAAACTGAACTTAACTTCCTCACGAGACGGATCATTATTGGCCGCTACGGCTTGTAACCAATAGCGACTAATTTGGCTCTCTATAGACGGCGTGCTTTCTTTGCGTGCGCTAGCTGCTCGCGCCTTTCTCTTAGCCTTACTGTGCTTAGTTCGGCGTCTACCCACCTTTGTCTTCATCTCAGCTATTTTGACAGACAGTTGGCTGTCTAAAGAGTTTCGTCTAGACTCGACAGAGACATGACGCAGGCTGATACTGATTTGCGAGTCTTGAGAATTCCGTCGATCCGGGGTAGAACTGAGTGAATGGTGCGTATGCGTAGGTAATACGAGAGCGTCGCGGCGACGAACGAAGCGAGGCAAGTTAGCCGCCCACGACGACGACAGCTCACCACTGAAATTATTAACACTGTAAGGAACAAATGTTATTAAAAGAAATAAAAGATTATTAAATTTGTTTTATTTTGATTTGTTTCTGATTCCAAGAACTAAAGTGCATATATATATTTCTACATTTCACATTGCGGTAGCATTAACTTGTTTATGACCCTCGAATACAGAGTAGAGCTCAATCAAACCTTTGATGTAAACAAATAAGGCTAGATGGGCAACACCTTACCATTTCGTCGTCGAAAAGTGGGCTTCATGCGTGGACTTAAAACATACGATCAAAACGATAGCATCGTGACATATATCGTGAGTGGAGAGTAAACGCTTTATCTGTCATTCGCTCGTTTCTACGTATAGCTCTTATCTCACTGTTACATGGCTCACATTTAGACAGGTATATTTATTTTTTGAAGATTTGACTTTAAAGTTCATTATACACATAAGCATTAATGTAAACTTAATCATTTATCTATCTGAATAGTTACTGCATTTGTTTTAATTTCTGGTTTTTTAGGGAAATTTCAACCACAATTTAGATTCAATTTACTGGCATTCGAATACGGTGTTTAGGTTGTGGCTTCATAACGCAACTATGACGCAAATTTTATTAGATCATCTACCTAGACGTATAGATAGTAATATGTATATAAATATTGGAAACATTCTAATGCTAAGTTCCATATTTTAAACGATTACTTCTACTACTACTTTTTATTGTATTTATATAGGTCTACCTAAGTCGAATTTATTACAGCTCCGTCATTCTGTGGATTTATTTTTATGAAAATCTATCATGTTGCGTGTTTGCATTTCAGGCCATTTGCCATGTTTTATATTTTCTAAATGTCATTTTGATTTATTCATACATGTATGTTTTATGAGTAAGAGTCATGGCTAAACCAATGACTTACTCATCTTACTCATCTACCCATATTAGGTTTCAAGCCGGGGACCTCTAGTTCTATACAGAGTTTAGTAACAAAAGTACCCGTCAAAAAGGCTGTTAGGTTTATTAAATAATATCTTACCTCTCGTGTTTGGCGTCTTCTGGGTAGTCTATGGGCGAGGTGTGGTCTATGCACAAGCCGACGGGGTCTTGCCGCGAGCCGCCCAGCGAGATGGACAGTCTGCCGCGTACCGCGAACTCGCCGCGACGACGATACGCGCGTGCTATCAACTCGTGTTTACGTGCGCGTCTAGTCACTTCCGCTTCTACTGAGCATCCGAACTTTCTGTACAATATTAAGTTGTTTTAAAGCTTCTGTAGATCATTTTCCATTATTATCTTATAAAGCTTAGCTGAGCTTTTAATTAGATTCATTGAGTAAGTAATATATAGTTTAATAAAAATATCAATTAATGAAGGTTTTTAAGGTGTTAACTTAATATCGTTATGTCAATTTTGGTATCAAAGTATTCCTTGTTTGAGTAATAAATAGTACATTATGATACAAGTGTGCTAACACGAGGCATTATTATTAGCGCGAGCCGCAGATGAGCGCGGTATGGAAGCGGAGTGTATAATGATCAATGCAACGAGTTGCATACACACAACACACACGTCAAAATAGTTTCGCACATAGTGAAAAATACGATAAAAACCAAATATGAAAATTATGAGAAGTGACGCGTAAATGTTTTTCATGCTAACAATGCACCTTACATTGTGAACAAACGCCCTTCATCAAAATTATACTTTCAAAAGATTAAAGCCAAAATTTATAAAAAGTTATTGTGAATAAGAAATGATTTGATAAAAATTAGTTTCTTTGACTGGATTAAGGACGAACACATTTACAAAAATTTAATATGAATTTTCAGCTGCATAAAACCTCTTTTTTGTTACCTGCTAAAAAATAACTGTATTTCCCGGTAAAATTGACATATTAAATTATTATAATTAATCAATAAATGTTTTTAACATGATATACTCATTATATAGTAGTAACTCATATTATCAGTACATTATTATTTTACCGAGTTAAAAAATTAACTCTGAATAAAGGTTAATTTAATTTGATTATTATCACCTTGCGAGGTACCGCCGCCAAGCGGCAGCGGCGGCAGGCGTCCACGTCCAGGAAGCCATGAGCGCGCCCGCCGCGAAGCAACACAGCAAACGCAATTGTAACACTGACACTGATGGTCGGACGCCTCCTGAACACTCTTTTTCGCTCTCTTTTAATGCTTCCAATCGACAGCTATAGAAATAACATAAGAATATTCATTGGTGTCCGTTTTCTGAGCTTTTTATTTAACCCTTTCATTCAACTTCAATATGAAATTAATAGAAATATCAAGTTAGGTACGTGAGATTCTCCTTAAAACTCAAGAAGAAAACATGTCACTTTCCCACTTATCCTTTTCTTGTAGGATTGTAATTAAAGCGTAGCATGAAACTAACTGCAATTGTTGACTGCACACAATAAAATTAGGGTCTTTAGCTAACATCATTACCATAACGTGTAAATTTACTAGTTGGTATACTTTCTTGTACATTATGTCGTGGTAATTCCTATTTCAGAAATGAGGCAATCCGCTGTTTTAGAATGAAGCTATTGTTTACAGACCATGGTGGTATGGAAGAGATAAAACACTGTTGTCTCCGCAATGTCATCGCAGTGGTGCGATTCCTTGATGTTGCTAGAGTCTAGGCATTTGAAATAGCAACCATTCCCATTTACAGTCAGTCATCCGTATTTTAATTATTGTGTCTAATAATTAGGTACTACACAGCTAAGCTGGAGATCTTAGTGTTACCAGAAAAAATAAGTTATAACTTCTGTTACCTTATACAAAAAAATAATGGCTTGTACAGTATTACAAAAGCTCTTAAGGCTAATGTTTGTTTATTTTTTTGTATAATTGCATGAATTTAACTTATTTATTATTAAATTTCTACACTAGATAATATATATCGAAAGGCTCAGACTTGCGACTGCATAATATTATTGATTAAACAATTTATTGTGCTTACATCAGGATCTTAATTATAATTTCGATTATAGCCCAATGTTATCTTTCTTTTATACGTCCTACATCACAGCTTTTTTTCGTTATCGAAAACGGAGCGTCCAAACCACTACGCCGATGAGTTCATGTTCTTCTTTTGCTTCCAGTATCTATGGCTATAATGTCATTAAATATATAATATCCCCACTTACATGATATTCTTTTTAAAGGACTCTTTCCACAAATCAGCGTTCCTAAACTCGTAGATATGGCAGGCGAAGGTGACACATATGAAAACAGCAACGAGCGCGGCAGTGAGTGAACACCGCGTGATCGTCTGTCGGATCTTGTTGGCAGCGCGCGGCGATATCACGTCCTTACTGGACACACGCACCGCGACCAGGGAAAATACGCCTGAAATCAATAAAAAAAATGTATTCAAATAAAGAACGAATTAACGTCGATTTCCTTAAATTAACAAAATAATAAATAAAACATTAACGCTATCAAATAGTGCAGTGTCGACCTGAGAAAAACCGTGATCTTAAATGGGAAAGCAAGCCCATCTTGGAGATTGTTGAGGACAAGGATAATTACAATACACATGTGATAGAACGTTTTAGTCCGATTATAATATCATCATCACTTACTCAGATAAGTCTCATAATCATATAAAAATTATTTATAAAAAAGGTAATACAGTAATGCTAATAAAGTTTGAATGTAGGAGTTACCTCTCTACTCCTCTTTGAAAACACTCAATCAAATATCAATTTTTTTTCCTTTTAAGACTTTATCTATCTATCATATTTATAAAACAGATCATAAGTCATCAAGAACAAACAATAATAAAAAGATAATTATTGATAATTTATTTGTATATTATTGAAAACCCTTACCTCTGAGTAGAAAGTATCCACCAAGAACAAGCACTACTGACAAGGGCGCCAGCAGAAGTGCTGCTCTCATAGGGTGATTAACGTAACCAACGAAGCAGACCCCCGTCACGCTACTTCCGTCCACTTCCCCAAAAGCCATGGTCGCGATTGTCAAAATCAGGGGCAGAGACCACGCCACGAGGTGGAAGTAAGCAGCTTTCTTGTCTATTCTATCTTGGATTTTGCCTGTTTATGAGTAGATAAAATTTACAAATAAAATAAATAATGCTCTTGCTCACACTCACACCTGTTGTTTTTATTTATATAAAAAGAACACGAGAATACAAACAACAATGTCATTGAGAGTTGTTGCTTTTTTATGGCTTCGAGAAAGATATATATGATATTATTAAAGATATTATAGTGATTACAAAATTCTGTCTTGACGCTTCGCAACATTATAATATAGTAAAATTGTGATGTTATTATTTCATTTGTTTATAAAAAGCTCAGCAAATGACTCGATACCACCTGATGGTAAGCAGTAGAGGAGTCCATATGTGAAGATAACTAATGCAACTAGTGACAGCACCTTGCCAGCCCAAAGTGCAAAGTTTCAAGCCTCTTTTGAAGCCACCCTTGGTGTATGAATGAAGGAATACGTCCATGCTCTGCATCGTTAATAATACGCATAGCGCTACGCCTCAATCTGTTCAGAGCGAGTTGAAGAGGTAATGACCGGAGCCATTACAACGGTTCGAGCAACATTCCACGCAAGGCCTAACCTGGGTTTTTACTACATATATAACTGGTCAGGCGTGACAGCCTACGCACCGTGTTCAAGAATTAGAGTATCCGCGATACGGTCTTAATAATTATCTCGATGTATTCTCTGGGGTTCAGTTCATCACAGAGTAGTTCCATGCCGAGCAAGTTGATGCTGCTCTGTAACGACTTAATGGTCCCTAAAGAGAAGGAAGGAGAAGGAATGGCGGGTTTTTGGTTGTAAACGCGCACACCTGCGTTTTTTTAGCTTTGACTTCTTGACACGGATTCTCCGCTCATGCAGGAAGCCATCTATCCAGGCACAAAGCTCGGCGGGTAACCGTACGCCAGGAGCTTGAAGAGAAAACCCTTGTGCCAGACCCGATCAAAGGCTTGGGCGATATCGGGGTTAATGGCCAGTCTCATCGCGCCTATTAGTAGCTTCACACCAGATATGCGTTAAGCATGCTAAAAGATAATCCGTTCAGCCGAAAACCGTACTGTCGATCACTTATTAAGGAGTGATCTTCCAGGTATCGGATTAACTGCTTATTTAAAATAAGCAGTGATAGCTATTGGATGGTAGTTAGCCGGGTCAGATCGGTGGCCCTTTTTGGGGACCGGTTGCACAATGCCTGTGTGCCGCAATCTTAGGGCTTATGAGCCAGTGTATCATCAGAGCATCACAGCGGGGGTAGCGAGAGTTGAAAGAAATCGGACTGCTAGGCATTAGCCACGTATCTACGGTTACCCATAGGGTACCAAAGGAAACTCTTGGCGTGCAACGCGCTGGGCGTCCGCTCCTATGTAAGTCCTCTTGTAAGCCTTGGTGGCAATATTATAGGCTACTTTAAGTTAGTCTATACCTCGATCCCCACAGGCATGATCTATGATCCAAGCGCAGTATGCCCATTGTTTATTCTCAACACTCACGATTGAACCAAAGGTTACGCCTACACATGCTAATGAGATCGGAGTGTGGGATATAGTACTACATCCCTAAAACCATCTCATGAGCCATAGTAGAAGCGCTGACAATCGGACACTTCAGAGCGAAGTTATCTCGCATACTATGCCAATCCGCTGACGCGTAGTTCTAGATGCGACGATTAGCCATCACAGGTAACGGCGTCACTGTTACCTGTGATGGCTAATCGTCAACACAAGTTGACTAGTGCAGTGTGTAGTTTCTTGCACTAGCCACCTTTTTATTTGGACTCCATTTCTGCTTACCATCAAGTGGAATGGAGTCATTTGCTCGATCTTTCTATACATAATATACTCACCCAGTGCTCTGAAACTCATATGCCATGCGTAAGTGAATATTACAAACCAAACGCAAGCTGCCATCATGAAATAGTACACCTAAAAATAAAAATAAATTATTAATAAGTAATACTTTACATCATTACTTTAAAATGCTAGTTTCTTAATTACCAGTACAAAAACGACCACACATGACAAATTTTCTTCAGCTGAAGGTTCTCCTTGGCGCCTAGTTCCATCTTTTGAACACACAATGTCATCTCTAGAGCCTACACCAAACTGCACAAGCCATCTGAAACCGTAAAGTTTTAAGTTATAAGTGAATTACCCACACAAAAAGTTACTTATTGTGTGATAGTGCCAGTTTGCTTGAAAGGTGTAAAAAAAAATCTTTCCAAAAAATAAACCGATTGTTTCAAATTTCAATTAAGGTTTACACTTAATTCCACATAATCCATGTGTCACTCCATCACAGCACTGATTTTAAAATCTAAATAGTTTGTATTGTGTATATTGTAATAATATTTTTTTAAATTATTCTATGCTATTGTTTGTGAACATAATGAAATTATAGTATTAGTATTATGTGTCTTAGTTTTTAACATTATGATTATATCTATCAAACAAAGGGTACACTAATGAGCGGCGGCTTCCGGAAGCCGCGGTAGTATATCCAACTAATTTATAACTTTATAATAGTTAAAGTAAAATTTAATATCTTAAACTGGGTAGTGTAAGTGTCTCAGCAGGTTAATTGGGCACTTACCCCATCGAAGCAACTGCAAAACACACGTTAATATAAAATATCACCAGCGCAGGATATTTATTGGCGCTCCGCCAGTCTATGAGGAAAGTGGCTACTGTCAAAAGGTTTAGAGCCAAACATACGCCGGCTCCCCACGCCACTAGCCTATGAATCTGTTGATGTTCATCCTCAGTGTATAGGGGGTCACGACACGGTAGACCGCAGCCAGATATACCTGAAAATAACACAACAAGGAATTGGGATTCATTTAATCATTATTAGATAACTCAGCTTTCGGATAACTTAAAAAATTTACGCAGACTACACTAAAGAACAATACGAATTATGAAATAATATATTATTATACCTTCATAAAAGTGCAGTGGTTTATTTGTATGTATGAGAGGCGGCAAACATTTCCCAGTTGTATTAAACTTCATCTCTCTGCCGGCATTATCGCATCTTTGTGGAAATAATGTAGAGTTGCACCTCAAAAAGGACGGAAAGTACGAAGTATTATACAATAAAGCACAAGGTTCCATTGTGATCTTGCACATTTCATATGAAGGTAAATAAACCATATCTTGGCCGAGTATGTTTTCGCATTTGGGCATAAAAGTTGCACATAGGAGTGGTTGTATGACGGCCCAGCATTTTGGGACGTTAATCAATTCTTTATAGAGTTCCAGTTGAGTTTGAATTTGATTTTGTGTTTCATAAAAAGTGAGCAAGACACTAGTCTTATCATATGATAATTTTGCACCCAAACATGTAAGCTTCTCTAGAGATTCACAACGAGCTCTTCTCACACAACTGTCTAATTTAATTTCTCGTTCCGGGTACCACGGCGTCGCCCTATTTGGCTTTATCAACCTATAGTTCGGTGTTCCATTTATTGCTTCAAGACTCTCAGTCACATTATCGATGATTATTGCATTTTTATCGCCGCCGGTATTGAGGTGACTCGCTGAACATGTAATTATCATTAACACCCAGATCCAACATCGCATAAGGACCATCTGCAACAATAGAAAATCATTTTGAGCATTGTAGAAAGTGTTTGACGAGGGAAGAAAATTAAAAAATTAAAAAAATTAAAACTACATTTGCTTTTTTCAGATTCTTTATTGTATGGGTGAAAGGCAAACGTCAAATGAAACCCTTTAAAATTTTATAGTTTTATTTCGTCCAGCGTGAAAATTAAATCACCAACAAATCTTGGTTTGATTTATTAATAGTATATATTAATTCTTATATTACATAATTTCCGATGTTAGCCCAATGCGTAAGGATATATTAAAGGTTTGGGTGTGAATAGCCAGTGTTACACCGCAAATAAATCTATAATCTGCAATTGCAGTAAAAAATATATATTACGAAATGGATGATGATTTAATGACCAATAAGGAAACGTAAGAAAAAGTATTTAAGTTTATCTTTTAAAAAAATCCAAAAATGTGACTAAAGAAGACTTAAAATTAGGAAAAAAATTATAAATAATTTATCCAAAGAGACCAAACTCATGTATCAAAAAAATACATGCTCATTTCAAACTCATTTCAAATATTAGTTTACATTTCTTATGTAATTACAAGTTTATGTTTGTACCAAATACCAGCTAGGTAGGTATAAAAATGTGAAACCTACATACAGACTATCATAGTGAAACTTTAAAGCCTCCATTTTGACTACAAAACACTACAAATAACATTACGAAAAAAAATTTCAAAAATAAAATACAACAGTAAGTACTTGATCCTGCTTTTCAAATTCTTTAAAATAAAATATTTCAAAATAAATTTAATCAAACATGTTTATTATGAAAACAGTATAATAACTTTATACTTTAACACTGGCTATTATTATAATCAAGGAGAGGATCCGCTTAAGGGAGATTTTATCTTTTCTTCTTTATTTATTAATAATCCCACAATCACAATAACATTAAGTGTGAATATTTGTAATGTGTATTTATCTTTATTTCTTTATTATTGACAAAACAAATTCAATAAATACCAGTCTCTTACTATAACGATGCTGAAGATGAGATGAAGCCCCTGAGGTATTTCATCACATGATGCTGCTTATGCTGTTCACCTCAGGAAAACTTGACCTATCTGCCATATCTTCTCTGTGTACCTGACATCACAACAATCGCCATATCAGTATTAAATATAAATTTAAATTAATAAATCCAATAAAATATAACTTACCAAAATCCAGTAAAGTGTTTGCATACCTTTAAATTTTTTAATAAATATATATTTAGGACGTAATACAAATTTATTTTTCAGCTTATAAGAAAATAAAGTACAAGCTGGTAATTAGAATTATGTACAACCTTTGTAACGCCAACACTTATTGTCTTACACTTAACCACAATTAACACTCAATAAGTCTCTTTTAAAAAAATTCATTTCAAAATCTGTACATGCTAATAAAGTGGAACGAGACTAAGGCTACTTGGACATTTGCTTATTGCCTCTTCTGAAGGTTCTGTTAGCTGATCCACCTCGACCTCTCCATGGGGAACCTCGTGGCCCACTGTTACCTCTCCAATTATTACGTGCGCCGTGTCCATTCATGCTGCGTCCACGTCCCCTACCCCGCCCTCTAAAGCCACCATCCCATCTCTGATTTCTTGAATACCCATCATCACCATTGCCTTCCTCATTATAATTTTCCTCATATTTTTCTTCATAACTCTGATTAAAAGAATCATCCTCATTGTAATCCTCATTATTCTGCGAGTATTGTTGACTATCATAACTACTATCAAAATTACCTTTATTGAAACCATTATCTGAGAAAGGTGGATGAGGTGGCATATTGCCCATATTCATATTAGGACCCATTGGAGGCATTGGTGGTGGTATGTTCCCCATGTGCATTGGACCCATAGACCGCATTGGTGGCCCCATTGGGGGTCTCATCATATTACCCATTAGTGGTCTCATCATGTTGCCCATTGGGGGCGGCATATTATTAATAGGGCCCATGTGGTTAATATCAGGACCATTGTTAAAATTATCATCTTCTTGGTTATTCTGTTCACTGACATCCATTTCATTGTTATAATACTCTTCCTCTTCATCATACCGTCTTTCATTCTCATTATTTTCTGAATCCTCTGGGTCATTGTCAGGCTCAGGGTACTCAAATGGTTGAAAATTATCTTCATCAGCATCATCTTCTAGATGAGGCATTACATCATGCAGTTCTTCTATTTCCCCTGTAGCAATATATTTTTTTAATGCCAAAGGTCCATCAGATATAGCCCTTTCTAGTTTGGAGCCAGTTTCAACAGGTATCAATTTACCATAAATAAATATTGCTGATGGTGTTATCTGTTGAAGAGGTACAGCTCCTGGCACTGACTCTACTATAGCCTGTGTCAAAGCTTCAGCAGTAGCATCATCAGCAGTTGGTCCATGATTCCATTGAGCTTGGAAGTTTCTTGGAATAGGTTTACTATAAGGTACCTTCTTTACTTTCTTTTCAAAATCCATCGGAGCAAATGTAGTATCTAAATCAAGCCCAGGAATAACTTTATCAGTATCTGAGGAAAATATTTCTACTTTGTCTTCAGGGCCCATGCCTGGTATTATAGCTGGTTCCTCCAAGTCATGGTCATCTTGGACACCAGGAGGCAAGGTATTGAGATTATATTTATCTCTCATTAGATCACCTGGACGATTTCTAGTCCAAAATTTAGATGTGTGATCATTAGAACCAGAACATAATATATGCCCTAATGGATGCCATGCCATTGTCCAAACTATAGACTCGTGTGCACCTTCAATACAACCCACTTCCTTGTCTGTACCTACATTCCAGAATAAAATTGCACCATCAGAACCACCAGAACAAAATAAACCCTCATGTGTAGGATGCCAAGCAACACTTGATGCTTCTTTTTTATGTCCTCTAAATATTTGTAATTCAGTGCCAAGTTTACGAATATCAAATAATTTGAGTAAATGATCTCGAGAAGCTGTGATTAACCAGTTTCCATTGTCATTCCATTTCAGATCCATTACAGTAGATTTATGTGCATGAAGTGTAGACAATGCAGTTCCTGATTTCGGATCCCATAGTTTGATAGGTTGTTGATTATCTTTACTCCCAGATACAATCAAAGCTTTAGTTGGATGCCATTGCACGCATTTTACATCAGCACCATGACCTCTTAATATTCTTTCTTCTTGACATCGGTAAAAATCAAATATACGTAATGTGCCATCATCAGAACATGTAACAATTTTTGAATCACTAGGACTGAAACTAATTCCTCTTACAGCTTCTTTATGAGCTTGATACATCTTTACATTATTCATATTACTTTGCCAATATTTAATAAATCCAGAATGATCTCCAGTCACCATCCAGCCTTCCCCATGTGACCAAACCATAGACCTGACTGGTGAATCATGAGCTTGGAGGATAGTTTCAAAATTAAATGTCAAGCCATTCCATAGAGTAAATTCTCCCGATGATGCACCAGTTATTAACCTCCGACCTTCAGGAGTCCATGCCACAGCGAAAATAGGACATCTCATTTTGTTAGTAGCTGTTTTAACAAAACGAGTAGTTACTGCGTTTATAGGATTGTCAGGATACGAGGGAGGTGGAAGCAGATCAGGCGTGTACATTGCGTCAGGTTGAAGTGCGTGCCTGTCCCGCCAGTCCCGTTGCCATACGCGACACTCTAAAGCTTTTATTATTGCTGCATTATAATCGACCGTTTTGCGCATAACCGATTTACGTAAACGTTTACCATCAAAGTCATCCTGTGTCATATTCATCGGACCCTGAGGTGGAAAGCGCATTTGGTAGTTGAAAGGTCTAAAATTATGGCGCATGTTGTTACGTCCGGGCGGACCCATAGGTCCACCCATACCGGGTGGGGGCATACCCATATTTGGAGGAGGATGCCCGAAATCCATCATTATAGAGTTGAATACCTAATAGGAGAAATACAATGATTTTAATTCAACCAAAATATCGCACAATGCTATAGTTATACTAAACTATTTTCATTTTAGAAATTCTTACCTTCTCAATGATATTGTGCTATAACATTATCCACTTTAATTACACTTCATGACACACAAACATATTAAATTATTACGTTATGTAAAAAAAATAATGTTTAACTTAAACGCTAACCTAAATTCAAAAATTGGAAATTAAATTGACGGAGACTCGGCCAGCCATGTTGTCTAACATAATAGTGTTGTTCTTGTTTAAACTAATTGAATACTGATATGGAATATCGATATCAATTACGGTGTCTGTAGTTTATAAATAATGATTATAATTAAATTTTAAACTGTTTTAAGTAAATTTTATTCAAGGGAACACAAACTCAAACTTATATATATAATGCAACAATGATATTACAATACAATGTCGTGCATAAAGTTTAACTTAAGTTTAATAACTTGTGAGCGATAATGGTAGCGATGCTGTTATACTCTCTAAACTAAACTAACCTAATTTAGTTTTTTTTTACGACGACTAGCCAGTTTTACAGCTTTTTGAAATATTAACCATCACTTTAAATACTACATCGCCTATTGAACTTTTTGCTTTTCTTTATGTCATAATATTAAAAAGGTATACAGGAATTATATATTCAATATATTGCATGATGTAATGTTCTTGGAATGAAAATTCACCAGCTTCACAACAAATATTTCATTAAAACACAATATGCGAAATAAAATACACAACACCCCATCGATCCCGCCATTACGCGCCATAAACTCTTCCCTTGCCTACTATGTTTTGACAGCACGTAACAGTCCCAATTGTTATGTCAATTCTAATCATATGTCAATGTCATTGCTAATTTGCTAGACTTGTCATTGAAAATGGATCATTTGAAAATAACACTAAATTGGGATTATTAAACATCGCTATCATAACACCTACGCAAATACTATCAGCCTGAAATTCAGTTCCTCTGCGCTAGATAAGCAATATATGTTATATTTTGTTTGTAGTCGTACACAGTTTCATGTTTGGGCTTTTGTTTATTTATTACTAATTCAGTTATTCACATATAAAAATGTATACTTCTAATGTCGCATACATTAACATCTTCTTAATAATAATAGTTTTAAACATAGGAACATCATTGACGCAATTTAATAAGCCTTGGAATGAAAAGTACGAAAACAATAAGTGTCCTAAATTGTATCCTAAAAATTTTGTTAATTATGCTCCAGCTGGTGAGTGTATTTATGACTCGTTTTATTAGTTTTTGCCATAAATGTAAAATTCACTTTTCACTTTGCAAACTAAGGTAAAATATATATTAGATTATAAAGAAATATTTGTAAGCAAGGAGCTAATTACTCAGATGAAAGCTTGAGTATTTTTCCAGATTTGGAGGATGTTAGATAGGTGTTATTCCCCAAACTAATTTATAAAAATGGGAAACAATAATTTCAATGTTTTCTAACTTAATCCAATTAAGAAATATTTGCTATATTTTTGTTTTGTATCTGTGTAGCTATATTTTTAGATTGTTTAAATATGAGTATATTTATCATCTCCCACACTTTGCTATTTAGGTAATATTTAATTGTATTTATTACAAATAATAATGATTGTCTTTAAAACCTATATTTGACAGGTAACTTGACAGCTGGTAATTATACAGAAAAGACTGGACTTAAGGGTTTGAGACAGTGTGTAATGGCATGCTGCCTTAGTGACTCATGCAATATTGTGTTCATTGTTGAAGCAAGATGTTTCCATGTGGAGTGTGTCAGTGATGAGTTGTGCTTGCCCCTGCCTAGGGTTGGTGCTAGGAAATGGGAAGCCAGAGTCTCCATGATTCTTGTAAAACCTGTCCTTCCTAATGGTATGTTAGATTTTAATTACATTATCATGTCTTTTTTGATGGGAGTCGTATTTCCGAATGAATAATACTATGTATATTGTTGTATCTGTTAATAACAATTTTAAAATATTTATGTAACACTGATACTAGTGACACTGTGTACATAAGAATTCTTAATTGAAAATTACTTCATGATGTTAATAGAGTTGAAATTTTCAGAAAATTGGTCAGATATACTTGATCCATCTAGTTACTCAGAGGTTAATAACAACTTCTCCCCTGAAGATGATACAATATACTCTCCATATACAAGTCACAGAAATGATATATTAACAGAGGATGATGGCTCCAACTTCCTTTCTCGCTTCATCAACAACTTACCCAATTTGGATGAAGATGAGTCTAGGACCTTTGACAAGTATAGAGACAATAATGATAGTGATATGATAATTGAGTCCACAAATTATCTTGAAAAAGTACCCTGTGAAATTGGTGCAAATGATTGTCCCTTTAATTCTGAATGTATTCCATTGGACCTTAAATTGAGTAATGGTATTTGCAAATGTATCCCGGGAACTGAAGAGAATACTCAAGGAGCTTGCATTCAAACTATAAGACCATTTTCAAAGGGGCCAACTATTCCGATTGATTCAATAAAAAAGAATGAAGATATTCCTGATGTTAAAAATGATGTTTCTAAAACTGAAACTCTATCACCCAAAAGCATTCAAAATTTAACAGTGTCAGTCTCCAATAAAACGGTAATTAACATAAATACCAGATTAAAATAAGTAAATTATCTTTAATAAAGAATGTGAATTCTTTATTAAAGATTATTTATTGTTTTTACTTAATTTATTGTTTTATAAGGTTCAATTACCAGACAATGAAGTGACTTTGGCTGCCTACACAATTCCTGATGAAAAAGCTACTAAGTCTCATTATAACTATGCATGGACGTTAGTTGACCAATCCAAGGGAGGATTTACAGGTAATGGCCACATATTAGAACAGACTACTCCAATGCTTTAGTTTTATACTACAAGCTATAAAAGTAGTGTGTGTGAGACTCTATGGCTATAATTTTTTCTCATTTTATGTGACCTTTACATGTCAAAATTGATACAATTAGTTTTCTTGTATCAATTTTGCCCACTTCTACTGTTCTAGTCATACACTATGGTTATTCTGCAGATTAGTAAAATTAGATTAATTTTTTGATTTTATTCCGGACAACCCCGAGATGAATACAATTTTATTGTTACTTATATTTTCTATAATCGTAATAAACTGTCCAGGGAACATGAATCAAGATGGCGCCACAGTAAAATTAACTGACCTTACCCAAGGTCAATATAGATTCAAGGTGACAGTAAATGGTACTAATTCATACGGCGAAGGTTTTGCGACAGTAACAGTGCTGCCACCTCAAAGGGTAAATACTCCACCAATGGTCGTTATTACGCCGCAATCGCAAACAGTCAAACTTCCGAATTCTGGAGCAGTTCTAGATGGTAGTTCAAGCAAGGTAATTTGAATATTATTTTCTTTTTCTTAGTCTTAGGTATAACATTTACATAAGCTTACATAGACACCCACTCTCATACACACATATTTTATAATGAAATAATTTTTACTTTTTTATTTATATACATGACTGTGAACCAAAATTGGGGACAGTCACTTCAACCTTTAGCACAGTTCTAACAACAACAAGAGAGCGCAAAGATATATCTAATGTTATGTACGTGTAAAACTGAACCAAATATTTATCTTATATGTTAGTTATTTAAAAAGGATAAATTTTAATGGATTGGCCATAAAGTCAGTTTATACTAAATACATGTCTACTACTACATATCTACAGTCTCTAAATTAATTTTAATTGCAATCCATCTCCCTCTCTCGACATGATTGTAAAAAACACTGCTGTTATATAACAGGACATTTAGGCCTGAAACAGTGCAGGACATTAATTTACAGTCTACCTATCTTAAATAAAACCATTTGCCTTTTAAGAACTTATAAACTATATGCAGCTTATTCCATCGTACAGGACGATACGGCTATAATATCATGGCACTGGGACCTCATATCAGGTCCAATTGGGTATCAACCACCATTGCAAGAAGGGGCGACCTTAGTCCTCAAAGATCTGAAACAACCAGGCAATTACACCTTTAGGTTGACCGTAGAAGATTCAGATCACGCAAAAAACTCTACAACTGCCAATATAACGGTGTTAAATCATACAGATTATCCTCCTGAAGCAAATGCAGGTAAATATGTACATATTATAAGGACATAAATCAAATCTTATGT
This sequence comes from Acentria ephemerella, assembly GCA_943193645.1. Taxonomy (NCBI): domain Eukaryota; kingdom Metazoa; phylum Arthropoda; class Insecta; order Lepidoptera; family Crambidae; genus Acentria; species Acentria ephemerella. Next base: position 5,256,371 of record OW971891.1, read on the forward strand.
ATTGATGACTTGTATTACAAATGTTGATCATCATCATCATCATCTATATTTGTCACTGTTCTTGCCGATTGTTAAAGTGGCACCAGTGCGAGTTTTTGAATTGCAGCTGTGTTCATTGTGGAGTCGTCATATAGAGTCACATTTTGGTTAGTTTGTTTTTAAAATTTCAAATTTTTCGTTTTAAGGTCAAGATGTAATTATATATTTGCCAAATAACAATCTGACTTTGAACGGAAGTCAGTCTACTGATGATCACGAAATAACGTCATGGGAATGGACGAAATCTGCTGAGGATGAAAATAAGGCAGTGGATATGCAAAACACACATTCACCTTATTTACAGGTAAACTTTGCTTAGCTAATAATATATGTATTAAATGTCTGTTGCAGGTCAAGTTTGTTATTTCTGTCTTTGGTTTCTCAGTATCAATCATCAATGCATTTTGATAAAAATAGCATTTATAAACTTCGTCAAAAAGTGAAATTATAAATACCTTCCAATTAAACATTAAAATAAAACCATTTAAGCCGTCACTTATACGTTACGCGACCATTGGGCCCATTTATCGTAATCTTTATGAGACGAGAATAATTCCGCTATATCACGACGGTTCATCGCGCCACAATACTTGCTGCGTGTACGCAATGAATCGTAGCATTGTCGTATTTGTTTGGGTCTATAGTCAAGCGGCGAATGCACTATGTTTGGTCGATTCTCGCGGCGTATGTGCTACGAGCACGTCACGTTCATCAGCGTGCCTGTAGACATTTAGTTTGTTGTGTCACTCGAATCATCGAATCGCCGTGGGGATATTGATTCAAAGAGTAAATATTAAAATTGATGGCATGGAAAGAATATCGCCGTTATGCACTCGTCAGTGGAGCTAATGCCAAACTGTTGAGTGCTATAAGTACCCTCGCCGAGTAGAATTTTACACTGGTCTTCTTTTATCAAGTATTCTTATTTTAAATGTTTCAACTTATCTTAAATGTTTCAACTGTTTAGAATATCTAAACACACTAATACACATGAGATTCAATAATTGCTTTGACAACATGAAATCAAACATATACTGAAGATGAAGATAACTCAACTTGAGATTGTACGCAAACCTGGCGACTTATCACTTAACATTAAGTTTATTGTTACTACTTTATTTTTGACCGCCTCTGAGGTATAGTGGTTGAATCCACCCACCTCATATCTGGAGGTCCGGGGTTAAATTCCCAGTGGGGGTAGCTCATTTTCTGCTCAGTATGTATAGTGCTAGGGCTTTTTCTATAAGTTCGCCATAACAATAATTTCAACAGTACTAGTGTTCCTGCAATTACAGGTAAGATAGCCAGTTCCTTTGTGGTTGAGGAATCCGGGTAGCGCGCTTCTATTTGCGACCTTACTATCCATTGCTATAAGATGTGAGAAAGATTAAGAACTACCTCGTTGAAAAATTTATATTCACTGCTGGTATTGTAAAACTTCATTATATTTATTATTAGACTTGTCACGCAGAGCAAAAAACTAAAATTAAGCCCATTGGCAATATAATACGAGATACATTATATAGCCGGCTGGCTGACTTATTACCTGACTAATTATTCAAAACTTCGAAAAAATGTTCAGTGGGACACGATCTATACTATTTCTTTTTTTATTACAGTTGTCAAACTTATCAGAAGGAATGTACACATTTGTACTGAAAGTAACGGACTCCTCCGGACAGTTTTCTACGGCTGAAGTACACGTATTTGTCAAACCGCCAACTAACACCCCGCCAACCGCCAACGCAGGCCCTGACGTAGTAAGTTCTTAAGATACATATACCTATTCTTATTCGAAAACCGTTAATACTTTCTTACATACATATTTTACAGTAGGTATGTAAGGTCTATAATATATTCGCTTTCAAATTTCGTCACAAGACGTTATGGTTTTCTTCAAAATATTAACTTAAATTTATTTTTCTGGGCATCTTTTGACGGTTATCATATGAATATTGCAACTCACATATTATATTGTTAAAATAAGATATTGCTAATATGGAACGCTTAAAGCAATTGTCTGCAGCAAAAGCATCAAACCCTTGTGTTAAAATTACTCTTATCATAATCACGTAAGATCTATAGTGTACAGATTTGGATTCAATCCGATCACAGCTACTTTGCTAACTCGTAAAATATACGGCTATCTCTATAGGTAGCCAGATTTTTCACTTAAACTTTATCTTAGCAAATTCAAAGTTCAATATAGCATACCCGCTTCAACACAGAAGTAAATGACGTAAGGTCACATAGTCACAAAATTATTTTCGTTTATTAAACGATTAATAAATACAATATTCAAATTATGATTAGTCAGTTACGAATAGTTAGTACGTACGTTAGTTAGTTATCTTAATAATCTATTAGAAATATTGTTGAGTTAATAGATCGTAAAGGTAAGGGGCAATACGTAATTATTAATACATTCTCACGAAAACATACTGCTTTAAAAAAAGTTTGTACATAATCCAATAAATTGTATAATACTTTTAATCAAATATAGCCATGCACTTGATTGAGTACACTTTGTAACGTGCTGCTATAACATCGTAATCATAGAGTAACTCCTTCCACTATTTTATTAATACTGCTAATTTTTTAAAACCATCTATCACCAAAATACAAAAATTTTACATATTTTTTATTGTTTCAATTTCATCTCTCAAACTATTCATTAGACTGTTAGCAATCGACGGAGAAAGTTATCCTTGTATCAGTTACTCGACGACATTTAATACTATTAATTAGTTATTTATTGTTGGGTATTGATTAATCAAAATTTAAATTTTGATGAATATTCAACTTCCTATCACTTTTTGTGCGTTTACCATACTTCTCAATTAAAATATATAGTGATGTGACTCGGTGCCTTATTACTCCACCCTCTCCTCACACCGTAAAGTTAAAACAGAGATCCGCCTCTTAAAAGTAACGTACTACTCAATGTCCCATTTTATCATGTTGTTTTAGATTTAGACCTTAAAATTAACTCATACTAGACGATATCGGTTACTTTACAGTATTATGGGCCTGGTTCTGACAACACATTCTAAATCCTAATTTAAGTTCAGTAAAGCATATTCTTTTATATTAGAATTATCAAATTTATAGGAAACACTTTTATATAAAATTTCCATTTCAGCCTTCCTAAAACCTGCATTTTAGTACTATCAATATGGTCGAAATTTGAAAACACCTTTCTAAATGTCAAGTAATTCATATCACTAGCTATTATTTTTACAATCATACTGAGAGCATGAGAATTACTGCACTTAAATTTAGATTAAGAATGTTCAAAAAGGGAATATATTAATTCTATATGCTTGTCTTTTCATTTGAAAACTAACTTAAATTTAATGTTTATTTTGCCTGGTCACGTATATATTTTTGAAATTTTATATATATATTTTAAAATGTTAACAATTATTGTAATTAAAATAATCTAAACTAATTTTATGCATTATTAATGTGATCAGGTAATATGGTAAATGTAATTAATCATTGGAAAGGGAGTCACAGTTCTTTATCTTATTGGAATAAACTTATCGACAACTTTTGAGGGTTTTGTCTCTCAAGACGTGCGAATTGTGAGCTTATTCCCTGACGTGATGATCACTAAGGAGTGCCTATCCGTTGCTGTATGAGAAGGAATAAGTAACTATTTTATACTATTCCACCACCCTTTCCCACGTTGTATTACTGTTTCTACCGCAACATCATGCACAAATAATTTTTTTAACTTATTTCTTTGTTCCACACACGATTGCAGATAAAGCGTACTCGTTTGTGGGTACCATCCTTGATTGAAAACGACCGCGTACAAAACATGGAATTCTTTAGCGGCACTTGTATTTCTCCATTAAATAACGTGTGATTCATCACCATCGATACCATTCTTCCCTTTCTTATCAGATGTAGATGAGTCATCTATGTGATAATATCTCAGTTACGTTGTAATTTAAGCAGTAGATTTACAGTAACCATCACTTAGTCTGTCAAAACAACCTAACACGAGGATCTCGAAAAAAATTTTGTTTTCATCGAAATGCCAGTTTTTTCGGTTTTGAATTTAATTTCCATATTTTTTCCTTTCTAGTAATTCATGGCACTACTAGTGGTTCCCAAGTCTTTTGAAGTACTATAATTATCCTCAAATGTTGTCATAATTTCTGCATGCCCATTTTGTTTTTCTATTCTAATTACTAAATTCCAGTTCATATCTCTGCCTCAAACATGGATTATTTTGAATGGTACATCATCGCACGATGATCATCGCATAGTAGCGTACACCTGGCGCTACCTATCTGGTCCCACTAACTCTAACATTATCAACTTTAACGAGTCAATAGCGAATGCCACTGGACTGACCAAGGGCCAGTACGTGTTCTCACTGACAGTTCTGGATGATAATGGCAACACTGCATCAGATAACATCACTGTTACTGTAACACAAAGTAAGTGTAAATGTATGGAGCTTGTCAAAAAATAGTAGACTAAAATGTAGGGGCCACTGTCGTATTTAACTGAGACCATTATAAACGCGAAAGTTTCGATGTATGTTTGTTACGCAATCACGCCAGAATGACACACATCTGGATGAAATATGACATATTGTTTGAAATAGCTACTTTTTACCCCGAAAAAAGAACGGATCGCATTCAATGGATTTGTTTTTATTTTTCACAGAACACTCGATGAACATTATTGTTTTCATAGTGGTAGTTTAGTAGTCAAAGTATAAAATAGGCTACTTTATATACCGGATTAATTTTTACACTTTTAGTAAATTTATTTATACCACGCCAGCAATAGGCTTATTAAAATAGATCTGATGAATAAAGAGTGTAAATTTTACAGACTTTTTAAGTGGATGGAAGAAACTTATGGTTCTGAAGGAAAGCTCCCTATTCCTTAAATATACTTTTTAATCCGCGACTCGGATAGCATCCGCGATAACTGACATTAACGCGGACGAATTCTCGTGCGAAAGCAAGTATTAAATAAGCGACAGTGGCTCCTTCATGATTCTTGTTAATACCCTCTGTTCAAGTCGACTTGATTATATTACAGCATTGAGAAATGTAGGTAATCGTATGGTTTCTAAACTGTTTATCCATGCTCTTTTATTTTTAAATTTTTAATAGGTTTTTCTAAATGGAACAAATGAAAAGAAGAAGCTAAACCTGTTCCTACCATATTTTAAAAGGTCGAGTCTTCATACCGTAAAAGAACAGTTTTACCTTGTTTGTTATAATTTCTGCTTTGGTCGTCCACAAGTACTAGTCACTTTTACATTAGTAACTAACTAAATTAATGGTTTCATGCATGTGTTGTCCTAATATTCTTTTATCTTAAGTTGAATTTGTGGCGCGAGCCGATTGTAGAAATAGGTATACTATGAAGTGTGAGTTTAAAAAGATGTACACTTCTTTCCCTTAAGCGTTGAACCCACTGAGGCGGTACTGGTAGATGCGGTACGGCCACCGACCCGGTGTTGATGTCATAGTCCATAGTTACTCAAATATTTCATAAATTACTGCCTTATTACTGCCTACTGCCTACTGCGTTAGTGGGTTCTGCGCTCCAGGTAAATTGTATATTTCTATTTTTCTGGTTTCCAGTATTAGACGGTTTGCCTAATTGTAAGATCGACCGCCTAAATAACTCTGATAGTAATGTAAAAAGAAGTACTAAATAACTAAACACGATTTTCACCTAACCAAGTATATTTAAAGTTTGTTAGTGGTTGTAATACATTCGTACTAATTTAAGTTGGGATAAGCAATTTCCTATGACTTATGTATTATTTAATACTTATTCTTGTCTAGATAAAAACAGTCCACCTAAAGCCGATGCAGGTGGTGATCAAGTTCTAAATTTGCCTCTGCCCGTTCTCATATTGAATGGTTCCAAATCGTCAGATGACTTCAGAATTGTATCTTGGAAGTGGACCCGATTGGGTTCAGGGCTTGCTGCTGGTACAGTTATTTTAAACTCAGATACGCAGCCTGTGTTAATGGTAAGTATCAATTTAAAACAAACATCAAAAACATCATCATCAAAGTTGAATAAATTTTTTTTAAGCTGTTTGTTAAGTTAGTTGTTTAAGCTTACTTTGAAACAACTTGCCAAATTTTCTGAAAGTACTCAGGATCAACAACACAATTGATGTATGCTAAAACCAAATAAACATTTAAAATTTTACTTTGTAAAATTTTAAAAATGAGCATTAAAGCAATTGCAATTTTTGTTTATTGCATTTTATTTGCAATAAAGTTTCGGCTGGTGACGCTATGCATATAACAAGTAGAATCACTGAAATGAAACCACGACGATGAAATTGCACCGTATGTACACTTCGTCGATCGTTGCTCGCTCACTTCCTGTACGCCTTTGATTTCTGATGAATGATTGATTGCGTCACTTTATCTAATTCGTTATTTTAAGAAAATTTTGTATTAAATCGTAACTTGTAAAATATGAGGATATTAATAATTACGATTTAGTCAATTCTTTTACATCCATGTCAATATCGTGCTCTTAGGATCGAATTCGGGTTTCCTATGGTGGACATTAAGAAAACTGATAAAGTTTTTAAATTGGTAAGTATTATCAATAGAAGAAAGAACTGATAGAGATTTTTATAGTAATTTGCCTATGGAGGTCTCAAGTGCAAATGAAAATGGACTCTCTTGCCCAAAACATTTGGAAATCTCTGCTTTGAGTCTATTATTTACAAAACCATAACTATAAATTCGACAAATCATTACAAATTAATCCTGTATAGCCTTACTGCTGAGAACGAGCCATTTTACCATCCCATTACTCGGTCTAAGTAGACAGGGATACTGAGCACTTTATCAGAGTGACATCAATAATATATAGACAGATACTTATAATTATATTAATCAATGAAATAATCAGATTCTAGTCATAATAAATATTATTATAATTATTGCGAAAGCGATGCCATCGTCTCTGTAAGAAATATAAAGTTAAGATACAATAAGATATTCATTCCTCGTTCTCCTTTTTAGTTAACGAACATTCAACCAGGAAGATATGTTTTCGAACTAATCGTTACTGACGATCAAGGCGAATCAGGTAGAGATACAGTCAGCGTGCAAGTGAAACATGACCCTTTGGAGATAAATCTCCTAGAAATCACTCTCAACATGCCCATATCGACATTTACACAAGGAAAACTTGATTCACTCGTGCAGAAAATGACGCTTCTTCTTAAAGATGACATCAAAGTGAACGTAACCGAAGTCAAGGGACAAGTTGATACGGAGAACACGCAGGTCATCTTCTTCTTGTCTAAAGAGGTAATGTAACGCATTTACGTTTATCTCTTCAAGTTAACGTAGTTGACAACAATCGTTATTTATAAAAGCATTAAATAATAGACACAATGATCCCAATTCCATAAATTTTATTCGGCATGTTTTATGATGCGTTTTAAAATAAGGCAAAAATGCGTAGAAGACAAAATTTTATAAACATCAAATGACCATGTTTTTTTGGTTGTATTGTTTTGAAAGAGTAGTACTGAACTTCAATTTCATTTTGTTCGTGCACTATGGAATCGGGGCCAATATTTCAAAAGTTTTAGACGAGTTCTTCTCTATATCTGTAAACAACGACAGTCTTTGGTGTAATTGTAGAAATAAAGAATTTTTATATTTGGGCATCTCGACATGGAATTTTTTAATCATTTTAATTCTTTGACATCTTATAGTCTTTTGACTGCTGACGACAATCACGACCGAGACGCTTCATTACGATTAGAATTTACACTAGTTTTTCTAATGCAATAATTGTTGTAAAATCATTACCATTATGTTTTTATCCCAGGGTAAAGCCCTAGATGGAATAAAAGCTTTAGCCTTAGCTCGCAACGCAGCAACTGTGGAAGAAAGCGCACACGTCCGGTCGGTGGTGTGCCTAAGTGCGTGTTCTGGTCGCGGCGTGTGTGACCACGCTTCTAGGAGCTGTCGCTGCGACGCTTTTTGGATGCAGAGTCTATTCACACAGTTTGACGCCGACGCTTTACCTGATTGTGGTACGTACAAAATAATACTTACACTCAAGATACATTCATAAGTTTAAAATTTCATCTATAAATATTATATGTCTTTGCTGAATCATCTTTATCGTTTCTGTTCTTTAGTATGTCCAATTTTGTACTTGAGATGGTAGTCCTGTAAATCTTTTCCATTATTAATTATTGGTATAAGTTGATGGATAACTTAATGGGTATTTGTGTAATTTTCATTAATTGTTTATTGTAAGCCATTTTAAATAGAGATATGCATGAAAAAGGAATGACGAAAACTTCGTAATTTTAACAATGAATACTATTTCTTACTATTTTATATAAGTAAATTAACTGAAGCATACAGAATCTTAGAAAGGGTTTTTAAACATTATTTACTACAAAAACTATTATATAGTGTGTCCTTTACATTTCACATAGACATAAACATATTTCAACACTTATAAACGAAAATAGGATTAATTAGGTTTTATGCTTATGCATAAGACCCAGTGTTTGTTTCTGTGATGCGCAAGTATTAATAAAAGCAGCTCTCAATAATATAAATAATTATATAGAAATTTGGTACATGATAAATGTATTAGTTATAAAATTGTCATGCTGTACCATCCAGCCACAATGAAATTGTTTTATAATCGTCTCGATGGACTCTGAATTATATCACAGCTTGAAAAATCAAAAATTAACTGCGAATTTCTCACATCGTAATGAGTTTTATTTTAATCAGAACCCTAAAGGCTACTCGGTCAGGACTTGGCTCAAACAATTGTGCCGGGACTCGAACGCGGGCTTAGTTCGAGTCCCGGCACAATTGTTTGTTTAATTGCGATTATTGTACCTTTATATGTGCAATAAAGTATAAATAAATTCTTCAAAAATATATTTCATATTTATAATGATACAAATTTGTTTCGTTATCTAGTACCCCTAACAAACCTCTTAAATATACTTACTTTGACCTAGATAATATATGTAAATGTAAGAATATTATTATATATTACGGTTTTATTATGATAAAAAGAACACCGCTGGTCTCCAGGTTTCACATATAAATTTATTCTTGTAAATACATTTCTTTTTTAAAAATAACATAAATTGCCATCAGACTGGTCAGTGGTGTACGCGAGTCTCGGCGCCGTAGCAGCGTTATGCGCAGTGGGCGGAATTTGTTACGGATGCGCGCGCGCCGCTCGCCGGCTGTGCGCGCCGCGGAAACTAAGGCCGCGGCCCAAGTACAGGCTGCTACCGCTCGCCAACCACGAGGACACCCCCTGTAAGTTACTTTAACATGATGTTTTTAATTTATTTATTGTCTCCAAGACCAGCGAGTAGACTGAATGGATGGACCACTTACCCTATGGTCTTATGTCATACGACTAACGGGACCTCAATGGTTATGGCTGGTACGGAATTATAAGGATTGGTGCATTAGCGAAGAGGCCTATACACAGCAGTTGATTTATGTGAGCTAAGAATGATATCAAGGCACTTCATAGACCTCTTGTATTATCATTCTCAGGCCACGGCGGAATTATAATTATTAATGCTGGGCTTCTAAAAACTAGCTACGGATGACTTTGCTAACGAGGGCTTGAATTTTACATGATATATTTTACATGTGTAAAATTCCATGTTATATTAATATTCAGTCGTGTAAGCCAAACCCTCCGCAGATAGATTTTTTTGACTCAGCATTAATCAGAGTGATAGTTATAATATTTTATTGTGAAGGCACTTCACGAACCACTAAGTATACACAAGTACATACTTCATATCCAAATTTAGGTATTGCACCTATTGCATTTGTGTCTCTCAATAACATTGCAAAAATGATAGCTGATAATGCTAATCAATGATATCAACAATGATATCGTGTGACACTTATTTCATAGTTCCAAATATTTGCTATCCTTTTCATATACATAATGAAGATTGGAATGTTCTGAACTTAAATTTGAATTTTGAATGTGCTTTCAGAATGAGACCAAGTCATAGTTCTATTGACAATTAATAAACGTCAGCTCTGTCTTCTATTCGTTAATCTACTTTTAAGTGTACCCCTCCCCCTTTTTGTTTTGTTTGTCCTTCCTTTATATAAAAGAAATTATTGTTTTAGTTGCAAATAAAGTTTTATCGGAGAGTGAGACGGATTCCGACGTGCTCTTCGAGTCTAAAGGTCAGACCACATCTTTTCTCACTCGGAGTATGAACGGGGAAGCATCTCAAGCGAACAGCTGGAAGAAGAACGGACATTACAAAGGCAGCCGTAAGATAAAGACGTAGCTGTAGAATATTACAGTGTGTTGTATTATACATATTTAATGCCGGAGTAGTGCAATTCGCTAGTTAGTATTCGTAGATATTTGCATAGATACGCCGAACAGGGATTTTTTTTTAATAGATATTTCGGACATAAATCGCACAGAACAAGTTTATTTAACAAAGTATTTTTAACTGGACAAAAGACTGTTCTAAGACGTCATAGAGTCTAACTTACTTTACTTACACCATTATACTAACATACATAGAATTATGCATTTATCGACAATTCGAAACTGATCTTGCTATTACCGTAGCCTCAGTAATAATGCCTCAAAGATAGTATTACCAGTAAGTATTTGAAAGAAATGTAAGTACCCTATTATTAATTTGAGGGTTTTGTTATTCCCTTACTCTTATGCAATATGAAAAAGACAAAATAGAACTGAGTTTATACCTTCCTGTCCCTTTTCTGTGACCTATAGAACGCCCGTGAAGTATTCGAAATTTTACTGACCACCTTTATTTAGTATATAATTTAATTATAATTTATTTATATTTTTATTAAGAACACTAAATATAAACAAAAAAACAATCAATTACGCAGACCCTATACATATTATAGGTTATAATTATATACATATAATATTAGTGTTTGTAAATTTTACATTGTAAGCATCATAGAGGTATTTAAAAAGTTATCCACCATTGTACATTATGAGGGACATTAATACATATAATAATAGTATAATATTATGGAATCCCTTACGGATATATATATTAACATTGTGCCTGTTACATTATTATATCGGTGTATGATAACGGAATCAAAGACAAACTTTCGTTGAAATAATATTAATAAAAAATTGGTAGCATATTATCTCCACCGTTATTGCATTCGGGCTGAATCCCGAGTACATCCTCTCTTTATTTTCTACCGTTGAAACTTGATTTATAGGGAAGGGAAACTTAAGTATTTACAACCATGTGCTATGAAATTATTAATGAACGCCATGAAATATAGGTTATAAGAAGCTCATTGAATGCTTCCTTAAATTGTCTGTTTGTTTACCGATGTCTAAATTTAAGCTATATGACTGTTGTCATTTTTACTGTGCTTTTCCTGTTGAGAAAGGGAATTATTAGATATAGTGTGCAGTAAGAATCAGACTCATTCTCCTATATTTTCAAATGCTTGAAATGTAAATGACCGTAACTGCATAAGCAAAAAATAAGTAACAAAAAATTAAGCATACTTAATATCAGAGCGTTAACGAAACTTCTGACTGTACACAAAAACTTCTTCACGTCATGGCTTATTTATGGTGGATTCGGTAAAGCGAGTAAACGACCGGTATAAAAAGTTAGTGTTATATCTTACAAAATAAAAGCTGTGTATCACAAATAGCAACGGATATTAGATACTAAATCATGATTAAATTATAGAAATATGCTTAAGTAAGGTAAGCAAGCATGCCAACAACATGTTGTGATATAAATTCAGTGCTTATCACCACTGCAGGAATTTGAACCTGGGTCTGGTTCCTCTTGAATCTGTACATAGGTCTAGTCATATTGTAATACATCATTCTTAAAATATTTCTTTGATTGGAAACCCATCTTAATAATATACTAAAGTTTAAGGAACGTTTATTTTTGTAAAATCATTAGCAAATGAACGTCATATAATATTAATTAATTTAATACGTAATAAAAGTTGACAAAAAACTAGCTAGAGTGACATAACAATTTCAGAATCCTTGTTTGTGGTTTCTAAGTTTAGTGTTATGTTTACATAGAGTATTTATTATTTTTGAAGTGGCTGCGCTCTGTCTGACCACAATTGATGATCATGTGCGTTTCATAATTACCTGTGACAGAGTGGTATTAAATGTATAAATGTCCATGCTATACTATGCTTATTCATACAGTTGAATAAAAAAAATTAAAATTATTTATTGGATATGTGTAAGACAAAAGTTTTAATTTAATGTTAAAAAGTAAATCATTAATATCATTTATTTTATTAAATAATTAACAATTAATCATTGCACCATTTTTGTTTATTTTACTTCGTAACTGTTCGACCGGGTGAGAATGCTGTATAGCATTAAGAACTATAAAATACAGTAGTATTTTTTAGGTCTGTAAAATACTATAGTATTTTATAAGTCGTAATGCCATTAATAGCAAGTTGACTGTGCATGTTTTGTAAAATAGAATTAAGATTTTCCCTAGTTAAATAGTTCTATAAGCTCTTACCTCCATTATCAATATAGAATATGAGGGAAACTCAACTGAAACATCTGTTTAATATATGAGTTAAGACTAAAGCCAGCCGCAATGAGAATACGAATTTGTATCGTAAGTTACTTTGAAATTGTATGCGCACACTAGTAATGATTTTCTCCATTGATATTCCAGAAGTGGAATATATTTAAAAAGAGAATATTTTTTCTATCACTATATAAAACTTAAAAAATGACGCTCATTACGGGCGGTAAATATAAAACATCTAAGTCCGGTAACTCCTCCTTTCGCCGAATTACCGTTTTGCCGAATTACCGTTTTGCCGAATTATCGTTTCGCCGAATTATCGTTTCGCCGACTTATTGTTTCGCCGAACTACTAGTTTTACATAAAGAGAGAGAGAGAGAGAGTGAGAGAGAGAACAAGGTAACAAAATTTAATTTAAATGGCGTCTATATGAAAGTATCTCATTACGTTTATTGGTTAGGTTAGGTTATGGTGATTTTTAATACATTTCCAGTAAATTGAATTATATTTGTTAATATTCAATGATATGAGAATCCAAAGAAAGAATAATTCGGCGAAATGACAATTCGGCGAAACGACAATTCGGCGAATCGAGGGACAATCCTAAGTCCATATCACTTTGCGTTTCATAACTTTGTACTGACACAAAATTAATATTTTTTGTATATCCATAAAAATAATCGTCCGTAGCTGCTAATAAATCTGACAATGTCGGTTGATTGATTTCATATGCCACGCACGACTAGTTTCAAATAGGGTACAAGGCACCTTGGTTTCCGGAGACAGAATCTTTCCTGCGCGTTTTTAAGTGTTTGCACGACTAGAATTGAAACAGATTCTAAGTGTGGCTCGCCTTAGGCCAGCCTAAAAAAGCGTCGTATGCATCACGTGATGTCAATAATGTTAGAGTAACTACATTCCCTTAGTAAAAATCTGAAATATGTACTTACCTAGTCAAAATTCTTTAGGAATCAGTAAAAATTTTATAAAAATATGTATTAAAATAAGTTCTCTTTTGTGTGATTTTGCTAATATTGTACAAATCATAGCGTACGTAACCTAAACTGAAAAGAAAACTAGTCTTAATGATTAACATGGTAATTGTAAATAAAATCAACCAATATGTATTTATCTGACTCATTTATTTCTTTTTTCAGCAACAGCAACCATAGATATTAATTTATAATTTTGAATGAATACAGTCATTTATTATTTTTCTTGTAACAGTTAATGAAGAGACAGTTATTAAAATGCTTAATTTACAGTTCATGTTTTATTTTAAAATTATGGATACTTTGAAATACCTTTGCACAACCACAAACTCTTAATGTGAGAATACTTTATAATGTTCTATATAAAGTATGCATAACACTAAGAGTTTGTGCTGTGGTTTATGATAGATAACAGAGAAACATTTAATATATTATATTTACCATGAAATATCCTAACAATGTTCAATTCTTTGTTTGAAATCATGTAAGTATTTACATTGATTTTTTCGAACATACAATATTTAATACTTAACAAGTAAATTGATTTCCAATGTAAAATCACTTTTTATTTAGAGTTTGATCCCCTTCAAATTGTAAAATAATACCTACTTTAAGTAATTTCAGCCACTGGAATAAGGAATAAACCAGATTTAAAGCACTACCGCCTATAAAAAAATTAATTATACTAAGTAATAAATTATTTCAAAAAGTATTCAAGTAGTAATAAATTATTATAGTAATAAATTATTTCAATTCTTCCAAGGTGGGATCTTAAGTGTAAAGTAAAATTTCCAACTTTGGAATGAGCTTAAATTTTTTTATCAGAACCCTGTCAGCTTTCCTTTATGATGGTGTTTATTTGCAGATTTATATTGTTGTTTGTTCTTAATTGTAAAAAGCCTAATTATTATACACTGAAGTATTAACTTTACTGTAAAGTATTTGATAAATAATATTTAATACATGAATTATTACATACTTTAATTGAAGTTTCATCAATGAAAGTTTAAATTTCGATAGAATATAAAATCATGTTATAAGCATAGCAAGTGTGTAATTTTTTTAATAAAGATTGTTTAATAAAAACTAAACAGGACTACTATACCATCAAATATTAAGAGAGTTGCCGAATTGCAAACTTGTGTCCAACACACACATACAAACATAGATTTACTTAATTCTATGACAAGGTGGCTTATTTATGTCAATGAATCATAATTTTATATTGCTACAAGGTCTTTTCACAACCTTTTACCTAAATCTATTTATTGCTGGTATCATATGATTATAATATCAAGCTGTGGTTTTTTTATTTATTTTAATAGTACACTAATCTTAGTTTTAGAATTTATGTGGACTACAGTAATCTTAATAGGCCTTTTTTATACATAAAATTTCATTTAATTGGAATAATCAATAATTTCTATTAGTTACTAAGTTGTTACATACATACATAAGAATCTTACTTTTTTAATAACACCAAAAGGAAGTCAAGAAATTTAACTGTTTTTTCTCTAAAAATAAAATAAATAGTAAAGCTATTATTATAATTAATAACACAGCAATTATTTGGCTTTTTTCTTACCAGATCTCACAGTTTCTTCCACCTCTTTAGACCAAACTGATCTGTTTAATCTCTCACCAATAGAGTATAGGCTACAAACAAGTCCAAGACTGACAAAATAAAACAAAATCCTAACAGGCCAATTTAGAACTGAAAGAATGGGGTAGACCCAGCTTCCAGTTTTAAAGTAGATATAGTGAACCCAGAACACATAGAAAAGCATGAAAATACATAATATTGACAATCCAATCTTCTTTGTAGGGTACATTCTAAAAGATGTCATAAGTTCAATAGCTATAAACACAATTATGTTAGAGTGCATAACATGATTTAACCATAGTGGAAAATAGGGATCTAAACTTCGAGGTAAAATCAGTTCTCGATCAACAGCATAAATACCCCAAAAAGTAATTCCAACAAACATAGCTAAGGGGAATGCTAGTGATGTAAAGACAGTATCTTTTATACGCCGGATTAATGGCTTTTCTGAGGGTGTAGGTTCGTTATTTCCGAACAAATCATTACATAATGCTATGGTGAAATATAGGGTCTGGATCATCTGTGGACAGTTAAAATTATTTACATAAGCTGAAATATTATTTACGATAAAAACATAAACAACAACAACATTAAGATTGTTAAAATAACTTACCCCATTAATGAATGTAAGATATTTAAATTTACCACCAAAAGGTGTCACTGTACTTGAAGTACTGGGAATCTTAACATACGAGAAATCATAGTAGCACCCATAGAAAAAATGCAATGCTCCAACAAGATGAAACAGGACCTTTAACATTCTCGCAATTCGACCTAAAACATAAAAAAATTTTAGCTGTATACACCATATTTATTTCATTTTATGTCCATCTCAGAACATCGGCAATTAATTAATGCTTTTTAACTATGAGTTTTACAAGACAAGTTATCTGCTAGTACAATTTATAACTCTAAGCATCAATTTAAATACAAACAGGTTACGTCAATCAATTTAAAGAAATTGTTATCAACTTATAAAAACAGAAAAACTATGAGTAAATAAATGGTACCTAAAAGTTTATTTTATATAAAATATAAATAAATAATCAGAAACCCCTCTTCACTTTTTATTTTTTATCACAGATTACTTTTTTGTTAAATTCAAGGGAAGGCAAAGGAAACTGAAGCGTATAAAGTCATATCCTACGTAATTTTTATTTTATTTAACTAGGTACGTATCTCTTGGCCCATGGAAGCCCCTTTTGGTGATAAATGTTTACCAGTTTTGCTGACTTAGACCTTTTTTTGAAAATTAAATGCAATGTTAGCGATTACAATGAATATTATGTTAATGATTACGATGAAATAATACCAAAATAAGTATAGAATGATACTATGATGTTAAATAAATGAATTTACACTACAAATGAATGAAGGGAAATGTAACACTGAAAAATCTCACGTAATTCACAAATGTACGCTGACTGATGATTGATATATCGTGCAATATATGGTATTCTTTTTGGCATAAAACTACACCAATTTCATAACAAAAATTCACAATCGTACAATATGCGAAATAAAATACACAGCACCCAACCTACCCCGCCATTCCATGCTAAAACCTCTGATTATTTTCCCTTTACAGTCTTAAGTATACTTATTTCTTTATTGCTGGCTCCATGATACCGGTGTGACGTATCCCTTTGCCTTGCAGAGTTTTTAACAACTAATCGTAGTTAGCTAACTTGCTGTGGCACCGCCAATACCTTTAGACATACTCTTTCTAATCTTCTCTGTGCTATGGAAAACAAGGGCAATTTAGTTATCAACACAATCTCTATTTCATTTGTGGTTATGTTTAAAGAGAAGAATAGCATAGAGTAGAAGTTTTTTATCGCCAATGAACTGAACTTTAAATAAGTGACGTTGGGCCTAGGCCCTATTTAAGATTTTAATGAACTTGAAAAAATGTGCGCGATAACGTAAGCTAGATCAACACCGTTTGGTTCTCTCTTAAAATTATTTTGCTTTGAGGGCCTAGACAACATGCCTTTCGATAATCGCTAACGCAGTCGCTTAGAGAAAATGTATAGAATTTGACAAATACTCTCACTTAGAAATCGAGTGATCTTGTCAGATGGAGTTATCGAGAGCTTATTATAAATCCCATACAATAGCCCTTAGTTGTCAAGCGTACTTTTTACCGCATAAAATGAAAAATGCCATGAAAAATTCGACTCCATTAAAACTTTTATTCAAATAGGTGGTAGTCTAGCATAAGGTTCCGGAGCATCGTCAGGGTAAGGCGAGGTAAAGAATGGCGGAGCAGGACGCGCATACCGCGGTTGCGGTTGCGGCAACTCTGGTAGAGCTCCGCGAACGAGACGGCGAAGTGCAGCGTTGCGCTGTCGTAGTGCCACTACTTCTTCGTAAATACGTTCACGCTCTAAAAAAGACTTAAATAATAATAAATCATAAAACTTAAAAATATACAAGAACGAAAAGATGAGTTTAGTTTTGGTCGCAATATGAACCAATGATACTATTAATTTAAATAATTATTGAGGGCAGAATTAGAGTCAATCTGGTTGAGTACATTTGCATGCAGATGCCAAATATTAATTATATAAGAGTGGAGTTCACCGAAACTAAGTGCAGTTCATTTACGAAACTATCTATAAGAAATAGCGGAAATTCTCAAAGTAGTATCAATTAATCTGATCAATTGACAGTATGTTTTAGCATGGTTCTAGTTTTCTTATAAACCCCACCTACCTTGTAAGGTCTGTAGATAATTATTTAGACCAGTGAAGAGACCATCCCAGAAACGATCTTTTTCAGTAGGAAACACGTTTTTCCACTTAGACCAATATTGGTCTATGTCATCAGGTTTTAGCATGCGCGACGGTGTACTGAAGTCGGGAGGTTTTACGCTATCCCTTTATAAAGAAAAATAAACTTTTTATAAAAAATATATTTAAAGAAGTATCTAAGTAATGATAAAAGAGGTAATGTTTGACAACTCACAATAAGTCATGAAGTTTTTTCTTTTCAGGTGGTATAAATACAGATATAAATTCTCCCAAAGCTGTTAATACTTGCATCGGTTCAATTTCCAAGTAATGACCAACTGAAATTATGGAGGAAAATATAACGTGAATAAATATTATTCTCCAAAGGGCCGATTTTTGAATACTCAGATAACTATCATTCTACGATTAATTATAACGTTTTGACATATTCTCTGTTAAATAAGTGTCATATGGATTAATCCTCATCCTCAATCATTTTTTTATCATACTTTTTTGATGATTCGTCAGATTTTGTATCGATTAACTGTCAACTTTACAAAGTTATTCTGATAACTGTTACCTGAAAATTAAAAATTGGACCTAGGAAAACAATTACAGATTACAAGATACTGATTAATATAAAATTTATCTTTTGCATTAGGAACATACCAGGACAAAGAAAGGGATTAGACTTTTGAATGTTGAGGTTAGGCTGCGAGGAGACGGTAACTCCACGAACACCAGCACGAAATGTTCGAGACACTGCCACTTCAGAGGCAGATCCTATTACCATCACAGTTGCTGTTGGACAAAGAATTATCTTTTTATCATAAGTAGATAGCATGTTTGAGAAAATTTTGTATTGAATCTAATTAGGTTTACCTATGAGGAGAGAGCACTCTCCTCATAAGTGAGCGAGAGAGACATCAAATTATGGAAAAAGGAGGTCCTTTTGTCCTCCTTACTGTAAGGAGGACAAAGTCATAGTTCAAAAGCTAGCTTCGTGACTGCTAATGTTACCCACTTATTACTTAAACAAACTCGTCTATGGAGCGCTATGACGGTTATGACGTAGCCGTTAGAATACAATTGGACAAATTAGGTAATTTGTCACTCTCGTTCCATCATCAAATATCTATTAATGCATAACGGTAAAATCTATGTACAATACAAAAACAGCAGTGTCTATCATAACTATCTCGCCATGTTCATGTACGTACTACGTATGTTAAATAATCGATTCAAGTTACATAGACATCTCTCATAACAATTTCTCTCAAACGCTGTAAATCAAACCCTACCTGCAGGTTCACCACATTTTTGTATAATTTCGTCAGCTTCTGCCATCAGTAAATGATCCGCGGGTGATAACTCATTACCTCTGAAAAATAAATTATAAATAAAAAAAAGTAAACACATTTCTTATATAAACTTCAAAGACATCACTTACCTGAGACCAATGTGGACTGATCTAGATGTACTAGCAGATATGCTTCTAGCTGTGCTGGCGGCGCGACCCCTCATAGAAGATCTGTCACCTGTTCAAAAAAGAAACGAATAACGAAGATATAAAATGGTGAACTCCATATACATCCTTATTTTGTCTTACCGCGGCCGCTTCTAATACTGATACTAGCATGGTGTGATCCTACTTGTTGACAATCTTCTTGAGAAGTTGAGCTTTC
This sequence comes from Acentria ephemerella, assembly GCA_943193645.1. Classification (NCBI taxonomy): domain Eukaryota; kingdom Metazoa; phylum Arthropoda; class Insecta; order Lepidoptera; family Crambidae; genus Acentria; species Acentria ephemerella. Next base: position 5,276,020 of record OW971891.1, read on the forward strand.
TAAGTTATCCGAAGCCATATCCATGCCAATACATATGGGACAAAATGCGTAATTTAAAAAAGTTTTACAGAGAAGTTCAATATCTTCTTCAGCTTGAATTTCTAATGCCTGTAAATATTATTCGAAATACAGTTATAACATTCTAATTAAATATCCACTATAACAAATAATAACGTAAAATATGTGAAACAAAAAATATTATAACCATAAAAATAGCGTCCAATGTGCAAAGGTTTCTTGCAGATAACTGATACTTTTCAATTAGTTTGAACAGTCTATCTTCTACCAAAAAACCTGTATTATCTGCTACGATCTGAAGTATATGACGAACCTTAAACATTAAATTCATGTTAAGAAACACAGTTCATAATCAAACTACATTTCTAATTATATCATATAATAGTTATTTTACCAGTCGATCTTTTGCTTCCTTTGCCACCATATTTTCGGGATCAATCGGTTCATTGTGTACTGTGGTTGATGTCGATGCTGTTTTAGCCATTTCTTCTTGTTCTGGAATTACATGATTGTATGACGGTATGAATATTTATATGAAAGTCTTCTAACAACTACAAGGTAACCGTGGCCATGTCGTAAAATATGCGACATGGCCACGGTTACCTTGTAGTTGTTAGAAGCAAATTATAACAATTAGTAACACCACATTAATAGATTATATTGATTGATTTTTTACATAAGTCTTTTTACCAAGTTTAGCTAAAGGGCTCTTCGGGGGTGGAGGGGGGGGTGGCGGCGGTGGTTCCGATAGAATATGTGCATGCAGAGCCACCTCAGCTTGACGCAGATCATTCATGAGTTCAGCACATCTAGCCGCCGACATACGCCACACCTGCTTACAAAATGTGTCAAATCGAATTTCATGCTTTTTTCTTCGCCTCTTTACATCATTGACACGCAGTCGCCGGAATCATGACATGTAAAAATATCAATTGAAGTAATAAGCTACAAATTATACCTGACTAAACTTGTAATGATTCACATGCGAGAAGTGCATTGACTTCTTCTCTAAATCATCCATAGTTTGCATCAGTTTTACAATCTCCTGGTCCGCCTTAACCTCTTCAATAGCACCATCTTCAGCTGCTTTACGAATCTTGGCTCTAAGAGAGTTTGCTACATCAGACATCTTATTTAGTTTTCGCTTCTGTTGTGATCTAACAAATACATTTTCTTCTTCGCGTTTCTTTAGAACCTTAAATTTTTTTTACGTCAGCTTTATTTTAATCATAACAAGGCCAAAAAAGTACGAGAATGTAAAATATTTCATTCACCCACCTGGTAGTTGTATCCAATTTTTTCGGTATTAATAATACAAGTCGCCTTTAATTTTTCCAACTCTTTCTGCAATTCTTGGATAAGAGATTCCAATTCTATTTTAGCGTCACGATATTTTTCGTGATGATCCCACATGATAGCTTCAATTTCTTGCTTATGTTCTTCTAACTGAAAGAAAAGCAGATTAATAAAATTATTCTTAGTATTTTTATTGAATTCAATGGTAAGCTTTTAAGTTACTTATACCTGTTCAAATTTAAACTCCATATGAGCCACTTCTTCTTTATCGCGTTGTTTGTATAAAGCTTCCCATCTCTTGTTGTTATGGTCGACCATTACTTCACGTTCTATGTTGATAGCTTGTTCTATTAGAGACAGTTGTTTTTCATAAGCTCTTTGCATTATTGTCACTTGTTTCTCGATTCGGTCTGATAGCTCTTTAATATCTTTATCCTGAAACCATTACGCGACTTGTTAAATTACATAACTTAAAACTATACCGTATACGGCGCGCACGAATCGTGATATACCATTTTTCCTAAAACACTGAGGAATATATTTCGAATTCAAAGTTTCAGACCTACAGTACATTACACTGTGAGAGTTATAAAATTAAAGCGCTACCGTTATGCTCAGACTATTTTTATGAAAACCACCATTTGATACAATCACTAAAGAATCTTAAATGAAGAAATAGAATAAGTAAAGTTGATTGCTATTAACATACCTGTTTATCCAAGTCATCGTAATAAGCTTGATCCATTTGTTGAAGGTCTTTTTTCAATTCGCTAATAAGTATATTCTTCTGTTCAAGTAAATCATCACACTTCCTTTTCTGCTCCTGGATGGCTGTATCAATATCTAAAGGATCTTTTATTTCCAGCATGGGACCCCAGTACGATGTGATAACTTCATATTGTAGCTGAGCTTTATTTGCTTCTTCCTCAATTTTCTGATTAGAATCTAAAAGAAGCTTAGTGTAAAAACATTTTTATCAAGAAATCTATTTCGCATACTTATTTCTATATTCTCTAATTAATATCTACTTCAACCCATTAAGTAATTCATATGTGCATAATAAGCGTCAGCATAATACTAAGTTGTAATCGACTAAAATTGAAAAGGTAAAATCATGTATCCGTAAACTCTAAACCACCATGTTAAGCTTGGGCAAGATACGCTCTTGTGAGGTAGATGATAATAAATAGTCAGTGCTTGCCTAACAGAGTGTTTGATTGCACGCGTCCATCCCATACTTTACATGGCGCAGTCGGTAGGATATGGCTTTAATAAGTATTCGATTGAAGTACTTTAGTGATCATGGAAACGGTATTAAATCCTCCATCAGCGTTCAAATACGAAGAAAATTCCTATGAAACTACGAGAAGAAATGAAGAATGGTCCAAATGGAAGAAAGGATTTTTTATATATATCAAAGCGTGTCAGTTAAAAGAAAAAGCTGCCGAAATTCAAGTGAATATTTTACTACACATAATTGGCGAACAATGTCGAGAAATAGTTGATCAGTCAAAAAAAAGATATACTACACTGCAGGAGGTAGTTGACATATTGGATGAGTATTTTAAAATCAAGAAAAATGTAACAGTTGAAAGACACAAATTTTTTACAAGAGAGCAAATGGAAAGTGAATCTATTGATCAATATATTTTCGAATTACGAAGATTGGCTCAGTTGTGTGATTTTAGTGAACTTACTGAAGACCTAATAAAAGATAGGTTAGTGTGTGGAGTGTGTGATGCGGCAATCAGAGAGAGGTTATTACGGGAAGAGAATTTGACATTAAATAAAGCACAGGAGATTTGCCGTGTGGCGATAGTATCAAGAATGTATTCTGAAAATATTAGAAAAGATAATAATATTCATAGTATAAAAAAACAAGAAAATACACAGCGGGGCAGAGGACTGTCATCATCGCCTGGTTGTAGTAGGTGCACGGAGGATATAAGAGACTCGGTTGATATGTTGGTATCGCGGCGTCGAACAAGATCGGCATCTTCTCCTTTATAATTTCATACATGAAAATGTTTCCCACTGAAATCTTTGTTTGTTTTCAGATTTGTTTCAAACTCTTATTTAAAATGGATTCAATCTTATAACACTAGGTAACATACGGTGACCTGGTGAATTGCTTTGTGCAGAACCCAGGTTACCCCCGTGAAGGGCAATGGAGTTACCGGGGAGTTTTAGTGGGTATTCTCAGTGCCGCTCTATTGAGGTACTGAGTGAGCCCCACACACGCTCGTCGCTTAGCCAGTGGCGGGTAGGTCCGTAAATGGATTCCTCCTCGTAAAAAAAAAAAGGTAACATACGGTAGCACGGGTTTCTCACAGGTTATTTATGTAGATTACCATCAGTTTTATACTCTTTGATTACCATTAATCGCAAGTTCCTATTCCACAGAAAGAAGCAAGCTTAATAAGTTTGTAGGTAGACCTGTAAATTTTTAATATTAAAAATGGTTGAATTGTAATTTTTGAAACTAAGTAAGTAAGCTTTACAATTATGGAGACAACATAAAACCCAGTTTCAAACAATCGAAAATATCAGTGACTAAGACATCGTGCCAATCGCAATGGCTAAAAATTTTACAAAGACTTGTAAGTTGTATCAAACCCATACCTACCTTGTTCGTTTAGGTATACAGGTACCTACCACGCAGCTTATCCGCAAACAATGCTCGTCGAATAACTTCCCGTTCATCGGTGGTGACTTTAACGTTAGTAACTTTAGCCGCGCCGTCGAGGGCCAATCGCTGAAGTTCTTCGGCTGCTGCCGCCGTAGCTTGTTCTATTGGGCCTGGCTCTTCATCTACAGTAGCTTCTTCCGCTGGTTGCTCCGCTCTGTAATATAGTTGCTAAGTACCAATATCTATTAATTTCAAATAGTTTATTAGTGACAAATATTAAAAATTCAATGTTCTGCTCCTTGTAACTTTGCTTAGGTATATGTTCACCAAATATATCAATGTTCCATAGCAATGCTTATTGAAACTTTAATGATTATACTAATGCCTATATGGAAGAAATGTTTTTTTAATATGTGTTAGTAAAAAGGAAGACAAATGTACTTTAATAACATTAAGATGGAATGAAAATCCGTTTGAAACCACTACTTGTTAATGAAGTGCAACGGGAGTTCGTAGTGACAACACCTATCGTAGGTAATACCAAAGCTCGTGCAAGATTATTCTTTATTCGTGTAACCTCTTTCACTAGTTAATTCTCAAAACAATAAGAATCTCTTGAAATGATGCCTGTAATCCCTGAATAAAACTATGTAATATACTAAATATCGACGAAACGTGGCATTTTGCAACTTGCCTCTTTCAATATAGGTAAGAAGGCCCTAATTACATCAAGTTTAAATTTTACCTTTTCAACGCATCCTGCCTACGCTTTATACGAAGAGCTCTTGCAGCTTTTCTTTCATCAGGATCTTGTGATGTTACTTGTGGTTCTTTTGGGGCTAACACATCTTCTTCGTCATCATCATAGCCTCCAAATTTATTAGCCATATTCAATTAATTAATAGAGATCTATTTTATATCAGAATGCAATCACAAGCTACGCAATTATATTATTAAATAAATCTGATTACATTGTTAAAAAACGTAAATACTTAGCTTTGTTATAGTTCGAAGAAATCGTTGCCTTAGTAACACGACCGTTTATATATTCTTGGTAACTCATGGTAACCATTAGATTGTATTAGTTACTCGTGATAACTGAAGTTGGTGAAATAGTCTATGCACAAAAACCCTTTAATTTTTTAATTAGACTATTATGACGACGTACACAGCGTGTTTACTACACACCCTATCACGTCATAAAAAAATTAGAATGCTAAAAGTTTAAATTATGGTATTGGCTTGATATTTCAGCTTAAAATTTTGACAATTACCCTGTTCCAAGTATAGTAGGTTCAGTAATTTTGTACATTTTTAAGGTAGTTACATAGCTCTTAAATTTACTTTAAATAAATATTTTTATTTATTTAATTACAAGTCATTCTATGTTGTTTGTGTAAAGACCATGCAGTCAGTTGACACCACTCACCCCCTGACTCGTTGAATAATTGAACTTTGTTGCAATTCAGTTGTTTACAGCTCTGAACAGATGGGAAGATCCATAAGTGGTCGATAGACATAATACTAATCATACTGTGCTCATATTGCAAAAGGACGTCGATCATTTCATCGTGATCCTTATACAATACTATTATATAGACCTATCAAATTTCTGTTTGTGAAAATAAATACCTTTCATTGTTATTTATAAAATATTTTGGATTAAAATAATTTTTGATGAATGGGTTCACAAATAAAAACTCAAATTGTTTTAGTAATATGTTTTACTTAAAGATTACTTTTTGCTGTTTAGAATGATACCATCATATTTCTGTTGGAACCACTTCATGGCATCTTCCTTTGTCAAACGGTGAGGGAAACCCACTTTGCCAGTCTTGCGTCTTCTATGTGCAACATTGAAACCTAAAATTATAATAATATTAATGTTTAGTTTGCTTTCTCAACATAAAATCCCACACTTAGTATGAAATAGTAAATATTCAAGTTAATTTAGCATTTATGATTAAAAGTAAAGCACCTGTACATTAAAAATAATAATTTTAAGATGTTTCGAAGATATTAATGTATTTTTACTAGTAAGGTGAGTAATCAAGATTACAATAAGAAAAAAAAAAGTTAAGAATGCATATTATTAAACATCCATAAGGGCTTAAGTTACACATTTATTGCAATATTTTACAATAAAATCTGTATTAATGCATATGTATTCACTGTCAAATTTCTTAAAAATATTTTAAATATATCTTTTCTATACATGCTAATTCCATTATTCAATGAAATATAATTCAAAAATATAATTTAGATTGCATTATTAAAACTTTCTATTTTTTCAAAGTCAACCTAAAAACCATATTTCATGACAGAAGAAATATAATGTTGAATATATTTTCTTTTAACTTTTTAAGAACCATTATAGTATTTTTTAACACACTAACCCATTACATCAATATAGTAGACTATTTAATTAATTACACTACAAATAACAAACATTTTTCAATGAGATAACAAATTTGGTTTGTAAGTAAGTCAAGCTACTAACCTGGCCGTCCTAGAACAACATAGAAGTCAAGACCATAGATACCAATGGATGGATCATATTTGATACCCAAATCAATGTGTTCTTGAATACCAAAGCCAAAGTTTCCAGTGGCTGAGAAGTTGTCACGCCTCAACTCATATTCTCTGACCTGAAATAAATGACAATTTGATTCAATTACACTACTAAATTACACCAAGTAGGGTAAGCTAACAAGAAAGGATCAAAATATTAATGTTCATAATTTTTTCACATTGTACTGAATGTGAAAAAATTATGAACATTGATAAATTTATCAGGATCATTGACAGATCAGACAGGATCATTGATCAAGCCACAACAGAGAAATTCAATGATAAAATGAGAAAAACATGTGAAATTATATTTGTTAAAAATTCTTGAAATTCTAATTTTTTTACTTGATTTGGATTCTCACATTCCAATAATAATTAATTTTATTTTTGTGTAATTGTAAGACAAAAAAAAACTTACTTTAAGACCTCTTTCAAGGATCTCTTCTGCCTTAGCACCACGTACAGTACAGTGGACTGCTATCTTTTCATTACGGCGAATACCAAAGGATCGTACAGTGTATCGTGCTTTAGAGAATACTGGCTGTTGACCAGTGAGCTGTTCCAACACCTAGAATACATTTATTTATTTAAAACTGTTGTACAATTTATACATATTAAAATGTGGTAGTGTATTTTTTTAAGTTAATCTTAATCTAATTCTTACCCAATGCTACAATGCATATGATAATCTATTGTGTCTGATATACAGAATACATCACAAATAGCTATAATGTGAAATGGATTTTCTTGTTATTTCCTCGAGTATTCTAAACAGTAAAAAACTAGTGTTTAGAAGTTGCAAATTAGAAATAATAATCTTGCATGAATTTACAAAGGATTACAAAAACGTTTGTGATCCTTGAACAATTTATGCATAACCTATAATTTTTAAATATGTAAGTACTAACCTATTATTTGAAATCTTTGAAATTAAAAACATACCTTCGCAGCACGAGTCAATCTATCACCGGACTCTCCCACGCAAATGTTTAGGCATAGTTTTCTGATGTGAAGATTTCTCATAACATTTTTCGATTTATCTTTAGGAATCTTCTTCTCTTTCTTCTCCTTTTTCGCGGGTGGTGGTACTCGCTGAAAATATTAAGGACGAATATATCAACCTTTTCCATATATTAATACGCGTATATGTTATCTTGTTTTTAACACCTATTTAGGTTATTCCGAATCACAAAATTAACAGACAAATATTAAAAGGAAATATGAATTAAGCTTCAACTATCACAGCGTATTATAAAGCATTTAGATAAAAATATTAAATTGTGAATACGATTTTTACTGATTGGTTCGGATATAATTGTATATAAATAAAATGTACCCACCGCCATGATCACAGTTTTTCAAAAAGAAACCTTGACGATGTCAATAGCACAAACAAAACCTAAATGTCATTTTTTTTTTATAATTTCCACAATAACAGGGAAAGCAAAGAGAAGGGTCTGAAGACAATACAGTCATGTCCATGGAGTTGGTGACTGATCTGGCAGATCAGCCAGTATGTATTAACATACGAGAAATTTATTTTAAAATAGAATACAATGTTATCGATAATTTTTTGCCTAGGATTATTATTTGGCACAAACTCATCCTAGTTTTGATTTTTATATTTACGTATTTCCATTCAATTGTATTTTTTAAATAAAATTATTACTTATGGATACTTGTAACTGGCTCTTATATTTTATTGATAACATATATTTATAGCTATAAGCCATCTTTATAAAATAAATAATATTCTGGCACGAAGCTGATCTGTTACGAAGCATCGAAATAGCTTTGATTTATATATAAAAAACTATATGTATTTTTTTATAAAACCGCTATTCCTTCCAAATACCCTGTTTGATGAAAATGAAATTCCAATTTCATTCCATACATTATAGGGCTGATTCTGAACTATTTTAACCGACTTCTTATATTTATAACCGATTTTGGAGGTTATATGTTTAGTTTACTATTTCAAGAACAAAGAGACGCTTTAAAATGATTGTCCTGTAAAGAATTTGTGAATCATTGTTGTATATAAACATAATCTAAGATGTCAAGTGTACTTGCTTAAGTAGTGTTTCTACAGTCCCATCGCTTATTGATGTAGCTTTGTATTCGTATAAGAACTCAATATAAATAAATAGTAGTATATAGGAATCTAAATATTAGAATAATAAGTTGGGTATTCTATTTCTGTATAACACAAGCATCTATGTCTCATAGACAAATGTTTCTATTCTCCCCTCGATGCTCTATGGAATTCAGAATCATGCAAGACACGTCAAATTTTACCGATTATATTCTTTGCCGATGACGAACCGACAAACAAGAGTAGCTCCCCTACTTAAGTCATTTAAAGATCATGAAGCGGAGATCGTTGTTAAATTACATAGCTTTCATTGCGTCATATTACGTATACATGCTGCATTTTAAGACTGTCTTCTGCCAAGTCGCTATGTAAATAATATATGACGATGTCTTAATATACCTAAATAAGTATTACTAATAGTTGCTTATTATTAATTAATTTCTTCCCATCCAAATGCAATAGATCCCACCGGTGCGGCAATTTACAATTATTTTCTTTTATTTCACGCACATTACTCACAGCAGACCACTGCCCATATTAAACTTCATTAAGAAGGTTACATGATAATGGAAAAATAAATAAATAATTAGAAGTAAACTTAACTAACTTAAGATACAAAAATCCATGACTCGTGTAAAAATGTTCGTAGCTATACATTATAACAATATCTACCCCTACTAAGATTCAAACCAGTGACAGTTTAGTATTTGAACTAAACGGCCCTCAAATCAAAACCCAAATAACAAAATAGCCAAAATATGATTTATTGTATAAAAGATATTTATGAATATGTTGTTTAAAACAGCGTGCACAGTGGTACTATTTCAGCGGGTAATCCGGATAAATTGATAAAATAATTCTAATTGATTTTTTTATGGTTTTACTCTGAAAACAAACCCTGCAATTGATCTGGTATGGGATTCCCCCGTTTAAATCATTAGTTTATACAGGGAATCTCGCTATAACCGATGTACAATGACAAACCACCAGAGAGAAATATAACCTCATCATTTGGACCCCTCAACTAATTTTGATACATACCCCTCCAAGGTATGCTACGCCACTGCTTACGGCCCATCTGATGGAAAGCGATTTCTGTAGCCAATGAATGATTGAAACACTTTGCCGTCTATAAAAAAAAATCACACCGTTTTTTAAGAACTACACACTGTTCTCATATTTTAACAATTTATCACATATTTGGATTATGTTTTCACAAGTGCGTGCAATATTATGTCGCAGGATCGTGTGGCAATAATTGCTTTTAGAGTATATGCTTATTTTAGGGAAATGAGTAATTTGATCACTTTTTCATCTCTTTGATTTTTTGTATTTGACGAGATGCTAGTAATGAACTTTACTCTTTGTAGTATTTTGAATATTCTTTGACTGTCTACATGCGAAACAGAGCAACAATATTAAAGTTAATTTTAAGAAATTTTAATTGAATATACAATAATACAATTGCAACAAGTACTAAATGAAGTGTATTTGTTCTTCCTTTGCAGAGTGCAATTAGTCAGTAGTGCGGTCTTGTTCTTATTTTTACCGGATATTATTTCTTACTTAGAATATTTACCGAGTTGATTTCTTTGCTTACCCTCATTTAAGTACAAATCAAAGTCAGTCCAACCGAGTAACACATCTTATGTCTCTTAAAGTGGATTTAAGTGGATTTTTATTAAAACGGGAAATATTACAACGTGCGGCTCAATGGATAATAAAAAAGAGAAATGTAAATCCAAAATATTCAAAAAGTATAAAAAATACTACTGTTCTATTTGTAAGATGTATACCAACTCTATTGTGCAATTAAATCAGCATTTCGAGGGCATACGACATACGCAAAAGGTGTTAATAGGTCAAATACCTAAAAAACCAGTTGATTTATGTTATGATGAGCACGAATTTGATTACATTGTTTATCTTCCGGCGTTCGTCATAGTTTCTATTACAATGTATATCTTTTGTTACGTGGTAGTTATGGTTTGTAATTGAGATTTGTATAGTACTAACATATATCAGCATTAAAATCAATTTTACGGCACCTTAAATTTCGCGCCATAATTTTAATTGGCGGAGAGGTCGTCCCCAAGCGTTCACGGCTTCTATGCGCACGAACGAACGCGCAGAACAATGAGGTAGCAGCCATTTTATGTCGGTGTCTAAGAAAAACATAATTCGAATGGCCAATCTTAACAAAATTGTGTAATTAGTGTTATAATTTATGTGTTTCTGCACACGCAACTGTAAATAGGTGTTCCATTACTGATGTGAGTAGAAACTAAGTTTTGATAAATATATCTACCGCTAGAACAACACATTCAAACAAGATTTTGCTTATAAAAGATAATATAATAATAAATTTAAGTTCATTCTTATTAATTACGAATTATCGCTGTAGTTATAGTCGTTAAGAACCTTTACTTCTTAGTATCTGTTTTTGTTGATAGCTTCTAAAAGTTTTTATTGCAAAGTGCATTCTAATTAGAATTAGGATATGACATAACTTTCACTAATAAGACCAATCTAAAACAAAAAAAAAAAGTATTGTTTACATAAGTTGTGGTCACTTAATTACTTTCCGCGTTTTAACCGGCGTCGCGCAGCCTCTGCTTGAAAGTTGGGGACAAAATTCAATAACGAATTGGCCATTTTATTGATGGCCGGGGGGAGGCTGGGTGGAGACAGTCGGTGAGCTTCCGCCATTTAACATTTTGTCAGAATTTTAGTAGATTCAGATGTTTATGTTTACAATCTCAGATATCTTCCGTTTGTTTATTTGATAGATATAAAACATTATAGTACGTATATTTACAACCACTTTATAAAGTATCTAAAGGCCTATGGTCATATTCAATAAATTTGTTGTATGTAGGTTCCACCTATCTACTATAATTCCACAGTTGTACCAGATAAAACCAGTAGGTATTTTCCTAACAAGTGTATAGTAGGTATGTCAGTACATGAACTCAGTCAATGGCCTATGTAGAACTGTGTTCACCTATGTAAATAAACATAGTACATACATAGTACATAGTACCATGAAACTGTGTACTGCTTACATATATTTATGTAATTAATTTTATTTTTCAAGGCTTGCTTGTTTTTGTTTGTACTTTGTATTTGATCTCATTTTATTATTTTTTAAGTTTATCCTATTAAAGTACCAATGATTGATATTCATGCAAAGTTTTTTATTATTATCGTCATAAATTAGGCTACATTAAAGGACTGTCGTTCATAAATAGCTTAACATGAACCAAAATTAGCTTTTCTTTTAAAATGTTTAATGTGTACTTGTGCTTTAGACAGCACTTAAATAAGCTTTTAATTCAATTTATAGTTATGTTATATATAAGATTATTTTAAATTTAGAAGTCAAATGACAACTGGTAAATATTACTTATATAATTTTTCAAACAATGTTGTTAGAATAGAAATTATTACTTGTTACATTTTTTTATGGTTATATATAAGATAAAATAACATACAATATGTACACTTCTTCATACAAATATTTATTGGTTAGAGAATGTTCAATTCAGATTTAAGATTGAAAAGGTATTTAAAATTTAAGATACATTAAAAATAACATTGTTTTCAAATTTTTTGCTTAGAAATAATAATATAAATTTCTCTCATAATTATGAGAAAACACGAAATCAACAAGATTATGTTTGCTAATCAGGAAAAGGGCACACAGAAATTTCTTTATTTTAACATATTTTACTTGTTTTTATTTATCTAATTAAAAAGTTCTTCTAATATGAATATTTTTTCACTGTGGCAATATAACTTTAGGTTGTTCATCCCTTTCTAGTCCCATGACACTAGCACTCACACACAACATTAGAAATTAAGCCTGATATGTGTGTAGGGCCAACCTACACAGCTTATTATTTTTATTTTCCCAACCTATAATTTACTTAAAAATGTGTGTTGTTATGATTTCATTCTAATAATATCTCACAAATTATATACAATGTATTTTATCTGCTTTGTGGGTGGGTATTTCACTGATTATTATTTCTACTTCTTATAGAATAAAATAATACTTTATTGCACATCACAGTTATAAAAAAATAATAATAAACAGTACTTATATTTATATATTAATTGTAGAATGCACAATGGGCAGCCTTATCGCAGCTCTTCTTATCTATAATAAAACTAAGAATGCAGGCCAGTGGCCCTTTGGCAGATATCAGGTAGGTAGTTGCAGAGCACAAAGGAATTTCAAACCTATATCTGATATTCTGGCCAGTACATATACTACTTTGTACTTTGGGTTGCCTCCTTTATTACAAGTGTTACTAATTCCAAACCCAATGTAAGTAGCGCAGCCATTGTTAATAAGATCCAAATTGGTGGTAAAGAAGAGGAGGAGGAAGATGGAACTATAATGTTAATTGGTCAGAGCTGTTATCAAATTTTCAGCAAGCAGCACTAAGATTTGTTTAGCATGTAGGAGCCGGTAACATCATGCTAGCAGCTCCTACTTGCTAAACAGGTTCCAAGATTGCACATGGAAACTTATATTCTGACGATTTACAGATTATTTCCGCGTTAATGGTAATAAATAATAATCTTTCAATGTAAATGTAAAGTCTGACTAAGTAGTGAACATCATAGCATCACTGTAATTTTTGTATAAAATGTAACTATTAAAAAGATGACTATGTTTTTCTTTCCTCTGACTGCTTGCGGAAGTTTATTGAAAAGCTGAGACGCACCTACATCGTAAAGCCGGCTTATTCGCTTACTTATTTGACAATTAAAGTGAAAACCACAATAAATTGCTTATCCAATGTTGCGTTATAATTCAAGGCATTAGTATCACAACGTCATTAAAGTAAAGGAGTGGATGAATAGTTAGGTGGTTACTACAGTTGTCAAAATAAGAAACCGAATAGACCCGTGAATCCAACTGTCTTATCCAATCTAGTACAAAGATTTTACACGCCATTAACATTGCCGCTAGTGTACAAACAGGCTCTTCTTATTCTAAAGCTTACATATACAAATCTGCATCACATTTACACGGGGGAACACCACACCAAAATTTTGCGGCTCAATACTGGACAATGACAAGCAATATTACGCAAAATATACTCGATGGCGATGTTTAAGTTATAGACGACTATTGGCGTGCCATTGCTGTTCATGAAATCTTCAAAGAAATACCTGCTAAGAGGATGCTCCTTAAATGCTAGGGATAGTTACTGTTTTGTGCACTTTATAGTGAAAGTATGCAAGGAAACACTAGTAAAACGGTTAATGAAAACAAGCATAATTAAATTTATTAACATAAAATCGGGTCACAGCCTGACACCCAAAATCTCCCGTCTCTGGTGACACCGTCAAACACCATAATATATATTCATAAAAAAAAGATCTGAGCATCAAAAAGATATGAACAGCTGGAAAAAAGCAATTGAAGCCTACTAAATCTTCTAGGGTAAGACGGGCTCAGTTTGATCAACATGATTATCTATTATTTCGAATTTTTAGTAAATAAAAAACAACACCTTAACCAACAATAAATACAAACATACCTATAACTACTAGCGATTACGAGCGCGTTTAAAAGTAAACAAGCCAAAATAATACTGTGGCAACGCTAAGGTATTAGAAATATAGTGAAGCATTTCATAAATATAAGGTTTTAAATAAATGTAAAATGTTGCACTTTGTTTCATTTCTAACCTTTCAACTAATTCACATCTTGTTTCCAATGAAGCATACTTTTTAATTTTACTTTGAACTAAAGTACTTAACACAATAATATATTTGGTTCATAATGAAGGTGACCTAATACATATCACAAAAATCGCCATTTATGGACAAACGGCCATATACGTAAAGCAAGAAATTCGCTGGTCTCATAAATGACTTTCCAATTACAATAACTACTTGGGTGCTTGCTGGTTATTTTTATCGGCTATAATATGAGGAGTTTTGAAGAGCTTCTTGACCTCATCCGTCCTTCTCCATTACTTCGCAAGAACCTACCCGATTACCTAGATTACTACCTGCTAGGCTCTATAGGCATATTCGCTAACTAATTTTGACAGCTAGTGGTTTTAGGACAGTTTCATTGTAATATTTGCCTGGTAACTCAGCAGTGGTTAAAAAAATTACACAATGATTTTAACTTTGTTAAAATCTGTCAAAACCAAAACAGGAAATTTTAAATTATGTTCCTGATCGGAAATCCGCCTCCGTTGACCCTGCCTGTTGAATAATCTCTGTACAATCCTGATATTGTTATCAATGATTAATTCATTTTTCTGTTGATGCAGGTTGTAGAAGCTGAAAATGGGGGTGCAGACAATAGTTCGCCATTAGTTTCCCGGCACATTGGGGCGTGGGCGTCGGGGGTGTGGCACGGGGCGTGGGGGTCCCCGTGCCGCCCCCCGGCGACCTACTCGCCACTATATCCATGTTTGAGCAACAGATCAAAGCAGAGCCTATGAGGTAAGTGCGTTTAAATACCCATTAAATGAGATAAGTAGCAAATCTACAAAACAAAACGTACAGGTGTCTTATTCCCGATTACTGTATGTCTAGGAATATACATAATATTTAAGTTACATACAAAAGGAAAGAATTAACTTAAAATTTAAATTTTGTAGCTTCTACACATCACATCCCCATGTTCACTCTGGTCCCCCATCAATAATCCGTTCTGACGCCAACCATTCAATCATTAACATGAACCAGCACCACCAGCACCAGGAGGACTCTAAAGATAGTTTGATAGTACAACACCAAGTACAACATCAACAAGAGCTTATGGAGCAACACCAACAGCAACAAGATTTACAACAAGATGATGAGGTATGCTCTATTCACCTATTTGAAACAATGAAAAAAGGACATTTTAACTTTTTATTTTATGATATAATATTACATGTATTAGTTAAAGTCGGAATCTAATTTATATGTGTTTTTTCCAGTTAAGTTTTAAAGGTATGGAGGATGAAGGGGTCGAATTAGAAATGGATAACCGACAGTGTTCTCAGGTATTATATTTTTTTCATGATAAGGGATTTTGGTCCCCTTTACTATCGAGTGTTTTTCATTTATTTCTAGTTGTTATATTAACATATTAAAAAGTTTATTTTACAGGGTATGGGAATAGATATGGGATCAGTCCAAACTAAAATGGAAGTATCAAATGGCCAAACTACTCCGCGTTCAAAACCACAAGCCTGCAAGGTAATTGATTACTACTGTTTACTACTACTACACTCTCCTCCACGACACGACTCACCTGAGCCGAGGTCCGAGCTTTTAGAAGCACCCTCAGGTTTGTCGCTCTCTCATGGCTGGACCTGGAGACTAAGAGACAGCGGGACACCTCCCCTGGAGGTGATGCCTGTCGATTAGAAATCCTCCAGAGACGAATCACCCCTTAAGGCTTGAGGACTCTCCAAGGTTCTCGCCTCCTTACAACCCCGGTATCGCTGTAAAGGCCATCTGCGGCCAACAGTATTAGTCAGTCAAAAAAAAAACTACTACTACAGCTTGCAGTGTAAAAAATAGCGTAACCGTGCCGTAATGGTTTGTAAAAGTACAAAAAATATTTGTCTTCCTTTTTAAGTGCGCGATATTTGTACTGCTTAAAAATGTACACAGCGCCCTTGTTCTTTAAATTCTTATTGTGAGACTTTTTTCATTGTCCTGCAGGTTTGCGGCAAAGTACTTTCGTCTGCTTCTTCTTACTACGTTCATATGAAATTACATTCAGGAAATAAACCTTTCCAGTGTACTGTAAGTATTTAAAACATGTTAAGAATGATATCCCTACCAAATACCAAGTATTATATATAAACTACGCCAAAAAGCACAATTGTATAATACTGCGTTTTAATAATTAAAGAAATATGTTTAAATTCAACACATAAACCATAACATAAGTTTTTATTGAAAGCCACAAAGTTAGCTTCAAGTGCTGATGGAGAAAGAGCTCCTCATTAATTGCATTTATTACTGAAATTACTTTGCAAAAATATTACTATGTCTATAAATAAAATAATCTAGAACTTTCAAACTAACAGATAATTCCGTCAGTTACGGCATTGAAGTCTGGTTTGGCGCCAAACATAAGATGAGTTGCGATCATGTTACTTCGACGAAATAAATAAATCAAAGATAAACTTAACGTCTTTGATATGACGAAATCATATCTGATCCTGCATATTGTTAAATATAACATTACCTTCCACATTCAGAAAACACTCATTTTAGATTTGTTTTGTTATCATTGTAGGAAAAAGAAATCTTGAGAGGAACAAAAAGTTCTCGTTAAGAAACAATAAATCCAAGTCTGATGTATCTAGTTTGACAAAAAAAGACGTGCGGATGTTTTTTTAATGTGATGTTTGGCGACAAATATTCAAGGATACTTTGCAACAGCAAATGCTATTGCAAACTATAAACACAATCAATCTACGACTAAACCAAAATAATTATTCCTGTCCGATGAAAATAATAGTATAATTCCAAAATTCAATCCCATTCATAGAAAAGTTCCAAATGATCTACAAGAAAATTACGTTTATTATGAGTGGAATGTATAAACTTGTTTTTGGCGCGCAAATATAAACCTTGTTCTATATTGTGTAAGATACATTTCTAACAAAGATTGGCGGAACATTAAACAAAAGAACGACGCTGAGACGATGAAATTGCACCGTGTTTACACTTAGTCAGGTCCTTGTTTGTTTGTTGCCCAATTTCTTATTAATAATAGAGCGCCCCGCGTTGTCTATTTGTTGATTTTAGATAGTTTTGTAGTAAAATAAGTGTTCAAAACTATCGATTAAAAACTATAAGAAAAGTCGACACTTTGTATAATGATATTGTATATTTGTATATCTTGTATAATGATATGATGGAATTCATAACTATTTTCACACAAAACTACACAATAACCGTAAGAAATTCAAGTTTTAAAGATTTTTATTTTTATTTTCGTACCCATAATCAATGTACTGTATTATTGCCAGGTTTGCGACGCAGCGTTTTGTCGAAAGCCGTACCTGGAAGTGCACATGCGTACGCACACGGGTGAGAGGCCTTTTCAATGTGATCTATGCCTCAAACGATTCACGCAGAAGTCCAGTCTCAACACGCACAAACGCGTCCATACTGGTGAGTTCACATACAACCACATTGCTTTAATAACAACGGAGAACTCCAAGCACTTTTGCTTGGAATTCTATTTGGAGATAATGTTATCTCTTTGCCTTGCGTTTAAGTATTATGAAAGGTGGCTTATACAAGGCACCATATATCAGACTACCGAATATTACTCTTGAAGTATGTAAACTGTATCTAGAAATGTCTTGTATAAGTCATCCTTAAATTATCGTATTTACTGATTCAACATGAACCGCTTTTACATGGCCTCAGTACTGATCAAATGAACTGTCTCACAAAATTGTATGCTGGATGGAATATTGCAACTTTATATTATAAAGCAATAATGTCGGATAAACGAGAAATTACTTATTACAATATCTTCCATTACAAGTTAATCTTGAAAGATGCATAGACATGTTAGGCTTTAAAAGTACTTAATGCAAGACTTTAATGCTACTGCAATAGAGTCCCTGTATACATAAATAAGAAATTCCACTCCTATGTTACTTTAGATCTTACTTACTTTAGATCTACTGAAATCTATACTCAACACAACTGACAGCCTATTAACATAGACGGATGTGGATATGTATTATCTTAACATTTCTTATATGATAGATATACATAAATACAATACAATACAAATATTGTTTATTGCACAAAAAATATAAAAATACATCAACACTGCAATGTATATACAATAGGCGGCCTTATTGCTAATTAGCAATCTCTTCCAAGCAACTTTAACTGACAGTAATTAAATAAAAGTCAAAACCGATTATACTGCAGTAAGTCAACATTTTTAACATTACATTGGTTAAATTTTTAAGGACAAAAGTCTGCTACATAATTTATTTGTCCTGTTGATCTGGGCTCCACTATAGCTAAATCGTAGTAGAATTCAGGATATTTTATAATTATAGTAACTTTCATTTCATTGTCTTACTTTCATTATGATTTAAAAAGTATTGATTAGAGACGTAATAAGGTATACCATAAATGTGAGCAGCGTTTGTTTGATCAATAGGGGGCTCGCTAATTCACAATGCATGGGTTTTAAATAGTTATTTGATGTCTTCACAAATGTATGTGTGGTTATGAAAGTTTCGTAAGTTTGACGTAGGTACTGAACAGGTATAAATATTTTAAAAGATTCATTATTATTAACGGTCGACTCATGAGCTTGGCGGCAATTTTAAATAAAACCTTTAGATAAAAAATAAATTCGAAATATTAATAATTCAAAAATAAATAAATAAAAAAGTATTATAATATAATATATTTATTTAGAATTATTGATAGTTTGGTTTTTTCAAATTCATGTTTATTCAGAACCTAAAACTTCGATTCATAAAATTAAGTGTTCAAATCAAATAAAAATAACACTTCAAGTAGTGAAAACTGCAAAATTGTTAATATTTGTGGATTCTATTTTGCCATACGTATTTTTAATTATCCAAACAGGATATTTTTTAAATCACCTTATTATGTTATACAATGTTTTTAATATGTGCAGCTTGTTCAGTTCTCTATTATATTGTGTGTGATCTTAAGTAATAATTATAACTGCTTTTCAAGTTTTCTATTGTGTTAGCCAACATTACACTCATTTAATTTGTTTTAATTAACTTTGTAATACATTGCAGTTAACAAATTACATTAAAGTAGTGGTTATTAAAATATGTTGCATTCGTATCAAAGTACCTACCACAATTTAAGAAACTTTCAATAATGCATAGTGATATGTACTAGGTGTAGGAGGGAGGTTTCAGGGTAATATTCTCATGTGATTACAGATGTTTTGTTTATAAAACTGCTTTTTAAAACAACTAGTATCTAATTCAGTTATAGAAAAGGAGCGTCAAGATTTATTGATAAAAACCCATTTCTTTAAATTATTATTCCTTCAAATTTTAATTTATATTGAATTTTTAGAGAGGAAACACTAAACAAATTTCAGAATTTGTGTAAATATCAATTGTTATTGTTGTGATTATTTTTATTTATATTCCAGTCTTTAAAATTGTCTTCTTTGGATTAGGAAGATATTTTTTAAATTTATTTTTATATTAATGAAATCATTAATCAAAATTGAATAATAATTAAAATTAGAACGAACAATTTATTTAGTACATATTTAAATTCTATAACTGGGACAATTTGTAAATGCCCGGTTGATACCCACTTAAAGTTATCACTATTGTCTTTAATTACATTTATTTGTTTTTCTCATACATATTCTCTGTTGTGGCGATTTTAAAGAACTTAGTAAATGACTCATTTACTTAAATAAAGTTATTTTGACTTTGAAAAAAAGAAAACAGGTTAGTGTAGGACAGTGAATCGCGAAACAAGTAACGAATAAAGCGTGCTCAATCCCATTTCGGACACGTTTTGGCAGTCCCGTAGTATCTTTCATTGGCTTCGGAACCACATTCGCTCTGCAAGATGTGTTCTTCTGAGTGAAACACATTCCAGAAAGTAGCCTTGTCCTTTCGGCATCATGACCATTTGGCCAACTTCTCTTCTATCTGTTCTGTCAACACGATCCGAATAGTACAAACAAGATGTTCGTGAAACTGAAAACTGTCACAGAAACCGCTCCTTATTATACTAGCCTGGCTTGTGAAACATTAAAATCTGTATTGATTATAGATCTTTATTCAGTTAAACCTCATTTTTGTTTCATTTAATCTGCTTTTAATTGGCTATTATTCTAGCCTCATGGTTATAAATATGACATAAATTCCGTAGGCAGGATTTAGCGAGCAAGTCTCGTTGGTAATTTTATCATGAAACTAAAAAACGATTAATTTTGCTATCGTGTTAGTTTAGTTTTATGAAAAACTCCAAACCAATGTTTCTAACTGGAATACCTTCATTATAAATACTAAGTAATTTAGTGGGAAATGTTTTGGTAATTAAGGGAAAATTTAATACAATAACTTTCCAATAATATAAACCTAAGAAATTTTTGGGTTTTTATCGATTTATTTTCGCCCCTTTCGTTTGGACAAAGTTGGAATACAATATACGCGCTTATTCTTGTTACAACCTTTACCATGAGGGGATTGTGAATATAAAAGATACCAAAGGATAATTGATTACTTACATTAACCTCCTCCTGTTTCCAAAAACCAAAATATGCAAAATTTTTATTTTTTATCAACTTATTGTTTTCAGTAAAATATAGTTACATATTTTGCTTTTATCCTGTTTTGACGCCCTGATAACTATATTTTATATGTATTGTCTTTTCTATTTTAAAATAGTTATTATTTATAATTTTG
Source organism: Acentria ephemerella (assembly GCA_943193645.1). Lineage (NCBI taxonomy): Eukaryota > Metazoa > Arthropoda > Insecta > Lepidoptera > Crambidae > Acentria > Acentria ephemerella. The sequence goes on from OW971891.1 coordinate 5,297,072, forward strand.
TGTTTATACGTTATTATATGTGCTTGACTGCTAAAAGATTTAAGATTTGAAACAATGGAGCATGCATCAATGCAATAAGATTGTAGATTCTTACTTTACGTTGTGATGTGCCATATATAATATCTTATCAGATGGGAGAATCGATTAGAATATGATTTCAATATATTAAATTTTTATTTTATACACCTATCTATTAATTGATTTTATTTCGCTGCCATGGTAACGCGGCCTTTGGACGGAGCTTGATAAATAAATGTATTCTCATACCTATTACGTCTCATATATATATTTAAAATATATTATTGGATAATCTTTTAAGACACTGGTGCGATATACATTTCGGTCAACCAAAAATTGACAATACATATGCTTAACTTGGAAATGTGAATAGTTTTTGAGTTGTTTCGTCATTAATTTCGCTAAATTCTTTAAGTATTAAATCAGGGCGTGAGGAAGGCTTTCGTGCAAGGTAAACAGGGGGAGGTAACAAACATATAATGGGTCCAACATACATACCTTCTTGTGTGGATAAATTCATTGTATGTTTATTAGTAACTGACCTTATTATGAGCAAGGTCAGACTGAGCGTATGTTGTTGGATTGTGGCCTGGGTTTTAGATGAGCACATGCGGGCGTTGATGGTGAAGGACCGGCCCTACAAGTGTGACCTGTGTCAGATGCGGTTCACGCAGAGCTCCAGCCTCAACCGACACAAGAAAATACACACGGGTGGGTTCATTTGGGTACTCTTGTACCGGCCTGTGTCAGTCTCCAGTTATTAGTCTTCTAATTTGGCTCCTACAGACCAAGTTTCCCCCCATAGTTGATAAATAATTCATATTTTGATTTAAATAATTTCGTTCAGAGGAACACAAACGCGCCCTGCTGGTCAAGGAACGGCCCTACCAATGCGGCCTATGCTTTGTACGATTTACCCAGAAATCGAGTTTGGGCCGGCACGGAAAAATACATACCGGTGGGTGGCTCTTCTACTGCCGATGCGTGTTGTTCCTAGAGGCAGAATGGTACTAACGAGCATTTTACCTCCCCCTGAATGTGTGTGAAAGAGTAGTCGTTAACCTGTTAGGTTTAATTGTTGTTTGAGAGGGTGGTTGCTATATCAAACTCGTATTACTCGACTTATAGAGGAGCACAGACGAGCCCTGTTAGAGAAAGTGCGACCATACCAGTGCCACATCTGTTTTATGCGCTTCACCCAGAAGTCCAGCCTGGGGCGACATGGGAAAATACACACCGGTAGGCATCTCCCCTCAAATCCTTAAGTAGAATATCAATATTTAACTAGTTCACATAATTAGGCACATCAAACGCAGTGCATGATGCAGAATCGTTGTTGTAGCTCAATTTTGTTGGTATTTCTAGAGGAGCACATCCAATCGCTGATCAACAAAGTGCGCCCCTATCAATGCGACATCTGTGACAAGCGGTTCACGCAGAAGTCCAGCCTTGGCACTCATAAACGTATACATACTGGTGGGTCCCTTGATCTTTTTATTTTCATTCCGGTTTCTAAGCCACAATCAGATTGATTAATTTTAGTAACATTATAACAATAAATTGTGGCTTTGACACCAATGCTTTGTGAATAGTTTTTAAGGGCTCCCAAGTAACGAATACTTTTAACAATTAAATATGGTTAGCGATTCGGAAGTGTTTTTAAATTAAGATTTTGATAGATACATGAAAATAAACTGACGTAGGTTACACACGCTCAAAAACTATTCACAAACAAGTAAAGTAAAGCATGTGTACGTTGTGAGGATTTTGGTTCAGTTCAAGTAGGAGAGAGAATGTTAGATGGACAAATAACAATACTAAAAAATTCCCTCATGGTAGTTCAAAATAAAAACCGAATTGGTATGCGTTAATGCGTCTTTGATAGAATTATTTGTCCATCGTGGTTTTGTTTTGTTTCTCTGTCCCCCCGCGTCCGTGGTTCGGCGGCGCAGGGGAGCGGCCGTTCCAGTGCACCGTCTGCCTCAAGTCCTTCACGCAGAAGTGCGCGCTCAATTTGCACGAAAAAATACATACGGGTTAGTAGCCCATATATAATTATACTCCGCAGCATTTCTTACAATACGAATAGAGACAAGTACGAGTGATCACGCACTCATATTTCATTTAGCGTCATGCTTCATTCCTATTTTTCCGTTGCCCGCCTAACCCGTTGTTTTTATATTCCCTCATTTCAGTAGCTTCCATCTCGTTGCTTCCGACTAACATCTCTACGATCTTTCAACTGTTATAATGCGCGCTTTCACGTACTTCTGCATTCGATAAATTTCGCCTTTAAATCATATTAAATATAATCCGCAAATCATCGGCTCCCTATCATTTGCATACATTACGATGATTTAAGTATATCATTTTATTTTGTATTTCATCATTATCTTCATGAATATTAATTCTTTCACAAAAGCGGTAATGCAATCGTCGCAGTGACGCATTTTGGTGCCTCCATCGGCCATGGGTCGACGGTCAAAATCGGGTATTCGAAATTGGGGTATATGTCGCTTCGTGCGACCAATGTGGTCTAGAGATTGGCAGCGGGCGGGTGACCAAATCCATGCGTCGGCGAGGTGCGTTACTCGCTTTTGTGTGTGCACTGGGCGCAGTGCAAGGGCGCCCTTATACGTGCGGGCAATGCCCAGCGGCGTTCGCCCGCCGCCCCTACCTGGACATTCACATGCGCACGCATACAGGCGAGCGGCCCTATCAGTGCGACGCGTGTCTGAAGCGCTTCACGCAGAAGTCCAGCCTCAATATACATAAGCGGACGCACACAGGTGGGTGACAGCCGCGGGCCGGACTGGCCCCCCGCCCGCCCCAGCCTCTCTCCACTCATACTCTGCCTCTCCTCCAAATCTGTTAGATGTCGTGCTTGTGTGTTTATCTCTGTTCTCCATTAATTATAGTTATCTATACGTATCGTGTTTCGTATCGTGTCGGTCGACAGTGCACTCACGTGCCTACTAAAGATTTGGAGCGGAGTTAGCGGCGAGCGGCGACCAGTCCGCGCCGCGACCTCCGTAGTGCGAGGGCGTCTAGCGTCCTTGCCGGCCGGCCGCTGCTATAATAAATGTGTTGGGCACCAGTCCAGGGCAGACCGTTCCAGTGCCTGTCGTGCCCCGCCGCCTTCACCTGCAAGCAATACCTGGAGATACACACGCGCACCCACACCGGCGAGCGTCCCTATCAGTGCGACATCTGCCTGAAGCGCTTCACACAGAAATCCAGTCTCAACATCCACAAACGGACGCACTCAGGTACGTGGGGCGGGCGCCGGCGCCGGCCACCGCTCGCTAGGGCGTGACGTGTACGTGACGTGTACGCCGGTAGTGCGCGCGGCTGACGCGACTATTCGTCCACAGTGCAGGGCCGCCCGTTCCAGTGCCTGCAGTGTCCCGCCGCCTTTACCTGCAAGCAGTACCTCGAGATACACAATCGCACGCACACGGGCGAACGGCCTTACCAGTGCGACGTTTGTCTCAAGAGATTTGCGCAAAAGTCGACGCTCAACATACATAAGAGAACGCATACAGGTCAGTCGTTACACAAAGTTATGGCTTCTTTCATTATTTTGTTTAGTTATTCTTCTAATTGCGCATTTACTTATGGGCTAATCATTAAACATTCATTGATTTCTTTTCTATATTAATAACTAGCACTTAACTTTTTTGTCGGTGCCACATTATCAGGAATTATTTTCGTAATCGTGAGTAGTAATGATGTGTGCAATTTGTGTGAGATTGAATTGAATTAATGATGGTAGTGCAAGGGCGGCCCTATCAGTGCATGGAGTGCCCAGCGGCGTTCACTTGCAAGCCGTACCTGGAGATTCACATGCGCACGCACACGGGCGAGCGGCCCTTTGAGTGCGATATCTGTTACAAGCGCTTCACGCAGAAATCAACACTCAACATTCACAAGCGAATCCACACCGGTATGGCGAACACGCGTTCTATTAAATAAAGTTATGTTCAGTATGGCGAATAGCATTGAATATAATTATTTTTTTAAATTTACTATTACCCGTGAATAAATAATGCTAATCGTCTACTTGGTTAAGATTATTTGTAAATAATTCACATTATGTTTATAAAATAACATTTGAAAGCGTAAACTCTTAATCGTAAATTCGCTATTGCAAAACTGACAAAATTGTGAAACATTTACAATTTCTTATTAATTTCAAATCAAGAAGACGGCAAAGTGTGTTCAGATACTGAAACAAAACTAATTAAACTCTATTAATGATGTGGCACCGACAACAACACCGTCAGCATAAATTTACGAACTGCTGCATCATCATCTCGAATCTATAAATATAGTTTAAAATTTCTCAGCTTTATTAATGTAGAATATCATTGAATTTTTGTTTCAAAGTTACGAATAATCCTGTCGAATCTACGGTTTCATAAAATTTCTTAAGTGAATTATGGTATAAGACAAATAGTTTTATTTCAATATCCTGTATAGATGTATCTTGCCGTCTTTATTACATATATCTTTTGTTTTTCACTATTGCTTATTTCATCCTTTTTTTTTAGTGCTATTACCTTAATTTTATTAGTTAATATTAATATTCTGCTGCTCTTGTTATCTAATTTATAAAATATATATTTCAGGTGAAAGACCTTATGCTTGTGATATTTGTCATAAAAGATTCGCCGTGAAGAGTTATGTTACAGCACATAGGTCAGTATATATACAGTTTTGAAATTACTACAACAAAGTGTGATTTTTTTGTTATAATTGAAATATTTCAATTGTATTTGTATTTCAGATGGTCTCACGTAGCTGATAAGCCACTGAACTGCGACCGTTGCTCGATGACGTTCACGTCCAAGTCTCAGTTTGCGCTACACATCCGCACGCACTCTGCCGGCCCTTGCTACGAGTGCAGTGTTTGTGGCCGCACTTTTGTCAGGGACAGTTATTTAATAAGGTAGAGAATTACACTTTCTGTCAATATGTTCAGGGCATACTTTATTCAAAGAAAAAGTCTGTTATTCGAATTAGAGAGCTATTTCTCGTGTGGTAAACCACAATTTCCTTGAGTCACTCAACACATTGTAGTTGGTGCTTACTGCAGTTATTCATAAATGGTAAAATATCTAATATAATAAAGCATTTATCTTCGATCTAAGGACCGAACCGACCGATTAACTTGATAAGTCAAATTAATCAATTATTATATACTGTACTCCAACCATATAACAAAATCTGATTTATAGATATAAGATGAAAACCATGAAGTTAAGACATAGTTGTACAAAATACATACTGTAATAAGATATCAGAATTTATAATAATTTCTTGTATTGTTTCACAGACATCACAACCGTGTGCACCGTGAGAACCACAGCAACGTATCTGCGAACAGCATTGGCACTATCAATAGCGTAGCAACCAATACTAACAATTCTAATAATAGCAACTTTGACTCGCCCGGCGTTTGTGACTTAAGGTAAAGGAATAAATGTAATAAAATTATTCGTATTTTAAATAAAATTAAAAAAAAACGGTAGTCTAAATAATATATTTTGACTAAGGTCTATATAACTGGATTATGGCTTGCTAAAATTTAAAGTTTATACTTGATTTACCAGCACACAGGTGGCTGAAGAAAATTTTACTATTATTTTCAAAGTTCGTAATGAATTTGCAAATTAATATTTTCAAACTGTTTATCCTTCAAAATTTATTGCCTTTAATAACCATGATACTTTATAAACTTTAAATATGCTAATACTATTTACAAAATAATAATATGTTGTATATTGCAGTTTTGTTCCCATGGTGAACCGATACATGACTTCACAAGGCACACAAGTATCTATGCAAGATACACAAAGCAAAATGTCAGCCATGTCGCCACAGTCTATAGCGTCAATATGTAAGTAATTATAATGCACTATACCATGGTTTCTGTTGAATTTAATAAATATAGTATCCATAGTGCCAGAATGTTGGAGTAGGGCAAGATTTTCTTAAAACACTACCATAACTATTTTTCCTGACAAATGATTGAGGGGACAGTTGAAGACTTCCTAAGTCTAAAATGTCCCTATTAAACAATACATTAATAATAGATTTAGAATTTCATTATACATATTTTTCATAATAAATTAAATGATATGATATAATAGAAAAATAACCCCAAGATCAATTAATCCTTTTAATGTCAATTTCCTAATTATTTTAAGTGGCACTTTAATTAGAAACAAATTAAACTAATTGCTATGATACAAGAATTGTGTTATTTGATTTTCTTAGTATGTGCTTGTGGATAAAGTAAATTAAATCTCCTCAATTTTTTTTATTAGCATCACCCCCTCCTCCTCACACCCCAACACCACAACCCATGACTGGTCAAATGCATCTCGGAGACTGATCACCAGTATAGGTAAGCATTACATAACCTCTTTATGAGGCTTACTTTGATCTAGATTAGTATTATTATCATAAAGACTACTGCTTTAAAAAAAGAGTGCAACTAAAATTATTGTTTCAGCTCTCGCTTGACTTAGGAGCAGCCAGAGTGCAATATTTAAATGATTGGCAGCCATCAAAAAGAGCAGCTATGTGAAAAGAATTTAATCAAGGAGACTGCATTCTCCATATTAGGTTTGTCAGAATGGACTCGTGCAAGATTTCGTTTATTTTATATGGAGTTATTTATTTATCCAGTGTTGGTTGAGTTGTTGGCCGTGAGGCTCGCGAGCGAATAGTGGCAGTAGCATCGCGTCGTTTCGTTAGCTTGCGGAATCCCTCGGTAACACCAGGTGGACACCATTAGAAGAGGACGTAGTGAGTAGTCAAGTAGCGGTACCGCCTATGATATGCATTGTGATTTATACCCACAACTGTGATTTATCTATACCATCACATTATTGTTTTCTTTCTCGTGGTGGCGTTCATAAATCAATACTTAAAACTCTCATCAATTTAGATGTAGGCCTAAAATTTTTGATCTCATATTCTAATTTGCTTAGTGTGATAAATTTTGGAATCGTAAATGGTAAATCTCCAAATTTAAAATTCTAAATTTAATGTTTGTCGTTCGCTTGTCATACCCACTCTCATTAGATGTAGTGATGTAACAATATCTTATTGCGATGCTTTAACTTAGAATGTGTCAATGTATAAAATGGAGTTCAATAATTTTATAGAATTGTTACCAATGAGAGGTAAAAGTATTTTGATCGCTGAGAATTTAAAGGACTCTTAGATGATACTCCATATTAATCCATAAGAATGCTTTAATAAAGTTTCTCAAGTGCATACGATGTAATAATAATAAATAAGTACAAATAAATAAACCACATAATTTCAGAGTCCTCAGAGGCAATATTGAAAGCTTCACAAAATTAATGTCTTATATGATTTTTATTGGAGAAATCCAGAGAAGTGCCTGTTGCAACATAAAATTGGCAATATTTTTGAATGGTATTGCGTTCATGTGAAGTTACGTTCAGCGTGCGCGCCTGGCGGCACTGCGGCCGCGGGCTGTGACATTTGTGAAGCTTCTTACTAAAACTTTGTGTGCCTTCTAGCGGATAGCGACATTAGGCAATATCGATCATAACACCATGATAAAAAAACATCATTATTTTTTCTAATTTCCAATATGGATGTTCATAGTTAAGCGTATTCTCGTACATATAAAGCATCATATATACAGCGTCATATATTTTGATTACCATTTAGAGTAATGCGGTTTTCATTTTACTGTGTATACTGGTAAAGTGCGAACTGTTTGTTTCCATTACTGTCGAATAATAATAATTATGAATAGTTATAGAGCAGTAGTCTTCCAATACCTTGAGACAGAGTGTGCACTGTGGAGTGCAGCTGATGCGTCCGCTGCGGGGGTTCCTTATGGTTTGCCATTATTGATATCAAAGATAGATTGGTGCCATTTCTATGTAAATGATGTGGTAGAGTAAGTTTAGTTAAGTCTGCAGGTCAGGGTAGAACTGGAAATAAAATATTGTAAGGGAACTTATTTTCTCCTTAATACGTTATTTATATTGACACACTTTGTTTGAGCTACCATCCGAACACAGCCAGATTGTGACTTTGAGGTGTTGATTAATGAACATCAACCAACAATATTGTCATAATACGTTTGACAAATCTTTGTTGTACATTTTCCTGACAAAAATATGGGTTCAACAGCAGCAGCATATAACGCAGCTCGTGTACTTGTATAAGATGGGGACCTTGGGGAACCGAGAAGTTGGGATGTACATAAAGTGTCGGAGACATCTGTAAACACATAAGGCCACTCAGATTATTGTTATTTCTTGAATTTCACACAGTCCTTACAGTGTAAATGGAAATGAAACAACTCTTGTTGAGGGATCCCACAATAAAGTTCTGTTGTTGTTATCTGGGAGAAAAGTATCAGGCAACGAAACATAAAATTATAATTTGGATTTCCCATACTCCTCACAGTTGTGGAAAGTATTCTTTTATATTCCTTAACGTGGTCATGTTCTTGGCCTGCATCGTCGGACTATCCATTATAGACCATTACAATATCAATCTTTCTAACTATTGTTACGATATGCTTTACATAATTCATCTCTTATCATCAGCCACAAACTCTAAGCTAGTCTTACTAGTTATTAACCAACATTTTACTTGCTATATAGGCAATTAAACTCTTAACCGTTCTTATCACAATCGTAATCACCTATATGTCATAATATTAAACAGGGATATTACTATAAACTGGACATACAGACTATCCTGTAGATACTCCCATTTTTCCCAAACAGCTCACAAGCGCACCCAGTATCTTTCCTGTTCTCCCTGCTACCCGCCAAATACCTCTTTTTCTTTCTTCTCTCTGCCTGTCATTGACAAATACCAATTATTCGCTATACTGGCATATAAGGTAGCAAAGGGGGTAAGTATTAATAGATAAGAGAAACTCTCACCCTAAATATTATTACTGGTGTAATCGTGGAATTCTACGACAGGTTGCGCCGACTTTTCTGGTCGCTTTTGATCTATGTAGACCTTAATTCATCCGCGCGAGTACTATGTACAAGTAGGCCTCTTAATCGGTTTTTAATTAGGGTCAGGGAAGGTTCGTAATTTAAAAACCTGGTTAATGACATTCTAGTCACACAACCCAGTAGCTGATCTAAATACAGCACGGAAGACTTATAAAAGGGGTTATTTTTTATGTCCAGTGTAAGAGATTTCAGCCCATTCCTGAGTTGTGGAATTCCAACACATACTTCCAACGGATTCCCTACAGAACACGCTGACGCAAAGTCCTATGTTCGGCTGGTAGCTCGAAAACTTAAATATTTTAGTTTTTTAATTATAGATATTTCTGTTTACTGTTATTTTATATACACATACATTATTTTATTTCCATATTGTGTGTGTCCATGTGCTGGGTCAGAAATTGTAAATATTGGTAGGGTTTATTTATTAAAGTTATTGGAAAGTGAAAAGAATTCGGTATAAATAGAATATGAATGTATGATTTGTAGAACCAAAATTCAATCTACAATCATATGAATAAAATATCGAACTGAAAAAATAAATTGAAATTAATGTTAGAATTTTTAGCACAGAACTACTATACTTTGGGTACTATGTACTAGTAAAATCAAAATTTCCCTGTAGATGTACATACATATACATATAATAATATATACATATGAATGTTGTTTGATAGTCCTGAATATTTTTTTATATTTTGATAGTTCTGTATTTGAAACAATCACGAAAAAATAGGCCAATGTCTGATTTATCATTTTAAAATAAAAAATAAAAATATGTACACAATATTTTAAGATAAATTAACTAAAACGGATGCATTTAGTTGCCCAGAAAGGTTAGGTAGCTTGTCGCTTTTTTTCAAATTACTAATTGTTTTAGTAAGTTTCATACCAAGCCATTGATAACAGTATTATTTAGACAAACTAGAACTTGGGTTTATAGAATAGTTTAAATCTTCAAATACCATTTATGAGAAAGTCAAAAAATTTAAAATCATAATTTATCAATATAATGTAACATCATTGATAAGCATTATTATATTTGATGTTTCTCAATGTTGATACTGTGTATTATCCATAGATATTACGAATGGAAATAGAACACCAACATAGTATACTAGAAACATATTATAAAGTATATATATTACATGTCTGTTGACTCCTCTATAGCTCGATTAAGGGTTTGTTTCTTTATGAATCTTAGAATTATTAGGTAATATATTTTTGTTATTTTATTCTGTTTACTGTCTTTATGATTGTTTATACTGAATTATTATTGTCCTATCGTTGTTTCATCTTAATCGAGTGTATAGAGAAGTAGACGACACATAACTTTACTATTTACGAGATATTCTCAGGAATACCAAGAATTTGTGTAACTGAATGTCCGTATTTGAGAAATAATTTTCGTAAAGAGTGAGGTTTCCCAATAGAGCATTGAAGAAACACAGGTTTATGTTTACCAGTGAATTTAACTTTATGTACCAAGTGTTAAGTGGGCCTGGAACTTGTGTGTCTTCGTTGCTGAAAATATTTTACATACCGATGTTAGTATATATTTAGAATGTAATAATGAGCCATTTCACTTTACGTAATGACATGTGTGTTATAAGTTTTGGTATTCTCTCTTTGTCTACTTATTTTGGAACCGTAGATAAGACTGAATTACTTTTTAAAAATTCACAACGTTAAAAATGTAAGAATACTCACCAGAAACTAACTATTGGCAATGTTAGATTGTGTTTGTTGATTTTTTGTTTAATATCAGAGCGGTTGTGGTGAAGGACGGACCAACCAGTTACTTTGTAATGTTTCGTTGAAGAAATCGTACATATCCTTACCCGTGAATAATGTATACTAGTTCCGTTGTCGAGGCAGTAACTAGTACCGGGCGCGAGCCGACAGGTCGGCCGAGCGCCGTAGTTTACGAGCAAATAACAGTGAGCCTTGTGTAATCATGTCTAAGGTACATACATTTAGTTATATTGTATCGTTAGATTTACGCGAACTTCCGCTTTGCCAACATATTACGTTGCTTACATTATAATCATACGAGAGTACAGCCTAAGGATTTTAACTTTTTTTATAAACTGAGAGCTATTTCTAAGTCACTGATTTTGTACGATTTGTATATTCTAACCAAATTATATTACATGGCTGTAAGCCATAATAATTAACCAAAAATTTTTGGAGTTATTTACATCCTCTTAATTACTAATTTTTTTATAAAAATCAATGAGCAAACATCATGGCATGATGAATATTATTGATACGGTCATTTAGTTATAGCTCTTCAGAGTTTAATGACCAATATTTTAACAAACTGATTTTTCTTTAATTGTTAAAATTTTTAGGCTAGTTTATATTTTAAATAAGTTAGATTTGTTAATTGTGGTGTATTACATTGCACGTGAATATAGCTCTTACAGCCTTTTTTACACAGAATATTAATTAATTGTTTTATAGTCTGACTTGATTGTGATAAATTTTATTATAAATATATTGGTTTATCTTTGAACTATAAAAGTCTTATTATTGTTGTTAATTTCGATTGCGTGTATACACCATTTCGAGTCGCAAGTAGGGGCTGTAAGAGCGTTATGTAGTCAGCATTATGTATATGCTTTAATGTGATTTTTTAAATGTACTCTTTATTATATAGTCTCATCAATCAATATTATTAGCAAACTAACAAATCGTTTTAAATTTTCTTTCAGTTATAGTGATTATATTGAGATCAAATTAAATACAGAGTTTATTTAATTTTATGGAAAATATACATTGTAAAATTATTCTTTAGTGCTCATTTGCAGAGCTCTATTAAAAAAGAACTATATAAATGCAAATAAGTCACGATTCTTTTAGAAGTCGCCATGTAGTGGAGAAAAATAAACGTGCCATGATATTTGTGGCTATATACTTTGTTTATTTCACTTTCCCCCTTTTCTACTTTTTAAGAAAATTTAATGTAAATGGACGCGACTCTGAAGACAAGTACATACATCTTAAACAACTAAGGGATTGCCCCGAATAATGCTTTAATCATAAAATAATTTGTGTGTACTTCAGAATCTAGGTCAATGTTAACTACCTATCAGTACCGGATTAGCCACGAAGGAAGAGTAGCAAATGCTGCGGGCCACGTGCATTTAGGGGCCCCGACTTACCAACCAACCAACGTTTTCCATAAAAAAAAGTATTATTTATATATTAGATTTAGTCATAACTCACAATTAGTGAAGAAAGAAAAAAGAGGAGAGTCTTAAGAAGAAAATATTTGCATCAAGATGATCAACTTATTTTTCTATCTGCTGGTCATACCAAAAATCATGTTTCGCACCGCTCTACACGCAAGTTGGCAATACTGCTAAACAAACTGGGAATTCTCTAATATTTTCTCCGTGCTAATCGTAATAACCCGACCGATTTGAAAAGGGTTATATTGGCTACTAATCTAGAAGGAATGATCAATATTCACGTTTGGATGATAATTATAGTACTTTCGATATGAACCATCGAGAAAAGTGGTTTCGTAATTGTGTTGAGTATTGTTTTCTTACATAATACATCGGTGCAACCAATTTTTTTCAGTATTCAGTTAACTCCTCAAATATACTAAACTTAGGTATTCAGGAAGAGAAAAGTATTCAACGATAATAACTGTGCTTATGGTAAAATATTTTTAAGTTAAAATAAGAAATTGATATTAGTTTTCACTTTGAGCAGTTGCAGGGTTCATCTGAAAGACTTTCTGAAGACTTGAAAATTAAACACCTGGACGACGGTATGAAATTCAGGTGTTTATTGTCACCATTGATAACGTACTCGCCGCTTTAGGTAAACGTATGAACAGTTATTATAAAATGGCTGGCAATTTCGGAATAATCCGAAAATCAAGATATATTCTATTCAATTCTAAAATCACTTCCACCAGAAAGCACTCACTATGGTTGTAGATTTTGTAAAAATCTACAATCATATGTAGATAATTTGGAGGACAGTCTGGACGACGAATTAGTGCAGTTCGCAGCAATTCTGATACATGGCATTCATGAGGCTCTGGAAATGCAGGTTTACAAGCTGTTGATAAATAATTCTTTACAATCTTGTTTCCCGAACGTAGAAATTGCGCATATATATGTCTCTCATGATCACCAACTGCAGTGGTGAATGATCTTTATCAACATTAAAACGTATTAAAAATGAATTAAGGAACACGATCTGCCAACGTTTTAATCACCTCAATTTAATGAATATTCAACATTATTTACTCCGAGAAGTCGATATCAAGAACATTATTTATAAATTCGCTCAAATTAAATCAAGAAAAATTTGTAACAGTTTTATTTTATTTAATACTAAAGTATTAAAATAAACTCGTTAAGTACCTAACCTGAAGCAGTCTAAGGACCCCTTCATAGAATTTGCTACAGACCCCGCGCTGGCTTAATCCGGCACTGCTACCTAATTAAGCTAATTTAGACTGATTTTTTATGTTGGTTGGAAAGAAAACAGAACAATATTTTTATTTTTGTTTAATAATTCTATACTAAAAACTAGCAATCTATGACTATTTCCTCTTTAACAACATTAGCATCGCCAGCAGGAGCTAACGTATTATCAGCAATTGGCGCAGGACTCTTATAATACCTGTTACTGGTATGATGTTCCTTCAAATATTCTCCTCCCATTTCGTAATATTCTTCTTTGGATACACACCAGTTTTCAAATTCGTTACTACCCGCAAAGTCGCGTGCCCCATACCACGCGTCAAGGTTAGGGTTTTTCGCCATATAAACTCTATGCGTGGATTGAAATGGTCTCATTTCAAGAAGTTCTCTTTCCAGTCTTTCTTTTAATCCTAAAACAGCAGTATTATGCATTAAGTGTTTCTAATTGTAAACAAGTGTGTAAAAACTAAATAGCATAAAAACAAAGTCCAAAAAGGTCAATAAATTCTAAATGCGAAAAATAATAAATAATTCAAATATATTCTCATTTACCTGGGAATTGTGAACAGCCACCAGTAAGGAAAACATTATTCGCTAATGATATCTGTTCCTCAGGGCTGAAGTGTTTGAACACGTACTCCATAGTTTCTGCTAGACCTGCTTCCAGGTTTCCCAACATTGAAGGTTGAAACATAAGTTCGGGCGCTCTGGAAAAATGTATTACCTCACAATCAATTGTCCTCAGTTCATTGAAAAAGTGTTATTTTCTCACATATATTTTTGGTGTACACTATTTCCATTACTAGTCTGCATGTATACAAAATAAATTAATAGCTGACAAATAGAAACAAAACTTTTTTGAATACATTCACTAGGTCATAAAGTATATATACTTTTATTCCACCTTTATCGCCTTTACTGTAGGTATTTTGATAACGTATAATAACAAAAACAAAATAAAATTATATTAATTATACCTTATGGGTTCAATTGCAAGATGGAGTTGATGGTGTTGGTTTGAAGATGTCTGTGGCTCGTATTCACGTAGTGCTTCTTCAAATTCCAATAGTTTCTCCCCATCAGCTTCTGAATCGGAATCTGCATCACGACTTATACTGAAATATAAAATAGATAAATTTAGAGTCAGCGCATAAGGGAACACTCCACGGCGAGCGATTTTGTTCAAAAAATGATCGGTAATGAGATATACCATGAGTCATGAGGGTTGCAGGTAGGCGAGACTTGTATTACCCTCAACAAAGCAACCATAGAGTGAAAGCACTGGGGTAACGACCCCAGCAAGAAAATATTTTCCTGGTGAAATTGAATTCTAAGATAGGAAAGTAATGCGCAATAAATTAGTAATAATTAATTTTTATTATTAATAATTATTTTTTTAATGCACAGCAAATGACTCGACACCACCTGATGATAAGCAGTAGAGGAGTCCATATGTGAGGATATCTAGTGAAGCATACGACATACTGCACTAGCCACCCTCACCTTGCCGGACCAAAAAGTGCTTATTCACGCCTCTTTTAAAGGAACCCATATTATATGAAGGACGGAATACGTGTGCTGGTTTACTGAAGTTTAGGTAAAAAAAACTAATCCTGCTGGAGTAACGTTATTTCAGCAGGAACATTATATACGAATGATCGGAGAAAGAAGTGAATGAGCTGATAAAGTTTCTATTTCTGCACCCATAATAAAATTTGTGCATTTAATGGTTTTGTAGAATCTAATAACTCGGAAACCTATAATTGTGAACACTTAATAAATATGTATCATATCTGGGCAGCACCAATTATAAGTTTTATGAATTTTAACATTGCCTATTATTTATTTAACATTGGCTACATCCACAGGTCGATGGTTAATATTCGGCTCGAAGGATCACAACACTTGTTAATTAAATAATAGTCAGTGTTAAAATAGCCATCCGACCGGCAAACTAAAATTACTGGTATTTTTTTAACCATTTGGCGGGTTTCACTCCATGTTTCGAGGCGATATTCAAAAACTTATGAAATTTCTTTCAGTAAAATTGTTTTTTTACAATATTTAAGATAATTTACCTACATGAGGCGTAGTCGTGAGACGGGCCTGTATAAATAAACATGCAAACACCCAATATGTGAATAATTAATAAATACAATAATTATGTTCTGGTTGCATGTACCTTTTGTAGGCGTCCCAATCGGAGTCCTGGTTGCCAAACTCGTCGCCGGCGGCGGCCAGCCGCGAGATGACGCGCATGCGCTCGGCCGCGGCCGCCGTGCGACGCTTCAACATCGCCGTCCGCCGGGCGCGCCTTGCGTCGCGGCGAGATAGTAGCTCACGGTACTGGCAGATCAAACAGAACCTGGTTATTTTCACAACTATAATTGGATTTTCTCTTAACAGGGTAGCTCTTGGACTTCATCTCGCTTGATGTTAAGTGATGATAAGGCCGATAATGGAAGCGAGCTACACTGGATTCCCTAAACATAGATGAACAGGCACCTTACTTCCAGCTGCCGGAACAGAACACTCCTGTTTACATTTTTTTTATAGCAACAGACTAGCTAGCCAGATAGATTCAGAAGTCCTACCACCAACAGGTACAACACCGCCAACTTTTTCTGAGTCTGAAATTAAGCAGATAATTCTGCTATCAGTGGGAATTGAACCCCATATTTGTAGTGGACTACAGAGATGGTTTATTTATAATTTATTTAGGAAGAGATGTAAAAAGATCAAAGTTAACTAAAATAGCTGTACGTATTGTGCTCAAGTAAAATAATTGAGTTTCTTTCAAATATGGCCAAAAGTTACCATTAGTTGCAATAACTACAATTATGACTATTTTAAACAAGGGAAATCAAGATTATTCTTAAAAATAACAAAATTTTTAAGAGTACTACAAGGAGCTATTTACAATAAAGGTCACTAAAATAAGTACAAATCGAATGGCAGCTATCCGGTAAAATGCGTGTAAAAAAATTTGTCGCACTATCAATCATTTTAAAAGTAGCAGAAGTGTATCGGACTTTGATTCAATGTTAACTGTATACACGAGATTATATAATTATGAGATCTCGTTTTTATTATAAGAGATCACGTTCGAGTTTCAAAATAAAGTAAAATATTGAATCAAACCTTAGCCCTAGTGTCTGTGAGCCAGATCTGCAGCGCATCAGGGTCAGTGGGCGGCTGCATGCGGCCGCTCGGCCTCGGCTCGGGGCTCTCGCCTGTTGCTGCGGCTGCAATACGCTGACGGTTCTTCTCTATACGCATGTTCACGTTCGCTATTTGACGCTACAAAAATGGACTATACATTTAACTTCTGTATAAATTAAATCATAACAGCGTTATTCGTTAACATAACAATTATGTTACATATTAATAAGTAGAAGTAATTGTAATTGAATATCCAAATCTCATTGCATGTTATCATGGCAGGAATCTGCATTTTTATTGGCATGTGTAAAAAGTCCCCAGTATAGAGATAACAGTATATCACAATATTGGCTATACTTATTCATTGAAATGTTTTGAACTATTTTATCTGCACTGTATATATTTTAATGTTAAATCCGCTTACATTTTTCATTCTTATTTTGAAGATTTTTCAATAAGCCTTTCTATACAACTATGACACATACCTGCAAGTCTTCATAGCTTTTAATATCAAATCCTTTGATTGCTTCATTGAACTCATCAGTATCACCATCTTCTATCATTTCCTGAAATGTAGGTAAATATATGTTGAAAAAATAACACAGGCATTTTATTTATTTATAATTAATTATTTTATATTTATATAATTGAATTAAGCAATATAGTAACCTGTACAGCAAGTAATTGATTTAATTGCTCCTCATCTTCAGCCAATCTTTCTTCCCTTTTTCGTGCATTTATTTCAAGTAGTCTACGTGCCATTTCCTTTTTACGTTCTTTTTGTTGCTCAACTGAAACATCAGTTCTATTTGTAAATCTTTTTATATAACTTATACATAAAGTTTTCACAGTTTTAATTTTCAATTATAGCACTATAAGGTAGACATGATTGTAACACCTGATATATTATTATGAGAGCCCTTTGATCATATTTATTAACTCTCTTTCCTACTGACACTTTGTAGTTTGGCTGTCTCTACATCTCGTTCTCTCTACAACATGGATCGGAAAAGAAAAGGTGTTGTTTGTCAAATTATTGATCATCATAAATATTATTTTATTCATTATTTAATAATCGTTTGAGGCCATATTAGAAATAGGATTAATATGAGATGATGATACAAAACTTCTAATAAATACTAATTATAATAGCGAAAATAAATATATCTATACCTATTAAGTAATCACAAACCGGTTAATGTAGATGAGCTGGTGGACTGAACAAATGGCAGTTGAATTCTTTTAACATTCGCCTCATAATAATCAGGATTGACCCATTTTTTAATCTCTTCTTGATAGTCAAGAGCTATAGAGCAATGTTCATGTAAAATTTCCTCTGCTCTAGACATTGTAATTGCATTGACATGGACCGGATATTTGAGTTGAAGAAGTTTGTGCAGGTACAATATCATTTCACTTCCACCTGATGAGTTTACAATTGTACTGTTAATTTACCAATACTAATTGTATTACAACATAAATTCTAATAATTACCTTTTAAAAATTTAATTTGTTAAATGATAACATCAGTGATAATGCCAATTCATACAATAGGTGAAGTTTGCATATCTTTATTAAATCTAGACCCACAGTGTAATATTACAACTTATAAGGTTATTTTCTGCACCTTATTTCAATATTACTTACACCTTATTACTATTACTTACTTATTATACCTTATTTCAAAAGCTTTTGGGCTAATTTTTACACAACATTTTGTCAGATATGCAGAATTATTCAATACTTGTTCTACAGGTTTTGCACTGTCCCAAAGATTAGTAACAAATAAATTTAGTACTTGCCCAAATTAATTCTCCTGGCATGTTCTTCTATTACTCTGCCTTTTATAACAGGTATAATATGTATGGTGTGGTACCCACAGTTAACAATGAGTGCTGTATCTCCTATCTCATTCCTATACATGCTGAATAAAGAATCTACTCCATAGCTGACAGCTGGCACACCATACCCCTCAAAAAGTAGCTCAGACATTACTGTAATAGATAAAATTAATAGATTTAAAAATGGCATTGGACTATTTTGAAGCAATACTTATATATTTTTATTACTGCAATACATATAAGTGAAAGGATTATTATATACTTCACACACAGGTTTGTTTTGGGACTGTTTGTATTATTCTATGACATAAGTAATTGACCAATTATCGAACTACAAATGTGACATGTATAAATTATGAATAACTTTGTAGCAATAATTATGTAATAACAAAACAAGTTTTTTGGGTTAATAGTGACTTGTTATATTAATACATTGAGTTGGTAAAATTTGTTACTTACATTGTCTACAGTAATTCGGATTAACAAAGGCTTCAGTCATGACAACAGGGTGTGGGACACATCCGTCACTGTCTATACCAAGATGAGAGAATATGTAATCATAAACTTGCTCTTGAGCCTCATAGTGGGTCACAACGTTCTTATCAAACTGAGTCTTCAACTGAAATCTGAGGGCATCAGGTAATTCAAATAAACTTTATAAGAATTTATTTAACTAATAATTAAAGAGGCCTCAATACTTAAATATAGTGTTGGCTCAAGCCCCTCAGTGGTGATGTATATGTGCTGCTGATAAAATCTTAATTGTTAAACAAACAGTTGGCCCACCTATGGACTTTATATTTTCTTTTGGACAGTTCACACACAGTCTACAGTTATTAACCACAGTCCAGACAGACACAAGTCCACAGTTATTAGCAACAATTATCAGTAATAATATAATTGTGGCTACAGTATTTACAGCAACTGCTTTCATTGATAATGTTGAGTTAATAAGCAAGCAAGTACCCTTCCTACCCTTGTTAGATAACCTTAATAAGATTTATTTTAAGCAATAAAATACAACCTAACTGCTTCAATATTAATAATATCATTTCCTATTTGAATAGGTGGTGTTACTGGTGGCTCTGCATCTTTCTTGCTACGGTCTTTACGTGGCCTAGCAATGAGATTTTTAAATACAAGATGTGGTTCATCATAAATTGACCAACCCACTCTGCATTGGTAAGAGCCTGAAACACAATAAAAACAAGACTTTGGTTGATATAATTTTAGAAACAAATAACAATAACAAAGTTCAGCTTCACAAACTTCTCGGGGGTAAATAAACTAACCATTGTCTATCACAAGAGGAATATGTCCACATTTTAAAGAAGGGTTATATTCGTGAATGATATCAGGAGCAGTTTTGTAGTCTTTAAGAACTAAAACATCTTCCATAATGTAATTCTTAAGCAGGTAATACCAAATAATTTACTGAGATGCGGCGAATAAATATTCAAATAATATATTTTACAGTTCGGTCAATATTCTTAAATGTTATAAAGAATTTGGGTACTAAGAAACAGTTTACACAATTAATGAAGTTACTTTTGACCAAACAAAATGAAGCATAAATAATATATCTCAATAAAATGAAAAAAATTGTCAATAGGTAAACAAAACTTTCGACTCTGCATAAGATGGAAATCATCACAGATTAGAAAGAGTATGTCTAAAGAAACTGCAGTACACTGAGCATATTTTTTTTACAATTATTTGGCTTAGTAACTAAGACTTTTAAGCCATATCTTCATTAATGTAGTTTTATTTATGGCTACAGGATACTGGTTAAATGAAGCCCTTTGACCAATGGAGTTTTTGGAGACATATTTTGTTAATGACTTACGAGAAAATTTATGAAAATGGAATGCAATGTAAGTGATTATGGCAAAAGATTTACGAAAATGGAATGTTATGATAATGATAACGTTGAAATGATAAGTCAATAAGAATGAAATCATAAAAAGTTGTTAAATAAAATAACGTACCCTACAAATGGAAATGAAACACTGAAAAATATGATGTAAGTCACTAATCAATGCTGAATGATTTGTTCCATATATTGCACGATTTAACGATCCTTTTTTATCATAAAACTACTCCAATTTCATGACAAAAAATACACTACAACACAATATATGAAATAAAATATACAGCACACGACCGAGCCCACCATAACGCGCCAAAAACTCCCCTCAACTGAGCATATAAACATTTCAGTTCACAGACTAGTTAGAGAAACTCCGTTTTTCCGTAGTATTACAGTTCTCTATGTGGAAAACTGTAAATGGCACTAGCTAGCAGTTTTTTTAATGAAAATGATAGGGTTTTTAACATATAGCCGGCAGAAAGAAAATCATAAAATAATACTCACTTTTTGGTATTTCATAAATCATTTAAAACAATTTGATATGGTGATATTTCGTAAAATTTTTAAATGGTTCTTAACTATTAGGTACTAGTCAATTGTTAAGTCCTCTTCGGCCACTTTACGTCACTTATGCCGATCCAGTAACCGCCTACCACTTAAATGCTTACATTGGGCTTGCCTATATACAGGAGGTACAAGATTCAAGTTTTCAATCTTGAAGCCATGCAACCAAATCGTAACCTTTGTGGGAACACACTGGCAAACAATTCTATTTCCTAGCTATCCACATTACTATTGTACAATTGTAATTTTATCAGCCCTAAAACTTAATTGTGTATTCAGGAGAATCAGACGTATTGCTTTCCATTATACCATATAGTTTTTGAACTACCAACTTTTATGTCACCGCGGAGGGAAAGTTTCTTCAGTAGCCACTCATAATTTTGTATTCTACAAATTAAAAACAATAATTTTAATTATTAGACTTTTATTCACAATACTGATGTAGCGCATAACGTTATTCACACATGCTACTTTTCTACTTGTACGTAATAGCAGGTAATACATCTACCGATTCGAAGCTTTTACGAACGGAATATAATTAAAAGACATTACAGGAATGTGACAAACATCATAAATATGTACCTAATATTTTAATTTCAATACATAACAAGAATCATTAGATTAAATATTTGAACAATGTATATTTAGTTATTCTGTGGTCTTTATTTACAGATTCCACTCAAGATCACATCAAAATAACAAAATAATTTAATTAGATTTCAGGAATAAAACTGAAAGTTCTGTATATGACACAAAAGTGAACACTATAGTTGTTATATTAATATTATATACAATTATATCGTCATAACAGGCAAAAGTTACATATCGCAAGTCTGCTGTAATTTCTTAATTAAAATAACAACAATAATTACATAATTCTGTTTAAATATACAGTAGATAATAACAACATTAAGCTTTAGCTCCGATGACAGTGCCTGCCTGTTTGTCGGTTTGCTCCTTCTCCAGTTGCTTGCCTAGGTATTCCCTGGAATAATAAAATAATATATTAAAATTTGTTGTTAAAAAGTTATTGATGTTAGTGAAATATTATTTCCTCTTAATTAAATGTACAATAATATGAACATATCACAACAGCTGTGTTATTACTCAAACAGGTATTGACCTTACACAAATAAAGCATATAAGTGCATGCGACAGAACGAACGTGATATTTAACTGAAATAATTAATAAAAATTCAAATTTATTTATTCCTAAACCATAGTTTACAATAACAATTTCAAAGTCCGTCAGGTATCTGCAATTGAATATTGTGAATGATTGTTGTATTGGACGTATTACACCTGAGGATTTATTTATATAATTTGTGGCTTGTGGATCAAAATAAGAAATTTATGAACTTGTCAGCAAATTCTAATTTTATAAACATGGAAATAACTTCACTTCATTGACTAAGAGTGTGCACCAAAAATCTACCATTTTGACTGTTTATACAGTTTTCTTATTTTAAATCTTAAATCATAAGATTTTAAAGTTAAAATTAATGAATAAAACACATAGACTAGTAATGCATACCAGTTGTGGACCATAAGTTTTTGCACAGCTAGTAGGGCTTCGTATCTCACGTTGGGGTCTTCATGGCTTAGCAAGTACATGACACGCTGTTTACCGCCAAGCTGCTCAATGATGCTGTAAAGAAAAAGGGATATATATCTGTAAGCAGTGTAGCTCTAACTTTTATTTGATACCTGCTGAGTTAATAATGTTGCATATTATTTTTATAGTTGCAAACAAAAAAAAGGCTGCTGATTATAGAAATAAGTGTTTAAAAGTACGTGCGATTTTTTACAGTTCTAAGTAATATTAATTTACTAACACTGACAACCTATCGGAAAGGAAGTAGCAACTTCGTCCATGAACAGGTAAACAAAATGAGCATATAAGCTGAAAAAACTAACCAACAGCCAACCAACAGGCCTCCTAATTCATTTTATAAGGTCAATTAGAAAATTTTAATAATACGATAATATTTCTCACATTTACACCTATTATCTAGCCTAATTAAGCATCATTAAGAGCTTTTGTTATGGATACTAGACAACAGAGAAATATTAATATGTATATAAATATTAGAAATAAACTAAATAAATATATCAATATCCATGACTCGTGAACAAATATTGGTACTCAATTATGCAAATATCTGTCACCACCATGATTCGGATAAGGGATCTCTGGTCAAGTAGGGATACTGACCAAAAATAGTAGAATCTTTTAAGTCGGCAGCAGCGATAAAGCTACTTTGTTATAATAGGATATTCCTACTCGGGAACAATTCCAGCCGACCCTTTTTTATATAATATCTGATAATATGTTTAAAAAATTTTTGTGACGTTAACGGCGCAGTTTTTTTTTCATAATTAAAAGAAATAATTTTAAAAAATGTAATCAACTTCTATTATACGTACTGTTTCCCGCGTGGATAATGGCGGACGTACTCGCCGACGTCGTAGCAAGCGACAGCCAGTACCACAGGATCGCGGCTCTTCTCCAACAAGTGCACGAGCGTGCGCAGGAGTTCCTGGCCACGTTCGTTAAGGCGCGCCGCGTTCTCACGCCAGAACTTTGCCGATTTATGCACGGGAGACCATTCCAGACTAAGAACAAAAACCACAATTGAAATTTGGAAGTTTGATGGCCGTTCTGGGCGAATGGTCTAGCTAAATTTGAAAAAATTTTAGCAATGGGGCGAATTGTACTTAAAATGTGCGTTATTCCAGACCAATTTGCAAGGAAACTATAGCTTTTTGCAATACTTGTTAAATGGGAAAATGGATTTATTGTTATAAATGTAATGGAAAAGCTATGTTATTAGAGGAGTATTTGTAAAGAATAGCAATGAATTCAAAATGAAGTAAGATTATGGATCTTAAACCTACAACATTTTAGAGTAAACCTACTGAGTTTTACTCTAAAATGTTGTAGGTTTAATTTTTTAGATATCGGGCAGGTTAGACTGCGCACGCTTTACTCTATTTAAATATTTGTACTCACCGGCCACTTTTAACCTCAGTTGCATATTGATCAAAAGAACTGAGGTCCTGAACAGAGGCCTGCAAGCGTTCGTTAAGGAACTCCACGTCGTTCATGATGTCCTCATCATCGGAGCGCTTCTGTTCCAGGATGGATAGCTGTTTCAGCACTTTGCACTGCACCATGGCGATACAGTGCTCTTTAGCTACCTGTAATATGATTTATTAGGTTTAGTGTCGGGCCCTGTAGCAAAATTGGCATAGCTACGTATTACCACTGCTATATTTAATGTATCATTTTGTTTCCATAAATATTTATTGTGTTACACATTTTAAAAAAATACAACAGCTTGGCTCAAAACGGTTTCAACAACATGTTGAAAAAAATAATAGTAGTTTTATTTTATGGACAAAAATATTTAATATGTAGGTATTAATAAAAAGCTTGATATTTAATACCTGAGAATCCTCAGGTTTTTCAATCAAGTTGCGGAAGACGGCGAGTACGATGCGGGTGACCTTTTCCTTGACGGAGTCGCTGAGGATGTCAGCCAGGATGGGAATGGCGTTGAACTTATTCATCTTTTCCGCCAACAACGGGTTGAATGTAAGCACCCAAAGGCAAAACACTAGTTGGTATTGCACCTGGAGAAAAGGTAAAAATAATTTGAAATCTCTTTCATCACAAACCTAAAATTACTATTTTCCAAATAGTAATTATGGGTTTGAGAGGCTTCAGATGGTGAAAGAGCAATTTACCAGTTAGAACTGACTCTTATTTCAATTGGTTGCGGTACCAAGAAATCACAATGGGTACATATAATATTATTAATATTTACCTGGAAGTTGACTCTGGATGCCAGGATAGACAGGAGAGTTGATATGCCATCAACAGATAGGAAGGCGAAGCGATACTCGTCGGTGCGCAGCATCATTTGCAGGCAACGGGCGACCGACTGAATGTAGTCGTTGTTCTGCGTTCACAATAAAAAAAAAATGGCTTATAAGATTTTTTATTAGATTTTAGAAACCTACATCTACTTTGCTAAAATACTCGAACATACTCGAGACTCCTTTGTAGTGCCTATATTGTATTTAACAATATTGGGTGAGGACGTCCAGCGAGTTCTAATGTGTGGTTCCTCGCTAGCAGCAGCAGCTAGCTAGCAGTTTAAAGGATTTTTATGCTATGTTTCACTACATCTTATATCATACAATGTTTCGATGGGTGAATTTACGACGAAAAAGGCCTGCGCCGGGGCATATGATTTGGGAATTTTGCTAATATTTTTTGTTTTTATATTCAGAGACCATAATATACTTACTACAATTAAAAATCACAAAAGCAACATTGAGATTCCAAATGGAAGCTATAGATCAAAACATAGAGCACAGAAGAAAAATATGTATCTTCCCACAACCAACTAAGCTATCTAAAGAACATTGGTATTAAACAGTTTAAATAAATTATAAATGCAAGCATGCATGTGGTTAATGATTGGGTTTTAGGTATTGATAATACTTACTAATTCTGTTTAGTGACTTGTCCACGTGTAAGTTAGTCATAAACATCCTAATCTAACAATAGAAAATCTGTTTAACACATTGTTGTGTGATGTTGTACAGGAGTACCTTGTAGAGGCCCGGAGGAAGGTCGTCGTCAGGTTTCAATTGATCAAAAGAGCTGTAAAGGCTGGAATATTTCTCTGGCCCGTGGTCGGTAATTTTATTCTTGTGATGTTTCACCAGTTTATCGGCGAAATGATGTTTCTCATGCTCCCACATAACCTGCTCTGCCTGTTCTAACTCGGCAGTCATTTTCTCCGCCTTGCCAGAAAACAAACCTTTCAGTACGTAGTAGTGTCATCATACCCCACGATGCGTGATGCTTGCGCTTGATGTTCACAACGTTGTTAGTTTTCAGTGGTTTTAAAACATATTAATGATGTATATAGCATTGTTGTTGCTATGGTTACATGTTACTTGGAGTATGCTACTTGTGTATTGGAATGAGTGATTAATAATTAAAATGCGTATGGCTAATTTGTATAAAATTTTATAATTATTAACATATTTTATTTTATTTCTCATAATAGAAACTAGAATTTAAAATATTTTATGAATTTAAAATCAGCTTGATTACTTTTTCAGTTTAAGGTACTCTGACAATTGCCCTTATATTATATATAGATATATGGTGATTAAAATAACTGATTTGCTATGATGAATACAATAATCTCCCCTAGCTATGATAGTTCATTTCACAACAATTAGTTGCCTCATCATTTAAATCAAAATTTTACAATTATAAAATTACTGTGTAGGGGAGGTAACCCATTCAACATTATTTTAATTGTATAATATTTTTAAAAGCAATCTTGGCATTGTAAATAATAGAAAAAATTAAGTTAAAAATTGCTATTATGTTCAATGAATTAATCCCTCCCTGCACTCTTTTGTAATTTCAGATGTGTTAACTAAGTTTTGTTGCTAACCCTACACAAGATGTGGAGTTGTTGGAAAAAGTACAGCATTTTTTTTTACATCAGATGGACTATCGAAAGTTTTTATTTTAATAAACCAAAAGAGACTCAGGACATCTGACCAAAACTTTAAGGGATTCCCCTAATTAATTTCAACTGTAATTATCAACTATTACAAAAAGTGAAGCATCAGTGCAAACAGTTTGTCAATAATGAACAGAAAGAAGTTGAGGATAGCAACAATAATAAAACCAGTTCTCCCAAAATTTCTACTTACGTATTTCCCAAAATGTCTCTTTATCTTTATCTCTAGTCTTGTTATCTATATGTTACTTAAATCTTTCATTCAATATCAAAATCCCATTAATAATAGTGTATGTAACAATGGGTTAATGATAAAGTTTGTTTTCAAAAGTGTTTTTATTCAGAAGATATTGCCAAATAATTAAATACTTTACAAATGCAAAGTTTACTATGTTTTATAGAAACTATAATTTGTAATTAACTTCTCTGCCATTCATTTCAATTAAATTAGTATGTTAGTTGTTAATAATTAAAAAGCTTATAATTCCATGGAATGCAATAAACACTTTTTCTATTACTCTTTTGTCAAATAAAGAAATAACTGGAATATTACCTTTTATAACCAAAAAAGTTAAATGTAATATTTAACATAATACCATTTTGTACTTTTTACGCAAAATATAACAAGCATAATTATATAGAAAAATGGTCCTTCAAAGTTATATTGTTTTAAAACTTTATTAAAGTTTTTTTTATAAATTTTAAATAATGGTATTATTAAGATTACAAGAGTGAAAATGAAGCAAAAATAGAAATTATTTTTGAACTGATGAAGCATGAATAATGGCATGATGTAATGATTTACAGCGAGACAAATCACAATAGAAATAAAACCAAGGAATTTATTCATGCTGTTCAAATATACATGCAGAAAACTGCAATCCATTAAAGTCAACAGTTTAATTTTTTAAGTAGTATGATTAACCATTAACTTTATAAATTAAAATGTGCATAGTCTTACATTAGTTTTAAGTTGATCCTTGAGCCATGATAGGTAGAAGTGCAAGTCACTCTTGTCCATGAGTTGAGGATGCCAGCATGCTAGCTTGGCAATGATTCGAGCAGTCATGTGCTGTACAAACTCATCTTGCCGGTTTAACAGGTTCAGAAAAGGCTGCCACACATTACCAGATGAAAATCTATTCTCTCGGAAAATTTTTACTCGTGATTTGTCTTCCTAAAAGTTTTATAATAAAATTATAAAAAAATCTGTTTTCATTAGATTAAAAAATCCTCCGTAAATTGAAAAATATTATAAAGTACAATAATATTTTCTACACTTGTGAATCCAAACTAGCTTAAAGTTTGTATAATGATTTGCACATTAGTCTAAAGATTCAATGACGATCACTAAATTAATTGAATCTCCATTCATTCTTTTCAAATCAATATAGCATCATGAGGTCATAGTAAAACAGCTTAGTAGTGTGTATGTAAAAAATTAGTAATCAACACTTAAGGTTATTAAAATAAGTTTGTAAAGAAGCCATGCTCTACTTGTATCTAATATATAGATGATATACATTTTTCTGGCCCCAATTGAAAACTGGCAGAAAAGAATTCAATCTCTATATACTAGCATTATCAATGGAAAACAGTGTCACTTTCTGAAAAGTAACTTAGATAGTTAAGAATAAAAGTGCTGTCCTCAAAATATGTTCTTTATAGGTACTACTAGACTAAGATTTATACTCTTCTTTAAATCAGCTTAAAATTATTGAAAACAGATATTTACCGAAAGAATATCATCAATGAGCACAAGCACATATTGAATTGTATGATCCTTGCTAATATGTGTCAGTAGGTTCAGGAACACATCAGCACAAATATCAGGGTTCTTATCCGGCAGGTTCTTCTGACCACGCTGATCCAAGTTCACAATGAAGTCGTGATCACGTTGGGTGATCATTTGTGACCTACCATTATTATAACATTAGTAACATTGAAAAATAAAGTTCATTAAATGACGTCACGCAAAGATCAATACTTACTGCAAATACGACTGCCAATTAATTTGAGATTGGCGAATTTCACTTGCTCGAATTTGCAATACGCTGGTAGCGGCAATCATATCTAAAAATTGTCATGGTTATTATTGATAGAACCAGTAGTAGTAGTATCGGTAAAAACAAAGGTATACTACGTCTAAATGCTCACCGATTTTATCGTCGCCTAGCGTGGGGATTAGTTTGCTAACATTCTCGTCGCTGATATTAGCCATTTTGGCTAAAAACTAACCCGCTTAATAACTGGGATGAAAGTAATGTATCCTTTTATTATATTTATGAAAGTCGAAAAAGATAGACAACCTCAGCTGACTGAGAGGTCTTGTGACTTACCTATGTGAAGTAAGCTATTAACAATGATAACTTTTAGGCTTACCTTCTCTAATGAATACTCGTTTCGCTGCAAAAAAAAGAGATAGAAAACATCAATCAATGTTGTCATTCCTTGTTAGTAATACCAACATAAAGAACATTTGACTTTTAGCTGCTGTCGTTCAGAAATGGTTTAAAACTACAGACGGCCGATAAGATGCTATTGAATTGCGAAATGAAAAGTGTATGGGATTTGGCAATTACGCTTGATAGCTAACCAAGAGCTTATGTTAAACACATTTTTACATTTAGCAATTCGATTGCAATAATCATGAGGCATATTGTCTAGGCCATCAGAAACATTAATTAAAGTAACAAAATAAGCTAATATAGCCCAATTTTTCAATAGATTTGGTCCATTTTATAACATAGACAGGGTAAAAGTGTTTGAAAATTTCTGAGGATTATATCTCTTGCTTATAAATATAGGAAAATGTTTAGGAAAGTTAAGGTTAAGTTTAGGAAAAAGGTACCAAAACACATTCCATATTCTTTAGGATACAATTTTGAAGTACGTACGAATATGTAATTTAAGTAAGTGTTTCGTACATATAAATAACCACAATAATTGAACAGAACTTTCTACTTCTACTTAAAAGACGGATATGCCGCAATTAAACCGAAAATACTGTGAAATTAAATCTAGTTACCAAAAAACCTAACTAAAAATTAAACAATTATTTCTTTGGTTAGGTGAGTATGAGGTGAGATGACATTTAAGTTCAAGAAAAATAAAGAGCTTAAAAATTAAGCAAAAAGGCAATTTACAGAAGTGTGATTCTATTTAAAAGTAAATTATTATGTAAACTTTTAAAATGCCCATTTCAATTACATATCCATTCTCCCTGCGTGCCATTGCACTTGTTTTATAACATAAATAATGACTTGTATAATTATAATATAAATGAGGGTACGTTCACACGAAATCGTTTCGAATGAAGCTTATCAGTTGTACATATGGACGCTTTTTAATCAGAAGTTTTGTCATTTTTATCCCTCGCTTTTCGATGCATCATCAATTCACCGCAAAACGATTAATATGCAAGTTCTACTTGTATTAAAAAAAGATAGTAAAAAAAAGTAAAAAGTAAATTGACTATTGAAACTAATACAAGACGTTGTAATATGCAATATGAAAATTGTTATAGCAAAATGTCTTTGTATTCTACAGAAGTAAGAGCGTTCCCCCATTTCTTTTGCCTGACATAAAAAACTATTAAAAGAAACTGATGCGACGATGCACGAATAGATGTTTACTTTTCAAGAAACATCAATGCAAAGAGTAAAGCTAATTAAATTCTTAAAACATGTAAACATGTGGTAAGAACAAGCTATGAAGCAAGAACAAAAGGTAATTAAAAATATTTGTTGTTTATCTTGTGTAAAATTAAAACAGTACTCACAATCATACTTTTCGTCAGTTACTTGCGTTGATTTATCCATGTTTGGTTACGTAGAATGATTCGAAAGTTCATTTGTTTCTACCTATTTATCTAATTAATAAGTATTTTGTAGTTACATTATTTTGTGCTTTTAGCTATTGTCTGTGACGTGCTACATTTGGGTCTAAATAAATTCGGAAACTGGCCAGTCCATTTGTCATCATGACTGCTGAACAATCAGATGATTGTCAATTTAATGACTCGAACAATTTATTTCCGATGTCAATTGAATCATTACGGTTCCCATTAGATAGTACTATGAGTATAATATTTACTGGATACTACAATGGTTTTAATGTTGAAATTAGGTCCCCTGAAGAAATGGGTATGCTCTATCACATGGGATGTTTTGGTAAGGGATCATTGTCTCGTTCTAGACCCAGAATGTCTCAAATTGATAGTGGTCCTTGTTTGATACGGAGGAGACAATTTCACAAAAGAAATGATTGGTTTAAAAAATTTAATCAGGGTATAGAAACATCTGATACAGACACATTTTTTAAAGATATTGATAATTTAGCAGCTGAGATAGTAAAAGAAAGTGAAAAGAACAAGAGAAAAGATGTTATTGATTTGGTATCAAGTGAAAGTGATCACTCTGAAGATGCACAGGACTGTGGATACCATGAACATCCTATCCTTTTAGATTCTTGTGATAAACATGATCTTGCTGTAATAGTACCCAATAGCGATTCTGATGGAGATAATTATTTTGAGAAATTTAAACCAGAATGTTGTTTGAATAAGGTGAAAATACATGAAAAGTTAATGTTGACACTCCAAGAGGCATTTTTTCTTTCCTATGGATTAGGTTGTTTACAGATAATGAATAGTGATGATAAAATACTCAGCACTGATCAGTTATGGGAGCTATTTATAAGAACTGATAAAAATTTTATCTTTAAATATGTAGTGTATCATTATTTTCGATCTAAGGGATACATAGTTAAATCTGGAATTAAATTTGGTGGTGATTACTGTGAGTTTGTAATATTTATTATAATTTTATCTACTTAAATTAAATATTTAATAAGCTGCTTATTTTTTTTCAGTACTGTACAAAGAAATGCCAGCACTTGTGCATGCCGATTACATTGTTGTTGTAAAAAATGACCAAGAAAAACTAGACTGGGTTCCTCTACTTGGGCAAATTAGGATGGCAGTTACAACTGTGAAGGTATTGATAATTGTGGCATTAAATAATATGAAAGTCAAAGGTTGTGCATTATAGATTTTGGGCTCAATATTGATTTAATGTGTTTTAGTTATTACTTTTTAACATGCTTCATTAAAACAAAATACTAAAAAGTGTTTTCAATATTTCAGTAACGACAGTAACAGAATTTTGTTGTTTTGCCTTATTGCCATGGAAATAATTACAAGACGTTTTTGTTTTAGGAAGTGATGATTGCAGAAGTATCCAGAACAAATTTTGATATCCCTAATATACCAGAAAATTTAAATAGTTACATTGTGAAGGAAATTGTATTTACAAGGAAAAACCCCTTTTCAATAAATGATGATGATTGAAAATTCTTTGTATTTACACTAACTATAATAACATTTACAATGTTATGCTCTCTTCATAGGCTTCTTAACACCCGTGTTTCTGTATTCACTTCTTTTATCTAAGTACTCTTTGGTACAAACTTGTTTAAAATCATCATTTCTGTACCAACTGCTGAGACAGTCTTTGAGAGCTGAATTTTCCTTTCTGCACTTTACCACCATTAATAAAGATGCAGTTTTACAACATTTTTCAAAATCTGAGACTTCTTTAACACATTTCTCAATTCTTGCTTTCTCCCGCATTAATTTTGGAATAACCACTTCAGTTTCCACTTTTCGTAAACTCCTATCATTTGGATCACCTGAAATAGATTAATTATTAATAAAAATTCTTTATCTGCCTCCCGAAAAATAACAGCAAACGATCACCTAATCCGTGAGGTCCTTCAGCGAACTTAGGAGGTAGTACAGATTTTTCAGTCATTTTAGTAGGATTTCAATAACCAATTATTAAGTGCTCAGATTACATTAGGAGTTGGTGAGTAGTGTTGAATTAGGTGCAATTTTTACAAAAATAAATTAACAGCGAAAGATAATAGAGATAAGTATGTTATGTTTGACAGTAGGTCTACAGATTTTTTGTTTTGTTCTCCTTATTGCAGAGAAGGCAAAGGAAACTAAAGCACATACAGCCCCGCTATTTTGTAAGTCATTAGACACGAGATTTTTTTGGAAAATAGAAGGAATTGTTAGTAATCAAGATAAAATAATACGAATAAAGATTGTTATGTTAATTATAAATAAATGAACTTACCTTATAAATTAATGACCGGAAATTAAACGCAAAATAATGTCACTTAAGTCACTAATTAACGCTGGGTGATGTACTTTATATATTGCACGATATAATGGTCGTTTTTGCGATGAAATTACACCAATTTCATAACAAAAACTTCACTACAACACAATATTCCCGAACCGCCTAGCGCTATTATGCGCCATAAGCCCAGATTTATTTTGTTAAATTTCTCCATATTAAAGGAAAAGCAAAGGAAACTGAAGCCCGCACAGCACTATCTTACGTAGGTTTTTATATACTTCGGGTTCCGGGGATACTGGCTGGAATTTTATTATGACTTAGTGGGGCCCACCAATTTATATAATGCAATATAAGCGATTATGATATGAAAATGGAATGATATGTTAATGATTATGTTGAAATGATACACAAATCAGAATTAAATATTACAATGTTGTTAAGTAAATGAAACACTGAAAACCTCACGTAAGTTCGTCAACGCTGATTGATGTATTCCATATATTGCAAAATATAACGATACATTTTTGGTATAAAACTACATAAATTTCATGACAAAAACTTCACATGCACAATATACAAAATAAAATATTTAGCACCTAACTGACCCACCATAATGCGTCAATCCTTTTTGTATAATTTTTCCTATAATATGGAGGACAAAGGGAAATAAAGTCCATACAACCAAGTCCCATGTAATTATTTCTTCTTGTAATATTTGCTCCGGGATACCACTGTACTCTGACTGACTCTTTGTCCTGAGGAGTTTTTGGCGACTAATGGTAGATCCAGCCATTTGGTTAATGATTACCATAAAATGATAACAAAATAGATTATTATGTTAACGACTACGATGTAATGATACCCAAATGAGATTTAAATGGTACGTTTAAAATGTTCAAGAAAATATTTATTCCATATCTATTTTTCATGTCATCTATAATTTGTCTATTATTATAGATTATTTATCTATTTATTATAGAATATTTTAATAGTGTTGGTTTATTTATAACTGTGTTAATTCCATTAAACTATGAGAGAATAAAATAATACATTGAACTTAAATTTTTTACTTGGAATGTGCCGTCAGAATCTGCTAGCAGTTAATTTGGTAAACGTCTTTGACCTTTATATAACTCAAAGGTCTAAGTTACATTTCTTTTGTTAATCCCAAACTAATCACTAAATAAAAATACGAAAAATGTATCAGATTTGACAATACAGTAAACAATTACTGTAGATAAACAAACGAGGGCTTTTGTTAACTCCGTCGTTAGTGATTATGGAAAGGTGTGTTGCTTAGGGCTTTTGCCATGCATACTATACTATGTGAGCATTTATTGTAGCATAGTTTTTTAAACAAATACTAATGATATTTGTTTAAAAAACTATGCTACAATAAACACGAGAAAACATTTAGAATTTGACAGATATCTTAACTATTTGTTTCAACGTTTCTGTCAAATCCCATACGTTCATGCTTAGTAGTGATTATATATATAACAGTCATTTAACGGCGAAAGTTGCTGGAGCTGATAAGATTCTAGAAACTATCATAATCTCATAAGTGAATAAATTGATTATTTCTGATATTAAATTATGAACTTTCCTATTAGTTTTTTTAATATGAAGTATTGAACGCACCCTTCAATGAGCTTGCATTTTCGACGTCAGCTGTCACTAAAATAAATAATTTCATTCGTTTTCCATTTCTACATTTTGCCGACGTTTATCCGTACCAGTGATAAATTTACATGAAAATTTTCAATCGTATTGCTTGTAAGTGGGTTTTTAGGTTCATTTTATCAAATATTAGTAAAAGTATATTTAATATCACTCCTCGTGTGAAAAACTGATGTTCCTCTTTGTTCTAGAGTAGAAGTGAACATGGATCGCCTACTTCGTCTGGGTGGTGGAGTGCCAGGACTTTCACAGGCACCTCCACCTACAGATGCGCCTGTAGTTGATACGGCGGAACAGGTTTACATCTCATCCTTGGCTCTTTTGAAGATGCTAAAACACGGTCGCGCTGGCGTCCCGATGGAAGTCATGGGCCTTATGTTAGGTAAACTTTAAATAATAATTTTTATTTAAGATAGTTGCATTTGTAACATTACATGCAGTATTTTGTATATTTCCTTTTAAATATGCTGTGACATCTTTATTGCAGGTGAATTCGTTGATGATTACACAGTGCGAGTAATAGATGTTTTTGCTATGCCACAGACAGGGACAGGTGTATCTGTCGAGGCTGTAGACCCTGTCTTCCAGGCTAAAATGTTGGATATGTTAAAACAGACTGGTCGACCAGAGATGGTTGTAGGATGGTAAATATGTGGATTCAGTTTATTGATACAAAATAATGCACATTATTTCATTGAAATATTTAAATGTGTTTACTAAAATATATAATACACAAAATTTATAAATATAAATAGTACTGTAACTTACTTACTTACTTATTTATATATATAAATAGTACTGTAACTGTAACTCTAAGTCAATAATTTACCTGGGGATTTATGATGACTAATTGTCAATATAGAGGCCTGCATAAATATAATTATTTAGCAGTGTCAAATGTAATTTTCCAAGTACTTGCATAGCAGATACAATTTGGTTAAAACAGATTTTTACAATTATCTTTCATATACTAAAATACTAATCTTTCTTTTTTATGGTATTTATTATAGTATGTTTTGATTATTGCAGGTATCACTCACATCCTGGTTTTGGTTGCTGGTTATCTGGTGTTGATATAAATACTCAACAGTCATTTGAAGCTTTATCTGAACGTGCTGTTGCTGTTGTTGTTGATCCTATTCAATCAGTGAAGGGTAAAGTTGTCATTGATGCATTCCGACTCATCAATCCAAATATGATGGTCCTTGGACAGGAGCCAAGACAGACCACCTCCAATTTGGGGCACCTGCAGAAGCCATCTGTGCAAGCACTCATCCATGGTTTGAATCGCCATTACTATTCTATCAGTATAAATTACAGGAAAAATGAATTGGAACAAAAGATGTTATTGAACTTACATAAAAAGTCATGGATGGATGGTCTGACTTTATCAGATTACAAAGAACACTGTTCAATCAATGAGACCACAGTGACAGATATGCTTGACCTAGCTAAAAATTATAACAAAGCATTAGAGGATGAGGAGAAAATGACTCCTGAACAGTTAGCAATTAAAAATGTTGGGAAACAAGATCCCAAGAGACATTTAGAAGAGAAAGTTGATGTGCTGATGTCTAATAACATAGTACAGTGTCTTGGAGCAATGCTTGATACAATGGTGTTTAAATGATCTTTGGATAAAATACTTTATACTGTTAATGTGTTAAGACAAGCAACAGATAAGGAATCCAGTCTCAGAACTTTAAAGTTTTTCCTGTTTATGTATGATACTTATGTATTTAAATAATAAACTTAATTGTACCTATCTAATGCAAAATAAAACTTTCCGAATTTTTAAAGAACATATTTTAATAGAACAGTCTTTGAGGTGCTATCTGCTTGCAAATGCTGTTAAGTCTACTTTCAACTGTGGGATAGTGACATAAATTTACAAAGTCAATATCAAACATAGGTTTTAAATTTGATTGTGAATCAACAATACTTTGGACTATTTCTTTCAATTTATTAAAGGCTTCATCAGGATTGTCTGTAGTCACCTAAAATAACAAAAAAGTATTAATTAAAGTAATAACAATGATAAAAAAATATATGTTAAAAAATAATGTTTCTGATGACATTAGCCTTTTAGGTGCTTTTAATCACTTACAGTATCCATAAAAATGCCAGGGAACTTGCGATGAATATCTGCATAATCATCTCTAATATTTGTTGTGGTTGTTTCACATGGTACCTTTTGAAAAAGTGAAACAATAATTCACTTTATACTTTTACTATGGAAATCTCACTATTGGAATTGGTCTAAAATACATTGAGGGTATTTAAAACTGCTATGGTGCCTTAATAATAACAAAGCTTGTAGCAGTTTTAAAAGGCCTATGTTAAGGCAGTTCTAAAAGCTTGGCTATTAAATTAGGCAGGCAATAACATGGGCAATGATGTTGATGTGAAAAATTCAACATTTATTGGAGATAAACCTGCTGTGACATAAAATTTTTAATTTTTTCAATTTTGTCTAACCTATGTAGACTTCATCTTAAAGTGATTGAATCTTAGCCTATCATAATTAAGTGATATATTTAGTTATGGTGATTTGTTTTAAACCTTTTATAAAGACAATTTATCTTACATATTGGTAATCCGCTAACTGTCTTATAATTGATTCAGGATCGTCCAAGTGTGTGTCATGGTAGGCCGTAACGTCAGCTGAAATTAAGTAATAAAATGTAGAAGCAGGTAGGATCCTAGGTGGTACTCATAAATGCACAAATCATCGGTGATAGTGCTAATCCGCGTAACTAGCCTTAGTAAATTCCACGTTTCTAATAAAACGGAGCCAATGTAAAAATTGGCTTATAACTTTTTAAATAAGGAACTTACAAGTTGTAACTTCACCTGTGAAACTAGATTTAGTGCAGATAGGCGTACTTTATCACAGATTTGTTCTGTTCCCGACAACATAGCGGGCACCAACAAGGTTTGTCCGGTAAATTCGTATAAAAGTGAAAATATATATATATTTGTCATGTAATTAATTACCTCTCTTCAATTTACATAGTTTCATTGCCGCTTGCGCCAACTCACTTTCCATTCCTAGAAAACATCTTGTTAGTTCCCTGTTTTTTAAGTTGCAGCTTTGATAGCGTCTACGTCTCTCAAATGACGTTTTTAGAAACTGATTATAAATACGAACTTACCGAACGAGCTTATTAAGTATATGATAAAAGTATTGAAAAAGTTCTTACACATTTGATGATTTATGTTACTGGATTGCAGAAGGCCAGTTTCATGTAGGAAAGCTAGCCAGAGGTCTATGTCTTCGTCGGAACCTGCTGAATCAGTGCGCCACCCGCGGTTCTTCCATGGTATCTTCGTGCTGATGGATCTTGGTGCCTTCATTATGTCTTCTAAAAAGCTTTTTTGTAGTGATTTCTCAAAGTTTAATTTTAACATTAAATTTACTATAAAAATATACCATTAAGTATTGTATTCAATACAAACCGTATTGAATAAGAGAGAGAGAGAGAGATGTAACTATTATTGTTTCTTCATCAAACTATTTCTATACCTAATTCTTGTCTAAGAAATCATTTTAAAAATGAAGAATTTTGAACAAAATATATTGTTGAAAAGTCTTTATTTATATTTTATTGCGTGTGGTTAAATGAGTGCCTTACTAGATAATATATAGAATAATATGGTAGGTATGAAAATACGTTTAAGGTACGAGCGTTCTGTAAATGAGACGTTGTGATTTTTTAATAAAACTAATTTATTGAAACATACTAACCATCTTTAACATTTGGGGACATTGGTTCAATAAGCAGCCCTGAGGTGTCCAGGTGGTCATCCGTGTCCGGATTGTCTTGAGACGTGAAAGCAACTGATTTCAAAGATTTTGAGCTTTCGGGCACTGTTGAATAAATAACAAATAAACAATTATTCTGAATTCAATCATAAGAATATATTTTGATCTAAGTTCTATTAGTACACAGGTACTAGATTTATTATAAAACTAAATATCAGAAAATTATCTTTTCCATTTTGAATGTGTTATTGTGCCCGTCAGTAAAAAGAGAAATGTAGTTAGATATTATAAGTTATGGCGACATGTTAACGTTTCATGTCTCCAGAATATCTATAAACTTGCTATAAGTCTATAGTTGTTCATTGGCGATGGTTTCTACTCAGGTCGACTATACCTTGATAAGATTAAAAATAAATACCCTTCCATGTGGAAGATGCATATCTGCTGAAGTCAACACTTTTGGGTTGCGATATGCTTGTAGTTTTTTTCTGTTTAGTTCGGGATTGCCGCCCATCATCACCTTGACTAAAATTGAAAGAGTAAAGGTACATGTAGATTGTTTAAGTATAAGCGTGCCGTTCTGTGCTTAATCTGCCACGTCAACGTAGAAAATTAATGTAGCTATATAAAGTCAGGGTCTGATAATAAAAAAAAACAATGCCATAAGTATTATGGATTTTAATAAATAATGTTTTATTATATATAAAGATGTTTTATTGGTACTAACTGAGCCACACTGTTACGTTCCTGCAAGGAGTTGTGTCCGTTGGCAAAGCCGTTATACTCGTCAGTACCCTGAGATTCTTTGTAGAGGGAATACAAACTAGACTCCATTTGGCTGGTCTCTTGAGCATGCTTACATGTTTCTTCCAGTGAGGTAGTACTCTGAGAATTAATTATACATTGCTGTATTATCTTATCGTTTCTACTTAGGCGATAACATATTTTGTTATATCATATAACTTATAGTTTAATACGTAACCAATGGTACTCAAAAACCTCTAAAAATAGATAAATTCCTTCATATTGCTGGTGTGTTGCGAGGAGATGTTAATAACCATGTCTATCAGGACATAACCCCAGGAAAATTTACTAATAGATTTTTTTAATATAAAAAGCACAGCTAAAGACTCGACACTACCTAATGATAAGCAGTAGAGGAGTCCATTAGTGAAAATAGATATCTCGTCATCACCATCATCATAATCTCATCATTACCTATTTTATATATAATTTGTTGTGTATAAGTTTTCTTGTTATTGTTACAATTCCTTCTACTTTTTTATGTCTTTTTAATTTACGTTATGTATTGGTATAAAACGCTAAGTAATGCAGCAATATTTTTATTATATTGATCACCACCAAACCCACGTTCAACCCTAGCCAAGAAGGCACACGGTGACAAGGTAAAAGGTCAAAGAGCTCTAGAGTACTCTCCATGATACAAACGGTAATAAGCTCTTAGCGACGCTATGTCGCAAAGCAATTGCAAATGCTCTAGGGTGTTTGTTATCATCTGGGGACGGCCTGGTGAATTGCTTCGGCAGAACCCAGGTCACCCCCGTGAAGGGCTGCGGAGTTTTAGTGGGTATTACCAGTGTTGATTTTATCAGGCACTGGGAGAGCCCCACACCCGCTCGCTGCTTAGCAAGTGGCGGGTAGGTCTGTAAACGGATTACTCATCGAGAAAAAAAAATGGTGTTCATTATAGATAGCTTAAATTTACGTTCAATAAGTGTATATATTGTATCAAAGTTTAATAAATATTTTGACTTTGACTTTGACTATTTCTAAGGCTATCTTTCGCTTCATACCGAAACAACGACCTGATTCAAGGCCGAAATAGGAAAGGCAGTGGCATCTCATACATCAAGCACGTGTAGTATAAACTGAATAGGTATTTTTTGACAATTGTAATATAAGGTTTGTCGGTTAGGTTTTGGGAGCATGGTAATTTATCTCTATATCGTTCTCTATATAGTGCAAATCCGCGTAACTAGCAGAAACTGTTATCAGTTGCTTAAATTAGCATAAAAGCCTTTAAAATTAGTATCTATTCAAATTATTAATTAATCATCTCCTGTGTGACTAAATTTAGTGCAGGTATCTTACCAATACTAGATACACGGATTTGCACTACCCCGAGATGCCAGTGTCAATATAGTTTAGTAATTTATATTGTTTCCTTTTTTATAAATATGATTTAATAAATATTAATTATGTTTGGTATATTATTAAATAAACATACAGATGCTAGTAATGTAAGTAGATTGAAGCTCCTGGCATAATCAGTGACGGCTCGACGAGCTTCGCTGTCCATCATGAGTGAACACTCCGAGTCAATAACAAATTCACTCTTTTCTTTTTCCTCTGGAAGTGTCTGGGAAGATATTTTTTATTATATTAAATAATAAAATTATGAGACATGCGTGTATTGTTAGGAATAAAAATGTTTATTCATATCACAAACTGTACAACAGTGAGTATGATGATATAATGAACTATTCTAAGAACAATAAGTCATCACTTATTTGTTTATTACAAACAGTCATGGAGTTTACTATTTATAAACTTCGTAAATTATACATGTAAAATTACTAACCAGTAAAATTTCATTGAGTATACCGGTTATTATAATTCGTCCAGACAGCAACACTTGCAACGCGGACTTTTCGAATGGCGTTTCTATAGACATTCTTTGCTCGTTCGCCATTTTACGGAAACTGAGTAAGAATAGAATGTTTGAAATGATGAATAATTTTGATATAATAGGTTGGAGAAAAGTTTCTTCGCATTTTATATGAAAATTCAAGACATTTTTTTCAAAGTTTATTTACATTTAATTACAGTATATGTGTGCCATTTTATTCGTAGACTTTCTGCCACCTTGTAGGTAGAGTCATGATCCCGTTGCTGTAGAAATTTTGGGACTTCGAATAAAAAAAACGCAACAAGTAGTTTTGGCAGTCCTCTCTTGATGTAACCGGACACTGCCTAAAGAATTCGAAGAGACCGAAAGAGGTGAAAATCTAAAGGTCCTCCCAGCCAAACTTTCTTAATTTTTGCTTAGTGGCTAATGTGGTCTAGCGTTATGAAAGACCACATTCTTTCTATTAATCAATTCCGGCCGCTTTGTAAGTTGGCAGTAAAATCCAATCGATGGTTCTGCCCGGCGTAAAAGCTCTTAATGAACAATGCTCTTCAAATCCCACATTAAACACAGCATCATCTTATTACGAGTTAACCCAGGTTTTGCTTAAGTCTGTAAAGCCTGACCGACCTTTGACCACGACCTTCTTCACACGTTCTTGTCATACGTAAATCACTTTTCATTACCAGTTATCAATCTTTTTAAAAACGGTTCGGTTTCATTACGTCCCAACAAAGAATCGCAAATGAGTACACGAATCATTTGGCTTCTTTCAGTGAGCTCGTGTGGGACCCAAATATCGAGATTTATTGTGTATCCAGCTTTTTTAAATGGGTCAAATCTGTTTTGTGGTCAATTTCCAGTTCTTCAGCTATGTCGTAACTGCTGATATGCCGATCTTGCTCCACTTTTTCAAAAATAGCGTCCATTTATCCGTAACAGGGCACAAGATCGAGTTACTTCTTTGGCTTAAACCAACTTTGTGCTATTCTTACTATCTCTCTGACACGATATTAGGTCCATAAACGTCACAAAGTTTTATCGTAAGAAAAATTTTGAAATATGTCTAATTTCTTCATTCGATTCGTTTATTTTGGCAGAAAGAAAAACAAATGAAATAAGTGGGAAACAAAATTTTCCTAATTTGATTCTTTTTTTGAAATGTCACCTTTTTAATGTCATGAAAACCAGCCAGATACAAATAGTACAGCCAAGGATATTTAATTACAAGTTTATACATAGTATATGCGAATAAACTCTTTTTCCGACCTAATATAATAGTATCATCAAGTTTTTACTAACCTTTTTCTTTCCTTTTGCTTCGCAGCTAGCAGCCTTCTATCTTGGGTGACTAGAATCAAGTAAGGTCTTAAACCTCGCAAAGTGAGCATTAAAGCAGAGATTAAGTCCATACAAACAATCTTCACTTTGCCCTCGTTTACGCATGCTTCTTCACGGCCTAAAATACATTGAATAATCACTATATTTTTTGTAAACTTTTCCCTAACATTGACATAAAATTAAAAACAAATTACAGTATTAACCACACAAATAATCAGGTCCCGACATAATTTAACATGGTTTTTGTTAAAAGAGGCGAACCGGCACTTTTTGGGCTGACAATGTTAAACTGATTGTAGGACAGTATGCGCAATTCTGCATATAGATAGATATCTTGGGAATTGGACTCCTTTTACTGGAGACCACCAAGCGGTGTAGTCATTTTCTAAAAATCTTATCTTTGCGAATTATGTCATCCAATAAAGACAGTTCTTCTTCTTTTTCTTTAATCCTTTCTGTGGTCTATTTATTGGCCGAGATTACCTTACTTACTTCAGGTCTGGAGGTCCGGGGTTCAATTCTCAGTGAGGGCAGAGATTTTCTGCTCGGTTTATTTTTAAATACTAGATAACGGAGAAATACAGATAGTAATATGAATATAAATTTCAGAAATATAAGCAATAAACGCATAAACATCTATGCCATGTAAGCAAATATTCTCACTCGTCATACAAATATCTGCATCTACCAGAATTTGAACCAGGGAGCTCTGGCTATGTACCTAGTGATTACTGCAGCAGCCAGCAAAAGAGGTATAGATGGACTAATATCTGCCAAAATTTTAATTCCATCAATGCCTAGTTGTGGCCAAAGCTTGTATAGTACTTTTCTCAAATAATGCACGGAAACCGGTTGCCGTAATACTGGAAAATAAACATACGAAAATTTTTGTTGGTCTTACTGAGCCCATAAGATTCGCCGTTCATTTCGCTGTAAGTGAGGAATTCGCCTGCTAGCAGCATGTCATCAAACTTGCTTCTAGAAACGACTTTGTAATTATGAAGAAACTGATACGGTGCCGTGGTATGGAGGTGGCCGAGCTCTATATTCGATGGATATTGTTTGGCCAGACGACGCGCTAGGGTACCTGTAAAAAATCTTCATCAATTAATAATATAATAAAATTGAAGACTAGACCAACCAGACTAGAAAACATGCCATACAGCAGCGGAAATAAAACACATGACATTTCCCTATACGAGTAACTTCTGACTGTTAAGGTATACATAACTTGGGATAAGTTTATTAAATTTTTGAGTATTTTTGACCCAAAAATCACATTAGTAAAAATTAGTTACAAGTTTTTCTTAAACACAGCTTCCAAAAATTGCTTTAGAGAGGAATAACTAAAGAAACATTTCAATCAAAGCACGTTTCTGAGTTCGGCTAAAACCGTGGCGTGAAGAGTGCGTCATTACGCTCTTCGTTTCTAGAATAAAGTTTATTAAGCCCCAAGTGTTGAAGTTTTCTCGGATCGGTTTGAAGATTCTACCAAACATTTACCAAAACTAGGTCTAAATGATTTTTCAGGAAACTAGTCCTAGTAGAAAAAATATACGCTTCAGCTTAAAACGAAGACATCAGCCTAATGTTAGTTTTTAAATTTATTGACCCACCAGAGTTCACTGAAGAATGGAATATTAATCATAAATAATAACGATCATCTACTAGATTGATTTACATTTAATACCGACCTTTACCAACTGCTTCGTAGCCGACAAGAACTACTAAAGGTATTTCCGTGGTGTCCGCTGGAGGTATGTGGGGTGAAACGCGAGCTCTGGACAACTCCTCAATATAAAGTAGCCGTAATAGACGACGCGTAGCAAATGTATTTACATCAGGTGTCATGTCCATTTTATGACTTTTCTGTATAAAAATTAGATACTTCAAAATTGGTGTAAAAGCAAGTCAATAAAAACCGAGTTTATGTGGCTAATCTGTAAGTATAAATCTAATCCCCTCGAGTCCACGTTTTGTAATAACACCCAATGTGCAAGTCCTTTTAGGTATATTATAATATTTAACGGAGATAGAGTAGGAATTTGATGAATTATACATAGAATATCTCGAGGAAAATCGAGTAGAAAACATTATTTTATAATGTACGATATAAACATGTATTTATATTGTAGACAAGTATTAAAGTTAGGAAGCTAATGAGTTTCCGAAGCCTGGTCAAAGGTTAAATTAATTTTGGATATAGTATACGGATAAACCGTTCAATTAATTGGCATATCGTAAATCCCGATATGAGGTCCCGATGTATCGGATAATATTGTCTTACTGTTGGCTACATGTTATTGAAATTCTAATCTCAAAAGCAATTATATAGCTATATTATTTTATACGAAAATTCTTTTGAGCAATTTTTGAATATTGATACTGTGGTAAAAGATTTGGTTGTGGTTTTAACAATTATATCAGAAAAAAATTTCTCATGTGCAAGCACATAAAAATTATTTGAGCTAATTTGAAAAATACAAACAAAAGATAAAAAATTCAGACCAAACACTTATTTAAAAAAAATCTGATATCGTTTATTATCCCGTTTTCATTTAAATATATAATTAGATTGCTTGTGTAACATCAAGAACGTATACTAACAACTCAAAAAACGATAAGTGTTATACTTATCGTTTTTTGAGTAGGTATATACAAATTTGCTATTATAGTTAGATCCCCCAAAGAGTACTGAGTTATATATCGTTGAATTCAGTTTTATCTGTTAGCTCATAGGTAGTTGGTGTAGTAAAAACTTTGTTGTGAGTTAGTTCTTGCTAGATAAGTAGTCAAGTGACATACCTGAACAATTGGATTTAATTCCTCTGCGTC
The DNA here is from genome assembly GCA_943193645.1 of Acentria ephemerella. Taxonomy (NCBI): domain Eukaryota; kingdom Metazoa; phylum Arthropoda; class Insecta; order Lepidoptera; family Crambidae; genus Acentria; species Acentria ephemerella. The sequence continues at coordinate 5,341,989 of OW971891.1, forward strand.
TAAGCTGAGTAGTAAAGGAAATGTATTGATGACCACTTCGTTGTAGCCAGGCGTGGCACATACGGGATTGGCGCGGAGGTCGAGAACGATCAGCCGTCTCATCTGACGCATATATACCGCTAGTTCGAGGAGCATGCTTAGGCGGTTATTGCGAGCGTGCAACTCGCGGAGCCTACATCACATAATTTTAATTATTTTTTTAAATATATATAGAATAAAATCAAAGTATCAGCTTAAAAGTTCTCTAATTTAGTTATTATTTACAAGCAAAATAAGTTATTAATTGTACCGTGTACATCCAGAAAAAATTTTCATTGAAGTAAGGTTATTTTCATTTAAATTCAAATACTCAAGGTGCAAAAGCGTCCACAGTCCAGTACTGGGGGTGATGTCAAAGCTGGAAATGTTATTATACGAGACATCCAGCCAAAGCAAACGCAAATGGTTGAGATTTTCGAGACGTTGAATATGGTTGAATGACAAGTCCAAACGGCGCAGGTAACTGGTAGCAATAAAAAAAGATGTATTAAAATTGAAATACTTTGTAAAATAAACTTTTGTTTGAGAAGATTCTTTTGGTGGGCGAACCATCTTAAGAATATGATAATTATAAAAAGTTTCAGTAATGTACAAGTACCTTAAACTCTCTAGTCCGTTGATAATTTTTATATTATTATGCGATAGATCAAGAATGGTAATCGACCAGAATGCACAAAGATCTCGTATTTTCTTCACCGAATTAAATTTATAGTGAACTTCCGTCAAAAACCACTGCGCTGTAAATTTGTAATGGAAAGATAAATTATTTTTCTAGTGAAATATATGTAATATATCAATATAATTAAAAAACCTTAAAGTCTATTCATAAATCACTATAAAATTTTTAGTCTTCTCTCAACCCTCTTTTTCCATGATCAAACGATCTCGATCTATTCTCCATCTTTTAATTTTGCAACTAGAGTTGACAGATCGATATAAAACTTAATGCAATCTGTAACTTTAAGAATACCAATACTATAAGTTGCTCTTGAGCACAGAAAGTAACAATATCGTGAAATATTATTTATATTAGAAAAATATTAATTTTAAATATAGCTGTGTCGTACAGTACTTTATTGGAGTAATAACATAAATTATTACTTACGTGTATCGTATTCCAGAACCGTATTTAGCCTGTTGAATGCAACTGAGAGAAATTGTAAGTAGTGTAAATGGGACAGCACTTTCAGGTCCGTCAGTAAATTGGATGACAGATCTAAGTATACTAGGTATTTATAGTGTTGTAGGACATCAATGTTAATCAAGTGCTGAAAAAGAAACAGTAAAGTGTAGCACTATTTACTGATCTTTGCTCTTATGTTCGATTTATGGATGAAGAATATCTCTTAAAATTTTATAATACTTATTATTAACTTAGTAGTTAGGGAAATGAATTAGATATTGTCAAGTTTCATAGGGTATCGATTTTCAATTTACGAGCAGTCGTAAAGAAATGATGTTGATGTATGTATGTATGTACAAGGATCTTGGTTTCTCACCTTTGACGAAAGATCAAGTTTTATATAAACAAAATCTCCTAGGATAGGAGTCCGTTTGAGATAAGTCAGGCAGGCAGTAACCATGTCTCCGGTGAGTACTCCGTCGACCAGCTCAGGTACGTCCTTAAGCTTACGGATCCTCTCCGTCGGGGAGTAAACGTCTGAGTAGACCTCCGGGAAGTTATAAAAACAACCCCAGTGTTGATTTTCGTTCATGAGCGGAGTTATATTGACTGGAAACTGTATCAATGAAATATTAGGTTATACCAATATAATTTACTAAATGCCACCATCACCGTCATATTCCCGACAATCTAAATTTATGTTGGAATGCCCGAAAATGGTGGCAGTTGACGGACAGTAGTAAGAAACTAATGAACTTGAGTTTTACAATATGTAACCTTGTGACGGTTCTTATAAATACCACACATACACATACTCATATTTTATTACTATTATAAGGCATTATGATTTAAACTATTTTCTTAAAAGATTTGAAGGAAATCGTTAGTGCTGTGGATTTTAATAAGCAAAGTTATTACCTATCTGCGGGGTTATTTAGGAAGGTACTCCTAAATTTCTTATTTCAACCGTGATGTAGTTCGCTGTGTTTCGGTGTCGTTACAGGGTATGGTAGGGCATAAGTTTTGCTAACTTTGTTTCAAAATATTACATGAGTTATCTTAGTATACTTCATAGAGTTTTTATCATCATCTTCTTTGAGCAACAATGGCATGTTGACGAAAATATTTCATAATAAAGTTAGTATGTTCGTTGTGTGAAGTTTCAAGAGAATCTTTCTGTTGACTTTCACAAAATTACCAGGAATTTATGAATAATTTTTAAAGTTAGAAGCGGAACGGAATTCAAATAAGGGACTTGTAATGCATAAACAATATTCTAAGCAATTTATATTTTATTTTTCGCAAATATAGATGCAAATAGAAACTTATTAAAAATAGCAAGGGTCTATTAAAACTATTATTGGCCTTTATTTATTTTGGTTCTTTATATTACTGTTGATCTATGTGGTCATAAATCAAATGTAAAAATTATATTGTTATATTCTATCTATGTAGGTATATTTAAGCGTACTGCTCTCTGCCTGCATGTCAACCATATATACGGCAAACACTCTCCATCCTCCGTGCGCGCAATATCTTTTAAAAGGGTACAAAAGTTTTCTTTTCACTTACTAATATATAAATTCGTGTTGTTGTTATATTATCGGAGAGAAGAAAAGATGTTGAACAGAGAATTCTGTTTTCGAATAATATTTTTAGGTACCTGTTCATTTAATGTATCCTCATCGCTGCTTGTGCTTAAATGTAGCGTATTATCTATCATTTGTATGTCGACAGTACGCCGTCGCCTGCTTTCTAAATACATAAAAAATTAAAATGTAAATGGTTTCATGAATACAGAAGCGTATTTTGAAAAAATACAAAAAACCGCTTTGTTTCACTAAACTCATATTCTAGTTATGCTAGTGATATTAATAATGTGATTTTATAAATGTTTTTTTTACTCTTATTTTTACTTAGTAATTCACTAAATGAGTCATCGTATAAAAATGTCAACTTCATAAAAATTCGATTTACGCCAACCATTCACATTAAGTATTTACATAGATTGCTCTGTCAGTCATGGGTTGGTCGTATCGTGATGTGATGGAGTTAAATTGGCAATTCAAAGAGGTATCTAAGTCATTTACATTTGATGAGGGTGTTCTAGCCGAAAATTCAAATAAAATATGTAATCAAATCAAAGAACATTTTTCTACAACTTTATCGATTGAAACCTTCATGATGCATATGTAATTGTGATCGGTAATATATTTTAGATAGATAAATAGGTTAAGTAGGTTTCTTGTTCATTAGACGGTGGGCTGAATGTCAATTTAATAACTACATGATTCTTTCCAATTTATACTTTTCCAACATTCGTAACTTACTAAGAATATCTAAGTAATGAGGTGTTTGACATTTAAGTAATGAAATGTTTATTGATTATATAATCAAAGAAAAATTAATGAATAGTTAAGTTGGTACAGACACACTATGCCATTCGTTGTGTTTGATATGCGGCTGTCATTATTTAGATTTTACACACAATTTCATATGGATTAACCACTTCTTACTCCCATTACTACTGCATACATGAGAAATGTTGTAATTGTCTATCTTAAAAAATATATAAACACAACTTACCATCAATCTCCGCTACAATGTCGTCTAAAGGCTGTGATGCACAATAATTTATTTTTGACACATCAGCCCAAGTTTGCAGCAGGTTCCCAACCTTCAATCCACTCTGTTTCCCTAGGGATGTCACCTTTTCCAAGATCTGCGCCTCTGGCTCTTGGATTGTTGATGTACTTTTTGATTCCATAGTCTTCGATCTTTGAGGTTTTGTCGATGTTCGCGACATTTCTCTTTAAAGTTGCAAAGCCGTATTTACTATTAGGTAATATCCAGTAAACAATAATTATAACAGAAAATAGTCAATTTTATATCTATTTTTGACATTGTCCATCACTTTGAATATTAACCACAGAGTATTTTTTTATAGATACTCGAAAAAGAGAACCGGCTACATGAAAACTATTGGCTGTTATTGCTTTTCTGTAAGAATGAAAGAATGATTGATTTATTAAAATTATTTTTCATTGTGTACAATAGTCTCGTTTTTGCTTAAATTTTCTTGAATATTGCGTTATTAATTCATGGTTTGAAAAGCAATTGTATTTAAAAGAAAAGTATAAATCAGTTGATTTGTTATTGTATTCATTAAAAATTTACAAAATACTATTTATAAAAACATACATATAAAACGACAGGTTGAAGAACAAACATTTTTAGGAGCAATCCACATGAAGAGTTTATAAGAATGTTCTTCGACAAAAAAGCAACTCTAAACTTTTACCAAGCAATCAACTGCGAACTCAGTGGAGCTGGCATTGCTTTTTGAGTGCGTCTTTATAAAAGATGTGTGGTGTTTAGATTATATGGTGTTTGTAGGTTGCGATGTATGATGACAAAGCTTTGGTCGTTATATAACAATCCAGATTTTTAAATAAATTCTAAACTGGGTAGCTCTTGGCCTTCATCTCATGTGATGGTAAGGACGTAGATAGAAGCGGACTTCAATCGGATTCCTCAACCACAGAGGAACTGGTTATCTTGCTCATAAAGTTTTTGGCTGACGATCTAAGATTTTTTTTTGAATACTTATGTTATTATAAAAATACAAAATTATTTTTATTAAATATTAAATTAAACACTGATATTTGTGGGCACCTTTATCCGTTATAATAAGAGTCTTTTACTATTAGTCATTTAACTTATTCTAATAAAAACACTAATATCTTGTAGAATAACAAAAAATTCGCATATGTATAAATAAAACGATTAATGAACTTACTTCAATTAAAAGAACACGTTCCACGTGTTGGCAGTATAGTTTTGTTGATACGAAATAATTTTCTTTTGGATAGCCACAATAATACCATAATTGGAATCCATTAAATTAAAGCTAATTGCTAAATGCTTTAGTTCGATTTGAAATGCGATTTACAATTTTAAACAACACGTAATTTTTCAATATTATAATAAATTATCCTGCGAATCATCATCATGGTAAGGAAAGAATTTATTAATACGTGCCATTATCAATTTAATATCAAACGAAATGTAAAAAATGCAATGGTTGTGCTAACATCAAATTATTTTAAACGTACTGCATCTTCCTGCTTTATATGCATTTTTAAATGTAGAGATTTCTTATGTAACAAACAACGTGGATAGAAACGTCTGCGCTCGCTCTGGCGGGGTGGCTGGTCCCCTGTGTCGCAAACCCGATAACGAATTCAGACTTTGTTTTGGAATTTCTTTGACGTAGCAACGTAAAAAAAACATTTTGTTGTTCTGTGCACTGCACTGTGTAAAGATTGCACTCTATTATGTGAACGTATTTTAATATTCTCTAAACTCTTTATTAATAAAAACATAATTATTACGACGGTCTGCATGTTCATCCCATTCCACTACGTCGCTACACAGCTACGAGATCTCGTAGCTTGTCGTAGCAAAACTACAAGCAGTTAGAAGGTTTATAGTGCTACGCACCGCCCCGCTCAGTATTAATTACGTTAATTAAACGCAATTGGTGACTTTAATAAAGTTTAATAAATGAACGGAACCGTTGGAAATGTAATTACAATGTGCTGAATGTGAACTTTTATTCTGATAGCCGTTTTATATTGCGATGAGTAAGTCAAGATATCGTAAGAATATAATAGAAGAGTTAGGTGCAAAAAATCTTTACAATACTTTTTATGAGGATACGAGATTATTCATTGATATCTTGTTGATATAAAAATCAGCTCAATAGCAATATGGAATTGACATAACAGCAAAAAAAGATAGAAAGCCTCAAAATATGAGCAAGAATCAGTGGTTTAGAAATACGTATAAGAGTGACGATTTAAAATCAAAAGTGGGTAACGATTTATTGACAGGATTTGAGATAGTTGAAGCCGTTGGCTGTATATACGTGTATCGACATGTGTCCTATATATTTAACTAGAATTCTATTTTGTGGTAACGAGTTAAAATGATCACTTCAAATACAAAATATAGGAACCATTCCACAGAAGATAAGGAGACAATAAAAAAGAATATTCAAATATTTGTGACAAAAGCGGGGTGGTTCAGATCTTCCCTCTTATCAATGAATTTTCAGATCACTGATCTGAGCAGCAAAACGGCATGGTAAAAATTATTTCAATTCCGTTATCGCTTATTAGCAATACTTTTATGATGCTCTTGTATTACGCCATGGATTGACTTAAACCGCTATAATTTTTTAATATTATAATCATATTACTATATTACTCACAAGGCTATTTTATAGTGTACGAGATTCAAACTCGAGAAACTTCAATGATCAAGATTAATCTATTACTTATGTAACAATTTTTATATAATTAATTCATAAATTGTTATTTAAGGAATACATACATATACGATATTAACGATCTACTATATTTATACTACATTTATACACAAATTAAGGCGTACTTCATCGAACAAAATCCTGCAAATAGTAGATTAGGGTTATTTTGAAGGCCCTGTGGCCAAGTGCCGGTATCACGATAAACTATATATGCCGAATAACATTCTACTATGCCAAATAAGCCATTAAGGCCTTAAAGTTGCTTGAGCCCCTTTCTAATTCTATTTTCACTCTATGTCTAATTAAAAAATCTTTCACATGACCTGAAAAGCTCGGCGGTGAACTAGTTTAATCCTCTGGTTACAATTAACCATAGCAAAAAAGCATTTGTTGCTGTTTCGTTTGCGGAAGGCACATTAAACTGTTGGTCCTTCTCAACTTCGTTGAGACTGAAACAGCTAAGACCAGCTAGTATGGTGGATTATTGATATAAAAGTTCCCTTGTGTTTGTCTCAAGTTGGTCTCTGCCCAGTGGGACAAATATAATACAAAAGAACACACTACTCTAGGTTTATAACGATATAATACCTACAGACATCGATTTCAACGCTATTGGACAGCGCAGAGTAATATAAAAGTCAGTAAGTCCAGCTACTGAACAATAAATTTAAAGATTGTCGTAATAAACTCGCTATAAAAATAATAAGGCTATAAAAACGTCGTGTACTGGCCATCAAATCAACTTACAAGTGTTATAAGCTACCAAATACATCAATTCATAACACCCAGGTAAAAGACGAATAGCAGAAATTTTTTTAGAAACGAAAGGGTATCATCTCAATTTAATTTTGGTATCGATTTCGGTTTAAAACCGGTAAAAGTTAATACTATTTTTTGATTAAAATTCTAGTAAATCGTCGAAGATTTCAGAGTCGAAAGTTGTGATATGTTAATGCATTTGAAAGGAGCGTTATTAAGAAACTTTCTAGTTCAAAGGTTGGGCCACCGAACTTGTTCATTACTAAAATACAGGCCAGACATAAAGGCTTACTTAATTAAGGCGTACTCTAGTTAAATCGGACTTCCAGTGGCTACTTAAAGTGTTTCGGACCGATGCCCCTCAATGGTGCATTAGTAGATCTCACTTCACGGAAATTACATCTGTATCTACATGATGTATATTACAATTAATTATATTTGCGGGATAATTATACTTTTAACGGTTTACTTGTTCTGTTAGAGATGTTGATAATTATTTCAGTATAATTTATTTGAGAATCTGAAAAAATATAGTTGAAATTAGTTTTAGTTTGTTAAATATTATTCAATAAGTTATTTTTGTACAGAAACTTAATACGCTCCGTGGAATATTCCCAAATCGATTTTTTGAGTTGTTATGACTCATTAAATTAAACAGCGCGGCCATGCATATGGAAATGAGGTTGTAATCGATAGACGCTTATGGGTTATTTCAATGATTGAATTTGGGTTTTAATAATGAGTGATTTAATTAAAGACATTCATGTAATATTTTTAAAGTTTTTCTAGCCATTTTTTATATTTAATTTATTATATACGATTATTTTATAACAATTAATATGGATTTTTATTGTTAATCAACATAACGGGTATAAGAAGTTATTTTTCTTTTAAAAAATTATTGAAGAGTATAAAAATACTTGAGTATTAAACAATTATTTTTATATTTAACTTTATCATCAAAATGCTCGCTAAACGATGTTATAACTTCCTGTATCTAAAGAATGAATAATGGAATGTCGTCAGTGAATTAATGAACTCAGCTGAACAGATTATGAACTTTAAACAAAATTGCTCTAAAGGCTTACTCAGCATGAAAACTTTTCAGTTTTATTACACACCACTACACAAATATGAAAAGAAATGACTCATTATGTGAACTTGCAATTTCGGACAAAAAAATATAATCAATCTGAAATGAAATTCCCATTTTAAAATGCAATACTTACAATAAATTTGAAACCATTTTTGTTCTAAATAGAAAACAATAATTAAACAACAATTGTCCGTTTATATCGTAGGTTTTTACCTACGATATAAACGGACAATTGTGACAAATGACATTTCGGACAAATGTTTTGCAAGGTTTTTACCTTGCAAAACATACATTAGGAAATATGTGAATTTATTTGTTATCGTACAGAGTTTATGCAATGGCGAATGTTAATATGTAGATACTTACCTAAATATATAAAAAAAATTGTCATGAAGTTATATAATTTATATAGTGTTGGTTGGACGGATGATGTAAAGTTCGGTAAAAAAACGATAGTTTGAGAAACATTAAATTTTGACGTCTATTTATAGTTTTTAATTTAAGAATTTAATAACTTTTTTAATTTAAAAGAATTTTTAAAGTTGTTGCTAAATTGTTTCACAAAACAATAGAATATGAAGACTCAAAAAATACTTCTAAATTTGATAATTAAATTGCGGGTTCTTTAATTGAATTATTCTTGCTTTTTTAGTGTTTTGAAGTCGGTTTTAAATTATGTTTACAACTTTTGTATATTAAGAATACTAAATCATTTTAAAAAACAACATATATATATATATTAGGTATAGTGAATACCGTCAAAGCAATAATCATATTGCAGTATTGCCTAGAACCCATAAATAAAATGGTAATGGAGTATTGTTCGCTTGTCGACCGTGACACGTTTTTCCGCTGAATATTCCTTGTCATGAAAAAATAAATAAATCTTTCTTTGAAGTTTCGTAAATATTTTCCGTAGGAGATAACTACGCTTATTGAGTGTTTCATTAATCAAACTTCATGGGGACACCTTGTATTGTCCAAAAAATGTAGGACGCTGCGTTATTATTATATTAACTGTGCGTACAATGGGTGAATAATGATTAATCATCTCGAACAGAATTTGGAAATTTTCTTTTTCATTCGAACATATTGCAAAGTAATTTTGTTTTTTGTTGGTTGTAGAATAGTTTGATACCTGCGAATCTTGCATTTAGTTAAAAAAATCTTATCTCCTCATTCTATATTCTATATTATTTTGAAACCAAACTTTTCTCTTACTCCTTTTTTACTTACTTCTCTTTTATTACGTTTTAATTTCAAATCACAGCCTATATCATCTTATTTCATACGTATATATTTTTCAAGAATATCATATAATTTCATATTGATTTTTAAAACATTTAAATTTTTTATTATTATGTTATTCTATCTGATGATTTTTATAAGTTTCACATTTTCCAAGCAATTGCACATCTAAATCGTGGCTTGTATGTACATCTCGCGCTACAAAAATCTCCGGGGACAGGTAGCGACAAACATAGTCGTCGACTACAATGCTGAAATGTAAGCGATGTGTCGTGTTTAGTCAATATACTAAAGAATATTCCGGTTATAGTACTAGAGATAATCTTGTTATTGATATTCTTTGGTGTTACGAGCGGTATTGTATAGAGAGTATATTTTGCTTTGACCACATTATGTCTTGTTAACAGACGTTATGCGGGATGAAACTGGATGTATTGACACAGGGAGCATAGGCTTCAGAGACACGATTAATGTTAAAAATATGTAATCACATTTAACTATAAAATATATTAGCATGCGTACAAGCAGTAATTACTTCCTGCGATAAGTATGGTTAGCCAGAATTAATTGAAGATGTTTTAATCTAACCATGGGGAATCAATCCCAACTTACTAACAAATGCCCTTACCACGTTCTTTGGGTTAAAGCTATTCCCCAGTAAAGCTTCTGTTTGTAGGATGATTCACCACATTTAAGAAGATCGCATGTAATTAAAATGACTTTGTCGCCAGTGCTCATAGGAAATGTATGTTGATTTTTCATACAAACTGAGCAAAACTTGGTGTTAAGAAGTATCTTAACACCAAGTTTTGCTCAGTTTGTTGTTTACTATAAGTATATAGTAAACAGCTGCTTGCGAATACAAAAGCTTACAGACGTGACACAACTGGGGAAAATCATCCCACACCGGGGAAATTCATGAGGAGTTTAGACCATAACACCTTACATATACGGTATACATGGTGGGTTAAAACAGTTAATGTAACAAACAGAGCCAACAGCTAATTATGCCTTCCGGAGCACGGAGGAGCGTGGGACCAACCACGTGGAGAGTCGTATTTTTTCTTAACGTTAACCAGAACACTGGAGTCATTACGTCAACGAGCACATTTTTTAATATTCTTGTAGAGTATTTTCATTTTTCAAAAATTTTCTAATTTTATTACATGATATTATTCACACATGCTTTATTTTCGTTAGTTGACATGACTTATTTATGTAGGACGCTTGACAAAATTTAGATCTTATGTAGAACGGTCATCCAAGAAAGTAGTAGATGTATTTTGATTCAGTTTTGTAGATCATGAAAGATAATATCAGTTAAGTAAATCGAATGAGTGAAATAATTTTCTTCTTATAAACAATTTTTAATTCACTTTAAACAAGATTTTTAGACTTTAAAGTTATAATTAGTGGACTTATCTGTACCTCTCATACAGGCAACCCATATTATTTTATGGGTTGACTGTACAACACTTAACTTGCAAATGATAACTGATAACTAATACTTGCATATGATTAACTTTTGACGGTGAAACCAAATTCTCAGTCGCAAATTGTTTTATGTAATTAGTCATAGGAAAATAGATTCAGAGTTATATGATATTATAAATAAATAATATTGGTCATACATTTATCCCTACTCATTAAGAGGTTCTGTTTTTCTTAGACGACCCCACGAGGCCTTATGACTCATTACATCAACGAGCCTTTCCGCAAGTTGTGATGACACCAGCAAATAAATCAATGTATTCCGATATATTTTTATTTAGCCAATAAAACCGAATGGAGAAAAGGGAATTTAGACAAAATTGACGTCGTTTGGTGCAAATTGAGGATAATGTTATTCGCTTTATTTTTAAAAGACAGAAATAACGAATCGCCCGTCGTGGCTTTTTCAGGAATACTTCAGTCAACTAAGATGGTATTACCTGTTAAAAGAACGTTCATATAACGAATAAATAGTCAGTTTAATCTTAAATAACAAGTGTTGGTATGATAGCTATAAATATATATCCTTCTGTAATATTGAAATAACATTACAGATTAAGGTTAGGGAATCACGCTTAAATCTTTTACATACTATATCTAGGTCATAAAATAATTGTAAATTTAAATCATACTAATATCTTGTATATTATATAACGAAATATACGTATAATTAGCTATTATAGGTAGGTTTTTGGTAACTTGTGGACAAGTTTGCAATTATAATAAATAAATCATCTATTCTTGTCGGAAATTTATTGGTTTAATGTGTAAAAATTGCTCTGTGTTAATTATATGACAAGGGCGGCATTTATCATTTGTCTCCTTTCAAGTGATTCTCTTTATATTACTTTTTTCCACTGTTGTTTCTATATATATATGATTATTCACAAGTCTTTTTTGATAATCTTTTACATAAAAGAATATGATATTTTTTTGTAAGAATGTACATTACATTAATAAAAATTATACGACAAAATTCCTACAGTACTTCGTCGTAAACGTTTAATAACAGAAAAGTTGTCTAAGTTGTTTTTGAATGCCCATTATATATTTTTTCCTTTACGTATTTCTGTTTCCATAATCTAGTAAAATTAAATCTTGTACATATCATTCAAATGTAAAAAACGAGAAAACAGTATCGTGCATGATCCTATCTTGTTAAACAAATATAACGCTTTTTTGTGTGTAGTTTTTCATGCGTGGGGCAGTACTCCATCTCCCTGGCATATACCGTTCTCTCATATTTAATTTAAAACTATACCGTTGCCTGTCTGCTCTCACAACTATAATTTATTTGTTTGCAGAAAAACGCGGTTAACTTGCATGAAACCAATTGAGTCCAACATTTTGCGTTAGAAGTTTAAAAGGAAAAAGTTGCTTACTTTTTTCTTTATGTTCACTAATTTAATGGAATAAGTATATGTAATTAAGCTTAATAAATATTTTTTTTTGCAAATAATAAATAAAATAATAATTACCTACTTTGTTTTCAAAAGCAGTTTTTACTCTATTGCATTTTCAAGTATCTGGGAGTGGAAAAATGAATCACAAAGTTACTTCTCCGACGGTAGTTTTACTGCAAACATCTTAATGATTATTGAAAGTTAATTAATAAATTTGAGAAGTAAAATCTTTAGTTTATTGTATTTCTGTCATAAAGTTGAAAAACTTAACAGTAATAAAACAACCATCCGTGCATTTTTTTTTTATTTTTCTGTAAATCAGCATAATCTATTGTTATATTTCCTAGCCTATACATGTACCACTGCAGGATTTCTTTTATGGGAGTAGTTTCTTTACAATAGTAACATATTAGTAGTTTTTGGTTACACCATGCCCGCCTCATGTGGTTTGGTACGTATTCGCACGTAGTCATAATTAGTAGATCACAAGTTATTACTTTACCGGAATAAAATTGGGCATTTATTAAAGTACTAACGTAACCACAATCGTAGTAAATTGTTGGTTGTAATAGTCTACTTTTGTGAAGGGGTTCCCATTTCATTTCTGTTGAGAGTTTATTTGTATTATTGTGATTTATATCTCAATAATTTATTTTTTGTGTGATATTAGTCTAGATATTTAAAAATTTTTGATAGAGAATATTTTTATGCTGAATGACTTGGTTCTTGCAAATTATATATATACACAGTTTTCTTACTTTGTTTATTCATTATAAATGCTTTGTTTTTAATTACTTGCAGATATGTTTTAGTTTCACTTAACGTTAGTACTATGTAAGTATGGTTCTAAAATAAATAATAATATGAGTAGCACTTTTGCTTTGTTAAAGTACATCAGTTTAGAATAAAACCTAAAGTTAAATACGACTGTATAATATCCAACATATTTATATTATTCGTTTAATAGGATTACTCCAAGAAAGATAAGACTGGTATTCGTAGTAACATTAAACAATTATACCTAACCATAAGCTAAAAGCAGTAGGCTTTTATTTAATAGATTTAATTTTAAAATATTGTTTAACATCTGTAGGTTCCTTTACAACTGTGACATAGAAACGTCGCTCCGTGTATCCTCTACGAAAATGTGACCAATACAAATACTGAGTCGTAATGTTTGGAAAGGACTATTTGATTACACCAATGCAAGGCGAAGAAAGGTCAATAGTGACACGAGGAAAATACTTAAATGATTTCGACCATTACCTAACGCAGTAGTTTAACATCTTCATGTTCAACGAACTTTTCGGTGTGATGTCTCTAGATGTTATGATAATAAATATATTTATATTTATAGTTCTTATATTAATAAGTTTCCAAGCCACTTATGAAGTCTATAATGGGGCTCAATATCTTTTAACCCTTGCCGTAATGCAGGAGCCTTGGCATTGAGTAACTTCTACAAAAAATGAAAACGATCTCGGTTTCATCCGAAAAAGAAATACACAAATGAAGCATCGTTTTCCACATTGGATTCAGAAAGTTCATACGTTTTTTGTTTTATTATTTTATTCAAAGGAGAAGTCCTAAGAACTGTGAATGATGGATCTGTTTTATAACTCCCATTGTCGATCAATAATCATTGTCATATAATCTAGAAAAGACCGTAGTACTACAAGAAGTAGATAGAAAATTAAAAAGGAATTTGGTAGTGGTCGTGCTTGAAACATAGGATGTAGATTATTGCCATCAATATTAAATGGAACTTGGAATTTATCAACGAACACCATTTTTTTAACATAAGGAATGTCCGTTATATTTTAACCTAATACATAATAAGGTATTAATTCACAGCTTCGGAAAATGCGAAACTATTTTTTTATTATGCATATTATTTTAGTATTTGGAAAGGAACAGGGAAAGAATAATGACGTCATTCTCGTATAAGTAATACCGTATTTGCTCTACGAAACGAGGACTTTTCGAAATGTACAACATTTTTACTATCCATATAACAACAATAAAACAGAATGGAATTATTATAAAGCAAAATAAAACAATGAATACCATTCTAAAATCAGCTGGTAATCATTAAATTTGTTACAAACAAGTTGTTTATAGGTGGTGGTGCACAGATGGTTAAATTAATAAAAATTTAAAGACAGCGATGGTAATGGATTCTAGATAATTTTTTAAGACATACAAATAAGTATGAAGAAGTATGATGGATGCTTAGAAGTGACAGTGAGTTCAGCACTTTGCATTGTTTTCACATTACTCAGATTCGATATCTGAGCGAGTGCTCCGGTCAAATCCGATACATTTTTTTATATAAGCGGTACGATTGCGATGATCAAAATGCATCTTATGTAGACCCTAAAATTGAACTTGCGTTTTGTTAAATGGAAGCTTTTTATACAGTCGTAGATTTGATTTTAACGTATGACATCGTTTTATCATGTTGACATCGGTTGTAACGCTTATTACAAACATTAATAATGCGTGTGACACAATGTAATATTCCATAGAGCTTCGCAGACAACCATTCGATCAAATTAATTAATCTAATATACTTATTTGCTACACATGAACAATATTGATTTACTGTAATGTTATTTCGTTATGAAGATTATGAACTGTACTGTAGTAAGAGGTCCGCCGTAGACATGACGTCTCTGAGCGTGAAAGTCAACACATTATTTAAACAAAGTGAGAAGCCATTTATAGACAATGTCTCTAAATTCTATATCTTGTTGGAGAGCCTTATCGGGTTGAACAGATTACCTCTCCTGTTCTATAAATGGAGATATATTGTGACCTCAGTAGCCATCGTCTTCTCTATATTTACGGCTGTGTCTTTATTTTATTCAACGGCAACCTATTACTTTATGTTCACCACCATCATGACTTTGAGTTTTATTGAATACATATTTTGCATTGCATTTAGTTTTATAACGTGGAAACGAACGCAAAGATATTATTGCGAATTGAGTAAATTTGACATAGAAATTGGCTGCCGACCGAAAACAGCTACGGCGTCTATTCGTAATGCAGTTGTGATGGTATTGTTCACCGCATGTATTGGGGTTTTTCATGTGATATGTGATTATTATAAGCAGTTAGTTGATTTGTGTATTACTATATTACCTTTGAGCTTAATTCATTCGTTAGAAATGTTTTACTACGGGCATCTTCTTAGTTTACTTGCTCCGAGATTGCATTTAATAAATTATTATGTTGAGGCGGCTTTATCCACTGGTAAGGACATTGCTCGACCCAAAATTGAAGAGCTAGCCTTTTTCAAACACAAGGACCTTAAGAATGATGAAATGAGTAAATTAATGGATATGTACCACATTGTTATCAAAGCGTATGATTTATTGATCGATGCTATAAAGTGGCAGGTAATGAAATTTTGTACTGTGCTGTGGTTTTTAAAACAATTAGAAAAATTAGAAACATTTATTAATATAATATTTTGTACTATTTTACAGTTAATTATAGTATTAGTTACGTCTTTCGGCATTACCCTTAATGTTTGCTACCATGTGTCACTGAGCATTATTAGAAAAGAGGTAGGTATATTTTTATTTTTATGTTAAAAATGACTCATATCACCTGCCCTACAATATAGTAACCGATCTAGAGATTATTTGTCTTAAATATTTTTTGCAGAATCCTTTTGTAGATATAGTTTCTGATATGGGAATGGCTGCCGTTGAGATGCTTCCTCTTTTCTCGCCTTGTTTGTTTGGTGATAGAGTCCATAATGAAGTGCGGCAGCTTAGGGAAGTTTTGGCATCGAGGCTTTATGAGAATAAATTGGGTGAGTGAAAATTACATTGGACATCATCAGGCATGCTGTTTGTCGCTTCTGCAATCTGCTTGGGTTCTGTAGCCCTAGTGTAAATTAATCGAATTAAACCGTCTCGATCGTGTTTGTCGTTAGTTATTAAATTGTATAAAAATTATAGAAGCGTCTTGCCCGAGAAGTAATCAAAACTTTTTATTATTCATTTGTCAACTAAACGTAAACATTTCGAGACAATTGAAACTTCCACTAGAGTACTGTTATTTTGTTGATCTATTTTTCTTGAAATTGTAGACACAAGTAAATCTTACTTATTATTTAGCACTGCTAACTTAATAAAAAAATGTTAAGTTATCTTCTTATCTTTTGTAATAGCCGAAATTCTCTTATACCCAACCGTTAACTACTAAAAGTTTTGAAATTTTTGGAATGTTATCTAGTAGTGCGCTCTTAATGTTGATTAAATCGATATTTCTAATATTATAGTAAGACTTTGTATTGTTAAAACAATTATGTTTATTTACTTGTTCCGTTTTTTAAGCTAACAATGGATATTATATTTAGTAGTATTATTTGTTTGAGTGGTTGACCCTTTGGTGAGTAGAACAACGTGGTATGTACTTAATATCAAAAATATTAAATGGAATGCGAGTTATTCATACAAAAGTTGATTGTAACGCTTAACACGTAGCATTTCAATTCTCTATCGCTTGACGCTCAATAAGTGATATATATGTACCAAAGTTGAATAAATATTTTGACCTTTTGTCTTTAAGCGTTAAGAGGATTTCTCACATAGTAGCTACTCAACAAGTATAAAGATAGCCGTGCCAATTCTGTTTTATATTATCTTTGTCGCTAGGTATATTTTTATGGTATGTAGACAAAGGTAACTAGTGTATTAAAAGAACTAAGAAGCGTCTTACTTACAGATGATATTTCCTGATATGTCAAGTGGTGTGATTAGCATTAAGCGATATTCTTAATCGCTTATAATTTAAAACATCTAAAATAACAGATACTAAGAAATGCAATGATTTATGGACAGACTACTAGTTTGTCGACTCACTTACTTGTTAAAAAATTAATCAAAGTAAATAGCATATATGTGGTATTTTTTATTTTACGCCATAGATTCTTGTACTGAACAGATACTGAATTTAGTATTCTCAGCGTATGACGAAAGTGTATTTTCATTTTCAGATAAGCCAGGTCGTAGCGCCGCACGGGCACTCCTAGCTCTGACCGAAGCACGTGACCTTTCGTTCTCGCTTTTACGAATGCTTCAAATCGATATATCCTTGCCATTCAAATTTATTGGTCTATTAGTTACGTATTTGATTATTTTGTTGCAGTTTGAAAAAGTTATTCACAGTACAAGTACTTAGAAATATAGGTTTATGGATCTGAATAAGTACTTATAATAATTGTGTACATGATACATAGGTCCTGTTATACAACAATACATCTGAGCACTTGTAAGGATATATATGTGTCTACTTTAATTTACTTTATTATAATTATATGGTTTTGACTTGGAAATATGTTTTTTGTTTATATTCAAACTAAAATGAAAAATTGTATACTCAAAATGAATTTATAAAGTTATGAATACGACTAATGTTCAACTGAAAGTGTCTGTAGCAGTAAATATATTTTTAACGTTAATGAGGTAACATTTATTTATGTTGTTATTTATTTTGAATATAAGAGTAATAAGTGTGCTGAAAGCAAGTGTGGTCTATAGACTAGCACTCAGTACTGCTAATAAGTAGTGCCGTGACCTTCAACAAGCCATCTTTGCGATAGCTTGAGGTTGCAGTGAGTTTTTCACGAAGTAAAGTTTCCTATTTCAGTTAAAATATTGTTAATAATCACTTTAACACGATGTCACCCTAAATATAAATACTCACTATATTTAATGTCCATTATATTGTTTGCTATTGAGCTGATGTACAATAAAGATTTATAAATAAATAATAATTAAGCAATGTCACGTCATTGTAATGATTCATTCTGTATGACGAGAGATATCATTCTGTAAAACAATAATTACATAAACGATATTTTAATTTGAATAGGTTTAACATTATCTTTTGTAACTTAAGAACTTATAAGCCTGCAGGGACATTTCTTTACAATAGACTATTATATGAGTAGATGTGAGAGTTACCATTTTAAATAATGTATTGTAGTTTTTTGTCTTAAAAACTGCGATAAAGAGTAATATTAATATTGGAGTACCCAGTTGAAAATTGTGGAGGAGTCATAGAAATAAATTATAGAAAATTACGATTAACAAATCTGTAATTTGTAAAGAAATCAATCCTGCTGGGTCTATATTAGAATCATAATGGTTTTCATTTAAAAACACTGGTATATTAAAAATCACGTGCCGATGAATAACGCGTTGGTTATTCGTCAAAAATTTTATAATTCGGAGACTACCTAAGCCATTTTTATTCAAGTAATATGTTAGTACCTTTACTTAACTACTTGATATTCGAAAGATGACTGCTTATAAAAAGGATTTTTGTATTCTAAAAACCCATTTCCCCTGCTCGTACAATTGCGTGTCGACATAGAAATTTCATAGCATAATATATTTAAATGGGCCGCAAGTAAGCTTTTTTGATCGTGCCTAAAGTCCAGATGTGGTCTTTATATGCACTTTAATTTATTGAGTCGCGATATTTTTTCACAGAAACTTTGAGACAATTTAGAAACGAATGGTTTGGCAAGGTTTCAATCTTTTCTAACTTTCTCTTTTGTCTGCTGTTTCGATCGATAACGGGGATTAAACAACTGAATGTTTTGTCTTAAAATTGGTTGGAATGAATTTTAATGAGAGCCGTTATCCCTAAGTGCTTTCGCATTATATTTTAATAACATTATATTTTGTTGATGTTTACTTGTTTGTTTTATAATATACAAGTGACGTTTTAACTATTAAATGTAATACACAAAACGTCATTCAATGATTTAACTTTGCTTGGAAATATTATCACGTATTGTTTGGGATGAATACGAAAATCTGAAATATTTTGTATGTAAAATTATGAAATCAAAAAGTCACCTCTGCCTGTCGACCTCCGTTAACTGGAAGATTTTGCAAATGGAATGCAAATGTTGCCGAGTATTCTGACAGCGCAATTGTACGCAGACGGAGATTAACATAGGTGTAACTCTACATACGTACATTTTTATACATTTTTATTGATGATTCTTAATTTGGGCTACATAATAGGTGTGAGAAACATTATTTATAATAGTCCTTATGTTTATAATTATGTGCAACTACTAAAAGCAAAATAATTTCAATTATCTCGCAGTCGCATTTTGGATGTATACTATTTGCGTCCTAAGGCCGAAGAATTGTTCATAATTACCTCTTTCCACTCTTGTAAATATTTTCAATAGTAATAAATATAAATTAGTAATCAGGTAGCACTATGGTATCTGACCTGTATTATAGTTGCGGAATACAAAGTTATTTATAGTGCACGCAGGGTTACACCTGTCTTATTGTGCTTTTTATCTAAATGGTTTTAATTTAGATGAAAAGCACAGCAAAGGACCAAACATTGCCTGATTGTAAGAAGTACCAGAAGTCGATAGGTGCAGATAGCAAGTGCACGAGACTTGCCGGTTCAAAAGGAACCTTTTCACGCCTCTTGTAAAGAAACCTATGTAAGGCGCATAGGCTCAGCAGTTAAGTGCTTAAAAATGAAATTGGCGTTTTGTCATACTGACCACTTTACTATTATTTTTGACGATAACTGAATCCTGTATGATATTCAGAATGCTCGTCGCAATGGCTAAATCCTGAAGAACCCGCCAAATACCGCAAACGAAAATGATTCAGAAAAATTACTTGTGAGTATTTATTAGACTAGTATTTGTGTCATTCGCTACAGCTAGCTTTCTAAAACCTGGCTAAATGATTACCGCAAATATCTATTGTCAGCAACAATGATAACAATTATAGTTAAACAATCGAGGCTGGTTAATGCCCTAAGCCACTCCGGCTTCAGGACAATGGTAGACCACACACTGCACCATTAATTGTCTACCATTTGTTCTGTAATTTCGATATCTTCATTCAAGGAAAAAAGTTCAACTCCGACGTGGCAGTCCAAACCGCTCTCAGATAGTTTATTGATCCCTGTCCCAATATTTTTTTTTAGTAAAGGGATCATTGAACTACCAATGAAATGGCTAAAGTGCATAGATAACAATAGGGCGTACTTTGATTAGTAAGAATAAGTAGAGAATAGTTTCGAAAATCCCCAATAAATTCTCGAATATCGCGGCTCTATAAATTAAACTTAACTTCGTTGTGTATCTATTGTAAGGTTTATTTAACGTAACGTTTTCTTATCTGAATTCCAGAAAAAGGTCCTGTTAAGTCGCTAATCCAATTATAACCTCAGAGATTTGTGAAACTCGGTGCGCAAATTAGCGCAATAGAGCGCTGTCTAATTTAGTTAACTTAATTTCGCTGTATTATAATCTTTCAACATTGGAGGTATGAACGCTATATATAGTGTAAAGATTACAATACGACTTTGCATAAAAACATTAGTAGTAACTTAAAAAAAAATTGTCTTTACTACTTTTGTGAAAAAAACTATAACTTTTATTAACATAACGATTTATTTTGCTTTTTTACATTATCAAGTTTATCCAAGTTAATGTTTTTAGTCTAATGGGCAAACATATTAGAGCTGCTATAGAAATTCTGAGTGACTTGCAAATTATCGCGGTAGTGTTGAAGTTTCTACAAATTTGATGAGATGTCGTATGACTTGTGAATCTAGTTGGCGTCTCGGTATTCCGTTTACATATGCGTGTTAATAGGAACTCGAAAGGAACAGAGCAATTAGTAAGTTGTAATTGACATAATTACCCAATAGCTGGAATTTAAACATGAAGTTAAAGTAAGAAACTATCTAGTAATATATAGATATGTTAGCATTCTTGGTATTTTGGCGGGAAACCATGATTATATCGATAGTGGCAAAAGGGTAAAAAATATTATATGAATTCAACGGAAAATATTGATATTTCTGCTTTCGTGTCTTGTTTTATATGTCACACCACGTATTTGGAAAATTATAAAATTTACTTCAAATTTCATTGTATAAATTCAAAAAATATGTAAACAGGTGCCATGCAATATGTACGAAATGTAAATAGGCCAAGCCCTGAATATTAACTTATTCTTTATGACTTGGATTCAGTTTCGATTGTTTTGAGCATTATAAATAAGTTATCATATGAATTTAAAAAGTAAAAATATCTGAGCAGTACTTTTATCGGAAAACGGTTTTTCCCAGTACACAAAATATCAAAATATCACCAAAACCAATTAGTATGAATGCAGTATTTTATGAGCACCAGAGCAGCAAACCTACGGGATGGTTTATTTTACTTTTTTTTTAATTTTATTGTTTGCCGAAACTGAAATCTAGATGCGGGTTTTGAACAGTGTATATGCACTCTGTTAAGTTCAAAACCCGCAACTCAATTTCAGTTTCAGATTAGATTATGTCAGATTATGTTCGCCTTAATTATATTCATTTACATTAAAAGTAAACAAATGTAATTAGGTATATTCTTACCATAATAAACCACGGAAAAAGCTTGTAGATGTGTCAATTTAGCAAGGGGTCCCAACAATTGGTTTATCCCTGTCATATCCGATCCCAAAGCCAAACTTAATACAGACTCAACAAAAAACGTGATGCGAATACGAATTGTTGTTGCAGAACCGATTCTAAATATACCCACATATGGCACTTTTTTGTTAGTCTACAATTTAGTCTCTTTGTTAAAAGATTACACAAACGTAAAACCTTTCCCGTTACACCTATTTCTTTCTAGGTCCTTTCCTAAAAATCAATTCAGGAAATCGTAACAAACGTACTGAAAATAACGGTTCATTGGAAGATAAAGTTTCATCAATTTAGATTCCGGAAAAGTAAACAAGCTTTGAAGAATTCGGTAATAAAGTTTATTATTGTACACGAGCTATATCTTAGTATTTACCTCGTAATAGCGAGAAACAATTTAGAGTAATAATATTTCCATGAATTCCTTGCTCAGCCGTTGACGACTCAGAAAAATTGGAGAAAAGCTAATTTGGTTTGAGCAGGGTTGAAGAAAATGTAATTTTTTCGGCACCTGCACATCGGTCACGGAGCGAAGACACGATTCGTCTTCGTTACCGACAAGCCTTCGTATTCTTGCCGCGGAAAGCCCGCATTCGTCATGAGAAAACTGCTTGTATCCTGGATCTTATGGTTGACATCTTTTGAATCTGTCAAAGCCTTACTGTTAGACTAACGAACAACTATTGAAAGCTATATAATTATATTACTATAAATTTTTCGCTTGTATAATTGGTAATTCAACCCCAATGAATACGATAAAAATATGTTTTTCCAAGTGTAATTGGTGTTACAAAAGGAACTTTTTATAAAATAATTTTCGTATCATTTTATCAATCTACAAAATAGAATTCCATTTTCAAACATTTTTCTCGTTTGTTATTGACAAAATGTTAGTGCCTTACTTATCTAAAGGGATAAGTTACACCGGTATCTCGGAGCAGATAAATAAAAAACAAAGTTGTAATACATAGCTGGCTTCACTCCCCTTGAATTTATCAAAAAAATGGGAATTTTGGCACATTAATGGCGGGTCGGTCAATAATCACATATATCTCGTTAATAAATCCTTACCTTACACACTTATGAAAAAAAGACCAGGTAATTTTAAATCAAAAAGTTATGTTTGATGGGAAAATTGCTTTTTCACTGCGTCACGAATGGTAATACTTCCATTACGTCAAGTCATGATTTCCATTACACGCATTACTGAAAACAAATGTTAAGACGAACCTGAAATGATGGTTCGATATTTTATTATTTAAATAATTTGTTTGGCTGCCTTTTAAGTATTTTTTTTTCTTGTCTCTCAAGTCTTCACACCATTCGACTAAATTCCGCCAAAGAATCCATTTCAAAACGTAAAGTTAACATGAAAATTTATTTCGTTTTATAAAGTTGGATAGCTCTAGAAAATTTATAGGTCTCAGGTTGAGTTGAAGTCAAAACTTTATTTTTTTCGGTGAAAATAAAACATTAATTATATTCTAATTCTGGCAGGTTGACATTATTTAGTTATTATGAGAAAGTGTCATAAGAATGTATTATGAGAATATGAAAGACCATTGGTAAAATACCTTTAAGTGATCAGTACTGTTAAGCTTTAAAACTGTTTTTATTCGGCTTTCTACGCATCATCATAACGCATCACAGCATACACTCTTCTAAAACAGTGTGATAATGTTAACTCCGCGTTATTACGTCTCTGGATTTTCCTTAATTATGAGCTTATTAAGTTCCATAGTTACCGCGGTTACTGTACTCTCATCAGATTCACTGATAACACGCACCCGAAGTCTTAAGATTAACGTAAGTAATAACGAAGAAAAAGGCGACATCTTCTTCCTGAATTCATAATGAAAGGGAACTTTATTACCTCCTGACTAAATTATATCACTATCACTCACTGTCATCTGTCAACACCCAATTTATCGGCCCTGGGCCCCGGTAATGCACCTACTTATCCTGTTGCCAAACTCAGCAATATTTCAATGGAAACGCTTCTCATTTTCCCGGTAACCCTTCAAAACTATAGTCTTTATATCATTTTTACTGTAATACAATACACTGTAAATGGTAACAAAAATGGTACTTAAAAATTCTTCATTTTTAAAAACTTATTCAAATTGTAATTTTTAAGTTCTTTTTGGTACATCAATATGGAACCTTGGAAAAACATTTTTTTATCGTATTCATTGGGGATGCAATTTATCAATTATAAAAACGAGACATTTAAGGTAATATTATTATATAGATTTCAATGTCCTTCAAAGTTTGTGTGTTTGTCTAACGGTCAGACTGTAACAGATTCGAAAAATGTCGACAAAAATTGCATTAAAATACAATATAGGAAATAAAATATGCCTACAACTTTGAATTCCAAATTCAAACAACGGTCAATTTTATAATAATTTATTTCCTGTGCCCTGAGAAAACGCTGCGCGGTTTGCGCATTTCGCTAGTGTCATGTAAAAATTAGGGAAAAGAGTTACTCGGAAAGGGAAGGAAGATAGGAATAATCAATTGGGGATCAGGTAAATATGGAGAAAATATAAATATAATTATTTGATATATTTAAACATATACGATAAATTACTAATTAATTATTAATAAATAAATTATAATGAAAGAATGGATTAATTAAAATGAATCATATTTTTATATTATTCAAAGTAAAAAACGCTATAATACATTTATAAACCGCAGTATCATGTGTATATGACAAAGTGACAAGGTTTATTGGGAATGGAATTTTCAGGGATAAAATACCATTCCAAAAGGAAGATCTTTGATATTTTGGACAGGAAAGCGCTTTAGGTTGACTGTATAGAAGTAAGTCACCACCTGTTCCCAATAAAACAGCTTTCCCAGCTTCACTCCACGATGAAGGTCAATAAACATTTAATTATTCATGCTTACCGTATGTTGAGTCATTTGCTGTGCTTTATATATAAATAAAAAAAATAATGACAATTTTTAGAAAAAAGTTGTTAAACATTGTTGTTACGTTTTTGGCAGACCAAAGCCATTTTGACTATGCATGAAGTAACAAAAGTGAAGTTAGTTTGATTTATATGAGAAGAAGTCACGATTAGCTGACAATTCCATCCTATTTTTATTTTGACTGCGTAGCATAAAGTAGTTTCGTTTAGCTGCCATTTGTAAGGTGAGGTATGGTAGGTGCTATACTGAATGCGAAATTTTGAGAGTTACAGTGGTTCTAAACACAGAAAACTACACGAAAAATGAATGAAGTGAATTGAACGCTCAGGATTTCATTAGCTTTGTGTTCTTCTAACGAACCAAAATATAACCACACAAATCGAAATGAAATTGACAAAATATCTAATCCACTATATTCTGCTGTAGCTAATTTTGCCGCGTAACGAAATTATGCACACAAATATATAACGCAATCTTATTGGTATCGGAGTTCAGGAAACGTGAGCTGCATGCCGTGGAATTAAATGAACAAAGGACAAACCTGTGGAAGACAATACGTGATGCCAATATTGATCAAATGTTCCTGGATATGAAAATTGATGAAAACGACAATTTTAAATTTACTTATTTGAACATTTTTTTTGTTTTATTAGATTTAATTTCCATGAAAAACGGCCTTGAGTTTGGACACACATTAAATCTGGCCAGCCCGTCGTGGCCTAAACAAGATAATCATCTTTTGTGTCAAGTTTGTTTATACTTAACTTCTTAGTTTATTACGTTTGAAGCTCAATATTATTAAAATGCTCGCTATGAAATAAAAATATGAAAAAGAGTCATATTTGTTTAACTATTTGATGATATGCCGCTCGACGCTACAAAAGAGCTGCTTTCGTAATGGAACGTGGGTTTCACCATCATTTTCATCATCATCTACAGACTATATACGTCCCACCACTGGGCACAAGCCTTCCTACATGGGAGAAACACACAAGAAGTTGGTACCATAGCACAACCACACTGGCCCAATTTAGCTTGTTGAGTGAAATCGGTTGTCATAACAACCGCGACCAGCATGGCATGCGAAATAATATTTTTTGTCTACTCAGATGTGGTTTGGGTTATCTATTTAACGTATCATCTGCATTCAGCTCGTCTGGTGTGAACTCGTAAACAACGAGATGGAGGGACTGAGTTACTTTCTGTAACTTTTTTACACTTTTGTTCGAGATAGGGAAATGGAAAGTTTAAAAAGGGAAGTTTTTCGAACACCCTTACACCATCTTTGCAGTGTTTATTTTTAACATAAAAAAACCATCACTCGTAAACATATCAGCCGTATTACTGAAGAAATACTCTATACAATGGATCTTGCAACTGTTTTTGGGATAAATAATTTCATACCCACGATGTTGGTTTGAGGCAGAACAACTATTGCCTCATGAACTTGCACCATTTATCAACTTAAGCCTTAGACCATGATGAACTTTATACAATTAAATTCATTTCATGTCTACTATTCACAGATTTTTAAATTTATTTATTTAGTTATTTTATACTAAACAAAGACATCTAAATAATTTAAGGATTTCGACGACTACTAACTTAATTAAGTGGATACAGAGCCAAATAGATACCTCCAAAGATGTTTGCGGTATTCAATCGAGGAGTCAAAATGTATAAGGAAAAGTTTATATATATCTTCTTCTTACCACTTCACAATAGATCATTCTATTATTTTCAATGAGTTTTTCATCCTAATACAAATAATAAGTTTACATAAAAATATACAATAGCAGGTTTTTGTGTACCATAAAAAGATCCATTATATTTTTTTTTCGTCTCGCAACCTTAGAAACTCATTTTACTAACAAAACGTCTTGGAGAAGCCTACATTATCTTTTCCTCTAGGATAATTTTTTATGCCTTTAAATAATGCGCGGGGCGAGATAAAAACCATCTTGTTACAAACAAAATTCTCTCACATCTGCGCTGTGAAACGTTTGTTATTCGATTATGCAATTGTAATTTCTATTACTTATTTTATTTAGAAGTAAGAGCTTTACTGACAGAACTTTTAAAGGTTTCGAAGTTTAAGAAAGAAGCAAGTTTGGTATAACCACGAAAATATTCCATTACACTTGGCTTCCTCCGAGGGGGATTTGGAATATTTATTGTTTTCAATGAAACAGTTTCACTGAAAATCTTCAATTTATATTCCCCAACCGTTGTTACTTTCAACATTGTTTAAGGATAACATTTATATTTTAATTTGTGAATGTAATATATAGTCCTTTATATAATTGTAAAGAGCGAATACAGATAAAAATATCTGAAGTACTTGTACTATACGATAACGAAGTATCGTATTCGGACAACTTCTTTTTTATTATGTCAAAAACTGTCAAATTCAAATATTACTTCGTTGTATTTTGGATTTCAAGGTGTGTCTCCCTCTGGTCCCATAGTTCCCACATGTAAGAGAGCTAAATGTTTTTTTCCCTTACTGTATATGTCACGCTCTCACGGTGGGGCTGGCGGTGTTTAAATAAGGTGCTTGTTTATAAATAGATGCATCAATGTTGCAGTTCTGACTAATTTTAATTGCAAACGTGTTATTTAATACTTTGAATTGTTTTAATAAAATGGAACTCAGCGAATTTTAAATGTCATTTGTTTTTTCATTTTGATAATTACTAATATAACGGTACTTTTCTAAAATATAAAGTTGTAATTTTTAATTAATTTACGTGATTTGTCATATAGAGAGGTCATTGTTTCTTTCCATATACAGCCCATAAGCTCACAGTTATTTTTGTCATTTTTTTTTTGTTAAATTTGTCCCTATTAAAGGGATGACAAAAGGAACTGAAGACCATACAGCCATGTTTTACGTAATTTTTTCTTTATTAACGGCTCCAGGATACCAGTGCAGTATCACTTTGCACGACTTCTTGGAGTTTTGAGCGACTAATGGTAGGCCCCACTATTATTGTTAATGACCTGGGAAATTTAAAAAAAAAATGGAATGCAATGTAAGCGATAATGATAAGATGAAAATAGAGAGTTATGTTAATACATGTTAAACATAAATGACATTTAAAATAACGATAAGTGTTTACTCACGTCCACTGTGTGTGATGAATATTAGATTGAATTAAAATATTTATTTTGTATCATGGTTTACGACCTTGACGACATCCATTAGCATATATTTCAATGTTTTTTGGTAATCTGATTGGCTTGTTACGTCATCACTGAAGCGATTCACGTTTAATTCCAATTTTTTTTCACTCGAATATTTGAAGATGAATGTTTATTATTTGGAAGATTTACTGTTACGATAAGTATTCAGAAA
Source organism: Acentria ephemerella (assembly GCA_943193645.1). Taxonomy (NCBI): domain Eukaryota; kingdom Metazoa; phylum Arthropoda; class Insecta; order Lepidoptera; family Crambidae; genus Acentria; species Acentria ephemerella. The sequence goes on from OW971891.1 coordinate 5,370,264, forward strand.
ATAAGTAATATTGGACCATTATCCTTAAACAGAGACACTAAGTCAGCAGAAATGAAATGACAGGCTATTTCTAAAAAGTGCTGATCTAAAGTAGGTATATAATATTTTACTGCAGACTTAGTTCGTTAACCTTCTTGGCCAAAGGCCCAGTTGGAGGATTGTGTCTCATCTGTATTTATATGAAACGAGAGCACATAAAGTAAAAATGATAATAACCCACAGATTAAAAACCTTGGCAGTATAACAGTGAAGCATTAAGCGCCCTCGAGTGAGGCGCGAGACGAGACCCCTTTTAAGTCGTCGACTCGCCGCGTCAGCGTTACTCCAGTGCCGTTCTTGAACCATTTTAGGTGCCTAACTATAAAATACATTAATAGGTGATGAGTCTATGCGATGACAGGATGATTTATGAACCATTTACTGGAGCCATGAATCCTGAATTATGGAACTAGAGCAAAGGGGATTTGATGGTAAGTTAGAAATATATATACCCTACCTTAAATATAAAATCTTAATAAAATCTTAAAATCTCGATCATTAATATTAATTCAATGACTTAAAAACTCCATTTTCCTGCGACTCGATATAGTACTTTCTATAAATCATCATTAATTGTAATTTACATTTTGTATTGTAGTTTTCCTAGAACAGCTAAGATTTTTACTTTTCGATCGATGACATTGAAAAAAGAAAATATAGAGGTACCAGGAATATTGAATAGGAATTTGGTTAGATGGATATACATAAATTATTCTCTCGGTGCTGTGTATCACTCCACGCGCTGTCTCTGCGAACTAACATTTTTCCAATTCACAGTTTCAGTACCCCCTCACTCCTCTTACTGAATGAAATTGTATATGGGGTATTGAAATTGTTTTAGGATTAAAAAACTTCTTAAAATCTCTGAGTAATCAAAATTTCAAAGGATTGAAGGATTCCAATTTCAAAGGATTTCCACTCTTGTTTTCAAATCACATATCAATAAATCGCGTTTTAGGTTTTAATTAATATATATAAACACATATTCATATAAACATAAAACCTTCTTAAAGAATTTAAGCACTGCAAAATAAAATATTGTTTATAGGGTTAAAAAATTACCACAGGTAATAAAATATTTAGGTCATTATAGTGTTAAAATCTTAGTCAAATAATAAGTATGTACTATAATGTAATGGGTAATAGAAGATTAACATCTTTAACATAGCCTAACTTTTTGTATGTAATTAACTAACTATTGTATGTAAAGCCTAAAATCTTGATATCAATAGATATTTTGCGTTTATAATAAATATAAGAATGGTAAGTGGTAAGTTAATAAGTGGTATTCTAATTCAAAGTTTGAACTTTATCAATGTGTTAAAACAGCTCTACTGATGAAACTTATATTCTATTTCATTATTATTACTTACCACTTCTGGAAAATATAAACCAAAGCTATGTCTATAAATTAATATATCGTAATTTACGATGCGTTCGGCTTATACTTGCCAATGTAGAGAAGCCTTTATAACGGGATACATTATGGAACAATAGCATCATCTAATGGAATCCATTGTGAACGTTAACCAAAGATGTGAAGGTAACGTTTTCCGCACTTCGCAGGACCATCTCGGAATACTAATTTGAATAAAACCGTCGCGTCCGGACTTCAACGAAAGAAGTTTTCTTTCAACGTAAAAATGCTGAAGATTTTTATTTCCTAATTAAAAATCTCATAATCTGATTAAATGGAAGTGTCCCCCAGATTATGTATTCAATTAAACCACAGCGTACACTACAAATGTAGATTCACATTCATTAGAACGACTGCGCCGAATGTGGTTATCTTATTTGCTAACACAGTTTGTAACTTGGGCTATCTAGGGAAATTGTGCTCCGAAGTAATGCCTCAAAGGTTATTCTAGTGTTGTTTGAGTTAGCATACGTTTAAGATTACTAATATCCTGTTCAACATAGGTGTATAGCATATACTTGTATTATAAATTATAGTATACTTATGTTATCGAAAGTTTATCTGTATATATATGTCTTTGGCATTTAAAATAACCTGAAATTTCCTTTGTCCGTTTTTCATTATGCATTTTATTATGCATAAACAGACTACATTTATATATTATATATAAACGTAGTCTGTTTTTTTGATTTCATTTTCAAGTATAATCTGATCAATTACAAGTATGATTTTTAAGATGTGTATTGAGTAATGCATCTCTTAATACAAAAGAAAATATTATGTTTCACACAATACTGTCGATTGTATGTATAAAGGCCATTGAAACCGCTAATGTCAATGCATATTTGGCTTGTGGCCAGGGCCCTATCATAAAAAGTTCATTAATCATACCTATACCGAAACGGACAGCCTTTCCCTATAATTGATTACTTAAATATATGTAGTAATTCTCATAACATTAAGACTTAAATGGCAAAGCCTATATGTATTTATATTATATGGAAGTCACTATTATATTTCAAAAAGACGAAATAATAATTATATACATCACATGTATTTCTTTTTAAAAATATATATTAAATAAGTTTTTTGTACAATTGTTGTCCTTGATTATTTATCACTCTTATCTTTTTGTGTGAAGGTATATCTATTAAAAAATTATAAATTAATTAAAACTACTTTGTTATGACAATAATATAGTGATTCATCAAACATCAAATTTTAATATTTTGTAGATAAATATTACGGAAGCTTCGTTAATGTGCGACATTGGATGCTAATGATCACTGAATTCTGATAGCGGTACGTGCAAGAAATATTCAACATTGAATTGAATTCCATCAGGATTCTCCATCTCGATTTAGAATATCTTACATTGAAAATTTATTCGATCGAAGGTGGAAAAAATATCAAAGAGAAAGGAACCCTAAGGCGAGAGCAAGAATTCACAGACTGGAGTCCGACATGGAATGTGACGCTAATGAACAGGATCAGTCGATCAGATAGAGCACACCTCCACCTCTCTCTCTCTTAACCATAAAATAAATACACAAGTCGAAGTTAATTAAACCGCATTTGACACAAACAAGATGTCTCCTGTTGCTCAGAGGGCGTATTTTTGAATATGATCTGATGCATTATTAAATTAAAATTGTCAAAGGGAGATAATATAACATCCTCCTCGCCTCGGGGAATATTAATTACGTCCTGGGTTATTTTAATACGGTTGTAGATATCAGATTTGCTAATATAATGTCTCTTTTAAAAGATTACTCAAATAAAGATATCACATAATGAATATTAGTTGTGCGACTAATTTACTGAGCTTAAGTATGTAAAGGTGTCGATAAACATTTTCTCCGTTCTTATTTTATTGAAATATTATTAAAACAAGTGTAAATTTTTGCATGAATTATAAATAATCATAATGCATTAATATACATTTTTATATGATGCATTAAGTATATACCATTAACTTCAGATACAAACAAAAAAGACAAAATATGCAGATATTGCATATTTTGTCTTGACATTTAAGAAGCGATGACGTCTCAACAAACTTTAAATTACTTCATAAAAAAAATCTAAAAACCGATTTTAACACACTAAAAAAGCAAAAATAATTAAGAAGCTAGCTAAATTAATTAAGAAGCAATACAAAAATCAAATAATTTTTTGGAGTTGGTGATAAGTTGTTTCGAGAAACAATAAAAAGTAAAGCTCCGACATCTTTGGTGGTAAGTTTATAAAGTTAAAGATGATGGGTGACCGTTAGTGTTGTCAACTTACCTGACTGTTTCTCGTTGTTTAAAAATACTTGAATAGCTTTAAACAAAAATATGAAACACATAATACGTGCCTATAAAATTTCATTTCATTAGTTTGCCTATAGTTGCCCACTATATCAGGAGAGTACTTACTCTATCCAATAATATTGAAATTTATATTTGACAGCCAAATTGATAGTGAAATAGATATATAAATACAAAAAGTACTTACAGTGGAACATAGAACCTCCTTATTTTTTGACGACAGATAAAAATATAAAAAAGGTACACAGCATGACATCATTATCATATCAGGTAAGTACCTTGCATTCAAAGATATAAGACGCGTTATTTTATGTGGGAAATATGACAGAATATTATGATGTTCTTACCAAATGTGCTATAGCAATTATTGTATTTAAAAAAAACCGTTGCTTTCATGTCATTATTATGAGAAAACGTTCTATAAATTATGGAGGCAATAATACGACATTCAATTATAGCCAATGATTTTAATTATACATCTTAGTTATTTAGTATCTATCCTGTGTGATTGTGTTGCTCTTGCTAAGAAAAGAATGGGTTTGTTTGAGACCACACTCTTGAAGACATAAATTTGCAGATCCCAATCACATCTGAAAGTGTGACTTATATTTAACTATTACCTGTAATTACTAAACGCAATCAGATTTTTTTCTGGATAGACAGCCTATTGTAGTAAAACAAGTTTCTGCAATAACTCAGCTTATATTTCTATAATAATATTCTACTGCACAGTATGACTATCCTAGACACCTTTCCAGTGAGAAGTGAAAAACTAAATGTCGCTTTACAGCTAAACTCAACAAGACAGACGAGACTTTTTAACATTGACTTTTTAATTATTATACAACTTCCGGTCTTAAATTTTATCTACGAGAATTCATAATGACAAAAGAAGGTATAATTATTAAAATAATTTTAACAAATTCAGTCATTAGTATAATTTGGCATTTGTTTAAAATAAAACCAAAGTACTTCCGTTTATTTTTATCATGACTTTTTTATTTGAGCTGGTTTCAAAAACGGAAGTTAAACTTGAATACATATAATTATTATTTTGTAAGTACATTTGCTTTTTAAAATTAATCTACACGTTTTTAATATTACATTATAAAAAACCACACCACTATATATATAAAAGCGTAGGCTTTTATTTATTATAAAAAGTATTGTATGGCAGATCCTGTAATTTAATACTGTCGTGTACCTACACGATATTGACATAATATAACACCGGTACTAGAAAGCACCAGTGGCACAATAATTATTTCACGCTGCTTCCATTCTATTTTGGATAGTAGCCTTTGTAAGGCGTCTATAATACCGGCTGCAATGTTTATTATTTAAAACTTAATCATTATTATTGTTTTGCATCGGTTTTTGTTACCCAGTTTTGTTGCCAATGGGCAATATACAAGTAGTAGGTATCGGCTTTTGTATATAAGTACACTTAGTTGCTTAGTTTCAGTGTTTACAGTATAATGTGAAAACTTGATTGCCTCAAGGCCGGGCATATCAAGCACGTCACGTTTACTCGCACTTCCGTGGAGTTACGTCACAGGATATATGTGGGTCAACAAATAAATCTTCACAGTATAACAGTTATGTCTATCATTTGTCCAGGCGTAAGATAATACATGTATAAAATGACTGAGGCAACGCTTTGCGGTTGCCTATTCATTTTTTTATACGTACCTATATATTTTTTACATTTTTGTTTAGATTGACACAATTTATTGCACATGTAACACTGTATATGTTTAACAGCGCTATTTCTTTCTGTGAACCTGCACAACTCTCAGTCTTAAAAATTATCTGAAGTTGCGAAAAAATCTGTACTTACAGCTTATCCAGCCAATTTTAAGTCAATTTATTCAAACAGCAATAAAAATCTTGCTAATTATGTATACGATTTATATAAACACAAATCTCTCCAAAGAGACTCATTATACAAAACCCTATGTAACTAGATTAGGTAAATTAAGGAGCATATAGAGACTGTTTCTAACTTTTAGTAAATGGAAATGTAGGTAAAAACTAAGCAAGGGAAAGTAACTTACGATATACATAAATAACTGCGAAGCCAATTGCGTTGGCAAATGACTTTACTAGTGGTATAGGCAAGACTGGGATCTTATGTAGAATAATTCATTCTAAGGGGCTTACTAATAACCTTCGCCTAAGTCTTGTATAGTAATACAATTTTATGTCTCTTTTATTAAAATTAAAAGTGTCATTTGAATGAAGGTACAATAAACATTGTATAAAATCTTATACAATGTAACCGTGAAATAGAACAAGAATTTTTTTATAAGCTATTTACTAACAAAACATCACCGAAGAAACCCAATAACATTATGTATTTTTTGGTTTTAAGAATTAGTTTTTCTTAATAAAGAAGTTTATAAATAAAAATATATTTTATGATGTTTTAAAGTTGTCAGTTGTACTACAACTTTAGCCATTTCTCTAGCAAAGTAGTTGGTTGAACACAGCAAACAAACGAAAACTAATTAAGTGATCTTGGCAATGTGAAGTAAGCTTTGTTGAGTGTTCCTATTCCCACCTTTAATTAGCATAAATTCCCAATTAAAATCTTTGCTATATCTGCCAACTTTCGCCAGGTTTCGCATTTGTGAATGTTATTTTCATTTGGTTTACTTTAGGTAGTCCTCTGAAATTTACTTTTCCATTACTATGTGTACGTATGTTTACGTTAACATTGATTATTTTATAACTCGACTGTAATCATTATAAAACGCTAACGGTAATCATTTTAGTATCTTATTGCATAAAAAAAAGAATAATAAAAAATAAAAAGCATAACAACGAGGTGGCGCAACTCACGGTTATTCAGAACTATTGCCTTTAAATATTTCCAGCATGACGTGTAGGTAACCTCAACGGCGTCAAAAACTCTCTGTATTTATCAGTCGTTTAGCTAGTGGTGGGTAGGACTGTAAACGGAAACACTCTGTGATACTTTCTAGCTCAAATAATATAAAGAGACCCATTTTGCAGCAGGGGCTACCAACTAACTTCATGATATTATTACATTAACTGCAAAAGTAGTCACTATTAAAAAATTAGCCAAAGCCGATTACATGACTTAAAGAAACAATAGAGATGAATTTCTAATGGAACTAGCTATTCAACGCGGGTTTGTCAGTACTAACTTGAGATAACAAATAGAAACGACGTTGGTTTAAAGTGCCTTTGAAGCACGGAGAAATTTTAGATTATATTTTGGTACTTAGCTGCGAAGTATCATTATTGTCTACTGCAACTAACTATAACTGCTTGAAACTATATTTCATAGAAACAATGAAGTTATGTGGTAAAGAGTAGTGTCTCGAAAGCTCTGGTTAGATAATGGAAACAAAGCCATTTTTGGTTGGTTCCTGGATCGGCCAATATTTTTTCGTCTGTGCTTCGAACCGCTTTCACCCCATAAGCCGCATACCGTGACCGTGACTAACGACTTTACGTCCCTTCCGAAGAACGAAGGATCTCAATATGACAAGTTTTGATAAACTCATCCAGGGACCAACCATGGAAAAAGTTGCTGAATTTTCGTAATCAAACCAATACGCCTTACCGAGCGCTTTGGTATACTTACCTTGATTTAAACTTGTTCGCAAAAGCTTTTTTTTCTTATTCAAACGTGAAAACCGTTGCTATCAATTACCCTCTGTTTTAAATTCAATAGTCAGTCTATCCTATCATATGACACTATATTCAGGATCCAGCTGAGAATTTCGATCTTATCCCACTAAAGGTCCCAAATGTCTATGGAACTATTATCTAAATTGACAATTTAGCCGGAGCGAACATTGTATTACCTCTGTTAAAGCTGTTATTGCTTTCGATGGAAACATTAGAATACCGAAGAGTTTCCTATCCTAAAATACAATTGTTAATATAGTAATGATTAATTTTTGGGAATTAGTTTTACTATTAACGGCCAGTGTGAATTATTTGTATATCATGCTGAATGAACGTAACGAGGATTGAAAATCATTGTAGAAGGAGAACAAGCATAATTTGCGAAAAAAGGCTGTCTTATCAGATAAATATGTTATATTTCGAATATCATTATGTTGGTTCGCATAGATAACAGAAGGAAAGGAAGCTTGAAAAGGGCTTTAACACATTGTGATCGTAAAATGTGCGAGTTTCAATTAGACCTCAGTCTAATTGAAACTGTAGGTCGGGAGCATTTCGACATTCTTCGCCGTTAATTTGGGTAACCTTGGTAGGCTTACAATTTCGTTATAAGTGCGTAGCCAGCGGAGATAAAACCAGTCTACATAAGGTAATGTCCAATAGGTAATGCTGGGAGTAATTCAATTTGTTAATTAGTAGGGGTTTCGCATTAATTATATGGAATCCCAAACTGGCACCCAGGTGAGCTCTGGGAATTCAACCGTAAACATTTTAATGAACATGTATTGTTCGCCTAATTGTTGGTAATAAACTTTGCGATTTGCATATAGTCATATATTTTAATACTAGTAAGGAAGAATACTTAATCAAACTGAGCTATATGAACTTCGAGACAGTTTTGTTGAAAAGTAGCTTTTTATTTTAGATAATCAGGATAATATATCAGATAATGTAAGAAAAATCTATAGTATGTTATATAAATAGTAATTATATAAATATGTGCAAGATTACACAATATAGTTATTTCAATTTAAATTATGTTAATATCTTTCTCGCTTGGGAATGGATTCAACTTGTTTTACAGTAGATCTAATTATTGCCTTGTGCCTTAAAAACCTAAACCGTTCGCTAGTTCGGGATTAAAAATCGGCACTCACACCAAAAAATAACTTTGCTTACTTTTCGAAAAAACTTAATTACGACTTGATTAATTCTACTTTCCAATGAAAGGCGTTAATATATTGATTTGCTATGTGTCTATCGTGGTACAAAATACCTGTTTTTCAAGATTTCATGTATTTAGCTTGTTTAGCGGAATTAGATGTCAGTTGCAGTGTGCGGTATCAGGATTGCTCTTTAAATTGCTTCGTAAATGCATTTAAAAGCACTGGTTTCCTGCATCTGTGTGACGTATTGAGTAATGTTTTATTCTGCATTGGATCTCGAGAGATGTTTACTTCACTGACGATTTCAATTCGATTCGATCTTCAGGGCTACAAGGTAGCATATTTACTTTAAAATAATAAGTACAAACGTACATCCTATAATATTTTCTCGTACAAAAGATCTCTACTAATAAAAGGAGGGAATTCATTAGGAGTACCTTTTTTCTTTACAGAGGAGGATATATTTAATTTAAATGATATTTTGTTTTTCAAATCTTAGGTATGAGTATATTTGTGCTACTGTGCATATTTGTGCACTAATGTTTTCTGCACGTCGTAATGAATATAATAATCGTGAACAACCTCTAAATGAAACTCCAGGCTGTTGAATGTGCACTTTAAATATTACAGCCAATCCACTGCTGCTGCAACTGTAATGTATATTTATCCATAATTTCTGTTCATGATTCATTGTAACGAAATAATAAGCTTTGAATGTAGACCGTTGACAGTTGGTTTTATTGAGCAAGCGAATTGAAGAAAATTTCTTGTTATTAAATACTTAGTAATTTATTTATATTATAGAAAATGGTACAAAATATGTTACTTACAGAAAATCATCTTCATATGTTACATGTAACATCAGTGTACAAATTACGTGCACAAAATATGTACCTATGTAGTAGGTAGTAGTGTAGAAACATTAGGGGCACAAACATATAGTTGTTTGTTCTATTTGTTAGTGATAAATAATGTTTGTGTGGTGGTAAAGTAAACCAGACGGACTCGAGGAGATACATGTCTAGGGTCATGTTGTTCTAATAAGTGTCGGTAATTTCATGAGTGTGTATTGAGATTATAACGTTTACGTAAGCCCATTGAAGGTAATGTGTAATGTTCGGTGTTACGGTCGGGGTTGCGGAATAGAGGAACGTATACCGGGTTTTAAGATTGATTTAAGTATTTTAATATAAACTTTGATATAAGTTTATTAAATAAGCACAAATAACTGAATAATTGAACCATTAAAATGTGTTTTCATCGCGCGTCGCTTACTCAGTATTAGAGGAAGCAATGCTATCATTAGCATAAAAAGATGGAGATATAAGTAGGGGTAGGTCGCCCCCCTAGAGCGCCGTTTGCATCATGATAGAAAAATAATATTTGATAATATCTTTCGTTTGGCTTCTTTTCTTTTCTCAATGGAATGAACGACCTCGTTTGGAACTCCGCATTCAAGAGAGAAGACAGTCCAGTGACCCTGTTTTTGCTTAATAAAGACTAAATTAATCTAATATTTTATGTATGAAATAATAATGATTTTATGTATGAATTATCTTTTATATAAGTTCCCCCGTCATCCCGTTCATCTTCTAACCGATAATGTAAAAAACCCATTCTTATTTGAAGGAGTACAACTTGTCTATAAACTAGTATCTCTAGTACAAAAGTACTCTACCTGGCGAAATTTTAGTTATATAACTTGTACCCTTACTGTGAGATATAAGAAATTACTCAAAGAAACACATTTATACAGTTGCAAAAGCGTTGAGCTAGTCAGAGCCTGGTGGAAGTGTTTCTAAAGCCACCGATTACGCTCGGGACCCGTCTGCGATTCACCTCGTTTATTGAACTAGTCCGTTGTATTTATTTTTGCCATTCAAAATTTACTCTTTGATGTCGGGAATCGTATGTGTTATTGGAGCAAGCTCGACCCTGTGACATCGTGAAGTTACTTCTACAACTGTTTCATGTTTTGGGAGTTTTAAAAATCATTTTTTAGATATATGCTGTATATTTTTGTTAATGTTTATTGTAGTAGCTCTTTCTCTTTTCTTTTCACCTCTTTTCACCTGATGGTAAATAAAAATGAGGAAGCTGTTGTACCCCCAATTACAGTAACCCAATAGTACTGTTAACATAATTCATATGGTGACACGCTTAGATAAGGTAAGGTCGTAGCTATCCAGGCGGACTAAGAAAATGCCCTACCATCAATAAAACCTAGCAGAAAATTTCTGCCCATTCTGGGAATTGAAACCCGAAAAAAGTACTATTTGATGTTAGTTAAGTACCATTTTAATTGTAAAAATGAGTTTGAATAGGTCTAACTAGTAACGATTGCTATAAGACACCTGATTTTCTACGCACGAGTTAAACTCATATGTTCCAAGCTACACAAGGATCTGTTCAATGATCCTATTCTATAGGTGAACATAAGTTTCGTTTTAAATCAAGTGTTTCTTTTGTGCTATATTTGCCAGTATATGTTAACATTATTAAAAAATTTGCGAAGGCAATGTAACTCAAAATAAAGTGCTAACTGTTTTGAAATCAGATTAAGATAATTGCGTAGCTCTAACACTCGAACAGAATCGCTGATAAAACTTTGAATACCAATCCCGTCAGTCAGATCTCAAATACATTGGAAAACAAACATCGGTGGTTTATACCGTAATTCGCAACGCGAAAATGTTTTTTTTTTCAATTTTGGTATAAATGTACAAAATTTAAAAATTATAACATTTTCTTTTCAGAAGTAATTAACACTGTGGTAGCATGTCACAGCTATTATTTATAACACAATAATAGCTGTGACATGCTATTATTGTGTTATAACTGTGTACTTTAGTTTAGTTTAATTAGTGTGAAATGTTACTTAAGTTTTAATCTACTTATGAGGTGTACTGTGCTTACCAACCGTTATGTTATAAATCAGGCCATGCCATGTAAAAATAATGTTCAAAGCTGAAAACAAACGATATCGTACACTAAAATAATCCTTATACGATCGCGTCAGCGTTCACTTTGTTACCAAATTACTCCAGCTATTATTATGTTTTAAGTATTGTTACAACTATTACTGTATACTTAATAAATAGTGTAACATCGTAAGTGTTAATCTACTTCTGAGACTGACTGTGCTTACTTACCGTGAATTAATAAATGGGACCGCTGACTAAATTTATGTTAATAGCTTAACATGGGATAGTATAAGAAAATAATCCTAATTAGGTTAGTTGGAAAATAAAGACAGCAGCGCCTCTATTAAGAAGTATTCGCAACGTCTTTTATTTATGGAGTCCATATGCTAAACTCGTTGTTACGTTTAAAGTAAACTCACAGTTACGTTCAGAGGGGCAGGAATATGCATACATATTTGTTACATCATTCGATAATCGAAGTTAATATTTAATTAGTGTCAATAATAATACCACTAACTACATAAGATTTAGTCAAATAGTAATCAACAAATTTTTTGTTTTATTTCTTTAAAATTACCGTTATGATAAAAAAGAAGTATAATATCTATCTATTTGTGGTCGCGTTTACGAGTACTTGGAACGTTTGTGCGTGTCCGGAGGAAGTCACTCCCGGGGAATCTGACCGGTCACTAAAGCGAACTTGTGTGCCGAGCTATTGAGAAGCTAAATTTTATGAGGACCGGTAGTCGTTTATTGTGTACGTAGAAAATAAAAACCTACATATTCATATACTTACTCGTTTTATGTTAAATCCACAAATCGGTCGACTAGGTTATGTTGAAAAAAATCTGTTATCACATGGTAATATGAAAAAGGGTTATATAGACTGTAGTATTATTATATGCAAGTCAATGTGTTGATATTATTCTATTAACACAGAATATTGAAATAAAGAATAAAAAAATATCACGTTGATAATTTTTGTTTCCAAAAATGTTGATTGAATGCAACGTAAAATATATATGAATATCACTTTAATATCTGTAAGGCAACTTATGTTAAACTTACTGTCTAATCCGAATATTGCTTTTTCTGAAAACTGAAAATAAATAAAATAACATGATCTTTCCAATATAATGAAATTACTAACTATCCTATTGTTAAAGTTATATATACAAGGCTAGACTTATCAAGTTTGTAACATAGACAATAGAGTTACTGGGTTTAGCGCTTCTAAGGAAATATGGGACACAGCTATACAGTACTTATATAGTCTGAGGTAATACCTTATTCAAAAAGTAAGTAAGTATATATACAGTTGGATATTCAAGGCATTGTATGAATGCGTGGTGAATATATAAGAAAGTTGTTGCAAACAACTTTTATTCCGAACAAACAACAAAGTTGTAGCGGTAGATGCCATATAAGTATATTTATATTGTGCTGGTTTTAGTTGACCTAGAATAATAATGGCCCAAACAGACAAATAATTGGTAATGGTATTTTTTTGTATTATATAATAATTACTATTGTTGTAATTTTTGCAGGAGTAATATACTATCGTAAATTATTATTAAACGAGTAAAATATTATTAACAAAATAATGACGTTGCACACGAGAACTAAATATTTAAAAAGCAATAATCTGCAGAAGTTCAAAGGTCAAAAATGTTTGAATAAATTCTCGTATGAACTACTTAATGTAATAATAATTAATTATTACAATTTCTTTTAATTTTATAGTTACTACGCCTAAGAAAAAATTTAAATTCAATAAAACTATATCATATTATTTAACGTGAGAAATCAATGCTATTACTGAAATAAATTACCAAATGTAAATAAATTATTGTATGTAAAATTTCAGTGAGATTGGACTTTCAGAAGTGGTGTAAATATCGATTATAAATTATGAGCATACAAATATAGTAATTATATGCGTATAAAAAAAGAGAAATTTAAATTTTTTACGAAGATAAGGAAAAAAAGCCTATCTTCCTCATTCCTGTTTCAAATTGCTTTGAAACATGAATGAGGAAATAAAGTGTTTATTATACTTTTAGTGATTCTATTTATCTTGGAAATGAACGCTAATGTAAGGTAAGCATAGGAATGGAATATAAATTGTGTGTATTTAAAAATATTATTATAGTCACTCACTGCTTATTGACCAAACCCTACTCTTCTCTGTAATACTCAAAAAATATACCCATATAATAAGATTTATATTTGAGAACTCGACTCGAAGAGTCACTGTCTGACAATAGAAATAAGTATTATTGTCATTTTGCTCAGTGGAATTAAAATCACTTGGTAAAATTTGTTGTCACCATTTTATACCCTACTGGCTGAGTGGCTATTGTTTGTAATACATACTAGTGTTTCTTCTCTAGTCATTAATCTTTATATGGTTACATATATATATATATATATATATATATATATATATATAAATAAAAATACGCACTCCCACACATACACACACACACATACACATATAATCAAATTAAGCAGTAGTGTAGGTGGTGTACTAAAATATATTATCAAACTATTCCGACGTCACTGAATTTATCTATAAGATTTTTGGGTACGCGGGTTTGTTTTGATCATAAAAAAAAGAGGGCGACAGATTAGATTAACCTATTTAATATTATTTTTATTTGTCTAGACTGAAGACAATATAATCCAACATACAGAACCATAATTTATTGCGAATTTAAATTAGCTATATGCCTATCGATAAATATACAGGCTGTACCATTGATAGAAGTTAATAATGGGAGCTCTGGTCTGAAATCATCTTAATTTCATTTACCGACAAAAGTTTACAATCTGGGTTAATCTTGGTTTACAGTCTGGTTAATCCTGGTTATTTTTTAAACTTTATACAACGGTATATCGTAAGTTTTATATGTGAAACAGAAGTGTCATATGTGAAAAGTGTAAAAGAAAAATATCATTAAAGAAAATATTCTATCTCAATATTTTTCATATTTCTATCTTTGGTTTATTTGGGTTTACTTTGAAAACGACTAATGTAAATCATGTATTATTATTTTTAATTTATTTGTATTTAGTACCTAATAATACCTATGACTTCTTTAAAAGTTCTTTCTATTTCTATAATATCTCTTTGGGCCTATAATAAACTGACATAAAACTTAATTTTTATTTTGTACCAGATCTTCTGTGAGCGCCAAAACCAATCACAATTTTATCTCGTGACTTGCCAATTAAAATTATTTCTAACTGAAATCTTTCTGACTTGTGAATGTTTTTATTAATAATTTTTGGGGCTTTAAATATTTTTTATTTATTACCCAAATCATGGATGTAATATTGATAATATTTCTAACACTCGCTCATATTATAAAGCCCGAATCAAGCTTTATCACACAACAAATGATTTACTACTATATTTTAAAACCAATTGCGCGTCACGGCCTATCAGAAGAGGTAGATCCCATACATTAAAAAAACATTTATTGTATGATTTTTCAAATCTGTTTTGTTTCTATTCTAAAACCAGTAAATCTAAATATTTTTTCCCAGTTAATTAAATAGGATTTTACGATTCAAGTTATATTTGTTATACCTTGGTCATAGATCAAGACGCAAAAAAGTTTTACTATAAAGAACTTTGTTGGTTTGTTCTGTGTGTTTGTTTTAAATAGGTACTAGCCTAAACAAACCACCCGAAGAAAGTAATCCAGCATAAAAAAACAAATTATTAATTTGTAGTAATTAAATTATACGTTTAATTATTTTCCAGAGTGTCTTGTGACCACCTTCTTACCTTATATTTTTTTTACAAAGTATACAGCTTATATAATCGATATGAAACAGAAATCTTTCGTTTTATTCAACAGTAATAACTAGGTCAACTCGAGTAAGAACACGGTTGATATCACGAAGGACAGAATCTATCTTTGCAATTGGATGCTGTGACGGCTTCGGAAACGATGCGAACTGAGACAAATAGGCACGTTTTGATATCAGATGGAATACTTCCAATCAGGAACTGTTAGATATTGCTACATTGGCGAATATTCTACTGTAAATTTACAACAGAATACTGTATAGGTACATTAATAAACTAATATTTAACTTATAATATTAATTGTCACATTGATCTATCGGTTTCGTTCATTTTAAATACAACATACGATTAAAGTACTCTGATGACATTTACGTCATATGAATACTATAATTGCATATTTTAAGTCTTACTTAAGTAAGACTTTATCGTATATGTCAGTCAGTGTCATTTAATTGTCATAATAATAATACATTTATTCCAGTTACCAAATCTTGGTTCCGCTATTAAATGCTATAAAAAAATTAACAATTTTACTTTATTAAGTAACAAAGAACAATAAATACATAATAAAAGCAAAAAAGAAACACCATGTTCGACGACAAAAATAAAAATGAACGTAAAATTAATTAAGAGGGGTTTGTAAACAAGGTGGAAACAATTTATTTCTTAAATTTATGAGTACCTTTTCATAATTAGACTGAGAAGAAAGCATGAGGGGTGTTAGAATTATTTTAGTTTTAGACTGATAATGATAACTGCTGATTCCTAACAATGGGTCGTATTTCCATCGATTAAAAATAATAACATAGACTATTAATATGTTTTGTTAAGTCATTAATTTGAAATTGCACATATCTCGGATAGCGAATCAGCGCTGAGATTGAAACACCTGAAACTGGTATAGTTTGAGAAGGTAAAAAATTTCAATACGTTTACAGGACTGGACGAACACTCCGCTCGTAGAGGCTATTTGGCACAAGATCGAACTCTCATTTACCTTCGACAAGAAGTAAATTACAATTGTCCGAGATCTCCAGCATTCATCATTTATACTGAAGGCTCACAAACAAGTTCAGGTACAGGTACAGGTGTCTTTTCGGAGATTCTGAACAATCACATCACTGGGTGAATGTATGGGCATACTTCTTGCAACAAAAGCAATATAAGTGAGAGAGGTAACAGACCACAATATTTTAATTCTCTCTGATAGCAAATCATTTCTATAAGCCCTGGATGGCAACATGATAACTTACAGCCTTATTTACGAATACCACTTAGCCCTTAACATGGTAGGAACAACAAATTCAATCATCCTATATCGGATCAAGGGACACAGCGGCGCACGGGTCGACGACGCTGTGGACGAACTAGCAAAAAAGGGATTAGGCATGAACCCTATCGGGCCTGTAACAATTATCTCATTACCTCCAAGTTGGTTCAATACTGGAACAATTTGAAACATTGTAGGCACGCAAGACTCGCTTTACCCCGAATTGAACCTCGTCTTTCCAAAGCCAGCTTCGCTATAGCTAAGGAGACCACAACTTCGAATAATAATAAAGGCTTTGACTGGTCATAGCAATTTTAACAAACACCTTTTTAACTTAGGTATCAAAGGCAGTCCCCTGTGCAGAGCTTCCATGTAGACAGAAGAAACAGTCACACACATACTTCTGGAATGCAACGGAGTGGCTAACTACCGGGAAACCTACCTCGGATACTCCCTCCTCCTAGGATCATCTAGCCTCCGGGAGGCATTTGATGACGTTAAGGCACTGGGTGACTTCCTGTAGGAATTAAGATGGCGGTACTACAGTTCCACACCCTCCAACGCACTAGACATTGATTTCTGGAGACCGCCAATACAAAAGAAGAGAAAGTTCAAAAATTCAAAATTAGTTTTTGTTATTTATTCGTCGTACGTGTGGAATTAGATTTTCCTACATCTGATTTCGATAAAACTAATGTTCATAGTTAAAAAGACATTTTTTTCTACCAGTCAAAACTGCAAAAAAATTCGTACAGAATTTTCTTTACCGCGTATAGATAGAAAGAAACGAATTTTTATATTCAGTTTTCTTATGTTCTCTTACTCTCCTTTTATACCACAAAATCAATATTTGGTTTAGTTATTCAATGTACATACAAGCGAATTGTACAGTTTTCACTATCGATATCTTTAGATCTAATAGTGAGTTTTTTTGCACAAAAGAAGTAGGTCTTATTTCAATTTCAGATTTTTCATTCAAATAGATTTAGAAGAAATAATAAAACACTCACTGTAGTATTGTGTAGTTGATATCATTAAAAAAACACTGCATGCAAATCAACAATTCAAAGAAGTTACTTATTTAAAATGAGAGATGATGGAGGATATGGGTCATCCTCCATATCGTGAATATCCATTTTTATGACGATAAGATAACTCGTTCAATTTTTTTTCAAATGGTTAAGCAAATGGGAGCGGCAGGCAAAGTGTAGGTCGGTGGTGGCTTTTACTGTTATTACAAAAGCATTTTAATTGCTAATGGAATGATATTACTTCATGGTTACCAATTTTATTACTACCAAGAGTGTATCTTTTTCATTTCGTAACATTTTACATTTTAACGATGCTTATTACGAGTCAGGAAACTGAGATGAATAATGAAGGATTTATGTATAAACGAAAATAATTTATATATAAAAGATATACTTCTAAAATGCAATATCTAAATCAAACTTTGTTTACGAAATAGATATAAAAGTATATAATATTATAATCAATGGTCTATATAAACATAAATATGCATTATATGTTATGACTACTTAAATATGACCGGTTGAACAAGTGGTTAGTACTTACCTCTGTTTACTAAACTAAAAGACCTATGTTATAGATGTTTGTGTTGGTCAAGTATTTATGGATAAATAATCCTGTATTTTTCTACGTTATTTATCTCATGTATCCGCAAAACAAGCTCTTAATGATATTAAGTAAGCATGATTAAGATGTAACATAATATCAAGTATAATTATAGGTAATTATAAAATAAGTTCAGAATCCGTATTCTTGATAAAGTAACTTAGGAAATCATTTTTATACGGCTAAAGGTAATTAGAACGATATATAATACGGTAGATAGCTGACGGCAATTCGGAGAAACTTGACCTTTTCTGCGATTACGTCGTTTAATGATCCAGCGATTGATTGTTGTCGGTTTGCTCTATGACGATTTATTTTTTACTACCCAAAGAAACGATTTTTTTTATTTCGCTACATTTTATAACTAGGAGAGATTTTACCTAATATTGTTATATGCATTATATGTTATGATTACTTAAATATGACCGGTTGAACAAGTGGTTAATACTTACCTCTGTTTACTAAACTAATTGACCTATGTTAGGTATTTGAATAAAATACATATTTGAGTGTATCTATCGTCAAACCAGGCAACTTTGTATTTTGTAGTTACTCAGTGTAGGGCAGGCATTGACTCAAGCACTCTAGTTATGAATATATATATATGTTGTTTATGTTATGTTATGTTTGTGGGAAGAAAGCAACTTTCTTGTCATGATTAGTTTTAGGAACGGTCAATACATGTCTGTAAATTTGTTTCACCCATAGAGCAAGAGGTATTTTTTCTGATGATAATTAACTGGCAGCCCCGTCTACGCACGTGTGGTGTACCTAAGAAATAAAATTACAATTATCCTGAGAATAAAAAACACAACAAAAAAGAATTATCAGATTAGTAATAGTCGTAGAACGACTACGATTCTTTCTATTAATATAGATTACCTTAGTTTACGTTAATAATAGAGAGAGAGAGAGAGGGAGATCCTTAAACCTTGGTAAATATATTGGGTGTACGTGACATTGTGACATTCTTAATTATTTGGCTAACCGACCGGACCGGCAGCGCTGCGGTGGGGCCTTTGGTGAATATTAAACATTAATATTATAACGTTTGGTGCCGCAGATTAGCAGCCTCCAACTCGTGAATAATGTACATAAAATCTACAGAGCAATTAATAAATCAATTTATTTAACAATACAATCTATGCTTTATTAATTTGTCTAATAAAACAGCGTTTGTTTTGTTGTTGCCTATTTGTAAAAGTTGATTTAAATGAAAAATGAGAATTCAATGTAATTAAAAAGAGATTTATATATAAGATTGTTTCTAAAAGTCCAGATGTCAATATATATATCATTTATGTTTTCGTATGTTCTACAGAAGCGATATCTTCAAAATCTAGAAGATAAGCTTTAAGGAATGGTTAAACAGCGAAAGGGAGCTCAAGCGATTCTCCGAAGAACTGATGTTTAAATCCTACTGTCTACAATAGAAAAGAAAATAAATGGTTGTAACAATTACATAGCACTCTGAGCTTTCTTCGTCTTTACGCGAATTAAATTCTTTAAGATATCTGAGTAGTAGACTACCCTTCATATTTTGTTATTCAATACTATATACTAATATTAATCTGATGAAGCTATCAAGCGACCGATTTGGCGATGCTATACTGGGTGCTAGCGTAATGGTTCGAGGTTTTGATTACGAAGAGAAAGTGACTTTAGCTGTGGTTTGTTTTTGGATGTGTCAATTCGAAAATTTGTCATCTAGTACTTCTCCATGATTTATTCCTCCATGCGTTTCTGCACCGGTTCAACGAGGTAAAGCACATTTCAACGCTTTTTGCGGTTCGCTTTACTTTTCAAGTTTTTTATTATTTTAGTGATTTGGTGCAAATGGGTCAATCTTGTGGGCAATGTCAAACCATGCTGCTAATGCCTTGGTAGATTTTTTATATAGAAAGATCAATCAAATAACTGTATTCTACCGGCTTGTAATTTGAATGACATGGATCGATTTCTAATATCGCTTTTAATTCATAGTTATTTACCTTAGTAGCAGGCCTTCTTCGTTGTTTATTCACGAACTCGAAATTACCGTACAGATGCGTTTAAACTAATAATGCACGGTGTGTTCATTGCGTGCTGTTTCCGCTAAATTAGTTCAACGTAGGAACTCGTACTGTAAAATCGCTCTTATTATCGATAGAAGCACTAAAAGCACTTTTTGGGCCGGCAGGGTGAGGGCGGCTAGGGCAGTATGTCGCATGCTTCACTAGCAATCTTCACATATGGACTCCTCTACTGCTTATCATCAGGTGGTGTCGAGTCATTTACAGTGCTTTATATTATATAATAAAAAAAAGATTATTCTTTACCTTTCAGTCGAATGTAAAAACAATTGAAAGTCAAACAATCGATTATCATATTTTTGTTAAGTTTTATTTTGATATATCACACGATGCATCTAAAAATTTTAATTCAAAGTGGACTTTAATATTTATACCCTTATTATAATTATAACTCGGTAAATCAGGTTTTTAGTCTAAAAATTTTACTACTCGAGAGATCCATGCTCTTAGAGCCGGTAAAGATAGTTTTACAAGTTTTAAAAAATCACTAAAGGTTTAGTACAGAAATTTAAAGAATGTAACCTATCAAAAATTATACTTTCTTGCTAAGAAAATTCATATTCTAAAAATATGGAATATATAAAGACTTTTTGTAAACTGTTTTACAGACATAATTTCCTGAAACATTTCGGTTTTCTTTATAATTAGACTTTATAAAAACCGCGTGGGAATCGTTGCTTTTATAATAAGATTTGACAACATTTCGTTATTAATAAGTAGAAAAGGTACAAGAACCAATACATACCGAAGGTGTAATAATATTAACTGGATTTAGAAGATATATTTGTTTCAAGTTAAACTGAAAAAGTAATTGAATACACAGAGTAGTTTTGAAATAAGTAAGTGAATGTCATGAATGTCGATAGTATAATATAAAGAAACCTATCAATCGTCTGTATGGGATCGGTTTTCAATAAAATCAGTAAGCTTATTCGGGTTTCGGCTATATTCCAAATAAAGATCCAACCCAAATCAGATTTCGCAGATGGTATTATCTAGTCGATAGTGCAGGAATATTAGGAAATCGATATTCGCCTAGAGCTGTATGAAGGTTTTAGAGTTCCAGGACCGCAACAAGGGTCAAAGGTGGAAATTAATTGTCTTTTTCAATCACGATCATGCTTGTATGAAACTTGTTATTTCACATGAATAAAATGATGCTTTATTTCTTATTTTTATATTCTTTATCTGGCAGTTTTCATCTTCAAATGTCTTAAGAAATTACACGATAAGTTTTTAAAGTCTTGCTTGCATAATACATACATTTGTTCATAACTTGTTGTTACTATAACTAACAGACAGTGTGTAGTGTACATAAGAAATGAGAGATAGGTAATGCAGGTATCATAGATTTGAGTAGCTATTATTAGGAAGAATTGCATATAATGAAATCCAAATGCGAATGATACGTAGGTTTGTGGTTCCTTAACAGATTATACATGATTGGCTTTGTTAGTATTTATTAACATTGTGCAGGCATCATCATATCACATCAAATTTTCTGTTATGTCAACAGAACTTTCATAAAAAGGCAAAAGTGCGTTTAAATGTATCTCTAATCTTACCTGAGATAAGATTTTCGCTTGGCGTCTATAGTTTACCAGAACCCAAATCTTTGGAAGATTTTCTTTTTATTGTACCCGAGGCATAAAGGAAAACTCGCCCTCTGTCAAACTTGGTACGAGTTTTCATCTTCTGGTCTGAATTCCAACCAAATCTAACCAATTGTATTAAGTGACAAATAGAAATGATGTGTTTTGTATAGTTACACAGTGTTATGTCGCGGTCGAGCAAATTACATTTATCATCTTCCCATCTTAACATATTGGCACTATGAACCCAGTCAGGCTCAAAAATTTTTACATTAAACCGGAAAAAATAGATTACAAGGAAGTTCATAACACTTAAGGTGAAATTACTCGGTAGGTATACAAGTCTCATCATCATAATCAAATTCAAACATAAAAATCATGCTTTATTGCGTACCGACTATTATATTCATTGAAAATATTAAATATGCATGTAATCATTTAGATTTATAAGTCAGTATGTTTTATTTACAATTGTTTGAATGTCAGTAATATTATATAATTATGTTTGTCAATAGAGTATGATGTCAAAGTAGGTAATGTCAAGAGTGTCAAATTTCTTCTTTTTATAACGTGTGATGTCTTAATAATCAAGGACCTGATATTATATTATGAGAGATATTGTTGAAGAAATCCAATAGCTTGTCATCAAAGTACTTGTTAATGTTGTAATTTGCTATTTCAACCAATAAGATCTTTAAGTGGTTTTTGAATTTTTGAATAGTTCAATGGATGGCAAACCATTGGCGTGAAACCCACTTAAGGTACACAAATTGAATTTAAATTTCTTTTCGATTTGTAGCACATTAAAAAACTTTTTCCGTTAATAAAAGCTTGTTGCGCGTCTATATAATTGTAGATGTAACATTTTTTGTTTCACTTTCACAGTTGTACCGAGTTTGATTGAATTGAAATAGTTTGGTTTAGTTTCTTTGTATTGATTTAGCTATTAACTTTCGAGCTCATCAATGTAGTGTAAAAGATATATAAAAGGGATCAGGTTTTAAATATTATCTTTTTTCTGATATTTTATAACGTGGCGTGAAGTACGTAAAAACCAGGAATAATAATCATTTCGATTGTCTTACCTGCTTTCTCACGATAGAATTTAATTTTGCATATTACGTACATTTCATGATAGGAGGTCTTCAGATTCTTCTATCCTGAAAAATAAAAATTATATTTTTAACTGTAAAACTCCGATGACTTAATTATTAGTGACTGTTCTCTGATAATATTTTCTAAAGGTCAGAACTCCGAAGTGATAAGGAGTAGCTAGCTGAACTATTTGGCCACCTCCATTCTTATAAGTAGGAATGGAAATTTCAGTATAAAGGGTTTAACCCTTTATACTGAAATTTACAATAAATAATCTTTATAATAAATTAGCAATTTTATTTAATTTGTTTATATATTGTTTTTTAGAAAGTTTTGCTTTTTTGTATTTTATTTTTGTATAAAACCTGTCGTTATGTTTTTCTAAAAATAACACATCTTCGTTTCCACTTTTTCTTCACTTAACAAGATGCATATACAATGAAACGATAATATATTAAACCATTTCGAGAATGCCCTAATCCCGAATGGAAATTTTAGCCTAGGAGTTATTTTCGCTTTCAACCCCATTCTTTTGACTTGGGTTTTATAGTTGCCACCCTTACGACCAAATAAGGTCTATTCAAAGCCCAAAATGTTACGCTTGAAATGCCATTGACTATTCCCTTGAAAGCGGCAGGGAATAACAGTTATAACAATTTCCCTCGCAACGGGAACGTGATTTACGTAAAACGTCTGTCGTATGTCAGTACTTAATATTGTAAACGGATTTATATAGCCTTTGAGCTGGGAAATTAACCGTCGCCAAGTGGGAATGTTAATTATGCACAAACTAGGGATATGCTCTTTAATTAATCGGTAAAGTTCCCAGTACACGTTTAGGTGCAATCAAACGTAAATAAATAGCTTATTTCGGCCACTTTCCGTGAGATAAACTCGGCTAGAGCTTATTCAAAGGACGTGTTTTTTTGTGATCGAATTTCGTTATTTTGAATAAATGGGTACGATACTTTACAATATTTAATACCTATAAAGAATTTTGAAAATACAATGAATTTTGACAGAATTATGTATTTGTTTTTGTATCTTTTAATTATAATCAATAAATCAATGGACGCAAACTGCCCAATACTTTTTTATTCAGTTTGAATATATCTCAACATGTAATAAGCAATAAAATATATTTGATTAAGCGATAAAATTCCTATTGCTTCTATATAAAAAGCAAAGGGTATACGCATGCCCTTTTTAGATAAGAGAATAAGATAAGGGAACCATGATGTTTGAAATAAATATTGAACGGATTGCTAAATGAATTATTATTTTTTATTCATCAACAAAACTGTAACCACACTTTGGTAAACAAATCAACAAATAATGTAACATTAAAAATATGATTACAACTAACAAACAATAATATTTTGTTAACAATAACAAACGAAATCCTTCTAATCATATTACTCTAAATTGTATTTTAATAATAAGGATATATAATAGATATAAGTATAACGAATGAACGTCTAAAATTGACTTTGTTATCATTACATCTGTAACTATTAATATACATAAATAATTTTCATCTAAGTAATATCTATTTCAGACTCATAACAAGCCAGGGTAACTTAAAGTTTCCATACAATCCAGGTTAAGTCTGTACAATATTTTATTTAAAGATGATATTTTACGACGTTTAGGAATGAAGGTATTTCGATTCCTATTTAATTTAAAAGTTAACTACGATGATAGAGGTCCCACGAGTACTTGAAGAATTAAGGAAAAGTTTTGCTAATGTAGATAGAATCTTCTAATTTTTGTTCATGACATATAAGTGGGTGTGAAACTGAAAAGATCTGAAAAGATCTAGAACGATTTAAAACTTAATGTCTGAAACGTTGATCTGAGTAATAAAATTATAAGTCCATACCAGATTTGATTCAAGTTCAGTTAAATTACCATTTACCATTATCACAAATAACCTATACGTATCTTCACTGTTTGCATGAAAATTGTGGTACACATTTTATCTATCCTCATTATTGCTTCAAAATCTATCACTGGAAATTCACTGTAACCTACCAAAGAGAAACTATTTACACAATTTCTTTGTATTTCGTAATAAACGTCAAAGGTAGCGGGATTAACACAGATCATACTGAAGTGGTTATTTGTTCTATGAGATGGTGCTCCCGTCTTCTGCATGTTCCTCGGCATGAGCCGGCCCTACTCCAATTGCTGCCACGTCGTGCTAGGCCTTCTGGGACGCTGCGAGAAGGTCGCAACGGCATAGTTCTCCTCCAGCAATCAGGGCAATGTACCGCCGAGCAGCATACTCTGTCCAGAGGTGCGGCGTAGGAAAGAGACTTGGGCAACCTTGAACCACACGTTGAACCAGGCCACGCGCAGTAGGCTGTGGCTCCTCCGGCACTGCACGCGCACCACGCGGGCTCGCACCGAGGTGGGGTCACACAAGGACACAGCTCTGATATCGTTGGAGCCGGCGCCGGCGGCGGATCAGGTTCCCTCTTAGAGAAACCCACAAAGAATAATAGCAGCGCCCCTGCCAGAGTCGCCGCAGAGGAAAAGTAGAACCCAGCTCTAGGGACCTGCTGATTAATGTATCCAGTTACAGGTACACCAACTATTACAGGTATCGCTTCAGCACCTTGTACAAAACCTGTAACAAGGGAAAAAATATATTTACTTGTCTTGATTTTTATCACATTAGTATTAATAATAGGGATATCGTAGGGGTAGTGGTTACAGCGCTCTAGTTTTGATTATGACAACCGCCATAGTTTGTCCATTGATGGGACTATTAAAATTTGTTATCTCTACCACCTCCGTAATTTGGAACTCACATTAAACCGTTAGTCCCGGCTGTTACAGCAACTGTTTTCACATGAAAAGACACAATGACGTAGCCATCGTCCAAATTTCTAAGTCAAAATATCTTTATTTAAATAGACTAATTTACTAAGTTCTTGTAAATCGTCATAGCAGGGAATATTTATCAGAAAAAATAAATAAATGTAATTAAAGGTAATAGTGATAACTTTAAGAGGTTATTAACCGGGTATTTACATTTTATTAAATAAGTTATTTTAAAATTAAAACTAACACTAGTATGCATATTCCCAATTAACCCTACTACCGCTTTGACGAATTAGTAGCTGCAGAGAAGAAGCGGCGCAAGAAACTCTCAGCCTTTATAATGTATAAATATTTATAATGACATTTACTAATTACCTATGCCATTATGTATTGCAAACATATTTTTTGTTTTACAGTGCAAAATTTTATACATCGATACGTATCGCCATTTCTGGTTTGATTAAGTTTCAAGTCAGTTTGATTACAGCTTACGGTTATTTAATAATTGCATTTGCATTTTTAAAAAGTTCATGCATTCTTATCGCCTAAATATTCCTGAACTTTGTAGTAGCTTTTTTCATAAAATTTTGTTTCATATAGTCTTTAAATTTGCGTATAGGCAGTTCAGTTATATTTGGTGGGATTTTGTTATATGTGTATACATTGCCCCATAAATGAGTGACTTGTTTTATGAAGTCTAAAGATTGGAACAGCAAGTTTATTTCTATATCTAGTATTTAAGCAATGATAATCACTACGTTTTGAAAAGGTTTGTAATTAATAAATTTGTGGACGTACAAGATATTATCATATATATATTTTGAGAAGCTACTGTACTGTATATTAACACGTGTTGTCAGACATATTAACTTCATTGATGTTAATATGTTTTTTAAGTCTTTATTTTCATATCTACAACACACACAATCCATCCAGACAGTACATAGGTTAAAAGACAAACATTCTTTTGCGTGCGCAAAAGAATGACCTTGCGTGACCTTTGTGTGCGCTGCAGAACTCAGTGACTAATTTTGTTCACATCGGGATGTGAACAATATGTGTGTCAACATGCCTTACATTTTCTTGCATGCGGAAAGCCCATCAAAGGGTCGTGTATAATGTAGGAAGGTACTTCGCTAAAAGTGGCTTAAAAGTTTCCCACAATTAGAGTAAAAGCTATTAGGTTTTTAATTTTTGTTGGAAAAACGTGAATAAAAGTGTACACACCCCAAACCTTCGAAAAATGTCGTCCTCTGACGCGTTCCATTGTTAGCATTTTAATAGAATATAAGAATCCTCCCAGACAAAGGCCGTACATCCAGGCAAATAAAACATATCCATGGTAACCTTCCACGCTGCTTAGTGCCAGCATTGAAATACCTGAAACAATATAATACATTGTTTCAAATATTACTGAAACAGGAAAGGTGACCAATACAAGGGACTGGGATCAAGCCAATAATTATAAATAAGAAAAATATTCTTATAAAAAATCACGTTCTTAGGCGGAAATTAATCACCAGCCTCCCAGTGTCTGACTGTTCTCACCGATCATAGCTAAATTTTTTTAAATTTCTTTCACAGTCTAGCGACTTACAATGTCAAAATTACTAACTTTTAAATATGTATTTTTTTAGAATTTAAAATGTAGTTTGTGTTCACCTATCCCCAACATGGCGGTTTGGCAGAGGTACTGCTTGGAGACGAGGCACTGCGCAGACGGCCGCACCAGCACGAGCCCGAAACCGGCACAGCCGAGCACCGCCGCGAATCCTAGGAACGTCTGCAGCAGTACTAGGGCACTTTCCTCCAAACCCTCTTGGAAGCCTTGCAAAGCCTATTAAATTCAATATAATAAATATAATAATAATATTTCTCAAAATACTAAAACATTTTTACTTTAGTGCTTCGTTTAATGAACTTTTATTGATATTGACGTCAATTGAAGACACTATTATCGTACATTTTGTATTAAGTACGTACCTTGTACATAAAAATAGTTTAAATCTTAAGCTTGCACAATATAACAGTTATTACTTTTGCGTTAATCCCAATAGGGTAGGACGTATAAATATGAATATGCAAATGGTTGTGTGTAATTTGAATAATGAGCAATCGAGCAATTGTCAATCATTTAGTAATATCTATTATATATACACTTATCGAACGAAGCGATCACAATATACATGAACACAGGCGAGGGTATATTGAAAGCAGAAAGTTTACTAACATACTTACTTTACCAACATAATCATTTCTCTAGAATAACTATAAGTGTAATTTAAGTATATATATATTTTTAATATAAAGCGCAACAAATGACTCGACACCGACTGATGGTAAGTAGTAGAAAACACACTGCCCTAGCCACCTCTACCTCGGTGGCCCAAAAAGTACCTCTTCACGCCTCTTTGAAGAGTCTAATGTTGTATAAAGGATATGAGCCGTATTTTTAATGCCTTTTTTATCATATCTATTAATAGGCGTTAATAAAAAAATGTGACTAGAAAAAGGTTTTTTTTTAGTTTCATGGTTAAAATATACAAAATGTAACAAAATGTATAGAGTTTTTTATCCAGTCCTTCTTTCTTCCCAGCTCATATATCCGCATTGTATATTTATTATAATTTTAGTGACAGGAACTTATATAATAACTTTATATTGTTATTATTTATATATTACTCACCAAATAAAATACAGGAGTATATAGTCCAAATGCGGCTAATCCAGCAGCCAGCAACAAAACTCGGGCAGGCCTCGATCGAAGCGGGCTTAGGTCAATGAGGGGGGGTCGCTTCATGCCTTTTTTCTCTTTCACCTGTCAAATCGGATGATTACAAACCATCACGAAGATGAGGATTCCGCGCTCTAATTACTAAGGGAACAAGGGAAATTGTTTTGCACGAGCAGTCCCTCGATATTTGTCTAAATAAATCATATGAATAGGAAATTCTTGCTATATTTATAATTGGGGGAACACAATACAATGTAGCAATAATTTAGGACCGACGCGAAATAAGTAGTGGGTGGACATATTTTATATTATTTCATTTATCAACTTCTATTGAGACATGACTACTACGTAGTGTCCACTGATTACGTAATAATATTTATACATTTATACCCTTATTACGTACCTTCACTTATTTTCTAACTTTACAGTGAACAGTGTAAATCACCTAGTTGATTTCATATCTGCTAGTGAATACTAGAAAAGGTCACACAGTGAATGACAGAGTTCGAAGGAGAAGTCACAGCGGATTTGTAATCAATCATCATTTTAGATGTCAAAACAAATTGGTGAATACCACACAAGATTAGAGTAGATTAGAGTAGATTCCATTGAGTAAATACGTCTAATTTGTATTCGGTAAGTAACGAAAATAAAATCTTAGATGAGTACGCCGTATTCTGAACAACAATACTTGCAGATAATAGCTACCTTACTTTAGGTATCTGTTTTAGCATAAATCTGAAAATGTCAGTATCTGAAATCTGAAAGTGGTCAGTACCCCTGTCTAATTAGTCAGAGGTACCGGGTTCGAATATATAAGTATAATAAGTATCAATATTTGTTCAAGAGTCATGGCTTCGTATATTTATTTATTATATTTCTGATATTTATATACATATTACAATTATATATCTCCGTAATATAGTATCTTTAAGACAACCTCTTAATGGTGCTTACTTTATAATGATAATAAGCGTGAGTGTGAGAAATATTTATTAATTTTAATTTTATATATAATATTTATTCATTAAAATCGGTCTAACCTTTCGTCTCTGGTTTTTGAGGTGTAAAATGGCGCGCCTTTGTGGATGATACAGCGATGCACTTCTGTAGACTGCACTGAGGAAAAACGCTAGCACCAGTATACCGGTCACAGCTTGTAAGCCCAGCCGCCAACCTAGTTTGCTACAATGAAACAAATAATTTAGTCTATTAGGGTAACGAATTAATGAAAACGAAGCTCGTTATATAACTTCACCTAGAAACTCGTCAGGCATGGTAGGAATGTCTCCAAATTTGGAATATTTTTCTATGGTAAAAGTTGCTGTCCTAAGCATAGTGCTTGTGGAGTGGCTTTCACAATTTTTATCAGGATCTGATTAAGAGTCTGGAAATATTTAAATTGGAACCTATTCACAGGTGTTGGTGACATCAAACTTGATTTGTAATTTACTCGTTAACGAGCTCTAGCTCAGACAAGATCAGACTTCTTATATTTACTAAGACTCACCCAACAGCTTCTTTATAAGCTACGCTGAACAAGGCTATGCCGACGCCTCCACCAGCGTGCGCTACCAGTTCGACGAACTGACGTCGCCTTCGGAAGTATGCGCCGAGCACCAGACCTGCTGCTTCCCGCACCAGGCCGCAACCGATACCCATTACTACGCCTGCCATTACCATAGTATGAAATTTGAGTTCTTTTGTCAAATTTTACATTGATATTTCTATAAAACTTTAAAATCTTTATTTTCAGTCCTGCTGTTGAATGGTTTTTCGTCAACCGTTACTTTAATTTTTGAAGCATGGATATCTCCTTCTAATACCAGTTTTATTTTTAGTAATTTATTTATGGATTTAAAGAACACTTATAATAATTATATAACTCTAATGTTAAATAAGAATGGTTCATTCATTAGGAAACAGAGTTAAAACATATGTTTGTCTCTTTCACATTGGAAGCAGGAATCGAACGTAACTGACCAACACATGAAAAGGAATATAGTTGGTAGTGCTGATATTTGGTGATACGATTTGGATAAAACTGTCTAAAAGAATTAATTAATTTAATGTTACTGCATGATAGTACTCAATTGCTTTTAAGGGTATTATTCTATTCTATTCTTATAATTTACAGCATAGATACTTCTGCAGTTGTCATACGATTTGACAGCTGACGACAAACACGATTGAGACGGTTCAATACGATAATAACTTACACTGAGGGTACATATGCATGTCATATAAATACAACAAAATAAATATATTATTGTAATAATCAACAAAAGATTGAAATTAAATTTTATAAAGGGATGCATGCAATTTAAAATGAGATAAACAAACAAAACCAACGCAAACGGTTTTCCAACACAAGGGCGTTAAACTATGTCCCTCAAAAAAGTTTTTATCCGGCCGAAAACTTTGAAGTTCTGAAAATACACTTTTACGTATGAGAATCCATTCATGAGTATGACGCAGTGGTCAAATGTTTAATGTCAATTATTCGGAAGAGAAGAGTTCTAAAGTACTTTATCATAGGTCGGTAGCGTTTTCGTAACACACTGTATATAAATAGAAACAGAATAAATTTTTACGTAAAAGTTACTATAAGTTTTTACGTTAATGTGTTGCAACAAAAGAAGTTTATCCTTACCGTAACTAAGTAAAGTCTGATGAAGTTGAGTTGCAAATGACGTAAAGAGGCAGGCAAGAGGTAGCAGGAGTCCTCCTAGGAGGGCGACGAGTCTTGGAGACTTCTTTCTTCCCGCTACCAGAGCCCCGGCGGCGCGAGACACTCCGACGCATAGTGCTCCCGCCCATACTAGATGTACACAATAAATTATAATAGTCAATTTATTTGTAATTGTAGAAATATTATACTTTAATGATAATATCTACAACTCCACATTCTAGGCTGTCCTGTAGGAGTTTTAAAAATATAATATACCAAAAAATCATTATGCTCTGTTATGTTAAATATGTAATATAAATTCACGAGATGTTTATTTTTAATTTGTTGTTCTTATGAAAAAAAAAATGACTAAAATGGCTGCAAATTAAGATTTATAAATCTTCGTTTGAATATTTTGATTAGTATTTAGCATTTTGGTGACTTGCAAATACAGAAATGTATATTTATACGTTAATCAATATTAAGAAAGGTTATTGTATCTACTCTATTTTAAAGTATCAAGAATAGTAAACTAATGCGAAAATTTAATTCTACTAAAATATAAGTATGTGATTTTAACCCAATTAATTTATTATATGCCTACAAATTTACTATGGATGGATCTATTATCCATCAACAAAATATTACTGAATTCAATAATACGTAGGGTAAGTCTGTTTCTTTGGCGTCTATAGAAGTTAATTGGTTCCGGGACTTTGAGTGAGGTGTCTCGTAAAACACATTACAATAAATGTGAGACAGCTACAATTGGGAAATAGAGGCAGCCGTTGCAAGGTTTCACTTAACATAATTAGCCGCGTAGAGTGCTCTTTGTACTCATTATAGGTACGCCATGTGAAGGAAATTTGTTTGACAATAACCTCGCTATTTGTACTTGTCTTAAACAAAAAAACACCTATAGTTAGTTACGCATAGACACTTTCTTCAATTTTTGCTTGTTACACGTTCGCCTGCAGCTTACGAAGCTTTTGAAAAGTGTATGCGACGTTGCCGCTCACGTGTATACAATTAATAATAATTATAAGTCCTGATAATTAACAAAAGTAATGAGATTTCTGAGATGTCAAATCTTAACTTTTACTTAGTATTTTTTTTATTGGAATAGTGTTACCCAAAATTAATGCATTATTCAAATGTGTCTGTAGTTTAATTAAATAAGTACATTTATTTATCATTTTACTGTACAAAATGTATTATAAGTAAAATGGACTGCCTTATCGCTAAGAGAGATCTCTTACAGGTAACCTTAGGATAGATACATAAAGAGAGAAAGAGGGATGTCGGCGACGAAGAGAGATACATATAGAAAGTTAATAAATAACGTTAATGATATAGCTAAAACATATAACATTATGATCTTTATAAATACATAAATATATATGTATATTTATGTCGAGAACGACATTTAACATATAATAGTGTCATAGTTCTAATTCTTGGTTCTGCCTATTTACAGGCGACAAGGGAATATCCTCAATTCCATTTATTTTATTTTTAACGTTATGTTGTGGAAACTAAAGGGCGAATTACTATAATTAATAGATGGCGTAGTAGACTTTAAGTATTCAAAGTACGGTGGCATACAGCATTGAACGTTTTCGTCGTTCCAACGTCCGATTACCGATCGTAACTTAACTCGTTAACGCCCCAGCAAAATTCCAATTTCTCAACTAACGTAAACCTGACAGAGTTATGTTCCACCGGCCCCGCCTACACCACTGACAACAAAGACCGCGCTCATAACCGAAATTACTTCTGCCTCTTAATATTCAACCCTGGTCGTGAATCTTGGAAAATTAATTCAATAAATCAGCCTTGTCCGTAAATACTGGTGACTGAGAAAGTTCATTTGCCTAATGTCGAATCTTAAATTTTGCTTGTCAAAATGTTTTAACAATATTTGTTTTGGTTTGCATATATAACACTATTTACAGTAACACGATTCCATTATGAATTTTCGATGCTCTTTCATCGAATTGAAGAGTAATAGGAACGTGGCAAATTGTTCGAACAGAACATTAAAGCGAAATCATTTAAAGCTTTCATTTGGCATTTTATAAAAAAGTTGTCTTGGTTGCTTGTTTATTTAAGTGTTTCCGGAGGGCTGCCGTTGATAGATTACTTTCGACAGCTTGACTTTCGGGGCTGTTCTCATAGTTCGTCGCAAATTTTGGTGCCACTCAAGTTTTGACAGCGACCACTGTTTTTCTATAGTTTCTTAGATTGAACTAAATAGCTTTGCAGCCTATTTATCAGAAGTGTGAGACTTAGGGGTGAAGTTATGTATTCTATTTTATTTTACATTCTCTCTTACCAGCGTGATCGGCTGAAGGGCCGAGATGCCTAAGAGCGTAGACGTGAAGTGCGCCGTAGGCTAGCTGCAGTCCAGTTGAGAGGAGATGTGCCAAGAAAGCCGCACCACAGACGATCCATCTGCACAGATTATAGATAGTTTTTGTTATAATACGAGTATACTATTTAATATAAATGATTTGCTTTTAACAACTTTTTTAGTTAGTTAACTACTTTTAATTTTGAAAAAACTGTTACTTCAACAAAAATGTTCTTTATTTTTCAAAGTTTCATATAACGAAAACTCTAATTGATATACTGTGGTTGTTGTTTTAAATATGAAGTGAGGTTATTACGGTGTACGGGCTTCATTGTAGTAAAGTATGTTTAATGTTACGTGGCTACAGACTACAAAAACTGCTTCTTTTCATCTTTTTTGTATTATTTACTCTTGATGGTTAATTAACTAACAGCTAACTATTAATTCACAGTTTTTTGGTTGGTACTTGGCTCATCGTATAAGTTATACGAATAAACTCCTGGTACCTTAAATTCATCTGTACAGCGAATATATTCATATACGTTATATAGAAAACGCTGGGATTTTTGCAGATGTTGCACAAAAAATAGCTGTTTGGCTTACAAGGACATTATTGATCAGGATATTTGATAGGTGTCTTGGCCACGCACCACTAGGGAAATTTTAGGTTATTATTCACGCATCCAAGTGCCTATAAGAGAATTTGTCAGACATTGTAT
Source organism: Acentria ephemerella (assembly GCA_943193645.1). Classification (NCBI taxonomy): domain Eukaryota; kingdom Metazoa; phylum Arthropoda; class Insecta; order Lepidoptera; family Crambidae; genus Acentria; species Acentria ephemerella. The sequence goes on from OW971891.1 coordinate 5,404,575, forward strand.
AAGTTTACGATGTGAATTTCAAACGTCATGTATAATCACTTGTTAAGTTTACACCATATGATAAAATAATAATATTATTAATTAGGCGGTTATCCGTCTAACTTTGAACTCATAAAATGACCTCTCCGAATTTTTAAATAAAACTAAAAATCGACTTCCAAACACAAAAAGGCAAAAATAATAAAATTTAAGAAATTATTCTTTTTAAAATTATTGTTTGGAGTTTGTGCTAATTAGTTTTTGTTGTTAGTGTCTCAGAGCTGGTAGGCTACAGTAATCGTAATTATTAAGAGGCTATTTTCTTATTCAAAGAAAGAAACAAACCAATTTCCTTCTTAATATACTGGTCAGAGTAGCTAATCTACGTCAACCTCTTGGTCTAACCTTAGCTATATTTTTTTTGTAATGAAATAAATATAATTTAGGACGACTTATAAGGAAGATTAATAATGCTTGAAAGTATTATAAAACTAAACATTTTGCTAAGAAGTTTGAGTGTTAAGATTTTTACATAATTTTCGCGAAGTTATTTTTAAATGAATGTTAAAATAAATCCTGCGGAGAAGGTACTCCTATCTTTATTTTAAGTAAAGGTCGCTACAAAATTTACCTAAGTCTAATTCTTTATTAAGTGTCTAAGCTTTTATCATCACAAGTTAAGTCTGATTAACACCGATGTGTTGAATGAGTACCAAATTCCACCAGATGCACTCTAGCTTATTCATTTTTAAATAAGTGCAAACATCTCACGAGTTTAGTTTGGATTTGAACTTATAAGGAAGTTAAATATACAGTTTAATAAGAAGAATACTATTATAAATTATGGGGCCAGGGTAAAAATTAATTATACTGGCTGAAACAATGGATATACTTAATTGATCAAAAATTGGTAAAGAATAAGTATAGCATTTTACTTCAATAATATTAATAGTATCTAATCTACAAAAAGTGGGAATAAATTTTTTAGTGTCATGCTTTTAAGTTATGTAACACTGGTGCACAAGTTTACTTTTTAAATATTCTTTTCAGTATAAGTAGATGTGTATAGGGTACTTTATGTTAAAAGAACTAATTGATCAACTTAAATTAAGGTGACCTGTTTGTTACCTTCCTTTGTAAGATTAAAATGAACTAAATCACACTCTTCACTCGTATATTATTTGACTAAAGACATTTAATATCTTTACCAGGTAGATAGAAAAAATAATCTATTCATACCCCCATCCTCCCTCGGGGTAGAAGTGGTGCTTGATGGCGCGGGTGTCGAGCTCACGGCGGCGCAGGGCGGGCACGGTGCGATGTAGCGACCGTAGCTCGCGTTCACGCAGTGCTCCGCCCGAAGACTCTTCCTCACCGTCAGGCCAACCATCTTTAAAAATATATACAATATGATTCATGCAATATATTGAAGATAATAAATGCGACATGAAATGGCAACTTTTTGGCCGGCACGGTGGAGGTACGTAGGGCAGTATGTCAGTCAGGCTGCACTAGATATATTCGGATATAGATTCCTCCTAACTGATAACCAGCCTGCGGTGTGTCATTGGCTGTATTTTATATTTTAAACGATGGACCAGTTATATACTAGCAATTTATTTTATTTTCCTGGTTCCAGTTCTTATCATACTTAATCATTTTTTAGAGATTTCTAGACTATCGCTGAGATACATAAAAATGATACAATTACGAGTGAAACAGTCAACTATAATTAATATTATGAGTTCTCCTAAATTTGTATTTTGTGAATCTAAAAATTAAATGAATTTATCTACATATATACTTCATTTACTTGTTTGGTTCTTAGAAGGAATAATAAAAGCGGCGATCTGTCTAGCAAAAGTTTTTTTGGGTAAATATTATGAAATTGACCTCATATTTGCTGCAAGAATTGGTTTATAATATTAGACAGGTAGAGGTTGAAAACACTAGACAACCTTTATATAATAATATAAGGATTTCTAAATAATTAATAAATTATGTATATTTAATAACTTACGAGAAAATAAATATGAATGTAGGACATCTTACTCGCCTTAATAAGCTTTCCAAATAAAGAACAGGATTCGTAAAGGAATGAAGAAAAACATATTTTGTCAGTTATCTAAATAATTATAGTTAATGCAGGACATTAGAGATCACATAAAATTTAATCTGTATAATAAATTATTTTAATACATTCATATTTATGGTATCACTTTTCAGAAACTGTCATTTAATGTACATTCCTATAAAATTTTATTAAATATTTGTTATAGTGTATTCTTATGCTTATGCTCAAGGCATCATCAATATCTCTTGAATTATTTTACATTACACTTTAAGGCCAGATTCCTGTACTTAGGGAACGAACACTGCACCACTGCACTTTAAGTTATATAACTGTAAGTTTCATTTAGCTTAACCTTGAATTTTTTACTTTAAGTTGAATAGATTGACTTAATCAGAGTTAAGTTGACAGATTCAGATTATTCTCAGATTTTTTTTATCTTAAGTTTAGAAAGACTGATCTTAAGCTCACATATTAAGCTCCCCCCTAATTCGTGACTTCGTAGCATTAGCTCCGACATAAATCTTGCTCAGCAAAAACAAACGGCTGTTTTAATGCAAGGGTTGGCATTACTGCCTTGTACTCTTAAGTGCTCATCCTTCACTTTCATGTTAAAACAGCCTGTTTACTATTTACAAGTTGAGGCACTATGAAAATAAAGAGTTCAGCGGCTGGCTTAAAAATTACAAAGCCTATTATTTGGTATCCCGGCCTATATCATAATGAAATAAAACGGTAGTTACACCGATCAAATTTCATTATGATATTTTATTTGATGTCTTTTCTTTTGATCTTATTTACAGTTTTGGTACTTATGAAGCAGGAAATAATTTATGGGAAAGGAAATGTTGTACTATAGGATGTTTCAATAAATTAATCAAACATCATATAATCTTCCTACTTCTTCTTAATGAGGTCATTGAGCTAAATTGGTAAAATTAAAACGCTTTATCTACTGAGATGGTCACGGGTGGTACATAAGGAGCGCTGAGTGAATTTTTGAGGTACTATGGACTATGTCATAAAAAACCGGCCACTGTACTACCACTGCCTGGCCGGCGCGCTCTTGGTATTGCCTTAGTGCATTCAGCTTTTTATTATTTATTATATAAGTATTAAAAGATTATACCGGAACATTGAGCTCATAACACAGTAAGGGCACTGCAAATTTAAGAGAGCGACACTCATCTAATACACAATAGATACATTTACTTAGATTTATTTTGGAGATACATTTTAATTTTGAGCCTTTTACACGTTCATCACAATGAGAATATTATTATTCTTATCTGTAAAGAATTCATTTATTACGTATTATCCTTTTTAGTGATGTTTTTTTTAAATAGCAATGCTATTTTTAATTATTTTTTTGTAAATAGCTTAGGCAAAAGTTTTGTCATCATATCTAGTTGCCTCCAAAACTCGCTTATTTTATCAGTTTATCAACTAATAGTTTTTATATCTATCGAATAATTTAATTGTAAACTTTTTGCAGTAAGTGTGACGTCTTCGTATCGAACGAATACGGAATGAAGAATTGGAAGACGGAAAGAACGCAACTAATTTTAACGAAAAAACAATTTAAAGTCGGACTATTTGCTTGCACTAACGGCTTTACCCTTTATGGTTCTATTTATGAACGAGCAGTGGAGTGCTAATAAAATATGTAATTTGACGATATACCAAAATTCTAAATTATTGTAAAATACCATACTTAATTTTATATAAAACGAATTGTATACTGGTAATAAAACATTCTTTTACTAGAATCGGTGCTCCTTATTCTAAGCACATTCCAGGATGTCTTTACTGTCGAGTAGAGATAACCCATCGCAAATTTAAAACTGTCTGCTAAACCATAAAACCGAGGATTTTGTCTACATCGAAACGTCACTTTACTCAGGTCATCGTATGGAAGTCTACGCCTGTGCTACGCCTGTTGGTTTGAAAAAATCAGTGGCATGTCCAAATAAGCTAATATAAATTATCAATTAAAAGGTACTCAGCGAAGTCGAAGTCTAACATGGCTGAATTTTATTTTTAGGAAAGCGTGTACACTTATATAATCACTTTTATCTAAATGTTGCCGATAAAACCTATAAACCGACATCGGATACGGTATTATTTCATCTCATATTTTGCGGAGGATAAAGAGGAAGGAAAAATACTTATAATTTAATTTTTCTTCTGGGAAGCATTATCATTCTATGTACTAAGTTATTGTACGTTTATATTGAATTTCTATTTATTTGTCTCTTCCTACATAAAAAAATAACATAAAAGTTAATTTGTATGTATGTAGATATAAGTACATTATTTAATAAATATTTAATAACAATGACGTTGTAGAATTTAATTACATTCTCTGCATGATCATCCACGGAAACCAAATTAAACGCTATATACATAAGATATGGTCTATTGTTAGTGATATAAAATTTGAATACTATTGCTAATTTCTGGGAAAAAAATACTCATCTGACAAACTTTGAAAATTATATGTAAATTTTTTTGGCGTAAGCCATCCTTTTGATTAAGGGGTATAAAAATAGCCTACGTCATATTCTCAGACCTAACAAATTTAGACAAAGATCGTTCAAGCCGTTTCTGAGGAGTTTAATAACAAACACTGTGACACACGATTTTCATACATATTACATATAAATAATAATATCAAAATATTCCGCTGTTCACTTCGGAAAGTATTAATCAATTCAGTTCCGATTCGATGCTATTCGTTTCGCGCATCGATGAATCGTAAGTAATCATAAGCAGGCGAAATCATTGCCTTTAATTAAAAATTAGGTATAATAATTTTTAAATAAAGGCAAAGATTTCGGCTGCTTATGATTACCTAGGATTATCATTTTATTTGTCTCTAAAAAATATTTTAAAAGTTTTATGCCCGAGGGTGTTCGCTCTCAGATGATATTAAAATTGTTATTAAACAAAGATACTTTTGATGAAAAGCTGTCATTTTTTCAAGTTACTAAAGCAATTGCATTTGAATGATTCTTAGAAATACGTAAATCACAACAATAACTTTTATGAGGCTTTCAATAAAAAGAAATCGAAATAATAATCATGGTAACATTTAGTTTATCACTGACACCAAATAAGATTTAGTAATATAATTTGCAAGGAGTTCCCTGCTCACTTCAATGAGGTGAGTCCCGTGTGCCCGAATTCTCGTTAGTTCCTTAAACGATTCGTTTTCTACGAAACTACTTTTAATCTTTTGGGAAATATTAGGATATGGAATGGGAGGTACTCGGATATTACCCTAGTATGATCGAATTTCTTTCTATTTTAGCTTATAAGCTAGACCATCCTACAATCCTAACATCAAACAGTCGATTACAGGTTTAGTAGGAGAAAATTAAAAATTTCCCCTGTAAATATAAGTACTTTAAAAATTATTAGATCTAGTACAAACTCTTAAAAAAAAAAAATTCTCTGCTTATTTTAAAATATTTTAATAAAATAACATGACACTTGAGAATAATATGCTATCGATTGATAGTAGCTTATTATAAAAGTTTAATCCTTAAGGATTCATTTAATCCGGAATTCAATGATTCGGATTCTGCTTATCACATAAAAGTCACTGCTTTTCCTCTGAAAATATTTTCATACCATAAAAATATATTAACTGAACCGAATCTATTAAGTAACGGGCAATTTCATTCAGCATGGTGCCATAGTAACTCAAGCGGTAGAATATTATAAAGAGCAAAATGTAGACAGTTATCGGACACTCAACACGATCAAAACAGATACGATATCCATAACTTGTTTTCTCCGCTCATTTTATTGGATCATTAGCTAACATTTTCTTGACACACTTACACCTATTGTCTTGCTCGAAACAATAATATCTTGTGTTATAGATACAAGATAAGATAGTTACATAAATTTCTTTATATACATTAAAATTAATGTGAAAACCTTCAATATTGAATAAAATGAGATATTTTAAAGGGGTATGGGTAAATAGCGAGTCAAAGTTAAAGTCAAAGTCAAAAATAACTTTATTTAAGTAGACTCACTTACTAAGCTCTTTTAAATCCTCACAACAGAGAATATATATGAGAAAAACAAATAAATATAACTAAAGGCAGTCATAACTTTAACTGGGTATCAACCGGGCATTTACTAATTGTCCCAGTTATATAGTATTTAAATATGTACTAAATTGTTAGTTTTAATTTTCAAATAATATTTATTTTGAAATTAAAAATAACACTAGTATGCATATTCTCAATTAACCCTACTGCCCCTTCGACGAATTAGTAGCTGCAGAGAAGAAGCGGCACAAGAAACTCTCAGCCTTTAGTATTTATAATGACATTTACAAATCAATTATGTCATTATGTATTAGTATTACAAACATATACATGTTTTGTTTTACAGTGCAATCAAAAATATATTTTTAAATATTGCAAAATATAATAAATAAGTGCAGGGAAGCAAATTATAGTGGCCATTTACCTGCAAAAGACAGTAGTGTTACCGTGGAGTTTTATTGGGTATTTCAAGTGCCGCTATGATCAGGCGCTAGGCGAGCCCCACACACGCCCGCGGCTTAGCTAGTGGCGAGTAGGTCCACAAACAAATTCGTCCTCGAGTAAAAGTGTATAAAGGTGATGGTTACATTTATCATTTGGTAGTACAACGGCTTTTTAAGCTTTCTGAAACATAAAAAAGTGCTAAAATAAGCTCACCGTAATGTGGTAGACAGGTGTAGCTGGTGGATAGTGGATGTCGGCAGCGGCAGCGGAGCGGCGGGGCGCGGGGCGGCGGCGGCGGCGAGGCCGACGGGGAGGGTGACCAATAGCCCGGCTCCATCAGCCGGCCATGCCACCCGCACCCGCACCCGCGCCCGCGCTACCTGTCCCACACAGCCAACACAAATTAAATTAGTCCCAGCAGGTTAAAGTTATAGGTAATAATACTACTAAGCGACTCAATGCTTGTTGGCACCTATAATTTACGTACCTACCTACACCTACCAATAAGTTGCTGTAACAACCGGTACCAAATATGGCCTTTATACAAATTTAGAGCTATTTAAAAAACTGAACAATGACGAGTTTCGAAATTATTCTTAATCAAAAAGATCAGCTCAAGCAAGTACACAGCAGGTAGTACATAGTTAGCAGTCTATAGTCCACCAAAATTTCAATATTTTACTTCCACACCCTGAAAGTTATTCTGCTATCTTGTCTAGTTTTAACGTCGCTAAATAGTATTCATATTATTTCATATTTTAATTATGCTTACAAACAACGTTTGTACACCTAAGTCTATTAAATATCTTTGGAAGTTTAGTTGTAGTGGTGTAGTTATTGTTTTAGTTGTTTTCTTTCGCGGCTACGAAGGTTCTAAGTAAAAAAATTATTTTTAATTTGATATGGAATTGCAAGTCATACATGCTTTACACAGGCAGTAAAATATAAAAAAATACTATAAAATCCAAAAATACTAAAAACAGTCGGCAACGGCAATCATTGAAGAATTTCATTATGCTGGAATCCGCAGTCTTCTCGGGAATGTAAGGGCAGTTTACACAGAAAATAAAGATCACTAATACATAGAATAGGGCCAATATTTCTTCCCATGATATTAAATTCGCAATTTTTTAGCAATTAATTTTATATTTGTATGATCTTATATCATTTAACAAATTTAAGATTTATCATTTAACAGAATTATTCAGATTTTGTGGTTATTAACTGTTGCTGGTTGAATCTTATTTGAAAGAAAAAACATGTATACTGTTTAACAAAATTAAGATTTTTAACTTTTATAATTACCTAAACAATTCTCAAACCTCTTGAAAAATATTACACAATCTAAGAAAATGTGCTATCAGATAAAATGTTTTTGTATATTTTTCTTATGACACTATACAAGCTATGTATGTACTGTTAGGTAGGAAAAAGTATCTACAGAAGTAAATTGATACTGACATAACATTTGAATGGAGGATCCTATTCCGTAAGCCCCTGAATCAACACATTTCCATTTTACTAGGATATTCAGACGACATAATTTTCGGTTCCGGCACAAGGTATTGAATTATTGTTTTTTTTACTACTTCTTTATGAGAAACTCATCGAAGTCATGATGCGGCAATTCTGAACCTAACTTTTTCCACATGGTATTATTTATTATTATTACTGTCCCCTTTATTTTACATTCTATATTTTAAAGAGTAAAATAATAATATATTAAAAATCAAACTAATTTACATAATGTTCTTATATTTTTTTTTATGTATGTACACCGATTACGCTGAATGTTCTGATCCGATTTACGTGATTCTTTTGTTCGATGCGAAATAGTTACCATTTCTTTCCAGAAAAATGTAATTCAGTTTGGCTCAGTGGTTTTTATTTCATGAGCATTATTGCTAACTTGAACAATGTAATTTTCACGATACTTTATTCCAAAGGCTATTCGAATATTTCCGACGACAACAGACAGAAAACTCGATAATACTAATGGTTACCCATCAAACTTTGCTCATAGAAATTGATGACGCAAAATTCTGAAAAAAAATCTTTAAAACATACTTTGAAAAGGCAAAAATAATTCAATTTGTGAAGCTATCGCAGTTTAAATTATTTTACGGAGATGGTGCGTAGTTATATTTCAGAAACAATAGCAAGTGAAGCACCAGTAAAAATAGTTTTAAAAATAAAAACTTCTTAAATAGATTAGATAATTAATTTTGCCTATGTAGTGTTTCGAAGTCGGTTCAAGTATTTTAAGACTTTTTTCCTCAATCTTCTTTGAGATTGAATCCCGATGTGACAAAAAGTAGATTTCTTTTTCAAATTATCTTTAGGACTAGTGATATATGGGACTAGTATTTGTCAAGTAATAAAACTTTTTACAGTTAGATTATTTTCTTCAAACCAATTTTTTTTTAAATATTTGGATTCGCAGTGTTTTTATTTGTATTCCAAATAAACCTTAACAAGTGCAACAAGCATTCAAAATCTAGAGCCAATATTTTATTACATATATATCAAATTTTTCATGGTTATTAATATATGTAATGAAATACTTTTCGAAGTGCTACACTAGATAAGAGTTAAAAAAAACTGTAACATATTCATATTTTAACTAAAAACGAAATCAAATGCACTAAAACTTCAAAAAGCTATTTTTTATATGATAAAATAAGTTTTGTGACTGTTTTGGACACAATTTTTACAAGCAGCCGTAAATGTTGGACGAAACGAAACGAAACATTAAAAAAAATATCATTACTTAGTAGCAAGAGTAACAGGTAAGTGAGTTCCACCAGGTAAAAAGTCATTAGAGTCTAATGACTCTATTTTATATTTTATAGTCTATAAAATTCTCTTCCCTTTTAATGCTCAATCAGGATATATTACAGTATCAAACTATCAATCTCGTTTTGTCCATAAAAAAGGAAAAGGCGAAAGAATTCTACGCAACAACGAGTAAGCGATTAAGTGCGATTAAACGTACTGGGCAGATCCCAACATGGCCTATACTTGTTTCCTTTCTACAGGCAATAAATTATGTACAGCTTAGGGACTAGTGGTGTCGTGTCGTGTTTCTCGGAGGGACTATGCTGCATCTAAACAATCGATGCTATTATTTACCTTACAGTGTTGTGGCTGTGAATTTTAATTACATACGAAATAACTACTCCTATTGACTGAACACCCGACTTTTCCTTTCATTGTACCTACTCACTACTGAGTAGTTATTTCCGTTATTTACGGCTGGTTTGTTATTCACAGCCAGTTTCAATATTCTAAATACAGATAGAAGAAGGTTTTATAAAGTTATGGTGCCGAACATTATTTATTAATTTATTTATAATAACGGAGTTTACATAGTAATTAAGCTGTGGGAGACCTATCCTTATCTGTAGTTAAAATTGTACCGACCTTTGAACGAAAACGTCCAATATAACAGTAACATCACACGATTGAAATTTGCTATGAAATTAACGCAAGAAAATAGTCATTTTTACTCTTTTGGATAGACTCTTCTCTACCTATGAATAAACATTCATCACGACATAGACGACGATGAAATGAATAGATATTCATTTTATCGTCGTCATGGTAATTTTTATACCTCTACAGTACAATATTGTCAAGCTATGGAAGGTCATTAAAATATGGCTAAAGAGTGGAAACAGTTGATAATTATATAGTCAGAGACCAGTTAATTAGCGTTCATTGGCGTCACAAAGAACAAGAAATGTAAATTAACTTAAAAGATAAGTAAGTTTCAAAGATAGTACGAGCTAAGTTCCTTTTCAATTATCTTTTCCAATATTCGCATTTATCTAAAATATATTTGAAATTTGAAGTCAAAAGCAGATATTCCAGAAGTAAATCTGAGATAATTTTTATTTAGATCAGCATCTCACCTTAATTTATATGTCTATTTTTGTACAATATTTCATCTATCTCTTTGACAAGCAAGGGTGTAAATAGGGTTTAAATGATATACATTTAAATTAAAGAATACAACTAGAAATTGTAGGTTTGTAAAAAACAATAATGTTAATTCATTCCGTAAAACTAAAATTATATCTGTTTGCTTGCTCTATTTAAATAAAAAGTAGTACATAATATTTGTTTGTTTACACTCAATAGAATTAGGCTGCAACTTAATATAATTATTTACTGAATTTAGTATTATTTTATACTAAAGCTAAATTGTGATTAATTAAAGCTAATAAGTACCTTGCGCAAGCGCACCGCTCCACGCCTTCACTGACGCTATACACACTGCCGCGTCGCATCCGCCTCTTGGTCCGGTGCGTTGTCACGCCCACGATCTCATACCAGCAAGAAAGCACACACTACCTCTCGCCACATAGGTACCATGTGGTCACTTCACTTGGCTTCAACCATTAATAATTGTTCCCCCACATCGGACCTACCCACTACGCGTCCCGCCTTCGCATCTACAGTCCTTATTTACACATGACAACCTTTACAAGATTTCATTAAGTCACATATCACATGTTAGTTTCCACATTGTATACTCACTAAAACTTTTTATGGATTCTTCTATCACGAGGATGTTGCACCGATAGCATTGTTTGTCAAATCTAGAACAAGGAAAATAAATAAGGGTTAATAATTCGCCGTAAAAACCTGTTATTATATATCTAGTTTAATTAATGGCACGTTAACTGTTCCTGCGTAGTCATGATACACACTCTAGAGGACGTGGCTCAATGTACCCACGAGGGTTATAAGTGCCATCAACATCATTGCCCAATTAATTACTCATACGATTGTGCGTAAAAGCAGTTTATATTCTATATTATCTATCATGCGTGATGAGGTAGGCAAGGTAATGTTGACGGTATGTATAATTCCAACTATGGAACTTTTGCTTAATTACACCTTTTGACCCTTTCGAATTGGTCTCCTGTACAATAGAATTATCTGGTTATAGAGTTTTATAAATATTTTGTTTCCATTCGATTTAGATTATTTATGTTGCCAAAAAATATATTGTATCTTATCAATTTTACAATGATTTTTTCATAAAAGGTACACTTACTATCCAAAACGGACAGATAAATTTTTTTGTGAAGCATATTAATTAATTAATATATAAAATTACAATGTAAAATTTTGTCATTTGTCTTAAAAGAAATAACAACAAAGCTTCACATTACTTGAATTAATATCGAGCATTAATCTTCTGTGAACTGCTTAAGTAGAGGACTTCCATTATGCAATAAATCTTTTGAAGCACAATTATCAACCCAGATTTTCCTTGGTTTAATGAAATCGATCAATAGGCATATGTTTAAGTTACTAGGAATACAAAAACAATCATACAAAGTCAAAAATTAGACATACCATTCATATATAAAGACAAGATAAAGTTATATCTTAGGTAAACAATGGTAAACAAAATTAAATATTTTTCGTTCAAAATAAGTATAAAGAAGAAGAAATTTGCATTATATACAGTACGGGCTAATATAAAATAGGCCTGAGAAGGCACTTTTTGGTCCAGCAAGGTGGAGTGGTGATGGTGGAGGTTGCAGATAGCAGATATCTTCGTATATGAACTTGAACAATTCTTAAGCTTTAATTAGGTATCATACATCATTCTTAGGGTTTGTCAGGCGAATTGCTTTGGCATAATCTAGGTCACCCTCTTAAAGGGCAATGGAGTTACCGGAGATTTTTAGAGGGTATTTCCAGTTTCTCTCTCACTCTGAGGCACTGGGTGGCCCCACATACGCCGGCCGCATAGCCGTGGCGGATAGGTGGGTAAACGGATTCCTCCTCGCGAAAAAGGTAGCATCATACATGACTAGGCATAGTGACTTCTAAGTACTAAGAAGTAGCGGAATTTCTAAGCAAACTGAAATTTTAGCAGATAGCTTTCAGCAAAATTTGTTTAATTAATACCCGTTCAGTATCTTCGAAAGTGATCTGTATACAATATGATTACTTTTTATAGCTTAGTTTGTTCTAAGACATTTCAAGCTATGATTTGCATCTGGAATATTTTATTATTTTAATATCAACTTAGTAATAATATTAGTTCAATTTAGTTTATTTGATTCATTTACATGTCACAAATTTTATATTTCAGTTTAAAGCGATTTCTATTTTCTTGACATTTTATTATATGTACATTAATTATTAAATAAATAAATTCTATGTAAGTAATTCATAGCTAGCGAAAGTATATTTATGCAACATAATATAATTTAAGGAGAGTAAAAAAAATTCATCAGGATATGATCTTTTTTCTCTGTTTGTTGCAAAACCGAAAGAATTTTTTAATATTCGTAAAAAAAATTTAATTATATAGGCGTGGTTTAAACGGAATATATCTGTGAATGTAGATGAGAATAGTAAATTCTTAAAGGTTCTTCTACAAACGACAATCCGTATATTATAAGATAACTATCGTATTTAATATAATTTTGCATGGAAATGACCTCATTTACACAAAGATGTACTGCAATAACATGTGGCTATGTTCCGTAAAGTGTCGCTTTAGCATCATTTGCATTCAATGCGATAGGTCACGGAGAGAACAAGCTATCTCGTCTAACAGGCGGGTGATTCTGGGTTAACACAAGAAAGCTATACGTGTTGATACTGCGATATGATTAATGATAATACACGCTATGAACACTAAATTGTGTCTGTAGTGAGAGAAAGTTTTTTTTAGAAAATATTTCTTTTTTTTAACTTTACGCGTTAGATATCACGAACTGATAAGCCAGTGTAAGCCACTAGTGCGACAAAGATAACTGCATAATGTTGATGTGAGTTTCCAGACAGGTAACAATAAATACTGATAAATATCCCTTATTATATTTTAATATGCAATGTTGGCCAACGTTGCTTATTATGTATAAAAATAAATTTGCATCAAAAGTAATTTTTTTTGATAATGTATATATTCACGAATGTGGTTAAATCGATTAAGCCGATGTTTCTGGTATTTCGGATTATCAATTTGTCAACTCTTTTTCTCATATTTCTCGTTTGTGTCTCTGTTTGTTATATTGTTCTCTGTTTGTTATAGTGTACTTTTTTATATTGTAATGTTTCATTTCTTTATAGTTTCTTCAATTACTCATAAATTAAAGATATTAGATACAAAGCTTTTAGCAATTTCACTTACAATGAGGAATTAGCCAAAGTTTAGCGAACTCAGGGCTTGCACAAAGTTATTAACCAAATGTTTATTAACATGTTTATAAGTACACAGTTATCGATTATATTGTAAACAAATAGTAACATATTTGCTTAGTAATATATTTGCTATTCTATTATTCTCATATAATACTGAGTTGTGCCAATATTATTTTATGTATGCCTATCTACAGAGGTCTCTTGGAACAGCAATATAATTAATTGATTGTGCGATGAACACAACAACTCGACTATTCTGTTCCTAAGATCACCAACCAGTCTATTGTAATTAGAATACAATGACACATTATGTTAATATTGTAACTACCTAGTAGATATACAAGTAAGACATAACTCCTCACAATGGTACATAGGTATGATAGAGGTTCTTTTCGAATACAACAAATTTCGTATGAACACTAACCATAAAATCATTTTATTCAATAGTTAAGTTGCGAGGACGATACGATATCACGAGTTGAGATAAATTGTATTCAAAATACAAATTTCTAATCGATGATTTAGGAATAATATTTCATAATTCGATATGTATTTTAATTTGTTAGTATTTTCACTCGTGTAATAAACACGAGTTGAAATATAATATTAAGATCTCTGTGTTTTTATTTGTAAATTTGCAAATTAAAGTATTTCTTTCAATGTAAGCCAATGTTTTGTTAGCTGCAGAGACACTTATTTCTTGCGCTGGAGACTTTTTCTTATGATGCAAATGTTTAACGTATGACTAGTGCCCAAGGAACGACGAGCGTCTTTGGCTTGCAGTGACTCCTTACTATCAGGTTAGTTGTGCGCTGGTTTATCATCCTTATAAAAGTAAGAAGTACATTTTAATGTAAGCCCATTGGCACAATCCCTCCTGGTATTATGGTGACATAATATTTTTGTTAGTTGAAGTTGATTATTCTCTAAATCCCTGACTATAGCCAAAGGTTATGTAATTATATTCCTACAATACATTAATTGTGATTGTGTGTTTTTATTTCTTTCCTACTTTTATCTTTTATGTAATATGATTAATATTTTAAATGGTGGATCTGTAGTGGATATTAAAAGAAAAAGTAGTAATTTTAAACTTATTTATGTGATTTACTATTGTATTAAAAGTTTTGGTTTGAATGACTTTTATTCAACTTTACTTGTTATATTTTTTAGAAATTCAACATAAAGCCTATATAAAATATCTTTTTAATATTATAGTCCCAGATTGTTATAATTTTGTAAACATTCACTTTTATATTAAACTTTTGCTTGTTATATGTGCTTTACAGAACCAGGACTAAGAACTAACTTCTGAAGTAGAAAAATAAAAAGTTTTTATTTTAATCTACTATCGCTTTAAATACGATTGGAAATTCTCAATGTGACAATATTATAATTGTATCACGAAATTTAACATTTCATCAATAATGAGTAGCACTAACGAGAGAAACACTTTGGTATTGCTTAAGGTGGTACTTACAAAGGGACTATCTCCACTTACTTCGGGCCCTTCAGTAATTACACGGTCGCCATAATCTACGAGACCACACATATTATATATATAATTGTTAGCCCTATACCAAATTTTCACATAATGGTGCCTCAAGTACCTACCACTTATAAAATTCTTACATTAAAGATGAATTTAGTTCGCATTTGAGGTACATCGCCAGAAATAAAAGAGTAGACCCTAAAATTGCTAAATATAATAATTTAAATTTGGTAATTTAAATTGAAAAATGGTTTAACTGAAGTGTGTTATTATTTCCATCCCAATGTTGAATAACTTATACAGATAGAGTTCGTGGCAATATTTAGGTGGTTTTACCACCGGGTCAACTAGCATATATACAAATATCAGAAGTACTAAATAAACATACACACATCCATGTCTCGTGAACAAATAATCATGCCTATCGTACTAAAATTTGCCCCACCAGGATTCGAATGTAGACTTCTGGCGCAGTCAAAAAAGTCGCTGGGGACTGAATTAATAAAGACTTTTTATTTGTACAAAAATTGAAAATTGGTTTCTATAAATCAATGTAATAAGGTTCATGTTAAATTCTCTATGATTGCGAGTAACATTCTATATTGGATAAAAACTAATGATTTATCTATTAGTTATATGCCTTTTCTGACATATGATTAAGTACTGTGCGAGCTCCTGCCATAAATATGTTAATTTTTCATAATAGTGAATTGCGATCTATTTTTGAATATAACCATTTCCTATAATATTCACTTATAACATGATTGTAATAATTTTGTTTGTCATAACAAAAATATAAAATTAACAATGCAAGCATCAATTGCTTTTTGACTTTTAAAATGTTTAATTTTGTCTCTCTGTGGTGCTGATGAATGGTAGTGACAGAATTTGTAGGGAATTATTTCGTGGAAGAGGAGAAGGAAGATTAGTACTACTTCGTAATTAAAAGAAGCTTACAGCAAAATATTTGAGGACAGAAGAACAATTAATTTTAGATGAGGAGACATAAGATTGACATTGACCTTGTTTATATTACGCCAGTATACGCGAATCCTTGTAAGTTGTCACGTCTAAGTGCAAGCGACATTTGAAAAAGAAATATTTGGGTAGACACGAACGAAAGATACGAGGATAACATGTGGAAAACAAGGACTTGTCCTTTAGTTGTACACAATATATATTTATCTAGGTCCATTACATACTAATATTACAAAAAAGTAAAGGAAGTAAAGTATATTAAAAAATATTATTAAATAACTTCAAAATGAAACAATTACAAAACATCTTAACCAAGGGATTTTAATATTTATTATACCTATTGATAAGATGATAAGAAGAAAGAGCTGTCTATACGACAAGATGGGATTAAAGTATTTATAAAGATGTCCATAATTACAGTGGATAATTCTATTGTTACTTTTTTGTATAATTTACCCGACACCTAAGTGTACTTCTTTCATATAATAATATGTAACCATTTTTATATAAGCGTAATAGTTTATCTACTTGTTAGTTCGACTGTGTGTATGTGTTCGACTCGTTAGTTCTGATATTTATTAATAATGACACTAAGGTACTATGAATTGTTTTCTAATCATTTCATTTTAAAAACTCACAGCAAGAATATTAATATGTGTATAATGTAAAATTCAATCCAAAATATTATTATTAAAACAAGGAGTTCATTCTAAATGCTTCTCCATCCTTCATTCTCTCCATTTTCCATACTAGATGTTTGCAAGAATTAAGTATTGAATTGTTGAAAATTACATGAATATTTTTTCTATAATTCTGTTACTATTACCAAAAGGGTTTGGCAAAACCACGAAGTATGTACTAAAAGGATTTTTAGAATAACCTAGAAAGGATTTAAAATATTGGTAAATACCTTTTTCATGCGGCCTACTAACTAAGTCTCCTCTTCTGTATTCAAAACAGTATTAGGAAAGATAAAGAAAATGTGTTTGAGATAATAGAATTTAATAAAAGGGCACAAAATGCTATATCCTAAAGAAATAATATGTAAATAAAATGGTTTCGTTATATTAACATGAGGGCTGTAAGATAAGCGATATTATAAGCATATAACCTTGGCAGGAAAGTTATTTTTTGTTGGGAAAATGTATCTTATTTGTCATTATTAATCCGACTAATCAAACAATACAATAATATATACATATCCAACGCAATGAATGGTGGATGGAATTAGAAATGGCGATGACGCGACTAGTTGCAAATTAAAATATGCTTATAAAAGAAGAATTACGCTGTGATACAGTAAAAAGAAAATTTATGTTTGGTATCATACCTTCTTCTTTAAAAATTATGAGAACTTATATTTTGGATTATTGTTGATAGGAAATTCAGTAAAGGTGGGCTAGTCGACTTCAAAGCAGAATCGTTCGAGGAGGTTACTGGGATATTATACATTTCACTGATCTGTTTCCTTGAGTTACCGTGCAAAGATAAGGAGCATTTTAATTTTATTGAAATTCCATCGCTATTGTCTGGTTACGCAATATAATTTCGTTAGTTTTGTAAGCAAAGTGCTTCGAAATAGCTGTGTAATATATCCACATAAATATAAGAGGCCATCAGCGAAGCTCTAATGTAAAAGTAATTTTACATTTCAAACTCATTGTGCTCTTATTTGTTATGCAAAGTACATTTTAATAGCATCTTTAGGGAGCGTGTTTCTTTAAAAGATACGTAATATTTAGCAGCACTAATGACCGCAATTACTTTACCGCTTTGTGCCAAATTTAATTAAGTTTACTTTTGACATTTGTTGAATTATTCGTCATTATCATGTTCACAATGATGTTATCGTCCAACATATTTGTCGTTTGGGCTACAAGCCAACCAAGGGCTAATACATGTTGTTGGTGGGTGACATTGGACAACTGAACGAGATCTCTGCCTACCTGCTAAGCACATGAAAAGCTCGAGATTGAAAGTAAGAAAAATTCTTTATTTCTTACATACTCACTTGAATATTAAAAAAAGTTAATAACAAATTGTGGATTCCTATTTCACAGAATCTGCAATTTCATTGAGAGGGAATATTATCATTAAAATTTTACCTAATTTTAAAGAACAGTTCTGATGAGCCATGCAGTTTCAGGTATCGAAGTGGACAGTTAGTTCATAAGTGATAAAACTGAAAATTCTGTGGATTCCAAGTCCACCATCATATTTGAAATATAAATAGAAAGTAACATCCACAAGAAAATCTTATACTCGCGTGCTATTTATACGAATACTCACATAATTTTACGAATTAACAATTATTAATTGTATTTAAATGGCTGAGACATAGCTGGAGATTGACTAGGTTCTTACACAGCGTAATGAGTTACTTCAATTTTCAAATTGTAAGAATGTCGCCATAGTTGATTATTATTACATCTTAGTACGATATCCTAGATAAAAATATATAAAATGTCTCCGCTATTTAGAATACAATACGCACCCTACAGAACAAGGCCAAATATTATTTATAATAAGATTATGCAGGAACAGACAACTTTAACTAATGAAATAATTAAATGAAATTTAATAATTGTCCGGTGTTGTGTTGTGAATAGTTGTGAGTACAAGTGCGAATATAATTTATTAAATTGGCTAAACAGTATAATAGTTTAACTACAATCTAATAATTCAATTGATTAGAGTTATTAAGTAAATGTTGAATAACATTCGAACTATTAGAATTTTTTTTGATTATTCTTTATATTAATTCAACGATTGTGATAATTTATGAAACGATTTTGTTTTTTTGGGACTATTTCCTATTCCTGAAATAAGAATTATGGTAATTTGTGGGATAAAGTAAACAAGTGTCTATTTTTATAAGCTAGATCTAAGAAGCATTGTTTGTTTTTTGTGACATTATGTAAATGAGAACACTACTTCAAATCGGTCATAAAACAAAATATAGTTCATACTGAGTAAAAATAAGTACGTTACCAAATAAAAAAGTTGTCAACACGATCAAAATGTTGTAGGAAAATTTGTTAAGAAATAAATAATGACGTATCATTACGAGGACTTTTTGCCACTGGAAATAAAGTTCTGAATTTAGTGCAAAATATTTTTGCTTTATACCTACCGAAGACAATTAATTTATCTAGAGCATCTTCAGGTCTCGATTCAAGACATCTGGACACAGAGTTAATTTATAGATACTATTATTCAACACTGGCGCCAGTTTTTGACGTCACACATGCCATTACAACGGTATTTCCGCAACTATAATCTAAAATGATTGTACAAGCTGCTGCTGCACTCGTTTTCGATTGATAATATATTGGTAACAGAAATATAAAATATATAGATTGGTGACAAAAATGAATTTATTGATATTTGCTATTTATGCTAACTGATACAACGATATGAGTTTACATCGCGGCGGTCGAATGCAAACTAAACTGATGATATTGAAACTGTTGTACAGTGGAGTGAAAATGCTGATGAGACAAGATTATATTGTGTGTTGTTAACACCGTACTATGACTGCCATGATTTATTCAATTGATTGGTTTGGTTTTACAATATTTATTTAAGTAGGCGTCGTAGAAAACACAAGTAGTATCTGAAATATTTAGATGTGTTAAAATATGTTGTTAATTTTTTACTTTTTTCATTTATTCTTATTGATATAAATTTTTCGCTTTTGTATTTTCCTAGAACTTTGAAATTGTATAATAATATAGCTATAGATTCTGATATAAAACAAGATTCTAATTTCCAATAAATTAAGTTCTAACAAAACGAATTCGATTTAAAATGATGATTGATTGATTTGATTTTTTTTTTTTTTTTTTTTGATTTTTTTTTTTTTTTTTTTTTTGATTTTTTTTTTTTTTTTTTTATTGATTTTGATTTTGATTTTTTAAATGATTTTTTTTTTTTTTTTTTTTTATACCTTTCATCTGTTTTAAGAAATTCTCTTTGGTATAATTTGAATAAATTTAAAAGTAAGCTGTCATTGAGGATCGTTCCCTTCTTGCAATTAAGGATTCCCGTTATAAGAGATCCTCAGAGTCAAGTTACTCTATGCTCAGGATTCGCTATAAAAGAGTCCTTCATGTGAAAGAATTTTATTCACCCAAGCATATACGTTTCACCAATGAATTGAATGCTTAAGAAAAAAATATTTTTAAGAAATACCCAGTTTATTTTTAATATTGTTTATTTTATAGGGATGTCAACTGAATCCCTGAATCTTAGGAGTAAGCGGTTCGTTCATTAAATATTATATTCCCACGTACTGATCCTTAGTAGTAATCTTTCAAGTTGTTGTTTCGATGAACTGGTGGTGGAAAGTACAACTCCTCAAAAAATAGAAGTTAGGGAACAGTTTCAGTTTAGTTTTTGTGTGTTTTTTAAGTATTATTTCAAATTTTTTAGGAGTCTACGTTGGGTTCGTGAAAGTTTGTTCGATGCGGAATATACACGAGTATTTTACCCAACGACAAACATTCAAGCTAATCCACAGTAATGAAGTTCACCCGTCCAACTTTGATCTTAGAAACTGATCATTCTATTCAAAACACCTAAAAGGCCAAAATAATTCAGTTTAAAAAGTTTTTAATTTTAAAAAACTCAGTAAAAATATTCAAATCGATCAAGCTGTGTTTGGCTTCTAACAAGACTAACGAACACCTTTAAGATAAGAAAAAGACAAGCCGTTTTAAGCTTTTTCAAACACCGACATCTATTTATTTTCATATAATAGGAAAAAAAGAAGATTTTTGGAATTGAAAACCTGTGGTGAACAATTTTTAAATACGTAGGTCACCACCTCTGTGGTGTTGTGGCTGAGACCACCTACTTCAGATCAGAGAACCGGGCTTCAATTATCAGTTTAGGAAGAAATTTTCTACTCATTTTGGTCGGTGGTAGGTCCACCAGGATATAGTGGCTGCTATAGCCACTATCTTACTAAGTAACACTCACTTCATAACAGTAATTAACATCATTGTTGTGTTCCGGCAGTTGAAGATAAGATAGCCACTTCCTCTGTGGTTCAGGAGTCCGGGTGTAGTTCGCTTCCATCATTTGCCTTATCTTCACTTACTATCAAGTAATATGAAGGCCAAGAACTATCTCGCTAAGAATAAAAAAACCAAGTATATCAATACACAAAAAATTGCCAGTTTAACATAGTCAACACCAAACCCATATACCAAAGCTTACATATTTATTTATTTCCATCAAGCTCACCTTATCATTAAAGGTACTTAACCTAAAGCGACAAAGAAGTAACTTACCTTCAATAGTATAGTATGTCTATAAATTACGTTCCGTAATTTTTAAATTAGGATCGGGTATTGGATAAAGTTGGTATCAACAGCAGATAAATAAAATCATGTCATATCTACTACCTGTAATGTAATTCAGTACGTATCTAAGAGTACAGTAATAGTTGGACACAAAAAATATAATAATTTGTGTGACATGGTCGTGTTAATCAACTTCTGAGGCTTGATCTTCGTAGGAGCTTCGAATAGGGCAAATTTGAAATTTATTTCATTGCTGATTTTCTATGGCACTGTTACTCTGAATTAAGCATTTATGTTGGTCTACCGAGTTACAAAGTAGGGTAACATCTCAAGTGCCAGTAATAAACCAAATAATTATAATAAAGCCCTTCTAACAAGCATGGTCGGCGTCGGTTCATAATCCTGACAAAAATGAACCAGTCCTCAATAGTTCCCATGGTAATAAATCTTCGTAAGAGATATAGTCTGCAACGAGTAAGTTCGCCAAGAACTGTGAGACAGCCCTCTTACGCTGTCAAGTTAACCCGTATTTTAACATGAAGAATAATTATGTTAAAAACAACAATTAATTCTGTAACGAGCACATATAAGATGTTTCCTCAAGATAAATGAAGTAGAAATATTATCATGGTAACCCTTAGATAATGAACGTATGGTAACTCTTAAACATCTAATAAGGAGCGTTATGACGCATATTTATGATTAATAAAGACGGTATGCCGGCCAAAGCTTCTAAGAGCGATAACTTTGTTTAATTATATGCCTATAAAGTAGAATATGATTTGACAATATGTTTTTTTTCATGAATATAGAGTATATTTGTATACTGTCAACCATTTTACAACAAATAAAAATTCAAAACAGCGATAAGAAGCTTAACTGTGTAAGAAAGCTTACTATTAAATAAAAAAATTTCATCAAGATACTGTGTAAACTGATAAATGGTGATTTAAAAAAATTCTTAACGGGGTAGTTATTAGTCTAATTAAAACGTTCCAATTAATTTATCCTATCCATCAATTAATTATATTAATTTATATAAGGTATGCCATATCTTGTAACATAATATAAAAAGTATCTTGTTATATATATGTATAATATTATATTAAAACAGTTGTAAATAAGGCGTTCCCTTGTCTCCTGTGCATTGCAAAGACTGTCAGGGTCCATTATTAGATCCATTTTAGTTTGTGCAGCGCCTTTGTACCTCTAATGGATGTTATAAATTATTAAGTATTATATAATAGCAGACATTGCGATGTGTGTGGGATAGTGCGTTAGATAGCTCCAAAAAACTTTACTTGTAAAGTCCTCTTAGCTGTTTGAATGGGAGGCGTTACCGTCACGCCTCTGATGTGAAAAATATTTTTAGACTCCTACGCATTAGTCTCTTAAATCAGTCTACACCTTCTATTTTAATACGGCTACTTATCATACTCAACCATTCATTGTAAACGATTAAAATTAGTATCGTAGCCACAATCAAATTATTTTATATTTGATATTATATAGAAATAGAAATAAGGATGATAAATCTGGATACCTCAACTTTTATTTGAATTTGAACAAAGAAGAAACAAATGAATAAAAATATGTTAAATTACTATATTTTGTTATGTGTTCTGTGTCATCCGTATTAGTTGCCTATTAATAAAAATGACAGCTCGTGTTTCTCGATTACTATTGAAATCAGATAGTCATTTCTATTACCGAGTCAATGTACAGTGTTTTAAATGTTCAATCGATAATCCTAACTTTTCATAATTCAATTTGCCGAGGGCGGTCGAACTTCAAAACGTTATTAAGCTCAACCGCTAATGCAGTGTAAGAGTTCATTAACTCGGTTCTTCTGTGGACTTCAGCCTTGAATGAGACGATGAAAAGTCACTTGAAAGTATTCATACCGGAGCACTCAGTGTCTCCGTAGTTTTAGATTAATTAGAAACAGAATAAAGAGCGCTGTAGCTGATAGCAATTCACTTAAATGAAGTGTGTTGCTTCTGAAATATTTATAATTTTGCAAAAAGGCCAATATATATCACGGACGGCAATTTATAAAAGTTTTAAATGAAAAATAGGTTTATTGACTCGTCTAGTCGCAGATTTCTGTAAAAATGTTTTAGTCTTTTCTTTAGTATTATTTTGTATGTATATGAATGGATGTGGATAATATTGAAGCGCACTTTTTAAAAGTTTTCTTCAAATAGTTGCTTACTCGACTACAAAGATTCGTTATATTAGAAATAGCGAACTTAGTTATTTATTTGTTTAAATGAGTATGTATACTACTAATGAAACGCAGCAGTTTAAAACTAAAGAGCGCTTTTGATTTTTAATCACAAGAGATTTTGACAGATGAATTGTGTTCGACTCCAAAATGCAGTCATGAACTTTATGACTCAACGTTGTTTAATGCTAGATTGCAATGATCTACCTACAGATGATTTGACTACGTGTTATTGAATTTTGAATAAAACCTCCTGTAGATAAATTATTGATACCCACCATTAAAATAATAGTTTCGAAAAGCCGTAGGTATAATATTTTACTGTACTTAAAATATTGGTAGCAAATTTATCTCAATACTTGGAGGAAAGTTTACACAGGAGACGCAGTTATTGTAAAGTGGAATACTTTTTCAAAGGTTTGAGAACTGAAATACTAGCACAAATCCATTAGAAGCTCGCAAGATAGTTAAATTAGCCATTTAATGGTGCCTTAATGCAAGTAATAATCCCTTTTGATTAACAAAAGCTTTAACGTATTCGTTACAATAACACATAGATATTATCTGGTTTTCGTTAATGGTACTAATGGGTGGAGGTTAGACTTAAGTTAGTTTACACGATCTCTACGCGAAAACAAAACTTATATATTTATATTTATTTAATAATATTTATATCTTTATTAAGGAATACTAATCACTATACAAAGAGAATTCAAATGCAGGAGACCACTGGTCCGCTTCATGCGTAGAAAAATTATATAATAAAAGTTGAACAGTTAAAGAACCAAAGTTATAGATTAAAATTACGCACAAAAATACGTATTAATGCTTTACTGATTGCTATTTCACAGTAGCTAAATTCATCTGAAAATTACTTTAATGCCTATGTAATAAATTTATCTGGAAATAATAACCTCGAAATAATTTATTTAGTACCTATTTATTTCGATTCCACGTAACCCATATCATTTGGGTTAGTATATCTTCTACTAAAATAGTTGTAACCAGTGAAGCACCCACGTACTAAATTTTATTAGTTGGTGCTTCACTGGTGCTATTGCTATGGCTGGTAACTATTGGCAACTAGTTCATGTCTATGACATGCCAACGGACCGGAATAATTGAAGAAATGGTGAAAAAACAAAACCTTAATTGTAGTTGAATTCCACTGACTTTGTCGTCTTGTATTTGCTGTGTTTCACATGCATGTTGAACATGCATCGTGACAGCTGGAAGTTTTTCTTCCAAACTAACTACCAAGACTATTGATTTTTTAATCTATAGTAAAAAATGGTTCTAAAACATATTCTCAGACCTACATCATAAATTGCAAAAATATTATATCTACTAATAAATTAGACTTATTAAAACAAATTAATTTTACAAAATCATTAGGGTACGGGGTTAAGATATTAAAAAGGATCTCACCGTCTCAAAGATCTTTTGCTAGATATAAGCCCACCTTTAAATGTGTCTTACTTATTTAATTTACTCTTGTGTTTTATTTGTACAATAAATGATATGATAAAAATCCCTTAAATCTATAAGGTAAACTATCAGGTGTCTGCCATATTTATAACGAAAAAATCTCTACAACAAAAGCTAATATAGGACGTCTCACAAAATAATATTAAACGTGATTATGACGTTATTTCTCTAGTTTACTTCCTATTCTTTTTATGGTGAGTTTGCGTGGCTTTGCCCTGTTACTGCTCCCATGAGATTATGAGTTATACGGTAGCATACTACGAGCATATTACGAGTTCTTCATCTGTGAAAAAAGAACTTGTTTTTGTTTGTATATAGACTACAGGAATCAGTTTATTAAATAAATCACATTTAAATATTATGTGGAGCGTCGATAAACTGAAATATAGAGTTTTCATAATTTTGTTTTCAATACTATTTCCACTTTGTGCTGAATGTGAAATCTCATCGCAGTAATATAAAATTATTTTTCGCTTTATTTTCAAAAAAATGGTAATTTGTCATTCTACAAATCCCGTTTACATAGTAAACAGAGTTGTACAGAAATCTCGACGGATAACCTTGCTCAATCAAAATCTGACATTGGATTAATCACAGAAGCCCGAGCCATCAAAGACGAAATTGAATTGAGATATACCTTTATAGATACCTACATTCAAAAAAATATTTTCATATATATATATATATTCTGCCTAGTCCGAGGATATAAAGTTGATACTCTCTACACTCTTGATACTATCTATTCCAAAAACATCAAACCTAAGGACTATGATCCACATTATGATAAATAATTAAATCGTGTTATTAATTAATTAATTTTATAAGTCAAAACGTGTGAAAAAAACATTAAACAACATAAAAAAACATTTTTGAGAATTAAATGAAATAGTGCCTCAATATCATATATTTTTTTACATAAAAGAACTTAAATAATTGACAATAGGATATTGTAATATAAAAAATTGTAATATAAAAAACATAAAGTGTCTCTTCAAAAGGTGTAGATTTTCCATTGCTATGAAAATTAGCGATTGCCTTCTGATCTGGGTGGATTAGTATATCCATACAAATGTAGAAGCATCATGGAATAGGCGATTCCAGAAGAGTACGACATTACTTAGTCTGTATTTGAACATTTCTGCAACAAAATATTCATTTAACCTCTAAAGCCTAACAATGTTACACAATAATTAAAACAAAAAACCTTTTTAAGCCGTGGCGGGTAATAATAAGGGTCGTAATTCATGTTTAATAAAGTGTATTTTTACTGGTGTAATTAAAAATAAACACGTAATAACGAGTGGGATCAGAATTTAGGTGAACAATCGCATAAACAACGGTAACGCGTCAGTACAATCGTCCATAAAAATTTTAGCAGAATTTTAAACGAGTAAGTTGTGTAGATACTATATTCAGCTTGAGATTACCTAAATAGTATTACAATAATGTGTTCGACGTTTTTCATATACTACAATGGCAACCGCTTCAACAACCGGTTGTTACACACTAAATGCTATTTTTCAAATATAGTAGCAATAGTAATAATATTAAGTAGCATAAAGAACTAAAATTATAAAAAGAATATTATAAAATGAAGTAAATTAACATAAATTATCGATTTGAAATAATAATTCTATGCGACAAACACCGAGCACAAAGCCGATTAATGATGATTATGGTTGTTATACAATTTCCAAGTCAAGATTAGAAATATATTTATTATTTTTTCATTCTAGTATTTACTTTTAACAAGTTTTTAACTATGACAAAGTTTTGATTCAAGGAAAAAATATAAAATAATAATCGAAATATTTCAGCGCAATGAATTCATTTATTACTAACGAATCTCCAGATCTTTTACGCGTGGAAAGTTACTATCTAGTTATTAAACTTTACTTGTTAAAAGTAGACCATTCTTTTTAATAGTATTAGATTACAGGCTGATTTGGTTTGGGTTTGTGGGAATAAAATCTGAAACTTTAATTTAATTTTGTTCTTATTGTATCGATAACGAATATATCAGACAAATTTTTGAAAAATACAAGGTTTCGGTGAATTAAAACTATTATTGATAAATTTCCATTACACTCTTGTCAAATTGTGTTTGTTCTACTAATAGGTAGCGACGCAGCAATTCAGCGTTATATCTAAAATTGAAAGGCAATGTTGCATGGACACATTTTGAAGCACTCATTCGATCTATGAACCTATTATTAAAACATAAAATTATTAATTATCAAAATATAAGATAGATTTGTTAGTTAACATCGAGTGTACGTTGTATGAGAAATACGTCGACATCGCTAAGCCTTTATTCATTGCGGCTTGGATAAGGTATTAGTGTACTTCATTTAGCTCCCAATGCTCCCATTAGCTCACGTTTGTCTCCACATTATCGCTTTTATTAGAACGCTATTTTGGTAAATGCTACATGCTTCGACGATCAAAGTTAGCACTTCATAAAACGATTATCATGTTCTCACAGAACAAAATAATTATTAATACATTGGACTCCGTACTAACCGTGCGGATATATTTACAACTTATCAAGGAGATTGTTAAAACCTTTGGTGATTATCATTTAATAAATATCACAAATTTTCAATTGATTTTTAAGATATCATTTTTATTATCTTCAAAATCTACCAAAAGATAATAAAAATCATTAAATCATCGAGACGAGTAAATAAAATAACCGAGTCCTTTACAAACAGCTTTAACAGCTTGATATAATAAATTCGTTGAAATTACTACATCACCACTGGTTTAGTAAATAATTCCAACTTTTGCTGACAAACAAGAAGAGACAAATAAGAATGATTCAGTTTCAAGGCCGATTGCACGAAATAACTGGAAATAATGCTACTGAAACAATAACATATCGTTTTGTAAGTGCGTTTTAAATCACGAGGGATCTTCAGATGACATTACGGCTTAAATGGACAGTGAAAATAAATTAGCTTAAGTTCATATATATATATATATATACCTTTCTAATATGTGTGCATATTTGATCTAATAATAGGTATAACATAATCTAATAGCAAATAATGAATAAATAATCTTACTGGTCATAGTAAAGTATAGATTATTTATTTGTAAAATTTCATTTTGAAGAAAACCATTCGAAAAGAATAATTTTCGTTTTTTACATAAAAAGTACCTAAAGAAATATCTTCCGTACATTATAACATAAAAAAAAAACTCCATTGTAAAGTGTCTATAGATTAAAAAAAAATCTTATTATAATTGAAGGAAAAACTACATAATGTAAGAGACCTTATTGTCAGAAACTTGAAATATGCTTAATAGAATACATTGTCCTTATAAATATAAAAATAAAATGTTATTTTTTTCAGAAAAATATTTCATTTAGTTACTTAATAATACTTTTCATTGTTTATAATCAAAGATAAAAAATATTTTGTGAATGTATTGTCTATGAAACAAAAGTGAAAACGAAGTAAAAAACATATATAATTTTAATATCATAGTGGATATAAAATAATGTCCTAGTAAGGGAGTTGGTGTTCTTTTTATTAAACATTTTAATGTTTAATACGTCGGAAGCAATACATCAGCTGGCGTTTTTTCTAAACAAACCTTAATGGTTGATGTCAGAATGCAGATTTGGGAACGGATGAGGCGTACAGTAGGGGCCAATGATATTATGAACGACATTCGGCTTTAGCTCAAAGGTAACCACTTATATAACAACATCTTTTTCAATTTCCGAGTTTTTCATATGGAAGGAAATAGAAATGCTCCACATTAAGATAACTATAATAAATATCTTTATAAGAAGAAAAAAGGTAAGATAAAAATTACGTATAGAGTTTATAGCTTTATATATGGGATTAATTTTGTTTAAATATATATAATGAATCTTTTGATGGCAATAATATTGAAGACTACCTGAGTAAACATCAGGTAGGTAGGGTCGTTGACACAGTGACAGATCGTACTGTGGATGGAACAAGATAAATTGCTTGGTTAACATCAATGTTGGAACGGTTAGAAGACCTGTGTCCACCGTTTGTAAGATTGATCACTAATACAATTTGAAACTTGCTGTAGTAATATAATGTTCACCTTGCTAAAACAAGTAATCTTAAACTCCTTTTAACTGATTTCAGTATTTTAATGTAAATTGGCATTAGCAAACGTAAAATTTAATTGGGATTAAGAGTCTGAACATCCGCTCACACAACCTAATATCATTTATTAAGTAACAAGTATAATTTTGACGCTTTTACAGATTTTGGATACATAAACTTGTCATAGTAATTCTCTGAATGAATTTTATCCAATATTTAATCTCAGAATGATTAAATATTCAGCCTTCTGTCTCATAAATTCATCATTTTCTTCTAGTTAGTTTTTTGAACCATAGTCATAATAATCATAGGGCTAAACTAAGGCTTAGGCTAATTAGGCTTATATATTTATTATTCACTATCACCTTGTTATAAAATTATACCCTTAACGCATACACAATAAGCATATACAGGTAAAATAAAAATGCCTTTTATTTTACCTTGATTTGCATTTTATTGTTTCTTATTTTTTATTCTAAATATGAAAACTAATATTATAATTGTGCTTTTGATACAGGTATTAGTTTGGCACAAATGATATGTATTTATATATAACTAAACTAAAAATAAATATTTTTTTTCCCTTGACTATACATTTATGTGGTAGAGTAGAGACGAAATTAAGTGTAAGTAATGATATCATAGATTTTATTTAAAAACCCCAATAAAGTGGACACGAGTTGGTAACTGCTTAAATTATTGACCGTAAAACAGGGAAACATACGGCGATGCGCGACGTGCATCAATATGGTGACCCGAGGGTGGACGTCTAATGTAAATGAAAATTGAGCAATGTTAAAATCGTTCTTTGATCTCTGAGATTCAAGCTCAGAGATTTTTGAAACTGAGATAGATTCATTTTGAAACTCTATAGGATTAAACTTAGATTTTAATGAAATGATTACGATGAACATAAACGTTTGAGAGACAATTTTTTTTAACAATACACAAACTTAACCCACGTGTTTCACATAGAGAAAAGTTATAGAAGGTGAAAATTCTAACTGTACCATCGCAATATATATTTGAAAATATAATGTATGTATGAAAAAAATATGACAAATTTTAATTGATTACCTTCATCTTTTTGGTCATCCAACTCATCTTAACAGAATAAACAATTTTTCTATTGAATGGTATATACGTTTTTAAAATAAACTTCCAATCGATATTAGGGCCGCCAATAAACAAATTTAAAACAACAATAAAAGCCGAAATGTCATTCCAAATATTTAAAACCTGAAGAGTCCAAAAAGCAGTGGTAGGGTATAATTTTGTGTCGATTGGAAAATACTAAGTAATTGATTTCGAATAAATCTGTAGGTTTCGTCTGAATAAACCTTTTAGAGGGGAGGTTGGTAACGAATGGACCGTGAGATGGGAGCTAGTGACATTGTGATATATCGCAACATGTCCTGAATACGACACATTGACGCTCATAGCACCTTAGCACTACTAATGCGTTGCCTAACCTGGTCTGCGAGCATGGATCTATTGTTTGACACAATTTTATATAAAAAATCGACAAATCTATTTCATCTTCAACAACTGCTGGGTACATAGCACATGCCTTTCTACATTGGAGAAAAACAGGAGTAGTGTTGTTGGCAAACTCACAAGCAAATTGACAGCTGTCAACATTTTGTGATTTTAACTAGACATAACGGTTTTTGACAACTGTCTAAAATTATGCTTTGGTCAAATTTCAGTTATTGACAGATGAGCTTGCAGCTTTGTACGACTTTAGAGCAAGTGATTTTAGTTTACATACGAAGTTTATCTCCCTATTCCCAACATAGCACTTTATTAAGACCTAGAAACCGCAGACTTACTGCAGGAATACACACATGTCTCAAATTCAACGAAAAAACAATAAATAAAATATATTAAGAAAGAGGTTGTTGCCATTTTCTTAACCAGGTTATATTTGTTAGATACTAATGTCCTTAATATTAATAATAGAAATATTGTTACGTTCGTTGTTAGTTCCCAAGGATGAGCGATTGTAAAACGCTTACTGGACAAATTTTTTGTCGATAAACGTTTCGCCGACAAATCTCAGACAAAATATTGGTACTTTGCTTGGACATAAAATATAAACGTGAATCTAAAAGTAATGCCATTATTACCGCTTAATTATTATATTTGTAGAATTTGGATTTGTCAGTAAGTAGGTATTTGATGAAAAAATGAATGATGGAGAATAATAGATCTTGATGAAATTACGGATGCTTAAATTAGCATTGACATACCTTTTTAATTTTAATTGAATATTTACCAATTAAGGAAATCGATATAGTCAAGCAAAAGTAAGCTAAGAACAAAGAAAGTGTTGTTAAATGTTTTGGGCAATATTTTGGGGCTACTCAAAGAAATGACGCATTATTGCGAAGGTGTAAAGTGTTATTAGTCACGTGAGCGTTAGCCCATTCATCCACTTTTCCCTGTGAGATTAATGGTTCCAGTGTGATAGATGAATAGGCTCCCCGTCGTCCGAGGTATGTGTTTACATGTGCGTTAAACTATTTTTTGAGAAGGTACACCTGAGTGAGTACCTTTTAAATTATTTAGGCATAAAGGTGGGTCATAATGGTGTATTCTACTTAAATTTGAGTGGTCCTGGCGGAGAACGTCCATTTTACAAAAGATATCACTTACACTACAATCCTCCTCCTCCTATATGTCATCTGCACTCCTTACTCATCGTGGAATTAATTTAAAAAAATACGCGGACGGTTCATAACATATTGAGTATTCATTCAGTAGAAGTGCTAAATGATAAATAGTTATTTATCTTTCGAATGATATTAGTGTCTAAATTTTAATAACTTTGTTTTTTTACCTATTTTATTAACTTATAGCTAACCTACATTTATCATATCGTTTAGCATAAATATGCATTAGCATTCTATCTGATAACGCTATTGTATTCAAGCAATGCGAATGCGGTTTGTGTAATACATAAGGGAACACATGGAATTTGATATAATTCCTCACATATTATCTAAATGAGAATGTATGCACAGGATAATGCAACAGTAACTAGTGTAAATATATATATTATAGATTGCTATTTTGTTATGAAGATGCTACTACTAAATATATATATAATAAATATATATTATTAAACTCAACGCGACATCATTTAATAAATATTTCATGTATTATAAAATGAAATAGATAGCATTAATTATTTATACACTAATGTTTTTATTTTCAAATCGTACCGTACAGTCTAAACAGATTTTTTTATTGTATTATGGAGGAAAATAAAGAAAATCTTGAAGCAGGAAATCCCACATTCCAGCTATTGTGTGTTAGGTAATTTTGACATAATTCTCGCAGCAGGATCTGAATCTTTAATAAGTAGAACTGGACTTTTAAGCCTTAACTTTTAATAGCACTGAGATCCTTTTTATGTGCCCATAAGTACTATAAAATAAATTCTAAATGAGTTTAAAGTATATCTATTTTCTTGCGCTTAACACTAGCGTGTGAAGTTGTGTGTAAGAAAACTGTTTATTCGCTCGCAACTTTGAATCTCTAATTAGGTTTTTTCGGCTACCGCTCTACCTCAACTTTAATACACCTAAGCTTATCCATACAATGTCAACCCACGTTCTTTTAGGCGACCGTCTTAAATCCCTGGTTGAATATTCGTATTCCCAGCAATGATGTATATCTTTGATATAAAGCTTATGTGTATATAAATAGTATTGAAACAACATATTTAGATTGTTATGTTTACAATTATATATGAAAGGTGATTTAAAGGGTAGGTAAGGTAATAAGCAGTACCTTTGTTCAATTCTCTGATATTCTGTTGTGTCCTTTTAATTGTCGTTGTGTGTACATCAATTGTTCAATAAATAAATAAAGGGGGTAGAAATAAACGTAAATGTAAAATATTGTTTGTTGCGTACGTTAAGTTTAAACATTAATTTTGCATTTTTTTACATAATGTCTCCTTTCAATTACTATTATTTAAACCACTAAGGCTGTAACGTTACGTTGTGAGGAGAGGGTCAAGTAAAAAGGCACCGTTTGATGACACTATATATTTGTTGCAAGTAGTAAAATAAAGTATAGGCGCGCTGTAACAAAACACAAAACAATATAAAACTAAACAGAATGAAAAATAAACACAAAAGATATTATAAAAATAGTTCCTTGGATACAGAAGGAAAAATAGAATGAAATTAAATAGAATGAATTCCGAAGTTTGATTTATTATCTTCTTTTTATATATAAATATAGGCTTTTCGTTTACTAAAACCTTAAACTGCTTGACCGATTTGAATTTTTTTATTGTTTTTTATTCAGTTAGACTGAATTCAGAGTTCAGAGTGGTTTATAAAAGAGGAACAATACTAAAAAAAATTTAAAAATCGGATCAAATTTTAGTATGGAAAATCTTTTAACTGACGTACTATTTACAACTGTCATTGATTCTATCACCACTTGCAAAAAAGGTGGAGTGGGACAAAGTTTACTGGGTCAATTAGAATACTTTAATTAATATGATACAATGGCTTCAGATAACTGGTAACAATGGGAAACGGGGAAAAATCTCCGTCAACCGTCAACAGTATATTGTGTTATATGAGAGATTAAAGATTTTGAATTTAAATGATGGATGGTTTTAAAATACTGTCAGTATTAATGAAATAGGCGGAAAGAGCTGCTATAACAGCACAATCAAGAAAACGCTGTATTACGAAGAAAGAAAACAATAAATATGAGGATTGATTTATTGCAATTTGACTCTTAAATTTGACCGATAGATCTGAAATGGTTTCATAAAAAAACAATTTTAATTGCATTCTACTAATATATTGTGATGTGCTCGAGAATGCAAACTACGTTTGAGAGGGTGACAAGTGCATTGTGTTGACGCCGTTAACAATTAAGCGAGTACAGGCCGTGGCGTATGTTTATTTTGTTTTCATCGGGTTCTGTTTCAACAACTGAAGCCGGGTTGAGTTCCAACTGTAATGGTATCAACTAATAAATTTAAAATGCTTTTGTGTCATTCATCACACCAATTGTTTTGTTCATTCTAGTTTGAAATTAAGTTACAAGACATAATGAGAGCGTATAATGTTCACTATGGTCATAAACAATTGAATGCAAAATATCAGCACGAACAGAACAATGTAACTCATTGTTATCACTATGGTAATTTAGTTAGTAAGTTATATAAATATATTCTGTATTGTGTTTTTAAATAATGCAGAATAGATAACAAACTAACTACGGAACTATAAATTCAAACAATTGTAAACATTATGTATACAGATCTGATGATATTACAATATCTACATCTTAGAAGTAAAACTAATTTGATTAATATCTAAGTAAGTCCATAGCTTCGTGTGTACGGTAAAGGAAAACATCGTAAGGAAACCTGCACAAACCTGTGAAGAAATGCATAGGTTCTGTCTGAAAACTAATAACACGCACTTGGTTAGCGTGGTTGTATTAGGCCTCGTTAAATAAATAATATCCATTTATATTAGTCTGCTAGGTAATATTTTTATGGCAATTCAGACCTCTAAGACTCAGATGGAACTCTTTTAAGATAACTTAGATTTGTGGTGCAAAAAATCAGTATTTGATTTGATTCCATTGTATAGTTTTATATCCACAACCATAACCCAATCGAAACAAAAGTTAACAATTGTCAAACTAAGCTTTGAGTTATTCTTGTAAGAATATCTAATAATGTGACAGGTATATTAGTGCCTATTTATCATACCGTTCTTCATAGTGCAGTAATATGACCTAATGTGGAGTATCCTGTTTATTTCGTTAGCAATACATCTCATTTTGTCATGCCCGGATCTCTCCGTAGCGGTCCGTTAATCCTATTATTTGTGGAAGAAAAGATATGTGGTTGACAATCTAATTATAGACTCTTTTGTGTGTTATTTTATCCATATGAGAATGTCATAATTTAACTAATAAAAATCTAATTTTAATCGTATTCGAGTAACGTCAAATTTGATATTTTATTGCTATTAACTAAATTTAATTGTCTTGTAAATTTTGTCTGAATATTTAATAGTAAATTTATAGCAATAAAGTCATAGTTAAGATTAAATTATTCACTCACAATAAGTACTCTTATGATAGTCCAAAACCAAAATATCCAGCATATTTAACATAGCGGTAATAAAACATATGATTAAAAAAAATACATCCAATTATTAAATAAATTTAAAAAATGACATGAGGTATACATGTTTTTAATTAACAATAAGCCATTCTCTGTGTGTCTTTATTTCTGTAAAGTACTTATAAATGCCGAAGAACAATTTTCGTTATTCATATTAAATAAACATCTATTAATTAGTATGATAGAAAAGTAGGGGTTGCATTATTTGTAGATATAACCGCTTCTGTGGTCTAGTAGCTGCGATTACATACTCGAGATCTGGAGGTTCAGGGTTCAATTACCAGTGGATTCAGAAATATTCTGATTTGGTTGATGGTGCTGTTGTTTTTTAGTATGCACGTCTAACTACCACCATCTTACTTAATTACCATCAGGTGGGATTAAGGCATAGAGCTACTCCGCGTTAATATATATATGCCGCGTTAATATATATAATATAACTGTAATGCCCTAATATTGTGGTAAACATCGACTTTATGAGAGTATTCAACACGAATTTAAATTAAAACACAGTAACTATTTTCGTAAATTTTAAATACACCAAATAAGTTTGTAGTTTTATATACCCTAAGAAGTAAACATACAGTTTTATCATTCTAAGATAATTGCAGCCGATACTAGTTGTTTTGGCGGCCGCTTTCACACACCAACTTGCATTCCGCCATCGTTGTGGCGTTACAGTCCAAACTTGAAAAGTTTGTAGAAAACCTGCGCTCAGTATTTTATTAAAATGTACTGTTATTAAATATGGACTTCAGCAAACTCCCTTAAATCTTTTTTTGTTGAACCTCGCCACAAATGACCACTGGGACAAATACAAGGTTAGATCACCGAGATCCTTGCCCATTGCCGCTACGACGCACCGCCGAACTCAGTTTCCACTAAATAAACTCCAAATGAACCGTGCAAAATGTTTATTACGAGCTGCGGGTAATTGCGATCTTTACCCATCTATATTGGAAATCCGCAAAGTTATTTGCATGGAAATTTCTAGAAACTTTAAAAAATAATTGAAGTTGAAATAACAGTCCAGTCCAGTTGCTGTTTGCTTTCAGTCCAGTTGCTTTGGAGCCTAGCTAGTTATTATCTATGTATTGGAACGACAACTGTTAGCTAGTATAACTTACAGATGAATAGAAAATAAAGAAAACAAATTTACGCTTATTATTATCTTTTGTACTTAGTTTTGAATCAAATAGCCAAAGATTTAAAAAAAAATTAAGTATTTTTTACAGAATTTAAGTTCATACAATTGTAGAGAATATAGAAAATATCCACCATGTGAGGTATTTTCACGTAGTTTTTATTAGATTTTGTACTTATTTAATTTTATAACTACTTTCAAAGACACTTTATATGAAAAAATGGAATTCTCAGCTTAGATTTTTCTGTTCATATTTGAACTTTGCTGGAAGCAGAAAATCTGTCTTCTTAAATCACCTTTTCTTTTATTTTTTCATAAAAATCTTTTTACTGAACTGGAGAGATTAATTATACGTATAGTCTGAAGTTAGCAGCTTTTCCGTGTTACTGTAAAAGGCGGTCTTCAAAGGCTTTGTCATTGAAAGCGTTGTTAGCACTTAGGCCCGGTTAATTGCTTTAATCTTATTAATTGAAACAAGATTGTTAAATATCAAAATTAGATAAAGTAGTTGAGTATATAATGTTGGATAATTTCAAATTTATTTTAAGATAATAATGTTTATTTATTTAGAAACTTAATAGCTTTATTAACAATGATAACTTAACTAGTTATGTTATTTCCTAAATCTAAATTAATAACAGAGTTCCCAAGCGTTCTCTTCCCAGGGGTCATTTTTTCAAAAATGTGTAAATAAGAAACGTACAATATGTAAAGTGATTTATTACTTTGAACCTTTTTTCCTTTATAAGCATCTCCACAAAAATATGTTATCTATGTCTTGGTATGTGGATATTTGGGGATATTTCACTAATAAAACATTTATTAAAATTTCTAAAGTTCTTTTTATTTTTATCCTTGTATACGTTTGACGGATCCAAATAACTGCTATTTTCAGCTCTGATTTCCCTTGAGTTTTGTACGCCTGGTAATGATATAAGCCTGATTTGGAGGCTGAGTGGCCCTCTACTAGCCGTGACTTTCCTGGCCGCGAAAGCCCGCCACAATGAATCTGACTAGCCGTAAGCACTCGTTATGAGGCTCAAGGATTACTTATCTCCCAAATCGCTCCCTTATGCGGTACTCTATTTATCCTAAAGCCGACTAATAGCTATAACATTTTAAAGCCGCATACAATTATTAAATAGGCATGTACCTAAGCATTTGAATACGGATTTCCATCAGTAATCCGTATCCGAATACATTTATAGCCTTATTTATAATTATCACTTTGAAAGAGCTCATCAATACCATATAAGTTTTATTTTTCTACATGGGACTATACTATAGGATATTAGATAATAATAATTAGATAAGTAAATAGTATAAAACATCGCCTCATTATTGCACTGAGTGCGCGGCAGCAGCCACAGTTTCTCAAGGAGATATATAGCAATGTACACTGGCGGAAATTCACAATTACCATGTGAATTGCCCTCTGATCATGATTAATAAATATGACTTAGCCTGTATTAAATATAAAATTAAGTTAATTTTACTACCACAATTATATTATCGATTGCAAAATCTTATTATTATTAGATTAATGTGTAAAATTAAGTTCATATGCCAATAAGGCGAATCATGGCTGTACTTACTTTAATAACCAATACATCTGAATGATACCCTTGTTTATGAATGAATAAATGAAATATGAATTGAAATATTGTATTATTTACTAAATATTAAATCATTAGTGTCATATATATATACAAGAAATAGGGAGAATAAATTTGTCATATTATATTTAATCCACCATCAGATGTGCTTGTTTTTACACACACTCAAAATCGAATACACATTGCACTTATTACTAAATTTAGTTAGCAACAATGCTTTCCAAAATTTAAAGCTAGGATTGATAGTTTAATTCTGTATCTACTACCAGAACAAAGGGCTTGTTTAGTAAACCGTAAACGCAATAGCAGTTACAGTTTTAGTTAAAATTGGATGCATTTATATTGAAATTTATAGCGTCATTAATAGAATTTGCGTCGCTGCATTCCAATAAAGTTTTAGTTGCGTTGAAACTTGTACAATACGAATAATGACTAAAACTAAGCTAGTATTTTCTGAATACAATAGCGCTTACGTAAATAATGTTAAAAAGAATTAGATACATAAAATACAAAATAAATGTTTTATGAGGATTTTTAAATTATTTATTTGTAACATTCTATTAGTAACAATTATCTAATATATAAAAATCTTGTGTCACAGTGTTTGTACTCGCACTGCTTCAAAACTTGACCGATTTTAGTTCTTTTTTTGTATGTCCTAGACTATTTTTATACCCCCAGGTGATAAAGTCCATCTCATTTTTTTACAAACAATTTATACCGCAAAATTACGTTCGACGGGTTAGCTAGCAATATGTTAAAATTTCAGCCATAAATCGAATGCGAAAGCAATATTATTCGAATTACCATAAACAAATAAAACACGAGTCATCCCTTCATTTTAATCGCAACCTATACTTTGCTCGCTAGCAAAATGCAAAAATTCTGGTTATTATAACGAACCGTTTTATTTATCCAGACAATGTTATAGCACTTTGGCCAGCGGCGCTAATCTAAACAAACGTTAAACCAATAGGATATTTGTTGCGTATTCATATTTATACGTAAGTGTTATTGAATCGCAATATTCATGTTGTTTTGCTAGGTCGGCATTTTGGCGTGGAAGTATTAAACTAATCCTTATCAAGATTGTTTAGGGAGTAATTATATTTTCAAATTGTTTCGAGCACCTAACTGGAATGTGTTATATAGAAAATCGTAACTTTTCCCCTCTGGCAATAATAGTATGTAATGTTGTGTCGTGCAATGTGTAAGAAACGTAGGTAAAATTATATGGAAGTAGCTTACAGGGTACGCAACGCATGAATTGTGTTCATAAGTGCAAGTCTATTCTCTAGGACCACTAGGTTTCATTAAAAATATAGAAGCTTACTGATATTGGCCCAAAAGAAAATCTATTAAGTTTGTCTGTTTGAAACTTGAAAGTGCTTAATTTTCAAGTTTTAATAAAATTATCTTTATTCAACTTTTAAATGATACTGGAAAATATAGGTTATAACTAACATAATAAAAAATAAAATCACCTTTGAGAAACGGTTCCTTACGATTCTCACTAGTACTGAGAAATTCGAGTGCTTAGAATTCTGTGTCCAAAAATAAACCTAAATTGAAACATTCTAAATGAATCTGTAGAATTTAATTTGATTTGTTTGAAGATTTCTGAAGAAATCGTGTTTCTATAAAATTGTGTATATAATTCATTTCTTTGTTCTCCAGTTTCCACCGAGTAAGCAGCTGAAATTGATCATATTGAATTTGTGATATTGTTTGTTTATATGCAATTCTCAGTATGTTTCTGTCTGTATATCTGTATATTGTTTTATGGCAATATGCTTGCATCTCATCTCGCTTTTATGTTATGACAGTAATAGTTAGAAGCTCTTGAGCAAACGCATTCATGTGCTTTCTGAGTTAATTACAAAAACGATACAACCTATAGAGTTGGTAATATTTTAGAAGGCGAGTGTGTCATCGCGAGGAATCACTCAGCGCTATTAAGCCATTCGCCGACACAGCAGTCCGCCACGGAGCACAATACATTTCGTTTTGCCGCCATGGATCCGGTTGTCGTCATATCGTGAGTGGATTTCCGCATCCACTGAGAACATTGTGCTCGAAATAGCTTCTATGCGATCGCCGTGAATAGGACGTAATGTAACAAGCTATTCCATAATAACCTACGGCCTTGATGTTTGCTGAAAACTGAATGGAATACACCATGCGAAAGTTAAAAAATGCTTATTAGCCGGTAAAGTTTACACAGTATTCGTGCACTAAGTAACAAAGATTTAGATAACGGCTACCAAAGGAGTTAGGGTATTATTTATCTTCATCATTTCTACAGAAATTTCGCTTTAAAACAACTTTTGAAACTTAATTTAACCGTCAGTGTTGCTTAAAGCAATTAAAATGAGTTAGATACGAATTGAACACTCGTTCGCATATATAGATAAGAAAGTAATATGGACTTCTAAAGTAGCAAGTGAAAGTTCTACAAAAGTCTTTATTGTGTTTGTGCGGAATTTCGTTTCCTTTCCATCTTTGTGTCTAGCTGTTCCTAAAGGAAATTGTACCGTACTTGTCCGCGAACTTGGTTGCGTGCGTAAAACACAATCCTTGTTGCTGAGCATCATTTGTGATGAAGACTGAAGAAGTAAGAAACAATAATACAATTTTGGTATCTACGGTCGTACGTTGCAAGAATGTTTTCGAGATATAAATAAATCGTCCGTTTATCTTCTTTGTATACCTGTTATACGAAATGTTACTTGTATTAAAATAGACGATTACGAAAATTTTGAAACTAGATATTTAGAACTACCAAGTAATATAAAAACGTGACTTAGCAACATGTCTATTTTGTGCAAATAATTTTTGTACGTAATTAATTCCTACTTTTTTTAAAATATTTGAATCAGTTACAATTATCTATGAAATCTCTCAAGTACGTGTATCTATTTATTTCTGACAGTATTGGAAAAATTACAAAACTGATAGTTTTTCATCGGTTGGTATAGTTTTAAATTTACATATAAACTATTTATCAAATAATTATGTCACGGAAACGCAAAGTGCATGTTTTATGTTTTTAATTTTATTATTTATATGTTTCTAGTAAAATTACTATTTCTTTGGATTATTGGTTCACTTGTTATCTAGTAGTTAATCTTACTTACCCAATGCTTTATGAAAAGATCTGTTTGTTCTTATACAAGCAGCTACTTTTCTAGTCAGGCGCTTTCAATTGTTTTAAAGAATTCGGTATAAACTCACTTGACAATTAGCGGTTACCGTAGCCCAGAGACTTTTATAAGACTACAGCTTTCAAATCTTTGGTCGAATCTACAAAACCGGGACAAACTCTTTGCTTATATTATCATGTTTCAAAGAGGTTAAGTAACGTTATGAGCTTCCTTATATAAATACTAATCGATCAATTTAATTCGGACGAATTATTTCTCTATATACTTTGTTTGATTTGATTCCATATTGGTTTTAATTAAAATCCTCTTTATTCTTTAGCTAGGTATTCTTGAATAATGCGTAATTCTATTATTACTGCAACCATATCACGAATTATCACGTAAGAATTTTACAGGCACATATACATAAATATAAATAGAAAAATAAGTGACACTTATTTATCATACGCTCTTATTCAGTGAGTTATTGGTTACCAAATCAATGTTATCTACAAATAAGAATACATAACATAACTTTTTATTGAATCATTAGTTATCAGAAGTTGTCCTAAATGATTAATAACTATTATATAAGAAAACTATAGCGTATAAAAAGAAAAGACATTACGACTCAATCTTCAAAAGTATTATGCTCTAGTTCAGAATACACATTTGTTCTCTATTTCAACTTCAAAGATCCCAGTCGTTATGTTTACAGAGCTCGTTAGCTAGTTCATGATTAGTCGGTGTACACAACAATATATTATGTCCTCTTTCATTTTATGAATGCACATTTGTGAGTCAGTCCTAAATATTGCGGAGTAAATTTGATTGCGAGCTAGTTAACATTCCAGATCGGAATGTTTCTCCGCCACATTGTGTCTGGCAAGTGTAATGCCATCACATGTGTGCAGCGTGTCTATTTTCTTGTTGATAATTTGTAAGTCCACTTATTAGTTTCGAAATCGAGAGTCATGCTGAACTTCACTAACAAGTTTCGTTTTGTGGTCAATAATTATAGGAAGAGAGCATTTTTATTTTCTCAAGAAAAAACTATATTTTGCTTTTAATTTCACATAATTTGTTAACTTTTCTGAAGGGTTTCTCAAGTGAG
Source organism: Acentria ephemerella (assembly GCA_943193645.1). NCBI lineage: Eukaryota > Metazoa > Arthropoda > Insecta > Lepidoptera > Crambidae > Acentria > Acentria ephemerella. The sequence continues at coordinate 5,447,098 of OW971891.1, forward strand.
AAAGTTTGCGGTTGACTATTATAAATATAATATGGAGATATTTATCACAAGCACGTGGCACGTTGCCATCGAGTACCGTTCACGACATTTTGTTTGATAAGTGATCTATCATGATCTTGCGATTCAATACATTTTTAAGCTTAGGGAAATATTTTATGATTTCTAAATTAGTTACTCATATATTTTACCTACTTGTTTTATAGCTTTCTGCTTATATTGGGGATGTATAATATATTAGGAATATATTGATTTCGTAGATAAATATTTTGATTTTAACAATTTGCAAACAACGTATCCAATATCTATATTTCTTCATAAGATGCTAGTAAGTCTAAGAAAGAATTTATATCTCCCAAAAGATTCTTAATCCTAAAGTGCATTATTCCGTGCATTGAACTTGCGACCTGAAATTTATTGAAAAACTTATAAGTACCCTATTTACGCCGTAGCTACAAGTACCTATAACGTTTATTGCAGCAGTAAAGGATTTGAACGACAAAGCAGCTGTTTCATTTTGTAAATTAATACAATAAAGACTCCGTTAACAGTGTTGGGTAAGCTGAAATGCATACCGTTTTCATTTTCGGAATAATTTTAATGGATATTAATTCAAACTGAAAAACGTTTTTGTAGGTTAAACATACTGATTTTGAGTTTTATCAATCCTATAACTTACTTCAAGTAGGACATTTGAGATTTACTATGCAGAGTACAGAGATAACTTGAGAATTTTATAGTAGATCCCATACATTACGCCCGCAGCTCTCATTTCACTCGTCAAGGCCGGAGAAACCCGAGTGAAACAGAATGAGGGATAATAAAAAAAGGACGTGTGTGAGCGACTTACTGCAGATTTATTTTTACGTTTATGCACCTATATTATGAGTTAAGTACGTATGTGAAATGAGACTTATTATAGCGGTTCTATTTACCTTAACTAATCCTAAATAACAATTGTAGCCGCGAACTTCTGTTAGGTATCTGTGTCACAAACTAGATTTTCAGCAAAACATCAGATGTAGAGGAGGAAGAAACGAAATTCACCGAGACTCTTGCCCATTCAGTAGTTGTGTATACTAAAGTTTGATATACTAAAGGAATAGATGTTATACACTATGTTGGCTTGACTTAAGTTTCTTTTATTAAAGAAATTTTAAATTTATATTAAGTTCCTTCTACAATTTTGTGACACTAATTTTCTCAGAGATATTTAATATCATTAACATTTTATAATAATCCTTAAAACTGTTATAATTACCTCATGTTTCTTTCCCAACCTTATAAAAAATTCAGACGAAACATTAGTCTAGTTCTATTTGTTACAATTTTAGCGTTGAGTGAAATCTGAATAAAAATTAATACTTTTTGATTGCATTTAGCAAATGATTAACAATGTAAATACAATTATCATACATTAAATAAACCCACGAGAAAAGTGTAATAATCATTTGGATTAAATAAGTGGGTTAACGTAGATACACTATTTTAACAATGAATTAATTACACTAACATCTTATTACTATCTAGGTAATTACACAAATTGATCGGATACTGATAATATTACATACCTTGCTGCTTTCGTGTTAACTTTTATGGTTTTCATACCATAAAAGTTAACACGAAAAGTTTTTCAAAGTAAATGCAATCCGAAGTACAATATTCACAGAGCATTTGATACAAATGAGTTCCTTTATGAAACGAGTCTCGCAGGTGAAATAAGCCGGTAAGCTCAGCGAAAAGGGAGCTCGACAGAGTTTACCACAATTTCATAAAATGAGTGATTCCTTCAGAAAGGTATGTATAACATTTTGTAAATAGTAAATGCTGAGAGAGACGGCCCTTATAGAACTGCCTAGAGCGTCTTATGAAGATTTAAAATATTGAGTACCAAAAGTGGTTTTGAAGGCCAGAAAGTGTCAGTTATTCGTAGTAAAAACTCATATTATGTTCTGAACCTAATTATTTAAGTGATATGTTTCTAAATTATTCATATTTCGAGGTGTACTAAATTTTATCTACCTACTTAGCAATTGGTGAGATAGAGGTACTGTCGAAGTAACTATTATAATTAATGTTAAAAATATGATACAACATAAATGTCTATACATGTTTTTCTTGCCTCGGTAAGCACAGAATTTGAAATAACAAATTTTTAACGCCCATCCGCAACAAACCATGATGAAAGTTGCTTTGTTGTCGTAATCAAAACCAGAGCACTTGGACCATTACATCGACGGGCATTGAATAATAGGAATATGTTCAGTATATTAGAATATAATATTACGAATGTATTTAAAAGCTCGAAGAAAATGTATTATTAACATGAAGCCGTAAAGCCGTTTTACGGGACTAGGCGCTATATCATTACTTTACTTTCTTGCATTGAACAAACAATCCTTCTTGTATAGCTTATCCTTGTGATTGGCCAACCCTACGCACTGTCCCAACGCAGTTTGAAAGTAATAAGATTGGGCAACGACATTTTCCTTGAAAAAGGATTTTGCTTGAAAAGTACTGGTATTTGTCGTATTTTTGCCAGCCATGTTTTATTCAAATTTAAAACATCCATCTAAATCATTCCGAAAAGATTATTGTTAGAAATAATTGAATCAAACGCACCATTATCCTTAACAAATTCGTGTGGGCTTGGCCTTATCTCGTATTTCCAGTCGGATTCCTAAATCGAATTCCCTAAGTGAATGAATTTATTACAGGACTTAGGTAGTTCATTTAATAAGGAGATTCCAATCTTTTTTAAATGAGATCATAGAATAAACTGGCATAATATGTGTACCTAGGTGGGTACATTTTTCGTAATTTATATTCCAAATATTTTTACATTTTTTAGAAATTCCCTTTCCTGAAGCCTTAGTGGCCTAACTAGCATGATGAAATTATACTTTATGCCTAAGACATTCTCTACCAGTCAACCAGCAGAAACAGTAGAAAAAACTTGTAAGGCGATTACAGGGTTCTAAAAAAAACATTAATTAATCAAATAAATACGATACACTAACATAATAATATAAAATTACCTATTTAACTATAATTATAAATATAAGTAAATAATAGATAATGTATAAAATAGTATTTGATGGTTAGAGGTCACCTTCGCCTATAGAAATATGCTAGATCACGTACGTGTCTCTTACAACCTGTATTTACACTAGTTTATTTTGCTTAGTCAAGCGAATGTTAGCTTATTTAAAAAAATGAGAGGGTGGTGCCTTCTCAGATGACCCTGGAAGCTAGTCAACTCGGCACGGTTACTTATTTACAGTTTACAGAGAAACCCGACACCGTAGAATTCGTGTAACAGAATAAAAAATAGATTTCAGAATCTGAGTCTGAAACTCTTAGTGACAATGCTTATACAAAATAATTAAACAACACTGAATGATGGCCCGTCAACGTAATCACAATAATAAAGTTAAGATAAAGCACCCAACGCGATTATTAAATTAGTATGAACGTTTACCTGAATATAGTAATAACCAGAACGTAAAAGATGACATTAGGGCCATTCTGCCAAAATAGACCAATTTCCGATACTCCTAACACCTCTCCCCTTTCAAACACGTCGCATTTATTCTATTAGCATTTTTATAGGCACTGAAGTCTGTCGTTACCTCAACAAGGTATGCGTTGAAAGTCGTGAAGATACAGATATTATGCGTTGCTCTTTCATTTACTTTGAGTTAAAATTATGCGCATCGTTTAGAAACACACTTGAACTGAAATTTGGGGTAAAGCACCACTAAGTGGGGTCATTGAAGAGTGAGGCTCTTCACATGTTTCCACATTTCCCAGGAGGTTAGAGATACGTATGTGAATTTCTATTGACTCGCATTTTCCAATTTCTTTCAAGTGAGAAACTCTGTAATCGAATTCATTCAATGTCAAAGTCAAAATATCTTTTTTAAATAGACTCATTTACTAAGTTCTTTTAAAACGTCATAACAGGGAATATATATCGGAAAAATAAACAAATGTATTTAAAGGTAATAGTGATAACTTTAAGTGGTTATTAATCGTGTATTAGCAAATTGGTGATTATCAACGTACAAAGGACGAATAGGTGACAGTGAATCAAAATCGGATTTAAATTTATTATTATCAATGAATTGTCTACTTTTATTATCTCATAATCATAAACGGTAAGAACTTCTTCGCTTCTTAAGTGGTGGACTTTTTGTGTAAAGTTATTGTAAAAACTTATGAATATATTATTTAATATATTTTAATAAAATATAGTTGTATTGCTGATTTTAAATTGTTATAAAGATTAACCCTACGAGAACAGTTAACCCAAAATGTGTAAATAACAAAAGATATGGAGACTAGAAACATTGAACAGCTACGACTACATTGCTGGTCAAAAATAAAGTAATCAAGAACACTTGACCAAACCGGAATTCACCCCGTTACAGCCTTTACATAACTTTGAATTTGATTTCTAATTAAGATTTCTCTTAGCTTCCTGATTGTGGTCTTATAAAAGTTTTTAAATTGAACGAAGAAGGCCCAAAAAGGATGATGTTTAATTATTAGGATGAACAAGAGCCATAATGGACGGTTAATGTTTAAGGTAGGATTAAACTATACTTTGAAAATAAATACAGACTTAAGAATCGAAAACCAAATATTTAATTACTTTCAAACAAGAATCAGGCTTACAAGTTCATAATTCATATAAAATTTAGGGCCTCATTCTATTTGGAATATTTTATATAATATAGCACTAATTGTAACACCATAAAATATAAAATGATAGTTGAATTGAATATTTTACTGTTTAATGGTTTGGTGATATTAACGATGTAAGTAAACTAAAATAACTGTTTTTTACTACATATTATAATATCGTATAATTTAGTTTTAAGTTAATCGTCATTAGGAAATGCATTTCTTTCGTAACAAGAATAATCATCAAAAGGTTAAAAGTGATCACGTGATGATGACTTAAACATTTAAAAAAGTATGCCATCGTCATGAATACATGAAAGACAGAAGAAATATTGTAAATACCTATCAAAAACAACAATTTACACTTTTTGTGACCAATGTATCTATTGTGACCAAGACGTATAGTTTTAGCAACAGTAAATAAAAACGAGTCGGACTATAGAAACAAAGGGCAAAAGAAGATGGCATAAGATTATTTACCATGTTTGTTTTTAATTGTGTTCATGTCGTTGCCAAGTTAGTTAGTAATTATTGGCGACTTTTCAAAATTAACCCGTGAAGTAGCTCACTAGGATTTGGTGTGAAGGAGAGGCAAATAGGTTGGTAAATATGTGCTGACTTGGTAAATTGTTTGGTAGAAACCAGGTCACCCCCGTGAAGGGCAATGGAGTTACCGTAGAGTTTTAGTGGGTATTCCCAGTGCCGCTTGAAGATGCATCGGGTGAACCCCACACATGCCCACCACTTAGCCAGTGGAGGGTAGCTTCGTAAACGGATTCCTCCTTGTATAAAGCTAAATATGTATAATAAATAAGAAAATTTCGTATTAAATTCGTGTGATTTCGTATTTTCTTAAAACACAACAACATAAAAACTTTAAAATAAATTCATTAAAATTAAGGCCGTAAAACAACCGCCACCATTCTTAAAGGAAACTGTTTATAAGGGCCGTTACAGAAAATTCATACATAACAAATGAGAGTAATTGTGAAGTTGCCCAAAACATTACGAAACACATATAAATCTAAGGTTCCAAAGTTTATCTCTTGTTTAGCTCACGTTAGCACCCTCTTTTGTTCACTGGTTTTGTTATTATAATGAATTATTATTCATAAGCCTGAACTGGTTATCAAATCCAGTCTTAAGTTTGATTTGCACCCACGTAGTTTATGTTACTTTTAAAAGATAATAATATAATCAAAGCTGTTTTATATAGAAATTCAGCATTACTCGAGTACAATGTAAAACTTCTCAGCTCAGCTCTGTATTTGTATAAATGTATGTAAAAAAATCGTTATTTTTCAAGTTACCAATGAGCGTCCTTATAAACTCAATACTTCATAGATTTCGCGCGGATTGTGTGCGCCTAATGCGATCGCCGGTCAATTGCGCTTTCGGTTTAAATTTTAAGTAGATTGCGGGATAATATCGACGAAAAAAGTGTTCCCTATAAGAATTTAATGTAAACAGATGTTGTTATATGCCCGGTTATGGATTGCTGAACCACATGCTCATGACTTTTTTCTGGAGTTGAGAGATTAATTAATTACACCCCCACGAACGCATATATCACTTGGACCGCATGGTTCATAATTATTTTACGCACATTAAAAGTTATGACCAGACCATAAATCGGTAACTTAATATCGTGCTACGATTTATATAAAATTCTACTTATTTAGCGTTTTCATAGTAATAAAGGGGGAAGGGATATCAAAATCGTAAACTTAAAAATAGTGGGTTATGATTTTGATATCTGAAGCATCTTTAAACATTGTGATACATTTTAAAATTATGGTGTTGTAAATATGTATTTTTATTAACATCTCTACATACGAGTAATATACGTAAGAATATTACTTAATTTACGTAAACTTATCGAACTTGAATCCTATAACACGCATTTAAAGGATTATTATTACTTTATATTTAACACGAAGTGAAGTCGTTATTTGAGCATCTAGAAAAATCCTTGTATAAATTAATACGTAACAACACCTAATAAATCACTCGGTTAGCGACCGTACTATGGATGGACCGACAGCAAATTCAAGTATTAATCTCCGTCGTTTGTTTTCTAAGCCTGCGGGCCCACTCCCAACTTCCGTAAACTAAATTTCATGCTCATCGTTTAATGACTTTTCCATACATTGGTGCGTGATCTCATATTACACCACTACATAGCGCGTCCACACACAGCGCTGAAAAGTGTACGACGAGTCCGGAACTTGGTTAGTAATGGGATTAGAGTTTAGCCCCTCTAGCGAACTTCGAAACTTTGACTTATTTTCCAATCAGCCGTGTTGATTATACAATTACAGAAATCAGATTCTGATTGACAGAGGTTATTTTTAAGGCTGATTTTAATCATAATTTCACATAACAACATTTCATGGTCATCATCTGAAATATGTAGTTTCTGAATCTTTAAAATAATTATCCCTCTGATACGTTCATAGCCTGTGCCAGCATAGGTGTACTAGGCACACCAGTTCTCCAACAGGAACATTTTATTGTGTCGGGTGTTATTCGTTAGTATTTTGACCAACCCTCAACGATATGATTACATTAGATATTTAAACTTATGCAATGAGAAATCTAGATGCTTGCCGCGCTTATTGCTTAACAGGTGGAAGATTATGCTTCTGAAGTTCGGCAAAAATTACGTTGTAAAAGGTGAAATAAGCACATGGATTTTACTGATGGTAAACAGTAGAAGAAACCTATAGACGCAAATAGCTAGTGCAGCATACAAAAATCTGCCCTAGCCACCTTGCCAGCGGAACTGTAGCTATTTCGATTTATATTATAGTAGTTAAAAAGTAGGTGTATTACAAAATGAAATGAATTCAGCATCTTTTTTTGGAGACAGCATCTACTTAATAAATGGTGAGCAAAGTCTTTAATTATTCAGATATATCCGTGACAAAACGCGGGACGTACATCGTTGAGCCACCAATCCTATTGATTTGCATAAAAATAAAACAAAACACGGACAAAATACTCTGATGAGAACATGAACATCATGACGTGAATTCAAAAAGCGAACATATTTCCGCTTAAAGGTAGAAATGCTGGCAACCCATATGAAATTTTGCAATTCAATATTTTACAAACAGCTCTCCATTTTATCACGCGAAGGATGGAGTGTAATAATTACCTGACAATTCAATACATCTGGAAAATTCATACGTCCTGAAGATTGTATGTCTGTAGTACGTATATATTTATTATGGGTTTGTTTGTCTGTTCCATTGAAACAATTGCAGCCTTATAAGGCTTAAACGATCATGAAGCAGGGTGACAATGCATTTATAATAAATAGGTCTTTATGCTTTATGCAATTCTTTATGCTTTGATATCTATTGGCGATGTATTATCTGAGGTGAAGTTATATTCATCGAAACACTTCATGCGGGCTGATAACGCAAAGAACTTTCGAAGGTTATTATAGGGGCCAACTGACCACAAGAAATATAGGGGTGAACTATTCTGTTTTAAGTCATTTTTCTTTCGTAAGATATAAGATTAAGATTATAAACTCTTATTAAGATGTCTGTCTGATAAGGAAATTCACCTGTTGCTACCAAGTTCTCGGAAGCTTCATCTATAGATAGCCTTGTAATTAAGATTACTTAACGTGGTGGTATCGTATCCCACCCTATGACATAATATCTTTGTCCAATAGCTAGTAGAAGACATGCATTCTAGAAAATTCTCAACAAGAAAAAATCTCACTGAAAGGAATGAAATAAGTATTGAAAACCAGATCAAGGATGCGGTGATTATTAATGATAAAATGCTAATAACGAATCTTCCATCGGATTCATAATCTAGAGCACGTTCATTGAGCCTGCGATAAAAGTACGTTTACCTTGCATTTACTAGGAGATGAATACTAATTACTTAATTAAAAGCAAGCCTCTATTGTCCGACATGTCTGTATCATCTCTACAAGTTGTGGATATAGTTTTCCTCTCAATTTGGCGCTCTCTTTTTCCTGTTCAACTTAAAATTAAGCGAGACACCGGCAGCTACTGTTATTTTTTTATATCTACGTAGTTAGAGAGCAGCAGTGTGGATACATTTTGGGCTATTGAGTACTTCCTGATATAAACCACCTTATCAGACAATGTGGATTGGTTGGATGCAAAAAGTAGTAACTAGGATTATATTTTTATCATGCTTTCTGAATCAAAAAAATCTTGAAATCATTTGTTTTTGTGATTCGAAAGATGTATTAAGAAGATGTTTTACAAAGACTTGTTGATTAAAAGCCAACGCTAAATTTAGTTTAGGTTTACTTATTTACAGTTCAACTAAATTATGTATATTAAACATATAAAACATAAACAAAAAAATAATTATATACTTATGTAATACGATACGTTAGTATGAAGTTATTCACACAACGTCACCGTTCCTCATACCTATATGAAAAAGAATTCGCTAGTAATGAAAAACAAGCGCAAAATATAAAAGCAATTATATTTTACCCAATTTTATGGTAACAGAATGCATAATAAAGTGCCAAAGTATAAAAACGTGTATCTAAATTACTGCCGTGTTACGGACAAAGTGGGCTAAGTAACAATTGATAAATTTTGTTTTTCCCTGTCGCATCTGGTTGTTAAAACTTCGTGGACAGCTTTATTTAAATCATAAAATGCCATAGTTAACTAATAATTAAAAAATAGTCCGTTTGCAATTGAATGCAGGTTAATGTACCTGTCCGCATACTATGCCTACATTTATATATATTAATAAATCCTTAAGATCGGAATAAAAAAACAGGAAAATAGTATAGTACTCTTCAAGGATGAATAAAAATCAATAATGATGGTCCCAAAGAGAGGGTAAGTAGATGTTTTCCTCCGGGATACGTACCGTCCAATAAGGGAATCATTAAAACTGAATTGGATTCGATTTGATTTTATGAGAACTGAGGACAACTTGTAAGTTGTCCTTTTGATATTTATAATACGAACGAGGTGAGGTCGTGTATATTTTAAGTATATAAGGTATTTTGGTAGTATTTATTAAATTATGTAAATACATACAAAAAATAATACCCAAGTAATGATAAAAAAATATTGTGTTGATATAAATAATAACATAAATAATATTTAATTTTCTCGTCAGTTTTGTCTTTGCTGACATAAAGCCAATCTTGTAAAATAATTTTTCATTCGCTTTCATCGAGTCTGGCGTTCAATACCTACTGAGTGCGAAGTAAGAAACAAAAATAAAACAATTTTTTATACTATAGAAACTGAAAGATGACTTCGAAATTTCAATTTAGCCTTCATCTCTTTTCCAATAATGTCTACAAATATCTTAATTAATGTATCTCAAAAATTGTACAATTTAAAAAATGAGTTTAAATTAATCAACCTTTCTGGCGACGTCCGTTAGTGAACGACTCACGATTTATAATATAGAGAAAATTTATGGATGAATTATGAATACTCGTTTTGAATTTACATATTCAAGGTCCCTGGAGCACCTTAAATGTGGATTAAATCAGTATTAATAAATATTTGGAATTACCTGCTCGTAATAATAATTATACCTAGAAGGTAACTATTTTTATAAATTATCCGAAATTAAGGGACCTTTGAGATATTTATCTACGATATTGACTAAGTAAGGTGATTATCGATTTTTTAAATTGATAACCTCTATTTGGTTTTGTAAAGGTAAGTAAACGTTACAAATAAACCTATAATAACTGTTGTCATTGGGGTGGCGGGGGTTTTAAGTACATTGTATTTATTTTTCTTTATATTGGTATATATATAGTATATAGTGGTATGTATACTATGCTCAAATATAATATAGTATTTCAAATAAATCTGTTAGGTATTAAGGTTAAAATTTCCCGTATTCCCAAGAATACCCTCTCTCAAAATACTCCCTGTTACATATTCTAATATTACTATGCGCGGTACTCGAGAAAACTGTGTGGCAGGCCACCACTTCTTTCACTACTTGCTTACGTGCAACACCATCGTGTTGGGAAATGCCTATCGGTTCTTAATAGTCGAGAATTTAACCTACTTCGCTTGTACTGGAGTCCCGATCCCGGTCCACGTACCGCGTAAAATCATTTCGTTAAATCACCAAAATATATACCTAAGAAAGGGGCAACAAAACACAAGCGGCACTCAAGGCCTAGCCCGCCACCGTGCCTAAGGAGGACCAGCGCATAAGGTATACTGTGCATTTTCCTCTTTTCCAAGTTTCATATTTTTTCAAAATCGATGTGTTTTTCTAAGTATAAAATTTAATTTTTTCTATTCATCTTACTCCAGGGTTTATGTAAGAGTGAAATAAAGTAAGAAGGTATACTAAGAACTCTTGGTTCCATTCAGCTTAATGACACGTTAGTTTTTGTTGATTGCTGAACTCCTTGGATGAATTCCTCCTCTTTTTAATTAAACTCATTGTATAGCAAAACTTAATATGAGCCCTAAACAGAATAGAAATATGAATTCTTAATACACCTTTAATAGCTTGTATTTTTCATAAAACAAGTATTGGTAAACTTCAACGTTAGGCGTACCTTGGGCACTACTTACCCTGCAAAAATCAAGGAACCTAATGCAACCAAGTAATATTATTAATCTAAGATATTCGTAAATGATAAATGACTAACCAAGTACAATAAACTGCTAAAATTATGTTGACATCCCTAGTTGTCACTTGCGTTGGCAATCCTCCAAATACTAAGATAAGTTATTCAATATTGTAGTCCTACTTCGTAAGCAAACGCACATAGGAATCAATTACTTTGTTAATCGATCTTCCAACACTGTTATTGACACGCTCTTCATTTCGGGGATCATAATAACACTCTAGCAACACATTAATTGCAATACAATTTGGATGAAGTCGCTCGCACAGCTAGTATTACTTAATTGTCTAACAACAAAGGTAACCATTAATTATGACGTCATACCGCGCAAAATAATTATAATCAGAGGGAACAACGGTCTCAAGGGAGTCATCAATATCGCGATTCGGGGAAAATTTGTTTAATATGATCATGTCAGATTTAATTTGATTATATATGAAACATTTAAGCCTTATAAATTTCAGCGTATAATAGGTATATTTTGGCAAAAAATGTTAAAAAATAAATTAAAATCACGTATTAGTTAAGTCTGTGTTACTAATTTTATTATTGAAACAAAGAGGCTTCGATTTAAATGATTTTCAAAAGATTTTGTGAAAGAGTTTTTGAAAAACTGACCTTTTTCACACTTGAGACTTCAATAGGTGAAATTTTCAAAAAGTCCTAAAAAGTCGGGGAAGAATAACAAACCAATAATCATATAAGTATAAAAAGTTAGCGCTAGTTTAAAAAAAGTATTGATTTTTCACCAAATAATTAAAGGTACTTCATAATAAATTTTAGTGCATTTCTATTATAAGCATACATTCCAAGAAGAAGAGGATACAAAATGTTTTATCATTGAACGATTTCAAATTCTTAGCACTCTATACCTATTTTATTCAATATCGGTTTTTAATTTATCGGAATAGTTTTTAACATAATTCTCAGCTTGTACTTAAAGCCCTATAGCCGCACAATTCAGACACAATTACTTTAAAATGTCTTGAATTTTTCGGGAGTCTATCGTAGCTCAAAAAATATTCCAAACAAGATAAACACATTGTGGTCTTAACGATAAAACATTTTTGCTGTCCCAGGAAGGTAATGAAGGAAGAAATTCATAAAGAAAATGTAAATTTTAAGTCATGAAATATGTTACCGAGCCTGCCAAAGCTTATCTCACGAAACCAGACAGATACCACTTTTCTGAACTAAACTATGTAAGTCGAATGGTTCACGCTAGCTGGTAAGAATTTAAGGATAAGAATTTATATGAAAACGCGATGAAATTTTCATCGCGAGGGCGAGATATTACCGTTACGGTAGAAGAGACTTTCGCGTTGATGTCGAGCGCTACTATTGGCCAAAATCTCGATTTTCCTTCACTCTAACCAATTCTCATAATACAAACGGAAAACTTTCTAAATTTTGAAGAAAACTAACACAATGGTAGCGGCCACAGCGAGTTAAATTTTATTCAACATCTAGATGTAACGCCCACCCAAAACGCTTCCGTTAAATGTCGACAGAATGGTTTATCTTTTAGATTGTTTTCTTGTAAGTTCTGCTATATTGTACATACATCAACCAATACTACATTTAAAGAAGAGATTTTTTTTCATTTTTCTTAAGTACGTAAATTATATAGATATTCATTAAGATACACAATTTACCTGCGTGGAATCATATGAATTAATAATATTTTTGTGTGTATTTTATATTGTAGTTATCGTATTTATATAAACATTATAAAATTTGTAGACCGTATTTTACACAATAAATCTTTATTCTTATTTACAAACACATAATTCATAGGACATTAACATGTTTTATAATATACGAAAATATATTATTCAAAGTTTTTATAATACTTACACACACTTTCGTCCACAGATTCCGTACACACACAAATCACGGCTTCACAGCGTCTCTAATTCGTCAGATGCGCTACGAATTTTGGCGCGCGCTCGGAAAAGTTCCGTACGTAGCATGGCGTGGGGCGGTGCGAAGGCGGCACGCGGCGCGGCGGCTGGCGCGCGACTGTGCCCGGGCGAGTCCGCGCAGGCCCCGGCCGACCCAGCGGCGAGCACTGCGTGTCAAAATGCGCTGACAATTATCACACCTTCGCATAAAAACGCTTTTATCTGTCATGAACTGGAAAACAACAAAGGCTTATATACTGGTGAAAACTCTCCTTTATGAATAGAGAAAGCAGAAAAAGATGGTTGGATACGGTGCGGAGCGGCGTATTAGCGGCGGGTTTGGATAATTATGATATAAATTCTGAGGTTGCTAATAATATCCATATTTATTAATATCTAACAAAATTAAACTATATATAGTCTATGTCATAACGTTGTCATTGTTAGGGTGCATTCGAAATCACTCTTATGGGCACTCACAATGCTATGAGCGCACTAAAGCCGTTACTTTTGGTACTTTTATTGCGCTCTCAGCTCTGTGAGTGCCCATGAGTGAGATTTAGAATGTACCTTTAAAGTGTTCCTAAAATATCACTATGCGATATCATATCCAAATGGGATGCTCCCAATAAAGTCATGATTAATCATGATACAAAGAAACTTAATTTTGTTATATAACTATAAAACAAAACATAGTTGAAAAGTGTACTCGTGAACACCGGGTTCACCAACACTTTTCAAGTTTTTTCTTTAAGTGACTTTTTTGACATATACCACATGAGTAACTGACAGTTAACTTTAAATCGCTTGTTTTAAGTTTTTATTAATGATTTAATAAACACTTATAAGCAATTTATCATCATATACACTTGTACCACTTATTATTATAGTATTTTATTTTCAAATGATAGGTCATAGTTTAGTATTTTTAGTATGTAATAAAGTCTTTTCATAAAAAGTTAACTCGAACTATGCATGCTTATTGGGGTACAAAAAATAGCCTTTGAGATCTTCTATCCGTGAAAACATATCATCAGACGTCTGTTTCTGATAGTGATTTTAAAAAAGATTTAATTTAGGGTAATTTAAGGGGACAACGTGACTGTACTAATGTAAAAAGTTGGTTATAAATTGAAAATAAATACGAAATGTATTTTTAAATTTTCAGTTCGTAAATATTTAATTATCTAAAAAAAATCCATACATAACACTGACACACACACTTCTCAAAGGGTTACATTCAGTTTTTATGTTTTTACTTAATAATAAATATAATCAATTCACATTATAATTCATATCTTATATTATCTCGTCCGTTCTACGATAAGTAACATATTGGTAAGCATACAGTCGTTGTTGTATTAAATTCTATTTTCCCGTCGCTCAAGGCTAAAAGGTTTCCGAAACACGATTCATTTTATAATTTATCCTAGTTTCGATATACTTTACAATGTAGGATATTGGCCACATTTTCCGAGACGCCAGCTTTTAAATAAAATTGAAAATATAAAACACAGCTTTTTGTATAGAGGCTGTTGATAAGCTCCAACCCAGCAGAAATTGATGGTACATGGTTGTAGCGATGATAGATAAATATCGATGCGATAATATTAACATATATAAATATGATCATCATATTTGGAAGTTCTTTTATTCCTTTTTTAATTAATTACGTCATATAAAATCCCCAGTCGATAAAGTTACATTTATTGTTGTCCTCTAGCAAATGTTAAAACGTGTATATATTTTACTATTAAAAAAAAACATTTGGACCACTCTTCTAAATGGGTGCCTTTTGTGCCTTTTAGAAAGACCTATTTATCCGAATTGGTTTTCCTTTCCGTTTTTGTGTTATTGGCCTGGGCTGGAAATTAAATGACCTATAAGTAGATTATTTGGAACATAATAAAACGGAAGAACTTAATTCCAAGCGGCCTATTATATTAGTACCCAACCCTACCAGGAGCTCATGATCTGTGTAGGGCTTCTGCTGCTCCTAATTAACTATGAGTAGCAACAGAGTATCAAATAAATTGGATATACTAATATGTATATTTGTGGCAGATTGAATCTAGTAATATTTAAGGTGCATACTTAGGTACAGAAAATATAGAAAATGAGAAGTAAGAGTTCCTGAATAATATATCTGAGATAATTTAAGAAAAGTGGTACGATATTTATTAAAAGTTAAAAATTAATATAAAAAAATAATTCCGTTACAATAAAATTAAAACATTCAACTATAGCAGATGAACTCAAAAGAGACGTACAAAATAACTCTTATTACAAACGAAAAAGGTAGAAGAACAGTAGTAGTTAAATTGTTTTGTTCGGGCCGTACCCACATATAAGTACGCCTCAACTTTGAGAACTAATAAACTTAATAATATAATGTAATTTAATATTCAGCAAAACGTATAATTTTATTTAAAGGTTAGCAACTCTATATACGACCTAAGGTCTTCCATATGTTTCTCAATATTCTACTAAAGGCTGAGAGTTTCTTGCGCCGCTTCTTCTCTGCAGCTACTAATTCGTCGAAGCGGTAGTAGGGTTGATTGGGAATATGCATACTAGTGTTATTTTTAATTTTAAAATAAGTATTATTTTAAAATTAAACGAAAACAAAGCAACTTTCGCCAAGGTTCGTCCCTGGATGGGCCAATCAAAAATATGTCTCACCCTCTGCATCGGAAGGCACGTTAATCCGTTATTCCCGGTTGTTACGGCAATCACTTTCACCCAACACTGATGTCACTCCTTTGTTTATGACAATAAATTTTATTATTTCAATCATACGGTGGGGTTCGCCTAATATAGAGTTGTTACCTATGGGCTTGAAATCAGACGTGCCGAAGTAATTAATCAAATTATGAATTCAAAATGTTCTTTGTGCAAAATGAAATTATGTGTGACGGTTGCCTAACTACTTACAATTTATATTAAAGCTGTTTGTATACCTACAAATAAGCATGTCGTTAGTAAAACTAAAACTTACGAAATGCGGCTTTATAATTATTATCAGATGATGATCATCTTTTAATTATTGTCGAAGCTAGAAGCTACTTTGAAGAAGCTCGACTGCTATTTATTAGGTATATTGTGACAGGAAGAAAGATAAAAATAATCAGTTAGACATCAAAATAAAACAAAGATTAACAGAGCCTATACAACCTCTAACACTGGCCCTTTGAGTAGGCCTGTAGAGATTGGCAACACTAGTCTCATAAGTAAAATAAAACTTAACCATAAAAAATTTTGATATTCAACAAAATAAATATGCTTTTCCTTAGTAAGCGACTTTGTTTCACCAAAGCTTTGTTTGATTTGCTGCCAACTCGGCTGGAGGTCTGTATGTAATAATTATAATATCAGCACTAGCAGACTTACAAATAAAATAATAAAGTACATCAATGTGCTTAATCCGCTTAAACGATTTAGGTTGTATAAGTTTGTGTGTACTCCAATTGTCATTCTACACAGTCACTGACTCTTGTGAATTTAAGCCGAAATAGCTCAGAAAAAAATCCTAAAAATTTACCTTCTTTAACTGCAAATTTTATATAATTTTATAATTATAATTTAATTTTTTTTATTTTAAATTATTTGAAGACAATGCTACAGCATTCTGCTTTTTGGCTCCACAGGTTAACAACGAATCTGCGTATAAAGTCAAAACACCAGAATACGAACGCCTATCTGTTCTATGAAATAAAATTCTTTAGAAAATCAATTTTACATTTATTTGGTATTGTGTCAGAAAGAATGATAAAAACAATCAGTTAGGCATCAAAACAAAACAAAGAATAACAAAGCAGATACAACATCTAAAAAAAAAACTTTCCTATAAACACGTCGCCATTTTCACAAATTTCAACGATTTCTCTACTTTTTCCCGCCCGAGCCCACATTTGTTGTCCATAAATTACAGTTGTAATTACTTAGAAATGTATGTTAGCATATCATCTCTTATCTTTTGTCTTTCATCCGGAAGCCATTTTTTAAGTCATACCACTTGCCTTGTTTCAGTTATATTACGAAAAAATATTTAAGCCGGCTCATGGGAACTTTATTATTTTCTTAAAATTTTAATTATTATTATTAAGAACATTAAATTATTACAAATTTCATTCTTTATTAATGATAGTTGAATTTGGAATTTTGAGAAACCAATCATTATTTTTTTTTTTATGTAATACTTCAAATATTTAATCTTTTAGTTTTGATAAATTCTGGGATGTAATATGCCTGAGCAGCAGTGTTAAGCTGAGTCAGATATCGAAATTAATAAAAAAGTTAAAAAAAAAACTTGGAAACAATTTCAAGCAAAACTTGCCTGGTAAGAAAAACAAATCAATCAGAATGCAAAACATCTATCTCCAAGCTTGATAAGTTGTTTGCTGATCGCCTGTATCAACGAGGAGTATAATGGATATTCCTAATGAGGACCTCTTTTTTTGAAAATATTTATAGTAGTTGGAATTCTGCTTTCTTACACGCTTTTCTTCGTTGATACAATACCAATTGATACAATACCAATTGTGAACATGACGACAACACTCAACTGTTATTGTTTGACCAGATCGTAGTCAGTTGAAATGAATTTCACTACCGAGTGACCACCGAACGTTAACCGTAACTTTTCTGTGGGTAAGGTTCACTTTAAGGCGATGTTGCTGCATTTAACCTGAATTAAGCCATTGCGTTCTTTTAATATTATTGTAGAGATTCCATTTTCCATTTCGTAACACGTCACTATCCGGGTCAAAATCCCTTCAGTTCTTTACCGGTTCAACAATAGAAGCAAATTTAAAAGCGCACTTCTCTAGCGGTTTATTCAAGTTTTTATGTTATTTAATCGATTTGTTGCAAATGAGTCAATATTGTGGGTAAGCTTACGTTAAGCCCGGAACGGCTTCCACGAACGCTTTTAATTCGTTATTTAACTTCAGTAGTAGGCCTTCCTCTATAGTTCACTCCTCGAGTCGAAATTTTCAGAATGGAAGCGGTTGGATAATAAACGCAAGGTTGTTAATGAGCCGTACCCTCTCCGAATACAGCATTAATATTGGGAACGGTTTCTGCTGCATTAGTTCTACGTCGGAACTTGTATTCAAAATCACTTGTACTTTCTATTTATTGTCCATCTTTACCTTTGAAGTAGAATTTAAAAATAAATGAAAGTTATATAATATGAAAAAAGCTTTATTTACATACACGGTTATTTCCATATCAGTACTTAATTCAAAGTAGGTGTCAACTATATCTGGTAGATAAAAATATCCACAAGAAAATTTTATGTAAGAATTTTCACGCAGCAAAAATTTATAACATTAATTTTTTGGCTAATTTATGACGAAGAAAGCTATATCATATAAGGTGAACATCATGAATTCGGGATCGCGCCTCCGAAGTTTCCTGCGTCTATGGATTTAATGCAAATTCCAATTCCAATTTTATTACAGTACCTGCGTAAATAAATAATTCGGAGGATTTACCGTTTTCGCTGGTTAAGTGGTGAGGTTATTTATGGTGTACAATTTGACGACAACGAAACATACATTTTGATAAAGGTACCTCTATGCAACTACAACCCGAACTAAGTAATGTATAGAGAGATAAAAAGGGAAATTAAAATGATTTTCAGGCTGAGTTGAAGTTTTCAAACGATTTGAAATATTAAACAAAACTCGTACCTTTAATAACAATTTCTTATCACCATCATTAAATACATCCTCACCCAAATTAAGGCGATTAGGCCTTACTCAACTCAACTCAAAAATATGAATTCAGTGTTCGAACCACTGCCTCACGCATAGAAGACAATGATCTTACGCATTAAGCCATCGACGCTTACAATTCCTTATGAAACAGGTTAATTAAGAACCGTAAAACAATAATTTTAGAATCAGCTTCTCCAGAAGAAAGGCGTATTACGCCAATTAACAATAAACTTCAACGAGTAACTATAAGTTTTCAAAACATAAATAGAATATTGTAGTTGGAACCTGAAACGATCTAATTGAAAGTTATTCATATTCCTACAAAGTGGTCAAAATCACAATGATAATATCAACTTAATAATTTTGAGTGTTACAGAAGGAAAATCGTTTTATTTATATTTTAAATATATATATATATATATATATAATAATATTGTTAACACGCGGATGTCTTCGAAGCAGGAGATTTTCTTTAGATTTCTGAAATACTCTCCAAAATATACAGCAACAATGAATAAATTAAAAGTAGCAGTAATTAATCAATACACGAAAAGCACATAGAGCGTATTCGAACCATTTATGAGAGACGCGTAAACTACATACAACTTTATATCAAACATGTTTAGTTAAACACTACTTACGTTAAAACGTTTTTCATTTAGTCTTTAATTCGCGTTTTGAATTTTAAGTAAATCGTAAGGGTCAGTTGTTTCATATTATTTTTAACATTCAACAAATTATAGGCTTAATTGAATCATGAATCCTTTAATAACGTTTATTAAGTTTGATCTAAAATAATCGTGGAATAGTCTAAACTCATAATCATAACCAGTAGTTATGATTATGAGTTTACATGAAAAGTATTTGTAGCTATATTATATAGGCATTACAATTATGTAAGTATATGCCTTAATTTATCATTAGAATCTTGACAATTAAACATAATGCTACAAAACTCAATGTATATTTAGACACAAAGAGCAACACCAGATGATGTATCATCCAGAACTCGTTCATCAGTTATAATAATACGAGCTAAGTAAGACAGATAATTTATTTGTTTTTTCATATTCTATTTAAAAATAATTTATCTTGAATTATTACAGTTAGATAAAGTACAAAGTCTTTAGGGTTTATATGATTGGCATCATTTTAAAACGTATACGTACTTAATTTACATAATTCCCTTGTATTTTTCTCTTTTAATATATAATCTTAAAATATTTTATAAAATTGTTTAATAAATAAATAATGTGTAGATGAGCAAAAATCTCAAGTAAACATATTTTTGACAATGATTACTTAAAAAAAAACATTTTCTCAAAACAGAGCACAGAAAGTTGCAGGCGGAAATAGAAATACATAAACACAGCCATTTTAATATTTCTAATATTTCTTCTTACTGATAGTAGTACTTTCAGATTTTGTTTTACTCAGTTTCTCTGTACCTAAGCTTTTTATAGTATTTTGGTCATAAATTCAAAGAATCTTTTTAGTAGAATGAAACAGGTAACTTTGAAAATCTCATTCTCCCTAAGTATTCGTAGCAGCTAAATAGGGGCAAATTTAACTTCTGTCGGAAACTATATTGTTGCTTTAATTGTATTATACTCTTTTTGGTTTAATATACGTCTTGTTATATCAAAAAAGTCGCATATTTATGGTATTATTACTGGAATTGGTTCTATAATTACACACATCAACGTACACTGGAAGGTAGATATATATGTATCTACCTTCTAAACTGCCGTTCTATAATGAAAAACCAGAAATAGGTTATATATAGGGTATATAATATCGCTATAAAAAGATTGAAACAAATGGAATTTTGGCTAAAAAAATAAACAAAAATTAAAATATGATTATTGTAAATTTATGAAAGACTATGATGATGAGCCAAAACATATGGAACTCGTCTCTTACAATGAAATTAACAAACCTGGTTGTATTTATTTGTTTATTTATTTATATCATCATGCAGTTATACGGAAACAGGTACTCTTAACGAATTATGTGTCGAATTTGATGGGTCGTCGTCTGTATGTATGTCGTATCTGCTAGTTCATTTAATTGAAAATCACTAAATGATGAATTATTACGTGGACCATCATTGCTAGCAGATATAAGGAATTTGATACTTAAGTACAGGCAATATCCTATTATTTTGTTAGGGGATATTAATAGCTAGAGAAGATGTAGATTACCACTGAATTGCATGGAGAGAAAATGAGAATGATGAAATAAATTATTATTAATAAATAAATCATTACAGATTATGGACATTGATTTATGGTACCCCATGTGGGCTTTATATTGCGAATAAGAGAAACAATTAGCAAATGATGAAAAGCTGAATATTAAGAAATAACTGCTATATGGACGACATTATGGCGGGATTTAATAGTGCTATTGAAACCACAGACGGAGGGTTTGAAATGAACAAGATAGCATCCAATAGGAGAAAATGTTTTAAATTATATTTACTGATATTTAATTAAAAATTATTAAAAATAATGTCACAGCCCAAAATTAAGATCACAACAAAAACTTTTGCCATCACGACGAATGAACTCAACGGTACAACCGTAAAACAAATATAAACAAGAACAGTCATTTAAAAAAAAACTCTTCGGGGACCAGACTGCAGTGATATCTGAACTTTTTAATCGCGTTATAACTTTTTTAATTATTTTGCCTTGTCCGATATTGGCACGCCTCGAATCTGCAAATTATAGCGTCTTTCCAGGAAAATCTTTGAGATATTTTTTAAGTCTTCAGGAAAATATCCTCCTTAATCCTTCTTTATACTCAACTCGCCTCGGCTTTGCATTGGTAGAATGTGGATGTTCTTCTTCTTACAACTATCTATTTTTGAAAGCTGCAAAAAAATAATACGCGTATAAAGTTTAAAAACTAATGGTACAAAGGTAAGATGGCGGGAAGAGACTTTGTTTTATATGCATGTGTACATTAGCTTTTACTAACACGATATGAGACGATATTTAATTTTATTAATTTCTGGGGACAATAATTTCATAATAACTCATCAATATCTTAGATTTGTTTTAATTCGACAAGGGTGTCATACGAACTGCATACATTATTAGAAGTAACCATATACTCGACGGCATGCGCTAGTGAGCTACTGAGTCGTAGCATGACCTAGACAATTATATTTTAGCAGCGTAGGAGTCGATTTCCCTTGTTTTCAAGTCCCATAATAAAGTTTTGTTTGCTTTTTTCTTTCATTACATAGGTTCGCTGGAACAGATCTCCTCTGTCCACGAATCTTAGCATATTGTTACATACATTACTTTTTAGAACTTTCAAGTGTAATAAAGAGAGAAATATTTTTTTACTGTAACCTAGGTGCACAGCTTCCAAACTGACCCCTTTTTTCTAAAAAAAAGCGATCTATAAATCTTTTATTATTGTTCAGATCGTGAGTAACTATTTGCTCTCACAGTGTTAATCCTGAAAATATACAGCGAAACACGAAGTCCGCTATAAAAACAGGCAATGTCTAATAAAACATTTTTTAAATTACTTCTTCTGCTTTTTGAAGATATACCCATATATATTTTTAATACAACTTTTATCGGCTTTCAATTCTACTCACTTTCTTTTGTTTTTTTTAGCTCACAGAAACAACTTAAAAGAAAGCTACAGAGGACCAATACGTGCCTATTATATTTAACGAGCTAACCTCTAAGTCTTAAAACTAAAGCTCAGCTTTGTGGAAGAATCCTTGAGCTAATGGATGACAGCCGGACGTAAATAGCTGAATAGCATGAAAAATATGACACGCTGGTCATGCATATTGAATTTTTTCCATCGATTCCCTAGGAACCCATCATCTGATCTTGGCTTTGTAATAATTGGACAACTTTATAAATAAAAAATAAATTAGGTTCAGGCGTCTTTAATTAATTGGGGATAAATAAAAAGTCTTCCTCCTTTTTTCAATTCGGTTAAAAAAGGTAGGTATGACATTAATATTATATTAGCACGAAAGGTTTTAAAAAAGTTTCTAATTATTTTGGGAGTTGTTGTTATTACAGACAGCTGCAGCAAAATAATAAACTTTTATTATAATAATTTTAATTTTTAGACTAAAACAAAATACGATTTTTTTATGTTGTGAACGTTTTCCATTATTTTTTATTTCTTTTCTTGATTTCCCTCCTTATATTTTCTATTTAAAATCTTGCTTTAGTGATTTAGTCGTGACGCAATTTGCTTATTGAAATATTTAATAATAATTTTAGAAATATAATACTCATACAGGAAATAGTAATATGCTAAGTTAAAGTTTTTAGATGGATTACTCTCGTCCTGTTGTTTTTCTCTGATGGAAAGGGTACCATGTTTGGTAAGAAAACATGGGATTATCTGAGCTCAAACTGTTTAAACTGCTTACCATTTTTTGCTTGCATCTGTCCTTATAGAATTTGCCGACTAAAATGAATTGTATTTAAGTTTAATTCGAATTCGTATTCAAGTTTGAAAGCTTTGCTTATATTGTGAGATTGAAATTTTTCAGAGAAATTTAAGAAATTCCCAACTATAAATATTACTTTATATAGCTTTTGTTCACGATTGACTCATATTTTCTATAATTATTTAATTTTCTTAATAAAATACTGAAACATCGCATTAACATTAGTATTATGATACGTGTGTGCAAAGTTTAACTAGGAAGATGGTTAATAAAAAATAAAATTTTACGTCAGACGCTTTATTTACACCAAGTTTGTAGAAGATATTGGGTTTCGTCCGTCAATGGTCTTTTCCGAAAAGAAGATTTACTGATAGATATTGAAATCGGATGAAAGAACGGGCCGTGAGCGTATGTTTAATGACTACTTCAAAAAGTATTTTTACGGATTCGGATCGGACGTAGTGTTTAACCTTTCTAAAAGTATAACACATAATAGAAAGGATATATATTATATATCACGTATCACTATAGCACGTAACTATAGTTGTTGACGTATTGCAACAAAGTAAACTTGCTGTTTTCAAAAAATTAAAAAATATTTTATTAAACATCAGATCAAATCACGTCCTCCATTTTGTCAATACCTATATAAATCCGCAAAGATTATTGTAGTCTTTCGGACAATCCCTTTATTGGATATTTTAATCTCGTGATGAAATACAATATTTGCATTCATTAGTATAAAATATTCTGTTTGTAAGACGTTTGAACGTCTTATCAGCGCAACACATAAAACAGCATTATGATCAGGGACAAATCTTGCCGAGTTTCTCTCAGTTCAAGTTTCTGGTTGATTTACGAATACCAATGTTGAATAAAATATTTTGACTTTGATCAAAGATGCGTAAATTTAGCATTTTCCAAAGTACTACTCCCGCATTAAATTTGACAACCAAATCATTATGAAAACATGAAACATGATAGTAAGTCGTATTTTTTAAAATCTTTTTTAATACCAATTAAATAAGTTTCTATTGATAATTTTATAAATGAAATAGAATACAAGCCAGGACCATAAAGGTCATTTATGTGCTTCAAAGATTTCGCCGTCGCCTTCTAATAGTCTAATTGCTCTGTTCTCGCATAGATTGTAAATTGCACCGTAGTCCCAACCCGCTATTAGCTGTCCAATTCAATTTCCATATTTATAGCCTTTGATGTGACCCTTAAGGATTATGATTTTGATCTAGATTATTAGAAGGTCTTTGTAAGTACCTACGTGCTTACCAACCATAATGACGTTGAAGCACAAGAATCGATTGAGGGTTATTGTTAATAGTATTATATATTGAATCTTGATAAATATTTGAAACTATATACGATGGCTATGTAGGTTCGTAAAAATTTTTAGGTCATTGCTTCAATCATTTTTAAAAATGTTAATGCTATTAAGATTTCTCTATATTAATCTGTTCTAGGACTTAACTTCAAAAGACGAAATTGCGAGAAGACTTAACTTTGACAAAAATTGGTAAGGTTAGATGTCAGCTGTCGCAATAGTATTAATCGAAGTTCAGGCCGTGACTCGTTTTAATCATAATCTAAATGTAATATGTACTATAAAGTACGACTATCCTAGATTACATTGAAATATAAAAAAATATTTTTTTTGAATCATTATTTCGTAATCTCTAAGTAAAAAATAAAATATCCAGCGAATCCAATAACTAGCGGTTTGCAACAGACCCTATATTATATGAGTGTCGAGTACATTTTCCAACAGCTTGTTAGCTTTAGAAATAGAAAGAAAAACAAATGAAGTACTTGGAGTGTAGTGCCGGCAATCCCATATATATTTGTTTGCATGTTTAACATTATTATCATCTTTAGCGTCTGTAGTGTTAACTTTACTTACTATAGAGCGTTGACTATAGATTACAAATGTATACTTATAGAAATATTTTATTTGAGTACATCAAAATATTTTTTTTCTAAATTGCCACTTGATCTCATGGATTGGTGTGGAATAAATCTCAATCCATTTAAATTCCATTTTGTTGAAGTGATAGTCGTTCTATTCTTTGCGTCTTCAGTCTCCCTTTCTCTCTCTCTCTCTGCTGTGAAATTAATAATCAATAGATACTATCTATATAAAGAAACTGCTAACAGAATGTTGGCACACTATAAAGTTTGGGAGCATAAGCTTGACTTTTCCAAGGAGCTATGTTATGTATAATGATAAAAACTAAATGATAAAAATTTCAACAAAAAAATCAAACTTGGTAGTTCCAAATTAATTTCTCAGTAATAATTTGCCAGAAAAGTTTTGAATTAAAATAATAGCTTTTTCTTCGATTGAAGGGTCAATTTGAATCATGATAGACAGAAATAGACAGATGAAATAAATTTGATCTGCTTATTTTCTAGTAGGATTTTTAATTACATACACTTACTGAAAACTTATCAATACCCAGAGTCGTTAGGGCATTTCTAAGAACAGATTTTTCATTCGATTCTCGATCATAACAAAAACCATGTGGAATTATTAAGGCTCATTCCTGGTCTATTACAGAAATAGGCCAATTGAAGCACACTTTATCTCGGCGATCCATTAATCCTAATGTCAGCGGCCGATCACGTCTCGTGGCAATTGGATTTTTCTTTTCTACGACTCTGCTATGTGATTGTCACAATAAAAAGATTTTCAGTAAGTACAAGGTGATAACTTTTTGGAAGGGATCATAAAGTGTTGTTAAAGAAATGAACTTACCCTACAAATGAATGAATGAAAATGAAACACTGAAAAATCTCACGTAAGTCACTAATCAACGCTAAATAAAGTATTCCATATATAGCACGATTTTACGATTCTTTTTGTCATACAACTTCAACAATTTCATGACAAAAACAAAACTACAACACAATATATGAAATAAAATATACAGCACCCAACCCCGCCATTACGCGCCAAACACTCCCTTGAGCCGATTAAATATTTATGTGTGCCACTATAAGACACAACACATTTTGTATTAATTTCTATTGTGAGCCCCAGAACTGGTACGGGCGAACTGAAAGTTAAAATAATGTTAAGCGTGAACACTCTTCCGTCTTATACTAAACCTCAATCACATCTACAAAGTTAACAGCGAATTTTAAATCCTCTCTTTGTTCCCTTTGTAGTTTCAAGACTCGTTTAGTTTTTAAAAGTGTATTTTACGTTTTATAATTTAACTCAGTTTTTATTGGAGTTAATCGAACGGAAATTTATCTTAAGTTTTAAATCAAGTATTAGATTGACTTCTACAAGGCTGGTACCCATATTTCAGTATATTTTTAATAAGTGTGAACGCCAGCGGCTTTTTAAAGGACAAGAATATAAAATAGGGAACTGGCAATACTGTTTATGAATTAATCTGTATTGCAGCCATATATAAGGACAATAGATACCAATCAGTCTACAGGCGTTGAATGCTATATAGGTTCATATACAATATAATTTATGTTTTATTTCTTAAAAGTTCTTGAAACTATTTCTATCTACTTAAGTATATAAATTTCAAATGTCAGATGTGCATCTGTTCACCTCATAAAGTATATTGAGATCATGACTGATGAATGGGCTAATGTATGCGAATGCGATTGTAATTAATGCAAAGCAATTTGGGAGATTGTTTGTTTAACATATGCATAAGGAGTGGTCAGGGACCATAATTCACTTGCAATATTAATAATATGTTGTGCGAATATAAACTTTATATACAGATAAAACACTGTGAAAATTTAGACATTAATAATTCCTAACGCAAATAAAACTCACACCTAAATAATCCTGGCGAAAAAAAGAAAGTTACATTATGTCAATTCTTTTATTGTTAGTACTAAATTGGAAAATATATTTGAAGTTATTGATTTATTAAAAGAATTTTTTTTAAATTCAGTTAATGAAAAACAAATTAGATGAAAATTTTATTTTTATTATATTTTATTTTATTTTATCATTGTTTTTAATATTCGCACGTCAATTTGTACGATTTGAAAAAAAAGCATAAGCACAATCACCTTTGGATATTTCTTACTTGCCAGAAATTTCCATTCTACACCATAACTGCCTTATACAAGTCTGCGCAGAATTAACCCTAGCGTCATGGAGTCAGATAAACACTATGTTGGCTTTTATCGCGACACCATACGGAGGCCTTTTTAAGTGCATTTGTTTAGTTTTATGTATGATTTAAGTGTTCATATTTTCTTTAATAACATTGTAAACTGCACAAATTTTGTGAAATAATCTTATTGAATTCCACTATTGTAAGCTCGATTTTACGTGGTAATAATAAAAAAACTAACAAAAAAAAAACGAGACATATATCACTCAATGATATTAAAATATATTTCAGAAATAAATTCTAGGACTTCTTTCAACAATGACGACATTCTTACCGAACTATATACGAAAAAAAATCCAATATGCGGTAGCTATGAGTAAAAGGAAAATGTGAACCAACATTCTAGTGGTACCTACAGTTTCAAGAGGTGGATTCCCGAGTGAGGCAAGTTTATCTTGCGGTAGTCAGCAACACTTTGATTTATTCTTTTAACTTTCCGTCTGTTGTTGTTAGTTCACAGACTTTACCTTGACAAAGTAAAATAAATTATGAGCATACATCAGCATTAACTATTATGACAAATATCTGGAAAAAATGTCTAGTCGTGAAAATATGTATCTAAGTACGCGTATGACCCCAATTTAAATTTCTTTTGTGAAATCAAATAAAAACAACAGCAGCCAAGTACTTTAAAAAAACATGACCATATTTCAACTAACAGTAAAATAAGTAAAAAATTTTTAGAAAATATCTTTTGTATTCTCGAATTAAACTCGTTTGATAAGCCAATAAACTAATTTGATAAAATAACTATTAAAAATGTACATCGTAAAAACATTTACCATTTGTTTTTGAATTTATTGCAATTATCAGGTTGTCACATAAATTATGTGAAATCTACGAGATCGGCTTGAACAGAAACTGACATTATCTGCGTCAGCTTTCAAGAAGCGTTGTGAAACGAAACATTGTTTCAGCATTTAATTCAAAATATATTTCATAATCAGTACCATCAATACGGAGTATATTTTTAATTACAGTATTTTTCTAATGCATAGGTTATCTTTGCTTTTTTTCATCCTCCATATTTTTCCACAGATCATTTATAATTTTTCTATTTTCATTTCTTATACCCATGTTTATGTGTACACAATAAATTATTAAAATAACTAAAAAATTTCGTATAGCTAAAGTACATATTGTCACAGAATTCACTACAGAATGACACTTTCATAATTTTAGGTAAACTGAAACTCGCTAAGTTCGTTAGACGAGTAACCGTTATGCAAATTTATTAAAGCAAATCTCATGCGGCTGGAATGCAGAATTTCTAAGCGAATTAACGTGCACAATAAATAGTACAAGTAGGATAGTTATTTTCTTTAAAAAATCGGTTTTATTGGTTTTTTATAAAATGTACAACGGCAGAACACTTAAGGGATAAATTATGAAAATGAAGCGATGTTATCACAATACAGGCAATAAGTGAAGTTGCTCCTAACACCACGTTCATAAAATTAGACAAGGTTGCACACTGCATGAAGACAACACCACAAAATTTTGTAAAAATTAAAGAACTGTCACGTACTATTCCATTCCCTACCTTGACAAAAAACTTTACTTTGTTTTCTTTTTATTTCAAGCTGATACACTATAGGCACTGTTGATATATCTATTAAAATTAGGTTCTATTATACATAAAAATAGTATTGCTTACTGTTAGATCAATGGTACTTTTATTTATATACATCGTTTGACTAATATGTGCCTTTACCCACCGACTTGTAATGAATACAGTTCTTAAAGCTTTCTAGAGTTCTTAAATATTAATTTGATAACTGAATCATTATAATTTAAAATATTTACTTCTTACAAACAAATTTTGTGAATAAAAATGTTAAATTTCTTATAAATAATAGAAAAGGGACAAGTAACAACTCTCAACTATTACTATTACATAAAGGTTCTACAAATAATGTTTTCAGGTCAATGAATCTTCTTGGCTATAATATAATACTCGCATAATGAGCCTGATTCTGAAGTACACACTCTACAACTTTATTTAAGGGCATTGCAACACGTTCTATCAGTATGATAACAAAAAGACAGCTGACATATCACGCGCCATTGAGAAAGGTATATTCAATTTTCGTCTTTAAAACCGTCCTAATTCGCAGGTATAGGAAGCGGATTTTTTAAAATTTTCTTTTCCAAACTATAATTATTTCACACTTCTGATTGTACTATCTTGTATTACAATATAATGAGAAAGAGGGAGAGGGGATATACTGAACTGAAATTAAATTTTGGACTGCGCTGTCAATTTAATTGGAGCCAATATTTATTACTTAACACCGCAGTTTGTCAATATTGAAAGATTCATATACTGGATAAAGATCAGGATGGGATAATAAATAGCCTAAGTCCACCTTTAGGGTCCATTCAAAATATTAGTAAACTATTTTATTTATTTACATTGCTTTATCGATTAAGCTTCTACAGAAATTAACTCCACAATATAGTTTTCATTTAGGATTTATTACCTATTCTTATATTTGTACAATAATCCGTAGTATCTCCTTCCTTTTAACCAGATAATCAACAATAATCAAGATAAGCCCGGCTCTGATAGAAATCTTGCCAATCTACAGACTCTCTAAGTGAAATCTCTGTAAAACGTACCTGAAACAAAGCAAGATGAATCAACACTGGATGAAAACTCATAACTATAACGAAATGTAAATAGATTCACAAGAGAAGTAGGGTAAATATTTTAATAATTACACGTCATTACAATGTGCCATAGCTGTATCAATTTAACAACAATATTCACAGAACACAGTGCCAGTCACTTGACAACAGAAAATTAATATTGTGAAAATTCCGCATCATATAATTGTAGTACTGTCCTTTTTTATTTGTAATTTTTTAAATAACTATACGATTTAAAAGAAAGAGATGACACTTGGCTGTAAGCTTCCTATACCAGTCGTCCATTGGTGAAAAACTTAATGCAACGTTGCCGTTCGGCATTGCCAATAAATTGATGACACGTATTTTGCGTGTCAGCGTATATCAAACGATTTAATTCTTTGAAAATATACCTACCCTACAGGTATATTTTCCATTTAAATTTGCCTTCTACCATCAGGCTTGACGAACGCTTTGTCATATTAAAAACATTTTTATAGACACCTATAGATACTGACTATTCGAGCCGAGGTCCAGCCTTTAAAGGCACCCTCAGGTTTGCCGCTCCCTCATGGCTCGAGCGCCCTGGAGACTCTAAGAGACAGCGGGAAACTTTCCCTGGAGGTGATGCATGTCGATTAGAAATCCTCTAGAGGCGAATCACCCCTTAAGGCTCGAGGACTCACTCCACTCGCCTCCTTAAAACTCCGATAACGCTGTAAAGGCCATCTGCGGCCAACAGCATTAGTCATAAAAAAAAATAAAGACCACTCGACTTCGAAAAACTTTATTTTCGCATTAACATTGACAACACAAAGATGGAACAAACAGAACATTTCGACACGAAAAAACAGACCTGTATTCTTTTATCATTTGTTTCCAAATGAAATATTACTTAGAATATCAATATGGTAAAATCACGACGAATACGGTTCATTATTTTTTGGCACATTCTTATCTAGTCCGGGAGTACCTTCAAATATTTGTAGAATTTTCGAAAGAAAATGTCTAAGAATAACAGTGTGTTCATAGCGTGTGTTAATGTAGTAGTGTTTAATTTTACCTAAAACCTAACCAGTGTTATTCTTTTCTTCTGTTAAACGTGTTACCTCTGTGACATTAACTGCCCGCCTTGGCTACGCACGGATGCTGTACCTAATTAAATAATAAAAGGAAGAAAGAAGAGAAACCAATGTAATAAGATTGATATAGGGATTAAAAATAAACTCAAATTAATAATTAATAAAAGTACAAGAAACAATATCTACTAATATTTTTTTTTATATATATACTCACTAGCTAATGGACTCATTTCTCAGCATCGTTAATCAATATCTGATGTTAAATATTATATCTCTATTTGTAGAATACACTCGTTACTAATATAAAATGCATCTTAGGAGAGTTTTAGTGCTGAAACTTTTAGAAAAAACTTGTTTTTATATAATTTTGAACAGAGACACAATTTGGCCGAGTGGTCCGTACCGCTGTTTACTTATCCAGAGGTTCCGGGTTTGATAACCGCAAGGGGCAGATATTTTTAGGATTTGTAAAATGAGTACGAATATTAAAATAAAGAAAAAATACGAGTTGTTTACGAGTCATAATATGTGGGATGTTTGAAATATATTTCTTATATTTATGTACATATAATGATCTATATTTCTCCGTTATCTAATATCTATAACATAAACTCTTGATTATGCTGAATTATGGAAAGATAACAAGTGAGAGTGTGTAAAAAAACCTTGGAAAACGCGTGAAATGAATTGACGCAAATCAATGTTCTTTGCATAATTTAATCCAAAATTACAATAGATAAGATATCTTATCTATAAACGATAATCTTAGAACATGTGACACCAAAAAACGGGAATGAAGAGATACCTACATCATAACCGTTTCACACGTTAATTCCAGGGTAGTGGTGCCCTAGAGATAAATATATAATTAACGTAAGTACGTGAGCTGCAATTAAGGATCGTTATTGTGTAACCATTTGAATTGAATTAAAGAACTCATTATTTTTAGTAGGTAATATTTACAAAATTAAGGGTCTAGATAGCGTAGTAGTAGTAATCATGAAAGAATCATGAAAGAACTTTGGCCATGAACGGTCAAGCTACTCTGTGTTGGGGAAGGCACAATAAACCGTTGGTTCCAGATGTTACGGAAACTGCCTTCACCCACCCAAACTTATCATGTTTTCCTATGTAGGAAGGCTTGGGTCTAACAGTGGGACGTATACATTTATGGTAGTGATGAGATGATCTCAAGATGAGAACAAAATTTAGGGTACAAAGCGTTGTACCCTAAGTTTTGTAGATCATCTCATTTTAATATTGTACCTTATTATGGCGATAATAGGGTACAATATTGATATAATAACTACAAAAAATATTAAAATTGTTTGTCTCTCCTTATTTGAAATTATTTTTACAAAAATCTCCTCTGCGGTCTATATAATCTATAATCGGTCTATATATCGGTCTATAATGTAGTGGTAAAGAAATTGGAAAAAGCTTCTATATTAAACTTGCTCTAACTATTTTATATACGTTTAAAGGTTACGTATTCATGCAAAGGTACAACAAGCCATTTCAAACTGGCGACGTAAAAAGCCATGTTGGTCTAAGCCCCAAGATGTTAAGCTCCGAGAAGCCATATCAGAATAATAATAGCCATATAGTTTCTAGAAGACATTCAGATAGAAAATACTAACGATGATATAAACTAGCGTTAGCCACGCAATAAAGTAGTAGCTGCATAGTTCACACTACATAGTTCGAGACTCAAAAGCGAATTTTGACATACGTTTATCAATTTTATGAATACGATTTGTATTATTTCGAATATTGTACAAATTCCTGAAAATATCACATTTTCGATAAAGCTTATAGCTACGAAAATCTAAGTCCTGTATTTCGATGCCGCTAATAATTAAGAATTTGGCTTAGTTAAAATCCAAATTCGGGAATGAATTCTAGATTAATAATAAACGTCTTTAGAAGAATCGAGATTATAACTATTTTTATATTAGAACTTAATCCTGGAAAAATATTTTAGTATACTTATGTGTTCCCTGAATACTGCATGCAGTTCATTTATAACAAATGTGCCATACTTTCTAGGTCTTTATCACATTCTCGCCTCCATAATCGCAGGGTTGGGGCTTTAGTTGTGTTATAGCCTTATAATTGATGCGCACTCAACAGCTGAGCGCAACCGCTGCTAATTATGAGACAGTTTACCGAAATATTGAACACTCGACGACGACTATGTAATGTAGGGAATAATATATAGCCATTGTTTCGCAAAAGTTGATAAGTAGTTTTATTACACGTCTATGGTGGCAAATAAGATTAGGATATAATTATACCTATTTTACAATACTTATATACTTTTATTTGCGTTACTTTCACTGTAAAAATCAATATTTATGTTATGTTTACATCATAAGAGGTAATTCTTTTGCGTCCAACCTGAAGCTTTAGGCGCTAGGAACAAACACACGCAGAAAGTGTTGTTAAGCTTTGTTTTTTTGTAAGGAAAGTAGGTCCTTTCCCTGTTTGGCTTTCAAACTATGAGTGATAAAAAGAATGAACGTTGAAGTGTTTATAAATGTTACTAGTATTATTAAATTTTCTAAAAGTAATTGATAACAAAGTATAGTAAAATGAAACGAAGAATGAACCAAAATTTCAAAATCACTTATGTACATATTTTACTAAAGCACGCGGGCACGATCAGCGTCGTAAGGGGTTACAGTTGATAATCTTACAGATCCAACCAGAAATATATAAAAAGACGCGTTAAGTTCCAAACATAAGGTGACAATTAAGTTCTCTTACGGGAAAACTTTTTCTATAAGATTAACCGGCAAAGTATCCAAGTAAGTTAGGCGCTCAAAATTAGAGTAAAACGTACATGTTAATTTGCCTCCCTTAATATACATTTCAAGCATATTTTCTCCAGCAACTCAAAGCCTTCACTTCGCTTGTATTAATTAAGGGTAGGCTAAGCTTTATCACGAACCATTTTTAGATATTAAAAAGGACACGGAAGTTGGTACTAAAATAATCAAGTTAATGTAACGTAAAACTCGCACATAAGCATTTCTTTAGGACGCACGAGCAAGGGTATTAAATTATCTTTCCCGCTAATAGACTCCGACCTACTTTGCATATTTTTTGTGTGTATAATTTATTTCATTTTGTACCACCAGATTATCACGAAAGATCTTTTCTTAGTCAAACTTACGAGTTAAGTAGTAAAATTTGCAGTTTTATAGAAACTATGCTGTGATTCCTAGTAGAACTCCATGAGATTTTATTGAAGTAAATTAAATAGACACACTGCAGAATCACAAGGAATTTCCTATAATAAATGTTTTGTTTTTTATTATTTATAAGCATCATTTCGTGATTTAGTAATGTATTCAATTAAACTTCTTAGTATCTTAAAAAACCTAAATTTACTTTATCTTAAAATAAAAATCGATTGGAATAATTCTTATTACATCATGACTGAATAAAATAGTATGTACTTATTATTTTGATCTATTTATTTTGTATACAATCTTTTTTATTACATATTTTTTGTGTAGTAAAAAAATTGTAATAAAAAAGATTACATTAGATATACAAGATAGTGTATATCAATACAATTGCAAACTCTTGCCAGCTTGGAATATTGAAAACTATGCAAAAAAATTCGAATCAAGTAAAATTGCCCTGTTTATTTCTGGTAAAGTTTTCGGCCCCCAATTTAGCAAATTGACATAGTATTAATATATATCCATTTCATTGTATAAATATCCTATTGTTTAAATAAGGTACTTACGGATCTTATCTCCTACCATATGTAAAAAAAATACAACTGTAAGTTAATCAGTTCCAAAGTGTACACTTTTCAAAGTAAAGTCTTTATCTAATCATTTATATCTATATATTAAAGATTAGGTCATAACTTTAAATTAAAATTTAATAAATTATTTATTACTATTTTTCCTTAAATTTATTTTGTACAATCTATAATGTACAAAATAAATTTAAAGATTCCCTTCTACCTATCCTATTCCTATCTACCTTCTTACTTTTACATTAATTATCAACTGCTAGAATCACAAACCAGAGCTTAAGGTACATTGTTTTAAACTGAATAATGAGCCCTCAGAATTCTGAAGCGAAGCTAAGGTAACAATGTGCTTAAAGTGGGTAAATTTTAGATAAATAGAAATTGTATTATTACACGGCCCGTATGTAAATAGATGGCAGTTAACAGTAAAGTACTGCGGAATAATTACTTATTAGCTTAAAATTATTTTGTATGTGTTGTTTTTATATAGGAAAAGCTCGCGGTGAACATAAAATACAAGTATTACAAAAGCTGAATCTTTGCCTACGTCCCTTACGTCACGTCTCCAATAATAATAAGTCTTTATTCTCTTTGAAACACACGTTTGTTCAAAGTATAATATATTTCACAATAACAATATATATTTTGCACAATTGATGATTGGTAAGACTGTAGCTTTAAATATATTAAAGATTGAAAGAAAGAAAACTTGTAATGCAAGACTATAAAATTTGTTTACTACCATAAAATTTAGCTTTATCAATTGTAATAGTACTTATGTTATATTCAAATGGTAAATTTTATGTTACTTGGGTACCTGTCGAAAAAGGTTATCTTAGTAATCAGAAAGTTTTGATTGTTTTATAATCTTTCTAGAGTACTTAAAGGATTAACCAAAAATTTTAATAGAGAGCCACCAGCTCTTCAAATGCTGTCTCAGTTAACAGTTATCATCACCATACAAATAAATTTGGTGTTCAAGAAGAATTATTATTTAGTAAAATTACTACGACATCATTCCTTATATTCGTTGGTATAGATAGTAGGTAGGTATAATAAGAAGAGAATCTACAGCAAACAGAAGACGTAATTCAAATTATTTTTTAGAATACTATACAACCAAAAGTATTCTAGTATGTTTGAAGTTATAAATAAAAAATCCTTAGTTAGTAATATAGATTAGTTTCTTAGAGTGATAAGGGATAAGGAGCACTCGTTTCCTTTACTTTTGATAATGGCCTCTTCGCCTGTTTCCGACCATTCCTGTAATAAATGCCCGTCACTCCACGAACATGGAGTTCTTCCAACCTTTATACAGTAATAAGTAAAAGGAATGAATTATTGTAAACAACTAATAATAAACTTGGAAAACAAAAGTATGTCGAGTTCACAAAAGGTTCTCTAAGGTTCAGAAATAAATAATCATAAGATATTAAAAACTGTATTACATTAAACTGTCATCTATTTATCACATTTAAGCATTTAGTTGAGTATTAAAATTGTTTTAGTTATGTAGACTCCTTTAAAATTTACACAAGAACTCGGAACTCCTTAATTTTAGAAGCTGTTGTAAACTAAACCTGGTTAGAGAAAATTCTTTCAAACAAAATTATAACATATAATATTGTAACAATTATTCATTAAGGCGAAACCCAGATTTCTTGTGATGAAATGATGTTTTAACTAAGTAAAATTGCTGATCTGTGATGGGATGTAAGTACAAATTGTCACAAAAGTAATAGGAGTAATTCAAATGAGAAATTACTTGAAGGTAAGGTACGGTTTAATTGTAAATAATAGAATCATATTCTACAGAATACAACAATGTTTCCTCTGCCATAGATCAATCATACTTTGTTCTATTTGATTTTCTTTTGACGCACCCTCATGAACCCGAAATGTCTAAGATTGACGCAACTTATGATTTACAGCGAAGGAAAAATGATTTATTTGAAGAATGGTTACAGTCAATTTCAGCGTTACATATCTACTAAAGTTATTGTTATGTCACTTTATATGCTATTCTGGAATAGTTTATTTGCGCGAGAAAAATGTCCAAAAAATATTTGAACTGATCTAAGGACTTATATTGATTAATAGAACTAGAAGTATTTATTACTCCATTAGAATAAAATATTTACATTTTGTAGGATAAGTGTCAGCCGTATAACGAAGAACACGATGTTGATAATCACCAGATTAGACTAACCATTACTCTGTGAAATGTAAATTATAAGTAAAAAAGTTTTAAAAGATGCCCATTATAATTACAATAGCGTTTCGTAATTAAGGGACTAGCATCTGTCACCTAATTATAGCTGTAATTTGATGATATTGATTATTTCATCTTTTGAAAACTTTAGATTTTACTATGAACATGGAATACCCTCCTATAAGAAGTTCCTCCGGTCTTCGAACATTAGTTTAAAAATTACAACAGATCAGCGGTTCCCACAAATGCTAGTGTTTCACTTGAAGCTACCTAGTAGTTTAAGTATACTTAATCAGTGTTTGTTCAGGTATTGGACCTATCCAATATAATATTTAAATAAAATCTTAACACAATTTTTGGTAACTCTTGGTTAATTAACTATTAATAAGGATTAAAAAATCACGAAATAGCAAGCACATAACAGTATATAACTATTTCCCCGGTATAGGAATCAATAGGTATCAATCCAATATTGATAACACTCGATAATAAAGCGTCACTTAAAATACTAATGTGTCTAAATTAATTAATAGAAAGAATATTCTGGAAACTATATTTAAGCTTCGTGGCAACAAGTTTATTGTGACAATATTCACCCTCAACTTTAGCACATCCTTCGTACAATCCCGCCGCAAAAGTTTTTCATTCTGCATTGTAAGTTCATAAATTACGCTGAACAACGTGAATAGCATTATTTCATAAAGCACTTTACGAAACAGTGAGTATAACAAAGAAAATGGTATTATCTAAAATGTTTCCACAAAAATGTAAATACAGTAAATAGAAGTCGGCGTCGACAGCTAATCTCTTAATTTCTAGTTACTGACTGTTATAAAATGGAAATAGGTCTAAGTTGCCTTTGTTTGAACCAACGCTTTATAGTAATTATAATTGTAGGTTAGCAGAGAATTAAATTTCATCCCTTAATATGGGCCAGAATTTGCATATTCGTATGCATAACTTACCTATGTGTGAAACATTATCTACTGCATCAACATGCATAATATCAACATATATATTATTATGTATTATCAACATAATACATATGTTGATAATACGCACTTATAATACCTTCAAAAAAGTTACCATCGCACTTCCCCTCCCTAAATAATTATTCTTTTTTACTCTTTAGTCTGATGCATTACAAACTCTCTAAGCAAACAAGGCAATCTCTCGAGATCTTGGCAACAATTATCACACATAGGTATAAATAAAGTTGTAATTTATATAGTTGAGTAGTTTTTATGTTGTGAGTTCTAGTCAATTGTTCTGGCATAACCTAAGTTACTCCTACGAGAGATAGTGGAGTCACCAGGGAGTTCTAGTCGATATTCCCAGTGACGTTTATCAGGTGCTGGGAATGAAAAAACGGAATCCTCCTCGTGAAAATTAGATTGTAATTTCATGTAGGTTTTATTAAAAGTAAATCGATAAGCTAAGTGCAAGCGAATTTAATTTATTCTACAAAAATATGGTTTCAGTTAATTACAATTATAAGAATCTTAGCTGAGCAGCAACTTAATAGAAGACGGTAATTTTAATTCTAAGTTTTTGATG
This sequence comes from Acentria ephemerella, assembly GCA_943193645.1. NCBI lineage: Eukaryota > Metazoa > Arthropoda > Insecta > Lepidoptera > Crambidae > Acentria > Acentria ephemerella. The sequence goes on from OW971891.1 coordinate 5,485,915, forward strand.
ACTTTCGATGATTAGCCAAACAAACGCTAGTAGTCTCACCAGAAGTACAAATAGAGCAAAAAGAAAAACAAAAAATTTCCAAGTGCAATAATTATGCAAAGTTCTTTTATCGCCATTCTTAACATCACTTTGAAATGTATATTCGTATAGAAAATAATGAAAATTATTGGAAAAAATTAAGATAATTTACGTCTTTTATTTTCCATATTAGATTTCAGATTCAAAGATACGTCCTTTGTCAATTATTTTAATTTACTCCAATAATTTTCATTATTTTAATTTTGTGCTAGATTATCGAAATATTTCTTTAAATAAAAGGGAGGCTAACTCTAATGATAGATCAATTGCTCAAGGTTATTGATAATACTCGGCACTAAAAACTTCCAAAATCCGATACTTTGTTTGCTGTTTATATTTACGGAGTACGCCATCATGCATAAATTATTTACGTATTGTCATTTACGAAAAATATTACCTATGTCAACCTGTCTACCACAAATAAAAGAAATCGAAGCCAATAATCCGGGAACAAAGTGAACGGTAATGTTCTTTCAGAAACAAAATTGATCCTGAGAGAATCTTCAAATGTTACCTCGATTGCTGATATTATGACAAAATGGCATCAGATAGCGGTTGTAATATTTTTCCATTTTTCTCTATTAAAAATTCACTTATTAAAAATTCAATTTTACGCCAGACACATGTAGAGTCTTGTAAATTCAATAAACCTAAACTTTATAATCCCATCACGATTTCAGCCTTTTCAAGACTGAAAAGGTCATGTTCCTTATTATTTGTTCAAGCTTAGCCTACTAAGGCTGAATGAAAAAAAAAAAATATAATATAAATTATTACTAGGCACGCACTTATATTCGGAATTTTCATTTCAAATAAATAGAATATAACATATAAGCTCTTAACGAAAATCAACCAAACCAAATATTATATAAAAAGACTATCCAACAATAGTTTATAAAAGTTTAGAAAGTAGTGGAACAGAAAACCTATCAGTTATTGAAATTCACATCAGAATCGGGGTAAATTATGTCTTTCAAAGAGCAAACAGTTTGAAAGTTATTTTCTCAAGCTAATAATTGGAACAATAATTCGAAAAACCAATAATGCAACAGTCGCAGAAATCGCGTACAATTTTCTATAATAAATCAACCAATCATCATTTCGCAACTTCGTTAATCATCCTGTAATTACTTATGTGGTACAATAGATTTTTTTTTATCTGTCAATACATGTATGTATCTTTATTACTTCCACTCCTTTAATAATAAGTGTAGGTTGGACCACCTGCGTTCACCAGATTGAGGAAAGTGGGGCTAAAAATCCGTTTTTTATTTAACTTTCAGTTCAGTTTTTTAAAGAAAATTCGCTCAGGCTTTAGGGTTTCCTTTATTATAAGCGTAAAATATAATGAAAAATAATAATATAATAAAAGATAATAATAACAATAATAAATAATAATTATATAAATAATAATTTTATTTATTTTTATATTAATGTATAGAAGAAGCTTTTGGACTTCTACCATTTAAGTTTTTAATTATAATAAATAATATAATTCCTAAATTCGGAAAGCAACAACCTACCCCAGCTCGAGAAAAATTGTTAAAAGGCCGACGCAAACTGCTGTGAGATTTACTAGGAATTAATTTAAGGGTTAATCATTGTAAAAATAATAGATCCAGGAAAGTATGAGTCGTTTTAATTAAATTTTCTATACATTAAACATTCTGATTTGTACTTATAAGTTACGTCAAAGGGTGTATTCGATTAATTTCTTTAATTTTTCTTCTGTTTGAAAAGATGAAGCGAAGATGTCATTCGTGAAATCGACTAGGCTGTAAAATCATTATTTTATCATTATCATTTTTTTATATTTAATACCATTGTATTAAATATAAAAAAATGCAAATGCAAATTTAAACAAATCATCTGCTGACTGCTTTTTTTGTTATTCATTAAAGATGAATCTAATTTCCTATAGCTAATTGCAACATTTTTATAAATCTGTATAATATCATGACAGAAAACAAATTTCCTATCCTTAGTCTACAATTATTTTTTACAATTTTCTTTAATAACTACATCTGACACCTTTTGCATGAAATCCAGAGTGGCTTTACTTCTTGTATAGATCCGCATACTGCAAAAAAAAAATTTCTTAAATTGCAGGATTAACAGTTTTTTGATATACGCATTAAAGAAATTGAAAAATAATGTTGATTACTTACAATTATATTATTTCTTAAATACACTTGGTACCTAGCCCACATTTGATACTACAATGTGTCGTAGATAACTTGAAGTCAACACAAAAATAACAACGTTACATCCTCTTAACTCGAACCTGACTGATGATTATCACTACTGTCATTACACTACACTACTGTTATTTACACTACTGTCTACTTTGTAAAATTACATTCCCGTTGAGTAAAGTTGAAGTGAAGCTCAATGAGAAAGTTTTATGTTGGGAGCCAAAGCCACTAAACCATCGACGCTGTTTTTATTAAATTAGATATCTGTCTGCAATCTCTTTTCAATTACCATTAATTTGCAATCAACCATTTATTTGATAACATTGAACAATGCGTTTCACTTACTACGAAACGTAAGATATCTTCGTTGATCCTTTTAATCCAGGATAATTGTGTGTAGTGTACGTTTCCTATCTCCCCTTAGAGGTCGTGATAAATCACAGGGTGAGGCGTCATTGTTGCTTGCATTGACAAAGGCGCGCGCGCCTAATGCATGAACCCTTCCGTTAGGGAAACCCTGTGAACGTATACGGAATCCCTATTCCCCGGGGCTAAATTTCTCCAAGATAACGAGACGCTAAAGGTATATTAGCTTCTGTTTTAATTTATGTAGTATAGTATAGTTATAACAAAATCATTATACTCACCAATTATATAGAACAATTTAATATTTCAAGGGTCGACTTAACAGACAGTATTGATGTTTAATTGCCTATTTAGTTTAAAAATAAATTAGATTTAAAGTTAATAAATATAATCATGGAAGTTGTAATTAAAGTTTTTTTTAAATAAATTATTTTTATAGCAAAGATACTTTATTTAATGAAATGCCTGCAATTTTGATAATAATATTTACTTGCGCTCTCTTCATTAGCTTTAATTAAATGTCTTAACGTGTAAATATCATGTTCATTAAACATGTTCAAATATTTATTGAACTTTGTATGATGAAGTTGATGTTATCTAACGGGGCTGTTTCTAATGGAATGATTTGACGAATAAATCAGAAGTGCATCTTAAAATAAATTTAAATGAATTAGAAATGATTATACCTCCTTTTTTATGTGGCTTCCTGTCCACAATCTAAATATCTCAACTGAGGAGCCATCTGGAACTCGTCAAATAATAGATGAATATTTTTGAAAATTGGGTATCATTTAGCAGCAATTGTGTACAGGGTCTGATAACGATTTGGGTTCAGTGATTTTCTTGTATCAAGCAATTCAAGAAAATACAATATTTTTAGTGTGGCTCCTCAATCAAATTTATAAAATTCTTTTGTAATGAAAAATCATTTACAAATATTGTAGTATGATTGACGGTACCTTATAGATTCCATTGGTAAATTATCAACAGTTTATATTAGAAGTAAGAGCTTCTAAAATTTGCTTTTAAAACTTTGTGAGATTTTGAAGCGTTGCTGTTACTTTTGGGAGTTTAAGGTACTATTCAATTAACGGAGATAATTTTATTCTCATCGAATTTGGGCATTTATACTTCTTCATACATATTTGTATCATCAAAGGAATCAATAATACTAAAGTACTATATAGATACTTCAATTTATAGGCTCGGTTGAATTATTTCGTATGTGACGTTCATAAATTCGATTATATTTAGTTCATTTTAATTAATAATTCTAACTCAAGGATCAGTGCCATTAAAAGTACAAAAAAAACCATATTGCTGCAATAGATTTTGCATTTGAACAAAAGCTGTATGTGAAATTATATCGCACGTAAATGTATGTTTTTATTGTGATTTCCGCGAGAAAATTAAGCGAATAATCATTAAACTTTTAGTTTTTGATCAGAATCTATACCAAATTATATAAGAACAGGCTCAGTTTCACTAATTATACAATTAGTGAAACTGTGAGTTAGAGAATTATTCTCTTACAGAATTTTTATACAAATCTTGACTGTGATTGACCGTATCTTGGGTTCTTCAGCGGACTACTTAACTAATGTGGTTTGAAAATTACACCATGTTTGGAAACGAGACGTTTTGATTGTGGACTATCAGTTTCACCTATTAACAAAGAAAAGTTATTTTTAGTATGGGTGGAGAAGCTACGCATGAATTTACCTGAAGTCAAACTACATAATTCAAAATTCTAAATAATTTTTTTTGTGCTTTCTTCAATTTATTTGGTGCTCGTGAAAGAACGTTACAATGTATACGGTCTTCAAAAGAAGAAAAACTGAAAATATTACTAAATTCGATAAATTACACAAATAAAATTTTATGCTGGGTTCAGTAACCTATCTAGCGGGTAATTTTGCTTACAAGGGGTTGAATTTTATTTTTTATATTTGTAAAATACCTCACAATTCAATGTCCCGTAAGAATAAATCGTACGTAGATAGATTATAAAAACCTGGACATATGATTATCTGCACCCTTATCAAATCTAATAATTTTTAAATTGTGTATGAATGGCGGTGAAAGAGTAAAGAATAGCAAAATATATTTTTATACATTTTAGTAAATCATTTTTAATAGTTAAAACGTAATTAATTATCTGGTTTTGCAAGACATAAATAAAGTTACAATTAATAAATGAATTTCTTAAATTGTACGAAGTGAACGCAAATGGAGCGATGCTAGGCCTCGATTAAAATTCGTGACTGTCTGAAAATCTTTTATATTGTCAAATATGAAGGAGTACGGGACTAAACAAATCGAGCCAAGTTTTTGGTGTAAACATGAACGTTCTTACTAGGAAGAAATGGATACGCGGTTTTTAACTCTTTTGTTCAAATTCAAAATTTTATTAATACGAACGTGATAAAACAATGTGCAACAAAACAAGGCTTACACAATTGTTATTAGTAAGAACCTTAATATTGTTTAAAACGGCTTGCTATGTAATGAATTGCAAAAATCTCAATAACATAACAAAAACAATATATGTGCTCATAAGTCGTGAAACGTCAGTTGAAAATTCTACTATACTCTTATTACGACGACTTGACGCACTAATAAATCAATTAGAAATTAAAATTAGATTAAATAGAGTTGAAATAAAAGCCACTAACTATGCTGCACTTTTAGTATTTCCATCATTTAAATTAAAATAAGTTATAAAATATGGCATCAAGTTAATTATGCCTGTAATATTTGGACCACGTCAGAAATATTTATTATGTTTTTTTTTATTACATCATAAAGCATAAAATCTTGCGAAGTATAATTTTATTTAAGTTTGTATCTTGACAATTATATCTTTATAAAATTATTGATAAGACTATTTTTTTATTTTAAAAATTAATTTTAGTACAAACATGAAAATTTAAAATATTTAATAAAATCAATCAGTGTAATGATAGCACCAAATGGTTTTGTTTGGTTACTTCGTCAAGACGAAGACAAGAATTATTATCTTTACGGACACCAACCACACATGCGAAGCTATGGCTTACAGTTCGTTGTGAGTATTTAGGTATATTATATCATATCGCAAGCCCTAAAAGATACCTAATTATTATAAGTATTAATTTAACAATTAATGTGAAACTTCAATATGAAGTAGTTTTTATTTATCTAATAGGCAATAAAAAATTATCTACTAACTGTTATTAAAAATTAACTAATTAATTTAAGCAATAAATCTTATCTGATGATATCAAACTAATTAGTTACATAAATGAAATGAATCTTTCTGGCAGACAAAGGTACAATGTCAGCATAAACACAAATCTTTTCATTGTCTCATGCCACCACAAAACAGAGGCATTCATTAATGTTCGAGGTAGAAACAAAAGTACCGTTTGCTCCTCGACTTTCTGTCAACATCAATTATTCATTTACAAAATTAGGACACTCGTGAAAGTCCATGGGCCAACCTGCGTGAATACCTACCAGCTTATCCCTCGGGACCCAGATTTCGGACACGGATTAAGTACTTCTCAAGATTAATTACACAGTTAAAAGGGACCGGATTTAATTTTATAGTTTTATATACAATTATTACACAATAAATAATACTTATCAATATTTAACCACAATATGAGTGTCATGTTGATTTAATTATATATCTGTATGTTCATATTCCAACAAGAAAGAAAATTGGAATAGTATGAATTCAGCGAGCAATGAATTACCGATACAAAAGCCTCAGAATCCGTCTTCAAAGGATTCGATTGGCTTAATGCTAGAAAAGTCTAGAAAGGGGTATACATTTATAGTCTTTTCTTGTATTTCGTATTTCTATAATAATGATCGTTAGTTTTAATTGGAGCACAAAGGTTTTATTTTTGATTGCTGTATGATGGTCCTATGGAATATAATGAGTACAAATACTCATGAAAAAAAAATAACCCCAATTAGTACAATGACAATGTAAGTGTACCAATAAGACCCCTTGCATTGACCTTTTGTTAAGTGAAATAATTTAAGAAAACAATGTAAATCAGAGTTCGTAAAATACACCTTACAGTAAACATTTTGCATTTTTACTCTGTCTAACTATTATCGATACTATGTTTAACGAGTAATCAAGTAAAATTTAAAAATTGCAATGTATTTATATTTAATAAAAACTCAATACAAAAGGCGACACGTAGAAAATTCAGTCGAAGACTAACATTAAAGTGGGCCTCATTTTGAGCAAATTCATAAGTTAAGTGAACTTCTTTTTTAGATAAAAGTGAAAAAGATAATTTAAATAAGAAATTTCTTTAATTTAAGATTGTATGTTGTTTGTTACATAAAATACAAAATGTTTTTTTCACATTTCACCGGATCAATTCTCGGTTGAAAAAGGTGATTTTTCGAAAATCTTTAAATGCAATTTTAATTATTTTTGTAGATAATTTCATTTTTCCATTCCCTCCAACCACAGTACTTTTCCTACAACCAAATATATAAATTCTAGTAATCTGTTTATATTAATAATATAAATATTAATGTGATAAGGTTCATGTTATAATAGTATATCTATTTAAATATATATTTTATTTATAATTTCCTGCAAAATCTTACACTTATATACTTTTCTCCTTTTTTATTATAAACCTACTTCACCTAAGGTTGAAAAGAAATAACGTTATTAGCAATAAGGTCGCCAATTTGAAAGCTTACCTAGATCTAGAAACACAGAAGGTCTTTATGGTCTGTTAAATTCTTTATGTGCCATGAACAATATTTATTATTTTCATCTTTATTTTGTTATTGTAGTTTTGCTATGTCTCAGAGAGACCTTCGATAGGAGTTCAGTAGTATGTTTAGTTTGCAAGGATAATGGCTGCTATTATGGAACAACCCGGTACTATATTCCTCCATTTACGAAAACTATGCGACACTTTGTTTAGGGAAGTGGCACATATTTTTTCGGTTCGTCCAATAATGTGATGCTCAATGTCAGTAAGATTCAACATTGCTTATTTCGTATCCTTTTATGTTTTTGCTGACTTCATATATTGGGGACTACTGCACAACACTGACTTAAGTAGGTAGATAACGTCACAAACAAGCGTGACATGTTCTACCCACTTAAGTAAGTGTTAAAATTAATGTTGCTTTTATTTAAATGGACTCAATCTCCAAGTTCTTTTAAATCGTCAAAACTTTCCCTACTCCCGCTACGAGAAATACTTTTGATGAGCATGAAACTCTCGATCAGCTTCGCGAGCGCTTATTTTTGAAAGTGATAGAAAACGAAAATGTATATTTCAAAAGCAAAGAAAACATTAAAATACAAATATAGAATTAAAATAGAAGCCAGTCCGCAACAACTTTGATTTTGGAGAAGTGAAACAAGAAATTCCTCTGCTTCTAAATGTTTGCAATATCAGATAATTTTGATGTATACAGATAATTATGATATTATATTGATGAAGATACTTCCACGCTGTAGTATTATTCTGATAATGTAATCTTAATTTTATAGTAAGCTTTCTATCAGTTTTGCTTTTGTTGTAGTTATGAATTTGCTTACAAGTAACTCTCTAATCGATTGGAAGATTGTTCAATGTTTACATTGCGCTTAGAACATAAAGCTAAGTGTACGTAGGTGTAGGTGAGTATAAGGCCATACATGAACACTTATTTTTTAATTTATTGAAACCATAAACAGATTTACAATAAAACTTAAATTAATATTAATTGAATACATTTAGCATCGTAAGCCCAGAAGTATTTAACTTTAGAAATGGGTCCACTAATTTCTCAAGTTAAATACTTATAATAACATTTTCAATTTCTAATTTTACAAAGTTCAACTTCTGTGATTAAATTTTATAGTTGAAAATTTGACAATAAATTAACTATTTGTCCCTTGAATGACTCAGAGACTCGTGTGAAGATGCCTACTGTGTTAAATATTTTATTATAAGAGAGGATTAGTTCTAGGCGATAGGGTACTGTATAGTTTATTATATTTATTGTTCCAAAGTTCAAAAAGCAATATAGCCTAAAATTAGCTGCGCCTCAATACCAAATCAAGAAATCTTAATTTTTTAGAAGCTGGATATATATCATGGGCTTTAATAACATTTGTATTTGATACAACGCAAAAAATGTTTTTGAGTCTTTTCAATAGATATTAGATAGTAAGTTTCCACTGTGTATTGAGGCCCTTTCAAAGATTTTTAGAAGTCAAGATTTCATTACTAAACCTTACATTTTACATGCTTTATTTTTCATATTATTAATGTGAATATAAAGATGTAATTTAGATAGATAATTAATTTTCCTTCTTTTATTACATTTTCAATATTTATCAATTTTTTATACGTCTTATGGTTAGCAAAGATGCACATTGTTAATATAATATAATTATGACCAGTATTTACTTCTTTCAAAAGTTAGGTCTGTTTTCAGGGATAACATGATTTTCGATTATATTTATCATGCTGTTAACTGAATTTTCCAAGTATTTCTTAAATTTTAAGCGATGAATTGCTATTGTGCTAAAATGTGAATGTGCAAACAAATAAACTAATGAATTTCATTATATTTAACAATAGTTTTATTATTTATATTTGGAAATCGTTGAGTTAAAATCATAGTAAAATTATTATTATTTAGTTTGAAAGCTTGTAATATACGTAATAGCCATTAACGATCACTTATTATTGCTGATGACATTTTTTAAGCATTTGTAATTGTGAATAGAATCGTCGATACGTATATACTTATCGATGCCGTCCTTTGTACAAAACTGGTAAACTATTCCCTACATATTTCTTTTTGGATTGGTTAATATATAATAAAGATAATTCAGATATTCTCATTTACCTTTTGTATGAGTATCTAAGCCATAAAAAACGTTTTTTTTATCAAGGGCAATACAAATCATACGGAGTCAATTCAACGGTCATAAAAAGTGTGTAGCTAAAATAGGTACTACTTTCTTTGAATATATGAAACGTAGGTATTGAGAATTTAAGATGAGAAAATCCGAAGCAGGTGAAACATTTATTATTACCCATCTACAATGTAATGACGCAAACATATCCGCAATAAAACGAATTTTATTGTTGAAAGTCATCAAATCGCACATTCAGATATAAGCATTTTATATTCTTGGATTCGTGATCGTCAGTGATCCGAGGTATAACTAAAGCAATATCCCGAAGTTAAATATTTATGAAAGAACCCCTCTTTTTATGGGCCCAAAGGGCAAAACGTTTTGCATTTTTTATTTCTGTAACTATTATCGATACTTTCTTTAACGAGAAATCAAGTAAATTTAGAGTATCAATATAAATGGGTGCGGTACACAAAAATTGGTTGATGAATTAACTAAAAGACTTTGCATTTTATGAAAATAAATTTATTTAAAACTGAGAGGTATTACACAATTTTTTACCTTTTACAATACCTGGACACAGTTTTTATTTGTTTGTTAAAACAACAAAGTTTTTACACTTAATGTAAACCAACTATGTTGAATGTTGCCTTGTATTTTAATTACGACACCGGCAAAGAAACCTTCAACTTCAAGTGTCTTCAATATTGTGTTGCGCTTCAACCAATACGTTCTTGAGCCCAAGATAGTTAAATAACTTGGCTAATCACATATTACTTTCGACCATATTTTTAGCTAAGTCCTGAAACCGAACGTAGTGCTTAAAGCAAGCGCCAACGGGTAAAGTCGTGCTAGTTAGTTACAGAGTTCCGTTAGGAATTAGTTTAACATTGGTGAAATTTGACATCCTCTTTCATATGTGGAATATAATAAGAAAAGTGTATTCGTTGTATACAGGCTTCTGGCTGTTTTAGTACGACAGTTTATTTGAATGCTAATTTTGCTTGATGTCCAAATAAGCTATCATTCTATAATTGCATATTTTTTTAATTCACGAGAAGGAGTGCTTTATTATAACCCTACTTTCACATTACAATTTATATAATTTATTTCTGAATCCTGAATTAAACCTGCATATGATACTGAAAAACAAAATTTCAGTACTTTAAAAATCCTTTTTTAACCACTTCTAATCATCCGATTGAGTTGAAATTTCACATGCATATTTGTTTTCGATAACAATAAAATATTTGAATTAAATTGAATTAAATTTTAAATTAAAATTGTTTTCTTTTGATTTTAGTTAAATTTACAATTCAGAAAGAACGACCGCAAGATTTATAAACCAAACCTAAAAAGAGTTAAATATAATATATTTAATAACGAATAAATTTTTTTATAAAAATCCACGTTTTTCTCGAGTACAAATTGGACTAAAAAGAAGAAAATAACTTTTTCTCTGGGCTTGGAGAGCTGGAGAACAGCTTCTATCTGCTATTTTTATTGTTACTAAAGTTTTACTATTGTCTATTTATTATTAATGTGGAAATTAATAGTAAATAGAAAAATGGGAAATTTATTAGTAAAATTCATCAAAATAAAATACTTGACAATTTTAAGCAATGATAAATTGTCTAAAATAGAATATCCAATAGAGACGATACATAAATCTACATATACTATAATGCCTTCTGCCACACAAGTGTGATTACTGTACCATTCAGTAGCTGTTTGTCGAATTAGTGCCAGTTCACATTGAATATGAGCACGCCTTTGTGTAAGACACACTTTACATTAGTACATTATGTAATGTAAATATGGTGTACGTGAACATCAGTCACATTGATCACTATGCGGGAACACGTTTTCGCGCGGTGAATTATACACAAAAGATTATTCAATCGATGAATTTTGGTTTTAGACTATGTATTAAATTATAGATCTAGTTTCACAGTTTTTTTGTCCTAAATGCAACCACTAAAATGTTTTAAATATTTTCATGTTACAAAATAGTTTATTTGTTTACTGGAATAAAAATCGTTTAGTAAGTACAAAAATTTATTAATGAGATTTTTCTTCATTGCTATCGCCTGCGTTTTTACACGAAATCAGAGTTCGAGACCACTTTTGCGATTGTGGATTGGCAGACAGTACTTTGGATAATATTTTCTTTGAATGCATTAGACATAATACTTATTTTAAATTATACGATCACCTTGTTAAATATAAAATTCTATTCACATTTCATTCAATAGCACCACTCCCTATAAATTTATGTAGCCTTTTAACATATTCAAATCTTGAAGTATTTTGTATTCTTCCTAAATTTATTAAATATTATAATATAAAACTTTAACTTTATTTTGAAAGCCATACAAAATAGACGTCAATTGTGTATTATAATTCTCGATTGAGAAAGGAAAAACCTGTCTTTGTGTGTCTAGTGTGAGTAACACACACACACTACACACAAAGGTTAACTTTTAGAAAGTATTTTTGTTTTTGGAAACAAAATATGCACAAGTCTTGGATATTTATTAATATCAGGGTTAAAAATTCAAAACATAATTAAATATGTTCGGTGAAAGTAAAAGCTTAGTAACTTCAGTAATCTGCTGATTTTATTCTTTTTAAATGAACGAAATCTCATAAGAGGGGTATTTAACTCCGAAGAAGTGTGAATATGTGAAGTAGTTAGTTGCGGCAGATATACGTCCATCGTAAGTTGTACAAGTTCATTAAAGTTAAGCCCAGGCCAGCCGGTCTACAGCGCAACTTCAAAATGAAACTTAACCGAAGCCCTATACTTGGATAGGAACTGCATAGACACAGTAAATTAAGTACTTAATACTTATTCTTTTCACTAACAATTAGATCTAATGAAAACAAAATTTAGATGAAAGCATCCGGTTTATGACGGAAGGTAAAGTTAGTATATGTGTGATGTTTTGTTTGTTGTGGTTTTGTATATACTTTTCATAGTTTCCAATTCATTAACTTTGTAAATATTTCTGGGACTGAAAAAACTGGCAACCACTATAGTCCTGCACTTATGGTTCCGTAGATATTTTAAAAAATTATACGCATCTTAATTTGCATACAATCGTAATGAATCCTTATCGTTGCAATTCTTTAAATATTCGTCAAAAAGAAATTTCGATGAACCAATGATACAATTTAAAATTAACCTTATGTAGATACCTATCTGATTTGTTTATAATTATGCAAGTCATCGGCAAAATATGTGTAAATGTTTTTATTATTTTACGCTGTAGTAATATTTATATAGTTTTACTTATAAATAATTATATTGTTACAAATAACACTTTGCCGGGTAATCTTATATTTTAAATGTTCAACAATTTCTACTTCTTTCTTTCTCTTTTTTATCTGACAAATCTCGCATTCGTTCATGACTTCTTTAAATCATAAATTGTGTACCGATATTATGAATTTATATGACGTCATTTCCTCTTATTTTTATGACGGTTGGAACCCTAATAAGATCAGGAAAGTAACCACCTATAAAGTTCGTCATCGTCTCAAATAACTGACAACACAATCCGGCACCTGCTCGATTACATCCTTTAAGTTTAGCCTTTAACCGGCATTGCTCTGGAGCTCAATTTGTCTAAACTGAATGTGATTACTGGTTGGAAATGACAAATATAACTTTGGAAGTGGGGAAACAAACGACGCTCTCAACAAATTCATGTCGTTAAGTATGTATCTTGATTTTGGACGCGCAGTTTACTTTGCTCATGTCTGTTTATGTTAATGCATTCGAGTGTAAGGTGTTAATGTAAGATTATTTAAAACGCAATGACGTGAAGACGTTTGAAAATAATCGGTTTTGTACGTAATTGTAAGTACTTAATGAATCGTCATTCGGTAATTTACTCCCACGCTTTAATATCATTAGGATAATCATTTATTGTATTGTAATATTTCTTACATATTTTTTCTTTTATCGCAGTTTTAAATTAGTTTACAGTTGTTTTTAAATTTTTTCCTAATATCGATTGGACGCTTGTTGTAAAAGCATATACTTCCTTCCATAAAATAATTTTTATTCTGTGAAGGCTAACAGCGTGTCCAACAAGATTATGTTCCTCTATTACGAGTATCACATAATTCATTGAATTGTATTAAAAAAATTTCTACATAATAGGTTGCGGAAAAGTTTTTATTTACATTTAATTACAGTGTATATGTGCCATTTTTTTCATATACTTTCTGCCATCTTGTAGGCAGAAACATGATCCCGTTGCTATATAGAGTGCTCAGCTCTTCGATAACAGATAGATATTTACTCCACTTTGTTTATTCATGACAATATATATGCTTAGCAAATATCAAAGTCATCATAGCGAAATCAGTTTTCACATTTCATTCTTATTGTAGCAAAACTGGATATATCTGCCATCTTCAGCAAAAGTATTCTTATTCTGAAGATGGCAGATATATCACTCAAGGTGCAGCTGGTTCTATAGTAATAAGTCAGGCTATTGCTCGGAGTAGGAGTCGCAACGTGGTGATTCGACAGAGAACTAAAATTGTCGACATAGCCACTGTATATACAAGTTTAAGTTTTCCAGAACTGTTTCTTGCTGGAGTAAGCGAGTACTTGAAGGGGTAAACGCAGTGTAGGGCTTTTTCAGGCTTGCAGGGATAACGATTTCCGCAGAGTAGCTGGCAACAACTATAATAGATCCGGGCTAGCTGCAAATTAAGTAGCACAAGTAACAGCACATTGCTAGACAAAGACTGTAACTTTGATGTGCTAATGATAATGAGATAATGATGAGATATCACTTATTAAGACATCAGAAACATATCACCGTGTCATAGCATAATAGCACCATTCAGTTTAAATTAATAGCTTTAGTAGATAACGGTACTTTCTGATAAGGACATTGACTTGCCAGCATGAATTTTTCTGTGGCTTCCTTTTTGATGACAAAGTTTCATTAGCGTCTAACATGGGAACTGAAAGAATGTGCTTTATATAATATTAACAAATAGTATACCGTTGAGATCGTAGTTATGTTTCTAATGGATAATTTATAGAGAGCTCACTAAAAAAAATATGTTGAAAATAAAAGACTTCTCCCGTATATAGCATCTTCTTGACGAGTCAAATTATCCAGGACATACACATCCTCGTCCAAAAATTTGATGAAGCACTAGGCAGATAAGAATTCAGCAAGGCGGAAATATTTCTTTTAGGGTTCTGAGTTCCACATAACATAAATCCATATAATCCACATAACATAAAGACACATAAATCCATATAATTTTAAAAAGAAAAAACACGGGCGAACTTAACTTACAGTTAACCAGCATTTTAAGTTAAAGGGTGATTTTGTTAAGATTAAGACTTAAAGTAGATTTTTCTATTCCTTGAATTAGTATCTATAGAGAGGAAGATTCTCATCACGAATAATATTTAGCATGAAAATTATGCCATTACTGTTCGAGAAATTAGTCCGTCGTCTAAATTTCAAAAGGAAATCACTGGTTCACCGCGTCGGCTAATTTGTTCTGAACCGTCATCAAACAGTCCGTTTTAAAGTTCAATAAAGTCGTGGAAAACAAGGAAATGGGGAGACGGAGCCTAAGCTTCGTTATTAAATTCAGTGGTTTATAACGTTCGCTTTTAATTGTGTTTTGATGGTGTGATTATATTTTAATAAACTTGTCAAGAAAACGTTACGGTTCGGCTTTTGACATTTCTAGTTTTAATTTATCATATCAGATAATTTAATTTACTTTTATTGTTATTAATTGACTTTTGAACACATCTCTAAAGTGCAAAATATCGCGTATAATAAAAACGTTTCGCCGACAAATCCAAAGTTCATGTCAAAATGTTCACAAGAATTCATGTACACCAAACAAAATTTTTCGAGCTCTGCTTGTTCAGGAAAAAATTACTACTAATAATAATGAACCTGCTAGTAATGGCAATATTACGATTGAATTATTTCAAGAAGTATTCGTAAAAATAAAATGTCAGCATAATGTTCATCAATGAAAAATTTGTCAACAAAGCGTTTCACACCAATTTTCCCTACTCGAATAAGAGTTTCATAAAAAAAATTATTTGTGAATGTAGCAATCAGAGTACCCGTGTTATATACAAATAGAAATTATGTATTTCGATGGAGAAAACTTCAATAAACTGATTTTAATTTAGTTGCTTTTAAATTTCGTTTTACCTATATATAAAGATTTATTTCATATTTAAACTTTTTGATGTAATCTTGATGTTTTATAGGCCATAATCTTATGAATTTCACAAAAGTAAGAGACTAATATAAAAAGTGCTGACTATGTGAATTTTCAATTCAAGTGTCGATTCTGTTGGCATTCTCTGAAAATGCTAACGTTTTCCTAAAATTGTTTTATTTGCCTAAAATATATTATTCGCCTAAATGCTTAAAGATATAGAATGACTTTTAAGAACGTCAAGGCAAGTAATTTAATCGGCATGTTTTCATGTTAAAAATGTAATTTTAAATTAAGAAAATTTTGTAGTCAGAGTTTAGATTTGTTTAAAACTTTTTTCACATATTTTCAAAAGTCAAACAGATGGGTGATGATTTTATCTCGATATTTTTTGTGTTATAGTAATAACTAACAGTTCGGTGCTATCGAAGTAGACAAAACCAAGCTTATCTTTTGAGGCTCCATTTTGGGCACCAATTTATTTTTTGGGAATCGGGAGAAAAAAATCCCTACTGACAGGTCATATTTAACATAAGTTATTAAATAATGTCAACTTCTAATAACGCCGTTCTTGAAATAGGGATTGTTTATAATTATTGTTAATATTGTATTTTGTGTTACAAATAGAATTGTTTTTAACTGTCTTGAAGTTCCCGGGAGTATATCATGGTTCAATAAATAAAAACCAATCTCAAAATAGGTCTAACTTTTCCATGCACTTACATCTCGTGTGCTTAAATGTCTTTGCAGTTAGAGTTGCTGACCGTTGCTGTTGTATATTTTTTTCTGACAATACGTTTTCTGTGATATCCATCCAGTAGCTAACAACGTGTGAGTTCTTCAATTTATCGCCAAAAACTGTAATTAAAAGCTTCGGTTGTGGCTCTGAAACTCTGAAAAGCTTTCAATTAAGACAAAGAACTGACAATCCTCATCATATATCGAAAATTTCACCAACAATTTGCTGCAAAATGAGAGCTATAACAATTGAGGTGAACTGCTGTTTTTAAAGACTATTTAAACCGCCTCTCAATGAGGAATTGTTATCGACCTACATTATAAATCTCGACGTTTTGATAAAAGTTCGGGTGTATTGGATGCGAAAATGGTACCATTAATATTTTAGTGTTGTTATTTTGCAACATTACAGCAAAAAGTCATTTAGCCAGAGGTTCTATGATTAAGATAATAATAATGACAATAAAATATAAAAAATGCTTTGACATATTTGTTCATGTGTGTGTGTATATATATATCGATGAATTGTGATGTGAATACGTTTAATCAATGCATCACTAATAATAAACTGAAATTGTTAGTTTCCAATGAAACCATCAGACAACAGCTAGTCTTTTATTACGGGAACCTTACTTTGTCTCCCCCGTAGCCACCGTTTCCACCATTATAAACAATATAAAGAAACTCATGCAACAGCGTCAATGGCAGGTATCATTCGAGTATGAGAAGTATTGAAACTTTAAAATCCTTTTGAAAATCATACGTCATGGAACACTAAAAGCCATTCTTGCAAATCCTATTTTGTTTATACAAAAGATTGCCCTATCGAATGCATGTTCTTAAAACAATAGGGCGGTATTGTTTAGAGTGGGTCACAATTGTGATCAAGCATCATTTCTTTATTTTAGTATAGTTAATGTAGAATGTAGTTTCAGTTGTTATGGTTTGTGTTTAGACACAAACAAGTTTTTATGAATTTTGTCTATAGATAATCTCCAACCTACAGGTTGTAAATAATAAATTTAATAATGTTGAATCTAAACGATTTAATTTTAATAATAATCGATTTAGAATAAAATGATAACAATATGAGTAAAGACGACTTAGAAAGAAATGATCATAATAAGATTACTTGAGCATGCTGGTGTCAGTATAATATAGTTGTCAAATTCTAAAATGAGTCTTCTGCTACATATTAAGTATGTTACGCGTGCAGTACAGTAAAGTAGGCTGCAGTACATGTAGGATTCCTGATAGAACAACGGCTGTATAATACCGACGACAAGGGCACCAAGCTTGCAAGACAAACACTTTCCAAAATACTCACAGTAAGTTTTTATTTTCATACTAACGTATACTTTTTATGTTTTCAATATTTTTGTGCATAAATGTTACCAGTAGTGATAGAATGACCCCAAAAACGTGACCCCGCTTTGGATTAAGTTGAGAAAAGTTCTGGTATTTTTTTAAACTTTGTATTTGTTTGTGATAGTATTAGATGTTATGGCCTAAAACTCCTCATGTGTTTCTCCCGTGTAAAGGCAGGTAGTTTATAGATTGCTGATTATGGTGATTTTATTTCAGATAAGTTCATCGTCACTTAGACTGCACCGAAAACTGCGATGACACGGACATCTATGGACCAAAATATAAATCATGTTCTGTTTGTCATACACACATGTGTGCATATAATGATAGTCCCAATGAAGCAACTTTCATGTACAAAGTCAAAGTCAAAATATCTTTATTTAAATAGACTCATTTACTAAATTCATTTAAATCGTCATAACAGGGAATATGTATGAGAAAAATAAACAAATGTAATTAAAGGTAATAGTGATAGCTTTAAGTGGGTATTAACCAGGTATTTACAAATTTTCCCAGTTATAGAATTTAAAAATTTATTAAATAATAAAAAGAAAATGTTATTCTCAGTATATTTATAATTTTTATCATTTGTACTTTGTAGATTTATGTTCAAAACCAATTATGTAGGTTGTCGCTCAAGCGGGTTTTTGGAAAAATAATGTTTAGCTACGTAGCAAGGTTTTATTGTACAACCGACGCAGATAAGGTTTTATTCACATTTTCACGTCCTATTCTTATCCGGCGAAATAGATTTGCTGCGAAAACGGAGACGTTTTTGCTTTGTAATTTTGATTCCTTCCGTATTTTAGATAAAAACCGATAGTTAGATACAGCTAAAATATTGGTTATTAATACCTATATGCGGGAAGAAAACTTATTAGTGTGTAATTTAGCGATCATATAATTTATCTTTTCGTGTTTGATTATTATGGTTAAGATTTTATTCATGTTAATTAAATTTTTCAATGAAATAATATTTACAAATAAATAATTCCAATTTCAAAACTTACGTAAAGTAACATTCATTGTAAGATTAGGATTCTAGAAGTAGCATTTACTTTCTTAACCATACATTTTAGATATTGGCTCAAAGCAATACCACAATTGGGAACTACCAATGCATTTTTCATACTCCGTTAAAAGAAATTCAAAATCGGTACTTCCAAAATCAGTTTCAAAATGTTAGAACTTAATTAATTTTTATTATTGAATGTTTTAATGTTGCCTATAATAAAGTGGGTATACGGTGGGTATACATATCTGAAGTAGGTATACGGAACTCATAAATATGCTCTTAAGGTTCTTATTTAACTCAAATTTTATTACAAAAATCGTGCCATTTTACTTACTTTTAGCTTTAATTGGAAATTTATTTCATTATGACTAAGAAGAATGAATTTGTATAAGTACCAACATGTTATTAAATCAACAAAACAATACGGCAAAGTTTATTAATTTTTAAGGAAAAAGCTTATTGCATAATTAGTTCAACTCTTTGCGTGATGAATTACTTTGGAATTTTTTATAAAATTTTAACTGCTACTAGAATTTTAATGTAAAATAAATATAAGCATAACGTAAAATTAACATTAAGAAAATATATAATCAAATAAAATATATGGATACAATATGTAAGTGTGTCTGATTCAGAACGTCCTATAGAATATGAAATATTTCGATTTTGAATAATATCCGTGCAGATCTGATTTCGATTCATTAGACCTTCACCCTTTCACCCTTTTGCTTCACCCTTGTGGTAAGATACGAAAATAAATCTAGTGACAATGTTCATTTCTTATTAATTCCAAGTAAGTTATGAACTTCACATTAATTCCAAGCGACTTAATGTGGCAGACACAATTGTAAATCGTTAATAATCACGAAAAGCCCCCTATTGTACTGAGCGGGACAAAGGGAAATATGTTCTGTCTATTCTCTATAGTGCGAAATTTATATCACTCTGATAAAACCGGATGCGCCCATAGATTATGGTTAGGACTTAAAACAGATGATATTAGGCTTATTAAGATGTTATTTCATTTTAACAATATGTTGAACCATTATATAGAAAAAATATCATCGGCATAACATCACGATAAGATTTACGTTATTCATACACAAGACAACATAACTAAGATCAGTGTTGTAACAGCAGCTGTGGCAACAAGTGTTCTAACTTATGAATCAAGTTGAACAAACTTACTCGGGGTTCGCAAATTTTGACATAGTTAAAGCTGCCGCTCATTATGATGGGAACTTATTAGATAAGTCTCGTTATTTAAAATTCTTTGATGTGCGGATTAAGTAAATTAAGGTCTTCGTAATTTCTGACTTTTAAACTTGTATTTCAAGTTAGAGATACCGATCAGGCAAGTTTAATAAGATAGGTACCGTAGTAGTACCTACCTAAAAATATTATTAATCATTTTATTACACATTCAATATATTTTTTAATTTTCCTAGGATACAGTTACATAATGTACGCAATAAAATAATCAGTGTGTGTTTTGTTGTGTCAACCTAATTAGAGCACACTATTCGAGGGCAAGTTGTTTTGTAACACGATGTTTTCTTTTGTGGAGAAAAGTTAGATGAAGTGAAAATTACATTTGTAAAATCGCATTAGATTTTCAAATTATTGAAAATCTAATGTAAAATTATATTCACAAAGAAGAAGCATATCTTATCCCGTTGCACATAATACTCGTCTCAACTACGTTAGGTATATAACTAGTAGCTAATATTATGACCCATGACTTAATATCCAATATAGTAGGAACGTATATCCATACTCGAAACCCTCTTTCACGAATAAATCATTCAAACAGGTTTAACTTGATCCCTTCTTACAATTTCACGACCAAAAAAAACTATAAAAACCATACATTGTGTCCAGTAAAGGTAAAGCTAGGCAGCCCTAGCCACAACTCTAGGGTTCGGTATTGTTTATTCATGAGCATGGAAAGCATTGCCAAGCATTTGAATCGGTATTTTACCATGGCCAACCTCTAGGGGCACAAACGAGTCATTAAGCTGCATTATGTACAAACTTAACGTGATAGTTTATTCGAGTGAGAGAACAAATGTTACTCATATAACTGCTGGTTTGGATTATTTGGTTTTACTTGCGATAATAAAGCAAAAAGTATCATCGAATATTTCAATGGGATTGGATTTCCCTAAAGTATCTTATGATTTTAGTTAAGAGGCAAGAGAATCGTACTAACGCTCTCTAACAGACTTAGATAAATTATAAGTAGTATTCAGTAATCGATGGTGAAAATCAATTTCGCTGTAATATAGGTTCTTACGTCAAAATCTTTTTATATACATTTCGTAAAGTTAATACTCTAGCAGACATACAATCACACATATTAAAACGAGACATGTCAAAAGTCTAGCCATAGCAAGGTTTTGTAATTGACACTTTATCTCGCAGACGTTACAACATGCACTATTACTTTACACTTTGATTCGAACATAACTGTGAGAATAATTATTCGCTTGATGATGTTTATCGGTAAAGAGCGTTTAGGTACTTTCTGAAGGACATACTGTCACAAATCAGTATAGGTCCATGGCGGGTTGTGACACAAAAATATCACAAAGAACAGCTTTGTGGCTCAACTTGAGATTACCCGCAGCTTACCGCACATTAAAGTAAATAGGTATGCGATTAAATTAGAATTCCTAGACTCTTTCCAAAACATAAGCCGATACGCATATTATTATTTAACACAAGATATAGCTGGTCCGACTTAATCTCGTTAATTGAATACCTAATTCAGAAAGTTTACCTCATCTTCCGATCTTTAGTCGATCCTTTCCCTTTAGTTCTGTATTCCATGAGCCTTCAATGGAATCTTTAATTCGCAATATTGTTCAGATCTTCAGAAACAATTAAAGGGAAATAAACGAATGCCTTAGATTAAAAGGATAGCGAAAGTGAATTTACTGTTAGCCATTATGAAAAGATCCAGATCGTAAACCCCAAGTTAAAACCTCTTGATAACGGAGTCGGCAACAATTTATTCAAATTCTTAGCAGCCGATAAAGTATCTGGAAAGAAAAATGTTGTCGATAAATTTCGTAATGAAATTTCGTGTCTACTGTTACGATTGAGGGTGGTACATATCGATTACAATCTACTCCAGTAGCGAGTGCGACAAAGACAAACAGTATAATCATTATTTTAAATTACTCTTGCAAAATTATCTTTCATTAAAATAAATCATATTTAATATTAATTTATTAAAATAATCTGGTCAGAGATAAAGGAATAAAAATGGTATGCAAATTGGATCCACATCGATATTTTTGATGGTCATTTGGTGGTGTTTACTGAAAGATAAATAAGTGAAATAACCAAAATCGAAAACGTAAGCATAGATATTTAAATCAAAAATCAAACAGTATATAAGTATTGAACATACATTTTTCAGACAGTTAAAGGATTAAAAATTCCTGAGATCTTAAATAAATATATGAGGGAAAAAGTCTTATCGCATAAAGCATGTATAAACTCCTAATAAAGTATCTTTGGCTGTACTATTTAAAACCAGAACCAGAAGACTGGTTTTCATGACATTAAAAAGGTGACATTTCAAAAAAGAATCAAGTTAGGATTAGAATTTTGTTTCCCACTATTTTTCATTTGTTTTTCTATATGTCAAAATGATCGAATCGAATGAAAATGGATATCAAAATACATTTTAATTTAATACATTTTAATATTTTAATAATTAAAATAAAATTTTAATATATATATATATATTAAAATTGTATTAATAATATATATAATTTTATTATTTAATTTTAATATATATATATATTAAAATTTTATTACAGAAAAGGAAAAATGCAACTAAAGCCGCGTTAAAAAATTGTGACGTTAATGGACTTAATGCGGTGTCAGTAAGAGTAGCACAAAGTTGGTTTAAGCGTATTCAATCCGGGAATTTTGATGTCAATTTAAAGCGATTTTTTGTTGAGACGTAATGAAACCGAACCGTTTTTGAAGAGATGGAAAAGGCCGTGGTCAAACGTCGGTCAGGCTTCACAGACTGGCAAATCCTGCGTTAACTCGCAATAAGGTGATGCTGTATCTATGATGGGATTAGAAGGACGTTGTTCATTATGAGCTTTTACCGCCGGGCAGAACCATCGATTCGGGTCTCTACTGCCAGCAACTGATGAGATTAAAGCAAGAACTTGAGAGAAAGCGGCCAGAATTAATTAATAGAAAGGGTGTGGTCTTTCATCACGATAACGCTAGACCACGTAAATCTTTAGCCACTCAGCAATAATTAAAAGAGTTAGGCTAGGAGGTGTTAATGCATCCGCCATATAACCCTGACCATGCACCTTCAGACTTCCACCTGTTTCGGTCTCTTCAGAAATCTTTACGCAGTGTCAGGTTAACATCAAAAGAGAACTGCCAAAACTAATATTTTGCGTTTTTTGAACAGAACTCCCAAAATTTCTACAGCAACATATTAAATAAATATTCATAAAAAATTCTTATAAATGTCTTGTCTTGAATTTTCATATAAAATGGAAAGAAACTTTGCCCCAATCTATTATATGACTTATATTTCACATTTACACAATAAATCATAATAACAAAGTAGTTTCAAGGCTAGAAAAGTAGAGTTCGTAATTAAATAAAACTATAATTAGAAGTTGATAGCAACCAAAAATCTAAATTTGAATGCGGTCGAAATGCAAATTGTAGACCGTAGTAATTTGCGGTAGGTTTATCTACCGATGATGCTCAAAATTCATGCCATGTATTGTGGATAAAACAGAAAATCATTTTAAGCTCAATTTCCAGGTTGCAGGTGCAACGGGCATTCTATTACGTGAAATGTGTTCCCAAATCCCCGTTATTGTGTTTCGCTCTGCTGCCAGTGCATCTACCTATGATCCCGGAATTGAACAACCTTGGTTTCAGAGACCACGTTTGGAAACCTTATGTCAACTCATTTCATAAATTAAACGATGATTAATATGAATATTTGTGTCTGAATTGGTGTCACAAATACCACATAATAATAAAAAATAAATTGTCTTACATACTTTAATCAAATGGGTTAGTAATTTTTCTCAGTCGTGAATGCTACATATCCCACAAAATACAAGGGCATATACATAATCTTCTATAAACTCGTACATCAGGTTATTTCTAATGACTTTTCAATTGTCATTTGGTGATATATGATGAACGAAAAGTGTACTTAATTTTTAAGGAGAATACATTTTTTATTTTTAATAATAAAGGCTTTGATTTAAGTGTACAAATTAAAAGTAGTACCAAGGACTAAGTAATTTTTAACAATAATTGTTATATAACTATATTATATGGAATAGCTTTTTACGTACGTGTGAGGGTACAAAATAATAGGAACAGTTAACTCTTCAACTAAGGTTTAAATTGGATAGCTATAAAAAGTCATAATAACCCCCATTTCTTGTTACACTTAAGGTTAATATAAATAATTAAGCTAACATAAACTGTTCAATACATGAACATTATTAACATTACATTTATTTTGATATTTTATTAATATTGTTCATTTATTTCTTTGGTAAAAATGACATATTTATGCCTTCCGGCAACATTGTTTTTTTTCTTTTCTTGCATTTCGTCCTGCTGTGGGCAGCACTAAATATATTTTTTTTATATATTTTAACACTGCCTATTATTTATTTAACAGAAACATAAAAAGTTAGCTTACACTATGACAATTCACTAATAATCGATAATATCATTCGGTATTTAACGAAATGTCCCGCTATTTCACAGCGTGTCACGGAGCCCAAAACTTCGTTCACTTGCAAAAAGTTATATTCCTACCTAATTCGGATGAAAATCTTAACGATTCTGTCCCATGTATAGATTATTTAAATGTTACTTTTACGTACATAACTAATAAGATAAAAGTAGTATAACAGATACAAAATTTTAACAAATATAAATTCAGACTTCAACACAGTAAATGGCTACAAATAATTATTTATTATTTTTTAAAGTCAACAGGAATGTACCTACTCAATACACAATTCTGCATAAGAAAATATAAAATAATTTAATTAATTTTACAATTTCTATATAATAGAGTACTATAATATAAAAATCAATGACGCCAATGGAATTACAAAATATATTGGTCTTAAGATAAATTAACGAGATATTTCTTTTTTTATTGGGAATCATGATCCGATAATGGATACAGAATATAAATAAATAAATATAAACATAAAATGTATCTAAATATAACTATCTCCCTACGTTACTAACATTCTTCTTTCTCTGTTTTGACCATCCACCCTAAGGTTCCCCTGGAAGAGATCTCTCTTAGCGATATATTTTTTAGAGAAAAGGTTTATTTGTAAGGCGGTAGGTACAAAATCCGCCTGGTCAGCTAGTATTTAGTTATAAGAATAATCAGCTAAAGGACAGTTGGTATAGCAATAATACCCACGGGTTCTAAATAAAAAGATCTGTAAAGTTTAGAAAAAACTTTCTTTCAATAAAAATAAGCAGAAACCATCCTTGGGGAAATCAAGCCGACTAAAGCTCGGCTGACCTTTCTCTGAGAATGATACCCGGAAGGAATGCCGGAGAAAACGCTTATTTATTAAATATTTATTTATTTACTCATAGCCCATTGCGATAAATAATGAGCCAGTAAGAGTAAAATACCCAAGTGAAATTGAGATACAACAGAATACGACAAAATATCTTCGCACTTACGTTCTTGTTTATAAAACGAACTTATTTTTTTTTTTTATTAAATATAATTATCAGTTTTCATAAGTTTCAATATTATAAATGCTAGACGTAGATATAATAAAAGTAAGCACAGATTAATACTATACTATAGCTTTACTATATGTAGTAGTCAAAATAAGAATAAGTTGAAGTTGACAATAATTCGTAATGTAACAAAAATGATATCAACTTGACTACAGTAATTTTGTGTATAATTTGTTAAAATTCAATAACTCTCATACACAATTAATATACTTTTTGCAATCATATCACTTTGCCCAGATAGTTTTTATAAAATATATACCTAAGCAGAAAACTCGATACTGGCGGAATCTATTAAGAAAGCGTTTAAAACCCCAAAGAAGAAGAAGAAGAAGAAAATTCAACTCAGCCAAATTTCAGTTACTCTCAACATATTCCCTGTTATGACGATTTAAAAGAACCTAAAGAGTCTATTAAAATAAAGATATTTTGACTTTGACTTTGAAAATGGAATTTTAGTTAACTTTCGTTTGTAGATTGAATTTAGTCAATGTTGCGAGTCTTTTCTTATTCTGACCGCATAATATTCAAATATCGTGGCGTACCGTGGCGTGGCTTTAATCTTAAACATTAGCTTAACAACATACTTGTTGTAATTATAAATGAGATGGATAATAATCAATTAAGAAATAATTGAGTAAAGAAACTTTAACGGGCGACTATAAATTTTATTTTGACGAATTTTTATACACCCGTTTTATTCTTTTGTTGGTAAGATTAGCTTTCTGTATGGATTGAACAGTCTACTTGCCTTCAGCAGGCAAGCAGATTTCTATTGCATATTTTCGTTATAAAATAAGTCAAAACTGTATGAAACTGTACGTTCCTAAAAGTCATGTTGTCTTTTTCATATTGAATTGGAATGAAGTAGAGGCAAATAACTTTTTTAATTGAATGCATGCAATATCATCACCAATAACAAGTTTAAAGTTTATGAAAAATATATGGTTATGCTAAATGAGGAGCAAATATACAAAGTGTAACGTCACAAACATTTAAAAAGTTAACTATGATAGTAGTAGTTGGTTATATTTTAAGAAAGCTTCTAAACCTACGTAAAGATTTTCATAAAATGTTTTTTTCAATACATTTTAGTAATACAAAATCAATGTAACATTAAAACTATGTTTTTTCCTAACCTCTTTGGTCCAGTGTTCAGACTTTTTGAATATTTTCTCCACAAATAAGTTATTTACTACAAAATGAATGACGCCACAAAATAAGAGGTCGAATTTACTTAATATTTATTTTTAACTGTTGACTAATTTATTTAGATTATTGAATAAGTAATTAAGATTAAATACCTACCAACCATATACCTGAAGTAAGAAAACTACAAGTCAAAGTTATCAATTTCTCAATATCCCCATCCAGTCGAGCCAGATATACTGATATTTGATTTTATATATATTTCACAATAACTTACTGTTCCCGTACTCATCCAATTTATTTCAACCAGTTTAAAAACACATATAAAATATATAGCAGTGACGTAACGTTTAATGAATGGGAGGGCCACCAAAACGTAAGGGTGCGGCGACATTAAACTGTATCTTTGTAATTTAATCGTTGATAACGTATTTTATACGTGACTGAAAATTGGTTACGAATTTAAATATTTTTCCATAATTAAACTCTGTTTTCGCTAAAAACATGGGTTTTTATACTAAACACATTATTTCAACAAAAAGAAAAACTGAAACTTTATACACATTTTTAATTAAGTATATAATCATTTTATATTAAAAACGTACAATTCACTATTGGTATTGTTGTAAAACAACAACATTGTTGTAAAGATATTTATCTTTATGTTTACCTTATGTATATAGTAAGGGATATATGTATTGATATGGCATTACCTATTTAAATAATGCCATTTTGACTTGGAATAAAGATGAGCAAAATTCATATAAGTATTACCACAATTAAATTTGTATTCCTTGTTGAGTAAATTAAAGTGCTGCCATCTAGCTGTAGATTGGAATTAACTTTATACAGTCAAAAGCAGGTGCTTTTGACTATATAGAGAACGTTGCTCTTTACTTTTCAAGTTTTGTAGGAGATGGCATAGAAGTATAAAATATAAAGTTGGTACGTGTTGCCATTACATTCTGTCTGTGATATACTACGATGTTATTGCCTCAAGCCCCATGTTGCATTATTGCACTCTATGGTTCGGTTCTGTGGGCACAGTGCTTCACGAAGCATACGTGTGCCGCCCCTGTCGTCCGCCCAGACTTAGCGCTATTTTTTCACATCATCTCATTCGTGTTATATTATTGTAATTAAACATTTGCTTATTATCATAGATAACACTCTCACTGTATACCAATGTTTGCTTAAAATTTAACCTGAATAAGTCATCAAACAAATCAAAAGTATTGGTTTTAGCATGTCACCGCCGGGTCGGTTAAGTGCTATTTATTTTATTTTCATGTTGTGCTTAAGTGAAATTTTTGGTTTTAAAAATCTTGAAGTTTCATTCATACACTGCACGATATAAGTTGGTAACTTACATAATACTTTTCAATACTTCCTTTTTATTCATGCATTTGTAGGTTGAGTTAATTTATTTATCATCATCATATCATTCCTTCATTTGGGTATCATTTTATCGTAATCACTAACACTGACCCCAATTCCATTGTACTCAGACCAAACTAAATTTAAGCTATTCGCATCTCTTTCATTCCTATCAATCAACAAGGGATAGAATAACTTTAAGGAGTGTCAAGTTTAATTGTCACTTAAACAATCACATACATATTTTGTCATATTTTAATCGGCATGTTTTATGATGTGCATTAAAATAAGGCAAAACGCTTAATAATTGCCATTTTAGAAACGACTAATGACGTCACGGGTTATCTGTCTTTTTTTGGTTGTATTCTATTCAATAGAATACAACCAAAAAAAGTTGTACTTAACTTAAATTTAATTTAGCGCGTGCAATACGGAGTCGGGGTCATTGTATTCAAAATTTATAAAATGGCGTGGCCTATCGTGGTATTCAGGATCCAGAAATAAATGAGAGATGTGGCTGTATGAGTTTTAATTTCCTTTGCCTTCTCTAGAGTAGGAACAATTAAATCATTAAGTATTAAAAAAGTCGTAGCATTCAATTGATTGTCCGAAATTATAAATTGAAAGAAAATCATAATTTTCTATATAAATATAAAATAGTTATTAAATAGCGCAAGATTAATTTTTCCATATTTGGTTGCACATTTTTGTAGTCACACGCTGAAATGAAGTAATGAATTATGGGATTTTACATAACGCAAGATAATTCGATCATACGCAACTGAGCGAGGATTAATAATAAGAAATTTCGTCTTAATAAATTTGCAAATAAACTTTAAACTTTCAAATAGCCAGCCTGAATTTTATTAAAATAATTAAATCAATTAATTGAACTGCTGATCGATTATCAAGTAATTCAAATTATCGTATGGAGATCGATTTCAATATTCGATTATGTTTGTGACGTACTCGTTAACTCGAGTCATTCAGTTTGCTTGATCGTTTTGCTCTCGGGATTTACCAGTGTGACCAACTTACGCCACGAGTGGTGTCTATCAATCAAACCCAAAAATCGAAGTCTTCGTGCATTGGCAGTCATTCAAATTTTTGATTTAATTTTCTCAACTCTCTAAAAGTAAGTACTTATAATTTTTATTCGGTCTTATAATCAATTTCTATTTTTTTTTAAATCACCACGATCGTAACGTGATTAAATCATTTTCACATAACCTTCTGGAAAGCGTATTAATGGTCATTATTCCATGTTCAATATTTTACAAGAGATTATAATTTCAAGTTTGCTAAGTTATTTACAGTTTTCGAGTGTATATCATGAATTTATTCTAATAAATTCCCATTGACCGAATTCCACACTTACGTAATAGTCGTTACGACTTGTGCCTTGAAATTCCAAGTTGACATTGATCCTGACCTAATTTTGAACAGATATATAGTTTTAAAAATACCTATTACATAACTTCTTTCAATTTGATGTAATATTTATCATGAATAGATACTTGTAATGATTGTTAAAGAACACGTTTTATTTAGACTTGGTAAAATGAGATTGATGATGAAATATTGTGACGAATAATTCATCATACCTGAAAATGAAAAAATAAAGCCCATACAATTATTTATTCGGAAAGTTCCTTTTAATTATACCATAACTACACCACATTAAATACTATAACCAGTAAAAGTAGAATATACATGAACTCTTAACAAAGCATACATTTTTATTGATTGCACTTTCAGAAAAAATGGGTGTACCTGCTGGCAACGCTGAAAACGGAAAGAAGATCTTTGTGCAAAGATGTGCACAATGTCACACTGTAAGTCAATAATACTTTCTTGTTTTATGTAACTAGTAAGTTAATTATTGTCTGATAATGGACTTAAATCGCCATATATTGTTTTAAATTTTTTGGTCTTTAACATGTAGATAATGATTGTGATCATGGCACTTGCAATAGTGCTGAAATATCAGGAACTCAAAGACAAAAAGGTACATGGTATAAATCCCTTTAATAACATTTTAAATCACCATGGCCAAGGTTCACAAAAATGTACATTCAAACATTAAAAGTATATAACGTTTATGAGGTCTATTATAGTCGCAATAAGAAGTTGTATACATATTTTTGAAGTCTTTAATGTGTACATCCTTTCAAATGTCACTGTACCTATTTAATTCTTAAATTAAATACTGTTGGATGGTATTAAAACCTTATTTGTATTTGAACCTTTTCTCTAACAGGTTGAGTCTGGTGGTAAACACAAAGTCGGTCCCAACCTACATGGCTTTTTTGGCCGCAAAACTGGTCAGGCGGCTGGCTTTGCCTACTCAGATGCCAACAAAGCCAAAGGTAATTATAACTTTCCTTTACTTAACACTAGTAATGCAAGATCTTTTAGTACACTTAAAAATAAAATATATTTGGTTTATGATTGTGCTTAGCAGTAGATTTTTTTCATTACCAATGTAATGTAATCATCAACAGCACAGATTAACCAGAATACTAAAATTAAATGAAGTTAATTCCTATTATTATGCAATTTTGTAAATAGAAGTGTCTTTAAATTTATTGAGATATGTGACACCAAATTATATTTGTTTGGAAACCACTAAGACTACCTCGACCATCAACTTAGTTCTAGTGAGGCATGCTTATTGGTGATGGCATTAGAGGATACAGGAAATTTTGAAGTACACTCCAAATTTTTACTCTTATCTGCAATAAATATCAGCTGAAACTGATTACAATTTTGGTATCCAATTTACAAAATTATAATAAATCATTACAATGATAAGCAATGCTATGTAATTGATACAAAAAGCTGTTTAATATATGTAGTTATTTTATTATTTCAGGTATCACTTGGAATGAAGACACACTCTTTGAATACCTTGAAAATCCAAAAAAATATATACCTGGAACCAAAATGGTGTTCGCAGGACTCAAGAAGGCCAATGAGCGTGCGGATCTCATTGCATACTTAAAAGAATCTACCAAGTAAAAATAAAGTACCTAAATTAAACAGTAGAAAGGTTTTCCATAATATTTCTGGAAAATACTCTCTATTTTAGCCCAATCAGATTAATCAACTACATATTGCAACAAATGCAGTTATGTTTAGTAAATTTAATCATTACTATGTTATGTATTAATTTATAGTAGTGAATACAAGTATTGTGATAACTTTCTTGACAAAGGTAAAATGTGAGTGATTTGTTATTATTAAATTATTAATAGATATCATTTTAAGCTTTTCATATGTGAAATGCTTGGTAAAACTTATTTATTCTATTTCATGTGGCACAAGACAATCTGACCATGTTACCGATTAGATTTTAAAAAATAACCTAATTAAATTAATTAAAAAAATATGTTCTTAAAATCAAATTATTGTTATCGTGTTTCAATAATGCCTTTTAAACAAGCAATCAGTGGTGGTTCATTTATCGCATACCGACTTTCCATTGCGGAGCCTAGACCTAACACAAAACTGTCAGACTATGCTCTGGTAAACAAATTTAGTCGAAATATTACTGAGTTAAGTGAAAAGAAATCGCCTTTTTTCATTATTCTTTATTTAATTTTTTTAATGAAAAATTACAAATATTTTAATTTAATAAATATTGTCCGTCATTATTTACAATGTCATTCCAGAGTTTGGGCAACTTTTCAATGCCTCTTTTTTAAAATTCAGGTGATTTCAAAGCGCGCTGTAAAATAACGGCGATTTCTTTTCGCTTTACCTATTAATTACCTTTGTCGCGTTAATTTTCTTTTACGCGAGTCACAAAGTTAAGATAGAAAGTTTTTTCTTCGTATTTGGCTTGTACGACTTGTACATTAGCCACGTCGGGGTTGAACGTAGTGTTTATATGCTCAGTGTTAAAAGGTAGGGAAACGAATTAAAAAGGATACATGATGGAGGATTTACAAAGATCAGAGTTTGGACTTCC
Organism: Acentria ephemerella; assembly: GCA_943193645.1. Taxonomy (NCBI): domain Eukaryota; kingdom Metazoa; phylum Arthropoda; class Insecta; order Lepidoptera; family Crambidae; genus Acentria; species Acentria ephemerella. The sequence goes on from OW971891.1 coordinate 5,518,095, forward strand.
TAAATATTGAAATACTGCGGTGACGTCATCAAAGTTACTTATTTTTCAATTATTTGGCCTTTAAGCCATATCTTCATTAATGTAGTTGTTATCTTTATTCCCTATCAAAGTTAAGTACCTTACTACCACAGCTTAGAAAGATATATACTAACCCAAAAGTGCTCTGCGTAACCTCTAAGTAGCCTGAAATTGGTGTAGTTTTAGGACAAAAAGGATCGTTAAATTGCGCAATATATGGAATACATCATTCAGCGTTCATTAGTGATTTACGTCAGATTTTTCAGTTTCATTTCTATTCATTCATTTGTAGGGTAAGTTCATTTAATAACATTTTATGAATGAATTCTCATTTACTTATTATTTCATCGTAATCATTATCATAACATTCCATTTTCGTATCGTATTATCATAATCACTTACAATCATTCCACTTTTAAAAAAATTCTCGTAAGTCATTAACAAAATAGCGGGGTCTACCATTACTCGCCAACAACTATCCTAGAGCCATAAATATAGATGAAAACTACATTAATGTAGAAATGGCTTAAAGGTCTTCGTTACCAGGCCAAATAATTGGAAAAAGAGAATAAATTAAGATGTTGCATATAAATTTTTATATCATAAATTAATTTAACCAAGTATAGTATAGTAATCTGTGACGTTTAGAGTTAAGGGAGCTAGACAATCGAATTGCTAAATGAAAATGTATCTGATTAAATAATATGCCTTGAAAGCTTAGTAAGGGCGTATGTGTTTTGTCTAGGGCCTCAGAGGGCCTTGAGAAGATTTAAACTGTTTTAAACTATCAAAAACCTGTGTAGAGGATAGCTGACTACGGAGCTTTAGGTGTAAAGGGTAGCCTATTATTTTATACAAATTGACTTGATTATTCCGTCCTAGTAGAATTTTTGTAGTAAAAATGTCAGTGTAGTCAAGTCTTCAAACTTATAAAATGGAACTTCAATCTTACAACATTGACGTGGTACGAATCAATTCAAAAGACTTATCGTCGTCAACCAAGTAGAATTTTGGGTCTCCAAATGGTTGTCTAACCATCATAGATTTAGCTGAAACTACTCTTAAGACGCTTTAATCTACACCCTTATTACAAAATTTTAAATGCATAGTTTAAATGCATGCTTAGTTTCATATCAAAGACAATTTAAGACGGCGTGTAGGGAGTTGCTGTCCAGGTACCTGAATTTTAATATTAATACATTTACTGTGGTTGCAGATTGAATGCATCTTTCTAAATGTAATGTTATGAGAGCCATCTTTTTTGCTATATCGTTATGAGAATGAGATGTAATGAACCTTTTACTTTAATTAGGAAAGAATGAAATAATATTTTTCGCATTCTTCTCAACAAACCCCTTCATTTAGTACATAGCATAGAAATGTAAAAAAACTTGTGATATGACAATTGAAAGAACATATGACTTTTTGTCGTGTAATGGCGAGGTCGGTTGCGTGCTATATATTCTATATTCATATATTGTTTTAAAAGGAAATTGGTGTAGTTTTATGCCAAAAAGGATAGGTATTTCACAATATATAGAATACATAATTTAGCATCGATTAGTGTAGTATTAGTAGACTTACATGAGATTTTTCAGTGTTTTATTTGTAGAGTTAGTTAATTTTTTAACATATTTTTTCATCTCATTTTCATTTAGTTTTATGGCTATTATTAATATAATATTCCATTTTGGTATAATTTTATCGTAATCGTTAATATTGCATTCCATTTTCTAATTTTTTTCTCGTAAGTCATTAATAAAATAGCGGTTCTACCATCAATCACCAAAATGTCCTCAACGCAAAGGGATTCATAACACCTGTTACCCGGGGCCAACATAGCAATGTTGACTACTGAAGATATACCTGTATGGGCTTCAGTTCCCTTTGCTTTCCCTTTAATAGGTGGAAATTTAATTAAAAAAATCTAATTTATTTGTGGCGCGTAATGGCGGGGGTGGTAAAGTACTGTGTTTCGTATATTGTTTTGTAGTGAAGTTTTTGGTATAGTTTTATATTTATTATACTTTTATTAATCGATATCAAAAACGATTGTTATATTGTGCAATGTATGGACTTTAGTTTCCTTTGTTTTCCCTGTAATAGTGAGAATTAAACAATAAAAACAAAAAGTATAACAAAAATATTTTGACATTTGTTAATCCTGACATTGACAGTTCTTCTCGCCATCTCGCTTGTAGATTATTCTGCGGGCTGTGAGATTTTTTAATAAATTAAACTTAGCTTCAAAAGAAAACTCTAATTATTTGGTAAACTTCACAGAAACTGAAGATGTTATCTTTGATGAAAGATGAATAACAATTTATTTCAAAAACGCAAACTCTAACCCGTGATCAGTAACAGTTGAGCTATTTTTGGTAAGTAAAAGACTAAAGAAATGAGCATGCTAATAAAATGTACAGTTTGAATTTATTAGCATGAATTTGGCATGTTTTCATTTTTATATTATTATTTATGTGAGTGCGAGAAATATTAGTATTATTTATCATTTTATTTACATTACTATGTTATTTTATTCTTGCTTATCAGATTTTTAATCGTCAAGTTTAATCAAGAAGTGTTCTTATTGATAGTTATGTACTAAAATGGCTAAAGCGTCGGTTGTACTGAGCTTCCATGAAATATTATTGCACCAGTCAGATGTGGAACTTCTGGATGGGCCATATTGGCTCAATGACACAATCATATCATTTTATTTTGAGTATCTTGAAAGAGCTCTATTCAGTGGTGCAAATGAACTATTATTCATTTCTCCTGAAGTAACACAATGCATAAAAATGGTACAAACTGAAGAAATAAAAACTTTCTTGGAGCCTTTGGATATTAATAGAAAGAAGTTTGTTTTCTTTGCACTGAATGATAATGATTCTCCAGATACTGCTGGTGGCTCGCATTGGAGTCTTCTTATTTATTCAAAGCCTGAAAGTTGTTTTTACCACTTGGATTCATCAACTGGAAGCAATCATAATGTGGCTTGGGAATTTGCCAGCCATTTAATAACATATTTTTCAGAAGGAAGTAAGATATGTATTCAAATCAATGTTAATTCTTTTTTCATAAATTTTTATTACCTTTATCACAATTAAGAGGAAAAAGATTTATTTACTTACCAGTTTAAAACATTCACAGGTTCTGTTAATTTTGTGGATAAAGAATGCTTACAACAGAGCAATGGGTATGACTGTGGCATCCATGTCATATGCAACACAGAAAGATTAGCAGAATGTGCTCAAAAAAATGGTCAAATTGGATCTTGTGATATGCTAGTAAAAATTCATCCTAGCATGAAGAGGAAAGAAATAATCAATTTAATACAGAGTTTGTCTAATCCTGAATGATTATTTAGTGTAAAATAATAATATAAATCAGTAGAATTATTTTAAGCTACTTTATATTGTTGATTATTTATATGTGGAAAATATTGATTAAAAATTTGATTAATTTTAACTAGAATTGTTCATTTCACAAAATTACAATTTTATGTTTCATTTCTAGATGCGAATAGTTCTAATTAATTTTTCTAATAAAATTACTACTTACCTTATTCATGCATGAGTTAAAATATAACATTTCATCTTCAAATTTTGACATAATTATATATTAAAAAAATATTTAAAAGTGAAATAGCAGTTCACTCAGGTTTGAAAAAGAAAAGCTGTGGTTTGCTTATATGAAAGAAATTAAAAATATTTATTATAAAATTATATTAAAAATAATGTTTAATATTATAGTTTGTAGTAAATATATTGACTACTATGTATGTGACTTGATTGAATATATTCAAAATAACATAAATTAAGATTTTTGTGGTTCAACCCAACCACCAAATGCCTTTTCTAATTCTTCTGCAATCGCGAGGCATAATCTGTCATTATTATGGTTAGAAATAACTTGAATTCCAATTGGTAGGCCTTCACGACCTAATCCTAGAGGAATTGTTGTGGCTGGCAAACCCAGGCAATTTATTATGGCAGTGTATCCAAAATTAAATGGTCTTGCCAAAGGCTCATTATGATACGGTGCCGGTGTCGGGTGGGTTGGGTATAAGAAAACACCATTATCTCCCAACATATCCGTGAATAATTTTTCGAGGTATTCTCGAACTTTCAGGTAATATTTGTATTTCTCACTACCAATGTTGTCTGTGGTATAATCTGTTAGTGCTGTAACAAGACCAATTAGAGTGTTACCAGAACACCCTACTATATTCTTAAAGATCTCAATAATAATATTTCCAATGCCTGCTCCCCCCATGATGCGTTTTTCAAATTTTTCTTTACTTTTCATTGTGTTCATCCAGATAGGTAAAGACTTTTGTAATCTTTCGATATTCTTCTCCTCTGCAATTATCTTGTGTTGAACTTTAAGAAACTCCACCACTTTGTTCATCGCGGTTTCAATATCGGAATCGACAGGATCAGTTAAAGGCGCGCCGTTATTGATCTGGTAATATACTTTGAGTTTGCCTATTTCAACTGGTTGATCTAGTTTTAGTTGACCGCTATTTTCACCCGCTAATATTTCTAAAAGTGGTTTCATATCTACCGCGTATTTAGTCATCGGTCCAACACCTACAAAAATAAATTTTTGTGACTTGCGAATTAAATGCATAACAATTCGAAATTCTGCTTATCATTGATTGAATATAACTTAGCTTACCCAAGAAGGAATTCAAGAGGCTCGAGTCAGGCATTGGATACTGGCCATCATTGGAAACAATATTCTTTGACGGCTTATGACCGAATATTCCGTTGAAGAAAGCTGGCATGCGAATTGAACCTCCTATATCAGAACCTGAAGTCATAAGAATTTTTGTGCACAAATAGTTTAAATTAAGCAACAATGGTTCAAGAAAGCCTTATCGAGAAGCGATTGTATTCATCGAATCTGGTATATAAAGCAGTTTTCTTTCGAATGACATACATATGAGGAGGATACTAATACACGACTACATTGAATAACTACATTTAGATCAATAGGATTAACCTTTAACAGTCTAACGACTAAACTGTTGATCACTTAGCAAAAAAATAATTTACTTCAGTTTACGATAAATCAAACATTTTACAAATATAATAGATAGATAAGAGACTAGTTTCTAGTAATTGGCCTCTCGTCCACGATTTTAAACCCTATGGTTGAAAGTACTTCTTAAAAGTCTGTGGTTGTAGCTCCATTCAAGGAAGACCCTATTATAAACTATTGACGGGTCATAATTGACGCAATAGCGAGTAGAACAAAAATAAAAATACACTAATAGGGCACACTAACCGACTCCAAAAATACTTCCAGCTACTGCTTGTATAGCGCCCTCGCCTCCTGATGATCCTCCTACGATTCTAGTTGTATTATAAGGGTTGTTTGTTCGTCCATAGACATGATTGTGTGTTTCCCACCTGAAAAATTATAACAATAATTGTAAAAGGTCTATTCTGCCTCCATGCACGTTATGTGTATTTTGTTTAGGTACATCAAATTGGAAAGTTAAAGGAGCGTAAAAGCTACGTAATTTTACTGAAAAGCAAAACGAAATCTTGCCTCTACTATAGGATTATGTCGCATTCTATACGATTCTAAAGGGTTGTAGAACTTATACATTTAGCAACCTATAGAACTTATGAACCTATAGCAAGTTTTACTGTAGAGTAAAATATGCAATGCTACGTACTAGGCATATGGACTCCTTCCACTGCGCTTAGCATTAGGCAGTATCGCGTCATTTGATGATCATTTTATTAAAAAAGAAATTGTAAACAGATGATGAAATGCTGAATTTTTTCATTTCAATCAAAAAACTCTCAACACATTTCAATCCTTGACTATATCTACAGCAGCTTCATCTAAATTTTCATAAAATGACAAAAGGAAAACAGAAATAGAAAATACCTAATAATTCTTACCACATACAAAGTTCAGGTACATTAGTGACACCAATTATAATAGCACCCTTTTGTTTAAGTAATCTGACTACGTCAGCATCCCTCTCTGCTATCACGTCTTTTCGTATTACTAGTCCAGATGTGTGATGCAGACCTGGATAACCAAAAAAAAAATAATGAATTTGAAATGGTTTATAATACATTACGGTCTCCTTTCTACGCTCTACCTAGGTATTATTCAATTACTTACGTACTTCATCGAAATTTCCTAAATTATAGTTTCATAGTGCTGAAATTTCAAAAAACTTGTAATTTCTAAAGACTTCTAACTTTATCATAACATAGTAGAAAAAACATATAAATAGATTACCTACAAAAAAATGAAAAAATAACGAAAAACCTAAATAACTTAAAATAATTAACTTATTTCAAATTAACGATATTAACTATTCAGTAATGGTGCCTACCATTTTGAGTTTATACTTCGATACTGAGGTTTGCATCACCAATGAGTTAGGTCCGGTCGTCGAAAGCCTTTGGCTTTCGACGACCTTGGAAGAACACGTATTGCCAATCAATGGGATATTTATATAATCATTTAATTTTCAGTGGCCATAAAATGATTCTGGTTGGTCCAAATTTATATAAAATCTCACCTTTGACTGAGATGCTTTCTTTGGTAGTAAAAGGAACGCCTAAAAATGGTTGCTCCTTTTGTAACTGTTCCGGCGTCTTGGAGCTACTGCGAATGAGGTCGTCTGCCTCACGGGCTTCTTTCAGAGCCAATTCAAAACGATCCTCGACGAAACAATTAAGGGCGGAGTTCACATCTTTTATTCGTCTGATGCATGACTCGAGTACTTCCACGCTTGTAATCTGAAAATGAAAAATTTATGTTTTTTTAATTGATTAAAAAGCGTCTAATATTGAAGTACGTATGAATATTGAATATGAACTTTGATAGTCTTGGACATGTATGGGAAATGACTATAATAATTGTATGATAAATTACGGAATGTGATTTTTATGACGCTGAGACCTGAGTGTATAAGATCTAAATACATAAAGAAACATCCATGACCCGTGAACAAAATTTAATGTGCCTTCCCATCATATCCGTAATTGAACTCGAGACTCCTAGGGTAGTCAGTGGTACTTACTGACCATTCGATTATGAAAAACTTTCAGAAAGTTATGTTTAATATTCAATAGTATCAGTAAATTGATCCTTTCTGTAAACTGTGTCGTAAATTCGGATGTTCCAACTGACTTTATTTGGTAATAATTGATAGTAATAAAACTTGCCATGTATTTAATAAATGTTAAAATATTATAAAACCGCTTTTGAATAATGTCGTTTGAAGCATTTCCATAATTTTAAAGTCTATTTTGCCATCATCACGCCTCTTTCTTTGGTATCCTGGCATGATCAAATAAAGTCTTTGTGTGTCAATCACAGTTTACAGTACAATTATGTGTCGTCAACGTCTAATGCGAGGTTCATGCGATGCGAATCCGAAAATGATTTAACTCCTTATTTCTAAACCAAACCGGTCTAAGTTTTTTTTTACGTCTTGTGCTAGTTTACGAAATATTTAGAATTCTCTTTTGTATGTTAGGATTCATAAATTTATTAAATGCTGTTTATTGTTTAGTTATACTTACTTTTTCGAAGCTTAATCATTATGCAGTAGGTATATTTACTCTGCTTTTACTAAAGTATTCTATTATTGAATATGTACTTACTTATTAAATTTTCGATTCGAGATACCAACGTCAATGAATCCGTGAAAAAAAACGTTTAATAAATAATTCGACAAGTCCTAGCACTTATTATTCAGCGACTAATTACATACCTAACTGTGTCTATACACGGTGTATCTAAGACCATGACATTTTTTGTCAACATGGTAATTACAAACAGTTTTTAATACACTAAAGTGATGCTACTAAGGCAGCTTGTATTTGATTATGAAAAGTTTGCTAATTGCTGGATACATTTGAATCAAGATAATATACTACAAGATAGCTACCACTTATCTCGTGCTATAAAATAATTTCTCTGTTAGTATTGTGATAAGACAATGCCGACTTAAGTATATTAAATTTGAATATAGTGTTATTTAAATTACGTAGATGTTAACGAAGATTTTCAAAATTTCTAAAAGTAGGTAACAATGTAGGTATAATTTTTTTCTGTAAATGTACCTTTCTTTGAAATTACTAATTATAGCATCAAGTAGAATGATTTACGAACTTCTCATCGATGTAAGTGCGGAATTAGTCATAAATTGAGTAATTAATTCCTTTGAGTTGAATAAGCTTATGCCGACCTATTGAGATGAGCGGCTCGGAAGTTTGTCGGACAGCTAGGTAGTACTAGTAGATAGGTAGGTACGGTCGGCTAAGAAAGTGTGAATCAATTTTAATTCATATAATTAAAATATCAGTAAAGTTTACATTTCATCAGGGAAATTATTGGACAAGGATCAAAATATTACGACTTAGAACTTGTCAGATTGATCAACAAATAAAATATAACCTTGTTTATACCATTGATATAAAAAAAAAACTCCTATTTTAACTTTCATACGATACTCAATCTTAGACATAAAACTTATAAACCAATTTCTTGGCCAAACATACCTAAACTGTCATTGTGAAGATTAGAATAATACCCCACACGTACCTTTAATTTAGTTTCTCCACTATTACTTGGATTTTCTTGACAAATAGTAATTTGACAAGAAAATTGTTTTTTTGTGTAGTAACACAAATTATAATTGACTGACGAAAGACTGTTCTCATGTAATTATATTAAAAACACTGAAATATCTATCTACAGCTAAGAGATTTAGTTTTATTAGCATACATTATTGTATTCAATAATATTTGGAAAAAAACGTATTATGCTTGTTTCTGAATATATGATTATCTTACCAGAGTAGCATAGAAGTACACCTGCTGGAAGGTGTTGCCACATGAACGATTGTAATCACCATTGATATAAAATAAAAATTAGGATATAGTATCTTCGGCATATTTCTGCACCTTTTAAAGGCGTACACTGCCACCGAAGGCGTACACTGCCACCTTAGGCGTACAAGAGGTTCATACGTCAAAGTGACGTTTACTCCATTAAAAAGTGAACAAATAATTCAATAAGAATTCAAATAAAGAACAAGATTTTTGATTTTCCGTGCATATCTAACGATTTAAGTCTTCGTATATTTCGTATATATGGATCCTATCCTGTACCCCTAGGTACATAGTTACATAGAAGGTGCATTGGTAAGCTCTAGTTAAAATAATAATATTCATATAGTGACACTAATAAGTTGTGTTACACTTACTATTGCGTGTTGTCCTGACTCAAAATTCTAGTGGAAAGTGCCCGTATGCTATATTATAATAATATTAATATTTGAAATGCTTCGTCAGTAGTACTAAATTTATTTTCTCTAAGTCTAGTTTTAAAATCATATAGTTTTTATTTAAATATACATCTAATAGGTATAATATTTCTCACACTCACACCTATTATCTAGCAAACCATTAAGCATCATTGTTAGCTTGTATTACGGATACTAGATTACGAAGAGATATAGATTGTAATATGTATATAAGTTTCAGAAATATACCTATTAAATACAAACATTCATGACTGGCGACCTACCGGGAAGTTGACAGAGATACGGACCATTCGACCAGACGGTCGTCTGAAAACACAGATTGTAACCACTCGTCACCCGGACACAGTTATTGTTAGTGATTTGTCGTGACAAAGTCGATACTATTTGACTGATAATTATAAGGCATACAACCGAACGCTTATTATCTATATTTATTTAAAAAAAGTGACGATGAAGGTCATTAGATACTGTATAATACCACAGACCGAAAATACACTGTCATCCATGAATGCATCCAATTCAATATTTCAATATTACATACTTTAGTAGTTTAATGTATGAGAATATGAAATACCTATTTGCAAGAAATTGTTCTTGCAAATGGTATTACATATTCTTCTTGTGCTAACTCTACATCAAGTTTGCGTACATCTATCTAATTGAGTGAAGAAACGATGCGATGTAGGTAATTGAGTGTTTTAGTTATTGTATTGAACAATATTACTATATGTATTAACTCAACCCAATCTGATGTTTTGGCGGTATCCCCAGTAAATAAACTTTTCTCAGGTAAGGTCAGGTCTGATAAAATAATCATCCGAATTTTATTATTCGAAAAATAGTCTTATAATTTTTTTTGTCGACTTAACAGGAATTTGATTTGAATGTTTCTTATGGTGGAGATGCAAGGAATCGGTTTTACTTGTCCTTTTTATGTAATTTTTTTGGTTAGTTCTTATTTATTAATTTAAAATAAATTTTCAAATAGAATCCAAATGCAGAGACGGTTAGTATGGTAGACTTCATAGCCCTGCCAGTCTAAAAGCTCTTTCGTTTCTGTAGACTAACAATATTAGGTATTGCAGTACATTTTTCACTCAGGGTCAATTGCATTTAGTATTGATGCAGTCGACGGCGCGCAAATAGATGAGCAATTCTCAAGAATTCTTGTACTACACTCGCTTGTACAACACTTACCGACACAAGTTGCACAACCATAAAGCCAAATTATATCATAGACGATGACTGCAAAACGTTACACTATGAAGTTGAAAATAAAATCGCAACAAATTTACTCAAAAATACTCCGAAAACTGTACTTACACTTTTTAATTATTTACTAATCTGTATTCCACAGATACTCGTTATACGGATTAAGTTGAAAATAGCTTTGATAGGTGATTAAGGTTATCGTCTACTTTTGATTTTAGAAGTGATGTGCCATGACTGACTAAACTGAAATATTCTGATTTTAAGTCCCTGTTTTGCTTTCCAAGGGCATAAACAGGAACAAAAAGTCTGTTCTAGACCCCTGAAAGCAATGGGTGTCGAACAGTAAAAATCTGTTGCCATTAAAATATTAAAATTGTTATTATCTGAATCCCTCTTGAAGCTCTACTTGCCCGGTTTTAATAAAAATTTAATAATGATTACGTGCCTGGAAAGTAGCTAAATGGCTATATCTTATCCCACCAGATTATTTTGTCAACATTCTGTCACAAAAGACTTGTAAATAATTTAACTAAAATATCCCTACCTCTAAATTTTATATTTAAATTAATTAAACCGTTCAAGTTAAATGTCATGCCGAATTTACTATACTTAATTAACAATTTCTTTATTACTTAGTGACTTACCACATCGTTTCAATTTTTCACCGCAAACCATGACTAATAACTAACTAATGCTTCGCCATAGTACCTATTCTGTTTTTGTTATTCCGCTTTGAACATGTTCGTGAGCGTCATGGTATAAAAATATTAAATTGGGTTGGATACTTGCGTGTTTCAAAGGTAACAGTTTTATCTATGACGTTGTGATAGTAAACTTATTATTTCATAGTTAATACTCGATTGGAATTTAAAATGGGCCGCTAAAGAAATTTAAACAATAATAAGCCAATTTTTGGAAATACTTCATTACCATTATTTTGAAATTAAAAAATCTGCTTGACAAGTAAATAGTATGTTTTAGGGTGTTTCCCAAAATATTCAAAAACACATTTACCTCTTTGTTCCTAATTTTCCTAGCAACATCAATAGCCGGCTGCTTCAGGATATCATCAGTTATCGTGGGAATCTTTACTCCTTCAGTGCCATAATATAAACGACAATAAAACCTCACAATAACAGCTATTGCTAGTCTCACAACATGTAACACTCTTAGCTTCAATCCGATGGGCGTGTTTCTTATCTCCGTCATGTTTACAAACCCACTAGTCTATTTATAAGTCAAACGCGCCGCTTATTAGCGCTCGATATATAAAATAATAAAACTTTTACAAAAAATTCAACATAACATTGGAACATGCGACCGGCCGTGTAGCTCTGGTATTATACTGTGGGCTGTATGAATGGTAGAATAATCATGAGCGAGTGGATCGGACACGTCATTTAGTTCGTCTCGCTCTTTCTGTACCGAGTGTTGGAGTGGTGCGCTTCGCGGGGCTTCGCTGCCGTCTGTCCACACTGTTTATGATCCGGCCGGTTTGTTCACGAATAGCGCGCAACGGATAGCAATAGACTTCTCCGCTCCGAACATCAACACTGCTTGTAAAATATATTAAATAAGTATAAAGAAGAACAGTTTGATGATTATGAAGATTTGTTTTGGTTTACGTCCCTTTTTTTACCATGCTGACAAGATGATTGCAATACAAATTTTGATAAAGTTGTGATTTTACATGTTTGTTTATTGTAATGTCAAGTATTTGTGTAATTTTTATATCTTATCTGTCAAAGATTATTATATATGACATTCGTTCAGAAACTTTTATTTAAAATTAAATATTAAGAAATTAATATTAATTATTACATAATACTTAAACTAATCGCGAATAGCAACAACATACGAGCGTCACTAGTCACAGAAATATTAGCTAGCCGTAATGACGATGTTTAATTTTTGGTGATTAACGAATTAATTTTCTTTGTAGAAAACAATGGCTGATTCAGACGAAGACCAATCGACTTCGACGAGAAGCAGCCCATTGAAGATCAATTTACCTACAGTTTTATGCACTCCAGAACCACAAGACGAAGATAATATGCTTTTAAAAACGAAGTCCTTTGTTTCATCAGAGTCAAAATTATCTTTGCCATCAAATCTTGGCACTCCCACTTCCCCTATGAAGTTATCTTCGCCTCTGTCGTTACCAACATCTCCTTCACCCTTCATGAGGTTAAATCCTCAGCCAGAACAGACACGTAATCCTGATAATCCTAAATTAACTACACCGGGTCTACAGAATGCAGGAAAACTCATTAACACTGGATCAGCGACTGGTAAGTGCTAGAACTTAGCGTACAATCAATTACAATATAAAATAATTTAATTTTAAAATATTAAATTTATAATTTCATATTCTTACGCTATCCCAAGTAATAACGATTACGAGCTGGTGTTATGGATACTAGATAACAGAAAACTTTGTTTATGTTTGTGAAAATAATATATGAAAGCACATATCAAACAAATATGCCCTATATACCACTGGCCAAGTAGGAGAACCGAACACTTAGCCAGCCGGTGTTACAGGCTCGCGTGATATTATGCGATTATTGTAACCTTTAGACCAAGGATTCCAAAACTATTTTAGGCAATAGACCGCTTTTCATAAATGAACTGATACCGCAGACCTCTATAGTCTAATTACTTTTAAACAATTATTTCTAGTCAATACTTACCAATTTAAAACTTACCGATGGCGATTTCGACCCTAAGGTATCCATATTATTGACTTTGAGAGTTACTGTTTTAGATGATCGTAGCAACTTAGACAAAACTGATACTATACATACTTTATATTGGCAGCATCAGGATGGCCAACGCTCCCAACATAACGCATTTCCAAAAATAATTGAATTTGCAAATACCTAGAATACATATAAGTATCATATACTATAAAGCAATGAATCATCAACAGCGGCGTAACTACATACTAAGTTGCAAAGTAGTACGCCGTATTTTTCTTACTCATATTCCTTGTTATAACGATTTAATAGAAATTAAACGTAAACGTAACGTAAAGAAAGTAATAAGCATTGGATTTGAAATCAAAACTTGTTTACAAATTCGTTCTCCAAAGATTCAAGGACATTGTTACCTTGACATATATTTTTGTTTGGATCCTTCACCGATAAAACGGTTGACGCTATGTAGGCATCGGTCACCGGAATATTCACGCTATGACTTGGCATTTCGTACCAATAGATACCCTTTTATTTATCAGAGTATATGTACATGCATATATATTGAACTGATGTTGTAGACAGGTATATATGTATTAGTAAATCTTTATAACGCTTTATTTCGATCACGCACCTTTAAACTTGGTGGAAAGAATATTCATATTTGCGATGAATCTTTCATCCAACAAAGACTCAGTTTTTATAATTCATTGTTCGTATTTTCTCGCCTGTAGATCGATAAATATGTATTTAACAATGTAAACGAGTATTGTTTTTTTTTATAGAATATACCCGTATATTCTATAAAAAAAATCGTCTGTATACGGCCATTCTGTTAATTTTTATTCATGTTTTCTTTTATATATTTTAGAATAATTAAGAAGTGCCATCACAAAACCTATTTATCTTTAATCCAACTCGTTTCTGCGACAGAAACGAAACGGTTTTCTTTTCATGAAAACTGGCAGCCCGTAACAGACAAGACAGTGGCGCGCGACGAGCAACTTACTTGCTTACCCGTCAAAATAGTTAGGGTGCATACAAAAGGGCATAGAACAAAAACACGCAATATACCTAGTTTTCCTGTCCTGACATATTAATTACATGACATATCCTAAGGATACCAGGAGGAGATCGCTTTTAACGACAAGGTCGCATTTTGTATAAAATTGGTAAACTATTAATACTCAAATGCTATCCCCTAAGTTGAAAAGACGAATTTGTTAAAACATGGACGACTTCATATTTCATAATATAGATAGGGGAATCACAACGACCGTTATTTCTATGTGGAAATTAAATAAAATGTACAAAAATATGTATAAATGATAACATTGCTATTTGTTCGGATCCAGCTTGCAATTAATGTATAATTACTAACTGGCCATCAGACATGTTTTCTAGCATATGTTTTTTTACTTTTCTCGTTGGACGTCATGTTGTCGGATTTTATTGTTTATTGTTCTATTTCGTTTCGGTCATCTGGATATCTTATTTTACTATGTTTTATGGCATGTTTCCTTTTATTTAATATTATATTCCTTACGCTGAACTGTCCACCCTTTTATTTCATTCCACTTTAGTATTTTGTGTCAACTTGTGAATCCGCCATTTTAGTTCCGCTCGCATTTCATTGATGTAGAGAGCAGTTGCTATTTTCCTCTTTAAAATTGTTATCGCATTATACTTCATATAATATGCATAATGTTACTTGCTTACTCTTTTTCTTAAGATTTTCTTTTGAACGGAGAACCTTAAAATATTATTATAACTTAAATTTTATTACATATATAATGATGCTTCTCACACTCATAAGGGTAAATAAAGAAAGTAATATGTATATAAATATCAGAAATATATTAAATAAAATAGGCAATCTTCCATGATTCGTGAACAAATATTCGTACTCACCACATTTGTATGGTGAGTACGAATATACAACAGGATTCAAACCCAGGACCTCTATTATTCCTATTAATCTGTTGAATTAGGTACTTATTTGCGAATATTGGTGATTAACTTTTATAAGACGATTCTGTGATGAGATATCTAGCACATTAATAATTATTATAATATAAAAATTCTCCAAATCCCCAATCCGCAATAAAGGCGCTGAAGTTTTAAATCATGATTTAAATTTTTCCTTATCGGATTATAATTTAAGACGAGCGTAAACTCATGATTAGGAATGTGAAATTCTACGAAAAATATTTGAAAACATTTTTTTTTGAGGAATCAATAAATTCTTAGGAAAAGTAAAAGAAATAATACAGTAAAACATTGACGTAATTCAGTGGATATTAAAATTATATAATAAAAGTTGAACGTTCACGTTGACAAAAATTTAAGGATGAGTAGTTCCAGCCAGCTAGGAGAACTGTGATACTTTTCTAATTAATAGGAACTAAGAGAAAAACAAACTTTGAAAAAAAAAGGGAAATTCCGCATTAGCCGACCAACCATATTCCCCCGGTGCCTTAATATCTACCTATAGAAACAGCGGTTGGATTAAGTATACACTTTTATGTCTTCTCTGGAACATTTCATTGACCCAGAGGGATTTCTCCTAAATCTGTTCTAAGAGAACACTATAAAAGCTTCTCTGTGAATTTAAGCTTTTCTACTGGTCTGAAAGTAGACGGGGATATAAAAGTAAAATAATTGTTACAAAATCATTTTGAGAAACGTTATCTTCTCGCAGTTTCGTAAATATAAACACTATCTCAGAATACTTCTGCAGGTTTCGAAATTGAACAAATTCTAAAGTTCGCTGTTGTTTGTATAAGAATGTAATTTAGAAAACACCTATAATTATTCATTCTGTTTATGTTACACTATCCCTTTATTTTATGATCAATTTACCGAGTTGCAATACATTTTTATGTGGCTATATTATCTTTAGGTGTTGGTGCTTAGCATAGTAAAATAGTGCGAAGAAAGTGCCCAAGATACGCTTACGCCTTGCCACGTCTTTCCCCGAGGGTAAAATTCGATTTCTTAATACTGATCGGGCAAAATTCTGTTTGAAGGTTATTTCAGATGTTACAAAATTGACCCTTATCGTGAAGTAGAAAGGTCAATAAATCTGTATTAGGTAAGTATGTGTAATGCTAACCAAAACCAAATAAAATTCAAACCTTTTTATATTGGGGTTTTTCATCATGCTAGAAGTAAGTAGTTAGAAACAGTTATGTTTAACAATCTATTTAAAATTTTTGTACGCAATGGACTGTAATTACAGTTAGTAAGTTGTGTGATCAACTACTATCAAAAGTAATTTCTGTCCTTTGCGTAGCAAATACGGCATTTGAATTCCAAACTTTTTTGTGTTAAGTTCTAAAGAAAGTATCCTGGTAGTCTTCTATATCAGACAATAGAAAACCAAAAAATTGTCCTCTTAAAGAGGTTTATTGTTCGGATTTTTTGAGACAAATAGATGCTCATGATTAAATTCAAGGTAAAGGTAAGGGAACACTTTGCAAGACTCAGTAGTTCAGTTCAATCCAAAATAGTCTTTATAGTTTCGTAGTGTTATCGTGAATATAAAGTATATATAGCACTCTCGTATAATAATTTTCCTTGAATAAATATCAGAAAATAAGGTTTATTTCGGCCCCTCGACAAGTTTCGAAAACCATTTCCATCTTAAAGGTAACTTTTGCATTAGGAATCAGTTCGTAGAGGTTTGATGAATATTTTGTTACCGAATCGATGAATAACTTTTGTCGATAGTTTTAGACGTTCATTATGTACGAAATATATACAAGTCTCAAATTAGCATAGTTATCTAAACCTTGGAATTTACGACATACATATTATTGTTACTAAATTTTGTGGCTCAAATTATACTGCTCTCTACATAAGTTTATATTTATTAAGAACACTTCCGAATGGTTTGTCTTTATACGCCATAATTGTGAGTCAAAGAAATAAAATGTATATTGTTTATATAATGCATACACAGTGTGTTAATTGAAATAAGTCCTAACTAACGACTAAAATAAGGTGAATAATATTTCACTCATTCTTTAAAAACCATTTTTACAGTTTTTACTGATTGTGTTTAGTTGAACTGAACCCCATACAATTTCGAAATTCAAAACTCTACAATATACAATGTCCTGTTCACGTTATATTAATAAGTTTCAATCTGTTTAGTTGTTAAGTATTATACCAAAGCAAAAAAAGGATTATGTTGTAAATTCAATTAAAACTAGCAAATCAAATCAAGTATAGATAACAATTCATACAACTGTACGATTTTGTAAAATTCGAAATATTGATCAAGCAGTGTGTGTTGTGAAACGCTACGTTCTGAGTGGAGAAATTGAATTACTCTTTAAAGCTCTCCTGCCTTTTATATCCAGAAGCTTTGAAATGTTCTGTACGTCAATGTAATAAATGGCTTTTGATTATCACTGGTGTCTGAGTTCCGTGATCGCTAAGTTGACTGCACAATGTTAACACGTTTGCGTTAAATTTTGATACAGATAGGTATGAATTACATAGAGATTTCCCATAAAAAAATTTCTGCAAGTACTAAAAAGTTCTAAAAATAAACAAGTTTTTACTTTATAGTTTTAAGTAAGTTTTTTTATTTTATACAAATTTTATATATCTTTGTTAACGTGATACTATCGTTAGTACCGGGAAAATGAAACGAATACAAATCTGAGCGCTTGTCTACTAATAATGTTTACTCATATCACAACTAAAGAGCAAGAATATTTTTTTCAAATTTTCCAAATATTGTTACCAATAATATTTCTTATTTAAGAATTAGCTATCATAAATTATAAATGCAAAACAAAGTAAGTGTGTTAACGGATTCAATTTATTAAAGTGTGAAGCGTTTGTGTGGAGTAATCAAACGCATACTCCTAATATGTTTGGTTTTTTTTATATTTCGAGAGCGTTGGTATTGATTAGATTATGAAACTATGCGGTTTAATTGTCAAGATTGTAAGAGAGAATAATTTTAAGCATTGTTTTTTAAAATATTGTATTAAAGTATTGTGACTTGTCAACAGTTATTTGTTTATTTATTATTTGTATTCTAAAAACACAAAAATGAAAAGGAATAGAATAAACCAAAAATAAACCTATTTATGAATAACAAATGTAAAATACCATTCATAACATTTTTTTTCATTAAATTCTATTCTTGAAAACAAAAAAGTGACTACTCCACATAATTATAACAGTATATACTTAGATTTAATAAAGAGTCCTTCTCGCAAATCAATTTAATTAATCAATTCCAACGACTCGCCAGCAGCAATTAAATACGATCGGAATGAAAACACGGCACAATAAACGAGTTCGAAATTAATGAGTTACTTACTATTGAATGCTTACTTTACAAATAATCTGTACTATTGCATTAAATATTTAATTTTGTGCATTAAGACCAGTTGTTTCCAGTAAAGTTATTTAAATCTCCATTTCATTAAATCTACTCATTGCATTTAATTTAAGCCAACATCAAGTATTAACTATTACAACTTAACTACACCAAATCTCTGTATAAAACTTGCTGAAAGTGAGTCTTAACATTACAAAAATATGAGATAAATAATATCTTAACATTAGATATTATTTATCAAAATTCTATAGACCGTATGTCCTAAACGTCAGATGTCTTTTTTATGTAGAGGAATGAAAATGAAAGGGTGGCAAGTTTTGTAGAATGTCAAAAGAAATACACAATGAACTCGATTCGGCTTTAGGGATAGAGTAAGACGATTTTGATTGATCATTCATAGATATGCATAAGTATGTTGAGTATATAAATAATATAATGAGTAATTCCAAATATAAAGTATTATTTATTACTATATATACGTTAAATCTAGCTCGCTGCTATTTGTCTATACTTGAATTAATGGCGGGCTAGTAGAGAACGATCCGAACATTTCTTTGTTTAAATTTACAAAGAAAGTTTTGTTGTTTCCGTAAAAAAAATTGATATCAAACGATTAGTACATCATCCACCAGATAGTAAGTAATTGATAACAATCCTGTGTGTTTTTGTTCTAAAAAGATTTTATTACCCGCACGCCTCACGTATCTTTTATGGTTTCTTCGCTCCTGTCTTTTTATTCTTTATTACGCTTTTATTTTTACGCTGATTTGCTCCCACATCTTTAATCCTAACGAGTTACACAGTGGTCTAAACTAGTAACAAATCTGAACTATACAGGAGTTGTACATTAGATTTTATCCAGCAGCAGCGGTTAAAATATTATTATTAATTTATTGCTACTGTAAGTGTTAACCTAGACGTTTCAATCGTTGTTGCTTTTATCTGACAATCGCATATATCCAATACTTCTCAACAAAGGCACTGTTGTCATTCTAATAGGATATGACAGTTGACGATAAACGCAATCGCGACCATTCAATAGAAACTGACGCTAGAGGTACTTCGGATTTCTGTGCTGACAGTTCTGTAACATTGAGTGCATTTACATTTTTGATCATTGCAATTGATTTTGAAGCAACTTCAAAAAAGGGAGAAGTTTATCAAATAGTGCATTTTTTGTATGACGGTACGCGATGTTTCTGTCTAATATGAACCGATTTACAAAATTATTTTTGAATCAACAAACCTCTCTCATTTGAAAGTACTTTTTATTTTTTGAAAGTGTTGCTTTTCAAATAAGTTTTTATTTATTTATTATGTTAATGAATTTTAATATCTGCCCCTACCGAGATTAAAATTAGTTCTCGAGTCATGGGTGTTTTTATGTTTACTTAGTATGTCTGTTATTTTCTATCTGATTTCTTCATTATCTAGTATATCTAACACAGAGTCATAATGATGCTTACTTTGGGCTAGATAATATGTGTGACAGTAACAAATGTTAAAATAAATATGTTAAAATCGATACGGTGTAAACTATTTCTTGAACCGTGACAAACTCAGTAATCGATTTCGTTTTGTACTACTCCCCGTAGGGACTGCGTTCAATTTTCAACACTATCTCTCTATAAACTAGATTATTAGTTTCCTGTGCAAAAGAAGATATAGGTTATCGATAAATATAGTAGTAAAGATAGGAAGTATTGATAATAATTATTTGTAATTTATTGTATTAAGAAGCCAGCTATGTTTTCTTATTTCGATTTATATAGCACACAGTTAAATGCATTGATAATGATCAATGGGTACTTGTGTTGGTAGGTAATAATATAGTTGTTCATACTTCACATTAAATGTGCTATTATGTATAATTAAGGAAAAGTTATTAAATACAGAGACAGGAGCAGGTTTATTACAGCCATTAGTAATAAAACTACTCTTCACAACCTTTTTACCCATGGCGCCGAGCTTATTGAATGACCTACATCGATATTATTCGCTATTAATTATTATTAAGGATCATGCCAGATGTAGGTATGACAACTGAAAAAGGTTAATTAAATCTCTTTTTTATGTACATATATATACATATATGAGCTATAAGGGCACGTAAATTGTTGAGCATTAATAAACTTTTGTGCTATACATTTCTATGGTGAAATCCGATCGGTACGTGAGAGATCAATAAGCATCGTTTCGATACGGACCCCTAAAAAAACCTTGAGATATTTCAGCAGTTATCGCGGAACACTGAAAAGGAACCCCAAGTGAATATCACACCGCTGTTGTGGCTGTAGTGCCAGTCTAACGCCGAACGCGGTCGCAGACGATTGTGTGTATGGGCCACAATGATGCCTTGCAAATGTTACGCGACGTGTAATAGCGCGACAAATGTGACATGCATGTTCTAAATTTGAATTCATGGGAAATGAAAATGACAAAATCCATTTCTTTAAAACTTTTAACTACGTTGATTTATTTCTGATTCTCACTTTCTGAGATAAGGAAAAAATGTTGTCGTTCTATGTGTTTGTGAGAACAAAACACTTTTAAAAATAAAAGCTTTCCAAATGCAATGTTAAAGTGAAAATATTTAGTGGCATGCCTTGCTGTGGTTGTTGGTGGAGTGGAAGACAAAGGCATCGACCCCCAAAGTCAAACACGTCAGGTTAAATTTTTAGACTTATGAAAATGAATTAATGTAGAAGACCTTCATTTGAATTTTTTTAAATGGAAATATCGCAAATTCGGATATAGAATCGAAGGAAAGTATAATCGTTACGTTGAAAAATAACAATCATTTTAGTTTTAGTGACCAAATGGCGTTTGTTCCGTCATTCTTTAAAACAAAATTTAATAGGCCTCGTTTATTCTACTTAAATGAGAAAGTGATTAGAAGAAACTTCAAGTTAGTTGATACTTATTCTATACCTACACTTTTGACTAATTGCATTACCTTTCCAGCAGTTTCACGGTACCGTCGTGTCGCTCACACACAATGGAAAAGTTCATAAAATAAAATAAAAAATTGCTATTGGTCGTTCGTCTTTTATCTGTCCTTTTGTGGTTGTATTTTAATGAAGAAATGGCGGTGAACTTCAATTTTAAGATTGCTGTAACTAAGAAGTATATCATATGTTTTTATCTACAACAAAAAGCTTAAAAATCCGATCTTTCAATCTCTCAAGAATAAGAATAACTGTATGCTGAAATACAGGCTTCGGCCTAGTTCAGCGACGGTTGGTCTTGGTCTTATGTAAGCTGTTTAAAATAAAATTTCATTTCATTTCATTTCAATTATTAAGTATTATTAGCCTATTGTTATACTTGATTTTATTTAGAAAAATCTTTTTTCTCTTTTTTGTAATAAGCTTACAACAAAGCACGATCGTATAAATTGTACAGTAAACGTGAATCGATTCTTGAAACAAAGCTTCGCTTATGTTTGTTACACGTGGAGTTATATAGTTAGTTAAATTGTAAAGCCGAATCGTATAATTTGATCAAGTTCAATGTACCCTACATGTAATTGTCAACAAGACTATTGTTTATTTAAACTCCTTCTCGCTAGTATTGGAATATATCGAGAGCAATTAGAAATAGCTACATGTATCAGATAATATGTATTCCCATATATTGGGCCTTTAACGATTTAACACAAAAAGTTATTCATTTGAATTTCGGTTACATAAATTAACCTTAGGTGATTTAAGTAACCGAAAACTTCAAAAGACATAGTATATTTATATCACGAGGAGCAGTAAAGTAAAAAACATTTAGCAGTTTTTGAACTACAGTATGAACTAAACATCAGTTTTTATGCTCTTTACTTAAACGTTTCTTTCTATCTTATCAATATGTATAATTTTAGAAACTTACTTTATTCACTATTAAACGAGATAAACTGGAATTGCCAATGATAGATGCCAATCTGCGAGTCCTAAATAAATAGTTAAACCTTACCTTAAGGTTATAAGATATACCATTAATAGACACCATTCTTCTGGGTAAGTCATTCAACTGAGGCTCATGCTAAGCTTGAGGTGGTGTTAGGTTACCATTAATGAACCTTCCCCTTAGATACCGTCCCTATAGATACCGCCTTCGTATCAAGTTGGAATTTACTCAATTTGGCTTTTTTGATAAAATTATAAGATAATTATGTCGCTTACAAAACAAAAGTAATAGGTGTATTTTTGTGGCATTACGGTTATTACTGTTTTGTAAAAATGAACTCTTTTATTGGTTTTTTAATGATTAAATTGTAGTGTCTAGGCAAATGTTATACTGGGTCTTTGGTATATTATGATAATGTTTACGTTATACTTATACTTACACAATAATTTTATTTCACAAAAGAAAGCGAAAAATGTACTGTGTGACATGTTCGTACACAGTAATTCTAACATGACATAAATTCCCACTACCGCGGCCCCTCCAATACCGCCTCAGTGAGTTCTACGCTTTATGGTCAAAAACTCAAACATATTAAGTCTCAATTTGATGTTTTCCCTTAGAAAGAATTGACAATGATTATATTATTAAAGGTTACTTTCAAGTTTCAGAAGTTTTAGAGTAATTGGCCATAAATCAAGAACCAAGGTTTGGTAAAAAACATACGGCCCATATATTTTATTAAGTTGATATAGTGCGCTTAACTCTTGTTACATCAGAGATATTGTTTTGTTGACGTCATGGAAGCTATTTCGCCTTCCCCAATACAATCATAACTTGCATAACACTACAAACTTATCATATTTGGTTGTGATCTGATCTTGAGTATAAACTGCTTAATTTCTCTCAAAATCTCTTTCGTAAGTAATTTTATGTGGTTTTATTCCACATGGAATGTTATGGACACATAGCATTTATATTTCCATCGTAATGTTATTACTCTAATTGTAAACATTATAATGTTTGTTTCATTTCGTCCCGTAATCTTAGCTCAATATCTTCCATTTTTCGTTTGTAAAATTTCACACTGACGTTGGTAATTTATGCAGTAATCATGTAAATGAAAACCTTAAAAATTATATTTTATGCTAAAAATATATAAAATAAGCCACAAAACACAAACAAACCACTAAAACAAACCACACAAACAAACAACTTTCACAAACAAACCACTTGACATAGATCGAATTAAAATAATTGTTCTATTATGTTCCAGCAGTTTAAAATGTCGTAAGAGGTTGTAAAAGGTCTTAAGTTTAAAGTTTAAATTTACTTTACTTTAAGTGCACTTGGATGAACTTCTCTTTAAGCGACCCTGTTTTATGATAACCTAAATTGTTAGCCTTGCGAAGGAACCGAGTATGATATTATGTAAAACTTAGCTAGCGCCTTACCGTATTTGTCATACAATAGCTTGCATCCTTATTACATATTGATTGCTTGCTGATATATTCTATCGGTTGACAGTAGCCTGCTGAACAGAACTTGGCCAAGACTTGCTTTAGAAATCTTTTCAATTCACGTAACAATGTTTTGTTGTGTTTTCCATACAAAGAAATCATCTTCATCGGTAGAATCAAATCACGGTGAGTTTACATTGCATTCATTAGTATTTTATCGCAGTGAAACCTGTTTCTACGATTTCTTTAATGATTATAGAGTAACTAAAATAATTAGACATCTAATAAACTAGTGTCTTTAAAAACTCTGGTATTGTAATTTTTTTATGGAGATAGTTTAAGGGCTGGAGAGTTGGAGGTAGGCTACTTTTTACCGCGAAAAATATCTTGTTTTCACGAGAAAAACGTTTTATAGACGTTCGGTTTGCGTCGCTCATCCTTACTTTTGTGGTTTTATTAATAAGCTGCGAAGTTCATCATTACACAAAATCAATTGGCGGGATTATACCTAACGCATTCTCTACCAGTCAATCAGTGGAAAAAGCATGTATGGCTATTAAAGGGTAAAGTAAAAAAATATCATCATAATTATCAAAAAAATGCCATTATATTAATTTTTAAACACAATTATATAAAATCTTAAACACTATAATACTTATTAAGTCATTGCTACAGTATGAATATATAATTACTATAGTATCTATAATAACTTCATACATAATATAATATAAAAGCATATGATTATAAATATCAGACTCTTTCATTGGGCTTCATTCATAAATTAAGGTAATTAATTCATACAAACGCGGATGTTACGGTTTGTTTGTTTGTGATGCTTTCGTGGCTAAACTACTTAGTGGATGAAAATTTAACTTAACCAATGTGGATGGAAATTTGGTGTTGATACATCTTAGGAATGGACAAATATACGTAGGTTTTACCTCGAATAATAAAATATATCTGCGGGCCGTGATAAAGACTATTGAAACGTAATTGACTTAAGTGGAACCACGAGCGGAAAGCTGTTGCTATTCAATTGGTACCCACATAATGTCTTCTTGTTTGAGACAGAACAAAAACATTTATTCCACATTACACTTGTGTGACAGAAAACATTTCCATTTGTGTTTTAATTTTTTCTTCGGACTGAGCTACTTGACTCAACGAATTAATCGAAAAACTGCCACGCCAGTAAAATCTTATATCAAACTTATTCCTGTGTTCAAGTTTGGTTAGTCGGAGAAATTAAATTAAATCCGTATCTAATGTAACTTGATTCCTGTAAGTGCTTTATGTTACTTTTGTTTGATAGAATTTAAATAGAAAACTAACCGGTATCACATCATGTTATGTTGTTGCTGCAGGTTATAGGTTCTTTACACAGAGATACTTTTGCTAAACTATATAATTTGTGTATGAAGAAGATTACTTTGATAAATTTATCATATTCATTTTTATTTTTAAAAGGTATCTGCCTAATTATTGTTGGGTATTTCATATGAGTTTGGTTTAGTGGTTGATTAGATGCATTCGGGCTCAAAGTGCATTAAAATGTAGACTAGAATAGAATATATCTTTATTGTACATCAGCCAATTCAAGAAAAGAAATACACTAAAAACATTTAACTATTTTTATACAAAGGGCGACCTTATCGCTAAAACCGGTTTCTTCCAGGTAACCTTAGGATTTACAGGATTAAAGATAAAGTACTTGAGGGGATTTGGCGACATATAATTAATACATACATAATAAAAGTTATTATACAAAATTATTTAATATATACATACATAGGTACTTTCTTAATGATAGCATGTATACACTTCATAATATATAAATATATATCTATTAGAATACATATAATCACAGACTACTAAGGAAGATGTAGTTACATATAAAAGTATTTTATTGGTGTATAATGAAGAATTATATTGGCTGCTTGGATCTCACGTACGTTCTTATCATTAGCTTATCAGAAAAGCTATTAGCAAGCCTGATTGATGGGAAACAATTCCAGATCTGACTGATTTGACCGGGCTTGACGTCTTCCCAAAAATGTCTTATTCCGCACTCATGTCATCACAATGATTTTTTATATCACGTAATTATGTACAGAATGTTTATTGACTGTCGCCTCTCCTGAATTACTGGAACATGGTTTAATGTTTGTCATAAATATTACGTACAGAGTTTTTTGCAAAATAATATTGTCTATTTGCATCATAATGACCTACTTACGAATGTAGGTAGTAAGTAAATTCTATTTTATTTAAATATTTTTTTTATAAGGTTAGAATTTTTGATTGTTACTGTTTTTTATTCTCGAAGTATTCTTTCCTTTCTATTTATTTACCTCTAGTTAGTTCCTTACTTTTTTTTATAGTCTCTGCCAACATTTAGGTAAACGTAAAAAATAAATATCATTATTAATATTAAAAAATTTTAAGCTATAGATTACACTTTCCTTTTAATTATGTAGTTTTTTCAGTTTACTTGTTTGGTTAATACTAATTAGTTGATATTTAAATGAATCTATTTCTCAAAGGGTTATTAAACCATAAAACATGTATTAATTTATTATAGGTCAGAGTAAAAGAAGCTCAGCTAGTTTCTGAAGTATTTGAGTAGCACAGGTGAAGGTTAAGGCTGTGCCGGCAGTTGTGGCTGAGCTAGTTAGTGAAATTGATCGTTAGGTCGGTGTCGGGGTCGTGGAGAGTTATATCTACAACAATAGTTTCATATTCATTATTTATCACACATTTGAAATTTTTTTTAAAGTCACGTGTATGAATCTATAGTGGTATAAATAAAAAAAGCTCACTACTCCAGCCGCACCGCCTTGTCTGTGGTAGGCAACATTATTATGAGACAAAACATTTGACGTTCCTAAAAAGAGACATATAGCAATTCCAGATTCAAATAAATGGGTATATTTGCTTATTGCACTCATTACATAATAAGATGACCGTGGTCTGCCACGTTACGTATTTGCACATGTATGCAAGACCTTTCAAACAATTAAAGTTTTGACATCTTCACTAATATTATTAGGAATAGTAGTACTTAGTACATGATATATTAATAATAATTATAGGAAAATGAAGGATGGAGGATATTACATTATAATTGCAAACATCTTAAGATCAAAGGCGAAACAATAGTCAATTTAACAATAAGTAATAATTTCGGTTAACCCTGGACTCAAAGTTGAAATTTAAAAAAACTTTTTTGATAGAAATTTTACTACAGATCGTATGAAATGAAATATACTTGAGACGAATAATGGCGACAACCATAATTCTATTTTTGTGGTCCCGAACGGCGGTGCGTATATGGAGATATTACTATAAGGGATGTAAAAACAAGGTCAATTGTGAATGTAAACAATCCGTGATGGACGTCAGTGGCGCCATGCTTAGAAGTTGGCAGACAAACACGCCCTATCTTGTTGGGTGTCGTTCGGGATGACTAAGCTTCTTGAATTTTTCTAGCCCAATATATTGGCAAGGAAACTTTTCTTTAAAAATTATAATGCCAAGAACTTTCTTATAATGCAAAAAATTCACCATGATAAATGACTTATGAAGCCTTTTTTAATTATTACCGATTAAAATTGTTGTCACATTTATTTTTTGCGCAAAGTTAGGGGCTCGTAAACGTTTTGTTTCTCTAATCCAATTGCCATAACATTCAAAAGCACTTAAGTTATTGCTTCAGCGTACTAGGTCAATGCTATTAACATTGTGAGTTAATAGTTTATTGGCAATAACACATGTTGATTATTTCAACCACAGGCATTAAATACTAGACTAGGTAAGTAAGTATTTTTAGATATAGCCATAAACAGATACAAAATATACTTGACATCCTTATCCTATTAAGTGACCGTAATAATGAATTTGACAGACTACGTGAGGATGTCCTCAAACGTCGTATAACAAATAATAGTTGGTTCGTAGGTACGAAAATTTCCAAAGAACTTTATACATGTTCTCATACTGTCTGTACTCTGTCGTGAGTATTTTGAATTTAATATATTTATGCCCACATAACAAAATTAACATACAATTGAAAAGATGGACAGTAAGAAAAGTATCTGCTTATTTCACAACGAATCTTCCAGCAGACCCGCAAAAGAAAATAAGTTGAGGAAGGCAGACTTTCTGTACACGAATAAAAGAAAAAAGATATATTTTATATAGCCTATTATATATAAATCACATAAATCGAAATCAATAAAAGGAAGATAGATTGTACTCCTTTACTCTTCTTTTGAAAATGACAATTTTATGAGAGTCAAGGATGTCCGCTGGCAGAGCGTTCTCTAACCTGACGGTATGAACCGAAAAGTAATACGAAAAGGCGTGGGAATTATGGGTGGGGAATTTGAGTAGAGTAACTAAACACACAACATCAGGCGAGTGAAAGAGGAAAAAGCAGTCAAGGAGATATGATAGGGAGAAGGGATAGATTATAAAGAAAGTTATAGAGGACGGATAGTATTCTAGAATAGGAAGCCATTTCGGTTGCTTGCAAAAACTGGAGAACTGAGTGTATTTCTTTAAATCGATAATAAAGCGAGTGTACTATAATAATATTATTTATATTCGTACATACTGTCGTGTGTATGGTACGGGAAACACTTGACGTCTCAGTTAATATGTCAAAAGCGAGCTTAACTGTTTTGATAGGGTTTGTCATGTTACCGTAATGAGTATAATCAGTGAGACTTATTTCTCTGTTCTGATGGGCTTTGAGATTAGTTTTCGAATTTCCTCAGGGCGCGGTCATTAAGTACTTCTGCACAGCTAAACTTATCCGTTCAAGAAACTGTAATCGATTCTGGGCTTCCATAAGAGTTTATCTTTTACATTAACATGTAATTAAATTAATATATAAATCAATTCCTGAGTAGTTCTTTGGCGTAATGTTCGAAACTTTCTGGTTCTGGTTTTGATTACGAAAACAAAGCAACTTTCGACATGGTTGGTCCTTGGATTGCCCAAGTAACTCTGGGCAATCTCCATTGGCGCGAAGCCCAGTTATAAGGTTGGGCTGCCTGGAGATGACCTGGTGAAATGCTCCGCAGAACCCAGGTTACCCCCGTGAAGGGCAATGGAGTTACCTGGGAGTTTAAGTGGGTATTCTCAGTGCCGCACTATTGAGGTACTGAGTGAGCCCCACACACGCCCGTCGCTTAGCCAGTGGCGGGCAGGTCCGTAAATGGATTCCTCCTCGTAAAAAAAATATGGTTGGTCCTTGGATGGATCAAACAAAATTATAATCTTGAGCTCCTCGAGGATCTGTGCCCATCTGTGGTACATAATAGCCTATTGATTAAGAAAAATTGCTTGTAAATCATGTAAGGAATCATTCTAATTTTTCAGTACGGATAACAAATAAAATTTTGATATTCTATTATCCTAAATTGTAACAAAAGACAGAAGGATAACATTGTTTTCTGGCTCAATAAAGAGGATCGAAAAGTAATATAACAAGAAAAAAAAGTAAGTAAAATGTATCTAATTTCTTCATTCGATTCGGTCATTTTTACAGAAAGAAAAACAAATAAAAAATAGTGAGAAACAAAATTTTTCTACTTTGATTCTTTTTTTTAAATGTCACCTTTTTAAAAACCAGTCAGATACAAATAGTACAATTATATTTTATTACAAGCTTATACATACTATATGTGAAAAGACTTTTTCCCCGACCTAATAGTTATGTTAAATATCAAACGCCGCATATGCATAAAGCTTTGAATTTAAATTTATGAATCTGTATTTTATGCATGAAGCGTAGGTACCCTTTTTATCCACAGTCACAGCTAATTTAAATGAAAATTTACCATCACTGTGTTCCATGTAGGTACACTCGCGAACTTTTCTTTGGAACCCATTTCCTAGAAATCATAAAGCACTTAAAATATAATAAGGTTGAAAATTTAAAGTTTAGTATTTAATATGGTGTGAAGATACTAATATAATTATGGTTTTAAAGAAAAGGAAAATTGGAGATAATCTTGAAATTATCGCTTCAGCACCTTAGTTCTTTATAATCAGTATCCTTAACGTTTTCAATAGCATTATACTACTTACTAAAATTGGAGCTCACGTTGCCTCTTAGTTTTAAACTTGTTCTGCGGTATCGCGTCAAAAGTCAGTCCCAAACAAACAAAATGAATTAGTGAACCTCTTGGGGCGTATAATGAACGTTTATTTTTATTCAGTTAACGGCTTATATTTAATTTTGTTACTTGGTGTTAGGAACTTTATTGAAAAGGCTAAAACAAGAAGAAAAATCATATTATTCTTATTCTATCTTCAAAATTGTCTAGTTTAAAAAAATTCAGGATGAAAATCTCTAAATTTGGTTAACAGAAAACCTTCCAGCGTTGGCACTATGGTTTTCTAAGAAAAAATATTACAAAGCAAATGGCATCCTCTGATTGATATGAATACCCGTATTAAAAGATTTATAAATGCTACCTCCCCGATTGCAGGAGCGCAACTGATAACATTGTGAAATAATCTTATAACTCTAAAATTTTAGTAAAAAATGCCAGCTTCCCATACTATGGCAAACTGACATGCAATAAAATTTAAAATCAGTTTTGTCTGATCTTTGTTCCCTATTAACAGTTTAATTGAATACAGCGCGCTTCAAAAGAATTTCTCGACCATTGACGGACATCAAAATATGTCTTTAAAGACTAAACTGAATAAAATTTAAATTTGTCGACAAGCAATTTACTCTCCACCGTTAACATCAAAGCCGTCTATTACTTTGATAATTTACATTTCATTGCTTGAAGGAAATCCAAGTGAACTGGTCTCTTTTCAGATTTAAATTTATAAACCTTTATTTAAACATAGATCGCAGCTGAATTGTTCAGCTGCAGCGGCAGTATTTTAGAATCGTTTTACGTTTTAGTATGCGAAAGTCTACTTATTCCTATTGTATATTATAATTTGCGAGAGAAACACTATATGAGAAACTACATTATTTATCTGATCGTTAGTGTATAGAGTTGGAATGTGTTTTATAGGTCCTAAACAGTTTTGATCAGACCATGACTAAGTAAAAATATCATTGTCGCTACATAATTCATCTTTCAACAAAACTAAAGCTTAACTGGTTACATTCATTATTATTCGTCATTTAAAACTTTTCTGCTTTAAGTTTATATTTAAAATTGGTTTTGTTAATATGAAACAATCTTTTTCATATTTAACCTATTGTTGGAGGTACAAATCTTTAAGATAATATATTTCTATAAAAAAAACTTGACTACGCAAGTCACGTCCTGCCACGGCTGAAGATAAACAGACGATGGTAAGCGTGATGGTAATATAAAAAAATATGTTTTATCACCTACTGTTATTATTACACATTGTTTTAACTAGCAATTTAATTTTAGGACTCATTTAAGTCCATATTGCTTAATTTCAATAAATATTCGACACAAAGAATACACTCTGTTTTGTACATGAAAAGTATGTGTTAGCATAAAATGAATCAATCAAATGATGAATGATCAATTGTTGATAGCATTATGTCCTTGTTATTTTACAAAGGTAAAATTTAATTCTGTCATGCGTCGCTGATGGACGGGGCATTATAGGCGGATTTTTTTTATATTGGGCTCAGCAATTGACTCGTCATCACGTGATGATAAGCAGTAAACGAGTCCATATGTGAAGATAGCTAGTGAAGCTGCAACATACTTCCCTAGCCACCCTCACGTTGCCGGCCCAAAAAGTGCTTTTTTACGCCTCTTTAAAAGGAATCCATGAAGGAGGGAAATTCTGGAATGTAAGGAATTGGAGTGCCTTAGTTATTTTAGTGGTAAACCATCTTTGTTTACCATATACCCCTGAACCAGCACGTCTTTCCTTCTTGAGGCTGCTCGGAAACGCCTTACTTCCCTGGAAATAGTATGTAGACTACAAGTAAACATTAAAGTATTAAACTTTTATTTAATTAAAGATATATTCATAATGAAATAATTGTATATCCTTCGCATATTTTGAAATTATGGCAATACAGTATCTATACCTATAAAATAAGATACACTATTGATGTAATTATAAAGTAATATCAGTTTACGCCTTGTTAAAGCATGAATTTCAATTTATCTCAAGATTGTAACCAAAGTCGTAACATCTTGGGACACATGACTCCAACACGCCGCCCTTGTCTCAGGGATTAAATCTAATTACTCGTAACCCATGAAACTTTAGCAGAAAATTATTATTAGTAACCCACAAACAGCACACAATAATGGCTACTATGGATCAAAATAAATACCATAAAATTTTATTATACATATCTTATCACTTTAAGACTAAAATATCCTCGTGACAAAATGTAACTTAATCCGAATAATTAATTATTCATCTCAATAGCAGCTCATGCACTCTATTTAAACCCACGGGTGTTTTTAATAGCTATTTACCTACCTTTATATTGATACATTAAAAAAACATTGATTCGTTCAGTTTTCCATTAGTCTCGGAAATTTTTCATTTTCTCGCTGCTACTAAGAATTTTATAGCAAAACATGCTTAATGTATAAACGACAGCCTTTTCTGACAATTTAAATTGTATGGTATACAAATGTTTAATTCATTAATATTCAATTCCATTGTACGAAATAGCACAATTTTATCATAGCTTTCGAAATACACAAATGTATTCAAAGTATTTACATACCTATTTTAAAATTAATGTATTTACGTACCATAATATTTTTTCCAAATTATTCAGTTTTACTTTTTTATTCAGATTAAATTTCGTGACGTAATTTATGCTAGATAAACGTATTATATTATAGTATACGAAAGTCAAAGAGTACCCACAACGCTCGCGATGCTACAACGCCATTACACAAGTGATACAACACAACAACTGTGATCTCTTTAGTTAGTAGAATACAATAATGTATGTATTAAGTTACATTAAAATTTTCAACTAATATATATTTCAACAACATTCATGTTATGTGTTTTCATGACAGTTGATCGCTTATACCTTTGACTTTATCCCCCTGACTTATACAGCTTTGTACCGCATCTTTGTTACAATCTCAGTAAGTTCAATTTGTAATTAATAGCTGATTCTTAAGTTTTGCTGTCCATAAATAAGTAGTGCATGTCTTCAATGAATCATCCACAGTATCGATTAGCAGCCGCTTCTATTTGACGTCTTACGTAATGGGTCATCGTTGGCTCTTTGCATAACTTGTCCAGACTCAGTCTATTAAAAATACGTCCAATATACCTATATACATATTTAACTTTTTAATATTGGATTGGTCTTGCTTTTAAGTTTATGATAGTAAAAGACTCTTATAACGAAAGCAACAAAGGTGGTCAAAATACTGTTCAAAAGTTAGAAAGGTAACACTATGACTTTTTATATTGTTTATGTACAGCTAATATTGTATATGCCGATCTGACGGAAAAAATATTTTGAGAAAATATTTCAACATTAAATGTCATTTATCACATTCGGTTATTTTTGAATGCATGAGAGGATTTTTTTAGGCAGCATGCTGTACAAATGTAATCGCAATTAGTTACCTAATGAGCAACTTCTAAAAAATATATAATATCGTAACTTAATAACTTTGACAAATACAGGTATGTACAAGTAATATTACTTTATGATCAGTGCCATAGTAGATTGCTTGTGCTCCTTTAATTAATATTTATTATAAAGTTCCCACTAAAACGAATTGCCGTTACTCTTAGTTATTTAATATATTGCGTTCTCTAACTACTGCTGGAAAAAGTTCTCCACTGTACTGTGTAGTAGATTCTTACAATGTATACTTTCACACCCAATGGTGTGAAAGTTAAAATATATTGGGGCAACGCGTCCTAGCGAATATAAGAAGAATATTTTGGATATCCTGATGAAGTGACTCTGGTACTGCCGGCGGCTTTGCTCTGTTTTTTGGGTTGTTATATACCTAATAGATAGTAAATCGTGGTAAACGTTGTCAGTGACAAAGCTAGCAAGCTAATGTAAAAAAATGTGATGCCACTGTTTCTTAACACAAAAATATTTGACATTAAATTTTCTTTAATGTTGTGTGTGTTACATTTATTTTATCCACATGTTGGTTTATACCAACTGTCATAACTATTTATTTATGCTATACTATTACTATCTATCTATAAGTGTACAAATACATGAACGAATATTAAAGATATCCTTTAAATTTTAGGCTCACGCTTTCAAGAGAGAAATAAAAATATTGATATCAATAAAAATACCACCTGAATTCTTTATCCAACACGCTTCGACAG
Source organism: Acentria ephemerella (assembly GCA_943193645.1). Taxonomy (NCBI): domain Eukaryota; kingdom Metazoa; phylum Arthropoda; class Insecta; order Lepidoptera; family Crambidae; genus Acentria; species Acentria ephemerella. The sequence goes on from OW971891.1 coordinate 5,552,367, forward strand.
TAAAAAATATATATAAAAATCGTGCGATTCAATATTTACTTGCCGTAAACCATAGAATAACTATTTGATACGTGTGTGTATCTCAATATAAAACGATTTTATTTTCTCTAGTGACTTCAAATAATATATTCCAGATTTTTCTATCTGATGATTTATGTGTGCAGCAAAATCAAAAGAGATTAGAGAAAAGATCCATTTTATTCTACATTCGGCATCGAAACTACACGGTGTGATAAATTAAAAACCACTTAAGAACGTTTCGAACAATAAGAATGTAAGTTCTCTATCATTTTCTTTTAGCAAACCGTTCGTTTGATCTACAAAGCAAACAAGGCAAGTGTTATAGACATCTTATAATAACATGTCTGTAATCCCTGGAGGCTTGTACTATTTCATAACGTCACATAATCACTGACTTTGTTCTAGAAAATATTTTATCTTTATATTTTCTAGAACAAAGTCAGTGATATATTGTATTTATTTATTTCTTATTTACTTTTATACAAGCAGTCTACTTCCATCTAAGCAATGAATAATAATTAATAGACTGAGCTTTTTGAGGTTTATGAAGTTTTCTGGTGTAATATTCACTAAGTATGTAAACAATAAGTGCATTATATTTTTGTATAAAGAATTATCTTTCTTAGCGTTGCAAACAAATGAACTTATCTTCTCTTTTTTAGTTTTTAGGGTTGTATTTTAATATGTTCTAAAGCTCAAACTAACTATGATTTTCTTAGAATTGTTTGTATTTGGATACAGTATTTTATTATTATTTATTTATAGAAGTCTGTTTAAAACTTAGTAGTTACGTGAGATGAAACTAGTATTGTGAAAGCACCACGACAACAGATCAAAACTTTGTAGACTAAACTACTTAAAAATACATTTACTTTTACACTTGTCTTTTGTTCGAAATCAAAATCTTTTTAATAGACACATACCAAGTTTTTTAAATCGTAAAATTATAAATGTTAGAAATGATTTCATGTCACATACCGAAATCGAGTTACGTAACCTCATGTGCCAACCCTGCGATTTATAATCCGCTTGTTTAATTAATATCCTGCGTTTGATTTACAATTAAACCGACTGAACCTATTGATTTACTGTCCTACCTGAGTGTACTCAGGTAGGACAGTAAATCAATAGCTTCAGATATCAATAGGGTATAAGAAATCATGTGTAGTTCAGAAGATTTTATCTAATATAGAAGATAATATTAATAGTGGTTGAACAATGATGAGTTAGACTGAATTGTAAAAACCAAACTATTAGTAACTAAGAATATTTTACTAAAATAATCCCATAAATGTTTTGTCCGTAATACCGACGAAAAATAATTAATTTATCCATACCACGTTTTTAACGAGAAGAAATCATTTTCACAAATCTATCTTCCACTGGCTAAGCGACGGGCGTGGCGCAGTGCTGTACTCATTAAAACTCCCTTCTATAACTCTACTGTCCTTAATGGGGACACCATTCCAGTTATCAATTGGCCTAATTCATATAATCAACAAATATACAATGGATGGAAAAATATGATTAAATCTGTAAAAGATATATGATACGAGTTGACCCTGTGAAATTTAGATCACCTACAACCTACTACTAACACCATATTTTCATAGTAAGTAGAAGAAGCGGTGGAAGAAATGACAGAATCCAATAGCTGCATGTCAATAACCCAGTTGCGTTGATCTATACAAAGTTTACAAAGTCACAATATTCAAATAAACTTTGGAACATATATTTATATATTATTAATAACATTTATTGAACGAATTACACTAAATTACAAATTTGAAATTTATATTATTTCGCATTTTTTTGTTCATTTTGCCTATTATTTCTATTTATAAAGCACTCCTTAATGAAACCGAACAAAAAAAAAATTATTCAACGACTTGAATAATTTTTATTTTTGGTTCGACCGGCTTGACCGACATCAACCCGTTTTTTAATTTTAGCTTGATTAACCGACAGCTTTTCATTTTTATATATAAAATGAATAAATAAACGAAGAAGACAAGAAGATACTTGTGATTATATTTTGCCAGTTCTCTTTAATTACTGCGATATAAAAAAGATCCTGGGGAAGCGTTGTACTTCCTGGAAACGAGATTAAAAGTTTTTCTTTAAAATGTTGAAAACTTTCATTTCAGAAAGAAACCACGATTTCTTAACTAAAAACCTTAAATATAAAATTTTACGTTTTAAAAGTCTTACTCTTTTGATCGCTGGAACTTCTGTTAATTAGCTAAGCTTTAGAGTATTCAATTATCTTTTCGTCAGTTCAGTTGCCTTCAAAAGTTACGTTAAAGAATATTTAAAATACCTAAATGGTTATTATTTATTTTTTACGTTTTATCTTTATTATTATGCGTTTTACAATTTCAATAGTTTCATTTAAAATATTGTCTAGCTTCAGTGTCTTATTCCGTTATCACAATAATTGATTGAAATTTTATTGACATTGCGATGTACGTAATAAATTACCGAAGATAAAATAATGGGAATTTCAGAATATTTTTCACTTCTGTAATATTGGCTTCAAAAATTCTCAGTAGTAGGTCTATTTACTTTGGAAGGATAGAAGAAAAGATTATCAATAAAATATTATTGAAATTCTTTCAAAAGGTAATGTTTATAGATCTAATAAAGATATTTCATAATTTCTCTCCGACCTCGAACTTAAACTTTGTTTTACGTCCACTTTTAATCTGATAATATGCATTTTACTCAGACATAAATATTTTTATATAAATATTTTTTTACCACTAACAACTAAAAACCATTATAAATCTGGAATAAAGAAAGTATACAAAATAAAATATATAATGGACTTATTTGTGGACTATGAAATGAAGGCGTTGTAACTTTTCAATGTATAATAAAAAGTTTATTTAGATTTATACTTAATTTTATGATACCGTACCTAAAATGGATTATAAATATTAATACGAAGACGAAAGGTAAATAAAATTGTTATATAATCTTTTTACTTTATGTTAAGCAATAGCTTTAACGTAGGTATTTACAAATGTCGCTGTATACTGGATGTGATTTTAAAACTGTTTTGTTTTATAACGCCCACACTAGTATTGACAATTAAGGCTATTGTCGATTCGGCGATTTGCACACAGTGGTCATGTTTTGAAACAACTCACAATGGTACTATAACTTTAATAAGTATTGAACCATTGTGTTAATCACCAATGCATCAAACACGATCTTTTGTATAACTGGGAGATATCTATATAATGATATTGTACATTAATACTTGTCGATATGTTTGGCTAGGAATATTGATCACATTAGTCTGGCGAATAGATTACAACAGTAATTACCAGATTCAAAGAAAAATCGAATATATAAAATCATTTTCGCTGCCATTTATTTGTTGATTCATTGTTGTAAAGTTTAAATAAACAACTTAATCTGTGAAAAGACACATAATATTTTCTCTTTAATATAACATAGATATTTGTAGCAATTTAGGTACGATTTCATTTTCTTAATCTTACTTTACGGGGACGTAACAACATGATTGTATGTTTATAACCATGGCGTTACGTCCTGGTATGTGTCTGTTAAAAATAGTAGTTTTACATCTTCATATTTTAATAAAAAAGAAAACTGTTTACGTTAAATCTTTAAAATACAGTTTTTTATTAACTTTCCTGAAATGTAACATATTATTCACAATTCATACACTATAATCTCTAACATAAAGTAACCTGTGGAATCTGAAATACAAAAACTAAATTCCACGTATTGGCTATCCTATGTTTTCATAATTAGTTAAGAACTGAACAAAACTAGTTAATATACTTTATGTTACATCATTCTATTCATCCTAAATTTCACAACTAGTCTTTACAGAGGAAGGCAGCGTTGCGTTATATGGTTTTATTGTTCAAAGTTAAACTATTCGACCTACTAATTACCATACAGATGAGGCAGTCTATTACTGCTACTCAATATACATAGTTCAAAACTTTCCCTACGGGATGTCTAATAATGTATTTCCTTTAAGCACAAGGTGAGACAGGTTACGTTTATTAGGAAGATTTTTTTATTAAAACCTCCTAAATTTTAGAATCAGATTTGTGGAAAAAAATCTTTTCAGATTTGTAACGCTGTCAAAAAAATCATAAAAGGTTCAGTTTTATTCCATTAGTTTATTATTTAAACTATCAATGTATACATGAAGTAAATTTTAAAATTTCGTAGTGTTAACTTTATTGGTATGAAGGTATTAATGTTAGTGGCTTTTTTAAATGTACTTATTTAGTACTTATTTATAGTACGTTCATGTTGTACATATTATTTTCAAGATTTCACGTTCATTTCCACTGGACGAACTTTATAAATACTGGAAGTTACAAGTACGAGAACACCTGACACCATAAATATTGATTTTTATCTTGATACAGAACAGGCTTTTCGCAATGCCTTTAGGATACTCATCTGCACCATCTTGGTACTTATAGTCACTTATCGAAAAATTTATTATGAGTGTCCTGACAGTTGTAGAAGTATTGGAGTTATACCATAAATATTTCAACTTAAGTCATATTAATTATATTACATGTTCAGGTCGAGTATCTAGTTTATGGATATAGTATATTATTATACTCAGTATATTATTTATACAGAGATTTTGGAGCGTGAAGGAACGATTGGCACTGTAAATTGCGCTTTCAATTCTACTTAATGGAAATTTGTAATACATCTATAAAGTATTTCCAAAATCATTATAATTATTTTTAAGGCATTTCGATACATATCTATGAAATGGACGATGATGATCTTATTGATACATTAATTGTGAAACAAGTTTTTTAATTATCTGGTACCAAGAACGTTTTTTCTAACGTTTCTATCTATTTCGGTATTGACAATCAAATCTTCGGCTATGACAATAGAAGCAATTTGTAATGTCACTCCGCGCTGAAAGCTCCATAGATAAGGCTATTATTTTATTATTTAGTATTTAATTATATACTTTAACCAATCGCTTATTCACGTTTATTTATAAAAGTTTAATTCCTAATTTATTCTCTTAATGAGCTTCTGTTACCTTGCTCCTCGAAACTTATATAAAATATATCTTTTGGTTCAAAAATGTATAATATTATAGACAGCAAAATAGCATATTTTAAAAAATTGATTATTCAGGATTCTTAAACGAAAATGTGGGCGGGTGATTTATAGCCGAGTGAAACTCTTTCGAGCCTTGTCCTTCGCACTATATTATTCGATTTTTCTGAAAAGTAGACTAAATAGATGTTGTGTAAGTTTATAATATAGGACCAAAGTTTACTTAAATAGATAACTTTAACTGATATATCAAATATTATTCAAAATAGTAAAATTATACTTTTCTATAAGAGGTGAGGTAATATATACTATTGTGCCGGATGATAATCACTAATGAAAGCCCATTTGCTGAGGCCTTGTCAGCATCTTTACACGCCGCTTTATTTTATTAAGAAAATATTTACATTGAATTCATATCATCTTGTTCTGCGACAAAAATAATTCCCTAAATAAATACCACACGAAAGGAAATCAAGATTGATTTTGTTCTCTGATTGAGTAAGTTACTGTTAATCATGTTGCCTTTCTTGTGACCGTCTCTACACGTACACGAGTAACTCAATCCATACGTACGGACTTCCGCAAAGTATTCGTCATAAATCTCACTACTTTTTAACTTTGCTTAATTTTGATTGCAGTTAAAATGTCGACATTTCATCCTCAAGTTGCCCCTTTTTTAATCAATTTAGTATTTAAAAGATTTTACAACCGATTAGTTGAGTGGCAGCTTTAGGTAAGCTGGTGACCATAAATAAAAATAAATAAATAAGTGACTACTGACTTGTGAAACTAGGAATGTAGCATTACGAAATATCACAAAGTAATAATAAATTACCAACAACAAAACTGCTGTACTATATCTTTATATACCTACAAAAAAATGGAATTGGCCGAACCTTTGTCGGAGGACGTGTAGCGCCATTCACGGATCAGTTAGTCAATTTGGTATTTGGGATCGTCTGTCGACTTTATAGATGTAGACTATACCCAAAGGATACGTTAAGCCAATCACAAAAATAGAATATATTTCGTTCCAAATTTTTATTTGTACGCTTGATATTTGTTTCCATTTAAGTTATATGCGAGAAATAATTTATAAAAGTTGATAATTAATGTATATAATATATGTCAAAATGAAAAGGTTTTTCGCTAAATGAATAATATCATATACGATTGAATAATCGGCCCTAAAGTACTAAGATTAAATCAGAAAAATTAGGTTGACTACAATTTCAAAAGGTTATAAAACAAAATGATAGCTTTGCTAATTAGGACCTACCCACTTACATTACTTATTTATTAAATTATCTAAACGCATCGCGATCTCTTTCATTCCTATGCAATATGAAAAGGATAAAATGAACTTTTGGGAACGCCAAGTTAATTGACACTAAAGCATTTCTATATATTTACCAAGGTTCTATCAAAATGGCAAAAAAAAACTTTCCTATTTTCGACGATAATCGTAAAATAACGGATTCTCTTTTTAATCTGCTCAACAGCAAAATGGAATTTGCGCCCGTTGTTTTGTAAATGCGCGTCACTGAGCTGTTAGATATTAGTTCTATAATATCTACACATGTAAAATATATTTTAATATCGTACCAAGAATGGTCTAATTTTTCATAAGAAGTTTTTAAGCTTTATAAGTTATTAAGTTTTTAAGAAAATTTTTATACCCTAGTTCATCAACACGTAACGTTAAGACTTTATATGAAGCCAACTTGTAATCAAGACAGATCATGGCTTCCATGAGATTAATGATGTAGTTCAAAAGGGTGGAACAATCTCAGTCAACCTAGCTATAAACACATTTACGACAAAACTGGCCTCATATTTCAAGAATAAATTGATATTGATGTGTTGCTATCAAACTTTTTTTTATTTAACCTACCTTCCTTTTAATGTCAATCATGTCCTCCATGTTTAATTTTTGAATATTGGATAATTCTTATCTACTGTAATATAATTTACGAAATTAACTAAATCTATTTCTAATTGAAGTTAAAAGTATGCTACTTAACATTATTCAGTGACGAGTTTTTATATGTATGTAAATAAAATAAATAAATGTATATCAAGTACATTTTCCGATCTATTTTTATAATAAAGACTTCTTATCACGTTTACCGTGCATTACATTCACAGTGCTTAGTAAAAAAATATATGTTTAATGACATTTTCAAATTTTAAGTACCTAGATAGAAATTATAAATTTAAATATTTGAGTTGGAATATTTTCGGCTAGCTAGTATTTTCCTTTTAGTTGTTTGGTAATAGGGTTTTTTCAGACCACCCTTTTAACTATGACTGCTGCTATAAGAATAATGTTAACAGCGTTGTTTTGTTCAGTTAGATGGAACAATACTTCCAAGTTAGCCGAAAAGCCAGAGATTAAGATATCCAGTTCCTACGTGGTTGAGGAATTCGGGTGTGATTCTTTTCCATCTTTGATTAACCATTTACCTTTAGGTGGTAACCAAGGCTACCCCGATAAATTAAGTATTATAGTATTCAAAACTCAAACTCAAAGTTCAATTTTACTTGGATACTTACTTACTTATACTTTTCTCAGAAAACCTCTTAGCATCAATCATTTTAGTCGTGGCCTTTACAAATTACACGATTTTGATGCGAATGTTCTTCAAATCTGTCTACAAAGGCGCCTTTTTAAATACTTAGTTTGAATTTAGCTTTAAGAGGCTAAACAGAAATAGGTCAGTGTAGTTGACTTGAAGCTAGATCGGTGCAGTTGACTTATAAATAAATGAACATATCTAACGCTGAAACTGCTTTTGTATACTTATATTTGTATCGTATACTTCATCGATTTTAAATGATTTGTTAAACTAATTTGAATTGAAACACACTTCTAAGAAATTTAAACTTAACGCAAGAATAATTTTAACTTATTTTCAAATACAAGAGAAACACTCTAGTTTCGATTTCGCAAATTAATTAATTCACTCCAGCTAAGATGGCTCCCTGATGAGGCATAGATTTCTAACAAGTCCTCATTTCGCATGACATGTGAAGCCATTAAACTGATATAATAACTCACTATCCTGAATTATATGCCTCATCTAGAGGATAGAGTAAGAGTTCCAAACGATAAGTTTGTCCGATACCAGTCCGCTAATATCTTCTTAATAATAGAAAACCTATTGTGTCTAGTATATGGGTACTTCAGAAATAAAGATTTGAATCTAAACATGTGGACAGAGGAGAATATTTGTTAAAGTGAAAACTGTTTTATTGAACGTCAATTTTATGACAAAACTTTCCTTTTTTTTTAAATCATAGCCAGTAATAAAAATTTTATCTAAAATCAGAAGAAATAACTGTGATTTTTATAATTTTGTATCAACAAATATAAAATTTGACAATTTAAAACAACCTCATTCCTTACTTCTGTACTCTATTGTCTGTGTGTGTTGTATTGTATTGGATTACATAAATAAAAGTAGCTTTGTCAGCAAATCTAATTCTTAGAAATCCGTCTTACATTTTTACGTGGTCTGACCGCAAAAAATAAAGAAACATTTTTATCCTAGACGGGTCGAAAATTGATGTATTTGAGTTTCAAAGTAGAGCAGCTTTCCCCGAAGGTTTTCGGTACTCTTTTTCAACACGCAATTCATACAAACTAGAGTTAATTTTCCCTTGTTGTGTAATAAGTATTACAAGCATTATTTACTGACAAATAAATAGCGTTTACTTCAAATTAGAATTGTTCTAAAGGAAAATAGTCAGACAGAATCTGATTATGTCATTTACAGATCTTGTTATGAGTACGAATACTTAACTATGTCGCCATTATGGTAAAATATCATCCGAGATCTATATTTATATCGCAAAACTGTTTACCTTGGCAAAACTACAATTGAAATTCACTTAATTTTGTTCCCAAACTTGTTAGCAAAACTAAGCGTACCTAAACACCTAGCTGTATTCGTCCACTAAGGCTTCTTACCTCGATAATGATGTTCTTGCCTCTATGACTGAAGTGAACACATCGTAATGAAGAGAAAATATTTCTCAGAAATTCTGTTTGATTATTTTTTACTCAATACTATCGCATTGAAGATTAATTAAAATGGTTAATTATGACCATGTTAGGGGTGTCCCTTAATTTACTATTAAGTTAATCATATCGCATCGTAATCGCATAAATGCGCTCGTTTTATAACATATATTAGTATGTGTTTTCTTGATTTATCAAGTAAAAATATATTTGTTTTTAAGTTTAAACAATAAAAATGAATATTGACATGTATTAATATCAAAGAAATGTATTACTAAATTACGCTTTAACTGACATTATTTTGGTAAATATAAATCACTATATTCTTATATATAGTTAAAATTTTATTGTAATCAAACCCATCTTTAATAGGTAGATTTTATATGTCATAATGGCAAAACATATATTTTCTTGTCTTATCTAAACATCTATATTTACCACGTTATAATAAAAAAATATGTATTATATGTATATTTGGTTGAGTTCCTGTTTTATTCTCTCCAGAATAGTCTAAATGTGGTTTTATCATCATACCTGTTATTCGTTCCATCTATCGACTATATCTAAATATATAATTTCATATAAAAATAACTATTTTTATATAAAAATGCATCGAAAACTACTAATACGTGGCGAAATTGAAAACGGTGACGTGTTTTTCCATAATAACTGGTAAAAGTAATTAGTGCCTCGGTATTTACGACATACTACATAATATATATTGTAGGTAGTAGTATTGTAGTAATTACTGTTGGAGAGCACTTTAAATGATAAATCGGGCAACTTCGATATTAATATCCTCACATTTTTTAAGTCAATTTAATTTTAAAAGCATAGTTATGTCTCATATCAGGCACAATTGGTTTTTAATAGAAGTGCGATAGGTGATTGATGATACCAATTAAAGTTTATTAAGGCACATAATATAAATTATCCATTGTTTGATGAAATCTCTAATATTGTTCATTACAAGAGAAGACATCAGCCATGAAAGCGCTTCCGGAGTTTATGTATAGAATAATCAAAGCTGTGGATGTGGGCTTCAACTAAACTTTAACAATGTAGAACTGAAATAACTTGCTTTGTTTTCGTGTTCATACTCCATCTTATGTCAAAGAATCTATTGTATTATTTCAAAGGTGACTCTTAATTTAGATTTTGTCGAACAAAACTTAAGATATTTGCGACTTCAAAGTGTTTGTAACTTACTGAATTCTGGAATATATTATGGCATATCCCATGAACTCTAAACCAACTAAATCAAAACTATTGTATTATCCTTAAACGATCTAATGAAATAAATTATATAACGGTTGAATTACTGTGTATTTCTGACAAGATATTTAATGGTAGAACATTGTCAGAACAATAACAAACAAATTTACTTCTCTCCCGCAATCTTCGCAGTTAATTAAAAAGTTTCAATAATTGTTTGCTATTTAAAAGAATGTTTTTAGTACTTCGAGAACGTTTCCCTTATTGTTGTAGTAAGTTTGAATTGATTTTGTTTATCTTTAGATGACACCTTACTAATATGTTTATTATATTCTAAACTAATTATTACTTTAAGCAAACGTAAAATATTAGCGTCATTACAATATACAATATTATAATATTGCGAAAGAATTCGAATTAATCTTTCTACAAGCGATAATAATCTTCGTCAGACAACACGTTAGGTACATTAAAAATGATATTTCATGAGCTTATTATTTGAGCATTATTTGTTATTGTATGAAAAAGCTTTTATTCTTGTTGATCGAACTTGTATTTAATTATTTTGTTCAAAGTAGTCGGTACTTTAATCAATACTATTCTAATCAAGTTTCAGGTTTACTTTAAGTTTTCTTTAGTTTTTTAAACAATACAAATTGAAAACAAGTCTTACTAATGCTTCATAGATATCAAATAAAAACATCATTACGCTAAGCTGATTTGGCTTATACCATAATCTGCAAGCTCTCTGCATACCCTCACATCACACCGGTTTCATGTCCGAATCCCACACCACCCAAGCAATTGAAGTGTGGAACTCTCTACCGTAGGATATTAGATATTCCACCTCTAAATTTTACTTTAAAGTTTAGGTAAAACCTCAATTCGGTGCCTTTAAATTTAAATATTATATTATTATTTTATCATGTATATTTATAATTATAAGTAGAATAAGTTACTTGTGTAATAATTATGTATTTTAATGAACATATAAAATGTCGACACTTGTGCAGTTTCTGGTTGGCCCAATGGTTGACTGTTAGAGAACGACTTTAGCTGCTAAGTCCGCCCTATGTACATTTTTTCAATGGACATCAGCTTCAATAAATATTCATAATAGTGAATTCTGGACCCCAATAAAAATCCTTTGTGAGTTTTTATTTGAACCTTTTACGATAAAAGCTTTTTGTTTTATAAGACATACATGCAGGGTGGAGAGTCCCAGGGCCCAAATTCCGGTTCGAAATAATAAAATAATGACGAAGATTCTAGACTCCCAACATCCACGTGATAGATTTAATAGGAGTTATTAACAATTAAATAGCTTTTTCGTTTTTAACATGGTTTTTTCGTTTTTTCACACAATTTTGGTGTGATTGTTAGCGAGCTCATACATATATTCTTATGTTTTTTCACAGCTCTTGGACATATATGTATAGGCAGTTAATGATATTAATGATATATATACACACAAGGTATATTTCTACGTTTAGTTATGATATAAGTAGCTATCTCATTCTGTATTCATGGATGACAGCCTTCCTCATTTACGGAGAAAAATAAGGAGGAACTTATTTAAATACTCTTTCAAGATTTATTGAGGTTAGACTGACGCACGCTAGATCGAGACTGAATGTATTTTATTTTATTTTGAAATACTTTAACTGTAAGACAATAAAATATTATATATTTTTTATTTCGAGGAGTAATTAAGTTTTTGATCGGTATGTAGATCGATATGTGGTTGTATATTCCGCGAGAATATTAAAAACAATCAGAAGTGGCTTGACAGGTGAACTATGTAAAATTAAATAAATATAATTTAGTAATTTCATGTGGGTACATTAAATTCTCTGAGCTTTTGTATGCTCCAGATTGTAAAAAGAATATGAAGATTTTATTGACTGCTCATTTGACACCTTGTAAGTACTTAATAAATTTAATTCAAAATACTTTTATATCATTAAATTGAAAGGTTCGGCTGTCTAAGATGAGTAATCCAAGTTGAGCTCCTCTAATTTCCTTCTTGTAATGTTAGAATATTAATTCGGTAAGAGTTCCTAATTCCAATTGCGTTCTATTTCCAATTTCATTTGATAAATTTATGTTACTTTAGTGGGTTAAAAAGCATAGATATTCTGAAACACAACTGTGTAAAGTGATGTTTAATTGAATGAATCTTTAATTCATATATAGTAATCTTAAATATTTTTATTTAAAGCAAACTAAGTTTGGTAAACTAAAAGTGATATACGGAAGTTAGGCCAAGTAATAAAAAAAAACACAAACATTATAATACTAAAATGTTAATATAAATATAAATCATTTATTTCAAGCTTCGAGTCCAATTTGTTAGTTAAAGAAATTAACCAATGTTATACAAATTATTGAATACTGTACAATGTACACGGCTTTATTTGCCGTGCAATCAAAATGTAGATGACGTTTCGAAGGTTACCGCATCAGAAGGAGATTACCCTTAATTTCCGTTATTTACCTGAAAAAAATCTGTAATCTGTTGAAACTGATCACTGAAAATTTTCAGTCAGTTTAAATAAGGTATAATTTTTTATTGTATCGTCGTGTTCTGTATAAAATATAAGCAGGCAGATTTCTATCAAACTAGAGCCCTTTTTTCATCCTCGCTTTGATTTTCGTCATTTTTGAGGATCGTTATCGAATTGTTGCCGAGTGTAGAGCATTATAGAAAGTACTGTCGAGTGTATGGCGAGTTGACGCTGTCCCTGTCCTGCGCACATGGCTTTAAACATAATAATATTCTGCTTTATTCAATACTTAATAAGATCGTAACCTCATTTACTAATGCTCTCAATTTAATCGGTAGATATAGATTTATATATATATATAAAAGAAGGCAGAGTCAGGAGGAAAATGAAACGAGTGTTGGACCCCACTTAGTATTTTACCGTCTGTCGATTTATCTTGTAACGAATTAGAGCGTGAATTTATTAATTCCCATTTGCTCGTATTTCTACTCATAATATCTCAGGATAATATTCAGAAAAATAAAGTGTAGAAAACCGCTTTGACAATGATTGCTCTCAACAAATAATTACTTGGATTTTCGGTTTCATCTCCTATCTGAAGTACCTATTTCAAAGTAATCCTGAAAAATGTTTATTTAGAGATAAATACAGATGTACTCTAATAATACATATTCTGTATTGAGCCATGCTTTATAATGGTGGTTAAGGTTGCGATTAATTTCTTAAATAATATCTCTCACTATTTCATTTCTGTAAGTTATTATGTAATAGTAGTTACGGACATAAATTAAGTATGTATCTATATCCTGAGTAAACCTACTGTATTTATATGTTCCGTTACTTTGTAAAGTGAAAATCCGATATGATATTAAGCACAATGTTAATTTTATATACTGTTATGTGTGTTATGATTATATTTAAGAACTGATGTGACCTACATGGTCCAACCGCTCGCCAAGCGGGAGTATTTACCTCTACTATGAAACTTTGAGCAGGTAGGACTTTTCTGAAATAGAGGTGTATCAGTAAAATACATTTAATTTTTGATTGCACTGTAAAACAAAACATATATGTTTGTAATACTAATACATAATGATTAAAAAAGTACTTGGGTAACGGCCGCGTACCGGGAGACGCAGTGTTAGTAGGCCTCGCTCAATGTGGACTAACTTTCTACATATGATATTCTTATATTTTTAATGTAGATACGCCGTGATATAATTACTCTACAAATATGATGTTTTGTTACTACTCGAATAGAATACATAGAAGTATTTACTGGAAATTCTCCAATTGCAATTAGGGTTCCATTCAATATTTTGTCATGCGTTAGAGCTTAATGAGATTGTATTGATGTTAAGCCCTATGTCATTTTCAATCATAAAACCTTTCACAATAGTGATATCTTTAATAACTAATACAGGAAAACCTGAAAAAGATGAAACTTCAAAACAATAAGGTATGACAACTTTATTTTGTTTTATAAATGATAAAGAAATATTGCAGAAGCAATATCTCCAATCAATATTTTCTCAGATATTTCGATGTATTTCAGGAGCTGTTACAAGTCGCCCGAAAATGATCAATAGAAAATATTCAATTGAAAGTACTCATATAACGTCACATAAGGCCGCCAAAATATATGAGCGCATAGACATAATTTATGATATCTTTGTAATTTATACGTTTACATGCATAGTCAGTCGGTATTAATGTTTATAACAAATTCTTGTAGTTTACACCCCCATTTGAGGTAAACTAAGTAATATATGTATCTGTACACTTACCGCTTCTGGCTTATTACATAAAGTAAGATAGCAGCGAAATGCATCACACGGTTACGGCAGGCGCTCTTCTCTATAATGTAACGAACGGAAATATAATGTGTACCTTGAAACCTAGTGCAGAATTCACTATAAACGAAACTTAAACGAAATTTTTGTAGTTTAAAAAATCTTTAACCTAAGTATTTTTTGACTTCTTTGTGACAATCTGTTTCAAGGTTTCCTAGTGAAGATTGCTTATAAGGCTGCATTTTGCGAATTATATATTTATATTTTCTGATATACAGTTATTGTTTTTAATAGTTAAACCCCATTTGATTCATTTATATCTTGTTTTAGAAACACAATTCACGGCGCGTTAATTAGGTAGGGTTTTAGTGTCGCTCTAAATTTCGCCCACAACAATTATTTTAGTAGGAAGGACATTGGGTGAACCAAAATAGTCCTGTCCGTAATCATAGACCCGTCCGAGTATAACCGAGCACGATCGTTTTCGATCACTGACTCCAGCAAATACTTATAGTTAGGAACCTTTTCACGTATGAGGCCGAACTTATAAGCTAACTCGAGATGGATAATTTTGCCTGCTTAGTTATGTCGGTGTAAATTTTAGGTATCAGCCAGTACAGGACACCCAGAAGCCTTTATATGCCTGAGTGATTCTCCGAGCTGGAGACAGGTTCTACATATGTCCTCTGTCCCATCATTTTGGTAGTTACGGGTCATGATGACTTGGTTTTGTATTGCACAGACAAACCCTTCGGTTTCCCCAAAGAGGTCGCCGAAGCGCTGCCTATGCACGGAACTCTTCAAATCTACGTGACGCTCGTGAAGAGCCTTGAAGAACCTTCCGTGCAACTCCTTCTCCCGCCAGGCGGCTTTTCGGTCAGAGGTACGAAGCATTGCCAGCTTTCGCCTCAGCTCTGTGGCCAACGAGAGAGATATATATTATATGATATTATATATATAAATTATATCATATTATATTATATTAATATTGGGTGATACTTATTATATAATTGTACTATTTTGAGTGTAGCTCCTACATTGCTTCGACCGTCTTAGAATCTGTGTGTATTAGAACCTATAAGTAACAATATAGTTCTGTCAAATGAGAATGTAGTTACCAAAACGTGAGTTCATATAAGACCTCATCCCAATGTGAACAAGAAAACTGGCAAATTGAAAGTACAGCCAACAGTAAAAGTTAATGATTATCTATCTTAAAAGTAACAGAAGGTCTGAGTTGTTTTTTTTAATTTCAGTATTTTCCTAAACTGCTTAAGACCTTCTATAGACGTTAATACTCGCATAAGTAAAAGACATAGGCATTTAACAGTCAATTGAATCATTAGTTTGTTACCCACTATTTCTTTGACTTATACAATTTACTTCTATGAACCGTACCGTATTTCTGTAACCTTTTCTACCTTTCTCATTACAGCTAATTTTGTCCCAGTGAAACTCGATTATTTATAATATGTTCCTCAAATAAACTACCTAATTTGTCTTTCTACCTCCACTTGTGAGATTAAGTTTGTTTAGTTGTTGTACCCTGTCATGTTACAAACTCCGTGGTTTAAGCCAACCAAACATGTAAGTACAGCTGCGTTGAATTATTTTGGTCAATATTAAATATAATAACTGTGTCTCGCTTACGTTTCACTAACTGAAACTGAATGGTTCATAATATGTTGATAAATATCCTTATAAATGTTATAAGGATGCTTACAACAAATAAGCGAAACACATTCAACTGATAAGCGCGCTAATTTGAAGAGTTCCTCGGTTTGAGATACTTGGCTCACGGATTTAACTAACCTATCCTAGACAAAAAATGTTGTCTTGACAGTCATTCCAGATATAAGTTTTATAAAAAATTTGCTCAAGTTGTGATGATTTGTAAGTTGTACACATATGCGATAATCCTAAGCATTAGTAAGAAAAATATTGTACGCTTCCAAATAAAATTGGTAATAATGTAATAATAATTGAACTAAGTTCTCTTTTTATAAACGCATTTTTCACGCGTTTTTCTTTGGCTCGTTCTCGCCGAATATTAGGAAAATATATAAAAATATGTTCACGTGAACGTAAACCATCCGCGTCAGCGTCGATTTACGACGATAACATGCTACCTCAATTGTACACGCGTATTCTTGCTCAAAGTATATTAAATAATATGATATAGGTACTCATACCCTTATTCTGTTGTGTGCTTTTATCACACAACAAGAAGTAATAAAATATGTGTATTCTTTTCTTTATTGAGATAAAGATAAGTCACTCTTTCATGGGAAAATGTATACACATTTATAACAAAGTCCCGCCAAATAAAACTTAACTGCCTTTACACAAATTTATATATGTTAAACAAAATTATATAAAAAAGGCTAAGATAAGGTTCATGAATGATAAGAATACGGAGATAAATTGAATCATTGAAATTTGTCCACGTATCTTTCTTTAATTTATAGTTTATATATATATTACTATAGTTTGTATAATAAAACTTTTATTGTATTTTTTTTTCATTTTTGTGAAAATGTTAAAAACATTATTTCATCCGCTTTTACATTCTTAGTTTTATTATTGATTGATGATTATAACATTTTTAAAGAATTCTCAATGACGTGTAAAGGGAGGAACAAATCTTTCCTATTTTTCAAGATTCCCAGTAGATTTACTAAGCACTGGCTTAGATTGACGTTTAATAATATATATACCAAAGTTGAATAAAATATTTTGACTTTGAAAAACTTAGGTGCAGATCTCTGCTTAGCTGTTTTATGTTCACAATTATTTTTTCTCTACTCAATTCGACATTTATTTATGTAGTCGTTGTGGAAATTCACATTCAAGTTCAAAAAGACTTAATGTTGGTTTTTTATAACGGTATACTTATATACTGACGTTCCGAACTCACCATCCACGAACTCATCGGTCCCTAAGAGGGAACATTAATGAAGGCCCTTAAAGTCCTTATTTGATTGGCACTAGATGAAGGAACTTCGAAGGCCTTAGAGGAACCTGACTGCTTCTGCCAAGTTTGATTTATCGATCTTTCCCCGAAAACACGTCATTGTTCCCATTATTTGCCCGCACTTTAACGTTAATTTGGAACAATGTATTGCAATAATCATTGTTACTTAGTATAATAACGTTTCATAATTATCTTCTACTTCGAAATTATCAGACCTAAGTGTATTCAATAAATGCGTTGCTTCATTATATAATTAATATGTAGATTGATAGGTAATTTTGAGTCCATTAATACAAAGATCTCTTATTCTGACTACTCTGTTAAAACTATTTTTTATGATTTCCTAATCAACATCATCATGGACAGATGTTGAAACCGGGCGATTAAGATAAAGTTTCTATAAGAATATTGCCTATTAATCACTTAACTTCTGCACTATTGAACGACAAGGTTTTGAAGGCACAGAGAGCCCTTCAAGACAAGAGGCCTTTGTCACTTAGCAAATAAAGGAATAGCAGCATAACAACACATTAACAGTTAACATGAGCTAACATTTTCCAATGAGCAATAGCGAATAACGAAAATTTTTAGTGTATGAATAATTTCTTCACTACAAAATTTTATATGCTACCCATACTGTATTACCTGCCATATTTAATATATTTTTATGTTGATATTATAGTGCAAGTCATATCTTTTATCGGTATTCATACATAATCAGGTAACAAAAATTACATCTAATATTTTTTACTAAATCTTTGAATCTACATTTTGTTTTCTTCTTGAATTTGGCTTCCAATAACAAGTGAAACATTTTCCAATTCCTTATGTAATTGCCAAAACAAATGCTTACTTCAAACGCCGATCTCAAATAAGTAAAATGTCAAATTTTGCTGTCAAATTCCTTTACCTGTCCGACATCGCTAGGAATAATTATTCAACAACAAATCAGATTTCTTTTTACTTACATATTTTTCTGCCTCTAAGCCCCGGAGATGTTTAGTGAGGGTAATTTGTGAAATATTTTTCATGTTATGTTATTTCTTAGACTTAATTGAATAATAAACAAAACTAAAACCCGACTTCAGTTTCTATTATTTCAAGACAATACTTAACACCAACCCAAAAAAAATAATTTAAAATTGGATAACTTCTTACATTTAATCATTTTTTCTTAGTGTCTTGAAGTGGGTTTGAATACAGTTTTTTTAATAATTTGATTAAAATGAAATTATATGAAACGTTTTATTTGCCATAAATAGGCATACAGCATAGGATTAGTTGTTCATTCTTTACATATGCACTTAAACCTATTTAGTCATTCTATATTTCATTATATTATTCAAATAGCATGCAATTATAATGATATGAATATAATTTAACTGTGTTAAATGTAAAATAAGTTAATAGATTGATATATTATTATTAATAGAGGTTTCTTTATAACGCTACAAAATATTAAAAGTCCTGATAGTAGTAAGCGGTTACCATCGCCTATAGACACTAGCAATATCAAAGAATCCCTGGTTCGTTAACTTATTATAGGTGCAAGCGAACCTAAAACATTACATTTTCTTTTAAAGAGTCAGTCGTCAGTTTTACAAGCTGTTCATTAAGGCTTCCTCCATGAATTTGTTAAGTAACTTGAATAAATAAATAGGTTTATACCAATTATAAACGACCCAAAAATTTTCTTCCTTTCTAGAGGCTTTTTATAAAAAAATACCAATTCTTCTAACGAAACACAAACAAAGTTACATAAATTAAATTAACGAACCCCTGCTGTTTCGCATCCCTTCTAACTGTCGTATTGTGCTCGAAATTTAAATATGGACGATTTGTTCAGTAAGATGCTTTCAATGCTTTATGACAAAGTTATCATTTCACGTCTTGTACTACGTGTACATAATATTAATCGTTATTCATTATAACAAGAGAATTTAGTGTTATGGAAAGTACAAACCATTACCAAAACCTACTTACACGTTACTTGTTTAAAAAAATATAAATTTAGTCAGTATTTTACTATTTTATTTGATTTGTTAGACTAGGTTTGATAGGTAATATTTAGTGGACTGTAATGTGGAAGTAAAGAAACACGAGTATAAAACCAAGTATAATTTAATTAAAACAGAAAAGATAAAACAGATCAACACACTATTGATACAATCAATCTACGTCTACCAAGACAACGTCAAAAAATATAATAATGAAACATACATTTATAAAAAGAGGTTTATGGATGCCAGCCAGTCGCTAACGAGGTTAGTTTGGTAAACAGTCATAAACCCATATTATGCACTAAAATATGAACTATATTTGATTCCAATTTCTTACTGCCCACACTCAGTGTATGTACTGATTTCACTACTAAAGAGGTCCAGTTTTAGTACAGAGCGGTCAGTTTCAGTCAGGCACCCTTTTATTTCTAGCAAGAAAGTATTCAAATTATAAATTAATGTGGCAGTTAATTTCAATTACAATCATAGCTACAGTAGTTATGAATTTGCCTTCGTCATGAATTTGCTTTGAGTATGTTAAAATCCTGAAACCAAAAGTTGAAGTTCTGGAAAGTTTCGGTAAAAATAATATTTTTATCATAAAATTCACAAAAGAAATCATTCATTAAACATCTAGAATAGGTTGAATTTTCGAAATAACTGAGTATTAAAAATAAACGTTTTTCGTTATCAGAAAAATAAAGTATAAAAGTTTTTGTTTGATTAAAATATCTCGAATATATACTGACTGCATAACTTATACAAGGTACCAATGGGCTTATAAGTTTTCAGATTATACGTAAATGACCTGAATTTAATTTTGTCACTATTGTTATTAATTTAGAATTTAAGTTACTTACTATTATATTTCAAAACCCTATTCGATTAGTCTTAATGATTAAGAAGAAGAACATAATTTGTGTATTTAAATATTTCCATTGCCTTGTTTCAGGGAACCCGCGGAACAAATGTGTGCTCCAGCCAGGCCACAGTCTTATGGACTGGATCCGACTGGGCAATTCCGGAAAAGACCTGACTGGTGTAGGAGGTCGCATGCGATCAGTATCACCGCATGAACTAGCTACACACAATACAACTGGTTTGTATTATTGTATTTATTTGACATTTTAACCCTTTTTTAGTTAAATACTTTTTCTTCACATTTGTCTAAATAACAATCTCAATAATATTATTCACGACAAAACTTACGAAAGGTACTAAATCTTTCCGTGTTCAATTTCAGACGACGCTTGGTTAGCTATTCGAGGCCGAGTTTACAACATAACGCACTATTTACCTTATCACCCGGGAGGTAAGAACCATTTCAAATAATAATAGTTTCCCACTTGCTTTTATTCTAAGTGGTGTATGATAAAAAAATGGTGTTTTATAGGTCCTGAGGAATTGATGAAAGGGGCGGGTATAGACGCAACGCAGTTATTTGATAAAGTACACCCGTGGGTAAATTTTGATTCCCTCTTAGCAAAATGTCTCGTAGGACCATTGCGTTTTAACTTACCCGATGCAGATGAACTATTCCATACTTCCAACACTTCGCCAAAGTCTGATCGTCTCAGAGAACCATCTAAAGCACAGGAACTAGTTAGAAAATCTATGGAAAATTTAGCTAATTGTATCACTCCAGTAAGAAAAAAAATATCTTCGAAGAGTGAAGAGAATGTTAAATTTAGTCCACCAAGCAAAATTATGCAAAGTTTAATACAATCAAGTGATTTACCTGTTACAATAAGTCGTGCAGCAGGATCGAGCTTGAAAACAGTGGAAAATAATGAGATACCGCCGCTACGGTATGACTGGATTCAAACATCTATGAGGTTAACGATATCTGTGTATACTGGAGCTTTAGCAAACCCAGGTGGGAGCGTAAGGATTACAGAGGGTGTCTTACTAATTGAAGTGGCGAATAGTGGTTGGCTCAGAACGCTCAAATTAGTGCCCGAAGCGAAATTACAGCCGCCCTTACAATTACGCGTCTACGCGGAAAGTGGAAAAATAGACGTAAGTAAGATAGGTAATTGAATACTTAATGCAAACATTAGATCGTGATTTCATCTAAACTTGAAACTGTAGTTACGGTGTCAACAAAATAATGGATAAGAATTTTATGTAATGTAATTTGATGTAAGTAAATCAAATTCATATTTTTTGTGTATTTATAGTCTGAAAATTCTGTTTCCACAGGTTATTGTTCAAAAATTAGAACCGCAAGTTTGGAAAGGGTTCGGCCAAGTGACACTAAGTGAAGCAGCCCCAGTGTCATCTCCACGTACAGTTGAATGCCGTGTAGCTGCCATAAGCACTGTCACACACGACACTATAATATTAGCATTGCAACCATTCTCCGGTCCCGTAGTAGTACCAATAGGACATCACGTAAGAGTACATATGACAGTTTCAGGTAAGATTTGCAATGCGGATATTTAGTTAATTGAGACGAAATACACCACATCACATGCGTATACTCTTATTTATCAATTGTAAATAATTAATATTGAACAACCAATCAGAATGCTTGCTTTATAATGATAATAATCCTAAACTTGTAGGTGCCGAATGTGTACGCTCATATACTCCTGTGGGTGATGGTTGGGGTCCCCTGAATGACCAAACTGCTATAATGCTGGCCGTCAAGAAATACCATTCTGGTTCACTGTCACCTCATCTGACTGCACTTGGAGTTGATGATATAGTCACCCTATCTGGACCATATGGCAACTTTGAACTACAAAGGGTAAATTTAGATTTAATATCACATTACAATCCTAGTTTCAAATTCCTTAAAACCGTATATACTTACGTGTTATGACAGATAGATCTTAATTTTACTTATACGTCATGAGAGAATGGGAAACCTTTAGAATCAGGTCCACTGAATATACTTATACATAAATTATACAAATATATTATGAGGATAATTGGTGCAGTGGTCCGAGAGCTCTAGGATTGATCACGACAACAAAGCATCTTTTGTCGTGATTGGTTCCTTGATGAGCCAATGCAAATTTTGTATATCACTCACCGTATTCTTGAAGGGACGTTATGTTATTGCTTCCGGACTGTCCCGGTTGGTACGGCAACTGCGCATTGGGCCAGCGTGGCAGTGTTGTGGCCCCAAATGAGTTTCTACCAGCAAGAAGGCATATGTACTTGAATATATATCTAGATAAAATGATCGATCTTCTATTTTGTTTCCTTATCTTAAAGATTTAAATTTAAGAACTAATTGGGTCTTTATAAGATCTTACTTCCTAGACTATTGTGTAGTCGAAATGCTTTTTTGCTCTTTATTTAACTTAGGGAATACTGTTTGTCAGTCAGTAAACAAATGCAAATTATTAAGTATGTACTTTACTATCTAAAATAATGTTCTCTCTAATGTAAAAAATAGTAAATAATCACATAATTTATATTATAACCATTGACGAATCATCTGCACCATATCGCAAACAAGTTCAGATGTATCCGATTCAGGGTTCTTTGCTATGCTCCTATATATACATTTATGTTTAACTGATTCGGCAACAACTGCAGAGTCGAAATGTGAATCAGTCAGTAAAATTATTTCTTTTGTTAACAGTTAAGAACAGTAAAGAAATTGTATTTATTAGCGGCGGGGACAGGTGTAACACCGATGTTGGGACTTTTGAAGTTCATGCTTTCAAGATCTAATCCTAAATGGTATGTAACTTAATGTTCATTTTATTATTCACATTAATAAGATGAAATATTTTTTTATTTGACAACGAATAAACTGTTCGATTAAAAAAGTTTCGCTTTCGACATTAACAAAGTAAACACATCGCCTTAATGAGGTAATATCTATGCATAAAACAACCAGAAGGGTACCTTGATACTGGCTTACCACCATATAACTCTTCCAGTATCCTCGTTTAAATCATAAGCTTATCGGCAACAAAACAAGACTGAGCCAGTTAAGCCTGAACCATAGAGGGAGTGAAGTTACATGTAACTAGCAAAGGGAAAACTTTAAGCTCCTTTCAAGAGGCAATTTACATAATTGTTCTTGCGAAAATCATTACAAATATATTAATTTATGTAATTATTAAACTCGGTGTAAATGTTTTTGTTTATTATTATTAATAATATGTGGTTTTGAGTCAAGCTACAAGTATTTTAATAAAATATTTAAATATGATGGGCATGTTATATGAAAGCAAATTAAAAGTAATAATACAATAAAGGTTATATTATTTTGGAATTACTCTTTTAATTATTATATAATTGATAGGATTTGTAATAACTTGGATGTTAAGATGAATCAATAGTTGCTCTTTATTTATTTCAGTGACAGTGCGCATTTGATCTTCTTCAACAAAACCGAAGCCGACATTCTTTTCAACAACTCTTTTGAAACAATAGCTAAAGACGACACCAGGTAAAACAACTTTGAAATTAAAGGCTTTGGTGCTTTCTATACTTCTTGTTTATTGTTGATATTACATTAGCTAGTTTCTTTCTAAGTCGCTATAAAGCTTGCATGGTTATGTATTAGCAAAACCAGAAGGACCCATAATTGTAATGTCAATGTGGATGAACTTCGGCTGATGATAGAAACGTCACACTGCCACGCATATGGCCAAATGGCCTTGATACTAGAAAAAATATCTTATATCTGTAAAGCACTTGAAAAACAATGTACAAGCAAGGTATAAGCAATGTACAAATAAACAAAAAAAAATAACAGTAACTATCATATTTAGTACTTTGTCTTTAATCCTGTCCATCCTAAGGTTACCTGGAAGAGATCGCTTTTAGAGAAAAGGTCGCCCTTTGTACAAAATTAGTTAAGTTTTTTTGTGTCTTTCTCTTCTTGAATTGGCTGATGTACAATAAAGATATATTCTATTCTATTTAGTTAAAGACGGGTAAGACGTATAGACAGTACATTAAAGGCACCTACCTACGGGATTAAACAATACATTTTCTTTCAGGTTTACCATCACAAACGTTCTATCAGACGCGAAGCCTACTTGGACTGGCCACAAAGGACGTATAAGCTACGAACTGCTTTCTAAAGTTTTAGGAAAAGAAAGCTTCAAATGTGACGAACAAAGCTCACACTTTTTCGTATTATGTGGACCTACGGAATTCACGCAAACCGGCCTACAAATATTAAATGAGTTTTCGGTAAAAGACGATTGTGTACATGCTTTTATGGGTTGATATGAAAATAGCTTTTAGATGCAAGGCGTGTTAATGGTATAAATAAATATCTGTGCTCGTATGGTCAGTAGATATGTATAGTATTTAATGTTCAATGATGATAAATATTTTTCAAATAGGTCACTTGATTATTTAAAAGACATGTAACATATTAAAAAAATGTATTATACTTAAACAGAAAGATACTTAGTTATTCTAAGAGAACTCGAGAAAAAATCTATATGCTCTAGTTGTAGGTAAAATATATTTATTGTAAAAAGTCCCGTGAGTGAGAAAACTAAATAAATACTTACCTACAAATTGCGTAGTTAAGTACTTCTAATAATCTGTTTCATATAATTGTCTTGTGTAAGTTAGCTACGTAAGAGATAATTAAACATATGGCCAAACATTCTGTAGTTGATGAAGACAAAAAATACGCATGTAGATTCTTTAAATTTTAAAACGTGATAAAATCTATTAGTTAATAAATATTGAGTGAAATTTGTGATCTTAAGATTATAGTCCGATCCTAACTACACTTTGTGGTAAAACTTTTCAAGTAGAATACTTCATTAAATAATGTTATATATATTAAACCAGACACTATTTACTGAATATCTAGGTTGATATATACCACATATCTTGTTTGAATTCAAAAATCAATAAGATAATTTAAAAGGGATGTGTTACATAAAATATAAATAGTCGAGATCAGTAGAAAGGTAGGTAGATGATCTGTTTTAATCCTAATTCAATATAATATTTACTGACCTAATATACTTTACACGATTAAAAAGTTTATCTATAAAATACCACATGCCTAATTCTAGGTCACGTAATATATCAAATAAATTATGGGAAAGGAAAACAAAACTTTGGTAAGTTGGAATTTACAGAAAAGAATTACACTTATTAGTAGATAATCACTAAATATTCCATCCATTCTTTATAAAAACTATATCAAGTCCATATTAGACTACTAGATACATTAATTCTTTCTTATCTCAACTATCACACTACATTGTTGATTTTAACAGACAGACCAGCGTTTCTACTATTTTACAAAGGTACATTTATTGCAACAATCAGACTACATTGTAGATTTAACAGACAGACCACGTTTCGAATAATTTAGAAAGAGATATCATTCATTCTTGTCTCAACAATCAGACTACATTGTTGATTTTAGCAGACGCGATTCTTTTATTTAGAAATAAGTGCAGTGTAATTTCAAGTTTTGTAGTTAGAGTAGTTAATTACTAAAATTAAATGCTTTACCGTTAGCTTTGTTGTGTTTACTTTTCTTTTTGGTAATATGCGGTGCCGGTATGGATTTCGACAGCGCCAGCCACTTTTATTTAATGCGATACAAAAAAAAATTTTTTTTTTTATTTATTTAGATTTTATGTTATTCGGGTAAAAAATATTCCTTTTAAATACCGTCCAAATTTCATCATCTTAATCCAAAATGATATTCAATCATTCAAAATTTATTGCATTCATGTAGAAGTTTTTTCGCAATATAAAGAATAAATAAAATATACAAACTTATTTATAAAGATTTATAATTTGTACTAACACATTTATAAGGGTATATGAGAATGCGGCTTTGATTTGAAAATGTAAAATTAACAAAAACCAACTAATCAACAAATTAGAAAAGTAGAAACATTTATGTAATGCGAGAGTGAGTTAAGTTAGAACGTTCATGCTGGCTTCATATTATTATGTTTAGCTGAAAAAGGATACATAGAAAGTAGTTCCCAACAGAAGCCCTGCTGTATTTTTCATACAATTTCACAGCGTATAGACGATATAGACATAGATATAGTTCGATTGAAACTTACAGTTACATCATCTAGGGGTACAGCACGAGAACCGGCTTATTTGTCTTAATTTGCGACCGACATGTGCGGCTTCTGTAACTATTTAACACTTATGAGTTACGAGGCGTCTTTGAATGCCCCAAAAAATATTTCACATATCAATCTGCCATCCTTCAGAAATTTTTAGACTCCTGGCTGGCTTTGGATTGCACCATTGATGCCGATGCCGGCCCGAAGTTACACTTCCACCCCTGGAACCCATCTGATCCCGACCCTGGGGCCTCCGGCGGGATCGTCTTATATTAACTATTAACGTTTCATAAAGCCGTGATAAATCTTGATCCATCATATAAGCTGTTTATTCCGATCTTGTAATAGTTACATTAAATAAGAAAGTCTTCTTTTCATATATTAAACCTGTTTCATTGTATTTTTTATGGTATGAATAGCAACGCTAAAAGTAAGAAGGAATACCTGCATATTTTTAATTTGACTTTGTCTAGTTTTTACCTTTTTATTGTTACCATTTTTCTTGAAACCAGGCTGCTGTTAGGACAGAAACACTTTCCCTATCATTTAATGGGGAATCTCGAATTAAGTCAATATGCCTGTTTTTTGCACTCTATTTAGCGTTGCTGCTGTACCCACCTTTCTAAGAATATTATTCTCTATATATTTACTGGTACAGTCGTTATCAGATACGTAGTTCTGATCAGTTTAAAATGTCAATAATTTCGGTACACTGCAATTAATAGTAATAGAATTTAAAATTAAGTTTCAAATATTAATTGTAGTTGACACTAAACATCTGAAAATTAATAAATACTTGTCTAGAATTTTTACACACCCGATTCACCAAAAATGTCTGAACACTACCTTAATCTTAACCTTATGTGTATATTCGCAGATAAACACGGAAACTTTTTTATTATTATTAAAAAACATATTGATGTTTTGTATTTATAAATGATTGTAAGACAATGAACCGATTACTATTGTTTCTTTCTTTCTATTATAACAGTTAAAACAACTTCGTCGACAATGCAAAAGAATATTTGTGAAGATACAGAAGACATAAGTGTTCAGATATTTTTAAAGACTTAAATATACCGAAAATTGTCATGTACCTGCTCAGATATTTAAAAAGAAATAATGTTCAGATATTCATGGTACTTTGTAGTGTAAGGAATTAATTGAAAATTCGCTTACCTTATCTGGTACAATATATCGTATTACGACCTTACCCTGTACCTTGAAATTCCTGTAACGAATATATTACAGTGGATTATTGATGTAATTTTAGATATGGTAATTAAATTTAATATTGTATCTTATTATTATATTAAACTTTATCTTGTATCTTATTATTAAATTAAAAATGAGAAGTATATCAAGTGCCTACATTCCAGGTAAATTTAATAATGATTTTCATTTAATATTGAGTGTTGTTAATTTTGAATAAATAGTCATACAAATGGAAGTGTTTTATTTATGAATGCGATACAATAAAAATTTACCTAATTCTGACCAAAATCCAATCCAAACGATTCCAACATATCAGACATAATCAACTTTTCATTATCTTGGCATTATACAACGTTTAAAACTGTAAAATAAATTTTTGATTTTTTATTACATATTAGTGTATATGCGACTATGGTAACAGATTAGGTATAAGTAAAGAAAACAAAAAAACGTAATATCGAAGGAACGTTATTATTATACAACAAAATATCACTATTGTACAAAATTTTAATTAATTGCTTGGACAATCCGTGATTCAATGCACCGCACCCCTGTAGCACAACTTAAACGCAATGACCACTAAAACAATTGCACGATAGTTTATTAATAACAGATTTATTTATGCATTATAAGTATAAAAAATTCTGTCGCAAACGACTTCCACTGCGTAACTTTAACATTCGAAAATAATTTTATGCCGAAAATTGTAAAACAAAATATCATTTCAGTCACGTATTATTACATGAGCGCTTTTAAATATCACTTGTTATATTTTGGGCTTTTCTTAACATCGGTAAAACGAACACAATTAAAATGCAAGTTACTTAACTATTCTTTCAACAGTTGGCAGCATAGACTAATATGGTGGTCTACTAAATAGGAACAAGCCTTTTAATCCGCGACAAACGCACTAGTAGGCCGACTAGATCCTTGGGGGAGGCCTATGTCCAGCAATGGGCGTCTCTCGACTGACAAAAGCTAAGGTTTTGTTTACACTACGCTTACAATAGTTCGTTCAGTCAGTTAAGTTTGGCAGCTTGCTTTGACTCAATAACGGAATGAGTATTCACAAATACCTACGTCTCCAAGAAATCTTTTTTAATAGCGAGAAGCAACTCTAACTTCCAAAGAAGTCAAAGAGTATTTACGACAACGTATAAGAGTGGTGTAATAGGTACGCCGATGTTCTAGATATTTTGTGATAAAAACCAGTTCCATTCTATCCCATTAGCGAGATACAATCTACCACACGGGGTAAAGGAATACAAAAATTTTTTTAACACGAATTAAGTTGAATTAGCTGGCTTTCCTTTATATCTTCTAGGTTAAAAAATACCATAGAAACTTACGTAGCATTTTATATGGAGTGGAAACAAAAACACACAAGGGCAAAATACGTGATCACTGGAGATTTTTATCTTCATGACCTATGAAACAAATAAATCGGTTTTTTTTATACTATAAATATATCCAATATATCCAAGACGTATATAGCTCCTTAGACATGCGCTGATAATATTATATATAATTACCAATTAAAAATAAAATGCAACATTGCAGACTTAAAAGGCACCTTTTAACGCGTCTTTCAAAAGAGCCTTAATATGTCATGCCCTCTTTTGAAGCGGTTCTTTTCTTTTGGCCGTGGATGGCCTTCGGAGCTTTTAGAATATTTAAATGACGAGAAGCATGGTGGCTCCTCAAGCCTTATTGGCGATTTGACTACTGAAGATTGCTAATCGACAGACATCACCTTTAGGAGAGTTGTCCTGCCGTCAGTTAGAATATCCAAGATGAACCATGCGGGTAATAAGGGGAGGAATAAGGGGCCTGTATACAATTCCACGCTCTGGATGTGCATCAAAGAAAGGGGTCACTAAATCTTTACGAATAATGTTGAGGTAGAGACAGTGCATTGATGGCTACGCACCAGCACGTGTGGTCCTGCCGATTCTTGTAATTTTTATTCCCCAATTACCCTATGTTTACTGTACAAAAGAACATTAACGCTGTGCTGAGATCAAGCATAAAAAAGAAAAGCGAAAACCAATTGTCCTGCTTACTTTATCATGCCTTTAACTTAATAACCTTTTTACGTTACGCAAGCATACTATTTCTGTCCCACATTGAGCCTCATTCTAAAACACACACATCTATTTAAATTTAAGTGCTGTGCTATGCTTTTTTCAATATGATTACAAAAAGGACAGCTATCAATGACATTTTTAAAGGTACGTTAATTTTCGACCTTAATAAATATATTACATGTTGGTTTTATAAAGAATTCTTATATTCACCTTCATGTCGAAAATTACCTATGGTTTTTTTACAGTTCTAAATATCTTTAGCTTTTCATAATGAAATAATAGGATATATCGAACTAGAATTTAGTGTATCGTCAGAATTAAGTCTACTATACATGAAAAACTAATCTTCTTCTATGTCAGTCTAGCGTGCCATTTTCGGAACAAGTTTTTTCAGTAAAGTGACACATTTTTCAAATCAAAACCGTTCTTACTTTTGTAATAAGTCATTTTGATCTTGACCGTTGAATAATATTGTTATCCGTTCTGTTATACACCTAAAAAGATAATAAATTTGTTGTACCTGATACCACTATAATTTTAAGTGTATGGAAACAAACATTTTAACATTTTTCCTCTTAAAATACGAGATTGACCAAATTATTACTATATTTTATACTAATATTATCTATAACGTAACTTATAACTTCACCCTGATATATTTTTTTTAATTATTTAATGAAAGTATAACACCAGATAAAAATACTTATAAAATGTTATGTAATTATTATACGTCTTGTCTTTTAAATTAGGTTACATGTTGGACTTTAGACAATTATATTTTTATAAGGAATATTCATTATTCAAATGAATATTCCTATTTGTGTGTAAATCTGAGTAATTGTCGTGTTTTTTTGACATTCTCTGAAACTAAATTTCAATGATCAACCTCCCTTTAATATTACTACGCTATAAAATTAATAAAAAGTTTTAACATCTCAAGTTTGTTGACATTTTTAAATCTTGCGGAGGCAATGATGTTTTAAAAATTGCCATTACCAATTTTCTTGTTAGATTGTAATAAGAGGAAGGTACTATACTCAAATGAAGCTATAGTTAGTGCGGAACTAAATCAGGCCAAAGATAATTCGTAATCTGCACCGATTTTCATCGATTATTTTATGTATATTATCATAATAAGATTCCCTAAATATTAAGTAAAACTATAACTAAATACACATTTAACGAAATAAAATTGTTTTTTATTTAAAAAGAACGATATAGGTGTAGGAACCTAGATATCTTAAGTGGCAGTTATACACCAAAATTTGAAACGTTAAAACTATCATTGATTACAGCACGTTTTATACTAGAATCAAAAATTCAACATAACGTGATCAATATTGACAAAAATGAACTTACAAATGGAAATAAAATTATTAATCTTTCAGTTAAGAATAAAATTTTAATTATTAACAACCTAGCCATAAAAACGCAAAACTAACATGTTTTAAGTGCTTCCATAACTGCAAGACAAATGAATAATGGTCCAATTAATACTTTTAAGCACAAAATAAAAATTATTTTATGGTCTTGCTAAAATTATTACAGTAAATAAATATCTGCTTTTTGAATAAACAATTCTTGATGTATCACAAATAAAACTTTATAATTTATCTTATATATGTATATTTAAATCAATAGCCTAGTACAATTGCCGTCATTGGGTAGGTAGCAGTCTAACGTTTCTAATATTTAAACTAAGTGTTTATTTGATTTTTGGTAAATTACATCCAAATGATAACAATACTTAATTGTTTTCCACATAAATTTAATGACTTGAACATAATAGTGAATTTCTGTAACGAGAAACCTTTCAGTAAATAGTTCAATATGAATTTACAACAGAAAGTATATATATACCACTCAATTCTCATTAATTTCACACACAATTTGATATTAACATAGGAGTCTATAGTTGTCTCATAAATGAATACACAACACGATTAGGTACCATTTAGTACAAAAAAATGTTTTCCCTTTTTAATATAGCTTTAAACATACAACAGACTCAGTTCAAGGATTGCGACTGAATTATAACAGAAGTGTTAACATAAATACTAATCAATTTTAAATTTTTTTTCTTATTTAGAAGACACCATTCCTTATCCCATTCTTAACTTAACCAACAGGCAAGTAGAAGTCTACACAAATTCCTAACCTAATGAAGACGGTCAAGGTCTACTTAGCTACTGATATAAATTAAGATAGTAATGTATGTTCGCTCTGAATGTGACTTCACTTTAGTCACTTGATTCCGCAATATGTCTAAAAGAGATCTAGGAAATTTTATAATCCCAAAAACGTTGTAAAACGTAATTTATTTATTAATTTTATTGCTTTTTGATTCATTGAAATCGGTTTTTGACAGTACTGTGCATTTGATACAAAAATTTATTAAGATTGTATTTTTTACTAGTGAAACATGTTGAATCTGGAAATACAATTTAATAATCGAATAAAAATCACTTTGCTACATAAATAAAACTAATAATGTAGTAATTCATGAAGCGCATTGATCTGACTCAAAATTAAACATCTTTTTCTACTACTTTACTATTTCCTACATTCAGAACTTAAAAAGGTAAGATAAGATATTATTGGTCATCCTAAACACAGTATATTGAGTGATGGTAACGACATAGTAACGGCACTATATAAAAACAAATAAAGCAGTGGAATAGCATTTTTATATCGTCTGAATGAATAAATAAAAAGATATATTGAGCCTATAACTTGAAAGAATTTTTAAGATAGCCTCAAAATTAACGGAATTGATAAAGTATTTAAAAAGTAATGTCTACTAGTACTATTCATTAAAACTAATAATTTTTATACAGATTATTTCAAAAATTCTTTCAGGTAATATTTAACGATTAAAAATGACCTCACATCCGAATATAAAACAACATTCAACTGCCCTATAAGGACAAAACATATGAGAGATACTCATTATAAAAATATTATCACTCACTATCTATGTTTCAATCCATCACAGTACCATTAGCATCACTCCATAACTTACAAGATTGACAAGTTCCTTTTGTGTCTATGCGTTCATGTCGTTCACAAATAGCACATCACGGTCTTTGAGACCCACCTCACAAAGGTGAACGGTGCCCCTCATGAGTACCCGTTTGGGGAAGTTTGTCGTGATCTCGAATTCTTCAGGGGATTGAGGGTGACTGAACACAAAGTCATATAAATCCTGGAACAAATGGAATTTGGTTAGCTTTCATAAAAAATGAAATGGTTAATGATGATTCTAAAAAGGAAAATTTGTGTTATCTACCAACAAATTTGCTAAACAAATTAAGGTATTATACTAATTATTTTACTATTAGCTATAAAAACAGAATTACTACAAGTTTAGAAAGTTTTTTTTATAATTTTATCTTGTATTCTAATTTTTTATCTACACACACATATAGATAATGAGATATTTTATTTGGCAATGTTTCACTATATAGACGCATATTCACTGAATTACTCTTAAATTCCATATGTACTATTTTAAAGTAAAACTAAGAAAAGTCCTTTCACTGGTGTCTATAAACCTGAGTTGTGTGAGAAAGCGTGAATCTCCTGGTGAGCCGCTCTCCGCCCGGCAGCCGTATGAGCAGCGCCACAGTGCCGGAGCCGATGGCCGGTTCGGGCGGCAATCGGTCTGCCATAGCTGCGCGCGCTTCCACTAGCTACAAAAACGAAAATATGATTTATATCAAGCTCGAAGGGCACGTATTAGTATGGCTTAAGTGGCGCTATTATCAGCCACTATAGCATAAATAACATGCATTAAAAATGAACCCCACTCCTGAAGACATATGGCTGCTGACTCCAAGCGTACTTAGTAAGTACATCTTGGACGTATTACAGGACAGTAGATATTAGGATAAGGAAAGAACAAAAGTGCTCTGAGAGTCCTGACCATACTAAGATAAGATACAATTCAATCCATTCTAATATAACTTTGAAATTGTTGTAATAATAATCTTGATCATAGCCATTAATAACGATAAAATCTCCATGAAATATAGAGGAAATTAAGAATGAAGTGTTTTTCATACCTCCTGCTTATGTCTCTCTTCTTCCTCCTTCTTGCGCAGACCTTCATTGATTTGTTGTTCCTTGGCCGCTCGGTCTGCAGCACGCCTTCTTTCCTTCTCCTGGTCGGCAGCTAACGACTCTGCATACGCTTCGTCTTGTGCAGCCCGAAGACGTGCTGTTACTTCTCGTTCAACTCTGGTATTTAAATAACGGGTTTCAGACATAAACAGCCTATATATATCTCAAAGCACAAACTTTCCTATATGGGATAAACACATAAGGAGTTTAGGCCATAACACAATAGTAAAATTTAGATGGGGGGAAACCTGACCCTTAAAAATATTATAAATAAGGTAAATTTGGTATTTATTAACACAACCACATAGAAAACATGTTTATAATATATTTTATAATACATTATATAAACATGGCCATAGTATATTATATAATATAGGATAGTATATTATGATATAATTGTAATTTATGTATCCTTTATTTCAAAACTTAAGGCTTATTCTTCAATTTATGTGCAAATAGCATTTTTTTTTATTCAACCCTCTCTTTTCAACTCAAAAGTTCAAAAATTGATCTACTTTAATTATTTATAATTTTTAACAGATGGCTGATATTCTTATCAAAAAGGTATAAATAGATAACTTTTTATAGTAATATCATTTATGATTCTTAATAGTGGACAACATACCTATCAGCCCTGGCAGAAGCAAGATGAGGCTCATTGTCAGTAACTACATGTCGGAGCCTTTGCAGCAGTTGTGCGGCGGAACATGCTCCTTCACTACGTGCTACCACTGTCATGCGATGGTCCCTCACACACACTACACATAAGAGCGGATAACGACGCCCGCCAACAGACTGCGCTACGCGCCATCCCTCAGCAGTATCAACTGAACATCCCCAGAATAGGGCATGTGTATTTATGTATTGAATTACATTGTGGTCTGCTAGAGTTGACCTGTAAAGAAGGAACATTACTACCACTTCTTTTGTATTATTTCAAGAAATAAACATTAATTATAAACAATTATGGAAGCACTTCCAATGAGGATATCTACAGACAAAACTAAACATACAATATTAATATGGTGTTCTACATAAACAAGTGATGAAAAACTTCAAGTAATATGAATATACTAAAAAGATAAAGTCTTCTGATATCTCTTACAACAATTGTGTAATATAAATTTTATTTTTTACTTTATGCCACCATTTAATAATAACATAATATTGAAAACCTAATGTGTATTTTCAAAACACAGAATTGTTTACTAACAAATTTCATTTCACAGTAAATTTTCTTTTTTTCTGTAGTTGTTTAACTTTATTTCTTGTTACTGTATAATATTGTAATCATCACCATATATAACTAATCAAAACCATTTCAAATAATCAAATAGTTTCAAGGAAAAGATGATTTAATTTGCTTAGGTTCCTCAAATAAAATTTTCATTTTACCATTATTTTATTGATTACACTGTTAATCTTAACATGAATAAATGTTAAAAAAAAAGTAAATTTTGAATTGTAATAAGATAGAATAAAAAAAATACTTATTAAAAATTACATTGAAATGCCCATAACTGACAGCTGATGCTATAATAAATGTTAATTACATATACATATTAGACAAAATGATGAATTAAGTTTTTAATATGACCTTGACAATAATTTCATATTAGATACTTAATAAATTATGAAACTAGTTTCTAAACTGTCATCTAATCAGTCATTCAGGCAGTCTTGAATTTTAATTCAATTCGCATGTCTCAACAGTTTAAAGCAATATAGTTTTAACTTATTGACATTAAAACAGATAAGCAGGTAAAGCAGCTTTCATATTGCTTTATATGTATGAAATATAAAATAAAATGTAATGATTTATATTTTTATTACCAAATTAAAATTTATATGAATTATATTAGTATCAATAATGTAAACAAACCTGCAGAAATTTTGTGTTTCAGTTGCTGAATCCGAATGAAGGTACACAATAAGGAACCTTAATTCATTTTTGGCATCATTGAGGGCCTGTGCATATGTGCCCTGGTAAAAAACTGGATGTGGATTAAATCTTGATTGATAGGTATTTATAAAACTCATTACATCTCCTAAAGGATCTGTTACCACTGCAAAAAATATTATTGAATTAAAAGATCAGAAAAAATGAAATCTGGTTCTAACAACTACTTCAACATTATAGTTTAATAGTTATTGAATTCATTTAAAATATTAATTTTAATTTAAGTTTATTTTTTTTTGTTTTGATTTTGGGCAACCCACAAAGACATAATTAATAAAGTTTAATTGATCATTAGTAATTAAATAACTTATGTTGTAAATGATTTATTTTTGTATTTATATAAATATATTAAATAATTATAAAAAATACTAAATTTATTTGTTAATTAAAATAATGATAACATACATCTCCTTTCATCATTACGTAAAAAACTCATCAGCAAATTCAAAACTGATGTTATTGTGCTGTAGCACACAGACACAACTAAGTTCACGACATAGCGGAATAATCCGCTTACACCTCCCCCCGACCCTTCTGAAGACTCATCAGTGAAAACTTGCTGTGCAATGTGATCATGCACCACTGGTGGAGCTCGGGCCTCTGTTGCAAACACTGACGGCCGACCCTCTCTAATATTCAACTGCTCCTGTATTGCAACCTGTGAAGTTCCAACAAAAAATGTACAAAGTGTTAATGTAATAAAACGTCTGTATTGGTATCATTGATAGAAGAATTATCACCTCCAGATCCCATTGATGCCTTTGCAATACGTCTCTGCATATTGACATATCTTCAATACCAGTTAAATCTTGAAATTGTAATATTTTATCAGTTTGTTCTTGAGTAAGACCCAAAGCATTGTCTTCAAGATCCATTGCTATAGCTATGTGGGTATCTCACAAACTATTAAAATAATTACTAACTAAAATAACGTGGATGAATTGAAAGTCTACATTAATATACTTAAAAATACATATTCTTCTAAGTAATATCTTGGACCCGAAAAGATAAAATCTTTTGATTAAAAACAATCACCAAAAACCACTATCGAAATTCTTTCTAATCTGTGAAATTGACTGAATTGAATGGCATGTCATTCCATCCATTGCCACATAATTTTTTTTTTCTATTTATTTCTTCGTATTACATGGAAAGCAAGAGAAAATAAAACCCATACAGCCATGACTTAAGTAAGTTTTCTTTTTCTTTGATCCAGCATATGGAAGCAACCAATCCCTTTAAATCATTTGAATTTTTATAGACTATAAGCTAGCGACGCCAGTTTGTTATTGGCTTTCGTGAATAAATTATAAAAAAGATTGCAATGTTAGTGATTACGATAAAATGATACGGTTATATTATAACCTCCCCATTTCACCAGTCAAATCATATTTTTACTTTTTATCCGGACGCGTTCTGTTCGCGTACTGCCGGAAGGCAAAAAGTACTCTACACTCATATAGCCATATTTTTTGCAGGTTACGGCTTTAGCAAATGGCTATAGTAATATTGTCCTTTGCTTCGCGGAGATTTTGATGACAAATGGTAGGCTCCAGTAGGGCAGTAGGAATCCGTTTTATGGATTCCTAACGGCATTTTATGATTGAACATTTTAATAAAAATTTTATTAAATGTGAATAATAATGTAAAAGTGAAAAAATAATTTTGTAATGATAGAAAAATTGTTATTATATCTCAGTATCAATGCTGGACACAGGCCAAAATAAATTTTACAGCAACCAGCTGACGTTACTATTACGCTCCAAGAACTCAATTTTTCTTATTACCTCTAAAAACGAGATAAGACAAAATTGCAGTAATTTAATCCAGGCAGCTATGTCATGCACTTTATTAATTCTGTGGGGTTATAGAATATTTCAATGAATTTTAGGGGAGTTCTTAAAAGCTTATCTGTGTAAGATATTTCAAAACATCTTTGTGCTTCTTAAGACACAATTTTCATTTTAACTGAAACTTTATTGGCACCCCAATCCTTTATTTTAATTTAAATTAAATTAAGTAAGATGTGTGGTTTTTAATAACGAATCTTTCATGACAAACACAATACCAATGTTAAAAGAAAACAATAAGATCTATTCTTACCCTTCACAGCTAGTGGCAAATGAAAGGAACGAAGGCAGACTTCTTAGGGATAATAAGCACGGTAAATGAAGGTTTCAAATTGTAGAAGGTTGCAAACGTTTATTGGAAAAACAACAGGTATAAAAAAACGAACCCACAATTTTACTACACGTTGCACAGCATTATTGTAAAATTATTTTATCCATTCATTTCTTATTCTTAGCTTTATTTTTTTCTTTTTTCGATGGTGGTGGAGGTGGTGGTGGTGGCGGTGGCTCTGGTTCTTCTTCAACTGGTTCAGGTGGCACAGAAGGATCTTCGTCGGGGTCTTCATAGAGATATTCGGTCTAGTTTTGGTGGTTTTAATTTTAACATCACTAAGTTTTCTTTGATAATAGTGGATAAGACTTACAGTCGTAATAAGCTCTTGTTGCATTAGAGTTAATTTTAACAAATACGTAAGTTTAACTAAAGTAACGTGCTCATGTTAAAACGTTTGTTCCCAAGGAGTCACACCTCGACGTGTAACACTGTTACTCCTTGAGAAAAATTTACGAAAAAAGTACTAGACTCATTGGTTTTTTTTACAGTAACATAGTAACAGTGTTACATAATGAAGTGTGATTCGTTGGGAACAAACGATTTATAATCATAACGATTTAATATCAGATAGACGTATACTCAAACGCCTATTTTTTGTCTCTTACACAAACTTATGACAATCCTGAGAAAAAAATTAGTTTGTAAATTAAAGAAACTTATCAATACAATTCCAGTTAAGTTCAAAAGCTTTTATTCCCACTACTGGGCACAGATCTTACTCCATGCAAGAAGGACATGAAGAGTTTGGGTTATAACACCACCACCATACAGTTAATGGGTGAATGAGTCTGCCTTAACAACCGGGACCTACGGCTAAAAGTGGTTCCCGAAGCACAAAAGAGCGCGGTGTAACTAAATTTGATCGACCCTTCCAGAGACCAACCATAGTGAAGGTTTCTTTATTTTTATTTAATCAAAACCAGAGCACTTGAACCACTACGCCAAAAAGCTCCTTGGCTTTTGAGTATTCGACCAAAATTGTACTAATTTTTAAAACCAAAAAAAATCTGAACTTGTGTATCGTCATAACCACAAGTATACAAAATAATATACAAAGCGCGTCGTTCAAACTTTATAGGATTTTATATATATTAGGCTTTACTACAATATGATTATATTACCTTAATTTCATTTAACTCTGGCGCCAAACTGAAGATAGTCTCAATAAAATTTTCATAATAGACATTGCCATCTCCACGAACATTAGCGTCACGAAGCAATTCACGAGTTTCAGCAGCGTCAAAAATATCACCGAATTGCGTTACAATTGCTTCGATTTCATCTACTTCAAGAAAATTTCTATTTTCTGTATCAAAAACCTAAAAATTATAAAATTGGTTTAACTTTTTTAAATAGTAGCTATGTAGCATATCAAACCAATTTCAAATTATTTGAAATTGTAAGAAAAATATGACTTACTCGAAAAGCTAAAAGCAACTCCTTTTTTAAATTAGTTTCCAAGATCCATTGATTTAGCATGTAAATTACTTGTTCTTTTGTTAATAATCTAAGTACTCCCGCTTTTAATTTTTCAGCTTCAATCATGATTTCTGCGTATGTGGGATAATGAAAACTTCTCCTATGAAACCTAAAAGTAATCTTAATGTGTAACACTATTGCTGCATTACGATTACATTTATCACAGATTTTAAATATATAACTACTTCTTCATGTTTAGGAAATCAATAAGCCGTTCTATGGAAATTACATTTATGGGTACCCCATCGTCTATTGTAAGTAAGGGTTTTGCAGTTGTATCAAACCACTCAACGATTTCATTTATTTGATCTTCGGTGAATTTCGGCGTAATATTTTTAAGCGGGTCGAAAACATCGAAAACAGCCATTTAAAATAGATAATTTAGTAATTCCGTTATAAAATCAAATTTTTCGAACATAAAATAAATGTCAATGAGAAGTACTTTTGAGACCTACATAATCACATATTAAGTCAGAGTAGTCATAGAAACCGTACTTAATCATGTAAAAAATAAATAGTGCTAACGTACAAACCTACTTGTATCAATGAGGTCCCCTACATAAAATTGAAAGTTGCTATTATGACTGCTAAGATAAAAGAATTTACCACTATGTTTTACTGAGAACATTGGAGAAGATGATGAGAACATGTTCAAAAATATTATTCGTCACTAAAATGAGCCCCACCGTGGAATAGCTGCCATTGTATTCGTCATTGTACTCGTCTTCACACAATATTCAACTCTTATGAAGCGTTGTGTACGTTTTCATAATAAACCTCCAATCGATATTAGAGACTTATCAATAAACAACTTTAAAGCGAAAAAATTTAAAACAACAGTCAAAACGAACTATAAAATATATGATTATATTATTGAAACAAAACCGAGGGAGTTGTGGGGAATAATGTGAATTTCGACTATATTTATTATAAATATTTAATCTTATAACATAATAATTTGTTGAGAACTCCAAAATGTATATAATAGATAATTTATAAATTATCTAATTGTCATAGTTTGTTACTTGTTTTTTTGTTGGTTGTCATTATAATATTTCTGCAATAAACACAGATCCGTCAAGCTCGAACATTTTGTTAAAAAAAAAAATCTAATACAGTATTTTCCACATCTTCACTTTCACACTTTTTACCTCCTCGTAGAGGAGTATTATATTCTTTGCTCTT
Source organism: Acentria ephemerella (assembly GCA_943193645.1). Classification (NCBI taxonomy): domain Eukaryota; kingdom Metazoa; phylum Arthropoda; class Insecta; order Lepidoptera; family Crambidae; genus Acentria; species Acentria ephemerella. The sequence continues at coordinate 5,593,264 of OW971891.1, forward strand.
TACATTGTGGCGACCGTGGCAAGGAAAAGAAGAATCTCTTTTCTTTTCCAACTCCATTTTAATATTAAAACGGTTAAGTTATTAAGACAAAAGTCTTAACAAAAAATGTAAATGAATTCGAAACTTTGAAGAAGGATTCAGAAACATCGATAGCGAAATATAAGATAATTGAAGGTATTTACACAAATATTCAAACCTTAGATAAAGATATATGTCAGCTAATGTTAGATGTAGAATGCGCGGAAGATATTTTAGAAAAAGAAATTAATGACGTCATAAAGTATAAATAACATTGGCTACAATTACAAGTAACATTTAATTTGCCCTTAGAGGCATAATCGCATATTCAAAACATTACTAGAGTACAGCGCAATGTTATACTACCAGATATCGAGCTAAAAAAATTGGCTTTTGTTCTGGGCACAATTTCAAAAAATTGATACTGATACAAGCTTAGACGAGACTGATAAATTTCAATACTCAATACAGTTTATGACCCCAGATACAGAAGTGAAGTCGTTTGTTAATAGTTTCCCGCCATCAGGACAGTGCTATGCGCAATGTATTGCTGAACTAAAGTCCAGGTATGTGAGAGATGATCTACTTCTTACATATATATGTCCATGAACGGCTTGCTTTGATCCTGCATAAAGAAAAAGTTGGAAACATGGAGCTAACAAGCATATACGATCAATTAAATGAACACTTACGCTTTTTAGAACCTTTAGGTGTAACGAAGGGCAAATATTCAGCGTTTCTACTCCCAATGGTAGAATCCGCCTTACCGCTTAACATACTAAGGACGTGGGAGAGGGTAAAGCTACTAAAAATGGAAGATGAACTTAATTCTTTGTTGTCTTTCCTTACTCTTTTAAGGAGGTCTTAGTTGAGAGTGAACAGCGTATTACAATGGCTAAGAATTCCTTTGGCTTTAAAGACATTAAATTGACATCGCCGTTCGTTTCAAATGATAGTGGTGATAGACAACCGACTGGTGGCTGTATTTTGACCAACGTTAAAGATAACCCTCGATGTGTATGATGCGATAAAGAGACACACAACAGCTTAGAATGTTTTAAAGTACAGAGATGTCTATCGAAGAACGTAGAGAACACTTGAAAAACAAAAAGCATGTATTATTTGTTTGAAGAGGGGTCATCATGCTAAGGTATGTAGAGCATTTGTCAAATGTTTTGGTTTGCGGAAGACGCCACGCTATAATATTGTGTACGGGAAAGAATCAAGACGACACGGCAAGGAAACCTAGTCCAGTACTTGCAACCAATTTATCTTAATAACTTATTATAGAAGACGGCAAATGCGATTCATTAGAACCCCTTAAATCATCACGTTTTATACAGCCAATATCAGAATCTCATGTGATGGATATGGATGTGTTAAATATAAAAAGTATGAATAAGCGTTTACGTTATGTACAAAAGTTAAGAGCAGATTTTAGAGAGAGGTTTAAGAACGAATATTTGAATTTATTAATTCAAAGGTCAAGTAAGTTAGTGGAACCCTGAATATCGGAGATGTGATTCTTATAGAAACTGATGAGAAAAGGGTAAAATAGCCTTTGGGTGTAATCGTGGAGATCTATGCGGGAAAGGATGGTGTTAATAGATAGAACCGCAAAGGTAAGAACTTCTGGTGGTTATAAAGTACGTCCCTTTCAGCGTCTCTACCCAATAGAAGTTACTTGTCCTGAAAAAGATATTCCTGGTCAACTGACAGTTACATGTTCAGGCCGTGTTTCTATGTTATCTAGTCGTTATAAGTTGTAGAAAGTTTTTTTGGTAGGGTGTATACACATTACATAATTTCAAAACACATATTTTTACCTCACAATTTTATTTATTTTGGGTTTTTACCTATGGTTTTATATTGGGTTTTTATTTATTTGATTTTTTTTATTAAATATGTTTAAGTTATAATACATTTTAGTACAATAAGAGATATTATATTACTTACCAGATATTACATACCTTTCTTGTGTGGTATAGAGGATGTTAAGAACTCCACAGTACATATAATAGATAATTAATAATTTATGTAATTTTTATAGTTTTTTACTTGTTTTTCATTATAATATCAAGCTCGAACATTTTGTTTATATAAGAATACAGTAAATTCCACATCTTCACTTTTACACTCTTTACAATAATATACAATAACGTTTTAATTATACAAAATTTAAAATGGGTCATGAAAATATAAATATTAAGAAAATGGCTACCAACTAGCACAAATCAATAAAGCATAAGACCAAAATAAAATTCATGAATAACGAGCAGGCAATTTTACATTTCGTTTGTTATTCTTTAAGTCCTATTAAACAAATAGCTTTTTGATTTTGATTTTATTTTGAGAATACAATACAACAAGAGAATTACATACTCAAGCATTAGTTTTGTATGTATTAGTATGTAGGATAACTCCATTTTCTATCGATACCGAACATTTCATTATCTTTATTGAATAATCATTATTATATACATTTATCGCCATAAACTACACGATGCATATGAAAACGTTACAACGGCATCCCAAAGTCGTACTAAAGAATGAAATTTCCTAAGTGATGGCTGTGTGGGCTCAAATTTATTTGCGTTTGCTCTAAATCGGAGCACATTGCCAATGTCAATGTCAAGAGTAAAAGTAATAATCTTATCTATGTTATTGAGACCGTAAATCGAAACTAGTATCTTCTATTTAAAGTTTGTGACCAAATCACAATAAACCTATCATCAAATGAAGTAAAAACTGCACTGCAATGCAATCAATACTTTTTTATTTGCTTTTAAATAGAATTATTCTATATTAATAAGTATATATACAACCTAAAAAAATGTTCGAATCAGATGATTTTGATCAGGTACTAACTGATTCTTTCTTTAAAAATAGTGTTTATTGGTACAGTGTTTACAATGTCTATTAGTAATTATTGATTAAATGCAGATGTTATATTGATTTTTATTTAAATATATTCCAGATTCTTTCTCAATTAGATTTTTCTTGTGAGGAGTCGGCAAAGGGCCATTCATTAGTGAAAAAATATGATGTAGAGAATTACAAAAGTCCTATAGATTTAAAAAAAAACAATGATTTAACAAATGAATCATCAAATCTGAATACTAAAAATAATTGTTTGAGTGCCATCATTTCTTCATCTGCTGAATTAGTTGACAATGATATAAATTCACCAAAACACATTAAAAGAAAAATGGTAGATGCATTTTTTGATCATAAAAGCAAAAGAAAATTTCCAGGTCCAGCTGGTTTGCTCACAGCGAAGTTTAAAGAAAATAAAGATGAGTTTATTTGTCAAATGGAGTTACTGTCACAGGTCACTGATTAATTTTTGATTAAAATTTTAATATTAAACTACAGGCACAAAAAATCTTGTTTTCTCAAGATAACAAGTAGATTCGCATTTCTCTCAAAATAATATATTATTCATTTTCAAAACATCTTAAAATGAAAGAATTGAAAAACCTATAGTTGTGCAAAATTCAAGCATATAAAATTCACTTTCAGGATGTTGATTTTTCCCAAAACTGTTTAAATAAAGATGCATTTGATTCACCACTGTGGCATAGAGTCCTCAAAGATGTTAAAGAGTGGAATTTGTGTTCTGTAGACACAATCAAAGCAATCAAACAATGTTCCTCTGGTGGTGTCCTAAGAAAAAGAAAGGCACAAATTATTGCAGCATTTATAGAATCAGTTGACAGATCTATAATAGATCCTTTAATTACACTAAGAGATTCTACTGGTAAGTTACAAAATGATACAGATAATTTATAATCAATAAACTATGTTAATAAGTTACAATATTTAAACCTATATATTTTTTTGTAAATTTAGTATTCAAGTTCCTTAGCCTATCACAGCTATAGACCTGGTTGTTTTGGGTTTAAAAATAATTCAGATTTTTATGTTTTTTTGGTAATATAACTGACCATATCAGTTTTGGAATCAAAGCTAGATGCACAATCAGTTTCACATTCAGCAGAAAATCTGTTGAACCTAGGGCCGGTCTAAAACTCTGAGTTAGTAAACTATGGTGCGTTGTTCGTCTGAATATGTATGTGTTATTTATTGCGCAGAGATACCAACACCTTAAAACCCCTGTAATTGTGTAGGGATGTAGCAACACTTAATGCCTTTTATCAGTTGATTCAAGAAGAGAATTCTGAAAAGCTTTAAGACCTTATCCCTCCCTCTCCTCTCCTACTCAGGAGTACAGGTGCCAGTCTACAAAGCCACTGATTAACTGTTTCCACCTCTACTTGATGCTCAAAGTGATACTGTAACTTTGGTCATACAACTAAAGTGTGGAATTCCTAACAGGCACACTTATTCCTTTCTTCATACAACATGGGTTCCTCCAAAAAAGTGGCTATGGCATTGTATTGCATATTGCACTAGCTATCTTCACATATAGACTCCTACTGATTAATATAACAGACAGGACATGAGTAAAAGCACATTACATGAGTAGAAAAACATATATACACACACAAAAATATATATATATGTGTGTTGTGTGTGGGTGTATATATATATGTATGGGTAAATATGATATATATTAATTTTTATGTAATATGTATATAATTATGTATTATTTATGGTTTTTTATGAATTTTTTTTGTCTGTATTTTATCATATTAGTATTGGTAACGCCCCTCTACCTTTCGATATCACATCCCATATATGGGGCTGCTGGAAGAGATTTCTTATAGAAATAAGCAGTATCTTTGTACAATTCTCTGATATCCTGTTGTGTCCTTTTGTCTTTGTGTGTACATAAATTGATCAATAAATAACCTCATTTATTTTTACTTATTCCACATTCGTCTTAAATCCGAGTGAGTATACCAACGGAATGAACTTCAATGCTAGGCGCATGTCACACGCTACCTACAAATTCACCCAAAGTCAGCCGAACGACGCCCGATAATTTATGAATGTATATAGTTTCTCGATAGTTTCAATCAATGCGGCTTGAAGGTTGGCAAGTTTTTGACGAAATCGAAATGAAAGCCAAGCCGAAAAGGAACCTTTAGTCGATCACTACAGTTTACATTCTCTTTATTCAATTATTATAAGTAAAAGTATATAAAGGAATATTAAGTATATTAAGAAATTAAAAATAATGAAAGTAATTAAGGCATTGCAATTTACAGGAAGCATAAAATGTACGTTACACAGAGATGCCTGGTCTAAATTCTCACCATATGTTGTCGCAGATTACTGTGTTTTAGTGCTGTGGAAACCTACTATATTAACTAGAGGCGGTACATTCAAAAATCATTATTTGAATATAACTTTGAGTAATATATTTGCTGTATACAGTTCTGCAGTATTAGATAGTAATATAAGTAAAGATTTGCCTGATGGCTATGTTAAAATTTATGAAGGTGATTATACTGTGATAAAGATTGATGAGCAGCCTTTGGAATCAGGTAAATCTAGAAATGTTTTAAAAATATATTTGTATGTACTACATCAAATCTATACACAACCCATTTTAGTTAGGCCAAATTTTCAATCGTTATATATAATTTATTTATCTTAGAATATCAGTGAACTTCGCAAATTCATTTCTTGGTTAAAAGTATCTGAGGATCTAAACTTGGCCTTAATTAAGAAAATGCTTTTAATTTCTACAAAAATAGGTTATCAAGATAAAACTCACAGAAACCGCAAGATAATCAAAAAGTAATTGTGTCTGGACTATAATAGTGGAGTGCATGCGTTGATAGGTTAAAAGTGTTTACTTTGGTTAAAGCTAATGTATATTAATATCTAATAAATTTTCAGGTATGAGTAGCAGTATAGTGGAATCAACATCAGAAACTAATGAACTATTTGAAGGATTAGATAATATTTTTTCAGATGAGGTTTTCTGATTGGCTAGTAATATTTAGAATGTGTACTTTCGAATCAAGCCCAATTAGGGCTTCATTCGAAAGTACACATTCTAAATTGAAATTAAAGTTCACTACAAGTTGTTCTCTCAATATGATTTTTAAAAGAAGCTGTCATATCACGTGACATTCTATTTTCAACGGTATTCTTAACGGTCGGTAGTTATATTATGTATTCATCATCGTCGTATTAAATGTAGGTTTTGAGAATCATCTCCCTACAATTCATGTTCTATTCTTTTCCTTTAATAAGTAAGAGAACGAGACATATTGACCTTAAATTGAAAATTGTGTTGTCAGTATGTGTACTGTAGATTTACCCTATCAACTTTTACCAGCCCGTTAACGTGACAAAATAGGATTTCTGTTGTGTCTGATATATGGTTATTTCACAGACTAAGGGTCAAGTTTTGAATCCTCATATCTAGTGAATAATTGAGAAACTAGTCCAAACATTATATATTGTCCAAACAAATATTTCTTACATAAAAATATTATTTTTATGTATGAAATATTTATGAAGTGAAATTTGTTAACCTAATGAGGGAGGTATAGATTAAAAGTAAGCCATTTTAATTAGATATTTATTTATGTTTTTATTTTAATATGTGTCGAAAGAATGTGTTTTGACAATGTCGATGGATGAAAGTAGGAGCACGGGCACATACTGCATTTATAAACACCAATTGAAGAATTGTCATCTGTCTGTGTTTGATCGCCAAATTTGTGTGCATCTGGCACATAGTGTGTTTTAACATGATTTTTTATTGTACTTAATTTCGAAAACTTTGCCTGTAAATAAAATAATAAGTATAAATTTTTTATTATTTTGTCCCCTTATACTTCAAAAGATGATTGCACAAAACTGAATTTAATATAAAGCTTTGATTATTTTGTACACTATCAAAAGCACGCTGCCAGAATACTTACATTGCAGATACTGCATAAATAAGATTTTGGTTTTTCGTCAATGACTGTATAATCTTTTTGAATAGAGTTGGTCGATTCCGAATCTTCTGTTGATATAAGGCCCACGCAATTATTCTGTGAAATGTTAAATTTAATTAAGTAATTATATAATTTTAATTATAATGTTGAATAGAAACTGTTTAAAAATACCATTTGATGTTCCTTCAATAATTCTTCAGTTTTGAATAACGACGCACAACCGCTACATGCATACATTTTTTTTGATTGCATTTTCCATACATTTGTTATGACGTTCATTGGTATACCTTACAAATACAAATAAAAGAAATAGTTCTAAATAGGTTAAAATAAACAGTATTATAGGTTGGCATTAAATACACAGCGCAAATAAAAATTTGTAGAAACCCCTGTATGTATTTATTTGAAACAAAAACGATTAAGCAGTACCTTTGAACAAATATCCTCATACACCTGTTTTCCGGAAATTTATTGTTGTACAGTAATTGTTAAATAAATAATAAATTACTGTTGTAATGAAGGTTTGTTGGACATGGTATAAAATATGATTTATCAAACGCAGTGCAAATTGCAGAATATATTTTTTTTAGAATACATTTAAGGCTCTTTAAAAGGATATTTGTCTTTTTTAACAAACCGGAGTTAACTGGAATATTTCTTAACAGAAATTTTCTCGCTAGTGGCGGTGTAAGTATATATTTTTTAAAGTATTAAAGGTAACTTTACTTATCAGTTTAATTTATGTGACTTGATATCTCTTATTTCTAAAAATTTTAATTATCTCTATTAAACCAAACTGAAATAAGTTTAGTCACATTTGATATAAACTATGTTTCATATAAATTATACCCCTGTTTGTGCATTTAAATAAATAAAAACGTACAATGATAACTCTCCTCTCTGAATGTGACTTCATTTCAAGAATTTTTGTAAATGTTCATTACAATGATTCTTTATATTGTTCATCAAGACATATTTTTGTTTAGCTAAACAACATCAAACATCAGGACAGCGACAGATAAACTACTGACACATTTTTTTATGAATATTGAAATATTTGAAAAACTTGACACATACCACGAAAAGGCGTGAATGGGCAAAAATAAGAGCAGACAAATTTTTAAATGTTGACGTTTGAAAATTGATCACACCACACACTTATATCTGTGTGTAAGTTCCAAATCAGTTTCAAGGGAACAGCGCTGTGAGCTCTCTAAGATTCATTTCGTTTGTTGCTTATTCATTATACCACACAAACTTTATAACATTACTTACTTCTTAAGTTAGAATAACTTACTTCTTTTATTTACTGTCACAGAAACTTTAACGATGTTTGTTCCACTATGTTTTGATTCTGATATCTGCACATGCAGTACATGAAATATTTTTTTACTCATGTCTATTGTTTCAATGTTTTTGAACTTCAATAAATGTTCTTCTGTAATTGCACAAATGTTTATTATAATAAGAAAATTTAAACTATTCGATTAAGATTGAATTGTGTTAAATAATACCTGTGTCATGTATCATTTTTTGTAACATAAAAGGCAAATGAACGAAATGCCATTCACCATTGACTGATGTTACTTTGCCTGTTACAACAGCAGACAGACCTTTGTCAAGAGTTTTCCCACAAGAGTCTTCATTTTGGACTGTCTGAAATAACGGAAGACTCATCAAAACAGTTTCATGCCCCATAATTTAAAAAAGTGTAAGCCATTTGTTTAATTTCAGCTGTTGTCAGAGTTTAATAATCATAGCGAAAAAGCTATGTATGTTGTACCGAATAAACTTATATTATTTATATCATTGAAACATATTATATGTTTCTAATTTTTCGATCACCATCTGAGAGCATATTGTAATGGAATTGAATTATTTTTCTTACCTTTGTTACTACTAAGTTACTGTCCATGACAGTGGCTTTGAATGCAGGGAGTTGCAGTAATTGTGCTATGACAGAATCCGCCGCCACAACATCTTCTGCACTACATTTATAAATATTATTATGAAGCAAATGACGAATCAACGTAAGGAATTCATTTTCATTCAACAAATTGCCTGGAATATAGATATTGTATAATATTATTTTCTTGGGAAACTTCATTTGCCCCTCTAGTAAAGTCTTAAAACTTCTAACGTCGTTAAGAATATTTGTATTTTGTTAATAACACTATGCACCATATTACGACCACGATAAGGTGGAAGTATATTTTAAATTGTTTAGTTAGATTACATGCCTACCTAAATGTATTGCAGGTAGGCTTTCCTCAACTTCCCATTTTTTCACACTTGATTGTGAATTGTATTTTTGTTCATCTGCATCTTGTGATAAAGATTCCTGGGTGCCAATATGTAGTTTGACTACTCTTGCTATTAGTTTTTTGCCATTAACTGTTTTACCCAAAACAATTTTTGCTGGAAAATCTGAAGAAACTCCTGGATTATATATTTGTTGTAAACAGTATACGTACTCTCTATACATATTACGTATTTCATTTGGACGTGTGAAAAGCTGGTCAAATAAATATTCTTATTTATCTGAATGTATGGTAAGTAGTATAATTGTAAAAGTCTAGGAATTGGATAGCAATTCGTGAATATAAATACAACCGACAATTCTGATGTTAACTGTAACTTTATATACTCACTCTTTAGTGACAACCCTGTTCTGATTTTCAGCGTAGTTCCCTCCCTTCGTATATCGTTACTATCTATAACAAGAACCCTTGTTACACTCCCATTATCTTCGCGTATGTCTTCAGTTTTCATATTAACGTCTTCTTGTTTAAGTTCCGGAAAATTTATGTCTGCATTTTCTACTTCTGTTTTAGTCATTACGAGGTGATTTCCATGAAATGTAAATGATTTACCATATTTTTAAATTATTTTTATTATGTTTACTCTTTTTAGGAGGTAATCACAAGTTATTATTTATCATAAAAGTTGTCTCAGGATAACTCACCTTCTTTTTTATCTTCTTCATATGGAAAGATTTCTAAAGTGTTTTCATTTTGGTGTAATTCTTCAATACTTGACGTTATATTAGGAGTTTCTTTTGATAAGCTGATATCAACTGTGGTCTGTACTTGATTTTCTAATTTTATTATTCTGTAAGCAATTTTATTTAGAAACAATAAATCTACCTTGTCATATATGTTAATATGTATATTAAGTCGATATTTATTTTCACTAACCCATTGTTCATACCCTGGTTTATATTACTTTGGCTTTCACTTCTTAATTTTTGTATTAGTTCTGTAAGGAAATAAGCACAATATTGAAAATTGATATGCATATGAAAAGTAAATTAGTACAGTACTTAAAAGTCTTAATATGTTCAAGTAGGTCAAGAATAGCATGATAATGTTTAAGCTAATGAAACGATAGATAATTTTTAAAGGGCGTGTCAATGGTGGGTAAAAGCAGTGCCGTAAGAAACGGGATCCATTCGGGAATGAACCGTGACGAGGTTGCTTTGCTTCATAATCCAAACCAGAGCACTCGGGCCACTAAACCAATGTATCGTCAAGAGGCGTATTTTTATTATTCAGTTACTTTTGGGCTTGATAGGTCACTTCGACAAGTATCGATCTTTTGTGGCAGCCCTTTAGAGTTCACTGCTTAGCCCAGTTGATTCCAGAAATTTTCCGATTCTTTGGGCAGTGACATGATGCACTTCCCCAGGATGCACTATGTGATTCCCTAGGTAAATACTTCGTTTATGCATTAAAGGACCGCAGGAGCAGAGAACGTGCATTGCGGTTTCGTCTGACTCTTAACAGAACCTACACACCGCGTCTTGGTTCATACCCATTTGTAACAAGTGTTTGTTTAATTTGCAGTGCCCTGTAAAGATTCTTGTCACTGTGCAGGTTTTGTGTCTTTTCAGTTGTAGTAACTCTCTAGACAGCTTACTGTTGAGCTTACTACTGTTCCTTTTATTAGGGCTTTCAAATGTTTTTGTCCTTTACGGACTTCCACAATCCGAATGTTTTGTTCTTTCCCAAGTTATTAAGCAGAATAGGCTCCCTTTTTGTGATTCCACGAAATCTTTCTGGACCGACCGAGGAGGTGTCTGCACCTTTCCTAGTAAGTTCGTCTGCTTCCTCGTTTTCGGTAACCATCTAAGTATATCTTTATTGGAGTTTGCCAGGGTGTCAATATTTTGCAGTCCTGGACTAGTTTGAAGTTAGACTCCAAAGATTCCAGTGCTTTCCTTAGGTCTCTTACAAGATTTATCTCTCCACATTTGTTGATGGCAAAGATTTCACCCTGAAAGATTGAGGCATTTTTACCCATGCTGACGCTATTATTATTATATATTCTGATCTTTGACCTTTCACCACAGACGTCACATCCTATATTGTCTTTTTTTTATCCATCTGTAGACAAAACTGGCTTCGCTCCTTGAAATCCATTAGGTTATTAGTCTATTTGTCTTTCGATGGTATGTCCACAGTATACAATTTGGAAATTTTGTATACTATATGTGTCGTCTGTAGACATGCTTAAGGTTTTAATATTAAAAACCGAGGCTTTTAGTTTATTAAGCAAGAGGGGGTTAGTTATTTCAAATAATAAGAAACGAAGCAATATACTTACTATCGTTAGTAGTGATGTCATGTAGTCCTAGTGTATCAAGTAAATATATTTTATTATTTAACTCCAGCAAAATCCATCCTTTTTGTTCCAGCATCCGATATTGTTCATCAGTTAGGGTAATCTAAAAGAAAATTTGTTTTTTCATTTATTTATAGAGAATGGGTAGATCATCCCCAATTATGTAACTCCAATGGTAATGAAAATTAGCATCCTATGAAGTTTAATGTAATTGTCATAATTTTTAAGCTTTGCTACGCAGCAACCTTAATAGCAATGGAAAAGGGCTACATCTTAAATTTACCGTTATTCATTGCTTCGTTACATCATTTGATTCAAATTAAAAAATCTAATTAAAGTGCAGTGCATCTCATTCTATCAATATGATTGCAAAAGGACAGCTGGCAGTGACATTTAAAATGGTGTGTTAAATTTTCTATATTAATGACGTTATAAAATTTAGGTTTTAGGAAGTATATCTTCTTAAATTATTAAAAACTGTTTAAATTAATTGCTATCCTTTTACTATACAATAATGAGATAACAGGACTTGCATACTGATATTGTACATTTAGTACGTATTCATAATAAAAACGTGTCTTTTACTCGTTTGCTGGTGAATAGTTCTAGTTTCAGTTATGTTGAAACTTTTGTGTATTAAATATAAGATTTAATGGATCTTTTGTGTAAATAAATTTGTAAAAAGTAAAAAAATGCAATCTTATATATATATATAAATGAATAGCCCTTCGTAAGTTTCGTTACAACTAAAAACGGCATTAACTGAATTAATTCTCGGGTAGTTTAAAAACTATTTTTAATTGATAATTTAGTATGTTAAATCGTCTAACTATCCCGTACTCATAACTATCATTTCTTCCACTGATACTTCGGATTACTTTTTATAGATGGCGTAAGGGGCATGTGGCAATTAATTATGTTGAACTTTGTATTAACAAAGTATCAGGTCAACTAGGACAAAGAATAGGGGCAATCTATAAAAATATGTTAGTGTTTATTTTTATGGATTGCCCATTGTTTTTTCATTCTGCACAGGGAATAATAACTGCTATCATTGGAGTTCAAAATAGGAGGATTATGAATAATGGGATTGAAAATGATGTTAGATCAATTAGGTTCTTTTTAAAACTCTATACAAGTGTACATGACAAACATATTTCTTATTAACTATTCCTCTTTGGAAGACTATTGAGTAATTATATTAAAAATGTAGGCATTTATGTTTATAGTGACCATCACAATCTATATAAATTTTATAAAAAATAAAGTAAATAATTCCACACCCTCCGGTTAGCTTAAGCCGTCAGTAATGCCACAAAGAAATCTGGTAATCGGTCCATAACATCTGGTATCTGTAGCATTATTAAAATACCCACCCATTACAAAAAGGTAACTGCTCAGTGGGTTCCATGCTTTAGTCAATATATTTTAGCTTTTATTTTTGTAATAATGATTATAAATAAAATAAATTACTTGATTAATTTGATAAGAGGTGTAGGTAGAGTAAAGATTAATTCCAATGTTACAATATAAGGGACAGGAAGAACTGGGAAAATTCATTTTTTGGTATTCGTTATTGATTCTCTAAGAATTTAGCGTCTGTTTGTTTGTTAGAGAATAAATGACTTATTTCTGACACAGAAACAAACATTGTTGATTGCCACAATGTTTGTTTCTTGTGTTGTCATTGGACAACACTACTTCCCTATCTGTCACTAGAGTTTATCCATGTATTACCTCAGTGCAATTATTAATTTCATTATTACTGTGAGCCAAAACATCTAAATTTAATGTTGGTTCTGTGTTCTTAACTGCAACATCTTGCTCCATCTGAAAATTGGAATGACTTCACTATTCAAAACTATTCAAGCTTTTACAATGAGACACTACATATTTGATGTTTAAATTCTTAAGTTAGTAGATCAAAAATTGTCTTTTTAATTTACCTGCTCATTGGATGTACTAGTTTCTGGTTGTATAAGATAGCCATTTGCATATAAATTGTTATCCCCTTCAGGTAGTATAAATTGATCTGCAAAAAAATATTACTGTTTTCAGAGGTTTTCATTTCATAAGTATAGAATATTATGTGCATTGGGCCAGCTTGGTTATGGTGTTATAGCCAAAACTCTCCTTTGTTTTTCTCCCATTTAGGAAAGGCTATATAGGATTATGAAGTGAAGAATAATAATATTTATTACAGAAAAAGGATTTAATCATGTAGGCTAGGGTGTCACCATCCGCATCAAGTGATAATCACTACTTAACTAACATATAACTTTATGACTGTGAAATACTGTTAATTTGTGAAAATTTTCAATAAAAAAATTTAAATTAATTATTAATACACTAAATATAAAGTTACTTAATGCTAAAACTTAAATAGTTTAACAATATGAGTTTTGACTTTGTCATAAATATATAGAAATATAAGATGGTAATAACAAAGTTTAAGGCTCACCTTTTTCCTTAGACTTTTATTGTTGTTGTTTATAGTCTCATTAAAAATTGGAAGGTTAGAGCAATAAAATAAATGTTCTAAATGTGAATGTAATGTTGATATTCTTACCAGTGACCGAAATAAGTTCTGGGGAATTTTCTACATCCACAAGAAACTGCTGTGGGGTGATATCATACACTACATTATCCAAGACTGGTTTGCTATTTTGCATTTGTGATACATACTGCACTTGTCTGTTCACTTAAAACCACCATATTTATTACATTTATTTATTTTATCATACATCAAGTAAAAAATATGAAAACCAAGAAAATATAGTATATAACAACAATAATTAGCGTAATAAATTTGTCATTAAGTAGTTATTGTCTAAATAATCTACACAGCAAGTAACAGAAGATACTTTAAGTGTTGTCATAAACTTACTTAGAAAAGTGGTATCATCTTGAACAATAAAAAAATGACCCGGTTCGTTATCATTTGCTGGTAAGTATTCGTAGGTTTCATAGGTGTTCTTATCCATATCACTTGAACTATTAATATAGATAGGTAAATATTTTAAAACAAATTTTAACTCTGTATAAAAACACTATTTATTCATAAAATTAAGATACTTCAAACGAATAAATACTGTAAATTTCAATATATTTATATATTCATTAATATGAATAAAACTCTAATAATTAAATCCTTAATTTTTTACGCAATATTTGTATCACGGAAAATTCAAAATATATTTTTTCTTGTCCACAACTACCACAAACTATATAGATATCACACATAGAGATACGAACAACAGATTTTTTTGTTTGATTTATCCATATTACAAGGAAAGCAAAAGAAACTGAAGCTCATACAGCCAAATCTTCTTTAGTTACTTCTATTTCTGATCGAAAGTACTGTGACCTTGGAAATCAGTCATACTATCGATAATCAAACCTATCGACCGTTGATAAATTACATAAAATTGTATAATAGAATTTTCCACTCTTCGATCTTTTCTCTAAGCGAGTACTAAGGGCCAAGATTGTTTACAACTCTGACAGCTCGGTTTTTGCAAAATAAAATGGTATTTATTTCTGAAACGCTAATACCCTTAGATAGTAGGGCAAGTATGGAATTGAAAACAGAATAGAGTATATCTCAAAAATGATTCATGCGCATCTACAAAACTGTGAGCCTAGTAAAAGACGTTCCATTCGGTACTTATAGAGCGCTATCAAAATAGGCTACTTAGCAGATACTAATGTGTGAGCTTATGAGTTAATGTACCCATAGTGGACTTGATTGTGAAACTTCTTAATTGTATAATAATAATATTTCTTACACTCACAGCTATTATCTGCCCAAAATAAGCATCATTAAATTATCTGCCAAGACTAGCTAATAAAGAATGGAAAAGAATTAATAAAACCTTAATTATACCACGCATCTATTGTTGATCTCCTCCGTCATCATGTAGTTTATTGTGGAGTAAATTATGTTTGTTAATGTGTTCGTTTTATTAAATGACTTTTCAAAAATTTTACATAAAGAAGGTCATATAGCCTATGTAAAACAGGTCGAAATTATATTATTAGTGGAGGCAGGCATCACCAGTTTTAAACAGCGGTATTACTGTTTTACCTGTTAAGAAACTACATCAGAAGCCTTAACTTCAAGTATAATTACCAAGTGTGGTGCAATTGTAAATTCTATGGATATAATGGTATTAACTGATAGTCTCCGTAGATCTATCGTATTCTTCATGTGGTTTTAAATTTATTTATAATATTTATCGTAAGACACCATAATAATTTTGTTTTAAAATTTTGTAACTTTGTACAAATCAAACTGAAAAACTTGTAATAGGTCTTTGGAAATAGTATAAATAAAATATTGCTATCGTAGGTTGACTGCATATACTAGTATTGGAAAGTAATTAGCAAATATGTAAATCATTAACTAAGTTATAATTCAATTAAAAATAAAAGTAGGTACCTTAGTAGATCCTAGAACTGAACACATGAGTAGGTTAGAAACAATTGCTGGCATTTCCAGATTACATAACTGATTTTGATAACTTGATTTTGGTATCTAAGAGTTACTAACCACAAAAAAAAACCACCGAAATAATACATCTATATTTTTTATGTATATTATGGCAGAGTAAAATCAAATATATAATTTTTTGTGGCATATGCTTCACAATGGAAAGTGTTTCTAAATGCTTGAACAAAATTTCTTAGTTCTATGGGATTATATAAAGGGCATTTTACTTTACCAATAACCATTAATTGTACAATATTTTTTATCATAACATCTTTTTCAACTGTGGTAGCTTGTCTGTCCCAATCCGCCAAATGAAATTTGTAAAATCTGGCATCACAGCGCAAAAACTGTTTAGTAAGAGGCAAATTATATGCACATCCATAATAGATTATCACACCTTTACGCTCTAGTAACTTCAGCATGACATCTTCATAACGCCCCCCCAAGCAATTTAAAGCCAAGACCGGCCTCGACAGTGAAGTATCGAAACCTGCCAATTCTTCTGCTTCTTCTAAAGTATAAACAGCATTAGCTCCTAAGCTCAAAAGTTGAGCTTTTACGACCTCAAAGCTACAGTGGTTGGCTACAATGTTTATAGTGTTAATACCCCAAGCTTTACACAGTTGTATAACAAATTGTCCACACGGACTGTTAGCTGCGTTCTGAATTATCGTTTCTCCTGGTTTTACGGTCATAAAGTCTTTTAACATTCTATATGCCATACATGGTGCTATGCTGAGCATGGATGCTTCGGCAAGGGGAAGGTTTGGGGATATGACATGGACATCTCTTTCGTGATATAATCCGTAGTACCGCCATGTTCCAAGCAATCTAGACGTTAGAACTACTCTATCGCCAGGTTTTACAGCGCAGACGTGGCTACCAATTTCAACGATTTCTCCAACACCCTCATCTCCTGGTATAGCCGGCAAGGAAGGTAACGCTACACCTTTTCCTGAAATTCAAATAATAGCAATATTTATATATTATTTACACATTTTTTTATTATAAGCCTTTTATTATCTCTTTTTGAAATGATTGATAACTAAGATATATTCTATTCTATTCTAAACATTTGCCTAAATGGAATAGGTAGGCGAGTTAACTCTCTTGCGTTGTAAGTTTAAATTGTATCGAGACTATTCTGTCGTAGTTGCGTTATGCTGACATATATACTTATAAAGTTGTCTTTAATACTTCACAATAGAGGCGCCGCTGTCGGTTTCTTAAGATCTTACTGTTGTTACCCTAGTGTGAGTTTCAACCGTATCGAGAAGTTTACGATCGTAGTTGCGGTCAGCTGATTGTACGGAGATTTTGTATGTTATATATAATTTCTAGACGATACCATTAGATTGAAACTCACACTAGGGGTACTGACAACAAACAGGATCGAGGCGGTTCGATTCGATTTAATTTATCACTGGGGGCGTTGTGTAAACGAAATATGAGTTTTGAAATACATTTTGATTGTTTCACTAACTAAATACAATGGGTATAGCTTTACCTAGCATAAATTCAATATGCGTTTCGTTATAAAAGGATTAATTTATTTGGATATATAATTGAAAAATGAACTTCACTCACATTAATTCGCATCAAATAAAGAGAGTGATAGCTAAGAGTTTACTCGCCTTTTTCTAGGATGGGTAGGGAGTAGTTTTGTTCTATTAAATATTTGAATAGAAGTAATGACATAGTATTTCATTATTGGTTTAGTTATTATTAGTTTTGGTAAGTTCTTTTGTGATTCTTGTTTGCTTCCGGCAGAACATTGAACTCATTTTCGTTTTAGTTTTATAATTAGATTTTTTGATCAATTTTATTTAATACTAAAAAGTGTGTGTGTATGGATTAAAAAAGGTATATTTTTTCATATATAGTGGAGTAATAATAGAATTTTGTAATTTTTTATAAGTAACTTTATTACTTATGTAATTAAATAATAGTAATAACTTAATTTAAAATATATATTATTGACTAAAATCTAAAATATATTTACATCCAGTAAATCCCTTTGAACTCAAGGCATTGGTTAAAGCCTCTTCGAAATTATTAAACTTAACCATTTTATGAATAGGTGCATGAAGTTTACCATCACACATCAAATTGACAAGTTCTGTTATCATCTTGTCTTTATCAGCTGCAGTAGCCTTTTCATTCCAAGCAGTCATCCAGTAACCATGAAATGATAGGTTCTTAAAAATAAATGCACCTGTTGGAATATTTACAGGGTCTCTGGACATTCCTCCATAGGTAACCATTTTTCCAGAATCCTGCAAATGTCTTAATACTTCCAATGCATTTTTTCCACCCACACAATTCAGGGCGAGACTAGGTTTTTCAATTTTCTTTTCTTTAAATATAGTTGTTGAACGAAGTTCTTCTTCCGTTAAAACAAAAGTTGCACCTAAGCTTTCTAGGTATTTCTTTAGTTCATTGATGTCAGGCCTATTTCTGACAATACTTATATTTTTAATGCCCCATGCTTTACATATTTGGATGACATTTTGTCCACAAGCTCCATTAGCCCCATTTTGGATAACTACTAAACCATCTTTTACTGGGATAAAATCTATTAGCATTCTATAAGCTGTACAAGGGTTTACTGTCAGAGTTGCAGCTTCTACAATTCCTAAAGCATCAGGTACAACTCTCAAGACATCTTTGTTAAATGTAGCAAGGTCTCGCCATGTACCCTGCAATGGCTTGGTCACAATAACTTTATTACCAGGTGAAATACCATTGACAGCCATGCCAATTTTTTCCACAACCCCCACACCCTCATTGCCAGGTATAGAGGGAAAATTAACCTTAACAGGATATTTTCCTACAACAAAATAGTTGATGAGTATATCTCAATAACTTAATAACTTTCAATTTCTTAAGTCACTCAATTATTGGAACACTAATATACCTTAAATTTTTTTCAGATTTTTGTATATAAATAAAAGATGAGTATGAAAATAAATTTGTTACCAAAGTTTTTTATGAAACCTATAAATCCTGATGCCTATCTCTTTATATATTTTGAGATTTGGACGTAATGAATTAATGCTTCAAAGATTTATCATTAAGGATAAGCATCCGCAGTTATGAAATATCACAGTGTTCCGTTAATTGAGTGATGAATTGTGAACAAAGAAATAGAAAAAATACCTTTGATTTCTTTCTTGTTTTAATGTTTACGAAACCTAAAATGTTAATTGTCTGGAAAGTTAAAAGAGGTTCATTTAAATATATCAATACCTTGAATAGTATTTATGTCCGCCGGGTTAACTGGCGCAGCCAGCATTCGCACTAGCACTTCCTGACTTCCTAAAGGCGGTACAGCACATTCTATGTACTTTACAACATTCAGAGGATCTCCAAATTCATTGTAAATCAGTTGCTTAGACATAAGATTTCTCAAGCCGATTCGTTTAGTCGAAAACATTATGTTACTGAATAATGTTCTTGTGCTTGGTAATAGTGCCATGATGCCACTTTGTTTTGAATTTTCTAGGTGCACATAGATATCTTTAAGTATAATAGGTATACGGAAATTGTTATTTTTTTATTGTTTTTGGTGAAATAAAATTATAAAAGATTTTGACTATTGAATTTTCGACAGTGACATTTTGACTATTGAATTTTCGACAATGACATTTTATGACTTTATATAGCATATTTTTTTTTGTTTTTTTTTTGTTGATTTTATGACGTTGCGTGGTTTGCGCATTTCGCCAGTGTCTTGTAAAAATTAGGGAAACGTGTTACTCGGAGAGGGAAGGAAGATTGATATAATCAATTGGGGGTCAGGTAAATATGGAGAAAATATATTTTGATATATATAAACATATACGATAAATTATAAATTATTTTAATGAATCATATTTTTATATTATTCAAACTAAAAAACGCTACAATACATTTATAAACAAAAGTATCTAGTGTATGTAACAAAGTGGTAAGGTTTATTGGGAATGGAATTTTCAGGGATATAATATAATTTCAAAAGGAAAATCTTTGATATTTTGGACAGAAAAAAATTATGTGATAAGGTGTCCATCATTGAGTCCACACTCATATATTTTTTGTGTTCTCCCTTCTTAAAAGGGAAAGCAAAGGAAACTGAACACCATACAGTCATATCTTATGCGATTAATTCTTTATTTCTGCGGTTTATAGGTGTAACTGTGAACGGAAGCCTCCGGTCTCTATTTGGCATGATAGAACATCCCAAGATTATCATGTCATGAACTGGCTAGGTTCATTCGAGTTCCGATTTTATGCCACGGATGACCATCCGACACACAGAAACAGCTGTCCCTCTCACCAGCGGGACAACTGTTTCTTCAGGTCTCCCTGTCCAGCGGGTCAATGAAATCCTTCTGGTACTGATTTGACATAAGCTATCACGGACCGAATCTGTCTCGGCAACGTCCCCCCAAGCTCTGATTTTACGGTGATTGATCCCGGAAGGTGACCACGAGTGGTGACTTGACTGTTGTTACGTCTTATGTTCGGTGGTCTCTAAACAGACAGGTCTTCAAACCCTTCCACCAGTGGCGCAGATGGTAGCTCGGAAATCCCTGTCACCTCTTACGATTCTCAGGGGAATAAAAGGGCAGCAAATTGTATTCTTTCTCCATTACTGCACGAATAAAAGATTGATTTGCCTTAATAAGTCAATAATTTTCAGTATTATAATTATATTCTTCAATCTTGACATTCATAAGAGTTATATAATGTGCCTAAACCATGTAACATTATTTTGTCTTGACTATTTGCGAGGAAGCTGAGTGGAGTAAGAAAATGGTGTTTAATTTTGTTCAATAGAACAAAATTAGGTAGGTATTACCAGTAATGCCCACGATTGAAAGTATATTTTCATTTTTGTCTTAATACATTATTTATTAATTTATATCACGTCTATGAAAAAATTAATTTCCATCTTAACAGATTTTATTAGATAACTTCGAAATCAGTTTGTGAGTTTAATTTTCATATCAGTGAGGAAACGATTGACGCGTTGGTCTAGGTCTCTTTGAGCTAACGGTGCAGACGCGGTGGGGGGTGCAGTGGCTTCTGGTGGTGGTAGCTGGAGCTTAGGAGTTCGGAAGCGGCGAGCGCGGATCAGCTGCCAGGTGGCACTAGAGTTACGGAGGCCACCAAATGCAAGTCTAGCATCTTGGTCAATAGTTGCTACTGCAGGGCGTGGCACACTGTAATGGTTAAGAAATACTATGAGAAAGAAGAAACAAGTGACAATGACAACAATTCGACTGGGTTGAGTCCCCGTCTGGAATATGATTGTGTGGTAAACAATAATTAACTTTTTTTACATTAATTCATTCATTGTTATTTTCATGTTTTTTCTCGTGATAATTAAATAGGTTCGGTTCTAAAAATATCGGGTACTTATATTTCAATAATTTTATAACCAGCTGGCTGAGTGCTTAGTAGCGAACTGCTAACCACATGCTATTTGACTAGGGGTCCTGGGTTCGATTCCGACAGGGGCAGATGTTTGTGTGATAAAACGAATATTTGTTCTCGAGTCATGGTAGTTTTAGTGTATATTTTTCATATATTCGAAAATAAAATAAATATATAATTTTAAATAGGCTTTCCTTTATCTAGTATCTGTAGCACAAGTTTAATGATGCTTATCTTGGGCTACATAGTAGGAGTGTAGGAATATATTATTTTTAATTATGATCACTTACTATCCCATAGTTACAGCCGATCTTAAGCGAGCTGGTGCAATAACTGATCGAAATTCTGAAGATGAACTCCTTTTAAGACCTAAAAGAATTTATTTAAAGTTATTTTAAATGAAAATAAATTCTTTACTGGAGCAAAGTTTTATTTAATAAATACCCACCAGAATATTTTATGTTATTAATAGAGCTCTTGTCCCTCCATTTTTGTGAGCAGGCCGGACAGATAGCGCGTCTGATCGACCATCGAGGAATCTGTTCTTGTTGCGGAGTATTAACTTTCATGAAAGCAGGAATTCCTAAATGAACCTAAGATAATAGAATGATATTTTTATGACATCGTAGTTATGGAACAGTGGAAAATAAAAAGAATATTTTGGGGGGATTGGTGTTATTTTGTAACACTACGCTGCCCTGCAAGCATAGTTCTGTCCTAAAAGTCCATCTTCCACCTGTAGAAACTTTCTAACAGTGCATTTTGTAAGTATTTCCTGTACTCTTTATTCTAGTTTAAATTTACATTATACTTAGTTATATAGGAGTTGGATATAATAATATGGATTTGGATTTTTCATATTATTTATTAAGTTTACCGATGGTGTGGTGGTAGTGGTGAAGGCCAGTATAGATGGTATGTCCATATCCCGTCGTGTGGACATCCGGGACACTCTTGAACGTGACACACTCCTCTCAGTCATACGCATACTTAGACCATGGATACATGCTTCACTGTACTGACTGTAACGGGCCGGTTTATTTATTGTTATTTGGAGCATAGTAAGAGCAAAAAATATTTAAATATATTATATATTATAATTTCATAAATTATAATCTAAGAGTATTTTATACAACAAACAATAGCAACAAATCCTTTTAATTGTACTTCGTATAATATTTATATAACCCATTTATAAATATTATACGAAGTACAAGCAGGTGTAGCAGGTGTCCTATTTGATAAAATATAAGTTATATGAATAAAACTTATTATCTGCATTTTTTTTATTTACATTATACAACAAAATGATGAAAAGGACAATCACAATAAAATTATTTAAGACAACTTCAAATATTATTAATAAGCTGTATTGGTGGCAGTTGTTCAGATTTGTATAAATTATAACTAAAGGAACACATGTTCTAATGACATAATGACCAGACTACAGCGTGAATACATTGAGATAGCATAAGAAAACTGTGTGAAAGTTCTAGTTAATAGACGTAATTCAATTGAGAGTGAAAGTCTTCTGCGAAAACTGCTATTTTTTGCTAATGTCTCATTGTACCTTTGATAATAAATTCGTATAATTAAGGTTTTTTGCCTGAAATATTATCTAAGATAAAATTACAATAAGTTGTATCCTAAATAATTACCTACATTTTTGTAGTACCGATGTTTAAATTATAGTTCGTGTAACAATCGTGAATAAATGCTTTGAAGATGTAATTTAACCTAAAATTACATGCATTTAGGTACAGAAGACATCACAAGTAAATTAACACTGTTGTAGTATGTCATACTAACAATTGCGTTAATAATTGTTGAAACTACAATGACTGTAGGTAAATATATTTTTGAGTTACGATGTACACGGGTTAAATTTGTTCTAGTCTATGATGATAATTTCTTGTGACTCAAAATAAAATGAGTGAAATTAATGATAGCTTAGCGCTAAGTAAGGCGTATCATGCTTAATTTTGTATTTTATAGCTATTGAATAAGTCTTGTATACATTGTTGTAGCTACACTTTGTTTTGTCCCTTGGTAGAATTTCAAATGACGTTTGAAGGTACGTGCTCCAAAATTGTATTATATACACTAGGCTCGTACAATTAAAACATAAGGCACATTACTACCAATTCCACCAAATATATACCAACTATAAATTAAAAAAGCTCAAATTAAATTATATAGGAAAAAAAATTAAAGTATTTAACGATACTCACCCCTCTGACATGTTATCGTCATCTGGTATGTTTAGTGTTTGATCTTGAACTTCTTTCTGCAGCTCCCTGCTGCGCGCGCGCACCATATCCAGCAGCAATGTTTCATGCCCTCCTAAGTCAATCGAAACTGAGCGACCTCCTCCAAAATTGGTATAAAATCTGGTACTGAAGTCAGGAGAGCAAGGGGGTGAGATTTCTTCGGATCTAAATGAAATACAAGACTTATTAATGGATTATTCCTTAGGGCAAAATATGTGAATTATATTGCACGAGGCCCATGTAGTGAGTTCTCAATCTATTTTTCACCAGCCCTATGGCCGCTATTGCTGAGGGAGCTACCTTCATTATCATAATATATAGGTCGGTATGTCGCACCTATTTAGTGGTCTCTTGCATTTATACATGGGATCAAACTTAGAGCAGAAAAAAATTAATGGGAAGTTACACCA
This sequence comes from Acentria ephemerella, assembly GCA_943193645.1. Taxonomy (NCBI): domain Eukaryota; kingdom Metazoa; phylum Arthropoda; class Insecta; order Lepidoptera; family Crambidae; genus Acentria; species Acentria ephemerella. The sequence continues at coordinate 5,617,364 of OW971891.1, forward strand.
TAGCTAGCCCAATGCCGGTTGATGTTTTGTTGTTTAAAATTCGGGACGAACATTGTTTGTTATATCAATTAAAATCAAATAGCTGAAACCATAAAAGCCAGTTAGGAAATCAATATTCACATACTTCACATTAATTTTTTCAATGAATCTTTATCGTATCCATAGATTCAAATAGAATAGATTGTTTTTTATGTGACAGGAAGCAAAACCAATGAAGAACACAATGTTAGCTAATGAGCTTTTGCCCAAATATACAGAGTGCTCAAATACTCAAACATTGCTGTATTTACCGTTGGCCCCAACAAATCTTTACCTGAAAATGTTTTGAATTAAAGTTTTTAGTATCGGCAATTAATATCTGGGCTGAGCCATTCATTCACAGGTTTATAAAATAATTTTCGTACAAAGATTTATTAAGTATTATTTTTTTTTGATATAAAAATTAAAATATTTTTTAATCTACAGGCTAGAAGGAGCACGAAATAATAAATTTGATTGACCCATCCAGGGACCAAACATGGCGAAAGTTGCTTTGTTTTCAGTATCGAAACCAGAGCGTTCGAACTACTACGCCAACGAGCTTCTCGAGATAATTTAATTAATAAGTCTATTTAAGTAAATGAAGACTTTTCTATAAAAATAAACGAAAATAAATTGTAGCTCTACCTGGTTTTGACGGGTCATGTTATTTGACTTTGTTTTTGATGGTGAACTTCATATTCTCTTAGTATGGTACCTGTATAATAAAGGTGTTTTAACTAAGAGAAATGTAAAATATGTCACTCTTGCACTGTAGGTATTTATATCTCTACTTTATGCACAAAGAGATTTCGTGACTCCTTTCTTTGTCGTACTGCCAGAGCGGGTATTTCTTACCTGTACATGTATTCCCTCGTTCATACAACATGGATCGTTCAAAAGAGGCTTGAAAAAGCCCTTTTCGGTAAGATGGAGGTACCTAGGGCAGTGTTACCATTAGGCGGTGTCGAGTTTTAACTGAGATTTTTATAAAAAAAATTTGGTACACCTTTATTATACAGAAAACGTGTAAAATTAAGGTGTACCTAGTTGCAACAAATGCAAAATCATGTCATATTTATTAAAAATGACGATTACTTATCTCATAAGTTTTATATTACCACGAACGGAATCTGAAACATTAGATTCTTTTTCCGATGACGATCTTTTTTGTCTCTGAAGTCGAATATATGATATAAATAAATCAACTACCCGTTGATCAGGCGTTGTGTTTCGGGATTTATTAAATAAACAATAATAGTGGCTTTCATAATCGCCTAGCCCGCCCTATGATAAGCCTTTAGACGCTTGTAGCATCTTCGAAGTCACGCGTTACCTACTGGCGATATTATTTTCAATATGATTTTAAATTCCATTGCTTCAATGGCATCATATTTATAAATTATTTTCAATAAAAAAAACTTTAATATAATTCAAAGTTTTGATTCACTAATCACTATTCACTGTCAATACAATGGAATCAATTTTGATTCGTTGGAATTTTAAGCTGTGATATCTTGTCATATAGAGAAGTATTCACTCTCATTTTTTAGGTCAAGGTCGTGGTATATAAACTTTAAAATAGCAAATTCATAAGAACAAAGTATGTAGATACCTACAATAGTGTAAGGAATATGAAAAATTCTAATCTGAGATTAACATATGTATATATAATAATTCTCTATTATATATATATATATATATATATATATATATATAATTCATTTTCATCTTAGAATTTAAAAAATCTCATAATATGTACTAACAGCATACTGCCCGTTCCCGTATAGGTCCCGTAAAGGTCACCCTGCTGGGACAGTATGGAAGTCAGGAATCGAGGGCTGGGTGAAGTGGACGAGGAGTCGCGGCGGTTCGACTTCACTTTCATGAGTAGAGACGAGTATGGAGTGCTCTCGTTCGTCATGAACGAAATCCTATGCCAGCGCTTTAAATCCTCCTCTTCTGTTGACCTGTAAAGTAGAATTTGTTTTATTTTAGGTGCAAGTTCTTTATTATCTGTACACGAATGTATATTTATTATATATTTATTTTAATTATTACATATATCTAAAAACAATAAAAATAAATTAATAATAATAATATGAACTAAGACTTCCGAATTATATTTAAAAATTATTATTGCTATGTCGATAAAGTCCATATTAATGTTATGCCGTTTACTGTTTACATATATACGTATACAATGATAGCTACAAACTATGTTCAATTAGATGGACTACACAGTATACAGCCATATTTTATATTGTTTGTGTGAGTCATAAACATGAAACATCGATGTTGGTTCTCAAAGACAAGGAAGGAGTCTTTAATTCAGGATATCCAAGAAAACAGTGATTTTAGTTATGTTCTAAAAGTAACTTGAAAAGTTGAGGTAAAAAGTGTTTTTTTTTTATATATAAAATACATTAAAAGTTTATTTGCAGAAAAGACTATAAAGATAATAGCATAAAAAGTTTTAAACTATATGTTCGAAATTATCAGAAGAATCGGCCACTTCGCAATTTCATGACCTTTTGTTGTTTGCTTCGTTCCCTGCTTCAGTTTTCATCCGACTGGCCGAAAAGGAAGTTAATGTTTTCGCGCATATGCATATGTGAGTTCAATGTGCAATATGTGTGATCAATCTGTTTCATTGACCTCGTGTAGCCTTAATGATGTGACAGATTATAAAAAGATCTTTAGATTTATTTTCTTCACAGGAATGTGAAAGGCTATAAAATTGTAAAAATTCTAATGATGCGAATACCTAACGTTATTGAATAAATTATTTAAAACTTACAATACATTATTTCAGGCGGTCGGGATTTACAAATTAATGAATTGAATCAGTGCCATACACTCCGATGCAAAACAGCAGTAACAGACGTAGATTTGGGCAGACCACCCTTACGAATAAAAGAAGTCTAAAACTTCATCAAGTGATAGTGATAGTGATACTAAAAATTAAAAGAAAAGATTTAAAAAAGTATCAAAGCAAAAAATAATGAAAGGAAATCATAAAGAACAAAAATTTAATGTAAAGAATGATATATATGTTAGAAGTAATTGATTTCCATCGGTTAAAGTCCATAAGGTCAATTATGAGTCAACTCTTCCTTTATCGTAAAACAAAAATATTTAAGTATACGATTCGCTATTGTATTCGCTTTGTATTGACTTAACGGAATATTTTAAGAAATATTTATAGGAAACTTCGCCTATAAAGGAGATATATAGGTCATAATATTTTTTATTCCAGTCTTGTATTGGTCTTCAATGTTTTACTGTCGTTCCTGAGAAAAATATTGTTGTAAGACTCCGAGCCTATACTTATTTTATGACTCACAGCTGATGAAGTAATGACTCACTTATTTAATCATACTCAGATTGTATTTTAGCGATTTTTTTGGTTCATAGCCGAAAACATTTTTTTTGCTCTAGAATAAGGACTTGTTGGTATGAGGTTAGGTTGCTGGTATTATATCAGAATTGCATTTTAATCTCAATACGTTGAAGGAATTCATGACTTTTTAATAAGCATAAAAATAACCCTAATTTCATCATCTCCAAATTCATTCCTAGATTTTTATAGTTTTGAAAAATTAAGACTCATAGCAAAATGGGACGTACATATAGGATAGATCCCACTGATTCATATTAAACAAATTATATTAAACTAACGGCCCGCCCCAACTACGCCCGGGGTATTTATATATGCCTAGATTTTTTCATCAATCACTCTATTTATTGGTGAAAACCGCATAAAAATCCGTGAAAGTTTTTGAGCAAATCGCGAACGCAGAGTCATGTCAAGGGACTTTGATTTATGATAATGTGCACATTTACAATTGACAAATATTGATCCTTTTTCAAATTATTATAGACAAAACTTTAAAAATACTTTTTTAAAGTTTTCTAAGTTGATGTACTAATGCATGTTACTATTATTTTTAAAATGATAAAAGAATAAGCTTCTTATTGACCGACAAACTAAGAGTAAATTAAGGAGTGCCTTTGGTTTTTACGTAATTGATGTATTGTGGACCTTGACGCCTATCACGAGACTATTCTACTGAATAATTTACCACAAAGTGACAATTACAAGGTATTTAAGAGTAATATTCCATTTTAAAATAGAATTAACTTGAGTATAAAAATGTTGGCAGTCGATGCTCTTTGTTAAACATAAAGCTTTAATTTATGAATTTATCCTCAATTAGCAAATCTAGTAAGTAGGACGCATAAAGAAGAAATTGGAGAGGACTTAATGTTTTCATACTTTAAAAAATCCCTTGCTACCGTAAGCTACCACTTTGAATTTCTTATAATCGCGTATTAAAAAGTCTCTATTTTAATATAAATATGTTATAATTTCCAATGAGTTTTAAGCGTTTCGTGTTAATAGGTCATGGAGTGACTAATAAATTTTGTAATGTTACGTTTATTCTACATACTTATATCACTCTTATAAACAGTGGATTTACATAATATAATAATGTTAATTATATAACTTATTTATATTCGAAGAATCCTTTTGATGATTACTTCACACAGCACTGCGTAATACCTACGGAAAATTTGATAGTATTCACAACTCACTTTGCCTGATGTTGCTGGCTGTAAAGTTTTGAATAACGATTTTTCCAGTCTTTATGTTTCTTCCAGCTAGATTCTCTATTGTTTTCTGAGTTCCTGAAAAAACATAGATAATTATTTCATGTAGAAATATTGAACAAATATAGTTCTTGCTTTAATGAAACTTTTATACCCGAAGATTTTTATACATATCGGGAAATGCCCAATCGTGGAAAAATTATAAAAAAATCTCAGACCCTTATGATTCGAGATTAGTGACTATCCTCTATCTACTCTCTACGCTACGTGAAATGTTCATTCACATTGATTTAGCAAAAGTAAAATAACGTTTGCTTCGGACATATCTATGGGTAATATAAGATATTTTTTATCCCGCGTTCTTTGAAAGGCTAAAAGGAAACCGTCCCAGCTGCTACCGTTTGATAACACCCGCTTAGAAAAACCAAGCCGGGTCTTAAATGGTGGATAAAAATTATGTAACTATATCGAGCAAAGTAAGCAATAGCTCTTTGACCGTTGTATTAACAGAACAACTAAAACAAAATATCGAAGAAAGTCTGTAATTTTAAGGCAGTTGCAATGTTGTGGACGTACAGACACCCGCCCACCTTTTGCGATACAGCAGTCAATAGGTCTTCTTTGTGGGTCTTGGGTTATCTCGTAACAAGTATTGGAGGTCGTTTGGCACCTCCGAGCACAAAATGTTGTTTCCAGGGTATCGATGAATCGCTTTTATTTTGTGAAATTTAAAATTATAGACGACTTAAAAATGCCAATAGGTAAAAATCAACAAAAACTAAAAAAATTCCTTGTTGAAATCACAGTGACGAACATTAGAAGACAAATAATTTTTGCTTTGTATAGTACTTACGCCATTGTCTTAAATCTTACAGGCTCCAATCAATGAAATTCACCAATGTAAAAGTATTAAAAATAAATAAACTTATTTATGACATTTATGCACCTATTTTGATGGCTCCATTGTTGACGTTTTATTGTTGGTTGATTTTTTGACTAGTTTCGATAAAATGCATAGATAAGATCTCTTTGTTTGTCTTCGTTGTCTCGTTTTTTCGGTTTATATTTTTAAATAGGTAAGTATTAATAATATGGGTTGAAAAATTTTAAAATAATTAACATTTGACTTACATTTTTTTATAATACGCCATTGAGGTGACTTGTTGGAAACAAAGAAATTAATCAAAGGTTACCTATAAAAATCTTGTGGATGTTTTTGTTTAGGTAATCTCCTCCATCTACATCACCAGTTCGTAAGAATGTTTTACAGTTATAAGTGATTATAATTAATAAATTACAATCAATTATAACTGTAAAATATTTTTACGAACCTACACTTCTCGATTCTATATTTATTTGTAATCACACGTGAAACTGCAACAGTTATCTTAAAAAAATTAGCATATGCATAATTTACTGAATTAGCAGTATTTTTACATCATGCAAGCAATTAAGCAACCCATGTTCAAGTCCAGTGGTCTACATTTTTGCATAATTTTATGTTGGATTATTTGATATTAGCTAAACTGTACGAATTAAAAAGAAAATGAAATAAATAATAAGAAAATAATATATAAGCACGCAAAATACAAGGGGTCGATGTAATTTTTATTATTGAAGTCTAATTACTGTAATCAATTCAGGTTTTAATAATATTACCTAAAGACAGCTGTTGTAACACTTTAAGTGCACTTATTTTGATTTGGAAAAGTATATCAACTTTCACTATTATTGCTTATATCAAATAAATGGGTAATGGATATAATGGTAATAAAGAGTGGTATTCAACGATCTTGATAATTCCATTAAAGTTCGATAATTAATAACATTCGAAAATTTTCGAATAACACCGAAAATGTGTAGAAACTATTTAATACATGTAAAATAATTTTATAAGTATTCTTATTGTCTACTTTGAGGTGACCATCAGCCACCGTATTCTAAAGTGACCTAGGTACCCTTGGAAGCAATTAAAAATGGAGTATTTGAATATCTATATTAGGCGAGTAAGTTTTCGTACGCACATAAAAATTTGCCTCAACAATGGTTTGGACCATTTCAACAAATTAATAACAGTGACTGTAGCTTGATTAGTTCAACCGCCAATTAATTTTACTTATGAGAAGAACCATTGGACAAAAACGTTTTTACCATGTCAGTCTGTGTAATTAGCATGGGAATCCCAAATGTTAGCGCACCTGAGGTATTAAGTGATTTATTGATGTAATATGTAGTGGTAATCACTTACCGTCTGATAGGCCATCTGCTTTTCTATATGACATTCTTTAAAACAAAAAAACATTCTGTGTTTTGAATGTGTTCTTATGTAGAAAAAAAAACCGACCGAAATTTGGCATATGAAAAAGCCAGTAAAGGTTAAACTGTCTAGGTCCTTTCCCTGGTTTAGTATAATAATCAAAGGCTCTTATAGCAGATTTTCCATGAGATAAAGAGTATGTAACGTATGAGTATGTATGCTTATTTTAGATGGTTCTTGTTTGCAGTAACACAAGAAACTAGAACGAATATTGAAATCCAAAACATAAATATTAATAACAGCGGTTGGCGCTTTTGGCTACCTTTCCCTTCAAACTGTAATAGTGTACTATTTATATCCATAATAATTGTAAGTGTATAAAATGCAACGATTATTCCTGTTTCAACGATAAACGATTACGATTACGAGATTATTTAGTTCGTGGTATTGACTGTTTAGTTCATTAAACCATGGTTTTCATACAAAATAATACGATTACCATTACTATAACCAGAATGATAGTGTTTCGTGTCTGGATTGCTGTTCTATTTCTGAGTATATTTGCTTTGTGAGATTAATATGATTTTATTTTTCTTCATTTTACAGGGGACAACCCTATCATTCTTATGAAACTGAAAAAAAAATATTTTCAACAATATTATCGGAAGAAAATTACTATCGCTACAACATAATGGTTTTATTTCGTTTTTAAAATTTACGTAATTATAGATTATTATGTACGCTTATCCATCCACACTAGCTGTTCATTATGCATTATAATATCTCACGTATCTGGTGAATAATTGGCGTGAGTGTTCACAGTAATTCTAAATTTATTAACAAAATAATATCACTCATATTATTTTGTTTGTACTCATATTATTAGAGGCTCGAGTAATTATATTGGCTAAAGATTATTAAATTGTTCGATTTCTATGGCAACTTTACCTCGGCTTATCTTCTTAAGTGTCAATGTGTAGGCTTGTTGCAATCGTACGTGACTCGGTCAAATGACTGCGTCTGTTAATGTTCCACACAGAATATTGTACTTATTGGCGTACTGTCGATGATCTTGAAATCTTGCTGAAGGAGTATTACAGTTTAGTGTGTAAAGAAAATACATGAAAATTAGAAAATTTAGAAATGAAAATAGAAATAAAATTAAAATAAGAAGTTGAGTATTTTGGTTTAGATATCAAAGAATAAAAGCGTACAAAGTAGTAATACAATTCAATATACACATTCGTCACGACTTTTTAATGGCAATTTTTCTTGAATATTGTCAAGATATATATAAGATTATTTCCAGAAATAAGAAAATTATCCCATGTCCTTGTTTTTTGTGCTTATTCAATTTCTACCGTGTCATTTTTAGGTATGTTCCTAAAAATATCTTTATTACATAGCTTTCAGGAAGTTTTAAAAGGAGTAAAATTCATTATTGCATCATTAACAAGTTGCAAAAATATTATCCTCTCGTAGTCGAGCCTTATTTAGAAACATGATCACCTTGAGATCTATTGACCTGTAACTAGTCAGGTCTACCTACCTATGCAGATACAATATCATATGAAATTGAGCGTAGGAATTTGAATTCAGACCTATAATTGAAAACGTGGGAGGTAGATACTTTGTCTCTACATTTTAATATGACTATCGTTATTATTGTAGCTAGTATTGGCATAAATACGTAAATATACGTATATATTTGTATATAAGTATTATTGTAGAGTTACATTACGTATAGCTAGTTATCTCATATATATATCTATGCCGGTCTGAATATAAATCTAAATATGTAATTAAGTCTAATGGAACATGATTACAAGTTTCGATGAAAATATCAGTATAATGGAACCTATATTCCCGTATTGTTTCAGGTATTACTGATCTAATTGTAAAGACCAAATATCTCGTGGGAGTGTTTGTCAAAGCATAACAAAGCACAGCCGTCCATTTGTTTTGTGTCATAGCGTTTAGGTACAATGCGATTTGATAAGTAATTTGATTTGAGCTTGTAGCGGCGCGGGGGCGGCGCGCTCGACGGCAGCCTGCGTCTCGGCGCTCGGTACTAGTCGCTCCGATCACGGACGAACGCGCGCACGTCGCGCTTTGCCTCACCATAGACTACGCTGGATGACAACGCGCCCCATTTGAACGTATTAACTCTGGCTATACAATAGTCCTATTCATACTTAACTTAGTGGTAAAATCTTCGTTATTAAGGCATTAGGCACCGGGCGCCGGTGGACCAGTTCACATAAAACCGGCTCCGCGACCATATGATCCGTATTGTGCCTGTCTGATCTCCGACTTCTGGGCGCAGTCACGATGGGGACCTATTGAAACTGTCGAAAAGTGCATTCGTCTTTGTCTAGACATCCGTGTGAGATGACTCAGTGACAGAGAACTTTCTAAGTGCTGTGTTGTTATTTGTGACATGATTGTGTTGGAGACGTGAATGTTGACAAGTTGGAAGTTGGTGTTTCGATAGTGCGATGGCTGGTGCTAGTGAGGAAGGAGGTGGTGTTGAGGAAGTGTCTGGTTCTAGTGAGAGCCGTAAGCGAGGTCTGAGCGGATCCATGTCGATGCGCACGCGCAAGCTTGGTCGGCGGCTGTCTCGCAGCATGTCGATTGTTGCTCTCAAGCTGCCCGAAAAGGCTCACAACATCACTAGGTCTTCGTCCAAGCTTATACGTTCTGGGAATCGGGATAAAAAAAACCGCTCTTTCGAGTTGTCTATTATATTGCCAGACAAAACACAGAAACAGGTAACTTTCATAATTATGCAATTAGATCACCTGAATTTTATGAGCTTTATCGTGACATTTCTTTATTTGTTTGATCACAATTAAGTATTTAAAAGTGATTACCTTTCAATTACAGTTTGGAACAAATTAATAAATTACCTCTTGTCTCTCAATTGTATAAGAACTGATGAAACTAACGTACATTGCCTAAATCATGATGCTAAGGCCAAATAATAAAAGAATTTAACAAAATTACACGCAGATAAAGTAATTATTAATAAATAAAAGATATCAAACAAAGTATAACAATTGTTATCGATAGTGATATATTTTTTGATAATAGATTTCTACGTTACTTAATAATTCAAACAGAGACGAGGTTATATCATAGCGTTTACGCCTTCCTTAGTTTAGTTATTGGTACAAAAAAAAATCATTCATGATGATCAAAGAATCAATTTATGTTTTCGATGTAGGAAGGAAGTTTTTGAGTATAGATATAGATAAATGTTTGTAAACTGCGGATTTTTATTTGAACCAGGTCTTTTTATTATTTTAGTGGTTTTTCTTTAAATATCTAGACAATTTATTGGTAACATTTAGTTCATTTCAAGAAATATATTTAAATTAGTTATAATATAACTTTAAAAATAAGTTATTGAAACTCCACCGTAATTTTGAAACTAATAGTTTAAATATGTTGGATAATACTGCAAAATGGTCGAACATGCCAATTTAGTTCGATTCTTCATTTAGTTATTTTGTAAGTAAACGGCGAATGTGGTTATGATTAGCAAGTTTTCGTGGGATTTAATCTCAAAGATACTTTAGCTGCAGTATAAAGTAAGACTTGATTGACATCATAACTCAGATTAAAACTTAAGCTCATTGATTTTGTTCAATAAAGTGATAATTTTATTACCAACTCAAATAAATCTACAGAATAATTGTAACATACAAAGTTTCCATGTTAAAATATAAGATTTTAAAATTACTGTTTCCTCTAATATAAAAATTAATAAAGGTAAAAAGATTTTAATTAATAAAGGTAATATTTCGTTTTGAATTCGAAAACAAAATAAGTAGAAATATTTTACAATTATTCTCTATTTAATAATTTATAGTAACTTTGCTTGTTGATTTCTTCATTCAACTTTGAAAACTGTCACGTTTAGTTGTACTTTTTAGTAACATTTATGATTTTTACAAATACTATCTTTTTTATCAAATGTAGAGTGACAGCGCTTCCGTGTCAATTATTCATCTTTATTTTGCCATACCATACCACGCAAAATCTATAGTTATAGTCTATGCGTTGCGTTCTGCATTCTAATGCGTGTTAACAGCCAATGCATTTCGCCTCTGTTTCGCCACTCCGCGGCTGCTGTCGCCCACAATAAAGATTTCTCCATTGATACATACAATAATGACATACATGACTCATATTGATGTAATTGTCTACTTGATATTTACAGGTTATAAAGTGCTCTTAATATCGTTGTGAAAGGAATAGTGAGATATCTCGCCTCGACTGTAATGTCATATTGGAATGGATAATTTTTTAAATACATTTTCCGGTTTGAGAAATTGTGTGTGTAGCGGAAATTATTGTTTTATGTTCAATTTTTTTACGTTTATTTCATAATTACAGTAAACAATAGTAAATTTATTTCAGCTTTATGTCATTTAATACCACACTAATGTAATTTATGACTACGAATTATTAACAGTTTTGAGCAATAAGTTTTAATAAAATACACCCATCAGTGGTATTTTTTTAAAACTTATTTTTTGATAAAAATTAAATCACTAACGAGCTCGCTGCTGTAAAGACGTGAATGATCTAGTTTTGTCAATCAGAAATTTAAGAGCTTCTCTGCAACGTGACAGTGTTATAGTAAAAAACATGGGTTTCTTACACGTAGACAATCCAAACAACCTTAATAGACTGTCGATGATGTAGATGAAAATATTTGAATTGTAACGAATGATTGTTATAATCTGCCAATATAGTTACTACATTACGTAGCTATGTATTTGTGTCAGTTCATGTAAAAAGTCGAGGCTTTGTTTCGAGTATCATTGAACTTCTGAATACTGCTGTATTGTCGGTGAGGGAACGCACGACAATTATGTGGGTGAGATTGTGTCAAACATTTACTTAAAACTTAAGTCTAATAAGAAATCGAGGTTCGTATACGCGTGGGGTATGGCAATTTAGGCTTTTCCTATTTAGACACCAAATTATAAATAGCTTTTCACTTTTTAAGTATTGATTAAGTTATTCTCATTTTCTAAACTAGTTTCTAACATGACCTCAAAATGTGATCTCGGTTACAATCCATAAATAAATACGATCGCGATACAGACTGCAGCTGAGTTCCGTTTAAATCACAGCTTTAAACCAAAGTTCATGGCTACTAATTAACAAGACCAGTTTTTTGAAGCTAATGCATTCATTTCCTTAACATAAAAGGGAATTTGATTCCGCTACAAATTGTCACACTTAATTGACGACGACTAATTATGTTAACTACCTTATTCGATATTCGCCAATTTTAATGAAAAGGTCATGCAAAATCGCAAGTTTAAACAAAGCCGATTTCAAAGCCATTCTCATGTTTTTTCTGCGGTGACGACAATCTCAAAGGTGATTATTTTTTACGCCTCAGTTTTTGCAAGTGGCTAAACTTATTTGATTCAAACAGAGATCAATTTTTACCTTCCTATTGTCGCGGAGCCTTCACCCAATTGAAGTTAAATCAAACAATATAATTTTGATTCTTTACGTCTGAATGTAGGTGGTTAATGTTTTATTAACTGTTTCAGTCGCATACAACAGACATATATAAAAGATAAAGCGTCTTTGTTAAAGCAATCTAAATACCTATTTGGAGACAATACTCAAGACAATACTGTGACATAACGGAATCTTCTATATTATTCTAATAACGGGCTTGCTTAGAAAAGAATATAAACTGGGTAGTTTTTTTATAAAGCAACAAGGCAATTATTATGCAGGTTTTTCTATCAATTTAATTAAAAACGTGATGTAGTTTTTGTTTATCGTGCTGCCAGTAAACAATAACTGTAATGAATATCGTATTTTCAAACGTTCGTTTACAGCTATGACTGAATCTATTTATAGTACTTATTAACATTAATATTTGACATTAACATATTTGATTGGAATTCTTAAGCTACAGACTCAAAGTACTCATGATTGCTTTAAAAACTGAAAAAGTAGTCATGTTAACAGTAAATAAATAAATGATTTTTTTTTGTCAAAATGCTAATAATTTCTCTAAAAATATAATCATATAATTGTAAACACCCTAATTTTTAATTGGAAAATAACATAGTAAATTCCAAACAGTAAAAGTAATAATTCAGGCCAGCTATAACATATAATATACAAATTATTACGATATCGTAATTATAATACACATACATTACTATATACCCAGGCTATTTATGTATAATCACCGGTTGGTAGTTTATAACGACCAGTGTTATTTTCCACACACTTCGAGACCTTTCAGAGAAGTCAACGTACACGATATTAAAATTCGCAGCCCGTACGTGACAAAATGATTTGTTTCAACACAATAATGAGGCAGAAGCAGACGAGGTATCGTTTAGCTCCAATGAGGATGACCGCCCACTTGCTGCACTGCCGATGCACCTCATTCGTTCAGGATACGGCATATAAAGACTAAAGTGACTCTGTGTCTTGTTTATGTACCCTTAATCACGAAGCTAAACCGTGAAACTTTTAAATTCACTCGCATTTAGACTTGATGCAAACAGATGAGTTGTAACTTTCATGTTGACATGTTTTTTATTTAAACCAGCGTCAATACAATGTTGCAAATGAACCTGTCATCGTTGATCACATTCCGGAGTTCAATAATAGAAGAGACTTCTCTTCATATTACAACTTTTATAGATTTAGTTCAGAAGAAAAAAAAAGCATAACTGCAATGATATAAAGAGGGAGTTAAGAAAAAAAAATATATTTGTGTTTTACCTTCTGTAATTAGAATTTATTATGAGTAAATTTAAAGGCAACTTTGGAAAAAAAATTGTATTATATTATCTAGATTCTTAATTATAACACGTCTGTCAAAAGCCACAATATTTAATTTTATAACATATTACGAGTTTAGTCAACCTTTTTTACTGTAGGAATAAGAGTTAAGTGTCTATATGAGAATTATAAATTTTATATACTTAAAACAAAATCGGTGCATAATTTTTTGTATAATAAAATTTTGTAAGATATTAACATTCTAATGTCTTCTTAGCTATATGTAATAACATAAACAGTGTGTGTAAAAAGTTAATGTCTATCCTAAAATTAGGCAGTATAATGAAGTGTGAAATTAGCAATCAATGTAGTGTAATAAAAAGACAGTAGCGACGGCGATGTATGCTAATAATTGCAAGAGAAAGTGATGTCGCAACTCAATGAATTAGGAACACGTTAAGTGGTGTGGACGCGTGCTACATGCGGGCATAAAATCGCATAAGTCTTAATAACTCACAAATTCTTATACCGTAAAAAAATCTGTTATACTCCAACAGGCTTTTTTGCTGACATTTTAACAATTATACTAGTTGTCTCTTTAATTTAATAACCAATTTGCTTTTTTCATAAAATTAACTTTTTCTAGCAATAAGAAGACAAATATCAGTACAGGCTTCTGTTCGATAGGTTGTCCATATCGGTATAGTGGTTTCATCTCTTAGAGAAAACATGGGAAAGATGAAGATACAATATTTGTCAAAAAACATTAGTATAACTGTTACATCGTAGAATCAAATAATTTTAAATAATAATTGTAGTCATAAATATATTACAACTTCTGCTCAAATTGCTTAGTGTAGGGCTTTTTCTAAGTGTACTGACTAGCTACCACCATCTTATCTAAGTCTTCCGCCATAACAATAATGTTATCAGCATTGTTGTGTTCCATCAGTTGGAGGTAAGATAGCCAATTCCTCTTTGGTTGAGGCAGCCGGCTTTAGTTCGCTTCCGTTAACAGATGTTTATACAAACAATACTAAAGCTACTGGCCGCCACCATCTATATTTTATTTACATACTATTTATAATTTTTAAATATCTTATTGTTAACGTAACGTACGTTTGTTATTTTTTATGATATTAAAGTAAAACACGTCAATGGTCAATGATTTATTTACCTTTTACGCTCGCTTTTTTATTATTCGAAAATTGAAGCGAACTCCAGCCGGATGGTCATCTTTTTACTTAGAATGGAATATGTTTTCAAGCACTTATATTCACAGATGTGCGACAAGAGAGAGTCTGAGTAAAAGGTCATGTGTATGCATGAGATTATTATACTATATATATAGAACTATTTATTATAAAGATTTGTGAAACAGGTTACATTAATCGAGGAGCTTGTTGGTATAGTGGTTCAAAAGCTCTGGTTTCTATAACGGAAACAAAGTAACTTTCGCCACGGTTTGTCCTTGGATGGATCAATCAAATTTATGATCTTAAGTACTCCTGTGTTTCGGAGGGCATGTTAAATCATTTATCCCGGTTGTTACGGCCATTGTTTTCCCACACAGCCGCATTGGGCCAGCGTGCTTGTGCTATCTCTCAATGTCTTCATGTATTTCTCCCATGTGAGAAGGCCTGCACTTAACAGTGGGGCGTGTATAGACTTGAGATGATGATAATGATTACATAAATCGTTTATTTTTCCCTATGGATAAAAATTTACTTAAGTACGGGATTTTCAGTTTGGAACGTAATTATTAAATGTTGTAAATTTATGTAGAAAAAATACTCCAATATTTCAAATAAGATTGGATTTCTCATAAAAGTTTTAAAGATTAATCTAGCAAATAGGAAGAAAATAAAAGAATGCTGCATATCTAGTTTTGGTATAAAACAATCGTAAAACTCACAGAAATAACTTGCCGGCGCGTCTGGTTTTTAGGGATGTTTTATAACTCTGTAATTTACTTTTAACTTAGCACCATTAGTTAATGGTTTATCCTTCATGTTGTATAATGTCAACCTGTGGACATTAACATAACATTGATCAAGGCTAAACATCAATTGTTTGCACGTTTTCTGAACTAGTATTTTACAGTCATAGACACGGTAGTCGTCCTCACTTCGATGACAAGCATTAGTTATTGTTGCATAGTACTTATTACTACAGACATCGAAATAAATTCAAATTTGGGTTCTTCATCGTAGATTACTTGATATTAACGTCAAATATAACTTTAATTTCAAAAGATTCAAGTAGCTACTTAATTAATATTTCGTTCCTAATCATTTTTAAGAAATACACCTATATCTACTAACAGAAAACTCAGAGAGTTAAATTTAATTAGTAACACAGGTAAAAGATGAGTATTTGATTGATAGAAAATATTTCTACTTACTATTTGTTAGATTTTACTATTCTGTTTAGATTTAATTTAGGTAAGTAGATGATGATTTTATTATAGTTCTTTTTTTTAAAATATATTACTTAGATTTTATTTTACTCCTAACGGACTTTATACCGGTTGTTCAAGCTAAACTATAAGGAATGTATATCACAATCATAATCATGTAATATTGAGTATTTTGTTTATCATACTTTAAAGGAAAACCGAAAAGATCGTCCATTATTAGAGATGGTCAATTATTACGTGGTAAATGATAGAGCTTCAGGTGACTATTACTTTTGAACCTGTGTCTAGAACCGGTCTCACGTGCAGAATGCATGCGGGACCAGCGGGCAGCGTGCGTTCGCACCGGTCATTGCAATCTTGAACTGGACAGATTAAATCTGGATCTCAACTCATAGATTAACTCAAAATCTTATTCTCTGCTAGGAGTATAATTTTGCTTCTTTGTATGCATGCATACATAGACAATTTATTTTTTCATTCGCTCGAGGAATAAGTATGGCGATTTTTACAAATAGTTGAGCGAATCAACTTTTTATAGAGACCACCATTCCACAAAATATAATGAAGTAACAAATTATCTTAATGAAAAATAATTTCTGCCCTATTTTAGTGGTAGGCTTTACAGTAAAGCAAAGAGATCGGTTATTTATTATACAGGTTTTGTAATACGCGAGGACTGTGTGGTATACAATTTTTTTAAAATAAGAATAATTGTTATCAGTCTAAAATATTTGAATTACGAAGTATCAATAAACGAGACACAATCATGTCATGACATATTTGCGGGCATATTTGGGATATGAAGAAATCAACTTCGAATTCAGTTAACCAATAATATTGATATTAATTTTAAAAACAATTTGTTATTATGTTTCAATAACTATTCGATGACTCATGTCGTTTTTTTGTATTATGATAAAATACCAGCTGACCGTAGGCATTTCATAAGTTAGTTGAAAGAAATTATCATAAAGCATCTGTATATAAATAGTTTCCTGCTATTGACTATTGCTGGCAAGTTGTTAGAAAACCGATTTCATGACAGCACATCTAAGGCACATTTCTATGTTGTGATAGACATAGACGACAAAAACTGAACGAATACGAGATACGAGTCTGCATCAGTTATGTAAATACAGTGAAAGGATAGCTTTACATGCTACTTTATTTTCATTACTGTACATTTTCATTACTGTACATTTTCATTATTGTACATTTTCAACACTGTACAGACAACGTCTAATCGGTAACGTTAGTAAGCGACAAAATATTTAATTCAACATTGATAAATAACACCAATCCGAATGTTAATTTGATGTCATCTGTTCGTGTATCAATCTGGGGGTCATGATTAGGTCTATCTGGGGGTTGAGAGTATGTACTTAGCCTGAATAAATGTATTTTGATTTTATAAATTATACTTCGAGCGTAAGTTTTAGCACTGCGCTCAATTTGCTAGTAAATCCATTTATAAAAATTGGTTACCAAAACTTCACAACAAAGGCACTGTTGGCGCTTTCATATGAATTGACAGCTGATGACAGACATGATCAAAATTGTTTAATTCGATTGAAACTTACATTAGGGGTACACATTCACAATCTTTTATCAAAAGATATTTGAAGCTCCTGATAATGATATAATGAGCATGAAGTCTCTAGAGAGATGGATTCAATGGTGTCGATTGCATATATCACTAACTACCGTTTCCATACAATCATCTTTTTCTCTAAAAGAGAATAGGATCAAATTTCTCACTATTTCTATTCAGAAGAAATTGAACGAATATAGAATAGATATTGAATACATTATGCTTATGTTAACCTGCCAAGTACAAGAATCAAAATTCCAGACAATTACTTGTGTCTTACATTATAATTAAATGCTTAATATAAAAAAAAAACATAATGCTTATGTATTTTTAATAGCGTATTTACACGTCTATGATTACTTCGGTTATTATTATGATTGCATCGCTTACACGAATTGGTTTTAAATATAGAAATGCCATTAGTAAAAAATTGGCAAAACAAACTAATGCTTTGCCAACAATTTTACGCTATAAGTTTGTTACGATACTAGAAAGTTTAAACATATAATGTTTGATTCTATAATCACTTTGCTTGATAGTAAACAGTCGTTAATAATCAAAGGAAATATATAATTATCTCTACATGTTATCAAATACCCAGTCCCTCACCGGGTCTGTCTGTGTTTCTGTTCGCTAAAAATAAACTTAAAAACGATTGCACGGATTTTCATGAGGTTTTCATCAATAGATAGAGTGATTTATGAGGAAGGTTTAAGTATATCAATATACATATACAGCTAAGAATATACATGTTTCCCTAAATTTCAAAAGGTTTATTTCTCGTGCAGTGTTTATAAAATAGATTGAATGATCCAAAATTTGATTGTGCAAATTCAATTCTTACCACAAAAGGTAATGTTTCTATTTAGGTATATACCTGTTTATCTAAATCTTAGTTCACATCAGAGTACACGACTGTGGGATGATTACCTATTCATTCCTCTTTGGCTTGGTTTAAAGTCTACAATATCTCGGGCAAAGTCAAGGGCGGGTTTTCTTATAATAAAACCCGTAATCTGCATCTTATCAAGAACAATAAATGAAAGAAGTTTTTGATCGTTGCTTTCATTAACCTACTTTCAAAATCATTATGTGAGACGTTTAGCCTGAACTTGTTTATTTATGTGGCGGTGAAAACGCATATGTCTGTAATAATGTCGTAAATATTAATAATATGCAAAAATAGACCTAATCATACAAATTCAGCAGTATGAGTATTTACAGTTGCTGCTAATAACAATGATATTTCAAACCATTGCAACATGGATTATACAATAGTCAAAAAATCATTCATTATATTATGATTGTTATTGTACGTCGCCTTCAGCAATCAAAATAAATCACACATACGTGTGTATGTAGATGCAACTAGTGTGCACTGGTTCTAATAAAAGATTGTGTAGTATCTAAAATAAGCTTATACCTTTAGTGGTTTGGTCGGTAAATGCGTTTTACTATGAAGCAGAATGCTGTTGGCTGTGGCAAGTACCAATAAACTTGTTATTAAATTAACTGTCCGGAGACTATGAAAATGGTATTGTTTCTATTTCATACCTGCAAAGAGTATAGTTATCAAAACGTTCTTGGATTTGCCTATATAAACCTATATATTTGCCTTATAAGTCGATGACTATATAAGAATTAAAACTGGTGGAGACAGTTTCGAAAATTAATTGTTTCGTGTGGGATATGGCAATTTCTCCATGATTTTACTTATTTACTTTACAATTTTGTAATAATATGGGGTCAATCAATGGGGTCGTTGATATCGTCTTTAATCCTGTCCATAGTTTACTGTAAGATATTGCTTTTAGCGATAAGGTCGCCCTTTGTACAAAATTAGTTATATGTTATTTGTGTATTTCTCTTCTTGAATTGGCTGATGTTCAATAAAGATATATTCTGTTCTATTCTATTCTATCGTAGTTTTATTAATAATAGAATACACTATATTTATTATTGGAGCCTGTTATGTTTGTAGGAAACGGTACATCAAGCAAACACCGTGTTCAAGATTCAATTGTCTTTATTTTATGCTCAACCTACTTACATACATTTTATAATTCATTTTATAGTTCATTTTCTATTTGAGCATAATTCTGCTCAGTTAGTGATTTTGATGCGTAACATACGGGTAAATTGTCTTGCATCAAGTATGCACCTAACCCGTTATTACTCGCGTCAACAGATATGACGATAGGTTTTTCGAGACTGTAATATTTTAACACAGGAGGACTAGCTAATTGATTTTTATATTTTCAAAGCATTGCTCATGTTGTTGATCCCAGTGCCACGCGACATCTTTCTTTAATAATTCACGCAGTATAGACGTTTTTTCTGAAAAGTTCGGAATGAAACGACTTACATAAGTAACAATACCTAAAAATCGTTCAATGTCTTTATATTTTTTTGCTTTGACATGTTTTTTGGTAATTTTATGACCTAAATATGTTAGTTCATTTAAACCGATTTTACATTTTTGTTTGTTTAATTTTATATTAATTTCACTACACCTTTTTAATACTGCACGTAATCTTTTATCATGTTGCTCTTTATTTTCTGCTAATATTAACAAATCGTCTACGAACAAAATTAACCCTTCAATGTTGTCAAAGTGGTCATATAAGCGTTTATGGAATATTTCTGATGCTGATGAGATTCCGTAAGGCATGCGCAAGAATTTATACCTTCCAAACACTGTATTAAACGTACAAAGGTCCGTACTGCTTGGGTTTAATTTAACATGCCAAAAACCCTGTTTAGCATCTAGTGTACTAAAATATTTGGCGCCAGACAAGTTGGCTGTTATTTCCTCAATGGTTGGTAATATAAAATGCTCTCGTTTAATTACTTTATTTAAATCTCGGGGATCTATACAAATTCGGAGATCGCCGTTAGGCTTCTTCACTACAGTTAAGCTGTTAACCCAATCGGTAGGTCCGTCTACCTTAATTATTATACCATCTCTCTGCATTTCTAACAACTTTTCTTTAACCTGTTCTCGAATAGCCATAGGTAATTTACGCGGGCCATGTATCACTGGCTGAGAACCTTCTACCAATTGTATTTTGTAGGTGCCCGGTAAACAACCTATGCCTGTAAACAACTGTGGAAATTCATCTAAAATGTTTGTACTGTTTTTATGAAATTGATTAATACTCATTAATCTCTTTAATAAGTTTAATTCTTCGCACGAACTTCTTCCCAAAATAGGCGGTGAATCAATGTCTACTATTACAAATCGCAAGATATATTTATTATTTTTATGTGAAATTTAAGATAACATTTACATATGTATAACCTTAATAAAAGTACCCGAATAACCCTGTAATTTCATTGTGGTTTTAGTTAGATTTTATTCTAAAATATTAATTTTACTTAACCATTTTCTAGGCAAAATATTTACATCGGCTCCCGTGTCTAATTTGAATTTTATACTGATCTTTTCAAAATATAAATCTACCGTCCACACATTGTTAGAAAAATAATTATTCTCATAAATTACCTGATCGCTGGAGTCTTCACGAACTTCGTATACACGACACATTTTTGCAAAATGATTCATCTTTTTACACGAACTACATCGTTGCCCATAGGCAGGGCATTGAAATTTATTATGATTTCTACCACTTTTTGTACACACTGCACGATAACCATAACGATTCCGATCTTGCATATTTTGACGCTTTGGTCTTCTTGGCGTATGTTCTAAGCTCTGATGATGGCCTTGACGTGAGGTTGCTGCGCTGCTGCCGCCAGTTACACCCGGTGTTGACCTTTTTGAAAATCGATTTCGATTCGATGATCCACGTACATAATCCACTTTTTCAAAGTCAGTTTCATTATTCGAGATGCTATATATATTACAATTATGTTCTTGTTTCTCATTCTTAATGTTGTGTGCTTGCATTCTTGATGTTTCTGCTAATCTGCATATGTCTATAGCTTTTGACAACGTTAACTCCGGTTCACGTAGTAACCTTTCTCTTAGCGACCCATCTTTTATTCCGCATATCATTTTATCTCGAACTAAATCATTACATAAATCTCTAAATTCACACTTAGCTGCAATTTTGATTAGTTCAAATACATACTGCTCAATGGATTCTAATTCTCTTTGATCCCTCGTGAAAAATGAATGCCGTTCAATTGTTATGTTTTTTCTTGGTAAGAAGAACGTATCAAATTCCTTTAATAAGTCACAGGTTGTTTTATAATCACCTGAAAATTGTTCATACGCTTCTCGACATTTTTCACCAATAAATAATATGTAATAAAACATTGATTTGCAATTTTTTATCTTTTTTGTATAATTCACATGCTTCATAATAAATCTCGAATGATTTCTTCCATTTTTCCCACTCTTTACTTAAATTTCCGGATGTACCATTAGTTAAATCGTATTCAAATAAAAACGGTGGCGGCGGTTGTAAGATCGATTCCATATTGTATTTATTATTATTTTTAATGATTGTAATTGCACTATAAAGATCCTACTGACTGCGCCATGTTATGTTTGTAGGAAACGGTTCATCAAGCAAGCACCGTGTTCAAGATTCAACTGTCTTTATTTCATGCTCAACCTACCTACATACATTTTATAATTTGGACACTGACAATTTAATAGATACCAACAGAGCCAGGCTATATAAAGTTCTTATCTCATCTCATTACTCCTGTGAAAGATGCCATAATATAATAAGTAATCGATTACGCATCTAATCGAGAGGAAACTCTTTATTGTTCAACGATGCGAGTAATCGATGTTGTCGTCAAATCGCTGGTTTTCAGGGGCATTACAGTTAATAGGCACAAATTCTTGTTAGTGACTATGTTCGCCATTTAAATTTATAAAAATATATCTCCCCGTGAGTTACATTTAGGTATGTAGATAAGGATTGTCAATTTGAGTGTGTAATTTCATGTTAACGATTTTTCAAGCACTATTAATTAATGTTCCTGGATTCAGCTCAATCAGGATTGGTAGATAATGATTAATGACATTAAGTCCACCCAAACTTACTCCCTGATTTGGGTATTTCATAGAGTTAGATTAAACTAAACAAATTAAAATTATTATTATTTATTATAATACTCATAGATCTATTAGGATTTATAAGTTTTGTTTCCTTCTCAATCTTATATAATAATATTATGTTTTAAACTCTAGTAGTAAAGGGGCTAAAAATGTCCTACTGAATCTTACGTTATTTAATATTAGAAATATAATGTAATAATAATAGATATATCTTACAAATTCAATGTTCAGCTTAATTAAAACTTTTCTATAATTGATTAATGGATTGAGTCAATACTAAAAATGTTTCAGTCTTCAGAGTTCTTCTGGTATTGTTCTTGTCTTTCTGTGTCATATCATAAAAAATAATAATGAAGTCATTAAGAGATACATATTGAAGCCATTTACAAATTACAAACGTTTTGTAACTAATTTTTCTCTCCTCTGACGATTGTCGGGTGTTTCCCTCATTGGTCCAGCTGCCCGGCACACATAACAGAGATGATTAAAAAATTATGTCGCTTCAAAATAGAACGGCTGGTCAAAGTATAGTTTCTGTTCCCCGATGACAAGAAGTCTCAGGCAGTTTTGGGTCACTCGTGTAGTACTCCCGAACATCAATGATACATTATTTTGTAACCGCAATATTAAGACTGTGGAATGTAAGAAAAACAGTAGACAATTTTTACAACTATAAAAAAATGGTGTTAGTTATAAACGCTGCTGAAAAACTATATACAATTTTTTAAAGACCGTCAAACAAAGTTTGTTGTTCATTTGATATTTGGGTGACGAAAACTTCTATTTATTTTCTTTACATAAATCCACACCCCTTAAAATTATTATTTAGCTCAAGCCCTTCATATTCATATAATTTTCATTATAAAGAAGAAGAAATAAGAGAAATTATAAACACACACGCACACAGATATACATAAAACGTATTTTGGTTGTAGTGTTTTAACAAAATCAAACGAGTGTTATTAGTTATGCCGAAAGAGTTGTGCCTTTGTCTGCAGCTAAAGTTTTATTTATATCCTAAGTTACGATTAAACATATTTTTATTTCTAAGCAAAAATTTTGTTTTATATTGTATCCTATGTTATTTTTTTCGTTAACAGCTTTTCATAGAACTGTCACAACGTATCAAAACAATGTCGTCTTAATGTCATACAAGAGGATAAGACAAAAAATATATAATTTGGTATTTCAGCATAATGTAGGTTTTCCATGATAATGTAAAGATGCTAAATTTTAATACTCTTTAGTATTAAACATTGAGTTTGAATTACTTGTATTATATGTAATTTATTTTATATGAAAACACTGCCAATTTTTATGATCGATGCGCTGGAGTCAAGCAAAACATTATTTGTAGGTAATTTTTTGTAGTAAGTATTTAATTTGAAGTGGCACGTTCCTGTTTTGTCTTGATTGAATATCGCTAACAATTACTCATCGACAGTGATTTCCGCAATATTAAACCGAAATAATTGCATTTTTAGTTCAAGAAAAATAATTTCTAATAAATGTAACATTGCCACATTAACATTGCTTGCTTTATTTTATTTATACACATATATTGGTGTTGTGTTATATTTCATCACATAAATAAAATTATGAATAATATTATCATATTTATCCACAGGCTATGTCAGAGAGTAAATACCAATAATAATCAAAAAACAAATATTTAATAATGATGATAAAAAAAAAAATATGATTATTATTACATACAATAAATAAATAAATGTAGCTGCTTTTGTAGTGAAAAGTGAAAATATTATTAACATACTATTTATATTAAATGGTTTTCCAAAAGGATTTATTTAGTTTATGTTTCCTATAGTGATGAGTCACTCAAAGTATATGTGCACGTTCAATTCTGTTATGACAGAAACCTAATTGCAATTTTAAATATCAGCAAGATGTCTGTCACATACAGCGTATAATTTGTTTATTCGAGTTCATTATGTTTTCATAAAGTACATTCGTCAACTTACTTGTAATGTAGGAGTGATTTATTTTACTATAAATTTCTTTTTCGTGAACAAAATTTTAGAAAATCGATTGGTTGATTTAAGCTATTACTATTTTCAATTTGTTATTAGCTAGAGTTCTGACCAAAAGGGCTGTTCATAATGATGATAATAATGAAATCTTTCTGAAACTTGCACAACTTTAACGTTAAGTTGCCATATCACTCTAATTATACGATGTCAATGAGAACAGTAAAAGACCTTGCCATACACACGATAAGAAATTGTATCATGTAACAAGAAGTACTCATCTACTGCATAATATATTATATATTATATTAGGCTTTCCGCAATTCTCAAGATCAATACATCCCAACCAATTTCTCTCAAACTAACAAGTTTTGCGGCGTGACTAAATATGGTGTAGTCAGGCGTTGCTTAAATGAAACAGCACATCTCTTCTTCGATTCCGGCTGGCTTATTTCATCAGGAGTTACGGTCTTACAATATCACCTACTACAACATGAGTGTGATTTATTGTTTCACCCACTTCGACAATTACTTTTTTCACATGTCTTATTATCACTTATTATAAATCTTTTCAAAAGAGTTTGGCTTTATAAAGTTTGAGAATCACAAATTAGGGCACAAATTATGAGGTTTCTTACACTTAACTATGATACATACTGTAATACTGTAATGTAGTTTCATTGTTTTAAAATAGCATGGTGTTCTTCTGCAACAGAGGTTTAAAACTTTAGGAATGTTAACTATTTAGATTTATTTTGAAGTTGTATGATAGGATATAATATTTATCGTTATAAGATTTATTTTTGCTCTTGACAATTCTAAGGATGTACAGTTAAGCAATTAGTTGAGATAATGGCGTTAAACAGTGTCCTCGTGTAACGGAGTTTTGTATTACTTATACCATATTAGCATAAATGTCAAATTTCAGAGAGGCATTTTACAAGGCTATACGCGTAAATCGGTCATTGCGCTAATTGTCGCATTCACCTCAAAGGAGAGGAGTGAGACTGAGTTAAGATTAAAGTTAAATTTTATCAATTGTTTAACCTTATTAAATTTACCGCAAATGCTAAGAAACAAGTATTGGTCAGGATTAATTATTTTATGATTTAATATTTAGAACTTTTTATAATAAATATTTTATAATTAGTTGAATAATAAATATTATAAATAGTATTTAATGCCTCTATAAAGCATTAATGCATCCTCTTGTAATGGAATAAATTCATTATAACAAATCACTTCTAGGCTAGACAGTAGACAATCACCTTGAAGCAACGGTCTTTTAACGCATTTATAAACAATTACTTGTTGATAAAAATTGATCAAATATTAAAATTATTTCTGATACGAGTGGTAATCTGATAAAATATTCCATATTGATTATAGAGGAAAAAGAGAAAACGTATTATCTCAATGTTATTAAACTTTAAAAGTATGTTACAACGAACTACTAGTGTTATAGTTGAACTGAATGACAATAAAGCTGCCATGGCCTTCGTGGGAAATAGTAAGAGTCATCGATGTCATTATTTATTTTCAGCATGAGCAATTAGATTAGTCATGAATAGACATCACAAACGACGTAATACAAGTGCATTATAGTCTTTTCATGTCTATTCTATATTATATAGTCATGGATAATAGTCTAAAAAATAGAGTTCATATATTTTGAGATACTCGGTAAAAAGGAAAATGTGTAATGGGAAAAATATAACTACTCGTTATTTATATACCTTTACTTTGTTTTTATAGATTTTCTTCACTTTTTTGGAAGTTTACTAACTGCCAAAAAATAAAGATCGAGCTGTAAGTTTCATTTACCTATGGCACAAACTGTTGAATTTACAAAATAAAATTAAACCTACAGGGTGTGAATACTCTAAAATTTGGAATTCCTGAAGAGGAATTAATAAAGTGATGCATATGATAACATTTGTAGCCATGAAATAATGGAAGTGGATTTAATTGATACCAATAATTTCATTAGCATTCTAAGCAGAATAGTAGTGAACTCATAAAACCTTATAAGCCGCTAATATACAATTATCTGATCTTACGTAAGTCTCTCATGAAAAGATCGTAACTATTACATTGAGTACGGGAGTTAATTGAAGAATGAAAGTTAACAGAGCGGTAGCGAACATGAAGTCTTTCTCATCGTTGCGAGTTTTAAATTCTATGTACGATTGATTGTACGATCTAATTATTGACAAATAAGCGAAGGCCGTTATTTGCGAAAAAAATAACAGAAAAAGTTTTATTCCTTCCACCATTCCTTCATACGTCAACTTAATTATAATGGCTCGTTTGAAGAAATCTATCAAAAGCTCCTTTAAATGAAAGCTAGCTAAAGTATAGTACTTTCACAAAAACAATGATAATTAAGTATTTAATAAAAACAAGGCTTGATAAAACCACAATAATTTAGATTTCACTACAAATCCAATAGAAGACTTAAAAATATAATTGTGAGATATGATTGGCGTTATGACAAAGCTTGGAGGCTAGAATACCAATAAATAGAACCTGCAGGTGTTGTAAATAGAACCCATCGTGGAACAAGGTGGCTGGTTGACTTGGCACTTAGTTTTTTATGTTGACATCTTTTATAAATCATATGAAAACATTATTATTTTTGGCGAATCGATAATAAACTACCTATCATTTATAATCATATCATTAGCAGTCAATGCGGAAACAACTTAAGGCTAGATATGATAGACTTTATATGTAAGTATGTCAGGAATTAAAAAACTTAAAATGACTGTGTAGTTTACGTAATTATCAAAGGAGTTACTAACAATATGAAGAACCAGTAGTGTTATAGAACCAGCTTGTTGTCTATTTTACGTAAAGTTTTACACTGTCGTAGATGTTACCAGAAAAGTAACTGTCTTTACAGTTAATAGTTTATTATTTTTTCATTTTTCGCCGAAGAACGGATTAAATATGTATAGATGCTACTTATTATGCATCCGAGACGTAATCCTGATTAATTATTGCTATATATTTATTTTATGTTAAATTTTATATTGCAGTTATTATTCTATTTTTACAACTTATTATTAAACAGTGAATTTTTCGGTGTCTTCAAGCGTGTCATATTTGGATTAAATATTGTTATCTGTTCTAATTTTGGATTTTTTTTAGTGAAGACATATATGAGCGATAAAATAGATCAAGGGGTATTTTTTTATTATTTAATCCATTATGATACAGAATGTATCCCTTACGGGACCAGTTATTATCAATTTAGTATATTTTATATGGTCTTTGTCAAAATTTTGACGCCTAGGCATTCTTTCGTTGCCTTCTTAGAAACCAATGTTGTGAGAAGGCGCGTGCGTCGCAAATTGTCGTTTATCTTCCGCAACGGAAATGGGCGAGTCTCCACGATAACGTTCTATTAAAGTTTTATACTATCTGTAATTGTTCCAAACTATGTGTTTCGTAGTGTGCTATGCGATGTGACACAAATGTATTGCATGACTAATTCAGTGATTTGAACTCGCAGGACACTAAAAATTATCCACTTTCTATTTATATAATATGTACCGTATTCTGATACTTAAAAAGTTAAATATAATAATAATATTTCTCATCTATCCCACAATAATCATCATTAATAGCTTGTATTTTCGAGATATGTATTTTTAATATTTATTGTACTAACTTACATTAATCAATTGATATTTGATTGTTGTCAAGATACCAATATACCTTTGAATTTGACTTGACACCACCTGATGATAAGCAGTAGACGAGTTCATATGTGAAGATAGCTAGTGAGCATGCGATATACTGCCCTAGCCACCCTCACCTTGCCGGCCCAAAAGGTGCTTTTTCACGCCTCTTTTAAAGGAACCCATGTTGTAAGAAGATGATCGTGATGTTGATGTAATTAACTTGATTAAATTAAGTAATTAATATGAATATGGCATCTGACTCTAGGCAAATGTAATTATTGCAATATAAGCAAACGAAAGCGAGAGAAAAGTGGATAGGTAGATATTGAATGTAAGTCACAGATTCCGGTTGTGGTGACCAACATGATATATGTTTATTTATCATCTAGATTGATTTTGAAGATGTGAGATTTCAAATATTTTAAGTTTTATTTGAATTTAAAAAAACAAATTCGTGTGACAAATAAACACATTATAATCATAGGCTTGCATAACTTTCATTAAGCAGATAAGTAATAATTTATTTTATGAATTAAGCTAATATCTATTCATACAAAAAATATAGAGTATAAGTACATAGGATTTAGAAATAAATTAAAGAGTACCATTTATTTATTAGTTAATCAACTCTATTTTGTCCCTTGGCAGTTTGCCGCCGGGCTTATTTTGACTAATTTATTAAAAAATGCCATACAGTTAAGCTAAGTCTTTTTTGGTGTTCCACATCAAAAACTTGAGACAAATTGGTATACTTAAATCGTCAGTTTAAAAATGCAAGATATAAATAGGAATTAAAAATAATACCCCTGAAATATATTATTATTTTTCCATAGTTCAATCATCTCGAGGTCGCGACATACTTAGTCCTTAGGACATTATCTTTACCGAAGCGGTCATGCAACTGCATCCACGTTAGCTGTCTCCCTCAGCCATTGTGAGATCTCTTTCTAATTGCATCGTTATATCTGACTCACTGCATATCGATCATTATTACATCTTAAAATATGTTTACTATCAATATTTGATGATGCAACTGGGCTTACGTCTTCATTATCTAACAGCATAGACTGTTATTTGATGCATGTTAAACAAGGCATGTGCTATTTAATTACGTTTTAAATAAGACCTTTGTAAAAGATGCACAGATATTTCAGATACTTAACCAAAGTAATAACAAAACAAATGTAAAAATATTTATATTTATTGTTGCTGCATCGATCAAGGAAGTATCAAGTAGAAAGTGAACGTGTAGCCAAATAGAAACAAATTTAGTTTAATGAATTATTACAATTTTTAGCAAAGACCATATCAAAATTATGCAACTAAACTTGTAATAAATCATCCAATTTATTACAAGAAATATGCTAATATAACAAAAACCGTATATTTAACTCTACTGAGGAATTATTTGATTTACCTTTAATGACTCACAGAGGAATAAAATTAAATAAGTCAAAAAAAATATTTTCAGACTAATAACTTTAAAGTGACTTTTCTGCACGAAATTTTATTGAAAGACTCATAATTAGTTGGGTAATAGAATATATAGTGCAGTGTTAGTTGTGAATTTTCACTTTTATGTTAAGTAAGATTATTAGTGTTTCAAACATTCACAAGCTATGTTTGTCTGCAGCGTTAATTAGTGATATGAAAGATTTTGATATTAAATTTGAAATACTTCGTAGAAATCAGAGTCAATATTATTAATCATTTGATAGTCAATAAAAGTAAAGTTTTACTTTATCTATATTTATATATTACCTACTGGTTGACCTGGTAAACTTTGTATGACCTAAAACCTGTCACTAACGCCATCTAAAAAAAAGTGTAATTCTGAAGCTGCTGTGGAGAAAAGAAAATAATTTATATTGGTCAAGCCACAAGACTTAGGAACAATAATTTTATATAAAAAAGAAGAAGTAAAAGTAACAACAAATAAGTTCCATTTTGAAATAATATGTTTTTAGAAAATTCATTAACTTGAGATGTTTATCGTAAATGATGTAGATATTGATGTTTTCTCATCAAAATCAACTTTCATAGGCTGTTGAAAGTTTGTTAGGCGGCATACTAACCTAATGAGGAAACGCAATAAAATTGTAAATAATTATAAATAATAAAGTAATTAAACTTTAATGTGGTAGGTTTTCTATCTTTTAAGAATAAACCAAACCTGTAATTGGCCTTATTATAATAATCATCTTTAATAAATTCAATGTTACTTTATCATATTAAAATGATTTCATTTTCATCTGATTTATCTGAATCATATTAAAATAATAACAAACTTATTTTAAAGAAAGTGTATAATTTAGAAAATAGAATGTGCTAGTATTGTTAAAAAACTACAAAGATTAATGTAGTCATGGTGTAATTATAACATTGTTATACTTATTCAGTCTCCCAGACTATATTTGTATTATTCGTAGTTGTTTTGCTACAAGACATTGTCCAATAAAGTACAACCCAATTAACATAACAAACCCGTCAACTTTTACACAATTCTCACAGAACCACTTCGCCTTTCATTAATGACTGACAATAGATAGTTTTTGTAGTCCAAAGTATCAAATTTTGGAAAGTGACAAGAATTTGCATCATGTTATTTTGCTTGAATTAAGAGGAGTTATGTCAATTTCTCGTCCCTTAATTACTCCCTATAAGTGTAATTTTATAAAATACTTCCGAAATAAAAAAAAATATATATTTTTACTTTATCCTACTCAATAAACATATTAACAAGTTTTTAAACTATGTTAGTTACGACGATGTTTTACGGATGGTTTTGTAATGTTTGTGAAAACGAGCTATTTTTTATGTAATTAATTCTAATTTATACCTCATAATATAGGAATAAATTATAAGCGGTAATCGTACGTAACCAACTTTAGGTACTATAAATAGCTTCATCATTGAAATCAAGGGACAAATGCATAAAAAACTTCTTTTTTGTATGTTGCTTTGCCACTTGTTACTTCATTAAGTACTCTTTTTACGAGTTCAGAGAGGTCTCTCATTCTATTTTTTATATAACCAAAAATGTTAAGCATTTAAACTCCTATCTGATGGATACACGTGGAGTTTTGAGACCAGTTAATCCCTTCATGCTGAAGCAATGCGAATTTGTGGGTGAAAGGCGTTACAATCGACTTCTACGTACTTTCTGAAGTATGGAAGAGCAAATCCTTAGATAACAAACGTTAATTGATCCATCCTGGACCAAACATGGCGAAAGTGATTTCTTTTCGTAGTCAAAACCAAAGCTCTCCAAACTACTACACCAACGAAGTCCGTTATCATAACATAGCTCACGGTGATTATTTTGGTTAAATGATTGATGTTAATGGAAGAAAATAATTATTATGAGCATTGAACAGTACAGTTCAATAATGCAATTATTTCTCCAAACACATGGCTACTTAGCACACTCTGTTTCCTTAGCCAAGACCATTGTGGCAGCTGTTCTCACAGTAAACGTCATCTTACAGCATTGCTAAATTACCGCATTGTTTAGTTTTTATACAGTCGGTATGAGCTATAATGACATGGTAAGTTACATGTTCACTGGTTGTGAACAATGGTATAAAATTCTAGTCGCTCTTATTCATAAGACTTTCCATTTCTAAACTGTTGATTCAAGAAGCAACGAAATTATTTCATAAAGAAATTTAACTTACTAATTGGATATACACAATGAAAAGTACGCGTATTCTCTAATAAATTAAATAATTTCGTCGATTTATTTAGTAAAATTTTGTTCAACGAGAGATTGTAAATATTAAGCTTGTATTATATATTATTTAAATTACGATAAGGTAATATTATATATAATCCTCCCTTGTATGCTGTTTAGTTAATTTTTTTTATTTGGTGCAATAAATGGTTTCAAATTATAATGGTATTGTAATATGACAACATTTTTATTAATTCAGAACAACATTTTCAAACTGATGGGTTGTAGAACATACATTGCTATTTTATAATATATTAATAAATATATGTCGGTTCCTTTACATTTTTTCGTCTAAAGTTTAAATTAGGCCAGAAATAAAATAATGGTCAATATTATTGGTAAAAAAATAAATGAAGATATAATTATTATATGAATTACTAAATTTCTTCTAGGTTTTCTCTATGAATAATTTCTGCTTAAGATAATTGCAATTAAAAGATCACCATGGGACGTTTACCTATGTATTTTTCTAACAAATACCGTTTAATATTTTAATTAGTAATTAATAAAGTTCTTGTATTATGCTAATGAAGAAGTTGAAAACGGTCGGTAGTTGATCGGAATCCGATTAATAATTTTCCTTGAAACCGTTTTATGCATTTTATTATAACGAATATAGGCTAATAATTACTGATTCCATTAAGCTTATTTAATATTTCAAAATAACTGTTTAAGACTGTAATCTACTTTGTGTCCTGTATAAATTATATAGGAATATATATTTTAATAACCTCTTTTAATTTTAATTACAATATCCAGTTTTTGGGCTTTATCAGTTATATTTCGATTGTTTGGTAATAAATTCGTGACTTTTGAAAAATTGTCATACTAGTTGTTATGTTATAAAATCAAATGTAGTGTGGAATTGTAATGTGCGTAGATGTTGTTATTCAACCTTTTTAACATTGGCCACTTAGTTTTTATATACTGAAAGGGGAATGTGTCACCTGTCTTTTTCTGTTGATTATTGTAACTCTTGTTTTTACTGTTCATTTAAATTAATAAATTAATATTTATTTCTATAGGGTTTTTTTACTGTAAATTCAACATTATTCTATTAGTAGATCTATATTTTTGTTTGTATATTATTAAAGTAAGATAGGTAGTGGTCATTAATAAATCATAGGCGTTATATCGAAGTACATAAAATACACGATCGCAATGGATAAATTTAGCAGATCAGATGTAATAATATACCATTAGCGTTGAGCAGAACATACAGTTAATCCGTTGCAAGGTCAAAGTCAATAATCACATCGCCAATGTACCCTTTTATGTAGTTTTGTAGTCTGTATTGTAGTCCACTAATAGGGCACTTCCATACTTTTTCAGGAAATATGCAGTGTGAGTCTGAAACTGAGAAATTAAACTGGCTGAAAATATGGTCAATATATATCGATAAAAAAATGAAGATGACTATTATTGCTCATTGTTTTGAAAAGATAGATTCTTAATTTATCTTTTCCTTTAAATCTTTTTTATAAAACTGAATTGTTGTATGACAGGCTCGCGAAAAATAAGAAACTGCTTGACCGATTAATATTAAATGAAAATAAAAATTTTAAATTTGTAATTTAACAGGGAAAATAATTTACCTTACGAATTTGCGGTTTAGACGCTAGAATGTAATAGAAAGTTGGTAACTGAGGATTCAAAGTTCACCGAGTCAACTAATTTGAATAAGCTTGGGGATAAAAATAATTTTATTCTGAGATCTTTGAAATTTGTTGAAAATAATACTTGGAAAACACCGACCTTCTTACTGGCTTTCAGCTTAATATACTGAACGACATGTAAAGCACGGAAGAGTTTAATACAACAAATTTTTATTGACCCATCCAGGGACCATTTTTTTTCAAGGAGGAATCCATTTACGGACTTATCCGCCACTGGCTATGCGGCGAGCGTGTGTGGGGCTCACCCAGTGCGTCATGAGAGAGGAACTGGAAATACCAACTAAAACTCCCCAGTAACTCCATTGCCCTGGGTTCTCCCGAAGTAATTCCAACTCACCCAGGGACCAAACCAGGCGAAAATCGCTTTGTGTTCGTAATCGAAACCAGAGCAATTTTACATATTATGTCAAAATTCAATGAACTAAAAAATATATACTTTTTTGATTTTATCATACTTTCAGATAGAGAATCTGTAGTGTAAAAAGTTAACAATAATATTTATTTATTTTTGGTTTTAATATTTGGCTGCAGAATTACCAGTCTCAGATTTATTGGATACGTAAATAAATAAAAGAAGTATTCTTGTAAGTTTCATTATAATAATTTATAAATAAATAAAATTAACGCATAATAGGTATATCATGATTTATAAGCAACTTTCAGGTCGCAGTCTGTTTAGGTCATTCAGAACAGCGACATAGTTTGACCCAGTTTGCGCAGGCGCGTAAGATTCCATTATAATTACTCAATACACCTAGGAAAATATAACGAATGACGATCATTGGTATTTTTCTTACAGCTCTTTTGATTGATATTATTTTGTTGCTGTAAATTAGGCACTCTATTTGTACAGTATAAGAATGACAATGATGTTTTTAAATGACTCAAATAAAACATTGGCTTTTAAGCCAATGTTTTATGAATAGCTATAGACTATATATATATATATATAGTTTAGCTAATGTATTATTAGGCATTCATTAAAATCATTGTCTTATTACACTGCATTACTAGAGTGCCGAATTTAATTACCTAGCGTTATTCAGCCAAAAGTTATTTTATTGTATTAATAAATATAGCAATGTGTTGAAACTATTAAATAATTCTAATTATTCTTTGCTGCTTTTGTCCTTCATCTCAACCTATGACAAGTGATGACAGGGGTTTGAAGCAAACTACATCAAAAAAATAATAATTTATGATTGTATTTACTAGACTAATGCTCTTTCATTATGGGTATTGGTATATGGGTAATAGGTATGGTCTTATTCTATTCCCGTCATAATTATAAACTTCAATCAATCAAAAATATTTTAAGTGAATATCATTCTCCTTATACATACACTCTACATTGTTTCACTTTATCGATTTTTGATGGCTTCGGGGAATCCGCTTCTATTGACCTATTTATAAAAAATATATTTTCAGCTGTTCTTGTTATAGCACTTAATGATTCATTCAATAATCACAAAATGTCTTGTTTAATTATTTATGGAAATACTCATTTGAATATAAAAATTGATATTTATTTTAAAGTAAAGTTCATTAAACTAGTGTAAATAATATAACTAACCGATATCAGGTTGAACTATTTATTAAGCACCGTCACGTGGTTTACCTGAAATTACGAAATTCATATTTCACAAAGTGCTTCGAATGCAATTATATTATATACAATGACACTTTCTCGGAAACTATTATATACCTTAGTATTAAGGGTAATTATATTAGAAGGTCAAGGTCTTCAGTTTTTACTGAAAAAACCTAAATGTTGCTTGGTTGATGATTGTAAGTAGCAAAGATTTGGTCATAAGAGTATATATTTTCAAGTTATGAATTTCTTACCAGATGTCGTTTTAACACAATTTTAATTGATTGCTTATGCTGGGTGTGCTTGGTACTATTATGTAAAAATAGGTTAATGCTCTTTATGTAACCAAAACTATTGAAAATTGTAAACTGATCCATACTAGAGGATAAACAGAATTTATTGATGTATAATCAAAATAATATACAATTACTATCGTTTTCTATTTAAATTCGAATCCAGGTTTGCCCTATTTAAATTACTATTAACATATTTCATTATATTTATGTTGAAATAGTTACCAAAGTATATTTTTATTCCATTTTCAACTTAATGTAGAGTAAACTTGCTATAATGCGAAACCAATTATAGTTATAATGCGATACCATTAATTTTTGCTATCCAATAGTAGCCACAAGGCTGGCAGTTCATTGGCCGATCATATTTGGTGTAGGGAATTTGTTTTAGTTAGTGTAAAAGAAGCACGCATATTCTCGTCATGCTCCAAATTACATAAACGAGGTCAATACCGGTTTCGGTGATTATACATAATATTGAGGATGTAATTCTGCGTACCTACTGTTTATGTCAAAGAATTATTTCATTGATATAATAAAATAAGCACAGTCAATTATGAGAGATAACGAAATTACTAACATAACGTTGAGCCGAAATTTTTATATAATTTTTCCTTTATATTTACGCTAATTAAAATGATAATTTACGTTAATTTTCCATAATAATCTGCATATTATAAGCTCAAAACTCAATAACAATCAAACAATTCAATATTAATTTAATTAATGAAAATAAATTTTATGGGCTAAAAGTATTTTTTTAACGGTATAATGCTGTGAATAAATTCAACCATTGCTTCATGTAAGTATGTAAGATTTGTTATAGTTATTTAAATATTAACCGTACACATGAAAATGAAAAATGTTAACTAAGGCATTTATCAATCTGTAACCGATACTAACATATTTTTAAATAAAAACTATATTTCCTAAGATGTAGGGTAGGCTTTCATTAGATATAACAGTCACTCTGATATAAAAAACTATTTATATGCTTTTACCCAAGGACACGTGAAAAATATTTTTTAAAACTATACAAATAATCTAATGGGAATCATTAAGAATAGATTATTTTATCATCCATCCAGATATTTTCTAGTCATTATTATGAAAGCAATTACAGGAATTAGTAGTAACAAGGAGTAACGAGGAATTTATTGGATTCTAATTATTAATATTAGGGCGGCGAAAAAGTCTTTTCGCATATAGTATATATCAACTTGTAAAAAAATATCTTTGGCTGTAATATTTGTACCTGGCTGGTTTTCATGGCATAAAAAGGTAACATTAAAAAAAATAATCAAATGAAGAGAATTTTGTTTCCCACTATTATTCATTTGTTTTTCATTCTGTCAAAATGAGCGAAAGGAATTAAGAAATTAGATACATTTTAAAATTTTATTACAAAAAAGGTAAAATGCAAGCCGCGAAATAATTGTGACGTTTGTGGACCTGATGCAATATCAGTAAGAGTAGCACAATGTTGGTTTAATCGTTTTCAACCCGGGAATTGCGACTTCAAAGATTCATCTCGCTCTGGCGCCCTGTTACGGATAAAATTGACGCTATTTGAAAAAGTGGAGTTAAATCGGCATATCAGCAGTTACGACCTAGCTGAAGAACTGCGAATTGAATACAAAACAGTTTTGACCCATTTGAAATAAGCTGGGTACTTAAAAAGCCCGATATTTGGGTGCCATACGAGCTCACTGAAAGAAACCTAATGAACTGTGTACTCATTGCGATTTCTACAGCAACGGAAACATTTTCTTTACCTACAGGTGACAAAAAGTCTACGGACAAATTGACATTAATTTTCATATAGAATGCGAAGAAAAGTTTCCTCGACCTTTTATATAACTAACGCCTTTTAATTATTAATTCGGACAAAGTGGTATAGTAGCAAAACTATGGTACCTTTATAGAGTTGTTAGTCAGTAGGTTTTAAACGTAAGCCCATTAAATATTGTCAATTCATTTACTTTAGAATTTGCTTAAGTAAGGTAGGTAGGTATATTAATACTATAAATTATACCTTATAAAACATACTGAATTACCAATGTATTAATAATAGTATTTTATACTTACGTAAATATTACGTGATTGTTTTGAACATAGCAGTTAGTAATATTATTTTAAATACATAAAACAGAAGGTTCTAATTTCATTTTTGTAATCAACTGCTGTCAGTCCACGTAATGTTTTTGTGACATTTGGTGGCGCAGTCACATAATGAGACTGAGTGAATGTGACATCACATCATGTAGGTAAATATATATCGCCCTTATGTCATTTTAATATGGGTCACATGTTTCACCGTGGCAGTTAAGGAATAACGATCTTATTAATTACTCAATAACAAATTATTTGAAAATTAATTAATTGAGAGTCTGCTGATTCACATTGACCTTAATTTCCATAAGAGTAAAATAGCAAATAAACTGTAAACTTAAGTAGCGCTACACATTAATTTACTTCATAATTCAAAGAAGTATTAAAAAATTCCTTTCAATATAGACTTAACTTATCCATCCTAATGCGAATATGGCCAAGTTAGCAATGCTTAAAAATAAAATAAGAAGAAAATAAAGTGAAAATTCTTGAAAACCAGAACAATGGATAGTTCCTTCACGCCACAACCTAGCGTTTCATTTTATTTGTGACCTGTAACAATAACGTAAGTGGTAAATTCATTATCACATTTTTTATAAAATATCATATTTTATTACTTCCTAACCATATATTGAATAATTATATATGTAGAAAAGTATATGCATATTAACAGAATATGAAGTATCCATATCAAATAAATATTTGTATCTATATTTAAAATTAGCCCTAATAATTATTTACGTCGCCTTACATCATAAGCAACTTATAAAAATTCTACTGCTGGGTGTATTGGAAAAACACATAAGGATTTCAACTCGAATTTGTACAGAATGGTAGTGTTATGTTACTTACAGCAACAGCAGATAGGAAAGGCGATAGACAAATATTCGTCGCCAAAAAATTTATGCGTGTTAGACTATAATTGCTATAAATGTTGAGTCGCTTGTGTCATTTTTATACGATTTGACAGCTAACGATAAACAAATTCAAGACGTTTCAATTCGATTGTAACATTAGGGTCGCGGGTCGGCATTTGACCATAACGATTGTTGCTTTTCATCGCCTGCATAGAATTTTGTAACATACTCATTAATCGCTCGTTCTCGCATCATAGCAGCTTTAGGTTGATTTGTTTAAAACCATTACCGTGTCTTTTGTTTCTACATAAAGAAGTCAAAGTCAAATCTTATCTTTATTTAAATCATCTCACTTATCAACAGACTCATTTCTCATCTTTTTTTTTAAATCGTCATAAGAGGGAATATGTATGCGACTTCTTAACTTGTCTTCCAAAACCTTCTTGAGAAAACAAATTTGATTGATCCATCGAGGGACCAATAATGACGAAATGCTAAGAGCCATAACAATAATGTCAATAGCAATATTATCTTCCGGCACATGGAAGAGGGACAGCCAGTTCCTCTATAGTTGAGAAATTCGGCGGTAATTCAATTCCATCTTCGGTCTTCACTTACCATCAGGTGAGATGGGCAGGAGTTACCACATCAAGAATTGTAAAAAATATTGAAATTAAATTTGTTGGGATATTTCTATATTATACAATAGTATTTGCGATATGATATAATGCTAGTATAGTCAGTGAAGTCGAAAATCAGAAGCCATAAACCCTCCTTTATGGGGTTTAAATTAGGTGCTTCTAGCAATTATTTTCTAAGGTTGTAGTATAATCGCGCAAATAAAATAATGTCCAGAGGTGGGACAGCCCGGCCCAGTTTCTGCATGGGTGGTTCTCGACTCAGGACATCAGGACATGATTAGTTTGGATATATAGAATTTTTTAAACTGATCTTATGTAATACTAACATATTATTTATGTATATAATAATTTTGAAATTTTTTTGTCGAAATATTCTGTCAACTTCATAAAATATTTCTTGGTTAAATTTAATCGAAGTGAGAATTGCGGCCAAGAACGGAACTCATAAACATTAACCAAATGCTCTATCATTAGTCATGATATTGCACTACTAACTTATCAATAATTGTGACCCATATGAATGAAGATGATACAATATTTGAAACTATAACAAATCCTTTTCACATAAAGTGAGTAGACCTTTACGTTGTTATGTTGTTAAGTGTTGTGTTTCATCATTCATAGTGCTATAACTGCACATATGATTCGGAACGCCTTTTTGTTTACCGAATTTTGTAATACATAAAAATACGTTTCAATATGTTTAAAAGATCACTAGGTAAATTGTTACTGTTAGTTTTTTAGTTTTATTTATTTAATTGACCCGTGTTTGCCGGGCCTTGGACCGATTGTCCTAACGTTTGTTGTTGATCAACTGCAACGTTTAACAAGATCATTGGCCCCATATGTGTGTGAGAATGTAAATCAATCGCGTATATCATGTGTTCGCCCGTGCCGTTTGTGTTCACGTATCTATCGGAGACTAGTTACGGTTCTTTTGTGTAATGTAATATAGTAATATAATAGATAAGGATGAATAAATGTTTCAACACTATTCCGTAACTAAATTAAAAGCCTCTTTCGAATATAATTAATTTACTTATTTATTAATATAATTTATTTACTTATTTATTAGACAGGAGATAAGGTAACGAAGCTATTTAGAATGCTCTGGAAGTGTTACTACGAATTTTTTTTATTTCAATGAACTTCATTCCTGAGTTCTTTTAAATTATCATAATTTAATCCTACCACCTTATTATTATACTCTCTGTAAGGTAGTTGTCCTTTCGTAGAAGAATTTTGAACTAGGTTTCAATTACCTTATTTCATGGTTTCCTTTGGAATATTATGACTTTTTTCATAACCTTTGCAAGTAGTTATATTTTGTACATGACTATTATAAATGACGATGAAGAACATCAAATGATTCGATATGTAGTGGAGTGCACCATGGCATGTACTGCCCTATCCACATTCCCCTTGCCAGCCCAAATGTTGCGTTTAACGCCTATTTGGAAATCGTCCATGTTATATGAAGAGGGAATTAAATATTTCTCGGGCGTAGGAAAGCAGTAAGTAGAGAGAAACTCTAAATAATCAAGTCTATATAAAGAATCTGGTACAAAAGCTAAGATTGGCTTTATTTTTAATATACTTAGTTACAAGTAAAATAAAGCTTTAGACTAAGATTAAAGGAATTTACTTGGAAATCGCGATTTTGATAGTTACATTTCTGAGCTCTAGTTATATTGTAGTTATATCCAGAGAGCTTACTATAAAAGATTATCTCGTAACTGAATCCATTGCAGTGAGATTAATTGGTGCACTGGAGCTCTTAGAAATTTACTAGGAACTTGGTAAGCATTACAGATGCATCTGTAAGGTGCTTAAATTAAATTTGAATTTATAGTGAGTTAGGTTTTGTTGTGTTAGTGTTAGATGAAGAAGGCAACTAGTTCGAGTCATAGAATAATATTTTTTTGATATAAATTTAATTTAATATTATCATGTAAACTTAGAAGACTTTTGTATGATTGTAAATTTCTTCACAATAAAGGTTTAGGAAATACGTTTTTTATAACCTGCGTTATAATACAATTATTTGTATTTACTTATACCAATTGTAATTGACCCTTTGGTATGTAGTAACCAAATGTTTTTTTTTTTCATTTAAATTTCCATTTCAACATCATAAAACATTGTAACCATTAAGGCTTATATAAAACGGTTATCAGTAAGGTCACTTTCATTTTTTCTTAATAAGAATATCATTATTGATCCTGTTGGCAAAATTAGTTACACAATAAGGCAACTACTTATATTCCCATTTACTAATATCATATTATTTTGTAATCAAATAGCTTCTTAAGGATATCAAATTTTTAAAATTATATTTTTAAGCTCAAAGTATACCAGACATAAATTAAAATACCGTTAATTGCCTCAAACTAAAAGCAATTCCGAGTAATATACCCCGCTAAATTACTTTTAATTGTTAATTAGTAAGTTACGAAACAAGATAGTAATAGTCTTTCTTTTTCACTTGTGTGAGCTAAATTTGGAATTCAGTTCGTTTATGAAGATTTAAGTATAGTCGTTAGTTTTAAGAAATTAATGGAGTTATTTTTCTTTAAAGTGGAAAGATAATATTCAACTATAACAACCTAATGATTGTGTACACATTTTTTATTTCAGACAATAACTTATAACTTTCTGTAATTTGTATCATAAAACAAATTAATGTGTACATCTTAGCTGAAATTAATTTTGCAACATACCGAATGTTATT
Source organism: Acentria ephemerella (assembly GCA_943193645.1). NCBI lineage: Eukaryota > Metazoa > Arthropoda > Insecta > Lepidoptera > Crambidae > Acentria > Acentria ephemerella. The sequence continues at coordinate 5,659,392 of OW971891.1, forward strand.
GTGCAACACAGAAACTGTATTACTTGTTAACTACAGCACTTTGATTTTATGATGGAGGCACGTGATACGTTTGAACGATCTGGTCAATTTTTATCACGCGAGCTGCCAAGATTACCGTAATATTTGACCGTTACACATGATAGTGTCTGATCGATACTTCACGCAATATTTTTCAAGTAGTAAAGAGCTCATTAAAATTGTTTTATATACTCCGAGTGGAACACGAAGTTTCGAGTTCCGATTCCGCAGTTCTGTTTAGGAATTAATTAAACTTCCTCGTTTACAGAGTTAGCGAATCAATTACCGGAGTAAAAAAAATAATTTGGTTTCTTTTTGTTTCAGGTAATTTATACTGGCGTTTTATAATTCACCTGTTAATCTTGCGTCTTCAAAACTGGTAACATTAACCTCTTGTTTCATAGTCTCTGCCACAGAAAAATAACTATAATTTAAGTATACCCAGTTCCCCGAAAATTATAAATGCAACCGATTATTCACAATAAATTTCCTTTTAAATTATATTTCATAGTGTCAAATGAATTTATAATTCTAATTCATAATTTATAAATAAATTACTACAATTAGCATTTTTCTTACATTAATCAATAATAAATAATATTAGTTTTATGGCAGTATAAATTTTATGTCTGCAATTATCAAATTTAAATAAATATTTGAGGATCAGTATCATTTATACACCGAAGTTACTTATTTTTTTATATGTACATTTGACAAGGAAGAGGGGTTCTCCAATTAAATCCACTTGTTTTTGTTGATTCATCTCAATATATTTTTTTGGTTATAAAAAAATAGAAAGTAGTATTGCGTAAAAATGGTAGGATAGTTAACTTTTTTAATATTTAGAAAAGGCAAAGGATACGATTTCGTAAGTCCATAGATAACAGTTTGGACGAAGGAGACAAATAACAGAAGGAATACCTTTGAAATATGATTTAACTTAAAGAATTGATACAAATAACAAAAATAAAGTTCGTATTCGAATATTGCACGCTTTACCTTTTACTATATTTATCACTTGCTGTCAAATTTATAGTCATTGGTAACTTTCATTTTAAATATTAAAACTCAAAATACTATCTGTCTATAAAGTGAGAGTATTTATTTCTCAAATAGCTGTCTACCTGTTTGACCACAAGCAAAATCTTTAGTTATCTCAGTGATAAAGGCATGGTCAATACATTTACTCTACCATGGCGCTTGCCATATAATTCAAAAACAAAAAGGCCCATAGTATTTATCCCATTCATTACTATCTACACAACACATCTTTATTATTTCATAACCATATTAGCGAGCGAGCCATATTATGCGAGTGTATGGCGTCTGGCTGAACATGTTGTCAGTAGCCCTAGTTACAGGCTACTTGGTCAGGGTATAAGAGTTCGTTCCAGTCCCGACCAAGGCAGATGTTTGGGTAGCAAATACGTATATTTTGTTCTCGGGACATGGAAGTGTTTATAAAAATATGCATGTTTATCTACTATATAGTATATTAACAATATTTCTGACATTCACACCTATTATCTAGTCCAAAGAAAGCATTAAAAGCTAGTGTTATGAATACTAGATAACGGAGAAATTAGATAGAAATCTGAACATAATATTCTAAATCGACAAAAAATAACCAAGACTTGTAAACAAATATGATGAGTACAATCATCTCACTCTGCCCGTAATTGATTGATGATTCGAACCCGAGCTCTGGCTTAGTAGACAGGGCTACTTACCACTTGACCAGGCGACCGTCAATTAAAGATTGATGAAAGTTATCTTAACATACAAGTTATTTTGAGTGCGCCCGCGCGCGTGTATGTGTGTGTGTGTTTGCGTCTTTGTGCGTACATATTTCTAGATGTTTTTCTGCATTAAAATGAAAAAATCAGTTCCACATTTCCGAATCAGTATCAAGCACTATTAATAAGTGTTTGTGTAACGAGAAAATTTTATTTTTGTAAGAAGCAATGGTTGCAAATTTTTGAATGTTTTTTATTAATAAATGGCTCTACGAAAAAGTGTGAGAATATAATGTTGCATGCAAACAGAAATTACAATCAAAATAATAAATTTTGTATATTAATTTATTAAGTAACCTGCCTGCCAACTCTATCTAGATTTTATAGCTTGACAGATCAAATAAAAAATATAAGTTACTTATTATCTTACACTTTTAAAGTTACAAAAGTGACTAAATAGAATTGTTCTTATCTACTTCTGGCCAAAACAGTCCAGTTCTTCACAAATAGTATCAGGAATAACTTTTTGGAATATCTTTTTGTTTTGTCTGATCCCAAATTCGACATGCCATCTCCGGGTCCGTTAGCAAACAATGTGTTGTGTTACTCAACTTTTGGCTGAATCCAATCCGAAGGTGAGGCGTGCTTTGCATATTGATAAATTTTGCTTTGTCTTGATCAAACCCATAAAAGCATAAGTTTTTATAAATAAACTATAAATATAGCAAACTACGTTTGTCATCATTTAGGTAGATGACAGTTTGCCATTTTAAGAAAAGAGTTTGACTTCAAAAGAGACTGTTTGAGAAAAAGATTATTTCAAAGGTCCCAGCGCCCAGTAGGTGTTTTATTTTAATTTTATTTTTTAACTTTAATATTTTAAACTATATGTATATATATTTTAGAACTGTCTTCAAAAAAAGGAAGTTATTATTAGAAAGTTACTGGTGTTATTTTTTTGGTGATAACAGAGAAAGGAACTCTTCTTCCATTTATAACGTAGTAAATTTTAAATAAGTTTTCATAACATCTTTCTCAGATAATATTGTTCCTTAGGGAAATAAAACTTCAAATTACAGAGCAAGACCGAACGAGGAAAATGCATTGTGACATAAATTACGATTTTAGTGACGTCATAATTGTTAAATGAATTGGTTATACAACGATCAGCTATATTTCATTCAGTGAAGGTCAAAATGACATAGATAGGAACTTTTTCTCTTTAAAAATAGCTACCTATCATAGTTGACTAAGCTTTATTGATTGTCAAATATGTATTGGAGTCTCTAAAAATAAAATTTCTCCAAGTTGTATTATCATTATTAAATTGATTTGTATTTCCATCGCTTAATAGGAAATAGAATTCCACAGCTTAGTGACAACAGGTTTTTAATAATGTTTCATGTCAAAAATTTGTAACTAATGAAGCAATATAACGTGAAATAAACTAGCAACAGTTCGCGAGTAATACAACTATTTTATCGAGGAACAGCGATTCTTAGAAAACGAGAACCAGGAGAACAGAACTGGTTTAGAATTAATCAAAAAGGGAACAGCTCATTCGTAGTATACAAACTATATTGTGTGTGTCATGCACATTAAACTTGAATCAAATACATATTAAGAATTACTCATTCATATGATTTAATTTAATCTATCACTGTAAATTAAAGTATCAATATATTATAACGTTAAAAAATCTAAAGTTAGCTCCAAAGTGGGATGAATAATTAAAACAATATGGATTGATAAAAGAACTAGCTCTTAACTATGCTCAATTTGGGTCCAAATAATAGGCGTGTTATGTGATATGATATTATTTTTATTATTGATGTTACATATCAAATATATGTTAAAATTTATTGTGTTTTAGTTGTTAACTGTTGAGAGATTTTTTGGATTTACCGGCTGTTTCAGGCGTTCGTGTAATTGGAGTATATTTTTCGCGATTTTACGTTTGCTTTTTTGGTGGTGTTAAATGGTGTCAAAATTCATTCTTTAAAATCCAGGAACAAAAGTCTTCCTTAATACAAGATATACCTAAATTAAGATAAACCATACTAAAGCTACTAATTTATTATAAAATTAACTTGATGGTTTTGTCAAATTTTATTAATTATATTATTGTTTAGTTGTCTCATTTGTTTTATTGTTTTTCGTTTCAAAAATACATTTTTACGGTACGCTCGCTTTTTCGTTTTAAAGGTATACATACACAGCCACTGGTTCATAAACAATGCGACAATATTCGATCTTCGTTTATTTCAGATATATTTTTTTTTCTTTGTTATATGGAAAAAATAATAAATTATGTTACTTAATGTAAACTTAATAACAAGTTCCTTCTACCGTAAGAGTCATGATTTCCGTAAATTATTTAAAATATGCTAGAAACTAGTCAAGCGCTAACTGCGTGAGTAGTCACTTCACTATTCAGTTAGCAAAAGATATAAGTACACAATTTACAGTACGAGTAAATACCCAAAGAAATAATTTCGTCATTATAATACGCCTGCGACTCTGCCTCAGCTTGTTTACAATCATTTTGTATATCTAGTATTGCAAGCAGTTTAAATAAATGATAAAACTGATGTTCAATAGTAAAAAATATTTTTAATTAATTTTTTGACAAACATTTATATTGACAACAAACACTGTATTTTTTTTAAAGTCATATTTGTCACTGTCCAAAGAGTTCAGCACATACTCCTCCTCGTTATGCTCGGGTGGAAGCTGGCTCTGCAGGGCCTTTCTTCAATAGTACCAACTTCGTCACGGGGCGGCGGAGGGAGCCGCCACAGGTAAGTACATCAGCCATACGGACACGCCCATCTCTGCCCTGAACGGTAACCATCACACGACCTCTTGGCCATGTGTTTCTTGGAGCGCTGCTATCTGCAATCAATACAAGATCACCTACTTCTACAGTACGCCCCCCGTCAGATGACCATCTTCTTCTCTCTTGGAGTGTTGGCAGATATTCACGTATCCAACGAGACCAGAAGTGATCCGCCAAACGTTGGGAAATCCTCCACTGCTTCCTTAGTGTTAAATCATCGTCGGCGAATTTTCCTGTAGTTGGCATTCCCCTGGAAGATCCGATGAGAAAATGGTTTGGAGTCAAGGCTTCTTCCTCGTCAGGATCTAGTGAAACAGGTGTAATGGGCCGACTGTTCACAATATTTTCGGCCTCTAATAACAATGTGATAAGAACTTCTTCTTTGGGAGAGCGAGAGAATAATACCGCAGCAAGAGCCGTCTTAATCGACCGAACTAATCTCTCCCATACACCCCCCATATGTGGAGCTGCAGGTGGATTAAAAGTCCAAAATATACCAAGATCTGTGACCCTGTCTAATAGTTGTCCATCGTCGAGCACATTCTGTACAGCTTTCTTAAGTTCTTTGTCTGCCGTTCTAAAATTAGTACCATTATCTGAATGGATCTGCTTCGGCCAACCGCGCCTGGCTGCCATTCGCCGAATAGCCATGATAGTCGAGTCTGTTGATAATGATGAAACTAGTTCTATGTGAACAGCTCTGACGCTAAAGCAGGTAAAAATAACACCCCACCGCTTTTCATGCCGTCGACCTATAACCACGGTCATAGGGCCAAACAAATCTATGCCACAATAGCTGAAGGGCCTACAGTGGTGCTGCAATCTCATCTGCGGCAGTCCCGCCATCATCGGTTGTTCGCAACGAGCTCTTCTAATTCTGCATATCATGCATTTAGCCACAATGGATTTCACGGCGTTGCGCAGACCTAAAATAAAATAAGTCTGACGTAACTCGTTGATCAGCGTTGCCGTTCCATAATGTCCAAGTTCTCGGTGCTGAAACTCAATGATAAGTCTGACGACGTAATGCTTTGCGTCAAGTATCACTGGCGTCTTCAAGCCTCTAGGTAAATCATTACCAGAAAGTAATCTACTTTTGACGCATAGCAGTCCTTCTTCATCTATGAATGGGTTTAAACGCCGTAATCTGCTTTGTGATTTTAAAGGCTTTCCTTCTCTTGCGGCAGCTATCTCCTCAGCAAAGCTTTCAGCTTGAACCTGTTTAATTATAAAGGCTTCAGCACGACGGTCGTGATCAGGAGTTAATTGAGTAGCCTGCCTTCGACTCTTCTCTATAAACAAATATAGGTAAGCTACGCATCGCTGAAGTCTGCGCCAGTTAGAGAAACGACAACATTCTACAAGCGGAACCGCGGATTCAACCGCTAGTACTAGGTGGTCATCGTACTCCTCCTCTTCGGTTTCAGGCTGTAGCTCAATCTTGGGCCACGAAGCTTCTGGCAGATGCAAAAATTCCGGCCCTGTTATCCATCTGGATTTGCAGAAATCGAATGCTTGGTTTGCTCGTGTTGCCTCATCTGCTACGTTTAATTTTCCTGACAGCCATCTCCATTCGTAAGTTTTAGTCAGTTCGTCTATCTCTGCCAGTCTGTTTGAAATAAAGACGTTATATTTCCTTGGTTTTTTATTGATCCATCGCCAAACAGTCTGAGAGTCTGTCCAGAAGCACCTTTTGTCTATTCGTAGTCCATGCTCCTTTTGAATGGTATTACCTAGTCGGGCTCCCATTACTGCTGCCTGTAATTCTAACTTCGGTATAGTCGCTGATTTCAGAGGTGCCACTCGGCACTTTCCAGCAACGAAGGCCACTTCATTAGCTCTTGATAAGTAGGCGACGGCTGCGTAGGCTTGCTCGGATGCGTCCACAAAAACGTGCAAGTAAAAATTATTCAGTTGGGAAAACCCATAACATCTAGGTGTAGAGAATGATCCACATATCTTTAACTTTCGAACCCAAAGAAGCCAAATCTGGAATGTCTTCTCATTTACTTGCTCGTCCCACTTTATAGCAGAACGCCACACTTCCTGAAGTAAGATTTTACCGTTAATCATGAAGGGACATAACATTCCGAGGGGATCAAAAACTGACATTACAACTTTCAGCATCTCTCTCTTTGTTGGTCGTTTTAATCCTTCAATAATCTGCTTATCGACCTTCTTTAAACTAAGGTCAAATCCTAGCATATCTAGAGTAGGCTTCCAATTGAGGCCTAGAGTTCTTTGAACCTCATCCGACTGTTGTAGTAGGCTAATTTTTTCTGAAGCTTCTGGAAGAGGTAACACGTTTGGTCTATTAGAAGCCCAACCTCTGATGTCAAATCCACCCGCCTTGTGTATCATAACTACGTCACTCACTAATTGTCTCATCTCCTCCTCGTCATCAAGAGAGTCGAGGTAGTCATCTACATAATGTCTTTTCTTGATGGCGTCAACTGCTCTTGGATGGGATAAAGCAAACTCGTCAGCATTACGGCGGATAATATAAGTAGCGGTGCATGGAGAAGACGTGGCCCCGAAGGTCATAGAGCTCATTTTATAGATTTCTGGAGGCTTTTCCCGCTCCATCCCTCTCCAAAGAAAACACTGAGCATTTTGGTCTTGCACGTTTATCTTGACTTGCAGGAACATTTCTCTGATATCCGCTGTAACAGCTATTTTCTTCTCCCTAAATCTGAGTAGTACACCAAGCAATGAGTTTAATAGATCTGGGCCAGTTAGTAACTCAGAATTAAGAGAAACTCCTTTGGTTTCGGCTTTGGCGTCAAAAACAAGCCTCAATTTCCCTGGCTTGTTAGGATTTCGAACACCAAAATGGGGAAGATACCAGATTCGTCCACTTGGTGGCTCAACAGTTTTTTTTGCGTAATCCTTGTCCAACATGTTATTGACCTGTTTTGTATAATCAGCTGCAAAGGTTGAGTCTTGGTCCATTATTCTCTCAATAATACGTAGTCGGTGTTCAGCATGTCTCTTATTATCAGGCAACTTAACATCATCATGTCTCCAGAGTAATGCAGATTCCCAATGACCTTCGATCTTCATGGACTTGGTGTCGAGAATTTGTAAAGCTCTTCGTTCATCAGGAGAATACCGAGGTTGATCAGAGCTTTTAACGCCAAGACTTTCAAGCTGAAAATAATTCTCAACCAAGAGGTGAAGCTCATCTTCCTTTTCAGGCCGAACGTGGCAGGCAAACTCCGGTATTATTTTCTTCGACACAGATGATGAAAATCCATGAAGAACCCAACCCAAATTGGTAAGTGAGGCGACAGGTTCATCCTTTCGACCCTCTCTGATCTCACGGCTGATAATCAAGTGCCAATAGTCTTGGCCAATAAGAATGGACGGATGACCTTGAAACGCTTCTATCGGGAGACTTTTGAGATGCTCGTATTGAGAAATAATCGTCTTGTCTAGAGAATATTTCGGAAGCGTCAAATTGTCTACCGTACGAACTCGATCTAATAGGTATGAACCCTCTGCAGTCTTAATGGTCAGTGATATAATCTGGCTTTTCGAGTGGCTTCCATTACCTACTGCGCCTAACAGTGACAGCTCGACTTCTGGTCCAGTAGCTCCAATTGCTTTCGCAATATGACCTTCAACCAATGAAACTGTGGACCCTTCATCAAGTAAGGCAAATGTATCAAGACTGCCCTCAGGACCCTCAACAGTTACGGGCAAGACCTTCAAAAATACTCTTTTATTACTAGCAGACCAGATATTAGCAGTAGTTTCTGAAGCCTTCTCCTTCGCGTCTGCTGACTTTGTCCAATCATCTCGGTGAAGTAGTTTATGGTGACCGCCCTTACAAGTTGAGCACTTGATCTTGGACTTGCATCTGTCACGACGATGAGTAGCTTTTAAGCATCTGAAGCATAGTCGGCGCTTACAGATCCACTCCCAGCGTTGGTTAACATCTTCGCTTCTAAATTTTTCACAGGTATTAATCTGATGGTCTACGTCGTCACAAAAGACACACTTGATCGGTTGTCGGTGTTCTTTTATGCTATTAACCAGCATTGTCTCATCGGGTATCCTCTCCTCAGAGTTAATCGTAAACACTGGTCGCTTGAATGGTGTAATCGATTTGGCCTTAGGGGGTGGTAGTTCTACTGCTCCCCTTCTACAAATCTCATGGGCTTCAATTATCAAATACTTCGCTAAAATGGGTAGCTGTGGTTGGTGGTTTGTCATTCCTCGGCTATAATCAAGCCATCGGTAGAAAATAGGTTCCGTAAGTTTGCTGATAATCTCAGCTGTCAGATCAGGACTGTATAGATATCCAATTTGTCCAGTGGCTTCAATGGCGGCTACACAGTTGTCAACTCTAGTCGCTAAAACAATCAATTCAGATCGAGATCCAGAAAGCTTAGGTACTCTCTTCATTTCGGCTATGAGCTTGGCGAGTATTAGGTCTGGTCTTCCAAATCTCATCTCTAGTGTCATCATGACGTCTGATGCAGATGTTGTTGCAAGTAATCTAGCGGATACAGCCTCCCAAGCTTCGCCATGAAGACATCGCTGAAGACGTGAGATGTTTTCTTCCTCAGTATACTGACCTACTCTTGTAGTCGTTTGAAAAGCGTTCTTGAAGCGTAGCCAATCGAGGGGGTCCCCAGAGAAAGATGGTAAATCTTTTGCTGAAAGACGTCCAAGCAACTTTTCGTTTATTTTAGGCGAACTGGATGACGTCCCTGCAGCTTTGAATGCTTCCGTAATGGCCCGTGTCAGTTGGTTTAAGCCGAGGTCATCGTGGAGTGTCTCCGTGGCGCGTGTTTGGTTCTCAACGTGTAATCTATCACTAACATCTTCAACATCATGCGTGTTTTGTTTTTCATTGGTGACGTTATGAACCCATTCGCGCGTCCGATCCGACGTTCTAGATCTGACCTCGCTATTCTCCAGTGCAACAAGTTCTTCGTGAAGGCGCGCATCTACTAAAGCCGCATCGACTGCTAACTTCTGTTTTTCTAATTCTAACGACTTACGTTCTATTTCAGCTTTCTGTCGAATCGCTCGTGCCTCTAATAATCGTTTTTGAGAGGCAACACTAATTCCGCTACGACATGAGTGAGCCGTAGTTATCGATTTGAGGCTGCTACTAATACGCTTATAGTGTTCGGCATTACCGGTTATCGTCTGGGAAGTAAGGGTGGTGGTCGCCTCCGCGGTGGTAATCGGTCCCCCGGTGGTAGTTTCTTCCATCTCTTTACTTCGAATTATCGGTACCAGTTTCGTCGTTTTTGCCGCTAATCGTTCACTACGTCGCATTCCCGGTTTATTTTATTAGTCACCGGCCTCAAGGACCACTTTATTGCAAGCAGTTTAAATAAATGATAAAACTGATGTTCAATAGTAAAAAATATTTTTAATTAATTTTTTGACAAACATTTATATTGACAACAAACACTGTATTTTTTTTAAAGTCATATTTGTCACTGTCCAAAGAGTTCAGCACATCTAGAGACAAAAGTGATAGTCCGCCTGTCATTGAAATTCACTGCTACCTGTCATGATTCATGTATTTCACGGTATCGGGAAGGTATATCCATGCCTGATCCGTTATTTCTCGCTTTTGAATCATTTTTGCAAGTAAAACAACTTGAAATTTCAAACATTTCTTTCTTTTCAAACTATAGTTAACCTAGCTACTGTATTTTATTTAATATTACACAGTCTTTACGTCAAGATCTGGTTATGGGATCCCAGGCAAATCGAGATTATCTTCAAATTTTATAGGCATTTATTACATGTTTCATTTTTTTTCTCATGATATTCGAGTATTTTAACCAAATAGCAAAAAGACAAAAATAATTACATTTCAGCAGTTATCCAATTTAAAATTTATTTTAGGACAGGAAAATTATGTCAAAACAAAATAAGGTTTTAACCTTAAAAAAACCGGGAAGAATGAAATAGGATTTAAAAGAGCTGAAATATTAAAGCATCCAATTAAGCTGCTTCAAAGGGTTCTATGATTTTCTGTGTAATGTGTGAATCATTGATTGGTATAAACATTTAAATATTCTAAGTAGTTAAATATTTGTTGCATAGTTAACTATTAGTCATCGCATTCAATGTTTGGTGCTAATTTACGTCTAAGTTTTGATAAAAATACAATTTAATATTAGAATGGAATATACTTTTATGGCTTGCACACTTATTCATTAAATTGTATTGATGCTCTTCGCATGACGATTGTCGCTACGCTATTAGACTTACAAGGACTTACAAGGGGCAAGGACTTACAAACTTTGGATTTATTAGCCGCGCAAGTGTTTTCAGCAAAGGACACCTAAAAAGCTATATGGGTTCCTTAAAAGAGTTTTTGCTAGAGCAAAAGCACCATAAGATTTTCGTGAATGCACCCTAAGAGGTAGTAAGATGGAGGAGGCTAGATCAGTATATATGCTGCATTTATGCAAGGTTACAACCTACGCAAATGGACGCTTCTCGTCGATTGCCTCTAGGAAAAGGAGATCCATTTGGCATTTTTATTGAAATATCACCTTAATGTCACAATAAAATTAAATAGCGCGATATATCTATATATACCGTCTCCAATAAATGACTATCTAACACAAAAAGAAGTTTTCAATTCCAACCTGTAGATCCAGATTCCACCTACAACCTTACAAACTTTACCACAACCTTACAAACTTTACCTCTTTATAATACTAGTAAAGATCACGATCATAAGAGTCAGATAACATTGGTAGTGACGCTCCTTTCGTCCCCATAGCAGGTCTAGACACAGTTTAGCCATTCTTAGCTGAATATTCGTGTTTAAGTTAATAAGCATTGACAAATCAATAAGCGAATAAGTGTACGAAAAACTATTTTTTTTAAAAGTTTTCGGAGTAGCCTCGTATCGCAGCACAACATTGGTGCTCAGAGCAATTCTTCCATTTACAACATGTTGACAATGTAGACTTTGAATACAAAAAGGAGCGCGTCATTATGCATAGTAATTGACTGTGTTGTGTAACTCTGTAGTTTGACGAAAATATTTGATGTAGTATAACCATAGTGTAACCGTAGGATGTACGAAATGTAATGCAACTGTGACCATTTAGGTTTCGGGCCCGTAGAAAGTGAGATGACGACAAAGGTCGGAAGTGATTTTCAACCATGTGTATCGACCCTCGAAGTAGCAACGGTGACGCGAATTTGTAATGAACGATTTCTAATTTCTGTGACATCCTTAGTGATAAATTTCTAATTTCTGTTGCCTTTTAAATTTACTTTAAAAATAACTTTATTTGATTTGAAATATCTATAGCGCCAGGTTAAACCATCTTTAATGCACTGATCAAAAATAGAGTTCATATGTGTTTATTACTGAAAAATGTATCTTGTTTTTTAACTGCTAAGTTATTAAATGAATAAACAAGGTCATCAAATGTACGAAAAAGTGGTAATTATTGAACTACAATAGAAGGATGAAGCTACTAACTGTGCGATATCTTGTAACCTCACGAGAGTGAATTAGGTAATGAATTTATGACTATCTTGGTCGTTAGTATCTAGCTTCATCTAGAAAAAGTAGCGTTTCTTTCCATGTATTAGTGGGTGCGTTATAAACACGCCCGTCCTTGAGAAAGTCCAATGTCCATACAAGGCTTTCATGCATTCAACTTGAAGTGGTATATGCCCACGGTCTTCAAACAATATATTAAAAGGCACGTGCGTGAGTTGTAAACATGCTCTGATTACTGGACTCTAACTACTTATTCAAATTACGCAGGGATCATATCTCCACCATATATTGACTAAAAGTAATACTGTATATAAGATAGACACCTTTATTTGACTAAAAGTTGTTTTGGGTATTCCACTGCAATTTAGTAAGATACAAATTTATGCTGTATTTCTAAAGTTGCATTCATCAACTTCCTTTATAATAGTTATATAATTAATAAGTCGCTATTTTCATAAAAACATCGCTTATTACTTATGGGTATATTACTTAATTTTTGCACCCATAAGTTAATTACTAAAGGTACCGTTCTACATTATCGAACATACATATACATACATTGTTTTATATACATACATATATCATCATCAAAACTGAAACTTAATTACTAGATTATTAGATACTTATATTTCATTTTTGATAACAAAGACGAATGTTTCAAGATACAATCGTGTCAACGCAAATAAAAAGTGAAAATGATGCTTGGTTGTTTAGTTGGTGTCATATGAAATAAGTGTTCGGGCCGGCATATGTTCTGGTATTGATAAAATGTAATTATAACACAACGGGCATACGAAAGTGTGTCAGTCGGCGACCTGACGACATTCATTTTGGCGTTGTTTACTGTTTCCATCATCAGCGCTGACTCGTTTGCTTTACCATACGATCTAGTTATTTTTAAAGGATTTCTTTAATTTATTTTAATGTCACTAATAACTGGATATCCATTAAAATACTTATACGGGCCATTTTTGGCGTATTCTCGGAATTTTATACAACTGGCCTGTTGCATTCACATTGCAAGCAGATGTAAAAATTTTTTGATTTACATACATAATATCATACATAATATCACCCAACTGGAGCCTTCACATAATAAGTTTAAAAAAATGTGACTACTTCCTGAACAAATTGATGATATTAACATCAGCTAATAAAAAAAATCTCAGAATTAGATACAACTGGCTTGTGACTAGAAATTTTGGCAGTAAAAACGTTAATAATGTTATGTCATTCATTCGGTAAATTCAAGATTAAAAAGTCATTTATTTACGACATTATAATATCACTCAAGCACACAACTGGCGCTGTTTTGAACAGATGTAACTCTCAAATCTAACACTTCCTGAATAAAATGATGTTATTATAAACCTGTAGCTAGATTCCCAATAGTAAAAAAGAAATCGCGTGCAAAAATCCAAAATTGATTTTATATCGTGAGTAGAGTAAGTACATTTTACTTACTGACCGGATAATTGTGGACTTATCGCTTGACCAACATTGAGTTTGTAACATTGAGTACGAGTATGTTAGCGATTTTATTTAGTTCCGTTGTGCTACGTGAACGCGCACGCATCGATGTTGCGATTTCGCCGAAATTCTGCGTATGGATCCACATGCGTTTACCTCATCTAAGCGTCATCAAGCATCTTAAGTAAAGGAGATAGAGCTTGAATTACAATGAGAATTTTAAATTTGTTATTGACGGATTACAAATCGGCCGTTCACCCTCATTTCGTCAAATATGTTACTCACGTAATCGAAAAACAACTTGAAAATTAGAAACGCACTGTACTAAAGTTTGATTATTTTTGCAAAATCCTTTTTTTATATATTAAAAAAAAAATTAATCTAGATATAAATATGATTATGACAACCACAATACCTATCTATAATTATTATATTTTTGTGGAAATTGATAAATTATAAAATAAAGACATGAATAAATCTTTATTTCACAAACAACTTTAGTTGTAAAACATAATGTAAATTAAGTATGTATATAAAAAAACAGCTTTATTATACGATTAATAATTTTCCTCAATAGATAAGTTGGTTATTTTACAAATAATAAATTTGAAATTTAGTTTTATATTTTGCTTGTCAAGCCATACAAAAATTCTTATAATAATTCGCTGGAATATGCGCCTGAAAACTATGACCAAAGCTATATTTAACTAATTTTATAAACCGTTCTCATTATAGTTAATAAAATAAACTATGAAATAGTTGAACAATTAAAGGTTAGTATATCTATCTTATCTATATATTTTAGTCGGTTACTGATTTAAAAGAATTTTTAGAACGAGTTCGGCTGATACATGATGCAGAGCGTACTTAACTATGATTTCATTTCAATATTCTAAACAGATGACTAAAAATGTATCTTCTCTTTATACATATTTGAAAATATTTATAGTTTCTGCAGTAATTTTGCTATCACTTATTTTATAAACATTTATTTTGTTAAATATAAACTAACTAGACAAGATTGTTGTTAGCATCTTTTTTTGGAAATAGGCTAAATTTTTGACGGGCTACCTGAAAATATCTTATTTTAATAACTTGTTTGGGGAAACTACACACATTCAATTGTTTATAGCCATTGAAAAGGCTTCAATGTCCTTCCTTAATCCCTAAATCCTCTACAAGGTTTCGAGATTACTTATGTTGTTTTATTTAATCTACATACATACATACCAACTAGGAATAAAATTTAACCATACAGGTAGTGTTAAACCTTTAGTCAATATGTAATCCCATAATCAATCAATTATAATTTAAACGTTCCATTGCTGGAGATGGAAGAAACATAGAAGAAACACAAGAGGAGTTTGGGCCGTAACACACCAACGCTGGCGCGAATCGGTCGGTCGGTAGGTTAAAGTGGTTGCCATTATAATCGGGACCCGCAGCTTAAAGTGCCTTCCGAGGAGCTCGAGATAAAAGATTAACACCTCCACGGACCAACCATGGCAAAAACTTTGCCATGGCTTTGTTCTCGAAAGTAGAGCGTTCGAGCCACTACGCCAAAGAGCTCCTCAATCTCATAATTCCTATAAAGTTACTAACAAATACATGGGAGAACAAGTCATTGCTCCCGTCAGTAAAAAATAAAAACTTACTAGTGTTTAGAAAAACATAATTGTATTTAATAAATTGATATATTTACTTTCTCTTCCCTCCTCTTAAATTGGTGTATTTATTCAGTTTAATGCCAGAATAATAGAATTCATTTATATTTAGGAAAATCTGTTTGAATATTTAGAAAAAAAGAGAAAAATGGGTTTCTGTATTATAAACTCATTTACCACAGAACCATTATCTTTTGTGCAGTAGTTTTTCATGGATTTTATTTGTTTTATTATGTATTATAACGAAATTGACTAATAAATTATAATTAAAAAGGTCACAATACATTTATTTAAATAAGAGCTGTTCTTTGGTGAAAATTAAAAACACTTCCAGTGTAATCTAGCCTTTTAAGTGGGTAGATATATCGTTACAATAACTCAGTGTTCTGCAAACCAGTGTCTATCCGAGAGTATCGGATCGTGACAGACGAGCCAATAGCGTGACACAGCCCTACCTTTAAACACAATAGGAAGAGAAAGAAAAAGTGGGCAGAACTACTGACATCATTCTTAGGATCGAATTCGGTCACCGTAACACTGTTTCTATGAAATATGTCGTGAAGGTTTTTTTAGCACATAAATAACAAAAATATCAAATATTAATATTATACTTGTAATAAAACAGTCATGAAATATTTCTGAACTCGCTAGCGCCTAATAGGGCTGACAATTAAGATGATGAGATAAAATAAATAAATTATAGAAAAGGGAAAAAAGTATTAGAATCAATAATATAAAATAGGTAATTAAATGATACTTAGAGATGGGTATTTGTAGTATAAATGCAGGATATTGTAAACATTTATGATCATACAAACTTACTCTTTTAGTGTGATTCGTGTAATGTTTTTGAACGTTTAAGTAATCAACATTAAAGTAAGTCTGTGAATGCCAACAATACTGTTAATTTGCGTCTTACCCAATATCTCCATCAAGCTAAGTAATAACAAACCAAGAGTGAACTATAATACTTTTGGCAAATAATATTAAGTAGTAGCACAAACAAATTTTTAAGTAAGTTAAAGTGCTAATTGTTTTTCAATATGATATTTTATCATATATTCTGGCGGTTGTTGTAAATAATGCATTTAAGTTAAATAGAACACCTTGAATTGAGTAGATTTACAGTTTTCTCTCAACCAGTTCACAATGATCCTAGTTAAGTGACATCTCATGTGTAACGGAACAATCAGCTTCAAATATTAATATATATTATAATTATAATTTGTGCAATTTGCGCTGCGGTGTTGAATTATTGAAGGATAATATAAATGATGCGCAAAATGTTATTTCATTATTAATAATCATTGAAATTCATTCATTCATGTAGATAATACATTACTCGCTTCCAAATTTTGACTTTCGAAACAGTATAGAGCCGGTTATAAAACTCAATTATTGTGTGATTACTCAATTCTGTGTCATACATACTACTAGATGTTGATTATAATGGTTATCTCGCTATTTTTATGTCACGCATTATTACTTAAGAAAACTGTATCAAAAAATATGAGTTCTAATTGCAACATAGACTTTTCTCGCTACAGAATGAAAATGTCAGAATACTCATCATTATGAAAAACTTAATAATGTAAACAATGATCTCAGAAAGTTATATTTCTAAAATGTCTTATCACTAAAAGACCAGATGCAGTCAATGTAAAATATTTATATCTTATTCATAGTAAGCATCTTTTTCTTGCAAAAAAGGTTAAATAAATTGGGATTAAAAGATTAATATTTTACAATTGCAATGACAATTATAAGGCTGTCAAAAATAAAATTATTTCTCCCAAGAAAGATTTACAATTAATAGTTTTAAAGTTGCTTGGAGTTGTCGGTTACTTAATATCATTACTATCATTAATACAAACACATGTTAGGAGTCCGGGAGGTCGTCTACTTTAAGTGACGAAAATAACGAAGTAGCAGGGCATGGTAAAGTGCAATAGAATCTGGCTAGGAGACGTTTAGACTTTTTCTATTGTCGAAGGACAAAGCCGAGATAAATGATATATAAACGTAAGAATTTTCTTTAGCAAATTTTTTTTTTTAATTCAACGTAAGTTTTAAAAATTTTCAAAATCCGGGCAATGAGTTAATAAGAAGTAATTTTGTTTTAGGGCCCTAATACCGCTCTTATGAAGTAGAAACGATGCCAAGAATAAGTTTTAATAATATATATATATCGCAGCAAAGTAATCAAAAAACAAATAAGGTTCCGTATAGCGCCATCTACAACCAACCAATGGTTCTTTTAGTGTATCTTCGTGGGGTATCTATCTGTGAGGTATATTAGTACTGTTGACGCTAGGTGGCGCTGCTTACGTTACTCTTTAGTAATACGTTATGTTCACAGGTGGCGCTAGTGCGTCTTAGGTCAATGCTGACAACAAAACAATAATTTAAGTAATTATATACTCATATCACACAATTTTACTTGAATATTGTGCTATGGAATATGAGACGTTTTATTTAACTTATTAAATTTCGGCTGCAATTCAACTACCGTTGGCATCGAGATTACTGACCAAATTAATTATTAAAATCTAGCTAAATAAAAATGTAGATACCTAATTTGAACCATTCTCAACACCTTTTTTATACTTTTTTTCCTATAGGTACCTAAATATCAAATGCTTGTGATTTTTATGCATCATTTTTTTATGAATTTTTGTTATAAAAGAGAGTAGGCATAGTTTTTTATTCTTTATATTAAATCTAAGTTTAAAAGCTTACAACCCACATACTGCCACATACACAGTGTCTAAAGAAGAATGAAAATATACGAACATTTTGTTGTTTTCCATTTCTGATGAAAAAAAAGCCGTAACCTATTCTATTATTAAAAATGTAAATCTATCGATCATTGTTGTTGAGAGAGGTTCACTCTTGATCCACAAAATCACTCTTCAATCTTTTTAATTTAGCTTTTTTACCGTACAACAACCTGCCGCTTGTGATATCAAAACGATCCGTCTGTCACGATTGTAGT
The DNA here is from genome assembly GCA_943193645.1 of Acentria ephemerella. Lineage (NCBI taxonomy): Eukaryota > Metazoa > Arthropoda > Insecta > Lepidoptera > Crambidae > Acentria > Acentria ephemerella. The sequence continues at coordinate 5,677,618 of OW971891.1, forward strand.
TTTCAATTTTATTTTGAACCAACTTCACAAAAACTCTACTATACGATAATCTGTACCGTGAAGAGGGACATCTACGTTGGTAATTTATTATTTCTATGCGTAAATTGGATGATACTAATATAAAAACCGTTATCGTGGTACCTATTTTGTATTAAGAAACTATATGAAATATGTCTAATACTGTTTAGCGAGAGATTATTTTATAATGCTAAAATAAAATTAGTTTTGTGTTTAAGTTTGTAGAAATCGATATTTCTTAAATATATAAGAATAGTAATAGTAAGACTCGAAAATTTACACATTTTGTAAATAACTAAAGAAATTAGATTATATAATTTATTGAAATAAAAGAGCTTTGCCAGCAACTTCATCTACGTCAAAATCGGTTCTAGATATCCCAGCGTAGAGTTTACAAAATAAAAAGTATCTTATGTGCCATTCTAGACTATCATCTATACCTGTTCCAAATTGCATCTAGATCCGTTCTGCTCTTATGGCGTGATTGAGTAATATACATCCACCCTGCCAAACTTTCGCATTTATAATCATAGTGAAATGTACCAGCGATTTTATCCAATTTGAGCAAAACAAAGAATGGCTAAAAATATTACTGAACACTGTTTGAGATAAAGTTCTTAACCAATAATTTAAAGTAATGGCATTTATGCCCGCAAAAATAAAGGTTGACTGAAACAGCTAAAACGCAGTAGTTATAATATAACCGAAACTCATCTTTCTGGTTCTGTATCCCCAAACACGTCGGCCGTGTAAAATTGACTGCCCCTTGTCCGATGGATCTTGTTTCAATTTTTTTTCCTCGTTGAAGATGTATCAGACGCATTATCCTGGAGGCTTCGTTTTAGGCGCGGGCGGTTGCGCGAGGCGAGTCGACGCGCGTGCGCATAACTCCGACGTGACGTCACGAGGGCCTGGTAAAAAACCATGAACCCGCGCAGTCAAGGTTCCCGAGACTCCTGCATTTACATCTTGTTATATATCTACGTATTAATGTGTTTCACTCACGTTTGTTAAGTATCTACTCAAATTTGTACGGCTTCATGGCATTCTGATGGGATATTCGTATTTAAAAATTTTTTACTATATTTGTAGATGTATTTGTTGTCGTGGGTACAATCTTTACGGAATCTGTGTGCTTATTCGTTAAATTTTTTGATAGGTAAAGTGATGTAAGTAAGAGTTAATTTGTGAACTTGATAAAAAAACCAGATATTCTATCGGACATAATGCATTCTTTTATTTATGCGTTTTAAAGTTGTTATACTAATATCTAGTGAGAGATTAGGAAAAAACTTGGTTGTCATTTTAGCCGGTTAAAAAAGTCTACAGGTGAGAAAGCCCTGTTTTCGAACTTCATTACAGTCTAACCCATTTTAAATGATGCTGCTGCATGTTCTAATTCCGCAGTAGTAGACGACTTTTAACGGTATTTTTAAATAAAACACGAATGTCGTCTCTTGCATGAGATAATTATATCGTTTCGTTACAGTTAGCCGTGTAGGTAAGTATCTACTCATAATGTAGATTAATATCAACATTTTAATTTCTTTAGTGCCATTCCTTGTGACATACCAATGTTATTAGATCATGGATCAAGTTGACTGTTAAATTAACGACTGAAGTTACGTGCTAAAAGCATTTTTTAGATTTTTTTGTATTATTATTATATTCAAACATTTGGTAATTATTTTTTTCGACTGCATGCATTACTGTCTATTGTTTTTGGAAACGATCTCCTCATCAACTTCATAAAATACGTATTAAGTTTGATTGATTGATTGACTATTTACTAGTAAAATTTCATTTTTTTTTGCTTTTGAAGTACGTAGGTTAAAGTTATTTTTGTGAACTTGTCTGATTCCCTATCACTGCGGTTTAAATACATATTTTTTTAACCATTTATTTAGGAGTTACATTCCTTATATAAGATTTTATTCTTTCGCGTTGCATTGTAACGTTTTATGTCTTATCTTATGATTTTCATCAGATCCGAATAAGACACATGAATAAAACTATATGACCGAGTTAAGAATTTATTTTTTTGATGTCGGTAGAAAATTCACCATATCTTAAGGATTTCTTATTTTCCCTGTTCAATCAATTCTTGTTAATATGTTTGAATTATAATAGAATCTATGTTTACACCACTTGTTTCCTTACTTACAGGTGATGGTGGTCGGGAACAGCACAGTAGCTGAGATTGTATGTGAACCTCTCCAAGAAGCAGGCACAGTTCTGGCGGGTGTTCCTACGGGGCCTCTATCCGCCCCTCAAGCAGTTCCCCTCTCAGGACCCTTACCACTTCCTACTTTATCAGCTCCTCCAGCTCCTCCCGCAGCTATCCTATTTTTAGGCGGCTCCAAAGCTCCTGTAGAGCCTAGAGCCTCAGCAGTATTACTAGAAGGTGAAGTCCTCGTAGCAGAATACCAACCACAATCATGGGATGGCATAGATCTTGAGACATTCATCGCCTGGGAGAAGATTTACGGTTAGTGTAATTTGATAAATAGGTTATTCTTCATTTATTACTACTTATTGAGCAGTTTTTTGATGACATTTTTGATCTGATCGATGTGGCTACCGAATCGTTCTTGGAATGTTGTGTCTCAAATTATAAAACTTATCTTAATACCACGATCAGAAATTTTCTGTTCAAAATGAAATCTTTCAAATTCTATACAGCTACACGTATAGTTCGACTGACACTAATTAATTGATAAAAATTATGATAAACTATTATTGAAGTACTTATGAGTAATACTGTTAAGTTTTTTCGCTTTAATATGGCAATTTTGAATATGTTCAATTCGAACAGATACTTAGGTATTCGGTATTTAGTATTCCACGTGCAGACAAGCGATGTCAGTAGAAAGCGGTTTGGCAATAATGAGAAGCGAGCCATTGTCCGTTAATCTTTCGCAGAAATGCCTTGTATGCATTAGGCTTGCAAACGTCGTGATTGTCATATTGATAATAGATGAGCGAAGTTATATCTGGACTTTATAAGCTAACATATAAAAACTATTTGTGATTAAAGCGAAAATGTTCTTTACCTATCTGTTGCATTATAGCCTACAGTTTCAATTAAGAATACTCATTTCTAAAACATGTTTTGTTTACGAATTTTTATTAATGAATGTATTAAAACTAAGAGTAACAGTATGTAATATACTCCCAGGAACCAGGAGTCAACAAATATTACATTGTGTCTGAAATTTATGGCCCAACAGATCAACCAAAATAATAAGAGTTTATATTAATTTTTATCTAATTAAATATTTATAATTAAATTACGTGTCAAAACAAATATAATAACCTGTTTGAAATAAAAATTCAATTAGTTACACTTATTATTGATTTATACGTAACAGTAATTGTTAGTTCAAGGAGTTGAATAGGTCTTGGTCGTTCGCGTATTAACTGAAATGCAAGGTCAACGATTCATCTGAGATGGTGTGTGACCTTATTTTATAATTTATAGACTTTGTGATTGGTTTAGTGTCCTGATGTTTTGAATTATAAATATAATATAATTATAATTAAGAATATTATTGGAGTAAACCGTTGTGTCATAATACCGTACCAATGTATCGATGTCATGTTATCATCACAAGATTATTATATCTTAACAAATGTCTCTCTTTCATTGCAGCTGCAACATTGTTTTCGGCAGTAGAGTTGTATGGCAAGCCTTTACTACGCGCTGCTGTTATCACAAAAGAAGAATATCATTTACTATTCTACTATTTGGAGTCAGTCTCTGAAGCTAGTGGTGCTCTAACAGAACGTATGAGAAAATATATTGATTCCGGATTATTAATCAAAGAACCCAAGCAACAAGAAGACGAAACCGAATCGGTATCCTCAAAAAAGTCATTTGTGGCAGATGAGCCTAAGAGTATTTTAAATGAATTGATCGAAGAGGGTGTGTTGTCTCAACATGACATAGATGCCGCTTCAGAAACGACGAACTCTGAGTTCAATGAACAGGTCATTGATAACCGTAAATCAGACGACGACAACGCTTCTAGCATATCATCCATTAGTGCTGGTCTTCGTAAAGTAATCATCGACATACCGATAGATTTCAATGAATCTGTGGCTGATAGTTCCATTATAGAATCTAACGATAATGTGACAACTGTAACGATTAGAAGTGGTGGGCAATGTTGTGCAGACCACAGAATATCCGCTGACATCACTGAAAATGTCTGGGCTAATGTTAGATGGGATTTTTTAAACCCTAATGATTACGGCTACGACCAAATCCGTAGTGTTAAACGAAGTCGATCTGATTCTGCAATTACGCCCATAGCTAGACGTAAAAATGAGGAAATTTATGAAACTTTGCCTAACGTAGAAGGCGAATCATGCGGGAGTATAACTCCTTATGAATCTATAGAAGACCTCTATGACTGTATCAAAAATTCGCAATATGCAAGAAAAGCAGCTGCTGAAGAATCGTCACCTTCTACAGAAAGCCAGTCGGAGCCACAATATCCTGAGTATTACGAAAAGTCGAGCACTACACGCCAGAGTTCCGCTAGCAGTGAAAAAAGTGGTGCCTCATCCGCGTTTCCATTTTCGAAATGCGGTTCGAGCGATTCGACGGGTGCCTTTGCGTCGTGCGAGTCGACTAGCGGGATCAGTACTTTCGCTACGAAAAGTCTTCCTGAATCGTTGAAATGTCGGGAGATTCCCCCACCACCAGCGGAAGGGGACGCGAGTGAGAGCGCCATTCTGATGAAGCAGTTATTCATGGGGGAGCTGATGGACACATATGGAGAATTTTTGTCAGCTTACCCATATGCACGAGCCTTACTGAGGCGTAAAGCAAGACGAGATGAGCACTTCACTGCGCTTTCTGATATCCGAAGAGGCGCTGCTAAGTACACCATCTCCGACTGCCTAGAATTACCGGTAAGTACCATTATTGTGTAACATACTTCTAGCACAATGAATGCATTTTACTCGCAGTTTTTAACTCGTAGCTCTCAACCATTTCCAAAGTTGTGGGGGCAGATGTTAATGTTTATTACTGCTCTTGACCTTATGCAAGAGCTGGATAGATGCACCGTGTCGAGTGTAACAAACGTGTGGCCATTACTTTTAATCGGCAAGAAAACGAGAACAATGCGGCGATGAGTGTCGCTGTAGTGTCGTTCGAGATTGATTTAGATCGGGCTCTGGAGGCAGTTTAATCGCGGCCGCGCGACAATGATCCGCACGACATGCGCACGCGCCGCGTGGACCATTCAATGCTAATGGGCCGGAAGAGTGCACGTGGAGCCTTCTCGCGGTGATTACAGGCATTGTCTCCCTGATCATAGCAGCCGTGCCCAGCTCAGATTTCAACGCCCTTATTTTGTTTTCCTTTTGGAATACTTCTCATCTAGATTGTTATGAAAACAAGTTTTTCCTGTAGCATAAGCATGTTACACGTCCTATGTTCCAAATCAATCATACGTAGTACTTGTAGAGTAGAGATTAAATGTAAAGTAAAAAAGCCGTAGTTTTCTGTTGTTATGTGTAACGTATAAATTGTTTACGTAGGTCTAATATTGTACAAAGATAAGCTTTTATAAATCCTTTTGTAGCTCCAAGTATATGTAAAATGTACCCGTGATTTTAATTCTATCGACGCTCTCGTGATCAATTCTTTATAAAAGGATTTAACTGAAGGTTTGCCTGAATTGGAGAAATAATTACGAAAGAAACAAAATCGATAAGCAAGATGTTGAAATAAGTAGGTTACGGATAAAGTTTAAAACTTACTAAATGATAGCATAAACTACATAATACATAATTATACATATAACCATAAACTAAAATACAGATAAAGATGTACTATTTGTTTATAATACTGAAATAGTGTTCGAACATTTAATTTACTAGAACATTATTTGCTTTGCTGATCTAAAAAAAAAGGTAAAGAGTTCTTTAATTCAATTTTAAAATTGGAATACAACATACTTCATGCATCAGGACAGGTGCACAAGAAAATCGAAGTTATCAACTAGTGCTATACTTTTAATAAGAAAATATTTACAATTCTGACGTAGAGAAGGAATGCCAAAACGTAGTTGACGACATTAATCATATTTATTAAGTGACAATAAATATTGAAGATTTTGAAGACTAAACACAATGTTTTATTAGTTTTTTATTGGTACTTGCCTACATAAAAAATATTAATATATAGAAATTTATTTTTTATTACAAGGTAAACTTACTTAATCAAGGAAATTTTTTGAATACGTCTAATTATTCATTATAATCAATTAGCTATATAATATTTGCAAGATCTCCAACAGATTTTATTTATTTCAACCCCATTTATGACTATCATTACAGGTAATCATAATGCGATAGAAAAGTATATAATAACTAGATTAAAACCATACATGATGCTTACATCAAATTATACACATAAAAAAATACACAATAATTTTAAATAGATAACCAAATAGATTATTTTGTTTATTAATTTTAACATGAATAGCTAATGGCAAGCAACGCCGCTTTTATGTATTCATTAGGCGAACATAAAAATAAATCTGTCATTTGCTATGAAGGTAAAACTGTGTAATGCTCGCGTTAATTGCGCCTGTTCGATTAAATTAGACCTAGCACGAGGTACCGCCAGCAGTCTAGGCATGCGCCACATGTAACCATCCGGAACACAGAATCCTATTTGATAGTATACTCGCGTCGCGTACTTTCCCTTCAATCACTTTGAAAATATATTCTATGAATACCTATTTCCTCTTAACCCGCAGCTCATTGTATTGAACCATACCTAAAATAAACAGAGTTGATACATAAGCGGGTAATACGAGTAGACTCCATACATCCTCAGATAGACGTATACTGCAAAAATTGTGGTTTTTGTAACAACTTTTATTAAATACGCAATTAATTGTATCTTAATACTTACTCAGAGAGTTCCTTCGAGGACGTAAGAAATTGCAAACCTGTGCTTTGATGGCTCAAGGTAAGTAGCTGCTATAAACAAAAAATAAGTGCCACTATATTCCAAAATACGTCGTGAAATTACCATCAGATCAGCTCATGATCAAGCAAGCTGGCATATTTTGATAAAGTGATAATTTTTCCAATGTTGCTTTACAATGAAAGTATCACAATGAAGGTATATTAAAGTATAGAATGGGATCTGAAAATGACTCCGTTGGTATCCTTTTAGCTGCCAAAATAAGTTAGCGAATAAGTTGGGAGATAGTTCGCATCAATGTATAAACAAAGTTCCCATTTTGGTCATTGAATAACCGCCCTTATTTCGACATTAACAAGACATTCAAACCCAAACAAATGTGTTTATTTGAATAAATGAACATGATACAACTAACTGCCAAATTTATTCTACCCATTATCATGGTTGTTATAAGGAAGCGAGAGTCATTCTATGGAATTTGACACTAGTTTGCTAGAAATATTCAATTATGTTTTTACTATTACAATTAGTACCACTGTAAAAGATAGCGGCACTTCCAAGAATTAAAATAAAGTTATTCAAATTACAAACGGAATATTAAAATGATAAGAACTGATTCTATGGAAAAAACATGAGTAATGGTGAGAGATAATTTTTGTGTTTGGTAAAATGATCTAATGTCTTTATTTCGTATTGTTTTGTATTGTTTTTATATTCACACCGAGGGTTTGCGATAGTGATGATTGAAGATAATAGAGTGCTCCTACGTCCACTATTAAAGAAAATACTAAATTAATCGAAACTAAGGTTGACAAAGTTAAATAAATGAGGTGACATTCTAATCGGACCCGTTCATTTAACAAATTAATTTGTCATTTTCATATGTTTTTTTATAGATTTTATAGATTTCTACAGAACTACTTGTCGATTTGTCAAAATTATTCTATGGAATAAAAATTTATAGCTCTTTAATTGAGTCATTATGAATTATTATAATTTGACGTTAGATTAAAATAGTCTAATCCTTACCATAACTTGAAAAGAGTTAAACTATTTAAATCCAATTTTAAAAATCTTGAAGAAGAGCATACGGAGCTTATTATATCTATATGTAAGTAGGTACTTACACTTTCATCAATTAATGTTTTGATTTCGGAATGTTTGCTTCAGACAGGCGTACATCTCTCGTTGGCTCATTTGACGTGTATCTTCAAAATTACCGTTCCGTCCGAGTGAAGTAAAATAAATATGTTGTTGGGTCAAAAGGCGTGTGTGTCCTAAATTCCATTTGAGTTTTTGGTGATATTTTTAAGCGTTGATGTAAAAGGCTTTTTATTGCGTTTGGTAAGTCTCAAAGGGCTGGGCGACTGAGTAACTGATAAAACTTACATTTAGGAGAATATTTATGACATTTTAGAAAGCTCCACCCTATCAACACTGTACAAAGTATTTAGAAAGTTTGTTGGTAACATGCATTTAATAGGAAGCAAAATTAATTATTGATACACAAACATACGATATGTTTTTGTTCTCAAATTCTTGATCGATCATCCACATTGATGCGATAAAATAATATATTACAGTTAAATGAGCTCTGTATACAATTTTGTCGATATGGTCAGATTGATATTTGTCAAATAATCCCTAAGCTACTATGAAAAACGCGACAATGTATTAAATATTATTGTTTCAACTTATTCTCACCTTATAACTCTACCATGACTCTATTTTGTAAATCCTACGTGGTAGAGTTATAATTAAGAATGTCGGCCCTTAATCAACGGAGAAATCGGTGAATATATACAAAAAACATACAGTGGCAAATAGGATCCCCTTCTTATTTAAGGTCGGTTGTAAAGAGGAGCAATGAAGTTTACTTCTTGTAATGGCCCATTAACAGTTTTGATTTGTTCGAAGAAATCTGAACATACGTTTAAATACGAAATACGAAGAACGATCTGAAATAAGAAACGAGCGAAATGAAAAAAAAAATAATGAAACATATGTTTTCTCCATAAAAAGAGTAACGAAACCAAACCATTTTATTGAAAATTGAGTGCTCGTGATGATATGTTAATTCTTAAACACGCATAATTTTTTTTTTAAATCTAAATTTTTATAAAATCTTAATTCAGGTAGAGAAATATATTTAATTTTATTTATAATAAAATAAAATTTAGCCTAAATTTATTTAATATATTATTATATATATATATATATATATATATATATATATATATATATATATATATATATATATATATATATATATATTAATAAATTTGAGTTTTAGATCTTTTTCAAAGAGATCGTGCTGATAAGAATATGGTTATAGTACGGAGCAGATTCACAAATACGATTCTCCACATATTCTGTAAGCTTTATTGCGATAAAGGGGTATGTGATACCATTGAATCTTTTATCACTAACTTTTACCTGCTGGTAAAACTGTCGAATATGATCTATAACACCATCAGCTGGAGAGACTTAATACGAAATGAATACGAAAGAAACTGTGTAATTTTATAACTAGCTTTGGCTAATTGTTATAACTTAAAAAGGCACATTAATCGTCACAAGCTCTCAACTTAAGGTGAATAAGTTCTGAAAACTGTGAAAACTGCAGTAAGAAAAATAGTTACCTATTGCCTGAGCTATTTTTAATAATATAACTTTAAATAGTGATATTTGTACAGTCTCATCTCATGCTGGTGACTGTAGATTCGTCAATATTTACTTAGAATAAATATTTTGGAAACCAAACCTTAATTTTTGTAATGATATTTCTGTTACTACAAACGGAAAAAAGTGCTGTTTCTAAAAACATATCGGAATATAGACGGTGGAAAATAATCTTAAAGAGTGTAGTAATCTCTGGTTAGGAGTGTGAATATATCGCACAACTCGACGCGGCGTCGTGGTCGGAATGCTAAATGATCTGTCCAGTGTATGAGATACTAGTACTGAAGTTGCCGACTCCAGCATTCTTCATGCAATATTATTAAAGCCTAGTTTACATGATAGGAGTTCGACAGGCCACTAACCGATCTGGCCTTGCAAGCTACATACCCGCAATGTGTAAACGTCAAACACTGTGGAAATTTAAGGTTGGTTTTTTACGCTACAAATTGTTCGTATAGTATCACAAACATTATGACATTATATTGATGACATTTGAAAGACCTAATGAAAATTATTTTTTTAGGCCTTTATAAGTAAATATTTAATTATTAAGGTAAAATGAACTCTTTTATGAATAACAAGCTCAAAGTAAAATGAATTATGTAAGAAAATAAAAACATCGAAGTTCTAATTTTGGCAGGCAAATAGGGCAGGCGAAGAATTATATGGATAATTGTCTTTTTTAGTTTGAGTTTTTCACCCAGAGATTACTCCGATGTCAAATGCAATTTTTTTTCAATCTCATTATTACACTTTAACAATTTTTAAAATGATGTTGTCACAATAATTAACACAGCAAACCAGTAAATAGATGAGATATATTAGTGAACTGCAAGTTTAACATACCAATAAACAAAAAAAATAACGTTATAATACAAAAAATAACGTTCTTCTCCAACTTCAGGTTTATTTCACATAATTGAATAAAAAATTAATTTTATCAGGAATTTGTTTCTTATTAATTATATTTATTCAATAATATACAAATTAAGGGAGAAACCAAAACGTCATTCCTATTTTCTGTACGTAATGAATCTATTATGATGATCATGTTCGCTGTACATAAAATATAACAATAGGAATACATCATTCATAACCATAACAATATGTGGTTCATTGAGTATATTATCAATGAAGAGGTGAAACCCATTTTAGGTACTGTATTTTTGCTACAGTGATTCGAAGATTACATTACATCACTTTCATAATAATCATTTACAAACTGCTAGGATCCACGATTATGATTCAAAAGTGGTTCTGCAATATAACTTTTATTGCTTTTATCGTATATATTAAATAAAATTGATTAAATTAATATCGTCTTAAGCTGGCTCCCCCATCTAAACTAGGGTTTAACTCGGTCATTGGCCGCTAAGCTTCACTGTGTAAACTAAGCTTAACTTTACGTACCAACTATAAACACCTTTTTAGATCGCGCTGATTACCGTCGAGAACTAGTCTTATTGGGGACATTAGGATAAGAACATGGCTGCGCTGGCATTCTAAGCATCTTTTGCTACATTGATGACGCAATTACTGTAAATTTCTGAATAAATATAATAGTCTAGAAGCGATATATTTTGCCCTTTTGCTTTTAACTTAAATTTTAGAGTTAATACTGGCGATGGGATGTTAAAACAAATATAGATTTTATGTTTTGATTTTATAGTGTTTCAGGCCAGTTTTATTTTTATTGATTAAAGATACCTGGGTTCCAGGTATGGACATAATAAAATAATATATTAATTAGTGGCGGCTGTTAGAATAATAAAATAGTGAATATGTAAAGCAAATAATATATTATTAAAACGTACAACAACCATGACAACAAAACATAAGATGAATGAATAAAATATGTCAACATAATTATATTGACATATTCAGTATTGACTGTAGGCAGCCAATACTTTATAAGCTTTGTACTTGTATATCTACAACCTCTTCAATACGCCCCTTCAAGTACAAAGCTCTAAGCCTTAACCTTAAAAAAACACAACACAACATAAAACCATGACAGTCCAGAACAAAATGACAAATAACATATAAAATTTAAAGTTAATTAATTTTCACTCCCAAGCCACGTATGCATTTATAATGTTTCACACTAGACAATGGTTTTGTCAACACGTCTGCTAACATATCGTTAGTGGGTGTATGTCTCAATTGAATGTTTTTGTTATCTTTTAAGACGCCCCTTACAAAATGATATTTAATGTCAATGTGTTTGCTTCTACCATGAAACACTGGGTCTTGTGCAAGAAAGATTGCAGATCTACTATCGGCATTAAGACAGACGCACGCATACCTGTAAACTCCTATCTCCTTAAGCATACTTTGTAAATACAAGCTCTCTTTCATGGCCTCTGCAATACTGACATATTCCGCTTCACAGCTAGACGTTGCCACAGTCCTTTGTTTCCTCGAGCACCACGACACACATGCATTAGCTAAAATAAAAGCATATCCTGAAAATGATCGCCTATCCAAAGGACAACTTCCCCAATCTGCATCACAGTAACCTTCTATAGTCTTACCGGTTGGTTTATACACAAGTCCATAAGATGCCGTTCCCTTAAGATACCTCAAAATACGCTTTGCAGCCTTCCAATGTTTTTGTTCAGGTTTATTCACAAATTGCGATAATTTTACCACTGAATTGGTGATATCTGGCCGAGTAGCCACACTTAAATACATAAGAGAGCCAATCAACTCTCTATATGGCCATTTTTCATCCTTCCCACGTTCACTATAACTTTCGTGAGGTTCTACATTTCTTTCATTAATTTCCATAGGAGTATTACAAGGATTGCAATTAATTAAACCAAATTTTTCTAATAAATCTTTTACATAACTTTCTTGTGTCAAAATAATGGCATTGTCACTCTTTTTAATGTCAATACCTAAGAAAAATTTTGCTTGGCCATAGTCTTTTAAATCAAACTCTTTTCCCAATTCTTTTTTAAAACGATCTATGCGATCCACCTTTGTAGATGCAACTAAAATATCATCAACAAATACTAGTACAAAAAAGTGCTCATTATCTTGCTGTCTAAAATAAAAACAAGGTTCATTCAAGCTTTGGCTTAGCCCCATGTCTGACAACTTCTTGTGCAATCTTTTATTCCACTGCCTACCAGCTTGTTTCAATCCATACAAAGATTTCTTTAGCAAGCATGTATCACCTCCAACATTTATGGTTTCTAACATTTGTTTTGCACGTGCCACTATATATATGTCTTCATCTTTATTGTGTATCAATTTAATTAAGCTTTCCTTTAACAATTTCGGAGTACGCATATAAATCTCTTCATCCAAATCTCCGTTTAAATAAGCTGTATTTATATCTATTTGATGAATCTCTAAACCTAATTCTACAGCTAGAGCCATTAATAATCTCACTGTATCGAGTCTTGCTACTGGAGCAAATGTTTTATCGTAATCAATCCCATACCGTTGACTGAAACCTTGAGCCACGAGTCGAGCCTTTTTCTTTGTAGATTTATCCACATTTGTTTTGGTAGTCAAGATAAATCTACATCCAACAATGTTTCTATTCACAGGTTTACTTACAATATCCCATGTACCTTTGTGCACAAGACTTCTTATTTCAGATAATATAGCTTCCTCCCATTCTTTTCTTTCATCACTTTTTAATGCATCTTCTAGTGATGTCTCAATCGTCCCTGCAAAATCAATAGTATTTCTTGCCACATTATTACTATTAACATTTTCTAACGTTTCTGGTGAATCTACAATTTCTTCCTGATCACTGTTTTCCTCAAATATATTTTCATCATTCTCCACAGTTTTATAAACTTTTTTCGGACGTCCAGGTAGTCCAGTACGCAATAGTTTGGGCCTTCCGGCACTCCTCTTCAATTTTATTTCACAAGATGGAGCCAAGCTTTGTCCTTCATTCATTCTTCTCAATTCTTCTGATGGGGGCACGATCATCTCATCACAATTTCTAACATCATTTGGAAGCCCCTCAAAATTTTTTAAATTGGAAATTCTTGTTAAAGGTATATCTATAAAAAATTTTTCATCTTCTGGGCAATATTCTTTTTCCATATTTTTATTCGCATATCTCATTACTTCATTCATAACTTCACTTTCGCTAAACTTAATATCTCTGGCAATAGTAAATTTATTTTCTGTTGGCAACCAAACTCTAAAACCTTTTACAGTTTTTGGATATCCAACAAATATCCCCGGTATCCCACGAGGTGCAAATTTATCTTTGTTAGGTGTTTTATCTAATATATGAACATTTGCTCCAAACTTGCGTAAATAATGAATTTTGACAGGTTTATTAAACCACATTTCATACGGAATACTTCCTTTTAAGCTGCTTGTTGGGCACCGATTTCTTATATAGCAGGCTGTGTCAATAGCTTCAGCCCAAAATCCCACAGACAACTTGCAACTCAATAACATGCATCTAGCCATTTCAACTAGAGTCCGGTTCATCCTCTCCGCTATTCCGTTTTGTTGGGGAGTATGAGCTACTGTCAACCTTCTCAATATTCCCTCTCTTCTTAGGAAATCATCAAATTCCGAATTGCAATACTCACCCCTCCATTATCTGACTGAAAATATTTAATTTTTGATCCAGTTTGATTTTCAACCATATTTTTATAAATTTTAAAAGCTTCCAAAGCTTTATTTTTAGTTTTCAGAAAATAAACTTCACACCATCTTGTACTATCGTCAATAAAAGTTATAAAATATCTAGCTCCACTTTTTGATTCACACCTCATTGGACCAACAATATCACTATAAATAATCCGCAACTTTTCTTCACAAGGTCCCTCAGATTCAGAGAATGGTGTTCTACACATTTTACCTTTAATACAAATATCACAATCCTGTAAGACCTGTACATCATGCACATTAGCATTTTTACCTATTTTACTTAACAATTTAACAACATCCCTACCATTTAAATGTCCTAGACGTTCATGCCAGCCATAAAGATCAACAGAGCCCTGTTGATCTCTGTGTGTTATTGCATTAGCCAACTCAACCTCCTTAAAATAATACAAATTTCCCTGACGATGGGCCAACAACTTTTCCGCACCGCTATGATCAACAATCGATGCATAGTTTTGTGAAAAAAGAACGTCGTACCCTTTATCAGTTATTTTAGCCACAGAGATTAAGTTCGTCCTCAACTCTGGGACATACAAAGTGTCATTAAATTCTACCGTTCCTATAGACTGTCCACATAATGCCGATAGTTTAACTACACCCTTACCTCTGATATCCGTGTTCATGTTATTAGCAAGACATAATTTACCGGTAAATCGTTCAAGAGAATCACCAAATTTTTTTGCATCATTGCAGAGATGAGAAGTGCACCCAGAATCTAACACCCATTTTTGTTTGAAAGAATCGATAACGTTACAGTTCTCGTCATCTGAAACATTTAAAGATAATAAAACTTTACCATTTTTTTCATCCTTCACATTATTAGCATATTGTTCTGTTGTTAAATTTTTCACTTGACAATTCGAAGCTTTATGACCTGGACTATTGCAACGATAACAGATTAATACTCTCCTCTGATAGTTTCTTGACATCCCCCCTGACTCGTATCTATTATTGATAAATCTCTGTTTATCATTCGATTTATTTTCATTAAATTTATTTCTCTGATAAATATTCATAGCACGATTATGTACTTCAACATTCACATTCCTGGACTCATATTCCTCTATTATCTTTACTTTTAAAATCTCTGGTTTTGGAAGCTCATCCCGACTTTCGATAGCACATCGAAAATTGTCAAAATTAGACGGTAAGCTATATAATAACATTATGGACAATAAATCATCATGAATTCTTATATCCATACTATCAAGTTTTGAAACAGTATCAAAGAATATACCCATTTCTTCACGGATTTCACCACATTCACTCATTCTATACATTAATAGTCTTTTTAGTAGCGTAGCCTTTTTAGCTGGTCCGCATGAAGCATATACGGACTCTAACCGTAACCAAACTTCCCTAGAAGTAGTACAGCCTCTAATATGTCGAAGTTCAGTAGCACTTATTATAAGAATTATATCTGCTTTAGCCTTAGCATCTCCCTCTTCCCACTTCATTAGTTCATCTTGTTCATTAACATTTGGTTTTGATACTTTTCCACTCACATATTTCCAGGCATCATTCTTAGTCAAAATAGCTTCTGCTTGAATTTTCCAAGTATCAAAATTTTCTTTTGTCAAAGATTCAATTTTAGCAAAAGAATTCATTTTGATACCACATGCACTTATATTTGCCTTACACTTCAATTTCTGGGCCCATAACCTTTGTTAGAATAATAAAATAGTGAATATGTAAAGCAAATAATATATTATTAAAACGTACAACAACCATGACAACAAAACATAAGATGAATGAATAAAATATGTCAACATAATTATATTGACATATTCAGTATTGACTGTAGGCAGCCAATACTTTATAAGCTTTGTACTTGTATATCTACAACCTCTTCAATAGCGGCAACATGTAAGTTAAATGTAACTTACATGTATTCATAAATATTATCACATTCAATCGTTACTACATCTGACAAGTATTATCTAATAGTTATGAAAGTAAACGATTTTATGACACGCAAGGAAAAAACTGTTTTCATCGCAGTACGTGATAAATGCTAACTGATATTGCGTAACATACAAAATCTAGGTGACTCATACTAATCTATGAAAGTTAAATAAAATGTAAGCTTTTTGTTCTGGGCGATAAAAGTATATTAAATTCGCATTGGCACGGCCATCGCGGCGTCCGGAGCGGACGTTCCGAGCATATTGAAGAGCGTCGTCACTATTTTAGGAGATATTAGACACATTTCATTTTCTCCCATGAAATTAAACAGAACGTATTTAGATTAGTAGATATGAAATTAGAATAAAAAAGTATCGTATTTAAATTAATGGTAACTACATAATTAAGATAAGCTTAATACATAATAAAGACATGTATCATTACCCAAAACATTAGACTTTGCAATATTAATTTCAAAGATTAATTCGAAAAAATTAGTTTCAATAAATTAAATTTTGTATGTAATACATTAAGCTCAAAATATTCGATCGTGTTAGTATAGAGCTATAATATATGCAAAATGTGAAATAATAGACTTATATGTATTTTTATTATTTTGTTTTGTATAAAATGTAACCTAGATTAATTTCATTGCAAAGTTAAATAAGCGTGTACTGCTATTTTAAAGCTTATAAGAAAATATCAAGCATCAAAACCAACTGCCATCTTATATTATATTTTGTTAAGTTTAATAATAATTGCAATAGTGACTAAATCTTTTAGGGGTCTTTCGAGATTTCGAAGCGTCGCCTTGTTTCATCCGTGTGGTCTTAAAAAAAGGGCTTGAGAGGAAATAAATGCACATAAACAAAATTTTTACTACCTAATAAAGTATTTTTATTAATGAGTGGTGATCGTTTTTTTTATCACTGTATTTTTGCGGTTGCTTTAAATTTTTAAGTCACGGTACAAGACACTGCTTTACAAACAATAGGTATTATTAGTCCATATGTGAAAATTTCTAGTGTAGCATGCGACGCACTGCCTAAGAAAATTTTCCGGCTAAAATATATTTTTTCACGCCTTTTAAAAAACCGTTTGTTATATGAAGATGGTAAAATAAAGAAGGTTATATTTAACCTTCTTAATAATAATTATTATTGCTCATTTAAAATTTAGCTACTATTTATTAATATAACTTAATTTTTAATGATTGAATCGCCTATAGTTTTATATAAAATTTCGTAATATTAGTAAGATAATTTGGATTGCGTATTCAGGTTCATTAATAACAAATATGTAACTATGTTCCAAATAGATTAAAAATTTGCTGTCAACATTACGCCATCAATCTTCTCGAATAGCATTAAAGTATTTATTTATATCTGGCTTAGGAGGTTATTACTGGTAGACATTGAAGCCACTTGCTTGGCTTAAGTAATATGGTAATTTTAGACAGTGAAACATGTACCTTTTATTTTGCAATCACTAAGTTATTAACTTAAGCTTTTCGTAACTGACTCGCCCTGTTGCACTTTAAGTATATTTTCAAATGTCTCTTAAATGTTAAGTGCTTTTAAAATATTGATGAACTTATAATCAAACGAGAGTATTGTTTATTTTAAAGGGATTTAAAAGATTTGCAATACCACTTTAGAATGCTTATTATTCTTACGGATTGAAATTTGAACGCAACGTGATTTAAAATCAAAATTAAAATGATTTGCCATTGATCATAATTAGGTACCTAAGTATTTGCGACAGTTTTGTATGAAGCACTATGTGATTTTTTATGTCTTACAAGATCTACCTTAGAAGTAGTAACATCGTCTAGCGATATTAGGAAAACACTATATGATGCAGGTTCGTTATAACAAAGGGTTATCTTAAAATAAATTAAACAAAGTTATTGCCTTTATTACCTTTAGTCGATGCATAAATTAATGTTTGAATTACTTCCAAATCAAGGATTCTTTACATGGATATCGAAAAGCCTGCACTAAAACGAGTCACATCATTCCTTATAAGGGAGGAGTTTAATCAAAGTAACTGTATTTTTTATCCAAGAGTATACTCCTGTGGCTGTAAATAAACGCTAATAAAGAAAAGTAGCACTATAAAAAGAAGTGAAGATCTCGTACGTCTTTTGTAAAAAGGTACCTAATTATGTACCGTCACTATTAGTTCTAATAAATAACTATATTATTCTACAGATAAATATGGTGCATTTGGGATTACCAAAAAGAGAATAAAATGATAAAAGAGACAAGATTTGACCGTTATAATTGGTATGAGGGTAAGTTTTATTGAGACGTAAATCATTGAGATTAACTTATAAAACGAACAGCCATAAATCATAAAATCAATGTAGAAACGTAGCTCATTAAGCTTTTATTAGCGAAATTCATTCATTTGGTATTGATAGATAAAGATATAATGGTATAACTTCAGGGAGGATTGGCTACGAAGTACAATTAATTTTTGCCACAGCATTTGCTGCGGTCTTGATGCGTGTGCGACGACCGGCGGCGGCTGCCCCTCCCAGTTCTGCTTTCTACACGCGCGATTTCACTGACTGCGCCCGAGCTGCTTTTTGTGCCGATGCACGCGATTTTTCACGAATACGAGCTGTCTTACCATCTGTCAAGACATCACCAGTAGATACCTTGGCAGTTTTTTGCACTAAAACTAGTAACTTGTTACGGAAGCAAACATACGCAACAGTGATAATTCTGCGGCATAACATTTTACAATCCATTGCAGTATATCAATTATTCCTCGGGGGAACACATTTTATCTTGCAACCAGTAGTCTCAATGTACTAGATAAGATAAATGGCGCCGCACTCACAATAGGATTCTTTACGTATTACAGGCACGCTTGCTATCGAAAATCAAGCTTCTCGTCGAAGCTTTCTTTGCCGGTATGACTCACGACTCACAGTACTGAGTCATACACACTATTAGAGCTGCAAATGTTTGTGTTTATTGTCTTAGGGTGTAATAACTGAAGTATGTTATTAGCAATTTAAAGAATATCTGCCATTTAATAAAATTCCGCTCACCTAATAACTTAGTCTCAGAACGTAGACTTCAGTACTTACAAGCAGAAGACTCAAATAAACATTGACTTCTTACTTCAAGAGAAAAAACCATTCCCATAGAATAGCGAATGCCTAGCTTGAAGGTCTCAGAACAGGTTGCGGCCAATGAGTCACGTCACGAGAATCGTGGTCAAATTGCGTTGTTGTAAGTTGCAAAGCGTGGTGGCCGCGATGCGTTTTTATATTAAATTTCATTGATTTAATATATTTTGAATTCAAATTGTACAATTAATTACAGCAAAACACTGAATGTATTTAATTAGTTAGTATCTATATTGTCACGATTAGTTGTATAAAAGAATAGGCTATTATTATTTTTAAGTATTATATCTTCTTTTCTCAAAGGTTTAAGGGACTTTTCTTCCAGTTAAGACAAACATTTCATTTCAATTGGTAAATTATTGCATTTTAAATAAGCTTTTATTTAATTTCCTATCATCGTTCTATGAATGAGAAGAGATATAATCAGTATGTACTAAATGTATATATAACAATTTGGTATTACTCTCGATATCGTTATGCTGTTACTTTGCGTTGTGAACAATACTAAGAATGTTATTTTTAAACATTCAATTTACTGTCTTCTTATGTTTGTACTTCATTTTTCCCAAAAAAACTGCTTGATGATGAGAAATTCCTCAATTCTTTTTTTAAATATTTATTGCTAAAGACGTTTTGCAGCTTACGAAGTCTTGCGACCGTTAGATTAGATTGATAATATGGCAATAGCTTGGCCCCAGCAACCTTTCCTTAGAAGGTTTGCAATTCAGTGCTTCTGTTGTGCGGGTAATTTTGTACATAGAAAGCGAAGGTAGAGTGTAGAGTATTATGCCTTTATAATGGCTATTGGACTTATTTATGTACTTACGCCAGTGATATTAGAATTTGAATTTCAAGATTGTCTTCTATCTCATGCTCACGCTTATGATAGATAGAAATACTTTATTTTTCACTTTTACAACACAGAAATCTAAAATACACAATTTAAGTAAATAGTCCTAAAAGGTTGTAAAATAATATAATAATAAAATTAATAGTCGTAAAATACCAAACAAACTAAATACAAACAAACTGATAATACAAACTGGAACATTGAATATAAATACATATAGAATAAAATAATACATAACATACATTCACTTTTATAGGGATCATAGACAACGAAGTGGTTCTAAATATCTATTAACTTTTAAATTTATTGCTGAATCTCTGTTCTATAGAACATTAAGAACACTTAATGTTCTATAGAACAGAGATTCAGCTATAAATTAAGAACCTGTTCTAAAGAATTTTGAGGAAGAGCCTCCTTTTCCAAAAATCCATCACAAACCGCCAATGCCAAATAACTTGAAATATCCTATCTCTAGATTGTAAAGTAATTTTAAAGAAGTTTTTTTGTTTCCCCGTTTTCGACCCCTTAATAACCGATTTCGACCTCAAACCTAAACATAGACCACTTTGAGAATCCCTGGCTTAGAACGTTTAACCTAATGTTTCTTTACATTAAAAAAGAGAAGAGGATTCTCTTATGATGCAAGCAATATCTTTTTTTTATCCACTGTATTTCTACCACAATACCTACTACGTAGATAATAACTTTAGTATGAAAGCAGAAGAATCGGAATTCAGATATTTATTAGAGCGGCGGAAGTGGTCCTGTTCCGATTGTGTTCGATTTTTTCCGATAACATCCGTTCTATTGTATCTGTTGAATTGTACTGCATTCATCCATCAGCCCAGTAAAGAAATAAAATAAATAGGTATAAGCTAAAATGTTTGTTAATACATTTTTTTAATTATTAAAATATTTACAAGAATTTTCTCTCTGCATGCCTTTATAGCCTTCTATAACATCTATATATTATATAATTGATTAATTATTATTTGTATTGATAAATATTTTACTTATAGCGGTAGTCTTCAAAGTAAGCTAAACAATCTGAACACACATATGACGGAGGGTCAACACACGTGCCCAAAACCATTTTTGGGTTTTGTTTGTCTTAACTCTTTATTGTTTGTGTTTGTCGGTTATTTTTCTGCTCTTCACTATATTTGCCCTTAACCCTGATTAACAGTCGGGTATGAAATATTGCGTTAAACTTTAAACCGTCACAGCACTTTGGAACATCTACTTTGAGCGTAGGTGTTTGCTGCGTCAATGACCCGCAAAACTTGTGGATCCGCATTCAGCAGGTAGAATGATATCGATAAAATTTTATTTTACAATTCAGCTGTGCCATTGTCTGTAAAATAAGAAATGAAAGTCAATTTCATCAGTAAAATATTTAAACGGACGGATTCCTTTTTCTTTCATGTTTTTCATTGCGAGACCTGGGAAATTTTGTCCGGGGTTTAATACAAGATCTCATTTTATTTGACTATTAATCAAAGTAGAAGGGTTCCTTATTGAAGTCTTGTCATTTACAACTAGTTCCGTGACCTCGCTCACGCATTCCCGCGCCTGCACCTAACTGTACTTTCCCGTTGACTTAATGCCGACTTTGGACAGAACCTGATCTTAGGCAAGTGTATATTATAGCGCTGAGATGGCGATCGGTTGTTGCAATTTAATTATATTTAGTGTATGCGAAGCGAAGCAGGCATCGTCGCTTAGATCCAAGCGATGTCGGTGCATTGAGCGGTCGAAGCCGAAGCAATTGCCGCTGGGACCGCGTGCCGCGCATTCCAGTCGAGCGCGCCCGAACAGAGACCGACGTCGACCGACTGACGCCCTGCCCGCAGCAGACTTCACACTGGTGTATGCGCGAGCGCGGCGAGAACGTCTCGTCTGCACAAGCTATCTGTCAACAAACTTCTCCGTGTTCGAAAATAGCTTACGGCTTAACTTTCAAGTGATCCTTTCCAATATCGACTGGTTTTATAGTGAAGTGTGAGATCTCTACAGAGAACTCAAAATATCAATACGAATCTGACTTAGTGAAGGAACCGTGTTATTTTTTGTTTTGGATTACGTGCAACTCTCGCAGTTGGTGCCCGGGTCTTGTGTGAGTGAGTATTCCATCTATCTACATGGAAAGTAGCCCTTGATGAAGCTGGTACATCAACCGCATCCACCGGTTTTGGTGATGTCGCACAATTCACGGTAAATAGAAATCTTTGTGAGAGTTTTATTTTGTGTTTAGCAGCGGGTGGTGTCTCTATGGCCTCAATAGTCCACGTCTAATACGTTCCGTTAATTTGTCTTCACTTTTTAGTTCGTTATCAACTCATAAATATTTTCAAAAATTGACTTCAAGAGAAAGGGTTAAGCTTCCCAAGTATGAAGCTTATTAGATCGTATATTTAAATACTTATGAACTACAGTCGAATGCAATATAATATAATTTCAAATTAGAGCCGCTTATTTAAACATCCATTACATGGTTAGAATCAGACCAAAGATCATTATATATTAGTGTATTGTCACTTAAAAATATAAAGGTACCCAAATAAGTAGCTATTACAAAAATATTTGCTATGAGCCAAAATATTTAACGATTTCTTATTATATATGCCTAGCTTGTATTATTAAGTCTGATTTGATAGTACATAATGTTTCTGAAACAACAAAGTCTACAATACAGTTCAAGGTTTATTTGACGTTTCAAACATTAATCAAAATGTTAACAAGTCAAAAACTAAATTAAACAATTATCACAACAGACAATCTGAAACAAAATAAAAGTTATTAAATTGTCAGTTTGAATATTACCTATAGATTGTCGTATAGGTAGAGACAATCCCAAATTTCATAACTACTATCGAACTCTAAATACCATCAATATTAGTAATTCTATTTTTATCTCGTCAGAAACAAACTCAGGTACAATATTACTCCAATAAAACAATAGGACGGGGCCTGTCCTTTTGCATAAAGTTGTAATTCAACGCCGTGATTCATCTGTAACGAACTCAGAATTTTAATGAGTCTAGTGTTACAATAGTGTAACAATCCGTTTCAAGAAACTAGATTCATTCATTAAATAAAAAAACCTTATGAAGCA
The DNA here is from genome assembly GCA_943193645.1 of Acentria ephemerella. Lineage (NCBI taxonomy): Eukaryota > Metazoa > Arthropoda > Insecta > Lepidoptera > Crambidae > Acentria > Acentria ephemerella. The sequence continues at coordinate 5,700,938 of OW971891.1, forward strand.
TTATTTTATAAGCATCTATGTATACGTTGAAAATATTCCTGGAACAATAACGTCATCACAGCGATAATTTATTCAGACACAGCAGACAGGTTTAGCTTGCCAAGCATTAAAATAAAAACACTTCAACGGAAATATTCGATCCCATCACACAAGTTTAGACTTGAGATGAAACCGGTATGAATATAAAGGTAAAAGGTTAGTTGGCAAATACCATACAGCAAGAGAAGCTCGAAACTTTAATTTGAACAGAAATATGTGTTGCATTATCCCAAATTAAGTTACAAATTATCATTGTCGGCGCTGCAATAGAGAGTGCATTCACTGTTATTATAAGCTTGTTATTTCAAGTTGTCCAAGCTGTAATTACATTTTCGTTCTGAGAGGACTAATATCGAAGATGAGGACGTTGTTAAACGTTAATGGTTACTTGTTTTTATCCAGTCGTTACTCCTTATTTCTACCTCTGGCGTAAACATCCGTGACGAAGAACAGGGCTTAGCAACCAGTCGCTTTCTACTCCCGGACTGATCGGCGGATGCTACGCCGGAAGACTAGATTATAACCTCATTACAGGTTCATATTTGGACATGATAGCTTTCGGTTTCAATGATCAGATTTATTTAGATCATATTATTTTCATTATGATTCTTACAATAGTTCATAAATTTAACTTATCTGGCAAAAATTTAACTGGCTTCAGAATCGCGGTCTAAAATATATCATTTTCGTATATGTAAACTTATACGCAAAGGTAACAAGAAAACATTTATGATTAAAGAGATGTTTTGTTTGATTATTGAGTGATATCCTCTTCGATTCCTCACAAAATCTAGCTATTATATTGTCTCTTTCTAAATAGCACTTAAGTAGTTTCAATATCAATGAGAATAAATATAGGTCATGTCTAGTACTATTTGTCTAGTAAATAGGTTTACTCAGATATGGCTTCACGGTTTACACGTGTGGAATCATCCGCCTTGACGTTATGATGTCCTAACATGCTTACTCCCGCGAGAATACTACTATAGATCCATCGTAAACTCTCAGTTGTTTTGTTATTAAACAGTAATTTATCATAATATTGTAATGGAATTATATATCAAAATAGATTTACATCGTCTAAAACACTTGTCGGGCCTAAAAATACCATTACCCTCAATTAATAATCTCGGCGTAGAATGACTAGATAATATATATAGTACAATATCATTAACATTGTTACTTATTATTGCACTTGCAACCCTCTACTAGTGTTATTACGCTAAAACTATTGGCCATGCCAAAAACTAACTCTTGTGAAGGACGACCAGTCCGAGTGAAATCTCATTATCCCACAAAAACAATAGATTCAACCACACTGTGTTGATTATTAGTCACAATGACAGATCATTTTGAAAGTAATCAGAACATCAAAGTTTTTGTCTCTTTAAATCAAAAGATTCAGAATGCTTTAGTTTTTTTTCAACCTTAGCCTAGTTAGATCTAGCAGAGTAAATAAGAAGGCTGTTTGAATTACTAAACGTGATGGGTACTCGTAGTAATTCAATATAAAATTTAGAATCAACAAATGCAACTTTTCAATTTCAATCTTATCTATGTGTGAAATTACCAAGTCAGTCGATTACCCTGATCAATAAGTTATTTCTTTAACCTAACCGTTTAAAAAATGAAAAATCGTAGTACCTATGTGGGTCGCTTAATGCTACCATTACTGACTTAATTGAGAGTTGAAAGCCTTATAAATTGGTTTTAAATGGCCAGTTTGAATCGAAAAACTGTGAATTAAAGTCTTAAAATGCCTTGGAATACAGCACTTTAAAGTTGATGATTTATTTTGGTTTTTTCATTTGTTAGCTAAAGAGCAAAAATGATATGAAATCAAATTCTGCAATTTTTATAACCTTCCTGTAATATACAATACATGGCATGCATGGCTCTTACATAAATATTAATTATACTTACCTGATAACTTAGTTATTAAGACAGAACCTAGATTTTTAGAAACTGGAATACCATTAGGTATGCTGATGAAGAAATAAATAACAGAATAATTTGCTTAAGTAATATCGAATGCGTTCAGTTCTACTTATTTACCAAGAAAAGCTCCGTTTTTTGCATCTGAGTTAAAACCGCAGAGTTTTTATCAGACATTTAAATGTCTTAGTAACAGTACTAATAACACTGTCGCAATCCAAAAATAAGTTCGTTGACGCTTTGCAGTGGTACACCTACATCTAACAACGTAAGATAAGATAATTGTTCCAAGTAATTACCTTTCACATGTCTCGTATCATTTATCTAAAGGTAAATATAGTTAGCCTATTTTTTCCATTTCCAAAATAGGGTGTTTCGTAACACCTTTTCACTGGCATTGTTTAGAAACAGTATTATGTGTGAATGAGAAGAATCAACATCAATTTCAAGCAGCATGTTCCTTAACCGGGGCGTTGTTTATAGTGTTTTGGCTTCGATAGATCTTAACACCATAAAACATTGTTGATGGCTTTAGAATACATTTAAAATGAACAAAAATATTTTTTATGACTTTTAACGCAAACATAACTTTTTGTTGATTGAAAAGGCTAGTACGTTAAAAATAATGCAGCCTTAAAATGTAGTAATAATGGGTCTAAAGGGTAAGGTAATGTGAATAAGCAAAAAAAAATATTACTAGAAAATTGCAAATATCACACAATACAGATTGAAGCAGATTTTAGTAACAAATCTAATGATTTAATCTAAAACGAATAACGCTACATTGTTGACATGACCTGCACAAGTAACTGCCATGCCGTTACAAAGTACCTCGACTTCTGACTCATACGTAATAATGACCGTTTATTTTCTTGAGTACCATTAAATTCGACTTTTACAGTTCACATGTTTGTGTTGAAAATCAGGTACCTTAAAAGTTTGATAACACAAATCTTGAGATCATAATTTATATCAACTTAAAGCATTCTTTACATGAACTATAAAGTTTATCATTACAAAGCTTAAAAATCCAAGATAAGTTTCAGACTTCTTAGGTGGTTAAATGCAGTAAGAGGCAGCGACCTGGTTATAGCGGTCACAGTGACAGAAATAACAGTTTTAGAAACATTTAAATAACTCTGTCATGCAGCACCTAATGTATAAATGTATGCGAGAAGCAACTGAAGTAACGGGCCTTCGCCCTCCACAATGCTTCAAGTTCATAGAAGGTTTGTTTACAGTGCTTTCGTTATTTAATATTTGTCACACACACACAAAATTCGAAACAATTCACGTGATTCTTGGGGTAGATCAAATATAAACATTACTTACGGAAGGAATAAATAAATCGAAGCGGAAGGTTACACAAAACACAAGATAAAAATATAATGGAATAAGTATAATTCCAAATCATCGGAGATAACTCTAGCACGTGTAAATTATACTAGTGTAATGTAGGCGTATTGATAGTTATTGTAAATTGTATATTATTGAGTTTATCTGGAATATTTTAATACAAAGTGAAGTTAAATGAACGGCGAAGGTTTAGCTTTCACTCACGTCTCGTCATTAGAGTAAACGATTTCGTTCTTGTTGACAGTTTTGTACTTTTTAATTTTATCACATTGTTGAGTAACAGAATAGTTAATAAAAAGATTAATTTTAATGGGGGCATCAGTTTTGAAAAACAATCAAAGTATTTGAGATATTCCGAAATAAAAAGTCATTTAGGTTCAATTGGATTAAATGTAAAATTATAATTTGTTATTTTGATGTCGGACGTCCGAATTATATCAATTATATGTCTTCTATTGGTGATGGATTTTGTGAGATAAGGAAATTCAAAGATAGTTCATAATGAGATGGTTGATAAGTGCGAGGCGGGCGGGCGCCATGGTGGTCGGTGGAGCCAGAGCGTGACGTCGGCCACCCGATAGCCCATCTCACGAGCGACCCACTTACTGCCCAAGTCAAGGTCACCATTCGACCTCCTAATAGATCTAACATTCCCGTAACATCCTACTGTATTTGTACCTAAGGTATTAGTAATTTGTTTTTAAATCCATAGCCGAGATAAAATATTAAAGAAGGAAAAGTAAAGAAAGATTGACATAATTGATTATCGAATTTCGTTCTCATAGAAAAAAAAATACTAAAGCGTTGAAATGTTAAACCAGATTAATAAAGTGATGTAGTTGATAAACCCATAAAAAGTCCATAAAAAGATAATTATTATTAGATATTAAGAGAGATTAGTTTAAAATAATAATATATGAAACTCTACTTCTTGAGGCTATTTTATATGAATACTAATTTATATCGGTCATGCCATAGGTAACAGTGAGATTATACGCATGAGGTAGCGTTCGTGCGCCTGCGACAGATTCGTAGATAGGGCGCCAATCAGAGCGTGTGCGCACTCCGTATCACGGACTTTCTGATATACAACACACTTTCTAATCTATGCCTTTGTCACAACGCTGCTATTGGTTAACTTTGCGTTCTACCAGACTTTCGCCAATTGTTTTCATGCTACATTAGTTCACTTCACGGGTATTCTTCAAAAATGATATCTATAAATAATACGTTAAGTATTGTCACTCAGAATTATATCATTATTTATTACCTAGGGTCGGGTTTGAGGTACAAGGTAAACAGAATAAAGTTGACGCTAAGCTGCGGTTAGCTAGAAAGACCAGCCCAGATTATGTTGCGAATTTATCCGGAGTTTGCTCGTTTTGATTAATCCGATACAAGCTATCTCTATCTATGAAATAAGATAGCAGTCTGACGATGAGTTAAGCCGCAATGGCTATTGATAAGGTGATGTGAATGTGTATATTTTAGAAGTGTGCGGGGTTGTGGCGCAGCACATGCGGGGGGCTGGCTGACGGACCGGTCGCATAGGTACCGGTTTGCGTCGAAGTCGCTGGCTTAGGACTAACCGTTTTATTAGCTGAGCCATGCTCCACAAACGATAGCCACCGGTGGCCGGCAGCCCTCGGGCGCCGCGCCCACAAATAACACCTCGTTCTGGTCCAGTCCAGAGTCGTAATCATCTCAGCATGCAAGTTATAGGCAATTATGAGACATTTATTTGTTTCTGATCCTCGCTCCTCAATCTGTTCCACATCACATCCACATTTTAGTGTGTCTGCTATTACTTAGATCACCAATATTTTCAATAGGATTTCCCAGACATTAAAAGCGAAACAGACGGTATTGCTTTATTTCTTAAATATAGTCTACTTTCAACAATAATTCTTTATCTGAATAATCATTGCAGTGATCTGCTTTTCAATAATGTTTCACAGATAAGACGCTATTGTCTCAAGCAAGATAAATTCAAGCTTGACACAGGTGTAAAAGTGAAAAGAAACCGTATTTAGTTTATAAAGTTTGTTGAATGAAACTGTTTTTTCTATGTTAATGTTCACAACAATTGAGGCCCTTGAGTTTAATACCGTCGTCATATAAGTGGAGTCATGTGTCATTAGTGTTTATAGCTTTAACCCAGATAGCGATAAAAGCATATAAACGATGCAAACCATTAGATGACACTATTAGTTTTGTAGTAATCACTGAGAATTCAAATTCCTTATATTTACTTATAAAATTATAAGCAAGTATTTAGCATTTCATATAGTTAAGTTTCGTTTTTTATTGATACATAGTTGTGTACTAGATGCAAAAAATATACGCTTCAAAATCATACTTATAAAAAAACTTAAAATTATAAATTTACTATTAAAATAAACTTACTATTATTCCATTCTGAGCAATTAACGTATTAGAACAATTTAAAACAAAGCGCCGAAACTAAATAAATGTTTCAAAACAGGAGTTTTATTTATGAATAGTTTGTAAGATTTTCTTCGGGAATTGTATCTATTTTGACTGTCCGTTATTGGCCTTGCCTGATTCTATTTCGACTTGTTAGTGGCACACTGCCATGAAGCAGTATACATACTCTGACAGGCCACAACTGCGGCACACTTTCGGTAACTTTGACCGCTCGTGAGATTTAAATGTACTTAATGATAATATTAATTTGGTAACTAGGTTAATGAACCCATTTAATATTTGACGAAACTTGTGAAAAGGAATGCTAGTTATTTCAACGTTTATTGTTTATTTAGTTACAATTTCATTAGTGAATGTTACGTTTTGCTGCGCTCAAAGTACTGGTATGTATATTTTGAAATGAACATTTTTGCTGTTTCTGACATTTCCGTCCGTCACGGTCCGCACACTGTGTGAATGAATTTTTAAACAATGCCGTTTTGATCTATCTAAAGTGACAATACTGGTAGATAGGTCAACGATCTAAATTACGCACATATTGCATTTGACTGTATTCATATAAAAGGTAAATAAATGGCCAAAGGAGTACCACCCGCTGAATTATAGAGTGATAATTGAATAGGAATATTTGGTTATAGGCGCTCAACTTCAAGAAATAAAGCGAAGGATATCTCAATATGGATTCGTATGAGTGTGGATTGAACATCGCACGGGATCGGTTGACAAAGTATCGCAGAGGGTAGTGAACAGCTATGTTTGAGTCTCTGGTATCGCGGCTGACGTCGCCGCCGGTTTCGCGGAGACGCCACACAGTGCACACGTCCAGAGAAGTGTGCAGTGAGCCCGAGGAAGATGCAGCTCCCGTGCAGCGTCGATCGCGGACTGCAAAGCAGCTGCTGGATAAGCGACGCAAAGCGCGACTGTCCTGTGCGGACATCACGGCTGCGACCAATTTGGAACCGGAGCGCTTTTCGCGTATGGACGCTTTAAAAGCATTCTTGCCACTTCGTCAGTCTAAATCTCTAGGCAGACTCGACGGTCTCAAAGAGGTGAGTTATTTATTTCCTGTTAAATATGAAAAATTTCGACATTACTTGGTTTTGGATGAAGTTCTATTCAACAAAAATTTAATAGCGAATTTCGTTTTCTTTTCCTTGAAACCGACTGTTGATCTGATGGGGGTTACAGAATGATACTTGCGACATTAGAACGCCACGCGCTGCGCTGGCCTTCGCGTCGCTCCCATGCGCGCGCGACCTCGCACACCTGTTGTGACCCCCCGCTACACTACACCCGCCCCTCTTCCGCCGCACTTGCATAACCAATACAATATTACTTGACCAATTTGTAAATACCCTTACCTGTGCCGCATCGTTCGACATTCATCAAAGCCCCTTTGAATTGCAAAACTTCGAAATACCTCTTTCATTCCGCTGAACTATGACATCACGAGGATAAGACAATGCAAACAATACAAGGGAATCGACATTTAATAGAATGACTCGTCAAATTTCTGACATGAATCATAATGCAATACTAGATACAAGGTGCATGGTATCAAGTGTAATAAGCTTTTTAAATTATGTACCAGTTTACTGATTTTTATCTAAACGGTTTTTTGTGCTCGTTACAATCCTTGTAACTAGTTTTATTTACGACGGATCTATTTTTTATAATAGAATATAGATATAGTCTATTACTTTAACTAATTAAATATTTAAACAATTTATATATAATTAAATTAATTAGTTTCACGTGAGAAACATGGGCCCATTTGTAATAGAAAAAAGTGGTAAACTAACATATGAAGATTTTGTTTCGGTCCATAATACGGTTCTAAAACTATACTAAAAATGGTAGGATTAATTTAGAAACGGATACGTTTCACCATTCTAAGTGGATCGTTGTCTCATCTGCATTTCCTTTTAAAGTATTAAAGGTTTTGAGGCCAATGAGGTGGATTGTGGCTCACACGACCGAAATTGAGGACATTATCAATCGAATGCTAGTTTTCTATATATTTTTATTCAATAATATTGTTTTAAACTTTAATGTATATAAATAATGTAATTTTTTTCGTTCCAAAAATAACATCTATTCAGGAAACGTTTTAATATACCTTGTGTTAATCAATTTACAAAGAAATTGGTCAATCAAAAATTTTATATCACAAATTGAGTTATTTGTTCAATTATATTCATTGCGAATTATATTTTACGTTTGAATTTAAGTTTCACGAACTTTTCCTTGTAGATTTTTACTATTGTTGGCAAACACATTGTTTTTGGTTACTAAAAACTCTTCTTGTGTTTTACTACATCGTTGTAAATCAAAATAGCAGCGGTTATTTTGAATAAAATATTTTACATCTATGAGATACACCTTTCGTTAAACCTTAAAACGCGTTTTACTGATAGATACAGACAGGTAGGTAGCCGTAGCGTCTAACTCAAATTATATTCTTCTTGCTTTATTATGGTGCTGTGGATGCTGAAGTGTTTGATATATTAAAGGTTCAACCAGAGGCATTCAAATATACATATATAATTATATGTCAATCAATGCCGACAACTGCCTTAGCGTAGTTGTGGCCGAGGACATGTCAGTAGTATTCAGATCGGTATTCAAACATGCAAGCTCCGTTACGACACACGCGCCGCGAAACCGTCTCAATTTTGATAGACTGCAGATAGTAAAATACTCGATAAGCAGGTACATTATAGTACAGGTAAAACTTGCACTCACGCAGCCTTATTCGTACACACGGTGGTGCGTCTCTTGTTGCTATATAGAACTAGATTAGAGATGTGTGCGCGCTGTTTGTCCATGTGATTTACAGACAAATGCCACGTCGACTCGCGCATCTGTTCGTTTTGTAAAGGCATCTCTATCATGTTAACGCCTTTTGTCTGTGTCCCGAATGGGAACATCTGCGTCGTTAAAAAGGCTGTTATTAAATTTGTTCGTGTACCTGAATCGAGCGACTACGGTATACAAACGCAGATACCACGCTAGATGCTTTTGATTGCTTTGTTTCTGTTGTGATAAATATCGTACGTCGTCTAATGACGGTCGTGTAGAGATTCTTTATGATGACTAAAATAATAGGGATCTTTTATTTTTCAGTTTTCTTCACGAAGAAAGAACAAATACATGACTATATTTTTAAAATTAGAACGTCATCGCCAACGACGCATATTATTATAATTTCGGATATAACGTGGCGTAGTTGGAAGTATGTAAAATATGCTTTATAAAATAATTTTATAGACATATTTCATTTTAGATATAATGTAACTAGAAAAAATACAGACAACCGCAAATTAAGCGTAGCTTGTGCGTTCAGTAAAAATCCAGTGAAGGGTATGAAGTGCAAATTTATAATAATAAAATAATTTAAAAATAATGACTTATCAAAATAATAATAATATTCCCTCTTCTATAACGTCATTAAATATACTTATATTCAGCACACAGTTAATGCGATAATAATCTGTTGCTGTTTTCATTTACATTATATATGATCGTTTTAATTATAGAATCAGTTTTCTGTTCATGAGCTACATATTTTAAAATAATTAAAAATTAAATTATAATATTGTTACGAGATTAAAATTAAATTATAATTCGGTAATTTGTACCGATGTTTATTACATCGGTGTCTCATGCCAAATTTTCCTTTTTACAAATAAATGTACTCGTATTTATATAAGCCGACGGAAAGCTTTTGTATATTATAAAAAGATTCGATAATATTTTCGTGTTTGTAGCTTACGGTATAATTTTTTGCAAGTCAGCTATACCTCCAATTGATCCAGAGTGGAATGTAACGGTCTGGTGACTCGTCACCATGCCCGAGATCAATTAACCGATTGTATTAGATCGGCACAGAGATGACCAGATGACAGATTCGTTCTATATCCATAAACAGTTGAAGAGTTTGACAGAGACGACCGATATATTTACTGCTAGATAACTTCATTGAGGTTAAATTTCCGCATCATTACCTACATTTAACGGCATAAGTTTATTGATAATAAGATCTTTGGTTCGCTTACTTTTTTATTTTTCATCTTCAATGTTCACCGATCCGGAAATATTTATTATCTGCATTAAAAATAAAATACAATCTCACATGTATCTAATTTGCAATCTTAATAGGATATACTACAGACAGGTAAAGATAAATGCTTTTATACAATCATTTTAACGTTTCATTAAATTAAGTACCGATAATACCTACCCATTATTATTAATTTATTTATATAGGTCAACAGTTTATGTTTTTATATTAAAATCTTTTATATTATAGAACTATATAGTAGTTTGTCGGCATTTAATACTTCTTATTCTTAAGCACTATCAATTGAAATCTTCTTTACTAAAACCTTTGTTTTTTAATAGATTTACGTGCCGTCGCAAATCATTGTCTTCGTTCAAATTAATAAATGGCCCCGTTGTGTGTCGATATTCGATTAATAGTCTTAACACTGTCCTACTTAAGCGATTGTTTTTCCATTGTAGTTTTAATGTAACTGTTTTTAAAGACGAGTACAACTTGTTGATTTTGAGATAGTTCACCCAAGTTTCTTTGCACGCAGCTTTGTAATTGATTATGGATGTTACTAAATTTTTAATTGCTATAGAGACACCAAAGAATTAAATGTGTTGGACATTTCATATTAATAAAATTCTCTTGACACTGCATAACCATCTCTATAAAATAAAACATTTTGAAATATATCAGTTGCAATACTTTTTAATTATGGTGGTACTTTTCTTTATTGATAGATGTCACGGTTTTTTGATTTTGCATAAGTTAAAACACAAAATTTGTTGGTATACTAATTTATTTTCGTTTCTCATTATAATTTCATCTTCCTTCATATAAAAAACTTCTCGATCTTATAAAAAACTTTTTGGAAGATCGATTGATAATTTCTCTTTTTTCAAAACAACCCAACCCTAGTTAATTTAGAGGCTTCGATTGGAGCTTTGGTGAATATGGAAAGGTCAGGTAAAGTTTCCAAAGAATTACTTTACCCATTGATTTATGAAGGTTTACTTATTCATTCCTTATTAAATTTACGGTTTTACGAGTATGACAGAATAGGAAAATCGGAATATATCATGTTTCGTACAGTAAAATAATAAATTATGTTTGTCAGTAAAATTACGTAATAAATAACAACTTACACGCACTCATTTCTCTTATTTACTTAACGTACAGATAACACTTAACAATTTTTTATTATTTTCCCATGTAAGAGGGTCATTGATATGTACATACTTTTTCTGCATGACTTCTCTTTGAATTACGCATATAATTTTTCATGAGCAATTAATTACCTACACAAAAAATTTGTACAGTTTTTCTTTAGTTTGTACTCCTACCTTCTTAATGTCATTGATCCGCCTAGCGTGACGTCATGGTCTCTATTCAAATATCTTCATTTCTTACTCCGCCCCACTCACGGGTACTGCGAAATACGCTACTACCACTTCAGCATACTACTCTTCCAGATATAATATTGTCTTACCTGTTATGTATAAAAATTACTAGTTTACGACTACATTTCTTCCATGATGCACATATATAACGTTAGGGATAACAGTGTGTGTATTTATTTCTTTTATGTTCTTTTTTATGTAAAGTATTAGTACTTATTATATCTCGTATGTTATTAAAAAGTACTTATTCCTTAAAGAACATATAAATATTTCTAAAAAGGAACTTTTACAGTTACTTATTCATAATGAGACTTGTCGTAAAGCCACAACAAACACCGGTAAAAGCTGTAAAGCTATGGCTTGTGTATTCACGTTGCAGCTTGCATATTCACAAACCGCTAAATAAGCATCACGCAGTATATAATTAAATAATAAGAATAATAGGCATTGGCATAATGGATGTACTGAGATAAAACGAGTGAATGGATGATGCAACAATGAGTGTCCGTCTTGTCTGGGGCCGAGACCCGCCCATAGAGGCAGGTGTGCCAATAGTGTGTATTGGCCCCCTTTTACAACGAATTTTAAATTGACTGGACCAGACCATAATTCATCGTGGAGAATTGCGGTTGAGATTTTCGCTGTTATATAACCTGTGTTGTAATTTTGATACATGGATAGTGCAACTTTGTCTTAAATTCTCATATTTTATGGCATTCACTTTAAAAAATAAACGATATCGTGACCATGTTATCGAGTAGAATATTTCTTTCAATGCGTCAAGTCAACTTCTATTTTTGCTTATTTTATATCGTTAACGAATCATCCATATAAGATATATAGACTGAAATATATGGTGCGTACATCTTTCTACCTCTATAAAATTGTTAACTTAACTTTGAGACAAAATCTTAAGATTTTATTTATAATTTTATTTATTTTTAAAATAGTTAGGGGCTCATTTTCAATTTATGCAGCTTGTCATGATAAGCTAATAGGTATTGTTAATATAACATTCTAGGCTTATGAAAAGTAGCTTCGTTCTACCTATGTGTATATATAAGCATCAAATAGTGCTTGAGATGCCATCAGGTTTATAAGGAGCTACTTTGCCACAAAGATTTGTCACGGCTTCACTCACTCGAACACGACCGGTTGAAAACTTGAAATATATAATTGCAGCGCTTCCGTCGTTATATGGATCATTTGCATCTCATTTCGTTTTCTCATACCAAGATTGTAGACTCTGTAGGTACTCATCAGAATTTACTCACATACTTAAACCAATGTATTTTTCTATTTTCTAAAAGGAATGGTAAATTGAAATTTATCTGAATGAATCGTAATTAATCAAGAAGTTGTTTCTTTACCAAATAAAGGTGCTTAACTCCTATAAAAAAAATTCAGATTTTATGTAGGTTAAGATTTTATAGCCTGTTCAGATACAAATTATTGATGTGTGAGTAATTCTAAAATTGATATTAGTGTTTGGAACAGTCGTCTACATAATTTATTTTATACATTCAATTCTTACTAATATGGTAAGATATCGTGATGGTGATTCAGTCCGCGTTTTTTATACACATAAACCTTACGAACAGCTTTTGTCGCTTTTAATTGGCTTTAAAAGAATCTCGACCTGTCCCGTTTGGGAGAAGTTGGACATATCAACAGTTTCTTTACTTTTCCGTTACGTAATTACACATATGCTTAGAAAAACTGCTATTTTCTATAGTTGCATAAGCGTGGTTCGTGACGTGACACTTTTCTATATTCATCAAATCAATAAGCCATCATTAGAAATGTCTTCAATCAGAAGCCGCATCATGACTGACATCTTCATGATTGATGTACTATACACTTAAGTCAATGTTGTTAAATATTTGCGAATATGGTAATGTTTATTCGTATTTAAAAACACTTATGTGAAATGTCATTAGCAGCTTTTCCTTTCATTACATATAACCTTTAAAATTAAAAAGTTTTGTGTATTATATAAATAAAATCACAATATTATTATATTCCAAAAATGCTTAAGATACACTACAACTTTTTCAGTTTAAGTATCATATTCACTATACGATAATTATGTAATAAGTTTTTAAGGAGAAAGAAAGTTTTGTTTAGCTGTTTCAATCAATGAAATGATATTTTAAAAATATATATGTGCCAATGTGCAATCAAAATCCATGCAATCAGAGCAAGTCGGAAGAAGTTTATAAACATAAAATGTCACGTGAAAGCTGTCGATAAAGTGCATGAACACGTCATGGAGTTATTTACAAAAGCTCAGATCACGTTGTGTAGTCGGCAGCCCTGTGCGATGTGGGTGCGAAACGTGATGGCTAGCGACTTGCGACACTGTGATAGGTTCCTATTAACAATAGCTTACCACATTTTACACTTTCTATGATTTTTTATTGTAGATATAAAGCTGGTGAATACTGGATAGGACAATATATTTTTATAAATTTAATATTTTTGTAATTATTAGAGTTGGCGTATTCTGAAATGAAAATAATAATATTATAAGTATATCTTTTATTATTTGATTAAACTATTTCTTAATAAATTTAACCGCGTCAATGATATGGTGATATTACAGAGTTCTTTCTTTATACAAATAGTGTAGGTAAACACCCAGTTGTTTTTGCGTCGGGGTTTGAAAAATAGACTACGTAATAATTACCTACATGTTGTTTTTGTACCTAAAATATGACTTCTCTACCCAAATAGCCCAAAAAATGTTATATTATTCATTGTTTGAATATGCTAGAGCACGTGAAGGGCAGTAGACGCGTTGCGTGGGCGCACTACACGTGGTCGCAGTGACGACGTGCGATGCTGCGTTGCGACACTCTCGGAAACAGGCTATGTAAACAATTAAAACACCCACTACCTCTAATGATTCAGTAAGCGCTGTACATTTCTCAACATCAGAAATGGGACTCACCGATCTGACACGTATCTGACCGAATTCGGCAAGCAATGGAGATTGACCGAAGTAACTCTGAGCAATCTCCATTGCTGGCCAGCCTCGTGGATTTCTTCGACACGAACCAGGGCACCCCCGCAGGGAACTGTAGCGTTTCTGGGATGCTAAGTGTGTATTACTAGTGGCGTTATGGTCAGGCGCTACTAGAGCCCCCCATATGGTGGAGGGTAATTTTTTTAGTGGACGCCTCTCCGAAAAGGCATAGACCGTATGTAAAAAAGCATGGGTAGTATGAGGCATGACACTATCACGCTGGCTTAATGTGAGATGGTGGTTGGGTTAATGTGGAACAGTGCCCTTAAAATGACGTAGAATACAAAAGGCTATGAATTTATCGTACCCTACTTACACTTATTGAAAGGTTAATTTAAAACACTACAGTTACTATTGGTGAGTTTCAGTAAAAGATTATATCGTCAACTTCTCATTTAGCCCATATGACCAGTATTCCATAAATAACCGATTATCTATGTCTGCTACAAAAAAACTTACAGTCAATCGGCTTTAATTATGGTCATTCGATTCTGTAATTATGTTGCCACTTGTGGGTACAGAATCATTAACGTATGCGTAGGATGAACAGTAAACTGTAGATAAAAAACATTACTATTATGAAACTAATTGACAAATGACATTAATTAATGGACTTTTTAAGTATTCTAAAACTGGTTAAATGTTCAACATTTGGTTTTGTAATATCCAAGATAAAATAGATAATAAGAATGCTTATTTGTGAATTTTTACTTCAGAGTAAGTAATATACAATTGCTCAGATTCGTATTTGGTTAAGTAAATTAAAATTAATTATTCCATTCTACTGAAAATGTTTCTAAATCGACTACAAAAAGGAGGAACTTCTATATTTCTCTTTATGTATGTTTATGAATCTTCACCGATTTCGCCGTAAAATTTGAACTGATTTTCAAAATCCCTTTTGGATGCACTCAGGATCTGATGATGGGATCCCGGGGAAATCGAGGGCAACATTCAAATGTTAATGACATGTATAACGTGTTTCATATTTTATTCTAAAGCCATTCGAGTATTTTTAATAAACGGAAAATAGTCGAAACTACTTACGGTTTCCTATCTAACTTTGACTATAAAAAATTACTACTAAAAATTGTGAAAATAAAAGTTTAATTAACCAATTAACCCATTTAAAACTATTTTTTGGAGTTGGTGCCTATCATTTATGGAAACTTGCTAAAACAATATGTTAAAAATTTCCATACTGGATCTGCTAAAGTGACTCGTGTGAAACTAACAATTTATCTGAAAACACTTCATCATTTGGCATATTCAAAGTATCGTAAGGAAACTTATATTTTATTGACAAATGTAGTAAAACAAATGTACTAAGAGATATCTTATAGTTATTGAAACTTAGCAATTTTACTATCGAGGACATAAGACGAGCATAAAAACGAATACTACGATATCAAAGAAGCATCTTTAAGCTAGCTGTTTTATTATGGACCTAGCAGGAAACCATTAAATCCTAGCCAAGGATTTCAATGTGTGATCTATCAATCAAAGAATCGAAACTTACATAAAATCGATTTAAACGATCTAAATCGATATTTTATCCTAGAAAATCGAAATTCGTTCTTGCGAGATCTTTTATGATAAGTACTTTGATATTGAGTACTGGTAACTGTAAAATATATCATGAAATAAAATATTAATAAGTAATATTTCAGCGCAATATTTTATATAGAACATGCCTATTTCACTCAAATTTTCCCTCTAAAACTTTACGGTAAAGTTCATATACTGATGTTTCATATGGTATATTATAGTAATATTGCAGTAAGCAATATGGCGTGGAGCGTGGTGATTGCGAGCTTAGCTTGATCTGTGGTGATTGGATTCTCACGGGTAGGTGCCATCGTAGCTGTTTCTTTACGGCTGAATCACATTAATCATCAACATAATGGTATTTCTTTTATTCAAACGATTTTTGCGTAAACTTTCTTTTTCCAGTGAATTAAGTGTCGTTTATAGGAAATAAGAAAATTTTCGTTAACCTCTGAAAACATCTAAAGAAAAAGGATATTATGTATTTTCATAATTTAATAAACACGTTTCATCAAGAATGACATAGCTAGTACAATGACATAGCTATAATGACTTAGCTAAAACAAGATTATTTGCATAACTTTAATTAATATAATAACCAATAATATTATTAAATCAAACTACGAACTTAATCCATTACCGCTACTTCAAATATTCCGTTTGATTTGACATTTGACTGAGAGATAAAAAAAAACGTATTTAATAGTGTTTTAACGAAAATAAATTTCTTAAATAAGGACACTAAAGTAGAATTAATATTTTAAGTAACGAATTTAAAGGTAACGTCTTGCTTAAATCTTGTAAACTTATTAATTTCTTAAAATTTGTTTAAATATAAAGGAGATATGTTGCCATAATACATAATTGTTTGCATGTCCGTTATGTTTTCTAGTTACATTAAATAGAACACATGTTACATTGATTAAAGCATATAATGTTACTCGTCAACAATAGCGTGAACGGCGACAAGAAGCGGCTGAACGTTTC
The DNA here is from genome assembly GCA_943193645.1 of Acentria ephemerella. Lineage (NCBI taxonomy): Eukaryota > Metazoa > Arthropoda > Insecta > Lepidoptera > Crambidae > Acentria > Acentria ephemerella. Next base: position 5,717,730 of record OW971891.1, read on the forward strand.
TGATCGCTTCGTTCCCACAGCCAGCCACTTCCCGGCTTCCAATAGCTGTTTGTGTTTTTGTGTACTACCTAACTCACTTTCTTTGTAATGGTCCTGCTAGTTTGCACCTTTATAATTCCGTTCTGATTAAACTTTAACAAAATTATTTCCATCGGTATGCATGGTATGATTACTTTACAAGCACTTCATAGTTTTTTGTAATAATGATTTGATAGCAATGTCTAAAACTGTCTTGCTCGGAATTCAAAATTACTCATTTCTATACTTTCTATTTTAATAGAAATACAGTTATAGTAAGGAGTTAATTTAGTTATATAAAATTTAATGTATATACTTATATCGACAAAAAGTTTTACAAATTACTACTTATCTAATTTACCTTTATTTAATTAATGAATATTTCATAATTGATATTTTTGAATAGTAGGTACCTGCCTGTATGTGACTTACCTTACCTTCTTTATGAATGATTATATTTTATGTTCCTTGAACCTGGGATGCTATACGAAACCCTCGGGGTAAAGCAAGTTCGAACCCAGCATTTTGCAAGATTGCAACGATGATCGTTGTTCATTCAATTTACCATCTAGCATTAGCCTATCCCGCATACCGACGTTAACTGCAACATAATCCTATCGTAACCGTATTATAAAAGTTAATTCGAATTACTTAGCTCATATCGGCTGTAATCCAATCTAAAGTGTGACGCGATTACTAGCGGGGAGCGAGAGTTGTTACTTCACTACGGAAGATAAGCACTGTGGTTTAGTGCATTACAGCCAAAATTGTTTTGAATCAATCTTTCAGAATAACAGTTGAAAAGTTTCTTAGTAAAATATATGAATTGTAGCATTAATTTCATTTAGAAAGTAATAAAAATATTAATATTTATCACACCTATTTAAGCCAAAATTCAGCATCATTTAGAGCTTGTATTATGAATATTGATAGAAATATGTATAAAAATAAACTAAATTAATTTAAATATCCATTACAGGTGAATAACTATTCGTAATCATACAAATAAATTCACTTACCGGAATTCGAACACCGAACCTCTGGCTAAGTAAACATGGGTTCTGACCACTTTACTAGACGGCCAGCAGTAATTATTGTATCTAGCACTGAATATACATAGGCAATGATCAGAATGTTTACTTGAAATTGACGATATGAGTATCAATTCAATCGATAAGTAGGTAAATTAAAAATTTGAGTTTGATTGAATTTTCTAACATAACAAACTACAACAAAAAGATGGTTCTATATTAAATTTTATTTGAAACTGTTTTTACTTATTGTTTCCTACTTTTTATTTAAAACTACAGTAGTGTAAACTGAACTCCTTATTTTATAAGTTATTTAATAATTAATATAAAAATAATATTTATCTAGCCCACAGTAAGAATTATTAAGAGTTCATCCATGAACCATGAACAAATATTCGTACTCATCGTACAAATATCTGCCCCTACCGGGATTCGAACCCGGGACCTCTGTCCATTAACACAAGGGCATTGACCACTCAAACAGACGGCTGTGAAAATTGCCGTATTGTGATTAAATTGTTATAGAACTGAACCTTTTTGGTCAATGTTAAGGGTAAAATTATGACGCGTAGTAATAAATTTATTAATTACTAGATACAATTGTGCCCATTTAAGTGAAGAACATTTTGATTTTGTTTATAGTAACTGCTTAATCAAGACAATGTTTGAGCACTATATTTAGAATTAAAAATAAGCCTCGTGACATAGATTTTACTAATCAATTCAGTATAAAACATGCATTATTTTGTAACACGCGCGAAAATGAGACTACATTCTGTTGAATATATTTTTAGTAGATAAGAATAAAGCGTTGTTTTATACTTTAACGAGATTTGAAATGACTCCATTAACCATTGTCAAAATATTATTTTCAAATAAGAATATTAACTTATAAGTCTTAGGTTTTATTTCCTTTTACTGGCCTTCGTGTCTGTCGCCAAGCAACGGGACTGGCATTCCGCAACTTATCATATCTGTGCCTTTAAACATTTAGACCATTAGCCATTTACGACTTCTCTATAGCGCGCTATAACCAAGATTAACGCTTAGAATTGCTGCTTGTTTAATTACATGTAATTTCCCGTTTATTCAATTCCCTTCTCTATATTCACCCAGAATTAAGTTTTAAATACTTTAACACAGATTAGTATTGACTAATGGAGGCTTAACTAAGCCTTATTGTAAGTCTACAATATACAACTATTTAAACACCTTTGTGTTTAAGAAAAGTCATGTATTTTTTAAACCTAAACTGGTATGGACAGTAAGAAATAAACCAGAATTTTATTTATTTATTTATTAAAGTATACCAACAGCGTTACATATTTATATAGTACACACTATGCAAAATTACTTAAACAACTCTCGCATGATTGTCCGCTAATTACAGGTATATACAACGTTCACAGTAAAATAAAACATGTAAAAGAAAAAACTCATACAACGAAAATTTTCAATATAATTAATACTGAAAATAAATAATGACCTTGTTTTTGACGTAAAATTGTTTATATTAATTTCAATAATTTTTTCATTTTACCATTTATTGTAATGCTTAGCCTAATGGTTGACTGGTAGAAAACGATATTTATCTTTGAGTCTGCCATAAAAATTTTGGACGCTAAAGTTTAAGTGAACATGCGAACATGCGGATATTTATAAACTATTCTTGATGTTGCACAAAATGTCAAAGTAAGCTATTGGTAAAGAGTCAATTTAGATTGAGAGTAACCTCTGGTGAGCTGTGAGAAGTTACCGCGTTAAACACGTTGTTCTGAGTTATGGATTTACATGTTTACGGCGGCTCACCGTGGGTGGTCCGCAATTTGTCCGCAAAATGGTAAACATTTGACAGGTGGTTTAACACACGCCATTAGCTTAACGTGGCTGGTTCAAGTCTGGTCCAACTGCGCCATTAATGAGCAAATGTCTTTTTTTTTATTTGAATAACATGCATTTTTTGGATATCATATTCTTGGCGTGGTTTTTTTCTTAAATTTTTATACCAATTTTTCACTTCACTTAAAGAACGCAGTATGAGTTTTTTGATTACTGCAGTAATATTGAATAACTATTATCCTTCGTATACCGTATGAAATGTTTATTTTTTAAACATGTGTATTTCTCACAATTCCGCGTGACTGTACTGTGGAAAGTTTTCTGATTTTAAACTTTCAGAGGTTCTGAGTTATGTTCTGTAAGCTAATAATTATTCTTTCGTAAAGGTCCAATACAAGGAATTCGCTTCTCTAATTCAAATGAATCCAACAAGCACAAGAATGATGTTTATATTGTTCAAATTCTTCGAAATTTCCGGCTATGGAACAAGATTCACTATGCTGTGTGCACCTCTAAGGAAGATTGCGCAGCTCGCAGTGGGGGCAAGCAGGGTTGGTACGCAGTTTAAATTTTAAATATATTGAACATTATTTAAATTCAGAGTTGTCTAGTCAAGTGCAATGCTAGAGCAGGTATCGCAATTTGAAAATAACATTTATGACTTTATTATTTGATAGTTGAGAAACTTAGTGAATGAGAACTATACCTATATTTATTTATAAAGACATCAACAATAAGCTTGTAAATTGTTTCTAATTACTTAATTTTTATTCTATAAACATAATAAAGTTTAATAAGTGATTCGCTGGCTGCCTGGAGCGGGCTGTATGAGAGTCGCCGAAAATCATGAGCAATGCAGTCCATTAGGGGAGACCAACGTCCTGCAGTGGACAAGTGTTAAAACGGTTCCCAAGTAGTACCAAGATGTGGTTGACTTCTAATTATCATAAGCGATTGTATTTATTTTAGATCTCTGACAGCCCTAAGAGCTCACCTGCTAGGTCGCAGGTCATATTACATCAACTGCACTTTCGATGCGCACAGTGAAAGGTGCATCTTCACAGGTGTGTGCGCCAGCGCTGCAATCTCTGAGGCAATAACTGAACAACAACTATTACCAACGTAAATTTATTAAATTAATACAATTCATGTGCAACCACCGTTTTATGGTTATTTAATGTAACATAATTAGCATTTGAAATGAATGTTATTATTTATGTACTGTTGTTGATTACTCACTTGCTACAATTTTCTACTCCTATTTACGGTGATCTTGCTGTCGTCAGCCATCGTGATCGACATATTGAACCCATCTTTTTGTAAAAACTCGATAGTTATTCACATATATTCACACATAACGGCAAATAACAGGTAATTATACTTCTTTAAACTGCGTTTCTCAATATCTGCATCGACTTCGTTTTTATTTCCATTAATAATTTATTTTTGTAATCAATACTGATTTAGTTTTACCAATCATACAAACTCATTAGACAGGATTCTAGCCTTAATAGGTGTACTGATCGATTATCTGAAACTAAAACATTAGTTACACTATAATTTATACGTAGTAATGTGATGACATTCTATTTTGAAACATTACAAGTGTTTGTAACACTGCGCATAGTAAATCGGTAGCACAATTTTCACAACACCCTTTTCTGGGTCACCAATATTTACTGATAATCTGCTTTTCTGCTTAATTATTATACTCTCTATATTGACTATTTCTTGGAGGTTGATTTCACAGTGCTTCTTAATTGTCACTTAATTCTTATTAGTTTCGCTTTCATATCGCTTTTATTTTATTAATATTTTTAAAACATCGTTACTGTCACCAGTTTATCTCATCTACAACGAATTCGTTCAGAATGATGTTTACAAATGAATAAAATGATTTTCACATGGCTAACTCATGCCTTCTCGGCGTAATTATTTAATTTATTGAGCCGCGATATACTCTCGGGTTCCGCGAAATAATTTGTTGAAACGTTAACCTTTTATTTTAGTCATGATGATGCTGAATAAAAAAGAGTTAAAATATTATCCTTTATTTCTAAATGAAACAGTGCCGATCCCAGTGTTTTGGTGGCGTATCAATCAACACCACGATCCACATTCCTACAGATCCTAGTTTGCCGAACAAAGAATGTCTACCTACCATCTTATTACGTGTTACTCAACGTTGCGGTTAAGGCTCGACTTCACCATTCATTGCTTCGGCAACTGCTCGTGCGCACAGTTTCTCATTACATAGGAAGTTTGTTATTACTTATGGCTGTTCTTTTATTAATGCCATTCTGTCATTACGAAGCGTTTCTGAGGTGGTGAGGTGGAATATTGTCATGGGCAAATGCGGCGAACCTAGCGGGATATGCACCGCGCAAATTATTAGTTCGGCATCATGCTTCAGCTTTCTAACGCTGATTTTACCTTCCATAATCTATTGTGTTATGGTTTAACGGAGATCTGATCGATGTCACTGCGTCTACGCCATTCACTCAACGTTACAGTGCCGATGTTATTATGCACATTTGATTAAGTTCATTAGGAATTTTTGCGCTTTGAATTTATTACGCAAGAGATGTTTATGTCGGAACTACCATTTACATACATTATCATAGTGAGTATAAGTTTTAGTTATTGTGGCGTAAATAATTATTCACAACAGTCGCAGGTGTATTTTTAAATTAAAAGAGCTACCTTTTGTAGTTCTCACTACTGTGATAAGTGTTATATTAGATTGTGTGAACGCTTGTTTTGTGCGCTGTGGATAGCTATTTATTCATCTGATAAGGGTTTGTTGTCAGACACAATCACGCTTCTGTACAAGAATCCCATGAAACAAGGGAGTTAAAAATTACTAGATGAGCTTATAACAGGCAAGGAACTTTTTATGACAGTTGACAATTAATTTCGCTTTATTAGCTAATTGTTAAATTAATAAAATGTTGGCAGGTACTTGATAATAATCACCAAATTTTTCTACTTTCATTGGTTTTTCAAAGAGGCCGTCAAAATTACTATAATAGCTTCATATTTAACTTAATTGGTACTGCAAAAATAACGGTAACTTTATAAATTAAACAATTAATGATTACTTATTTTATTTCGTGAAAAATATATACACGAAATTAAATAGCCCTAAGTAAGCATCATTGATAATATTCAAGTGAGTGCTATTGCATAAAATTATGTCTCTTTCAGTAAAATCTTTATTCAGTGGCAATGGGAAAGATGGTCCATGTTGGAACAGAGGAACCATTGTGTATGCCTCATGTGTGCAGGTAATCAGTAACTTGATGAGAATTAACTGAGCTTCCTGTTTGAGGCTCTTGTCCTTTACTATGATTTGAACCGTTGCCTTGTTATGTAATTTAGATAATTATATAGTATTATTACATAGTCACATCTATTATCTACCCCAAATTAAGCATCATTAAGAGCTTGAGTAATTTATACTAGGTAGCGTAGATATATATTAAATAGTAATATGCATAAATTTCAGAAATATACTAACTAAACAAACATTTTTGACTCGGTAACAATTGTAAGTACTCATCATACAAATATCTGCCCCTACCTCGAATTATAACCCGAGTCCTTTGGCCAACTAGACTGAGGCACTGATCACTCAACCAGACCGTCGGCCTGACGGCCAGGCTGTCTATTATGTAATGAGTGGTTTCCTCATATATATTTTTAAATATTTTGCTGCAATAATTGATGAGGTTTGGCGATTTCACGATAACTTAGTAGTATTTAGGTTTCAAATTATTTTTTTTGTACAAGGAGCCACTTCCTGGCTTGTGATATCACATGCGGTATCATTTTCCAAGCAAATTAAAATATAGTTTAAATACTACACTTTGGTGTAAAATATAACAATGAAGCCCAGCACTTCCCTTAAAGATCGAATATATGGGATCTTGAACTCCGGGAGAACATTGTAGTTTTGCAGGGCTTTAATTTTTAACCTTTATTTTGAAATTATGTTACTTACAAATTAAACACAGTTATTATGTTATTCTGGTGTGTCTGATACCTAGAACATTCCACACCATTGTAGTCACACTACATTTTGTGTTTATTAGTGATAAATATCTGAGCAGCAATGGGCAATTTCATCAATTATCATTGCGCTTTTACGCTAAACAGCCGAATACCTAATCAGGGACTACAGTTGTATCTTTCGTTATTATTCCGAAATTGTTCATACTAGATGGTGCTTGAACCATTTATCATGTTTGTAAAGTAATTTATCAAAAGTAAAATAAATTATGGAATTCACACTGTTTTTAAAATAGGATATATGAATAGGGACTGACAGCCAATTTTTAGTTTTTGTTACTTGCGTTTCTTCCGAAGCTATATAATTACTAAAAAATTGTTTATTTATTTGGTGTTTATTTATTATTCTAAAATTATGAACAATACAATATAAATTATATTTGTATTGTTATATTTGTAATTATAAGTGCTTACTTAAAAAAAAACTCTAAAAAAACAAATTAACGTATTGTTTACACAAGCATCTAACTTTCGATTACGCATTACGTCAAGTAAATACGAGAAAGCGATCGTGTCACAATTGAATACGTGAAGGATAAGAAGGTGTCGTGTGTTCGTTAAATCAAGCCGCTTTCACGCAGCTTATTTTGAGGATAGATTTAAGAGCACGAGAGGCGAATCCAGAGTTTGACTTTAAATGATACGTCGAATATAGAAAGTCTATTCAAGATTCTATTTGACTTCATTTAAATTCTCAAATTGAAACTGAAACAAAAGAAGTAATGGATGCCTACCACAACTATATATACACGTAACCAGTGGCAAAATTTTTTTCTTACGCCACAACTCGAGATTCGATCGAAGAGCTGCATATTGCGAAATCCGTGATTGTTATTAAATTTTGAATTAACATCTTCTGTTAGTAAATTATGCGGGTATACGAGTATCTCAAGAATATTTACTTAAAAATTATGAAAACATTATAACATGTTATGATGCACCATACTTTAATGATAAAGAAAAAGTTCATTAGGGTATTTTAAGTTACATAATGGAGATATGGCACTCTTAATATATCTCGTAATTATTGGGGAGAATGTATGAGGAAATTTTATAGCTGATATACGAAGATAAAAAATTTATTAAAATACCGGTAAACTTAGTTTCCCTTCACCATCTATTAAAATAAGCATGAAGTAGCGATGGAAGAAATGACAGTTGTGATGTTTAGCATGTCAGTTAGAAGATTTTCCGTACAATATTACCACCTTTAATTTATTATTACTTTTCTTTATTATTTTTGTTTTAAATAACCCGTAAATTATTCAGTTTAATTCACGGGTTTCATTCAAAACATAATAAAAATTATTAAATTTATATTTCAGAGTTCCTTTTACCAGATATTAGAGATGTAACATCTCGTCGCGATAATTCAGAGGTGGTTCATACAAAGGGTAGCAATTAGTGGTAATCGATCTCGCAGTTTACGCCCGCTCGTATAAGGTATGGGCGGAGCCGGCGCAGGCGCAGCGGCAAGTTCCTTAGTGTAACCAAATCCTGTCACACTTTGGAGATCATTCCAACTTGATTTTATAAGCGTATAAATTATTTTAAAATGCAAGTTGTTGTTACGCTATCACAACCAAATAACTCAATCCTTTTGGGTGGAATTCATCATAGAGATAGAAACATCTTGCGGTAAGACATCTTAAGGTATTTTTGAAACAGTGTTTCTAATGAACGAGACAAAGACTTTCTACGTGAAAACTAAACACATACGTACATTATATCAACTACTAAAGCTAGTTATTTAATTTTATTTAAGTATATTCATTTTTTGTGGCCATAAATTGTTGACTTTTCATTCATTATTAATGAACAACTTTTCATATTGAATAAATGAATTTTAATTATTTTCCAATAACATTGTTCAGTTTGATACTTAGGCTCTCTTAAAGCAAATTGCTTGATTTTATTAAATCTATATTTAGCCGTGAACATAAATTAAATTAATGCTAAAATTGAATTTTAATTACACTAAATCATATACCATATTACGCGCATGTATATTCATACAATAAAATTTCACGGCTACCGTCATTAAATTTACTTTCATAATAATTTTTAAGAAAGAAATACTTGTCGAAACAACAACGTTAACACTACTTGATTAAAATAACCACGTTGTATCGGTTCTTGGCAAATTCAGTCTCGCTTACTAATGTTTACACAAACATGGCTACCCTAGAGTACATTCACTCTGTCGGGAGCGCACAGCTAATTTCTCTATCTTTAGCCCACGATGTAAGTGACCGGGCCTGCTACTGAGAGAAACTGCAGGACTGCATTAGACGCATCCGGTTTGCATAAGCCGAACTGCCATCGAACACTTCCCCTTAGCTGTTGATAGCTAATCTAAGCGATGTAATTGAGATATTTGATATTTATGACCTAGGTTTGTGTGCTACGTGGGTTGTGTGTACATTTGGAATATCATTCACAGTTTATTAGAAAGGCCCTTGGCCATGGAATCTGCATCAAAATTTATAATAGTAAAATAAAAAAAAATATAATATTGTAAATAGAAAATTAATTATAGAAAATTAATTTATTCTTATTTTGTAATAATGTAAAAAGTTTATATATTTATTTATTTAAAAAAGTATTATGTAATACTTGCTGTATCCGAGCAGGGTTTCATGTTTGTTTCTTTGATTTTTATTGTTACAACATCTTTATCCTATAACATTAAATAACAAAAAAGTTATATGCCTATTTTTTAAGTTTAATTACCGTCTGTACCAATATCGCCATTTTGGGTATATTTAACAGTTAATTATAAGCAGTTCAAGTTATTACTTAATTTAATTTTAAAGTCTGATGTTATCTAATCTATTTTCGACCCCATTGAAAAAACTACCTATAATGTTTTATTTATATGAAACATCGTAACTAGAAATTTTATTTCTATTACGACACCGACGCGACGTATCATTTTAACTATATGGTATTCAATTGATAATTCAACGGAAATTAATGTTTAAGAGTGATGTCATATTCACCATTATAATAGAAGTCGATTCATGAGACTGATCTTTAAAAATTAATAATAACTTAACGTTCATTTGGAAATGAAAATTCGAGTTAATGTTATAGTTCTTAACTGTCAACACGGTCTGATAGTCGGTAATGGTTTCGTTTCATATGCAGCACTTATTTAATTATAATGAACACGAAAGTAGATCTTGTAATAGAGCACTCTCTGGTTATCTCAGCAACAACTGTAATAAACAGCTGTAATTCAAAACAGAAGTAGGTGCCATAATTTTGCTATGAGACGAGTTTAGTTGAGTCTTTTTAAAACTGCAATGCAAAAACCGCTCCTATTTTGTTGCAATAAGATCTAATCCCTAAGCTGCTAAGCTTGATGCGCAGTCGATTTTATATCGTCAGCTCATTATTATTTTCTTCAATTACAAATTGTATTAACAAACCCATGTTCTGGTTCATAGCGCGCGTTACAATGTATACACTGAGCTTGCCAAGTTTAAGATTTATATTGTACCGCATGCTCATGTGTATCGAGTAAAGAAACCAGAATATTTGTTTAAGCTATAATAATATTTATGCAAGTCTGTTATAAAGTAATATATAAATTTTGTTTTTATTAGTAATAAGAGAATGCGAAGATATTAATGAAACATTACTCTCTTGTGAACAAATTAGTAATCATGTTATTGTATTATTCTATCCGATTATTCACGCCTATTGTTGCATTTCATGGGCATTCCAAATACATATTATACAGCGATAGTCACATGATAGAATGGAAATTCTACACCCCTATACCTGGTACATCAGTCTTGTAGTTCTTCACTAAATACATACATATCTAATCATAGACCAAACACATTCACGCACTTGGTAGATGTCGGTATTTTCAGTCTTTGAACTTCAACGTTTGCCTGCTCCATAAGATCCATCACTGCACATGTTCACACTAGTTCGTTTACTTTCGCTAGTTTAGTGAGAGTGAGCTTCTGTATTAGCTACAAGAAAATCACGTGTGCCCGCTAAAATAATATCACCAGTTGGACTTGATATAAATTAGTTTTCTATTTACGAGTTGAGGCAACGCAACGACCTCTCAAGTTTCTTTTTTACTATATTAGGTTTCGTCGAGAACCCGTAATTCTATGTAACTTGTAGTTTTAAGAATCTATTACGCAAGTTTGTCGACCTGTTTTTAGATGACTACTGCGAGATAAGTTTCTCGGTATCTCGCACTGATTTAATGTTTGATAGAGTAATTAAGATATCAAAACTAAGAGAGATACCGCAGTGAATTATTTGTCGGTACTCTTAATAAATTGAAATTGGTAAAGAAAACAAAATGTATTTATCTTGTGAAAGTTTTGTAATTTTTTCTCTACTAAGATACTATTAAAAGTAAAGAAGTAATCCGATATTTTACGACGGACTGCACACTTTGTTAGTTGCACGCAGTTGTTACGCAGTAAATACGTTATATTGTCGAAAAATGTAGTTCAAACACATTAAAGTTTTTATTTCATGACGTAATGTTACATACGCCTCTATTAATATAGACCAAATTTGCCGGACTTTTTCCTTTCTTTCAAAGTTCTCAAAGTTATCCATATTTTATAATTTATTTTTTAATAATAAAAATCTGTCTAAAATATTGTAATAAACTATGCTTTGATTCATTTCTTCATTAACAAAGATATTTCTATTCAAAAAATGTTTTCATTTGCTTACATAATTTCCAAGCTAATGTTTATCCATCTAGAATAGATACAAAAACGTAGCTGATATGATTTATCAGTGCTCCCTATGCATTCCTTAATATAAATGACTTTAATATATGGGTTAACTTGAAAATGAATGAATTCCGTTTAATAGATGACGTTTGTGGCAGGTTTTAGATGAAATAAAATTCAGCGCGTCAATTAGTATTAGATATGTATATATAAGTGCTAAAATAAATACGCGTAGGTGTAGTTTTACATACAAATTTATTTATTTAGTTTAAATTTACAGTTTTAAATTTTTCATATAATCGTTCATAATTTTATTCTAATAATCTAACCGCAAATCCGTCTAACAAAGTTACTTGTATGAAAAGCTTTTTACTGTAACATTTACAACAGAACTATATTAAGGAGTATGATATCGTCAATAAATCGACACTGACAGTTTTCGGTTTCAATAAGAAAAAATGAAGAAAACTTTTTTAAGAAAACTCCGAAGCTGAATAGAATATTAACTTCATTGTAAGATATTAATGTAAAATAATAATAATTATACAAAATAATATTTTTGTTTATTCATGTATATAAGGATAGATGTGTCTAACATTAAATAATAACCACTTCGAAACGCAAATCTAAGTTTATTTTTGATGTCATAGAACATCTTCTTTTATAGAAAGCTCAGCAAATGACTCGACATCTTTTGATGGTAGTAGAGGAGTCAATATATGAAAATAACTAATGCAGCATGCCCTAGCCACCTCCACTTTGCCGGTCCAAAAAGTGCTCATTATCATTTTCATAAATATACAAATTCAAATTCCACTCCTCAATTTTTTCTCCTTTTTACTTTTTTATCAATTTATATGTCAACTTGTAATTTTATTTTCTTGAACTTGAACAAAGTGGGAGTCCTTTATAATATCAGAAACTTTCCACAACAATTGCACACGTTTCCGTTTCAGTAGTAAAAGGTAGTTAAATTCATTGTAGCGTAATTTTGCTTGTGACACATGGCAATACTTACATATATGGTAACTGCAGCACGTGTTGAAGAGCGGACTGCAGTCACGTGGCGCCCTATGCCGGTTCATTTTATGTAGCTATAGGTACATATCTATTTGGTGCTTTGCAACAAGTTACTTCACTACCCAATATGAATCCGACACAAAGCTTTTTAATAAACGTTCTGAATACAGAAATATAAAAACTGAATTTTCAAATAAATTTTACACTATTATGTGCTCAAATATGGATAGTACCGACCAACTGACTAAATTTACTCCGCAAAGAAGGCATAATTTTTTTATTTTAATTAAAAAATTTGATTGATGATGTTGCATCATTTTTGGCAAAACATAGGCAAATAATTTTCATGCTTGTGATTTTACAATTTGCTGATAAATCTATCCTGTTCTTATTTGTTGCTTAGTAAAATATTGTTAAAGAAGGCTATATTATTATGATAGTGAGTAGTCATGGCTGCCATCAGCTATAATATAAGAGATTTAAGCCCACTCTGGGGAGATGGATTATTTTCTACTTGAATGTCATTTGAATTTGAATATGAATGTAAAAAAAAACAATTGATGTTTTTGATTATTATACGATTATTTATGTTAAATTGCAAACTCATAACATGTTATTATAAAACAAGGTATCATTTCCAAACTGCTAGACATTACATACACAATAAATTATGTTAATATTGGTCATTTTAGTATTTTGTTTACGAGGCGTTTAGTAATAGTCATATCTTTTTATTCCATTTTATTTTATCTGCAAAATAAATATATAAAAGATTTTAAAGCTCTAATTTCAAAGTAAAATATGTCATTTGATTTTCAACGTGATTTTAAAATATGATATCTTTAGTTATATGTTGACATGGCATATTTGAATAATTGCATAGTCTAATTATTTAGAAAGGCAATCAAAATAAAGTGATTCGTTTTAGTTAATAATGAGCGGCGATAGACTTTCAAACTAATTAACTATCATCAAACATACAAATATACATATATACGGAATTTTAATCTTTTAAGACACGTCAATGAAGAATGATCATCTCAATAAATTTTCGATATTTCATACAAAAATTAATCATCTGATTTCATCTTAATATATCTATATCTATATCTGTATATCTATGTTGAATTAACATGACAAATTTCTTTATTTTCAGGTAAGCATCGTCGTCCTTTATAAAAATATACAATTTTACCATTGACAGTGATATTTTTCCTGTGAGTATGTTACTGTGTGAGTATGTTAAATAATAATTGTCTTAGAAAAAGTGAAATTGCATTCTGAATTTTATTTTGAACATGAAATTACAAAATGTATTACAATTTCTTCATTCCAAAAAAAGTTATTATTAGTTTTTAAGGCTGCCTAGATAATTTATTTAAATGAATATTTACTGAAAATGTGTTAATACCTATTCGATATTCTTTCCCACTTGAGATTCAGTTTTTAAAATCCCTCATAATATGGACTTCAGAATTCTGAGAAATAATATTTCATTCAACGAGACACAATAATTGATAAGTGTGTACAAACATATGTTTAAGGTCATAGAACTCTGTGCTAATAAATTACATTCAAAACTTTACATAATAGCATATAACTAAGCGACGACATTCGAACTGCATTAAGCAACTCTGTGATAGTGCCGCGTTACGTCACACAATGATTAAGTGAGAATTTTTCTGGAGATCTGTTTGAAGGAGGCGATTGGTTTCCATTAGACGACATTACTTCAATGCCTCCTATAAAATCCATTACATAAACAAATTATCCGTATCTTTTACAGAATAGGATAGGGATAACATAGTCATAACATGATTTTAATGGAACTAAGAGATGGTGGGAGCCTAGTAATCTAATACTGGTTTGACTAGTACAAACATCAGTCACCATTAAGTTTAACTATTCTTTATCCATTATCATGTTTGAATTATATTTATTGGTGAAAGTAAAATAATGTAAATTGGTGTATTGAGTAAAAATAATTTAAATGTTAAATAATAATAAATAATAAATTTTAATATTAATAATTTAATTTAAATTAATGAATATAAACTGCCGCAAAATACGTCACGATTTATAATCATAGATATCGATTATACTTAACATCGTTGAAATAACCGTCATACGAACAGAATCCCACAAACAAGTAATAGATAAGTAACTATCGAATATACGAATATACCTATTAACTTATATAAATCTTTAACCAACTTAAGCGCCGCCGAATCCTAACGATCCTAGAATTTGTATAGATTTTAATTAAAATTTTAATCAGGGGTGCACAGAGTTATTTTCAATTCACTGATTCGATTAACAAAATATATTTTTTAAAAACTGCAATGCAAATTAAGGCACTCATATCTTGCGTCATAAAACCTTTTCAAATATGTCTTTTATACGTATATCTTTGATAATTTATAGAAGTTAACTCTTTGACTGTATAAAACAGCAATAAGTACTTAACCTTAAGTAAAAACTTGCTTTTTGTCACGTGGAATCTAGTAGAGAACAAATTACTCCTTTGCGCCAGCTATCTCTACGATTCGTTTACAAAGTTGCAGCTCGATTCAATGCCTTGTTGTTCAGTATCTGGATTATATGAAAATATTTTTGTGACTCGGTCTTTAAGAAATAAATAGTTCACGAGTTTTAAATACTGAAAAATAATTATGTCTATTTATGGTTTCGTATGTATTATATAAAATCTGAATTTATTAGTAATTTTAATTGTCACACCAAGTTCTAGCTATTTTTAAAATCGTGTTCTAGAATCGTACCGTCAGTTCTGTAGAAGTGGACATCCCACTAGCTTTGTGTTCCATAATTACGATGCTTCACTCATCTGTCTGAGAAAATGCCCAGTCTCATTATATGTCCTATTAAGGCGACGAACGACGCTATTTATCTCAGTAGAAAGTCCTACGCAATTAATATGGAGAGTGGTTATTATTCGTTATCGAGGCACCGAAACGAATGCAGATACGCCTCTATTTCAAAGTGAATATTATCAGAGAAATTGCCCTTGGACGTGATATTGGGAATGGGAAGGTTGTTTAACTCTAGAGTTATGTCAGTCATAATCTAAATTTCTCTTTAATAAATTGTCTATTTGAGAGGTTTTTGTTTTTTTAATATCATGAAGAAGTTTAATGGGTAGAGACTAACATCACACGTAGGCTACTTCACACACAGTTTCGTGGCATATTGTCAGATTCTATTATATGTTTTGTTTCTTTATAAGGTTCGATTGGCCGAAATTTCAATATAAGTTCAATTGGTACATAATTCGTTCACTAGATGATAACGTCAAGTGAACAATAAACGTAACCAAGGGCAAAAAAATTAATTAAAAAGAATATAAATCTTTTAACATTTTGCTCCAATTAAAAGCGTTTAATTACAAATGAGGTTACGAAATTGCTGGAAACATGCTCGTAGTTTTTGCGATGCCTTGAGTGAGCGCGCCAAACATGACCACATAGGGCTTACACTTTATAATTAATACGCTATAAGTATTAATATAATTAGTATTTGTCAAAAAATATTGGATAAAGTAAAAAAAATAAAATCTATTGAGAAATAAAGTACACTTCTACACAGAACACAAGTGGGATCTTTGAAACGTCACGAGCCCATCGGTTGGGTAGTTTATAATCTACGATTAAATTGATTTCCACAACGCTCGAGACTTTCATTATTTACATATGATATTAATTTATTATTAATAATTATTACAGTGAAAGCCGTCAGCAGCCATTTTATGAAAGGTTTGCAACATTGCAACTATTACCTTTCATTAAAAGTAATAGTTCATGATCTTTATTCGTCATTCGTAATAAATAATACTAAAATAATTGGCTGAAATGAAATGATCGGTGTTGTATATTGAATGTGGTAACCCTAGCAGCGGGCGACATGTGCGGAAAGAGTGCTTTACTAACAGACATGCTGTTAATTACGTGAATTATCAGCCAACTGACTTCGCGAGTGATGAAATGTGTTAAAAAAATTACGTAATGCGCAACTTAAACTGTCGCGCTTTATTTCACTTTTTAATAACTAATTTTCTCTACGAGGTAATTGATGCACTTACTGCTCCTAGATTCAGTGAAATGTAGGCAGCTTATGTTAAATTAATTTTCTATACCAGCTCCATAATAATCTTTAGGGCAGAGATTAGGAAGTACTTGTGATAGTAGCCTTACAATGCGGAATTACTAACAAACCCGTTGATTACTCATGAAGGAAAACGAGCTGTACAACTTTTCATCTAATTACGATCTATATCCTTAACTCGCTACATATAATTGGGCCCTAAAAGTGAAAGTTTCTTACAAGTTCTAATGCGCTTATCTAATTTGTCCCACTCAATCACAGTGGCACGCAACACTGAGCTGAGATAGAGAGAATCTATTATATTTTAAATATCACTTGTCATTAGTATTATATATTATCTATTATCGAGGTTACATAAGTTGTGAGGAGAGCGATGGTGCCCTGCAGCCATCACTTACTATGGGATACGCTACAGAACGCACTTATGGATATAACACTTCCGTAATATCTACACTGAAATCATAAATTATGCTTTACGAGTCAATGTACCGACTTGCAATTGATAATTAAGTAATTTATTCTTCGATTTATTTTAGAGATCTTTGCGTAAAATTGGGTCAATATGTAATTTTTAATATTAATATACTTATTCAATTCAAAGTGATTACTTACTATCATTATAAAGCTAACTATTATATCTGGATATAATATGAAATAATAGCAGTATTACTTAATAATGTCTCTTTGCTAAATTAGTTGTACACAAGTTACACAATGGATTTTGTAAGTGAACATTTCCGACGTCTCGATCATTAAGAATTCCATGAATTTTCGTAGATTCTATCGCGGCGACATTATTCTTAGTAATGAAATTTGCCATTACGTAAAGTTTTGGTAATATCGATAGTAATAACTTTTACTTTTTTTGGTGTGATTAAACTGCACGAATCAAAAGGTTAACCTTTTATGTCATCCTTATTTATAGGGTTAATTTAACCGTTAAAATCAATTAACCATTTTGCGAAACTTTTTCAGCCTAAATTATGTACGGAATAAGTATCTTGTGAAACTAATATCATTTTTATTCCAAAAAATCCATGTAGCTATTATTAAATAGATATTTACAACGATTTAAGAGGAATTACTTAAATTCTTTAGTAAGATATTGGTAAGGTCTCTATATTAAACTACTGTACTTTATATTATAAAATAGCGTCGCTTAGTGCCTTTTATCATTTCATTCCATGGAAAGTGCTCCGAAGAGCTCTTTGACCTCATCCATCACGCGTACTCCTGAATAGGAAAGGACCTCTCTTTTCCTACTCAGAAGTACGCGTCGCCATGTCTACTTTACGCACAAAGTAGACAAGAGATTTCGTGACTCCTTTCTCCTCAGCTAGAGCGTGGAATTCCTTGCCGAAACACATATTCCCTCTTTCATACAACATAGGTTCCTTTAAAAGAGACGTAAAAAAGCACTTTAGGGCCGGCAATGTGAGCTAGGGTGGCTAGGACAGTATAGCGCATGCTGCACTATCTTCACATATGGACTCCTCTACTATTTAACATCAGGTGGTGTCAAGTTATTCGCTGAGGTTTATATAAAATATATATATCTTTGCCACAGACTGATTTGGTGTAATTTGTTTAAAGTTGATCAAAATATAATATGTTCATAATAAATCCCATGATACTATACCATTAAATATTCAATATTATGTAAATAAAAATCATTATATTTTATTAAAAAAATATACAGGCACGTACTAAATATACAATTCTGTGTGATTTTATCACAAAGATTTTAACTTTAAGGCTGTAATTTAAAATGAAACCAATATTTTCATAAATATTTCGAGGTAACATTTAAATGCATGTTAATAAATAACTCTAAATGAATCGATAAAGGTATGTATTCAAATAAGATGAATGCCTTCTCTTTTTCATTCCGAACTTATTAAGTGAAAGTGATCCCTTTGGAGGTGGAGATTAATGCTCCGTTACTGACATGAGATCATTCATATCTGGGGATGGGTTGGAACGAATGACGTCAACCGACTGAGTCGCCCCAAGCAGTGGGGGGAATACGAACCGCTCGAATGTTGTTTAAATCTATACTGGAAACAAAAAGTACCTAATCAAGTAAAGAGAAATGAAATACTAACAGTATCAAATGATGAATATGTTGTGAAAAATTATAGGTAATCTTGGTGCATTATTTTAAAATTATTAAAACTACTAAAATATTATAAAATATAACAACAAATATCATTTTCATTCCATAATGTAATTTATATAAAACAAGACTAACGTAAGAGATATCAAATTGAAGCCGTCAAACGTTTAATTGGGACTCTATTGTGTGCAATCTATGTTATATTAAATTCTGTACCCTTTTCAAATTAACATTAATTCCTATTTATATAAACCAAGCAAGTGTTTTATTATAGACCTTTCATTTAAAACTTTAGAGTTTTTCCAATTTCCAGAGGAGGCAGTAACGCAAACGCATTATAATATTTGGGTTATAAATTACAGCATTGACCGCAACTATCTTTCTGATTATGGATGAATTATCGTTGATTTAATGCCGTTGCTGCAAGCTCATTTGTAAACAAACTAACGTGTAATGGTGGTTCAAAACAAAAAACAAATACATAGTTTGAAGGGTTTGAATTTTGTCTGATATGATTTGTATGTAGAAAAGTTAGAACAATCTAACCTCTAAATATTTGAAGCGATGTTTCGGAATGAAAAATTTGTTAATTATAATAATTTGGCTAAATGATACTAATAATTTCAATAAATATAATATTTAACTTTATGGACAGCTAAGAAAAATCACAAACTATCCTATGACGTAACGCTTATTTTTTTACATAACCTGTCTAAAGTTTGATTAAGCCAACATATAACTATTTGACTAAAGTGTTGAAATAAATAGAAATATTTCTAAGTTCTGTAAACTGGTGTATATTTGTCGAACTGACCCAAACAGAAGAATAACAAAAGAATAAAGACATTATGTACATCAAATAGACATATAAAATTAATTAATTGCCAGGATGCTTGAATTAGAATCATGATATAATATAAAGTACCATATAAATACCTATATTATAAGTAAACTTTTTATAATTTATACATAATTTTACCTATTTTGTGGAAAACTTAATTTACTGACAACTCAAGCAATATATAATAGATATAATATTGATAAGGAGATACCGCACCCACCACCTTTTAAAACGCCAAGAGTTATTTCTAATTAAGCTTTTTTTATTTGGTACATTAACAGCAAAGCCAACAAGATGTACACAAATCAATATAATGATCGAATCACTTAATTAATTTCACAGCAGCAATATAATAGATAAACAGTATTATCATTATTTCAAAATATTGCTGGACAATCTCTCGTCATCGTAATTAATTATATCCAAGTTCCACCGATTATAAATGACCGGAATCTACTTTCTTCGTCATAGATGTCAACCAACTGACAACCAAGCGCATTAGTTAAACGGTTGTCAATTAGCTGCTAAGATGGCTAGGATAAAGCACATAGCACATGTAGAAAGCGACAAACTCGTGACCACTTGACATTTTTAATAGGTTAAATAAAACTAGTTAACACTCAGTGTTCGCCAGAACAAACCAGATCTTGTTCGTCTTCAATTTATTATATAACAAAACTTAAGTTATCCATGCAGAACATCTCACGTCTTCTCAAAATACAGATCAATATCAACGCTTGATGTTATTAATAAGCAGTCCCAAAAATAAACTCTACATTTATCTTCGTGCGATCACCATGCATGGCTTCGCCTGCTGACAATTTGCTACTTATATAACATAACTATTTATCAAGCTTGCATAACTATAATAACCTAAAATTTAACCATATCTAACCTAATTTAACCAAATCAGTTTTTCATAGAAATATATTAAACATAACGCCTCTTTAAAGTGTACTTTGTTTATAACAAAACTTATGTCTGGCAATAAAAATTCCTGTACACAGTGACTAACGTTATAAAGCGATTTTAATCATTTAGTATCAACATTCTCGTTTTAATCAAAATTAAAATACAATAAACAGTACTACAAAGCAGCATTCCTAGTCGAAACACAATCGAAATTATTTAGTGTTTTCAATATACGTATAATGGCTTTAGTATTCATAAGCTAATTACTATATTCAAAGTTATTCTAACGTCATAAGAATCACTCAATGTGGATATATCCCTTCTAGTGTCGTGCTAGAGTGTGTATGATCGTGACTAAACTCTTGAAATGGGCATATCGATGTCAGCCCGTGTGGCCACCGCCTTACACCATTACATGCATCCCATTGTACTTTATTACTCATGTTATATGGTATAAATTCGTTTGTTGATTGTTATGGATAAGTTAAATATGTACATATACGATTGTAAATAATCGATAGTGCCGCCACGGACAGCAGAACCCATCGCGCATTCATAATGCGCGCGCGCAGCCACACTGAATCTCGATGAGGGACAACGTTGAAATCTCTGTTCATCATATTTTATTGGACAATGTTTTACTACCTTATTTGTATTCTATAGTCTAGGTAGTATCCATGCCGGTTACCGATATTAAAATATAGAAATTGTAAAGTAGGTAGCAACATTTCTTTTTTATTGTACGTGCGTGTCAGTTATTTATTAAACAATGTGGAGACTATGATGCGGCAATAAATTAAAACATTGTTAAATTAAAATTATTGTAGCTCGTAATAAAATGCAATTCTCTAATATTCTGTTGTGTTCTTTTAATTGTCTTTGTGTATAAATAAAGTAAGATGAAATAAGGTAGTATAGCATCATTAAAAATTATTTATCATTAAATAGACTACGAATTGTCACAATGTATGCTTAAGTAGAAGGACTTTAGGAGGTTAAAAAAATAATGCAAAAACTCAATGACTGAAACTCAACAAAGCTCTTTTCTTTTAAAATAATAAAAGCCTGTGTTCTTCTTAATACTACGTATTTGTTTTTTATTGTAAACAAAGTATTGTATATGATAAGAACTCAATGTAACGGTTTGATCTCATAAACAAAAGGAATCTAAAAGTAATTTCTTAGATACTGTCTTTAAAGATAGCTTGTGCTATTTAAGGTTAGATTTCGTTGTTCAAAGAACTTGACACGATGACGTTAAAAATTATAAGCATTGTTTAGCAGAAAAGGAGTGCCGCAAATTAAGATTGGGTCACTGGGACAAATCTAGTTAAGATTTTAATAATAGTCTTATTGTGATTGGTTCGTGAATCATCAAAAATTCAGCTGGCTATTTTAAACAATAGAAATCAAATATTTGTAATAAAATTCAGTACATCGCGTGCACAACTCTAGTCCCGGATCACGCACGATTCTCAGCATCTAGACTCGCTCATTCACATGATATATAAAATAGTTCTAGAATGGAAAATTGGATAACGTTTCACCAATAACTACGTTAAACCATATTAAATTCAGCCACCGTTTTTATAAAAATCTCACCAATTTCTATAATAAGTTAAGTATACCTATATAAAATGTATGCGAGTGTTTCTGGAATCACAAATACGCAGTTAAAATAATGCTTTATTTTCTTACCATTTTAAAATACCACTAAAATTATCCTAAACTTAAAAGTTTGGTTTTAATTTATTCTAATTCTTATCTTTACTTGTTAAGCAATTAGCTCCTGTATAATCAAATTAACAAAAGTGCTGATTACATAAAACATGATTGGGTCACTTATCTTTACGCAGAGCTATTATTGTCTCTTGGTACTATAAAATTATTATAACGTTGACAGCAATATTTGACTCGCGAAATTGTTCGTGTCACCATTGATTATATTTCATAAAAGTCGTGACCGGACTACAGAGACATTTCACAGTTTTATCCTATTACGGACTAGCTGCAAAATGTTGCAAGTGAACAACATCAAAACTAACATCGCACCGCTGTACTGCTGTTTAATGGGTTAAGTTTAACTAATACCAGCTGTGTCAATGACCTAAAAACTATTGTTTGATTTAGAGTAATGAAAATAAAAGTGAACAAAACTTTTAAGTTACGAGCTTGAATCAAAAATGTAATTTAAAATTTATAGATTTCGTTTTAGGTGGAAAAAGAGAATAATATCATATATTTTACGGATATTTCAATATTGATATAACTACATTCATAAATCATATAAATAAATGCTTGTAGATAAAACAGAGTAAATATATTATCGATCACTTTAAACTGCTATTAAGTATATTTTAAAAAATCTCTTTTTATTTAATTTAATCACATTTCTGACAAGGACAAACTATAAATTTATGATCATACTTCTTACTTAATAATTACACGCTGCCAAACGATTTGTGTATTACTTGCAGGGATATGACAAATATATTATTATTAATAGTAGTGAGAAATACGTGATATCCATCAAGCAATTACAAATGTACACGTACTAAAGTCAAATGCCGTGACCCAAAAACAATAAAATCGTTTACGTTAGACGTAGTAAGCGTTTTGGGGGACTGTACAGAGCTACAACAAATAACAATTCAGCGTATTTGCGTTAATTGCCAATTGGTGATTCTACGCGTTTTGCAGACAAGCAATCTGGTTGACGAATTTGGATATGACACATGTCCGAGTTCTCGATTGAGGCTCGATATGGACGTGGCTTGAATCGTAATTCACCATAATAATTGTATATAGGCAAAACAGGGTAAGTATTTAATCGATTACTACAAATTCCTGCATATATTTTTGTTTTGCAGTCAATGTAGTAGTAAGAGGTAATCACCTCTGAGCAATATTTGTAGGTAATCTAGATAATATTAATTATTAAATCGTTCTGATTTTATAAATAAGAAACAGTATCACCGCATAATTACTAAATTGTGAAAATCGTTTCTAATATACCTTATTTATTGTTACTAATTTCTTTGTACATCAAAACGTTCTAGGCAATTTTGAAATATATAAATATCGTAAAAAGTATCAAATATAGAGTAAAATGGGTTTACGTATTATTCGTGATAAGGAAAAGAAAGCTGACACCAGAGAAACTAAAGCGACAGTATCATAAAATGTCCTATAAAACTTGGAAAGTATTTTGTAATGAAGCGAAGGACCCTAAAGGAAAATGGAGTTCGTGGCATTCCTCGCTGGACCGTGGCGTGAGCAGTTAATCGAATTACTGACGACAGACGGCCAATGATATAATTTAACTGGTTTAATTCAATCGGACACAGTCGGGGTCGATGAATTCAGGTTACTGTTAAAGAAACGCAGCACTTTATGACCATTGTTTATTTAGGTTGAATGCCATCGAAACGTGAAATATGTTCGTAAGGCAAGTTCGCATAAATCAATACAGCTAGTCAATAGCTGTTGAAATGTTTGCTGTTTAAATGTCAATACATATATTCTCATGAAGATTAACATGTCAACTCATATACTATAATTATATTGTGTATGTGTATTAAGTCCTATTACCTAACAAATGTTATTCAACTAGCTAGTTGACAACCGAATCGCAGCCGATACCTACTTAATAGGCCCCTGTTGCAAGCTAACGGATGTTTCGACATCCCGCTTATTTTTTGACAAATTTTAATATCTTTTCTGGTATCACCTAACTCTAAAACGATATCAAGGCATGGATGCATTTTCTATTTTATACATTGGACTAGGTTTTAATAGTGGACTCAACTAGTCCATGTTGGCCAACTTTTGTGTAATCTCAGGCTAGATCGACGGCTAGCGTGATGTTCATTTATTTGTACGTGGAGCTATGATTGATAAGTTGTGTGACATACTCCACTTCCCACTGCGCCGCGGGCACAGCATATCTCGGGGACCGCGCGTGCCGCCCGGCCGGCCGCCATCACGATATTCAAGATACTCTTTTATTATTGTACTACTCTTACATTTATTACTCCATTGAAATGTTACACAGTCCTCAAATGATTTATATAGTTTTTATCATATATTCACTATCCTGACCTACTGCATCGATTATATCGCCTTTGTCTTCTACTATATCACAGGTACGTTAAAATTTAAAAGTTTGGAATGTTTAACTTTTTCCTGGTATCATTATGTTATTTACGCCAATATCTATCATTAAATCAATACTGTAAACAGCAATTTAGTGTATATTTTTAATAATTTTAAAGTCATTATCTTAATAAATATACCTAATGCCGTAATTTCTTTTAATGATCTAATTTGCCAGATCCGTAAATACTTCACTATAAATCTGATTCAAGCGAATAACCTTTGCCTATGGTCACTAATGACGCACAGTTACAAAATAAAAAATAGTTATTTTATAACCCACTCCTATTATGCTGATAAACGTATATCTACGATTTCGTCGAGACCATAACTTGTAAATGTATATTTTTCTAAATTTATGGTAAGTTGTAGGAAGTTGTTGTATTTATTGGATAAGTACGCGTTACACAGACCCGAAAGTTTTTTGAAACAGAAAAATACTAATAAAGAAACTTTTTCGAATTTCTGTCTTGATTTATCCAAACATAGATACTGGCATAATAAATTAGGAAATAATTACTTTGTTAATTCCACTGCTGCACCTAAATAAAATAAACATATACTACTACATGACTACTTATTACATCAATAAACAGATTTGGTGAACCTCAAAGAAATATGTCTGACAGAATGAAAATACTGATAAACTTATTATTAATAAAAAATATTGTCAAAAGTTTATTAAAAAGTACAATATATATATAAATAGGTATTTATACATACTTTGAACTTATATTAGCAATCGCACTCAGTTACAATGTCATGATGAGTCTCGTTGTCGGCTGTTTGTGACGCGGGCTTATAGGCGGTCGTATGTGGCGATGGCGCGCAGGACGGGTGCGCGCACTAAGGCCCGGCTCGGGCGCAGTCCTCATCGCGCAACGCGCTAGCTCGCACGGCTGCACCACTGCAGTCATCGGTTGTAAACAAACCAGGGTCAGACGTGACCCGAACCCTAGTGATGTTTTCGTGCTAGTGGCCACAACTAACTTGAGTACAAACACAAAAGACTTATGATGTATGTAAGTGCTTCCTGTTTTGACAACTGAGGATTATTTCTAAGTTTCAATAATGCGAGTGAGTAAAACTGCACTTATGTCTTGTATAGCTACCGAATTATTTGGATTGAAATTAAATATTTTCTAGTTTAGTATGATCAACCGATTATTTAGTAATCTTAGTCTATTAATTATCTCATTTTACCATATTATTATGTTTACCAAGTAATTTTTAGATAATATACAATTAATATTAACTGTCAAGTCGTAATCCAGATCATAATAAAATTTTAATTACCTCGATATTTTATAAGATATTTAACCAATGTACTAACCTTTAATCTTATTTTAGTTTGAAACTGAGCATAAAATATGATATAAGATGAGGGTAGTTGAACAGAGTCATGTAGCTAATCATGTTTCATTATCATATCTCGTATTATTTATCAACAACGCCAATGCTTCCTCGTGTGACACCCACCATTAGTACCATCATTTGCCATGTTATAGTGTAACAAGCTTCATAAATATCATATTACTACATCATTAAGATACTCATGTAACATAAACGTATTTTGCTGATGGAACAGATCTTCCATGTTTCAAACGTTTAAAAAAATAATTACTTTCAAAATAATCAAATGAATAATACTCTTCGCCGAAAAATTGTTCAGTAAAATAACCGCAGTCCTGTTAGCAAAACTTGTTTTATGTTAAATCTATATTACTTTCTTTTACGATTTCATTGAAAAACAATTATACGTAAGTTAAATTGAATCAATATTAAACTCTGCTTCTACAGCATAAGAACTACTACTAAGTTTTCAAAGCTTGGCAATAATATTCAAAGAAGCTTAAGAAAAGACAAAAGTCATTGATATTTCAAAGTTTACTACAAACAAGGCCCATTGAAAGATTAACAAAAACGTAATTTTTACCTGCGTTAGAAAAAATAGGACATAATTATATAATATGGAGAACCCAATTTGGTTTCGGGCGAGTTTATAGTTGCGTGATGCTCTTGTTTGAGCTTTACCGCTAGTTATTACATAAGATAATTGGAAAGCACGTGGAGTGTCGAAGACGCGATAGATTGACCAGTATTTCGTAAATATTCTGTAATTATTTACGGACTGGTTTCACAGTTCTTTAACCTAAATAAGGATAGGTCATGAAGTCCATCTGATTTTGTGTACGGTCAGACAGTCTGCTAACAAATTATTCGTATCGCACTTAAGTTACAAGTTAAAGCCCGTGCAATAATAGTTTTATTACATAAATTTCGTGGTATTTTCCTTTATCTAGTGTCCTTAACACAAGCTTTTAATAATGCTTGCTTTGGGCTAGATAATAAATGTGAATGTAAATTTATATTATCATTTATTTATTTAATAAATTATTGTACACATAAACATTAACATAAGAAAAGAAACAAGAGATAAAGATCACAAAAAGTGTGGTTTATTTCTAACAGAAATTTCTTTGAGTCCACCTGCGATATGATTGCTATTATTTAAAAAAATCATTATAATCGCGGGTAAAATAATGATCGAAGCTGATAAGTTGACGTTTTTTCATATTTTCCGACTTGTTGAAGTTAATTATAACAAAATGTTTATACAAAAGGTTGTTGAATTTCACTCGCTTGTTTGCTTCAAAATCACCCACACATAAATGTTAATGAAATCAGAACAGAACTTGATGTTGGGATAGCTAGTTTAAACACATTGTGTCAAGTACGCTTTCCCTTCAATGAAAACTGTCGATTACTGACACTAATACCTTATACCATTGAGGTAGTATTAAGAGTACATGTTGTATACAATATTCAATGATTGAACTTTCATAGGGCCTACAATATCGGCCAGATGTGAATGAGATTTATGAATAATTCATGGTTATTGTCTTTCTCAAACTGGTTAAATCGAAAGCGCATCTAATAAATGGCTGGTAGCGGCTGGATAAAGAAGGAATCAAAATCTATGATTATTAAGGGAACCAATCATCAAAAACATTAAAAGGTTTGATTGTTTTTAATGGCTACTAACTAGTTAATTATAATCTAAATTGCCCTTATGTATCCTTCGTTGACAATAATAAACTAACATAGACCTATTAAAAGTCCGAAGACGGTGCACAGCACGCACCCTTCCTTTTCAATTAAAGTTATTTCAATTACTTAACGATAGTTAAATTAAAACCATTCTTAGTATCATTTCTAATTATATATTATAAAATATTTTTAGTATTTTACTTGCATTTTGTTATATTGTACAAGTTTGTTTGAATCAACAGTAATAAATTGAGCGGTTAATACAATTATTTACCAAGTGTTAAGTATACAATATGGTTGTTGGGTACTTGAATTAACAACAGTGTTCTAACAATAAAAAGTTGCATATAATATATTGGTTGCAAATGACACAAGTAACTTAAAATATGAGTACTGTGGAGATATGAGTAATTATTTATTGTCTGTAAAATATGGGACTGGCACTCGCATGACGCTTAAAGATGTCTTCGTCTTATTAAGAGTTCATACAAAAAAAAATCTTAGCAAGTGCGCGTGTTCGCAGCACATGTAATAAAGTTCAATTAAATTAGATATCGCCAGTGCCATTAAGTATGGCCAGTGTATCTCCTAAACGGGAAAACACCTGACGACGAGTTGCAAGCATAAAGAACAGGAGTGTTCAACTGGAGAGTTGCCAGTGGAATTATTGCAACAGTATGTTTAGGTATTTGTAGTGTATTTTATTAATGGTATTGAAAACTAGTTTATAAATTATTCGTATTTTTTAACTACACAATTGCAACAACCTATACTAGATACTTCTATTTATAAATATAACAGTTGATATATAGAAAACCAGTCCAAACTTTACACCTTTATCATTATCTTTTATGTCGTATGATACGTTCACGTGATGTCCGTATACATGTTTAGAGGAAAATAAATAAGAAAAAAAACTCAATAACCTGTTTTAAGATTCGAACTTCGCAAAGAAATAAATTTAAAATAACCTTAAGCGCTGTATGAATAATAACCATAGGAATACATGGCCCCATGTACCATACAAAACGCCTTGCGTCATGCATGGTAATAAGAAGACATTACAAAATTACCCACCATTGTTCTGTGTTCGCGGAACAACATTTCTTGGTGCGCCCGCGTTGATCGACGGGTTCTAATAGAGCTCTCATCATTGTGCATCTCCGTCTGTTCTCACAAAATGCAAGTAAAATAGAACCTGGAAGTAGAGAAACAGTTCCTTAAAAATTAACACGCTAATACAAAAGTTTCACGTAAGCAACGTAATTAAAGCGCCTGAGAACGTCCTAAAAGCTAGCAAAAACGCCTTTTAACGAGAAGGGTATTTAAAAAATATTTCCACTGCAATCTGTGCGGCATCTGACGCTTATTGTCATAACACGTGTAAGGGACAGTTTACTGACCCTGCTCTATGGTGCCTTTCAGTCATTAGGTGGCGTCCTGTGGTGATACAAGCCATTCTTTTGGTGCTTACTTCTGCTCACCATTGACATTGTCTGTGATTGCTTTGTAACGAGACTTATATTAAGTCTTGCAATATATGCTCGCACACTCGCATGCCGATCAGAAATACAATGCATACTTATTGCACAATGTATTATTTCCTTTCGATAATCTACAACCTAGACAATTACACAAGTAAGTTCAAAAGTGATAGGTGGGTACCGGAAAGTGTACTATAGGTTTTTATTCACTTAGCTGAACACTAAAGCTCCAACTTTTACAAGTTAACTTGTGACCATAAATAATGATCATGTAACGTGAAATATTACACGTCAGTATCACAAGACAATTTCTATGGCTCTTTTGTGGACTGTTAAAGGCTAATTGTTTTCATAGCTTCCTTTAAGACAGTGGTTGAAACGTGACAGATGTAAAGAATAGAACTGTGAGCAGCCAGCATGGTGTGCCGGCGCCGGACCAGCGGCACGTCCGCCGCCCGTGCCCGGTTCCGGGCTTACGTGACCGTGAATATACAATCCCTCCCTAATAATTTAAAAGCTTAAACTACATTTCAAAGGAAACATTAACACTGTGTACTACACCCACACTATGGGACACATGAAGTATAAAAATAAGTTCTATTACAATCGTATAGGGTTAAATTAAACTTCTATGCTTGGTTTAATGAGCTGCTCGTATTACTCCTCAGCGAAGTATCCATCATTTTATATTGTCTAAACTTTTGAATTCAATCTCTATCAAAAGGCAACATGACTCAATGTAGCTTAAGAATAGAAAATGACACATTCTGGAGACTATAGACAAAAAATCTGGGTGTACAATTGTGTTCTGCTTTTGGGTTATTTATCCCCAGACAAATATTTCTCTTTTTTTAGTTAAAAATGTTTTGTCTTCCATTTAAATTTTACTAATGAATGTTTTAAATATCTTCAACGGCGACAGTCTCGAAAGTTAACATTGTTTTGGATGTTATTTACTGAATATTTTTGCAATGTCTCATTATTAAAATAATTTGTAATGCATATTATAAAACCACTACTTTTTTTTCTTAAAATTAAAGTTTCAACAAAGGAAACGTCAAGCAATTGATCCTATAATTACATTTATTGAAATGTAAAAGTAATTTATAGGTAACGCTGATAACTCTGTCCAATTGTTCCCCGTTCTGTTCCGAATGCACGTAGGGCTTTTTAACAATTCCGGAAACCATGGCTTTGTGCTCTTGCTTCGCTCCACTGAGCCTTGGGGATAAACTTAAAAGGGTATTATTATAAGTATTTCAAAGGTACTTTCTTGCTGAATTTTATTGAGGAAGAAATAAACTTAGAAATGGATACTTATTTGTATAACAATTTGCTAGTTTTTCAAACATACTCTCAGATCGTACTAAGGTGTAATTTATATAATTATATTTATTATAAGCCCAAGGCTCTGATGTTGTCTGTAAACCATCATAATTGAATATAAGTGTTGGAACCGTATATAATCTGTAATTATCAAAGCATTAACACATGTGTATTATGAACATCGTTTCACCAACAATACCCAATTAAAATATAAAGTATTAAATGAAAAACTTAACATTGACAGGTATTGTTCTAAATGTTTAGATTGAAGGGCTTATTCTGTTATTAAATTGATCATTACCCTGTCAATCTGAACATTAAACTGCGATGAAGTGAAGTCTAAAAATTTATTAATAAAATAAAAAATATAGCTTACTTTGTAATAAGTTACATAAAGGTTACACAAAAATACTTAAATATAAAGAGTGGAATTCAATGTTTAACGTTCTATTTCTAATCACACCTTAAAACTTATCTTTTTTAACTAGAGAGTGTTTAAATACTTTAAAGGAAAACTGGGGCATGCGATAAATGAAATCAATCGAGTCCATCGTTAATGTGTTATAGTCAGTGACGTAAATAAAAAAAATACGCCCGAGAATTACGCAAGGCGAAAGCGGGAAACCGGTAAGTTATCGATAGTTCACCGCTTTTTACAACCGCACCCGGCTGCTTTTGTTTCCAAGTTACGTTCACATTATGCAACCACGTAAATTGACGACGCGACGTGTCGTGAAAAAACATAATCAGTTTATCTCTTAAGATGTCTGTTAGCAGGTAGCCAGTAGCAGTAGTTACCTGGTCGCGTCCCATCCACTCCGATACATCATAAGTTGACACAGATCCGATCAAATATTTAACGGTGTTCGGATTTCGTTCTTCACGTGGATCGTATTTCGAGGGATTTTTAATTATGACCGCGTAATTCGATTACGAAGAAGATTTTTCCTTAATCTTGCTTGGATCTTACGAATACATGATGGTTTCATTTTACAATAAAAACATTTCGATACTTTGTTATGTGATGTTTATAATGTAAAAAATAATAAGCCTTTGTTTTTTGAAATTCAGTTCTTCTTTAATAATAATAATAATGGGATTATTATTACATTACATCATTAATTAATTTAATAACCCAACTATTGGGGATTTTTATAATTAAAAAAATGTCCACTGTAACAAAGCCTTTTGGTTACAAGATTATCTCAATCAACTTTATAGCACTCTCAGTTTAGCAATACTTAATCATCCCACTGCAACTTATTGGTCAATCGTCTTGAAATGTCCATGTTGAGTAGTTCATCGTGACATGACACGTGACACAGTGTAGGGCGGCGGTCACGAAGGCCCATAAGGCCACGAGCCGCCCGCCTCAGGCCTCCTACTTTCTCCCACGAACTTATTTAAAAAACGTCTCCAACGTTTGATTGACGCTTCACTATTGTTGATGTAGTATTATGTAACCCAATTTGATGTGCCGTCACTCAAACGCATATTCTCAAAAGAGTAGGTTTTGTTAATGTGTAATGATGCATATTCTTTATGCTTGCCATTTAATTGTTAAGCAACCGATATGTCCGTTTAATCTATGTACTAGTGATTACTAAAGACTCGAGTTGAATTATGCGGTTCATTGATATTTAGTGCTAATATTATTACGGCTGTCAATCTTTAGCAAGATATTGACGTGCTCAACCCAAAAATTACAAAAACGTTATGAAATTCACTCTCTGATTACCTGACAATAACTTCGATTTTTTAAAGGAACACTGTATGAGTATTTTTAAATATAAGGCTAAGGACGTGTTCATAGCCATTAATATTAATTTACTTACAGTAGCCTTTTACTCCATCTCCAAGGTAAAACCTTGTTTCAAAAACATATTTTTTTCTGAAAATCTTTTAACGTCACTTGAATAACGAAGATAGCTGGAAATTAGTTTCATTGTCGCTCCTAAACGTTGGCTATTAAACATATTACAGCTTGGCAGATCATTTGAAACATTGTCGAGGTTCATATGTTTTTTCTGGTCGTTATTTCAAAGTGAACTCTGGGCGTGAGCAGGGGGTTCGTAAGAAGGCCGATGACCGCAATCTGCTGCGTGCCGTGATTCGGCCCAGAATGCATTTATTCTGATTCAACGCAGTCCTACATCATTTCCAATCGGAAATTCCACGGGTGATGTCTTCTTCGGTAACAGAGCGCTGCTTTCTTTATGATTTACGAGTTGTACGGCCGACGCGTAATTATTGGGCAGATTTTATGTCCGTGCGTTTTATTGTGGGCAGTTCTAAGTGAATTCGATAATTGGAAACCATTTCATACGTCATGAATTAAACGATCGTTGATTTATGCAAACAAATACTTGTATATTATAAAACGTAAAAGACGTCAATGCAATAAGTCTCAATATGGACGATACATTATTAACATTGCAATGCTTAGTTTGTTGGGGATCTATATCATAGCTATGACCACACCGGTTGGTTAAGTGCTAATTAAGCGAAGCAACTATAATTAGCAACTTTCAACGGAGTTCTAATACAACGGTGAAAATAGAAGTATCTCTTTTGTTCCCAGTGAACATTTACGTTCATTGTTAATTTCAAACTTCCATTTTATTATCTACAATACCTAAGTTTCGATAATCATTATCAATAGCCTCTGTTGGATAGAGGCTTCCCTAAATGGGAAATATTTTGAGTTTGCCCCATAACAATGGTGAAAACCGTAGTCGCAATAAAATCTATGACCAATTGGCTCAACGTGCCCTCGAAAGCACGTGAGATCTCAAGATAACAAATTTTGATTGACCCATCCAAAGTCAAACCATGACAAAACTTCCTTTGTTATCATAATCGAAACAAGAGCGCTCAAACCAACGCCTAGCAAACGATCTACATTGCTCCTCCTTGATACATTATTGAAACACAGCACGAGAACCACGGGTTTCCAGGATAATTAGTAGTGAGAAGAGAAAGTGTATTTGATATTAATATCAACTTATTGACTGACAAAGAGATGAATAGCGAAGTAATCCTGAGAGGGTTTCTTCCTTGGATGTATGGAACGCAATAATGTAAATGTTTCTTTTTTTTCATAATTATTATACGCTTGATCCGTCACGTTCAATCTTTGCCCTTTTTCTTGGTTTATAGGCGTTAATAAAATACTTTCCCTAAACGCCGCTCCAAAAGTGAAATGCTTATCAGTGATGGCCGATCAGTTGTTTTCACCAGGGATGAGTCGCCAATTCAATGTATTGGCTTACAATGATATTACAATTATGGCTGCCCGCTGTGTTCTGACCTTTGCAGATGTCACCGTGATAAAGCTGAGGCTATGTCCCGCATACCATACACGTGGTTCCAGTTCCGCTAACCTATTAACAGAGTCGTATTTACGTTGTGTGTATTCAAGACAAGAATAATTAAAATTTTAAGTAACCCAAAACCGTATGCTCCAATTTAAATCATAATTCCACTTTAACACAAGTAAAAATTGCTATCTTGTTTTATCTCATACGTTTTTAAAAAAGAAATGAGATTAAATTCAACTTTCTAATATTTCCATTTTAAAATCCTCGCCTCGATATAGATATTAACTCTTCACTCCCAATATCCAATTAAAAATAAATTTAGTCAGGATAATATTATTGCCGGTCAGAGCGCATTATATGGCGGGCTTTGTATCCTCTTTCTGATCTCGTAGCATTCTCGGACCTGACGTGATGAATCATGCTATCACAGCATTCCGCGAATTTGGAAGTGTTCTGAATACCCTACCACATTACGGACCGTTAATAACCCCTGGGCACCGTAAATTTGACTTTAAACCAATGTCAAGCATTAATTTTATAATGATCACGGCGCCAAGGTTTATCGCAAGATAAAATGTAAACGTCTCATAATAACGCTGGTATTCGTGAAAGTGCTAATTTAAATTAATGCCGATTGTCCCGAGTAATCCAATAAGACCACTTTTGTGATCAATAAATAGATGCTAATGAACATACTCATTTCCATGTGGCTGTTATAATTAAAATGAAATATTTGTGTCATAAGTCGGTATCTTTTAGTGCAATGGGTAAGCTTTATCTCAAAAATCTTAACTTTAATGTGGCCATAGACATTTCTCTTTTCGTTTTTACAAAACAACAATTATGCAATGTTGTGCATTAACCAAACGAAACGTAAAGTAAATCTTCAAAAACGAACTAAAAATAGATTATCTAAAATATTAAGTTTTTATTATTCTATGGAACTTAAATTTAAATTAAGATAGGTAACCTTAAAATCATTATAGCTTGCGCAGCTTATTTAGTCCATCGACTAAAGGACTATTAAAAACATATTTGCGAAACGACTGCTTCGGGGGGTATAGGTAATTAGTGTGCCTAATTGATGCAATAAGAAGCACAAGGGAACATATATAGAAACCAGAACACGCCATTATTTTTAAATATAAATTGTTAAATATAAACTATTTTTAAATAATGGCTTGTTAATTTTTAAAACTGTTTCCTGGTGTAGTGTCAATACACTACTTCATCATCAAGTTAAATGAAACATTTATCTAGTTATTATAAGTTAGATATGGATGGTTTTCTGAATACAAAACACATCGTCGTATAAAAGTCATATCGAACTAAATATAATCTAGCAACCAACCCTCCCCGAGTTATAACTTGATAAACTTTTATTTTGCTTTCTTTAGCATTTGCTAAATTTATTCCTAACGTTAGCTATGCGAATTTGCACTCTCCCTGAAGATTTTTTTATGTGAGTCTCTAACTGTTATTCTTATTATATACTAATAATTTGCAGTCAGTTATCCATTTTTGCGCTCAAAGGTACATAATTAGTAACTACTTAATTTCATTATTAGAACCAATTGGAAGGCAATATACTAAGCTGTAGGTATTTGTACTGACAAAAATTAGTCAACAGACACTGAATAAATTCCAGATCAGTAATGTTATTATCATGTAAACAACTCGTGCGCACAGCAACAGTTAATACTAACTTACCAAGCCATCAATCAATTTACGATGTCTGATTGATTAATCACGATGACAAAGCTAACTATTATATAACTTTAACGTATATGCAGCACAATAGTTAACTTTACCATTAGGTTTCTAGGTAGGTTCTATGGATAAATTATTGGTTGAAAATATATGTAAATATTATTAGATAACATTCTGAGCTAGTCGAATTTTCTCAGATTTCTATAATATTATAAAAAAATATATATAAACCTTATTTCAGTATACTTAAATAAAATAAAATATTTTATTAATCTTTTTCATATCAAGAAAGAGTAAGGTACTTATCATGATGAAAATATAATGATTATTAGCAAATCAAAGTATAACGAATTGCTTTTGTAAATAATGTAACTGCAAGAGATCCTATAAATTATTAAGAAATATTTCTCTGGATGCGTCTCAACTCACATTAGGTTGTGTTGTGTGCAACACATATTTAATTGCAACATTGATTATTCACTGAGATTAAATAGTCCAAGCGGCCGCTGATTCAACCCTATCGATAAATCCTATTTTCAATTTCATTTTAACCTTTATGTGCATCGATATAAAGACACATCGCCACACTTTGCCAATGGTGCAAACTCCAAGCGAAAGATTGGCTTGATACATGTAACGTGCATTAGTGAAATAAATGTGTTTCACTTTACAAGGCAGCGAGTTGAAATCTTAAGTATGGTTAGTAACAGGAAACGGGGATATAGATAATTCGTAAAAAGCGCTGGTCGGCAAAGCGCATGCACGCAGCAGCTTATCTAAGTTTGGAGCAGTTCATTCGTTATCTGAAATTTTACGTCGTCGTGTTAGCTTACTCCAACTTAAATATTTGAGATAGAAAGTGCAGTACCATGTAACGCGTTCCAGAATAACCTCTACGTGACTGTTTGTACTGCCAGATTTCGTGGTACTTGTACAGAAATAAAATGGTGCATGCAGGTGTTGATTGAGTAGTAAATAATAAAAGCATTACCACGACTCACTATCTGTAGACATGGTTCACTAATCCGTTTTTAAAAGCTTTGCTGTTTCGATAATCAGTGTTTGTAAGCCTAATACCCCTTTAAAGCTTTTTTCTTCAGCAGAAAAACTACTTCGGGAATTCCTCTTTTTATTATCTAAACTAAAACCCTCAGTCGGTCTGTAAACACTTTGCAACCGTCTGCGAAATGAACCATAAAGTACAAAAAATATAGAAAAGGACGCTTTATAAAACGTGTTAATTAAAAGTGTAAGAACATTACAAAAGTTCAGTTTAAATTTTTTACACAGATAGTAACAAATCTTACTTAACTGCCTCTAATTAATTTAAACAGTAACCATTCGTTTCTATAGCAATAAAATTATTAAAACGAACGAATCGTAGCAATGTTATTCGTAATTATTAATCGAAGTGTGAATAATAAATGAAGTAGGTAGTAAAAAAGAATTATTGATATGAATTGGACTGTTATTCGCGTGTCGAATCTTTGCAAACAATCACTGTGGTACGTAAGTACAAACTAACGCCCAACTCGACTATAATTAATAGCTTTAATTTACTGTTATCAAACCACGTACTTGTGTTCATATTGGTGTAATTAGTACACAATTTTTGATCGAATAACGGCTCTGATGTCAGACTGTCGATTCAATTGAAAATCAGTTTGAATACGCCAGGTCGCGGTTGCGGGCTTTGAAGTATAATTACTTACAGCACAATAACTCCACGTCATGTGCTCACAAAGAAAATCCTTAATAGCGCTATATTATTGTAGGTACTCTATTTTTTGCACGGTGCTAAACAGTCAATCTTGTCGAACAGTCACAGACACACCATTAATAAAAAATCAATCGTGTCTTGTTTTATTAGTACATTCACTCGATTAAATAAGTATTTGTTATTAATACCCTAGTACGTATCTAAAAAAATTTTGTAACAATAGAATATCTAACGGCAACTATTACAAACCGTAACTTGTCAACGCCTACAAGTCAGGAATACCCATCATTTGCGTTTTGCTGAGTCTGTAAATTTTTTTCACTCCCTAATGTACCAACATTAATTTAATTTAGTTTAAAAAAACAAGTAAGTTAAGTTTAGTTTCTTAAGTCAATTTTAATTCTATGTATCAAGTATTTATAACATTTATTGCAACTTTGTACTTTGAGATATAGAAATTCCATTCGCATGCGTCTTAGTTACTCGCCGCTGCAATCAAGCACAGGTACATACGTGACTCCTTAAGTTATTATACATGAAGGTCTGTGTCTTATAACATTCTCAAATGTAGTTATATCAACATACTCATGTTTACAGTTTTAGTGGTTAACAATTTTAAAGAGTATATTGCATGCAACGGCTTCTTCTCACGATCCTTTGTCCTTTTATAATAAGGTATTATTGTCGTGGACACGCTTGGTGGAGCAGACGTGAGGCGCCCGGGAAGTCACCCTGAGGACTCTGTACACGCACGATGCGATGAGAATTTAGATTACAATCGCGACGTTCCAATAGATTTTCTTATAATGAAGTATAACAGAGAAGCATTATGCTTACAGCAGTCAACGGATATAGGATAGGTTAACTCGTTATATTGTTATTCATGCCCTTTCTTTTGACAAGTAAAGTAGTTATCCTGTTATTATACGTAGGAATGTGCAGTGCAAAAATAGGTTGATTTTAATATTCACGATTTCCATGACGTCAACACTAAACCTGTTTTATGATCGTTTATTTATTGTTTTGAAGAAACTGCTTCTTGTTTTGTTTATATCATCCACTCAAATTTGATTAATTGTGGTTATTATTTCATTCATCCAGCCAGACTAGATAACATAGTGTAGATTTGATAGTAGCACATTACTTTTTATGTACGTTATTTTTATTTATTTTCCACAACATAATTATGAAATAATTTAATATTTTGAACGCTGAAAATTTCACATAGCATTCCAAAACACACTTTTTAGAGCATAGTGAGATTGGATATCGTAATTGATTTCTTATAGAAGTTTGTCTTCTTTTTCAGATTGAGCGATTGGCACAGTATGAGCGGCTTGTTGGTGGCGGGTGTGGACGGCGTCGGGCAGCTCGTCTTTCAGACCTGGAACGTATCCAGGACCTGTTCCCACATGACTACCTCGCACTACACGACGCAGACGCACCTGCCGCTCTTGCCTCGCATCATGCTCAGGTAGAAAATATGCTGAAGCTTAACCAGCTACTTTCAGAATTTCGTATATTTCATTTAAAATAGGAAACATTCCAAGAACTTATTAAATTTGTAAACAATCATATTTTTATCATGTTAAAATAACGAATGGGTGTAATTATTTTATCTATTTTCAACTAATTGTCAGATAGTATAACAACAGTTCATAGTGTAACAATAGATTAAGACATTTTCAATTGAAAATAAATTGTTTATTTTATATATTTCAAGAATGCTGGCGGTCTGGTAAAGGTTGGAAATAAAATAACTATTACTTTTAATCAATAAAGCTTAATAGACTTTAAAATAGTCATCGAGTAACACATCTGAACCAATATTATTATCTATCTATCTTTTAATACATCAAAAAACACACGTGACATACGATACCACACCAGAAACTGATTAATTTTAAATTAAACTACATGCTTTCAAGTGCCGTACTCAGTTATTTAATAACAATTTTTAATAGCAATGTTAAAAATTTCAGAAATCGAAGAGTCTCCGCAAGCGACCAAGTTTGGATATTGGTGGAACTGTCAGTGCCAACAGCAGTTCGTTGTTGCCAAGAACCTTCATCATGGAGGCTCCTGTTCAACTCAGTCCATTAGGGACAACCTCCCCACCGTTAGACCGGCACTTGTTCCTATTCAATGACCTCCTACTGATTGGGAAGTCGAGGGGAACAAACTGCTTTAAGTTGAAAGAGAGTGTGAGACTGGCTGAAGTGTGGCTGTCGCTACAAGACAGCGACGACACGGGTTTCCTGATAGGATGGCCCACGACTACTGGGGTGGCTAATTACCACGCTACGTACCCAACGCAAGCTGCCAGGGACACTTGGTACAGGTTTGTATTAAAAAATCTTAAACATTTTTCATCCTGATTAACTCATAACATAGAAACATTTGATGATACTGTATAATGGTTTTTTTCTTTTTATTGTTTTAGAAAAATTCAAAATGCTTTAACAGCTCAGTTGGCGACAGAACCAAAGTCCACAAACATCCAGATATTTTATAAGGATTTAGCTAGTGCTATAGAATTCGTAAGTATTAGATAACAGAATTTTATTTCAAATCGTTGCATAAATTAAATATTATGATCTTTTTTCATAAACGGATATCATGAGATATCAGATGAGCTCAAGTAATTTCTAAGTTTCCAATATTTTTAGTGCAAGACAGTTTCCGTGGGTCCAGAGATGAGTGCCCGTTGTGTGGTACGCCAATCTTTACACGTACTTCAAAATGGCGGGACAGAGGGGGATGGTGATGGAGATGGAGAAAATGACGGAGATGGCCGCTGGGGCAACGCCAGCGAGTTCACGTTGTGTGTCAGACCCACGAGAGATACTCCACCGACGGCCCTACAAGGCATTGAGAGACCTCATTCTATCCAGGTATAATATAAAATAGCTTTAAGTAACAGAGTTTTAAGTGATTTTGTGGTAAAGTTTAGTGAATAAAATATTAGATGTAATGAGCTCATTCTTTTTATAACCAGATGTCAAGAATAAGACAAACGTTATCAAATGAAGATGGCTTTGACTTGGAGCATGTCAATGCGAAGAATAACCCTTGTGGCCTAGTTTTCGAATTGAGAAAGAAAAATCAGGGATTAAAAAAGTAAGTCTAATATCTACCTATTGGGCAAGCGGAATGCCAATTAAATTATTATGATCAGTTTTTTTTTATTTATTTTTTTATTATATTTACACTCAATTAAATTTTAGCGGCAATGCGACGCCCGGTCGTGGTTTACGGCTACTGCGCAGAGGCGGGCGTCTGTTTGGCGTAGCACTGACCAGACTTTGCAATGGTACACCGCCACCAGCGCTGTTACAAGTGCTGCGTCGATTGAGAGTAGTAGCGCCTCTAACCCACGGAGTATTCCGACGCAGCGCTAACGCTAAAGCGCTAAGACTGTTGAGAGATAAGGTGAGCATTATAGTTATTTTTTGACTTGATATCCTGAAGTAGTTACAAAGATGATTA
The DNA here is from genome assembly GCA_943193645.1 of Acentria ephemerella. Lineage (NCBI taxonomy): Eukaryota > Metazoa > Arthropoda > Insecta > Lepidoptera > Crambidae > Acentria > Acentria ephemerella. The sequence continues at coordinate 5,758,673 of OW971891.1, forward strand.
AATTTTTGCACTGTTAAATCAGAACTACTTCACACAGGCGAAATAAGGTTAAGTGAAACAAAGAAAGGTAGATTATTGAAAAATATAACATCATTTATGTTAAAACTGTTATTATTAAGTTTTATTCAAAAAGTTTTAAGTGTTCTAGATTTAATTATATTAGTATTGCAGTAGTTAATAGACTGATATACCATTAAATTAAATGTAATAATAAAGTTAATGTACCCTTAGCTTATAAAATTATTAATATATGAACGGTACTATTCAGTTGGATACGCTGGGCCCATGGGCGGAGTCATGCCCAGAGCTGGAGCGAGCACCAGTACTGCTGTTAGCTGCGCTCGTCAAAGAGTTCTTCCGTGCCTTGCCACAGCCACTGCTAGCCGCCGAACTCTATCCCGCGTGGCTTCAAGTTCTCAGTAAGTTATTAATAGGTTAATGCCCTTTAAGCCTCGTCGTAACTGATGCGTCAGATAATTGTTCCAATTCTTCTCAATAATACGATAAAGTATAATATATTTTTATTATTTTATTGTTACAGCACTATCACAGGCAGAAAAAGTTGCTGCAGTGAGGTCACTTCTGCTTAAACTGCCTAAAGCCCACTACACCATGCTTACTTACTTCGTGTGCCTCCTGCAAGCCATTGCAAAGAAGTCCAACATTAACCTTATGTGCCCTATGAATCTCGGTGTATGTGTTGGCCCCAGTATTCTATGGCCCAACACACCATGTGATAAAGCTCCCAAAGCAGTGCCAATGATCGTAGAATTACTCATTGTTAAAGCGGATGCTTTATTCGGACCACAGATAACTGGTCTTCTAGGAAATGGCAGCCCGGAATCCTCTAACGCTTTACTTGATTCTGGTGCAGAAGAAAGTGACAGTTTACATTCCGTGGGTATCTCCCTAGATTCCATGGAACTGTCTACTCCACGTAAAGAGAAGTTGTCTCTAAGTAGAGATTCGGGGCTGACGTTATCAGAAGACGATTCAAATAGCAACGGTGGTAATAGCCCTGCACCAAGAAATATCTTGCACAGTCTTTCAGCGCCTACTTGCAATATGCCTGATTCTAAATTAGTATCTCGATATAATACTGATAACCACAATGTGAACGGTCTTCCTCAAGCATCTCAAAGGCAAAATATTTATTCAAACAAAGCCGAAATGTACAGCACTGTAAACGAAGAATTGTATACGGCTCCATATACTGGAGAGCGTTATGTGCATAACTCTATAAATATTGGACTATCAAATGGTATTGACGATAGAAATTATGTTTCAAAAACAGCACTACAACGCTCGACTGCTGATATTTATGGACAATGCCCAGCAAAATACATTACTGGATTAGAGCCACAAAAACCACCGCGAAGTATATCTAAGGCAGCCCGAACCTCAAAGGTATACAGTATGTTTGCAGAAACGCAAAACGTGGACAAAAACATGCCGAATAAAAATTTCAACAGAGCAAAGAGTTCCGATAACTTGTTAGAGTCTAAACAAGAAACAATAGAAAATAAACGTGACCTGGTGTCTAGTCAAGAAAATATTGTATACAGTAATATACATGATCTCGCAATGTTCACAGAAAATATGCAAAGACAAAATCATTACCAATCTCGCGCTGAGGTAACCGGAAACCCGAACATGACCTACTCTCGAGTCTATACCGGTTGGGAAAAAAAAGGAGCTAATTACAATAAAACGAACAATTGTTCATCTGAAAATATTTATGGACAGATGAGTAGTAAAAAACAAGGAGAATCTTCGCAGAATAAAGCAGAGGGTAACGTAACACCGGCAGCCACCATTTTTACAAGAAATGACTGGTCTCGTCAAGCCGCGAGAACAAAGAGTTTAGAAGTGACCGAGGAAACACAAGTTCATACGGAAAGGAGTAACGGGAATTACGAAGTGAACGTAGGGAATTGCTGTCGAAAAAGGCGTTTTGATCCAGCGCACATGTGCTCCAAGAGCTGCTCCGGCCTACAACCGAAAATAAGAGAACAGGAGAAGCATATAAATAAACATCAAAACTCTTATTCTTATGTTGACGATCGCCTTACTAATGACTCTGAAGAGAACAAGAAATGTAGATTGAGAAACTACAACAACAATAAATTGAATCAGTCGAAATCCTTAGCAAATATCATTATGCACACTGACTCAAGCAGCAATGATACGCTTTATCAGCCGCAGAATTCGTTCAATAGCAGGTCTACAGAGTCACCAGCTAGCGAAAATTCATTCGAAAATTGTTACACTACTCAGTACATTGAACCGCTGTACACTTCTGTTTACAACCGAACAAGAGATATATTCCACGAAGACAAATATAACATGTTCTCCTCTGACATTTACAAGGCCACGCCGACTTCCGTCCAGCCAGAGTACCATAAAACAGAAGAACAGAATAACAATAAAAAGCCACCCCACATGCCTCCACCAGTTCCGCCGAGGAAAATGGTGTACCAAAGGGTGCTGAAGAAATTCCAGCCCGTACATGTGAACAAAGACGACAAGGCGTCACGTTCCAAGTCGGTGCCTCGTCTTTACCCGACCAACGGTGCTGATAAAACACAAAACGGTATAGCTTTAGACGGCTCAGACACTGACACAGAATCAGAATCATACGTCTGAGGAAAGCACAATTAATGTTAATGGTTTTAAAAGTAATTGAGATCTTTACACGTAATGCTACCTAAGTAGTTACGTAAATCATCACATCTCAGGTAGCAATCTCAATTGAAATACTTATTATGTTTCATTCGTCGTACGTATTCGTTTAAGACGCTCTGTGTGCGTTAATTACTGTATTTTAGATTGTTTTGTGAATCCCGCCTGAAAAGTGTAAAATGTGTGACCATAACCAGATTAGTTTTGGTGATGTAATTCCAAAGAGGTAAGAGTAGTTTCAAACTTTAATGATATTTTATAGATTGATATTTCGACGAGAGTTTGATTTATAGAAATTTGTTTTAACGTCGCCAACTGTTATTAAAATTTAATTATTGATTAACATTATTTTATTGATACTTGTGTATTCAAAAGAAAATAGACTTTACTGTGTCATTTATTTGTTATAAGTTTAAAATATTATATTAAAGTAGAAGAGAAATTATGCCTTTGTATATAATGTATCATAGTGTATCTAAATATACTAAAATATATTAAACAATTTTTAATGATGATAAATATTATTTTATTGCTACATTTTGAAATATGATATCCTAAAAAAACTTATTTCTATTTTGGAAAGTTCTCCCTACTACTAAAGAGGTTCAGTCTTTAAGTCAGTCAGATTACTCCCAAAATGACAGCCAAATCCAAATATATGTCAAGTTGACTCTTCTAGTGTCCATGAAAATTATGAAAATACTGAAATCATAATATAAAGTTAATCTTGGGAAAATTTTAATTAATACGAAAACTGCTAAATTAAATTCTTTATAAAATCAGTCTTGTCACACTAGCTAGGACTAGCTAGCTCCAAACTACGGACCGCGGGCCGTAATAATTTGGCAAAGTTTGGAGACCTATGATCTAGCTAGTCCAAAGCATCACTAAGAGCTTGTGTTATGGATACTAGATAAAGGAGAAATTAATACAGTATTATGTATGTAAATATCAGAAATATACTAAATAAACAAAAAAATCCATGACTCGTGAATAAATATTCGTACTCGTCATACAAAAATTTGCCCCTACCGGGAATTCAAACCCAGCACCTCTGGCTAAGAGGACAAGGATACTTACTGACCATTCGACTAAATGACTGTTAAATTGAAGCCATTTTGGAAAAAAGGCTGTATATTTACAATATTTGATAATGTCACTAAATGGATAAAATCTTAAGCGGAATAAGAACACAGAAAAAATGATGAAATTCGGGGAGGTAGTTAATCTTTTAAGTTTTCTGTTAAACGGATATTTTAAAACATGGAATATGTTATAAGGTCAATATAAACACATATACATATATATATATATATATATATATATATATATATATATATATATATATATATTTACATTTTCGACATTATTTTGTCGTATATTGGCTTTTTATGTGATTTTATGATAATGTAAGTATTTATATCATAGTTCTTAATTATTAGATAGATGGAAATATCTAACTAATAATAAAGGATTTTTTTCTGTTTATCTCGGCTAGGTTTGATTTTTCATACTTATTCGACTTACTTCTTTTAGAGGAATGTTTCAAATCTTTTTGAAACCTGATAAGGAAACGACTACATAAACGGATATATGTTTAATGTCACTTCATCTTCATATCATGTATAAATAAAATAGTCACAGTTCATAAAATAAATTGCCTTATTATAGAAATAATTGGTAATAATGTCCTTACTTGAAAAATATGACTCTAGTATTTTCAAATTTAAATAAGTAAATAAGCATTCATTATTTATCAACAAAAAATCACAATAAATAACATCACATATTTAGGTATATACCATTTTAAATAAAAAAGTCAAAAAATCCTAAATAAGTTGGTATTTGATTTTTCTTTAATAATGCACCAGGCCCTTTTCTACCGTAATTTTTTAAAGTTAATTTATCTCATTTTCACATTAACAATTTCTTTCCTTCTGCAAACTGCACAGCGTAGATGAGTAATGAAAATATATTTTCTTGTCATTTCATTAGAGTCTATTCATATTAATAAAACTCGGGAAAAAGTTTAGAAAAAATATGATATTATTACTATAATAATCACGCAAAGATACTTTATGCTAAAGATTTCTTATCAATATAAAAAAATGTGTTATAATTAATTAAAATGTCACATCTGTCGTTAATTATTTATTATTAAAATAAATATCTTTCAACACTATATTCTGCGCACAGCACGTGAACTCCCAGATGATCATTGGATATTTACAAATATGATATGTACCCACCTAAAAGTAAGAAATCTAATAATAGTTAAAAGATAGGCACATAAATAAAAATACGTCTAAATAAGATATCTATCTTATCTTTATACATTGTTTCAAGAAAAAAATAAGTACTCACTGAGTAGTCTAAGTTCCTTCCAAGAGCAATTACATTTCAAATTAAGAAGTTAAAGTTTTTGTCAGCAGTGCTTAACTAAAACGATAATTAACAATATTCTTAACAATTAGGTAAGTGTTACCACGAACCCTGAAACTACATGAACATTATACATTAATATGATGTGTCGAAACTCTTGTACTCTTTCCAATTAAATTAAATATTAATTAACTATATAAGTACTTTATGCGATAAAGCATTAATATTATAATACTGTCTTATAATAATGCCACATCAGTACCAGCTTATTAAAAATTTCACTCTGAATAATTGAAAATAAATATTTGTCTACTCATTTTCAACTGGTTGAAATTTTTGGCAAGAACTTAAATGGCTTAAAATTGTCTAATGCTGGGTTTCAATAATTTCTCTATGGAAGGTTTTGCTTACGAGGCCTTGGCTGTTGAAACAAGTGACACATTTCAAAATTTAACGCCTCGTGATTCTGCTTAATCATCCGTAGGTAGGTTATTGAAACTTAGCGGTAGTGGAATGATAACATATTATTTTTACCTCTTATATAATATCCATTACTTAAACTGGCTTAGTATTCATGAATTAGCTGGTATGGCTGGTACAGCTGGAACGACTGGTACTGCTGGTATGATGACTGTAGTGTCTGTCGAGTTAGTGCTAGGTCGCTTGTCTTCTTCTCTTTCTTCAACTGGAGCTACGTGGTTCCATTTTTGGGTTTCCGCAGTACCAAATAAAATAAAGTAAACTGCAGAAGCTATATATAATGAAGCTCCGGTGATGAAAACTGGCCGCCATTCGGCAAATCCATTCTGAAATGATTGTAAAAATATATATCATGCTTAATAATTCATGTTATTAATCCTTATATTGCATGAGATAATAATAGGTATGAGTGGGATAAAATTATTATTGCTTATATATTATTTAAAAAAAATATATCAACACATCTAATCAAATAATAAAGCAATTGCCATTTACAGTAAATAATATCATATATGTAAAAAAAATAAACTTTAAATAAATGAATTTAATTATTAAACATTATCTGTAGCTTCTTTGCTGCGTAACTATATAGTAATGACACTATCATAATGATAAATGATTCCAGGAGTTAATACTTTTCAGCAGTTTATACATTTATTCCAATTTCTTAACCTATTAATGAAATATAAAATACCTATAAATATAAGCCTATACCTATATATACATATTAATACTATATAAAATGAAATTACCCCATTCTTCGTAAAGTGCGCAGTTACTAAAGGAGTGACAAAGCCAGCTGTGTTGCCGATTCCATTCGCTATGCCATACAAAGTTCCAGCGAAATTAGGCGCTAAATCTTGATGGTTAACGAGATTAGTCAATGTAGCAGCTCCATTAGAACCCATGGAGAAAGTAATAAGGACGATAGAGAGAACGGGAGCACAGCCAGTGTAGCCGAGTGCTATAAGAAGTAGACCGGGGACCACGTGAGAGAACAGACAGAAGAACTTTCTCATGAAAGTGGTCGATACAATGTTTTGTTTGATAATTCTGAAAAAAAGAATACATTTACTCTCAACAAAATAAATACAATTAATCTGTCAACAATACTTCAATTAGCTAGAGAACTGGACATCAGGACTAATCATGATTCCTAACGCATTTATTTTAATGATTCAATTTGAGATTTCATGTTCTGTAGGCGTTGGTTACCAACCACCAACTTGACCCGTTCATCAACTTGTTGACACATCAACTTCACAAGCGATCCATTCGCTTTTGACTATATAATCGACATGTTTAATCTTGGCAAATTATTAAAACTCAAAAATATAAAAGTCAAAAATCGTCACTGAACATAAATTTAATGTTAGTCATTAACAATAGAGCCATTATGGTTACACTTGAGATTTTACTATGAAGTGTGCTATTGCATTGACGACCACGAACACTCTGCGTAGTAATACAATTGTAAAGAATTTCTAAGAAACAATTGGTAAAAGAGTAGTAAGCTATTGTTTCTGCAATGACTCTTAACTCTTTATTTATAATTAAAAATGGTTGTTATCTATCCACGAAACTTGACAACCTTTTGTTATGCTGCATTCATAACATGATCATACAAGAACGTAGTCAATAACATCTTAATTTTGCCTCACCTGTCTCCAATAGCGCCGAAGATCACTGAGAATATCATTCTAGCTAAGTAAGGCAATGAAGACAGAGTTCCCGTGGATGTGAGGTTGAATCCAAGAGCACTAGACACAAACTTCGGAGCTGCAGTCATGACGAAGTACAGACCCCAGTTGCTTCCATAGTGAAGGATTATCATAGCCAAAAATGGTAGAGAGGTAAAAATGCTGCGGAATGGTGGTACGATCTGGTGAAATAAAAATAAAAAGTCAAAACATTTTCGTGAAGGTTTTGAATAAATAATCTCTATAAAACTAAATAAGTATCTACAGTAACGTAGAGTTATTTTACTTTTTGACACTATAGATTACGTTAAAATTAGTTAGGATATATCGATAATAATTTTGTAATAGAGCGATTTATGTCCTTAAGATACCTCGGCCTCACTTCCGGCCTTACTTTTTTAAATTATTATCTTTTTAAAGATTATCAATAAATACACACTATTAATTATAGGGAAATGCGATTTCTGGGACTATTCCTAAACATCTTATGTAATATTTATAAATTGCGTTATTATTTATTTTATTCTAAAACCACGAAAAACCTTTAGTATGACCTTGGTTTCATCTAAATAAATATGCAAAATACCTGCATAACGATAAAGAACTTAGTGACCCACTTTTTTCGTAACAAGAGCAGCCATGACGCGAATGCGTTGATACTTATTAGTAATGTTCAAAGTATTTTTGGGCTTATAATGGCAAGTAAAATATCATAATGGCAAATTAAATTAAGGTAAAACCCTAATTTTACCTTCATTTAATTTAACGTTTTGTTTTAACGATTGAAAGTAGTTATTGAATTACCTTAGTTACATGGTCGCTCTGATGAACTTTGTCGCCTATAGCTTCTAGCACATATTTCTTCTCGCTTTCCGAAATTCTGGGATGTTGCAACGGGGTATCGTACACCAAAAACAGCCATAAAAAACTCCAGAATAATGCAATCAATCCTGAAAAAACAGTTGTCGATAATATTGAATGTCGGTAGGTCTCTACTTACTCAAGTAGGGTATCTACCTACTTTAGAGTTAGTTAGTTAAGGCACTGTATTATATTTTTAGGCAGTTACAGAATTAAATCTTCTCTAAAACTTTTTTAATATCATTTATATGTAAGTTTAGGCTTCTTACTTAGTTGAAAGACTCAAGGAGGTATCTTTGTGTTTCTAATTTAATAATTGTAACGATAAAGACGAAGTTATAAAATATTTTTAATGAGTTTCTTATTTTCATCGTCATTTCTAAAAGGTTATTAATTAAAACTAAATAAGTATAAAATTATATCTCACACTTATACATTAACACGTATTACGTATATACCTTACTGTATAGAAACTATATAGAAAGCAAGGTATCTAAGCATGTAAATTAACAAAAGTTGTATGGAATAATTATATCAGCCTATAATTAAATAGACATGTTTGCACAATGACTGTTAATTCTTTATCTCCGCCTACTGAACATACCTACCATTTACTAGTTCATCTCTATCTTTAATACCTTCCCATTCGTTTAATGATACGGTGTGTACCTACTCAGACTTTAATCCAGGCTGCATAATTTCAAAATTTATAAACAATTATTCAAGGTATAGAAAACAAGAGGTTATATGCACTATTCTATTTGTTTCAATGGTGTTTACTATCAGTTTTATGTTTTCTTAATCACTGAAAATGAGTACAAATGAATATTTAAACTTGATGGTTTCACACACACGCATGAAATATTTATCTATTAAGTGGCTAGAGCCTTACAAACGCACGCTTCAGACTGTATATTACACAATAAATTATTGAGTATACATTTTTTCTTATTCGTTGTACTCACATTGTTTCATATATAAACTAGTAATATATAAAAGAAAATGTCTAATTTGCCTTAAAGAGTTCTTTATCAGATAACGTATTCTCTTTCTGGCGTAAAACACATCAATTATGCGTATAAAAACATAATTACCAGGCACGTAAAAAGCGTAGTCCCATCCGAAATTTTCAATAAGCGGTCCAGTAAGTGACCAGGTGACCACCGTCCCAATGGCTCCCCCAAGTAAAGCACTAACAAATTTTCCCTTCTCCGCCGGGGGAGCCCAGTGAGCCACCAATGCATGCAGTGCTGGGAACAGGAAACCCTGAAATATAAAAGTAATTAAATTATTATTTGAAAGGAAAACTAGATTGAACGTGAATTTTATTTCTAATCAACATGTTTACAAAGTTAAGACATGTAGGTATATATTATTATGTTACCGTTTTGTTTAATTTTTATTTCGGTGATTTTTTTGCAACTGCTCCTCATTTAAAAAAAGAACTAAATTCCGTAACGAAAACTGTAAGGCGTTGTTTGTTTTTTTACGTTAAGTAGAACCTTTGCAGATATTCGTAAACACCTATAGCAACTCGGCAAGGAGTGCTGGGTTTGAGTCCCCTAGGGTTAGATGTCTGTACGTTAACACTAATAATTGTGATCTGTGATGGCTCTTTTTATGTAATCTGTAAACTCAAAAATATATAGCCACAATATTATTATTTTTCTGTAATCTAGTATCCATAACGACAAGCTCCAAAGGTAGGCAATAGGTGTGAGATTAAAGCACATTATTTTCGGGAATTAAAGTTTGGTTGGTGTTTATTTGTCTAAAAAAACTTACTTGCTTCTTAGCCGAAACAAAAAAAGAATTAGCAACAAAAAAACCGAACAAAAAGCATGTAAAAAGTTGTTCCACCCAAACTAAAGACCTATTAAAGATTTAATGCTCTCCTACTGTACGACTTCTATATAATTTAGAGAATTCATAAAAAATAATCACTCCTCGTTAGCGTATTTATTACTAAACGATGTACCTACCCGAAGGGTATGGTTAATACCGATAAGAGAATACACGGACATTCATTAGAATTACCGTTGCTTTATTTTAAATGACATTGTTGATGAAATGTGTGCTTTATCTGTTTTACAATAGCAAATTTAGAATTCCTGAGAATAGTACTACTTATTTGAGTTCATTTGAAATGATATTAACTTTTATTTGATACAAAACGTAAATGTGTTATTAATATTCATACATTTAACTATTAGTTGTAGTTAGTACAACAACTAACAACATAGGTAAATACAAAGTATAGGTTTATACGTTAAAGTAATATGTAAATCAGCTTACAATGGGGCTGACATGTCTAGCAAATGGATAAAAGCCTCTAATTTATATAATAGTTAAAAAGAGGCATATTAATAGTGCCAATAATTAACTAATTCATTGTCTGTCATGTTTCTCAAACCCATCCTATATGAGTGTAGAGCTACCAAATTTATAGATTAATGTAAAATACTTACTGCAGCTAATCCAGTGACAAACCTAAGCGCTACTAGTGCTAGGTAATGCCACGCCGCAGCTTGTGGGGAGAAGATGGTTAAAACAGCACTTAGAGCCATTGTAATGAAGACCAGTTTCCTAGGGCCCCACATCTCGGCGGCAGTGCCTCCCACCAGACACGTGATAGCGTAGCCCCAGAAGTACCCTGATAGAACGTATGCTTGTTCCTGGGCTGTCCAGTCAAAGGTGAGCACGCCTTCAGGCTATGGATAATACATATATTTTATGCACTTTTATAAATATCATTTACAGATAAAACTAACAAAAAATAAGTGACTATCATCATCCTTCACTCATTTCATATTAACTACACCTTTACGATAGCATTTTACAATATATATGTGTAAATTACAATATTATGTAATTCAAATGATTTGTTCATAGGCCGTTTTCAAATTAAAAGTGGTGCTGATTCTGAATCCAAGTGAAAAATGAATATTAAAAAATTTAATATTATTTTGTTAAAAAATTAATATTAATGTGAACCTATGCTAACAGTTGTTTTCATATTCTTTAGACTAGTAATTTCTTATAATTTTGAAGCAGTAGTATTCTATTATTTATCTTTACTGTTGCCTAATCTGAAGTGAGTATGTGGAAACTGAAAACTCAAAAGATCTTGTTATCAGTGTTGGTTAGAAAGATTTGAATATCTATGATAAGAAGCGTTAATGATTTATCATAGTTTGAAGCAACGTATTTTGATAACATTTCTTACCTCAATAGTATTTCAAATACTATTGACTATTCGTAAAAAATACATTGTGGCTGTGTGGTGGTTCCAAATATGTTTACTTTGCTTTGAACGCTTGACGATTTGAAGCTTTCTACTGAAGGAATCAAAATACAGTAAAAGTACAAAAACCTATAGATTGATGGATCTTTATCACCCCTTATTATAATACTATAGTACATACTACTGTGCAAATAGGTATAACTGTTAACCATTGAGGGAGAGATAAACAGGCCTATACGATTGTGTGGATAAAAAGCCCAATTCATAAATTATATAAGAAAAGTAATTCCAATACGGTATCAATTACCCATACCGTGACTTATCAATACTTAATTAGAAATAAATATTTGTATTCTTCACTTTATACAATAATTAAACACATATATAGTAATATAGTGAGTATTTATTTTAGTTTAACTTTTTTTACGTTAACATAACCATAAAACTGTTTATATTCGTTATCGGTAAAAGCTAAACTTCCAAAATGGCAAATCAACATAAAATTAATTCCAATACGGTATCAATTACCCATACCGTGACTTATCAATACTTAATTAGAAATAAATATTTGTATTCTTCACTTTATACAATAATTAAACACATATATAGTAATATAGTGAGTATTTATTTTAGTTTAACTTTTTTTACGTTAACATAACCATAAAACTGTTTATATTCGTTATCGGTAAAAGCTAAACTTCCAAAATGGCAAATCAACATAAAATTAATTCCAATACGGTATCAATTACCCATACCGTGACTTATCAATACTTAATTAGAAATAAATATTTGTATTCTTCACTTTATACAATAATTAAACACATATATAGTAATATAGTGAGTATTTATTTTAGTTTAACTTTTTTTACGTTAACATAACCATAAAACTGTTTATATTCGTTATCGGTAAAAGCTAAACTTCCAAAATGGCAAATCAACATAAAATTAATTCCAATACGGTATCAATTACCCATACCGTGACTTATCAATACTTAATTAGAAATAAATATTTGTATTCTTCACTTTATACAATAATTAAACACATATATAGTAATATAGTGAGTATTTATTTTAGTTTAACTTTTTTTACGTTAACATAACCATAAAACTGTTTATATTCGTTATCGGTAAAAGCTAAACTTCCAAAATGGCAAATCAACATAAAATTCGTAACGCGTGCTTTAATTTAGCTACGCACATAGTTGACACCATTTTCGAATATGCAAGTATTGTCCAAGTTTCCTTGCAAAATTTTCCTCTATTGCTAAACAAGTGACATGACATGCGGAATAATCGAACTCTTATTTGTAGTGCGTGACATACGGAGGTGGCAGTAAAGGCATAACGGCGTACGTGGTCCAATGGGTCCTACTCCAAGATTTTTACGTAATTTGTTCATTTGTACGCTTGGAATATAAAGTTTTAACGCTTTTGCTACTTACCGCATATCGCTTATGTGTAAAGCGCACTTTCGAGGTCAAGTACTATATCTTATTTTTTCCTAGGAAGAATCCGCTCACGGACCTATCCGTCAATGACTAAGTGGAGGGCGATTGTGGGGGTCGAACAGCGCCAAAAATATTAAAGTGGCACTTGGAAGACCTACATAAACTCCCCAGTAACTACTCATTTAACCTTAGTGTGAGTTTCAATCGTGTCGAGATGTTCGCAATCGTAGTTGCGATCAGCTAATAATTGCATATATAAAAAGAATCCTTTCTATTACTTGATACACTGACTGCTGACGACAAACACTATCGAGACGTTTTAATACGATTGAAACATACACTAGGGGTACCGAAGCAATTCAGACCACCACCAAAAGATAGGTACTTTACCTGCCGTAATTGTCGTTTTGTCAACAGTATTGTAGTTGAGTTGTACACAGAGCTGTCATTGGTCGCGATGGCCTTGCACTCGGTTTTCACTCTGCAATCACACATTGATTGCATTAATATTTATCGATTGTTACGTAAGCTCTCGATACTAAAATATAACTGGTTTTTTCTTTTTTTTGCTATGATAGCAAAGCAACAAACAAACCGATACTTTATAAGCTATCCAACAATCAACTACAGCTGGGTACTACTTAACCCATCTATTATAGTAGAATCGATTCGCCTCTAATACACTAATAATCTGGGTTTAACCATGATATTTCTATGCTTTTTTGGGTTAAATATAAAATTATATTTGGGCTTCATTACTATCGGGAATATGAAATTACTATGAATATAATATTACAATATACACATATATTCATATTACTGTGTGTATATTACTGAATAAGACAGAAACGAATACATAGGCAGACTTCATGTTCATCTAAACTTTCCTGTACCGGTGGTACTATTAATGGCATAATGAGGACTAATTAGTCCCACTTAACATTATATCCTTTATTTTATTAAATTTGTAATAGTTATAAAAGTTACTTAACACATCAGGCATTCAAATAGTTACTATGAAAAAAGTCGACTTATTGAGGCGATTTTCACGTCCTGTACCGCATCATTCAGAATTTTATCACATTCGTTACGTTCAACCGTCTCTCTATAAATTATTCATTGTTATTAATCTTCTATTGCTAAACTGGATTAGATTCGGCCGAGGCGCAGGTATGGCGAAATGTGTAAAAAAAACATTCAACTGAATATGTTCACACGTGTGCGAGCGGCTGTACCTCGGTCTGGGTCTAAAAATACTAAAACAAAGTAGCAAAAATAACCTTATTCTATATATAATTAGGAGATGCAGAGATTCTCTGGATGAGTATCTTCTAGCACAAAAATTTAACAGCCCACTTTGGTATTATAAGTAAATATATTAATTTTTGTTCAAAGAAGCACTGCATTTAATGTTGCACCTCTAAACAAATTTGATTGATCCATCCAGGAACCAAGCATGGCTATAAGCACAACTTTGTTTTAAATTTGTTTACCGATAAAATAAATTAAAATTAAATTATCACTGAAAAGTCAACGCGAATTACATTGAAGACGAACAAGTCGAAATATAAAGTTAATGATTCTGCAATAGAATAATTTTTCAATGTTTAAACAGTTCTTAACCAGTATTCTAACCATACTATTTATAGCAATTCAAGTTTTCACCCCCATAAAATTTTAATTACTATTAGTTGCAAGCAGTTGTTTCGAAAGTATTAAAATTAAATAAAAAGTAAATATCTTAACAGTTATTTTAATGAATTTAATTTAAGGAATAATTTTGAAAATAACACCGTAATCGATATAATATTAATAAATTTTCATTTTCTGATATTGGTAAAATATCTAATTCCATATCAATTATTCGTTGCCACATGCATCACAATAACTATAATAAGATTTTTAAAGGGGTTATTTTAATTTTAAACAATAAGTTCTAATCGTAACGTCTAAAACGTTAAATGATTCACGAAATCTTTGAAGGCGACCTACAGATTTTCGTACCAAGTACATATTAATAAATGTTTAGGTTGTTTTCAAACCAGTTTTTGTTCATTTTTTATTACAATCAAGTCCACAGAGTGCTTATAAATTATTATCCAACATCAACATATTTTTAGTATTTAATTGATCTAGAGCTAAATACGGCTGTGATGATTAGAAATACATATCTATATTTTGTCTTTTTTACATTTTATACTAATTGTACTTGTATCTTTTAATTGCATTGAGTATAAAATGTCATCAAATTATATAAGTATTTTTTTATATTTATAAACTATAACTATAGCTCACAAATAATGAATCGAAATCTATTATTATTGCTATATGATTGATATTATGAAATCAAGTTTCATAATTTTTACACAATTGATGGAAATATCCCGGAATATTCACTTTCACTTGAACTTTTATCCAAACCGCATTTTATTATTCCCGCATTATATTATATACATAATATATTCATAGATACTAGTGCAATGACTTTACTATACCAAGAAGACCCGTTTCATATAAAAATAGTAACATAAAATAAACGATACTCAGATACTGGTTTTATTTGCCGATGTACCTTACCTGTGCCCATTTTATTATTATTACTCATTAAAAAAAGCCTCGCTTAAAATAGAGTGACTAGGTAATTGATTTGTCCAGAAAATAATATGACTATTATTATCCACATTAGATTATTGTGATTCTACGAACTAAAAATTTGCTAATCAAAATGTACAATCAAGATTTTTTGTATACAGTTTTTTACATACAGTGCTCTCCAAGGTGCTCTCATCACCATAACAAGTTTTTGATCTATCTGTTAGAATAAAATAAAAATTAAAAAACATAAACAATAGTTAGATTGAATATAACAAAATATTTTTTCTGATTTCATTCCTTGTGTTTTCATCCAACTCTGTTGGTCTTCAGCCAGTTTAATTCGCACTTTGCATTCAAAATCATTTATTGTATTGTACTTTTTCGGCGATTCGACAAAATATTTCCAAATCATCTAGCAGACTTAAAATTCAAAAGACTAAATATATTTTCTAAAGTAGTATTAACTACAAATAAACTAAGTAATAAACCAATCAGTTTGTGTAATGCACCTATTAACTTCAATGTTAGAAATTTTTTTAGGTAGTTAAGTTGCCTCTAAATTAATGAACCTTGTATAAGGTTTTGGTACTCACGATGTGCCGTTCGAATCATCGTTCACCATCGCGATGATATTAACGCTCATGTTGACCCTCATCATGTAGTTGACCCACGTTGCGAAGAACATCATGATGCCTATCACCAGCCGTGCTGGTATTGCATCTGTAACAAAATCGTCAACATTTACCAACAACCATTGTAGTTTATAAAATAGCCGTAAAATAATCAATGCTGCTTGATGGGGAAGGCGGTTGTAGTGATGAACGAGACCAATGGCACCAAAAAGCACAGAGGATCTAAAGACTACTAATTATGAGTAACCTATTCTGTCTTTATCACCATAAAAGTTCTTTTACTTTGATTATTGAGACTAGAACACGAATAACAAAATAAATCAAATTGCACTCATAAAACTACATCAGCGACCTCCTCAGGTATGCAAAATAATAACCCATAAATAAATAACCCATAAAATATTCTTAATAGTTATCGAGCTTATCCCTTACCATAGCCTAAATACTATGTTACATAGACACGATACTACTGCAAAATCATGAGTGAACGAACCTTCTGTACCCAAAACAAAGCCTTTTTATTGAACCTTAACTACCTTTCTTTACATGACATTTTTTGTAGAAATACTGCAATGATGTAAATTTATTCTCAGCAAACCCTTTCATTACTACACTCATATATTCGTACTATACTCATATCATGGTGGTTAATTATTAATACTGTTCATAGAAAATAAGTATACTATATTACTAAAAATAATTACATGATTATGTTGCAAATGCAAACAAGTGTTATCTTCATAACATTATCCTTATCTAAAGATTCACCGGATAAAATAAAAAATAACAGTTCACAGATGAATAAGGAAAATCTTGACACGCTACAAATATTGACGTAATACGGTATATTCATTAATTTAAATAAAAAAAGTCGTCATACTAGGCAGCTTACAAAGTTGCGAAACATTCCTTTTATCAATGTTTGTTTTTATTTCAATGCCACTACATGCATAAGGTCGTCACTGTAGTCACGTGTAAAATTCTATAAGGAAATTGTAAAATTGCAGGATTTTCAGAAGTACCAACACATGGCACCGTTTTGGTCATGAAAACATGGCATAGTATGTTTATTATATTGCATATTTCTTAAGCGTAGTCACGTTTGAATCTTTTCAAACAATTATAGTACTTTGTCGACACTTTTAATTCACACTATTAAAGGTATGTATGGATGGCACTGCTTCCTTTTAAATGGGCTCAATAAGTTGTTCGAGCTATGTCGATTATGACGTCAGCACGCATATTTGCTTAAGCAAAAACGACTATCTACATTACACATAGCTGTTCTCACAGAGTACATGACCTCGCTTCAAGCTGTTCGCGGAAGATAACTTTCCAATACAATGTCAATATCTAGTACTGTAAACTTCACAGATAAATTGCAACTATATATTAAAAAATAAAACAAAAAAAGGGAAAATCAAGGCGAAAGCGAAAGCTTCTAAGTGTAAACTAGTTTAGTGATCCAAAATTGTCGCTCAATGCAAGTGAAATTAATCAAGCTGGCATCGATATGAATATTACCATCGAGAATTCGAAATTATGATCGCATAACTCGATGTCGGAGTCTCGAAGCTTTTGGAACACTAGTATGAGCTTGAAATTAATTTATTGCATAGTTTGAGATAAGGCTTCAGCTTACGTAGTTCGACCATAAATAAATAAATATCTTTAAAATATCCACAATATTAATGACATAGGTTATGTATTTTATTTTAAATAGGCAGCGGTTGTAATATGAAAAACAATAACATATTTCTTAAAAATCGTACGTTTGAATCGTATATGTATAAATCAATGGATTTATACATATTGATTATGTTATCAAAAGTTTAAACCTAGACAATGCAATATTATAAATATTGTCCCAACAAAAATTGCAGATCTGTGTAAACTTATAAGTGTGTGTAAAATAATAAGTTTTCTGTGGAAATTCTGGCATACTCACGCAACTGTATATCTAAGGTGAAACCTTTAACTTTCATTCTTCATTGATTAACTAAGTTTATAATTTTCTAATGCTGAAATTACTTATTAATTTTGCATAGTTAACGTCCCTGACGAATATAGCCTCCTCTTATAGTAGCCAGGTTTTTCTTGTCTTTGCTTTCCGCGTCTAAACATTTCCAGCATATTTTGAATTTCATCTTTTTCTTCTTCTTTTGGGCGGCCTCTTATCTCAATAAAGAGCCACGATATACTCCCGGAGCACTTTGACCCAATGGGATCTTTTAAGATATCGTATTTTTTATTATTTTATTCTTAATTTATTCTAATAAATCCTATTTCTATAATAATTATACTACTTAGTATCCTCTATATTTGTTATATCAAATACCTACTTGTGAACAGATTCCCTTTATGGCAGTACTTAATAATCAATTGGAAATTATCTTAATGATGCTACATAATTGTTAATAATTGTTTTTGTTCATTAAAAGAACAAGCGACATCAACGCGTTGCGCACTTAATTGTTCATTTATTTGTTATCTTAATGAAGCCCATTTGTCTGATATAAAACAAATTACCAAAAAAATATAAAAGAGATATTTTGATGATATTTATGTCATAGGTAAGTGGCCACATTACCAGTTGTAAAGGGACTGTCTAGGTAAAATTACTAAATAAGTATGAATGTTGCATCAAATTAATGAAAACTATAAGGAATCCAACAAATTTGTACTGTATTGATGTTTTGAATATAAATACAAGGCTAACTGGCAAATGAAATATCAGCATATCAAATAACATTGGACATCCCATTTTGAAAATAGATATAAAACATACTTACAAAACTTAAGATTATTACTTATTTTATCTCCACAATCTTGATACGCCATTCAATTATTTTTTGCATGGTATTGTTTCGTTTGACGACAACAGTTTATTATATCATTTATGCTTATGTTTATTTATATTTTAAAAATTATTTTAAACATGGCAATAATAACAAAGATGACCGAAGTATCATTGTTTTGATTTATCATAGAGTTTAAATTCCGTCATGCGTAGAAGTATATTAATTATCCTGTAGTAAAAATATTTGATCAGAATTGTACCAGTAGGTATATCTAATTAAATGTGAGATCCGATTGTGAGCAGCTTGGAAAATGTTTTTTGTCATATAAATTCTTTATAAAAATATTCTGAGGAGAACCACCATTATCATCCAGGAGTATAAAAATTCCTACGATCTAAGAGATCTACCAAATATACACAAATATATATATATATACACAAACATCAGTCAAGCTGGAGAAGTTCGATAACAATCACGAGATTTTTAAATATTAGTTTAATGTAATCTCTGAAGTAACAGCATTTTTTTTATCATTTTAAGAGCCTATAGCATTGAACCATACGTTATGCCAATAACCGACGGCTCAATGTTGTAGATTCTTAAAATTAGCTACTATTCATAGCCCCATTGCCCAAAAATATTTCGAAAATAACTCAAAAATAATTAAGATAATAAATATAAGTAACTCGTTTAACAGTTAATCGTATTTTTTCTAAATGTTATTTAACGATTATAGGACATAGTTCACCTTAATAAGCTAGCTATAACTAAGCTGTATTAGCTATTAGTGACAAGAAGTGAAATACTTTGCCGAATAAAAAGAATACTAATATTTTTCTGTTCAAAAATTATTATTTTTCGCCTTGTTTTGGTACATACATTTTGTTTAGTTCAATGGGTACATAAATTATTTGATATTTTAGAAATACGATTTAATTATAAATTTAATGCAATAATATTATTAAGATGTAAGACGCGTCGACATACAAAACTGGTTTAAATTGCAAAATGTTTATTATTAAATATTTATATTATTATTGAGAATTCGTACCAAATCCCAATCAAAATCTACTTTAGGATTTTGTTAGGGTTAGCTAGTTTAGTAAGAATCTAAATGGAAGATAATTTCCATAACCCTTAATCTTAATTATCGACGATAAAAATGTGCATATAAAGTGCTGCTAGTAATTTTGACAAGTGCTGCACGATTTATAAGTATCATTAAACTCCATAATAAGCAGAGATTATTTGTGTAACTGTGTGTATCCTTTTGCTCTTGAAGATTCCGAGCGTCTGAATTGCGGTGAAAGTGCAAGAATGCAAGCACGGTAGGGATGTGCCCGGCGCGCGACTTACTCAATTATACATGCGCAAAATTTGTTTCCGCGAAGAAACGTACTCTCTACTGTGTAAATCTTAATTTAGAACTCAGTCCTCCATTAAAGTTATGGTCGAGGTTCTGTAGCTAAAATTGGAAATACTGACATTTAATGTTACATTTTTGACAGCTTTTTTTTCACCACTTCTTCATCTACTTTGGGACCTTTCTAGCCATAAGCCTCTTTCATTATTTCTGCTAATCTTGAGTCTTTATCATCCAATACCACCTTTTATCTCTTCTATGCAAGCAAGAAATGAATTTATTTAAAATAGCATTCAAAAATATAGCTACTAGCTATAGATGTAAGTTTAGTCTCCTCAATTTCTTTGCATTTTCAATAAATTAATTGAAATATTTTCTGAGGCGATTATATTTTATTTTTAAAGGTTTTCCCCATCACTAGGTACACCGGTTGGCAAGTCGCTGGCGCCGGCGCGTCACACCGCTTGGCGCCACCGGACGGCGCCTGCGAAAATGCCCGCACATCCAGGTTTTTTACGCCCAAGACACTTATTTGTTAGTATAACACTTTTATTTAACATGCCATCTAACAAGAATTACTAACACAACTAAAACATCTTTTACGTGACCCCAAAACTACATAACGTGCTTTAGTAGTAGATAGAATACTAGTGTTAATAATCTTATGAAAAAATAAATTAGTTAAGGTGATTAAAGTAACTAAAAAAAAGTAAATTACTATTAGATTGAGTAGATTGACAAGAAAAGAGGAGTTTGAAACGAAAAAAATATATTTTCATGCAACAATTTAAGTGTACACTTAATAAAAATGTTACATGAAAGCTTTTTACGCACACTTAAATTGTTGCAAGAAATTATTTTTTAAACTTCTTTTGTCTTCTTTTCTTGACAGTCGAGTTGTTACGTTAATAGCCTGAACTAATTTATTTTTTCCTAAGAAATACCTAAGGGTATTTTAAATATTTTACTTACATTTTAAATGTCAAATCCTAACAATCAAAATTTCTTAAAAATAGTATTACTAAAGCCTCCTCATATTTTTAAAAGAAGCCGATAGAAAAAGCCCCCGTTTTTAAGCTAGACCAACTTCAGTCGCTGTTTGTAAACCTAAATTTTTCGCCTAGTGTGAGTCTAACTTTAACTGGTCGGGGTAACTGAAAAACTATTGAAAGATTTTATAAATTTGCAGAACTATTTAACATAAAAATAATATGTTTAATTCATTAAAATACACATATTTTACTATAAATGGTGGGGAGACTTTCTTTTGAGTATAAGAACACTTATAACAGACGACCTCACTCTTCTATAGCCAAAACATAAAAAGGTTTCTTAGATATTTTAGTTATAAATATTCAGGAAGAAACATTGGCGTTGACGGCATAATAGGTATTCGATGTGTATTATGTAAAGTACAAATTTGTATAGACTGTATCGTTTAAATTAACATAGAATTAGATTGATACTGCTTGACATCACACGTTTTTTGATCTACACAGAGGTATAAGAAACACCAATGACTGACTGATGTTTATAAAAAGCTCCGAAGCGAGTTCCATATAGTGTGTATAGGCTTGACATCTCATTGTTACTTGCAATTCGCAATGGTTGACTGATATCGAACACTGAACTTTAGAGTTACACGGTATCTTTCTTTAATCGCGACATACTTATTGGCATAACCTACTTAAACTTAGTAATGGACGACGTAATGTATATCTCGCTTAGAAGTTTTACAATTAGCGACAGTTAAAGGCAACTGTGAGCGTTTATGATGACCTTGTCAATAAGACTGACATGGTTGCGGTGGATTCCCTTTTTTGTTTTTAGCAGATTAATGGTAAATAGTACCATCAACTAAAGGCTCCTGTAAAACTTGATAACGAACCACTGATTGCAAGTACATTAACTTTCTGGTTTTTCATAAACTATAATTAAACTAACTACATTTACATTAAAACAGAGCAAACATACCGAAATATTCATATTTCTACGAGATGTCTCGTTTCTTTTTCGCGCGGCCAGAACTTATAATTCCTTACCTACCCACGTAATATACCCTCGAAGGGCTCCTTCAAAAGATACGTGTAAGGCACCTTCTGGGACAACAAGATGAAGGTGGCTACTGCTGTTTGTCAAGATAGGACTTGAAATTGAAGTAATTAAGTATAAACTGTCCTCTGGAGGCCGGAAAAGTGTTCAGTGCACAACGTCAAGATCAGTAAGAATCATTGTGGCACTACGGCACTTGTCTTAAATCTTAATAACAGATTACAACACATATTTAAGCTACGGTAACATTAGATAAAAAGAATTCCTTTTTTTTTTTAATTTAAAAAAAATTGGTTTAATACAGATCAATATGTCACAAACAACACAGGTATTTATGAAGCGGATGATATTTTACAGAAAAATAATGACAGGTTGCACGTGGGAACTATGTGTTTACCGTGTTAAAAGGCCGCCAATTTCACGTCATTGTATGAATAGACGAACCTGGGCGTGGATAAACTGGATACAATGGTCGTACGCTTATGTCACCAGATAGGTACAGTGTTTAGGACTGTAGAGAATATTAGCTTAATAATTATATGACAGCCAGATATTCACCACATGATTAAATGCTATAAATAAATAAAAATTCAATTGTTTGAAGGTATAGTAAAAATATAGTCTAAAGAATCCAGGAATCTCACACAATAGCATTCACCGTAGTCTCTAATATTACCATTATACCTGAATATTGACAGCGGTGTAAGTGCTCATTTGAAAGATCAAACGTTTTAAAATTGTTTAAGCTCTTAGTGGCCACCAGGATCAAGAAT
This sequence comes from Acentria ephemerella, assembly GCA_943193645.1. Classification (NCBI taxonomy): domain Eukaryota; kingdom Metazoa; phylum Arthropoda; class Insecta; order Lepidoptera; family Crambidae; genus Acentria; species Acentria ephemerella. The sequence goes on from OW971891.1 coordinate 5,781,686, forward strand.
TAGAACATTGAAACTAAGTTATAATTGCGTTATTCCTTCTTTTACGGTACAGTCGTTAGTAAAGTTATCTTAAGTTTATAGAGTCTTGCCAACGAAACATGATACTGACCATAATCTAGTATTTTGTTTGTTGAATCTATTGTTGCAATGTATGACTAACTATCATGATTTGTTGACCAGACTATTCCGAAAACATTCAAAAAATTCCACTCAAAATTGATCAATCTGGGAAAAACCAACTTACAGACTAACAAAAAATACTAATAATAGTCTTGTTCCTGCTGCCGATTCGCTTGGGCTTCGATAACATCAAATATATGTAATTGGTACTTTATATTTGTATTTTTTTATTATGTTGCTAAGTGTACCAAACAAAGAACTAATATTATATCAATAATGATTATTATATTATTAAACAATAACAATTTAAAAAGATTCCTTTATTTGACAATTTAAAGTAAGTACGCTAATACCGAGCCCCGTTTAACTTTATACTAATTTAGCGACACATTTAAATGAATTTACCGCATAGTGCTAAATTAATTTAGAGGTATAAGTATAGTATATTTTACTGACAAAAGTTAATTTATTAACATCTCTGGTACATATTTAGTAAATACGTAAAATGTAAGATCTCCTCGTAAGAGATTAGGTATGTACGAATACCTATGTTTTAACGTTAAAAAACGTAGGATTAAAATCGTGCGGCACTTTATTATATTGGTTTTGTTTCATCGCTATCAAAGACTAGGAGTTATCATAGCACCTTACTATAGGAGTTGATAATCATCGCTGTAAACCTTAATTAGCAAAAATAAATTCCTTAGTACCTAGTAGTATGATAACAAGTACATATATTCACATAATACATTTACGTAAGGTATTAACTTTCTACTAAATTAATCAAACCCATAAGCCGCAGTCATTATAAGAAAACCGGAGAAGTATGAAAATATATCATCAATAGAACCGGAACTGATTATTTAACAGCAATAAATGTATTTGAACTTTGAAAGCTTTTTTAAATGAACTATATTTATATATCTATATATCTACCCAAGTCAATAAAAGTAGTTGGGTCTGATTTCATATGTACGCTTTTCGAACTTATCAAATCAGAACGTTCTAATCAAATGTATACAATTAAGTTATTTATTTTTATTCTTGATTAGTTCCACTGAAATTATTTTGGTTGGATAAAAACTATCACCATAAAAATAAAAAAAATGACCAATTTGTCACTAGATGAGATTCTCTGTGGTTATATTTATGAGGAAATAAACAACATTAACGTCTTTAATGTAAATAGGTAGTAAAAACTTAGAATATAAAAAAAAGACTGGAATCATTATAACAAAGGCAAACTGAAGTAATCCAAATTTTATGTAACTGTTAAGCTATTACGAGTAAATAACATTTATAAAATATATATTGCGGGGCCTTACATGAGCAATTTATTAATTAAGTGTAATTTACCTTAAGTTTTCCAAAGAATCATTATACGAAAAACAATGTTTTGAAATTCAAAATATTGTTGTATAAATTTTAATAACTTTAAGGATTTTTTAAAATATAAATCATATTTACATAATAATATAAATATTTTTCAAATAAATGACTTTAAGAATCACTTGCGAACTAATTTAAGTTCTTTAAACTGAAATATAATATATAACAGCTATGGAACGTCACGATATCTCAAAAATTATTAAAAATATTGAATTAAAATAAACGATATAATGCAAAATGTTTTTTATTTCGTAACAAAATCTGGACTCTGGGCAAAACCCCTTACCTTTTATGCAAACAACTAAATTTTTTTAGTATTTAAAAATTAACATCATAATAATATTATTTGAAAAAGTGTTCGTGACTTTTCTCGATGTTACGATGGAAAAACAATAAGGTCAATATAATTATCTAACGCTCAACTCAACTGTGACCGAATAAAAATAAATTTACTTTGACTGTCAGTAAAGGGAAAATATATTATGAGAATATATTTTTTATAATACCTTCTCTAGGTACACGAGCGATTTTTATGGCACAATAATCGAAAAAAATAAAAAAAAAGTATTATTTAAGTATGCGCTCATTTTCCTATTCTATAGTTATTTAATCCTCATTTTAAATATCACAAATCGTCAAGATTATGTTGATTGTGCCTACTAAAACGTTGAATAAACAAAGTAGGTAGGTACTAATAAGGAAATTTAATCATTAGGTGCGACCTTAAGTTACCAGTTGCCTAAAAACTAGAGAATCATAAAAAATGTATACACGATTTCAAGGATGAACTATTGACTAGGCTTAAAAACTAAAATACTTAACGTTAATGTCATTAACATGCCATTTCAATTAAATAAATAATTATCAACAGTATCATTAGATACCCAAACAGGTCGAGTTTTTCTAAATACAAGAAAGGTATTGTTTTGTTTTTAAAAAGAGTTTTATGAGACATTATACTTCCAGGAATTGTAATGTTTCAGCTCGTTTAAATAAGCAAAACACGGGAATATATTGCGGTTTTATTTATATCTTAACACTATTATTTATATTTCAAAGTCAAATCTACTTACCAAATAGTTTTATGCGTAGTTTCATTTTGATTTTATATGTTGTCAATTATCACGAATAGAATGTCACGTATGTTTGCGCACGCACATCAACAGAGCACCGCGCGTGCCTGTCTTTCCGAGACTGTGTCTGCGTTAGACTTAAGTTGAGTAAAGGTTCGCGAGCCTCGAGCATCCGATCGACAATGAATTAACTATATACAGAAGTCACTCCTTTCTCTTATAGGTACAATTCACATTATCTGATAACGGTCCTCTCGTGCTGTCATTTTTGTGCAATTTATTCTAATCGTCATTGGACGTCTCAGCTGACAGATATACTGATGCGATTATGTGAAGTGGGCTTACTTACCGCTAACCCGTGGAAGATACCAAAATACAATATTAAAGTAGAGCAAACAAGATGTTTGCATTAATGTGCTCGATTTGACAAATATTTCAGTTAGTAAAACCAATTGTATGGGAAAATCGGAGGAATTTTCCAATTTTGAATTTCCGATAACAATATAGATCGGGTAATAAGATAAGTATATACCAAATACCTTTAGAATTTTGAATGTGGTGTAAAAATTCAAATCTATTTCGAAGTATTTGGAAAAAATAGAATCTAAATTATATTATAACATTTTTCCAATTCTTGACTTTTTAGTATAGTTCTGTAGTGACAATCGATTTCTTATTAAAGGGCCCAAGCTTAAATCGTACGTAATAGAACCTGTACCCACCAACCTGAACCACACGAAAAAAAACACTTTGTTAATATCGAAACTAGTCATGCTATTAAATATATAGAATTTATCATATTATCCGGGAAGCTTTCAAAGCGGCCGGTAGGCTGCGCAAAGGAGCATCGTCATTAGCACTTTACTATGCACGTAAAGTGACTACTATGTACTGAGCTTGTTCTAGAAGTTCTGCTTTGACATATCTATACTATTTGCTGTTTTGTTTAGGTACTTAATACGTTTAGGTAACTACAAGAAGCAGCAGCATAAATATTAATATTAGTCTTGTAAATGAATAATTTCGTAATAAATAAATTAATAACAGAATATAATTGTTTTATATACAATTATTATAAACTGAAATAAAATTATTTTATTGAATAAAGACTTTTACTTTTCTTAAGCTACTTCTAATAAAGTTTAATACAAGCAATAATTAGCTAAGTGTGCAAAATAAAAGTCATCTGTCTTAATCTAAGAAATTAACGTTTAGAAAAATTATCCGTACATAAAATAATAAAATCAAAAAAGGTTTTAAGCTTCTTATTTACCTTAACAAACTCAATTACTAATTTCCTTTAAATCGTCAAAAACAACAACAAAAATCATTGATGTCAAGTAAAACTAGTATCTTCTTGCAGCTGTAGATTATAGCAAGGCTTTCCTCAAAGCAATTTTAAGCAACCAAACAACGAAGTTTCATCATGCATATTGCTTATATTGATTGTGTTCTCAAAAAATTCTATGAATAAAAGTTTTTATTTTAATAATATAATTTAATGTTATTATTTCTGATGAGATAAGAATTTAATAAGGATAAACGCATAGATAAGGCAGTTCGATGACAATTGTGTATAAAGCTACAAGTTCCTGGTTAAAATCCCAGAAGGGACAGATATTTGTATGATGAGTTAAGAACGTTGGTTTATGATATTTCAAATATTAACATACATTTAAAATCTCCGTTATTTAGTACCCGCCTATAGTTAAGCTGAAATTTAGGATTGGGTAATATGTATAAGCAATATTATTATTGTATAAATTATAAAGAAGGTATACTTTTGTAGAGCCAAGAATGAGTGAACTTTATAATTTCCATCTTTAAGTACCGGACAGCTATATAAACTTACCACACATTACGAGGCAGTGCCCGCGTGCCTGCTATGGCACTTCTTACTTTTTTAGAGAACATGTTGTACTCTTTTAATTAAATACCAGTTTTTATGATCCTGATGAGAAATAAACGCACAATGAAGAATGTGTTGAGTTATTTTTAGCATGGCTGAGATTTACCTTTTTAATTTTGTTTAAACTTTCTTAGTTTAAACAAAACTCAAAATCGACTTTTAAACACTAAAGAAGCAAAAATAATTTCATATAAGAAAAAAAAGAAGTTAACTTTTTACATTTAATTATTTTTGCCTTTTTAGTATTTTGAAGTCAGTTTTTATTTAAGTTTACAGCATTTATTTTCACAATTTTGAGCAGTAATTTTCTGAGTCTAGTTTAGTAAGGTCAAAGTTAGATGGACGGCCGATAGTGTTGTCGACTTGCCTATCTATCTATCATTGGTTGAAAATACTCGAATAGCTTTATAAATATGAAACATTGCTAGGAAAATTTGAAGGTTGCCCTCGTTTCCAACGAGATCCCTTCATCTGATCCTTGACAGACTTGGTGACAGTGGGAGTAACTCAGAAGTATATTTTATCGAATAAAAAAATTATAGATTTAAGAATGTTCACAATTGACAGAGAAATCACGTAACAAACATACAAAAAAACAAAAGCATTGTCGAATTGTGAACCTCCTCAATCGATATTTCTCTTCATAAATTGGCTGATGTACAATAAAGATGTATTCTATTCTTTTCGTCTCCTTTTTTAAAGTCGGTTGATAATAGAAACATGTTTATTAAAGACCTTACTAAAGATATCCATTTTATATATTTCCGCTTCATATCTCGTTGTTAGAATATAGCATTCGAATGCAGTCATACAATTTTATTGCTAAAACAAATGCGTAAGTCTAACTTACGCAATTGTTTAAGCAATAAAATCCTTTGAATATTAATGACTTTCAATTAATATGGTAAAAAGCTATTGATTCGCTTCGAAATCAAAAACTTCACCAATATTTAATCCGGTTAGTACTGTACCTGCCCACTCTTCTTCTAACGTTCATTTAGAGGAGTTCAGTAAGAACTCAGTTCTCTTACTATACAAACGATTGGCGTGATACGGTATTGTTTGCAGATGACAAAAAAAATTTAAAATTTAGTTTCAATTTTAAATTTTTTTTGTCTAGACGAGGAGAGGAAGAGGATAAAAAATGAAAATAAGGAAGAGGAATAAGGGAGGAAGATAAATAATGCCATTTCGAAAGTGCTATGTTTGAAAATATTAATCTAATGGTGGTATTCAAAGAATACCAATAGTATAAAATTTTCTATACCAAATGTAAGGCAAAATTTTGTATTTTCATATATATTTGAATACTTTTTCGAAGCAAAGTTATTCTCATAGCTTTAACAAAGGGAATAAAAAAATTTTTTGTTCCAAACTGTAGTATTGACACACAAAAATTTCCGCTAAAAGTATCTGAAATTTATTTATAGTAATTTAAACTCTTTGTTAAACGAAATTCTATTTTATGGATCAGGATTATTAAGATGATCGGAATGCGTGGACTAATTGAATTAATTAATTAATGACAATAATTTTTTTTATTGAGTGTCATAAGTACTATTACTTATTATACATTATTGTATTTTATTACATATATGTCAACAGAAAAGTTAAAAAGCACAGTCATTTTACCTGTTTTAAGTTTATAGTTTTATTATTCGATTTCAACTTTAAAGATGTAGGGAAAACCCTATCCTCTAAAAAGTTGACATCAAATTATCACTGATTGTGTTACCAAAACAACATGGTTGATATAGCAACAAGATCAGGGATAATTATTATTTACAAAAACAATAATCTATATTTCTGTATTAAGTTTAAAAAAAGAAAAATTAAATAGACTCCGATACGTCTATATACTCTAAATAATAAAATACATAAATGGCTGGTAATCAGCAAATATTTCTTGTTGAAAATCTTAAGCCTTACAGACACATGATCTGAATAAATTGATAACGATGTAAAGTACTAGAAATTCATAAGAATTTCCAAAAATGTAAGAAAAGGATATTTCTTACAGATTAAAATCTACTCAATTAATTAAAAGAGACGTGTTATCAGAATAAAACGTTCCTATTTGTCTGGCTCCGAGTGAGATATTGTATATTGTTGTATTATAGTTATATATTATTTCTTCAATTCCCCAAAAACTTAGTAACAGGAAAGTTCCTACTCTAAACAAGAATAAAATGTAATATACAGTTAATATAATTTGTAGATAGTATAGACTGTGTGTCTTGACTTATAATACCATGGCATATGCCAGCGTATTTGCCGCTAGACATTTAGGTAGGAGTGACAATTTAGCTCTTTTGCATAAGTCTACACATAAAGATGAACACGTTTAAAACATGCATAATCCTTATCTCACCATTTTATTGACGTTATATAAGTTAGACCTCGTAACTTTTATTTTATCTGTCAATATTTTTTTCTTACGCACATTTATGATCCTTATACAGAAACGATAGAAATTTTTTAGCCTTTACCGGTGCATATATTACATATGAGAATTGAATATGAGAATGTAATAATTACAAGAATTTCAAATTTATGCTGTAGATAAAATATGTTGGTATAATCAATATATAATTTTATTCACATATACCACAATTATTATGTTGTTTTACTATCCATATGATAGTGAACACAATGCTAATGCATAATGAGTCCAAAAATCCGACAATGCTTAAAATAGATTATATTGACAAAAACCTTTACTTTAACGATAAATGAATATGAACCAATAGACTTAACAATAATAAGGTAATATTTTCCATTATTAAATTGAAATTCATCGACTTACATCAAATTAAGTAATTTAACAACGATCTAAAAAATAATTATGGATCATTTGTGATCATTTTCTGGAATTTTTATAAAAAACCTAAATATTTTTAATACTAGGTGGGAAACAACAAACACTAAAACTAAAATATTGCAACAAACAAAATACGGTGCATTAAAAATATCAGTGCACAGGTACATTTTAAATGAAATAGTTAAGACAGATACGAGTTCGGGCCGTGTCTCAGCCTCCAAATCCCGGACCCGATCCTAATATGAGTGTGTTGGTGTTGGATGTAGATTAACCCTTTACTAACATGTCACACCAGCACCAAATATTTATGTATACTTAGTAGTTAGTGTGACATGATTCTAAAACGTTCGTCTACCTCTGGGAGTGAACCAATATTAATTTAGAACAAGCACAGACGACGGAAGCTGTTACATTAAAAATAATATTGAATAAAAGTAGACAATAGCGTAAAGAACTGTAATCATACAACACAGTCTAAAAGGCGAAATGGTTGCTGCTGTGAATAATGGGACTTGAAGAAAACTAGGCATGTTTCAACACAATAATAAATTTTGTAGCAATTCTCAGTGCTTGATAATAAATAACACGCGTGACTTATCTATTCGTATATAATAACATATTACACACATAATTGAAAAATTATTTTCAATTATGTGTGTAATATGACATATCAATGATAAACTGTGTACGTATACTGCGTTATCTTGTGTGTATCTCCTACTAATCTTAATATGATTCGAAACAACATGCATTTTATAACTGATATACCATTACTGACTATATTAGACTTCCGATTTCAAATTTTCGGAAACTCCGCTTAGCTTCAGTTTCTTCATGAGATAAGTTTAAACTGCACCGCGCCTAACCTCTAAATAAAACTAACTTATTGAGCGATTTCTTTCCAACTAAGCGTGCGTACTCCATCAACTCCTCTGTATCTTCATTCTTTTTATTAATTTTTTTTCTATAGACCTTATTCAATATTATCGCTCCTTTTAACCATATCGGCATATAATTTAAATCATTTTCACTAGGAAAGTTCTCATCGACACTATCCAGGTCTGGATCTAATCTCGAATAAGGGGACGCTTCGAGCTTGGGTATGCTTTCTTTTATAGGGAACCACTTATATGTCTCTGGACACAGTAAATCTGAAGGATGGAAATTTCCTTTGTAACGCATCTTTCTACACGTGTGTATATAGAAGCCCATGTAGTAATACTGGAGTTCTGGGGAAACCTTGTTAAGCATCCTCGTAAATTCAATTTCTCTGTAATATCACATAAAATATTTAATTAGGTAAAGAATCTGAACTGATATTATTAATTACTTTTGAATTCTGTTTACCTTAAAGCACCATACGTTCCAAGAGTTAGATGCATATACCCAGGGTCGTAGAAGAAGTAGACTGAAGAGACACACTTAGGCAGTATGTCAATGACACCAACAGCAATGATTTTCCCGTTAATCCTGTACTGTTGGTGAAATGAGCCATAACCACATGCCGGCCCTGTGGCACTGTACTCCTCCTATTAATTAACATAATTTTATTCATAGTAAATCTGAAGTGTATAATAAATAGACAAAGTGTTAAAGTATAATAAATAATGTTTATTTTAATATTCATTAAACAAGGAGAATGTGCCCAGATAAAAATAGAGTTTTGGTAGAGACTTGAAATCAATGAAACTGTGCTATAAGTGAATTGTCATTGGGCCTAAATTAATAGCAATACAAAAAAATACAATACCTATAGTTTTCTTATAAAATATACACAAAAAACAAGTATCTCTCTCTTAGTGCGTTTTAACAAGAATAGAACATTACTGTATAAACACTACTGATTGGTATTATACCAATTTCATATAATAATAGTAATAGTAGTAGTATTATTACTATTATATGAAATTTACTAAAACTTGAAATTTTGTTTCTTTGTTTGAAGCTAAACTAATTTTTATTGGTGTTGATGATAATCATTTACCTTTATATTATTATTATTGCTAGTGTTACTCACCATTAAGGGACTGTGCACTAAAAACTCTTTAAATTTTGTTTCAGTACATTTTTCTAGTCTATCATTATGTATCACAGTCTGATATTTCACATAAACTTCATGTGTTTCTTTGGCAGTCGCCAGCCATTCAGGACTAGGTGGGTTTGTACGGACTAGCTTTATCTAAAATTGTTATAAAAATTTAAGCTACAGAGAAAAAAAGATTATAATATCACAAACTCGATAACATAGATGGAAGGATATAAAAAAATTTGTTGTCAAATAAAATGTTATTAAAAATGTGCTATTTTAGACCCTAATGAATATCAAAACTTACATTTATGACATTCATAAGAACACATTTAAAAACTGCTAACATTGAATTTAATCGACATTTCTAATTTAAGCTATACATTCCGATTCATTCTGTTAAAAGATTGATATAGTCATCTAAAACAAGCAAATTAGATTAAAAGAGTTTATAAATCATTCTGTCTCTTATTAATTGCAGCGAGTGGTTAATTGAGTTTTCACTTTAAGAGAATGACAATAATTTCTTCAGGATTATAGTCCAAAAAAATGCCATTTTTTTTTATAAATATAAGACATCAAGAAACTTGAATAAGTTTCTTAAAATTACCTCTAACTTGTTTTTAAATTCATCTCGTATTTCATTTATAAATGCCTCAAGCTCCTTTTCCTTATTTTTGCATGTATTCATGAAATTTGTGATGTCAACACCTTTTTCCTTGAGCTTTTCTAGTTTTCTTTCACGCCTCATTTGTTTTGCCTTTTTACAGGCTGGCCTGGATGGATCAAGACCTACAACTATCAAGAAGAAACAAACCCTTAAAAACTTATATTTTACAAACTATTACCTATAACATAACACATTCAGAATATTTCAATAGTGCAACCATAAATTATTCATAGAAATATGAATACCCTACAAATTGTTACTGCAAATTAGTAATTATTGAATTTATATTTATTACCTTCTTGGATATTTGTTGATTTGGATGTCACTGACTCTGCTGTAGTATGTAATATTTTGGATTGAGAAATGTCACCTGAAAATATATTTTAATCAAAATATAAAACTATGAATAAAGAGGTTATATCACATAACACCCAAGACAATGTAAAATACCAAACAAAACAATTACAAGATATTTGACAATGGCATTGGTACTATACACACCTGAACATAATTGATTGCTTTTATCATCATATACTGTCTCTAAGTTACCTTGTATTTTACTTTTCATAACACTTGTCAAGTCAATTGTCTGATGTTCTCTTGAACTCTCAACAAATTGTTCTCTGCCTTCTGAGCATTGTTCATCGAGACCAGAACTGCTTGTAGACATTTTCCGTCCACTTTGATTCAATGATTTTCCATTTGTTTCCATTATATATTTGTTAAAATGTTTTAATATTTTCTTTTGCGATTTTGTTGCTTTGAATTCTAGAGTGTTACACCTACAAAATAAATAAAAAAATAGGTTATTTATTTAAAACCCTGTTTCACTATGGTCATAATAGTGTTGTTCTCTTTTTAGGTAGCAATCAAACAAGAAACTCAATCAGTTATTTGTTTAAAATAATCAATTGGTAATAATTATAATACAATAGTTAAACAGTTTAAAAATATAAAAACTTACCTTATTGTGTACATAGGACAACAAGTGACATCCATAGTGGGTTTGTAGCAATATTTACCAGACCTCCGCCAACCACGATCTATTAAATCCTGATAATCACTAGTCTTCAATGTATGTGCCCACATACCTAACAGAAATTTTACAGTGTTTTAAATAAAAATAACCAACATATAACCTATATATTACGTTTCAGAAGTTTCAATATAGCTGATAGAACACAGAATATTTTAGAATATAATTTAATCAAAATCCTTTTATGTATTGAATACTATACAACATAATAATTACTGGAAAATTAAACTTGATTGTATTCAAATTTTTCATATTTTGACACTTATTTTGATCTTAGTCTTTACAGTAAAAGTGCTCTATTAGATAACATAATATTACTGCAAAGGGATAATTATATAGAAACATCTTATAGAATTAAGAATAAATACTGACCATGGCTAAAATTAGTGTTAGGGCTGCTGCAATAGCCGCATCTGTAGCCACTATGCTCAGCATAATATTCGACGATACTACTCATCATTTTACACAATTTCAAAGAAACGAACTTTAATCAAAAATATAATGATCTTACACTTTTAATTATATCTCATTATTTCTACAGAAAACTAATGAAAGAATTAATAGAATTTCTAGCTAAAAATAAATCTTAAACGAATAAGAAACAAGACTATAAATTAGTTGGTCGACTGACACTGACAGTGGTTGTGACATTGACAGAAATGTTCTGTTTTTCAGTCAACAGAATTAAGGCAATCGAATCACAAATGACGTAGTATTATAAATACTATTTCTATAGTTAGGTATAAAATATTGAAAGATATTTCAGTAGTGATGATTGGTTGGTGAAAACTTTTTAAAGATTAGCAAAGTGATCCAGATTATAACTAACGTATAGATTAACCAAGGCAGTAGATAAAAACCACATAATAATGATTATATGAATAATGGCCGATGGAACGTAGAGGTAGACAGAACAAAATAATATAATAAAACAGCTAAATAGAAACGGTATGTAAAGATACAACTACTAGCTGATGATTGACAACCACAAAAGACGGTTAACTCAAGCACGACGAAAGGTAAGTACTATTTGTACTATACGATATTTCACCCGACTACTCTCCTGACCCTAACGCCCTGACCCGCTTACAAAGACTAAGGAATGTCCTCCATGATCCGGACGATCCTATCACGTGCGCAAACGCGCTCCTACACCCACACACATTCATCGTACAAGGGTGCGAAGACCTGGTCTACACTCGTCACGCTATATAAGGTACAGGTACGTACCTACGTACGGCGCTTCTCTCCTCAACGACACATCTATGGATATAATATATAGTAATTAAACAAGTTTTTAAAACATTGCGTTGCACTATAAAAAATAATATTAATATAAAAATAAATAATTTTATACACATATATATATATTTGGTCGGGGAGAAAGTCTTTTCGCATATAGTATGTATAAACTTGTAATAAAATATCTTTGCTGTACTATTTGTATCAGGCATTACATTAAAAAGATGACATTTCAAAAAAGAAACCAATTAGGAAAATGTTCTTCTCCACTATTTGTTTTTCTTTTTGTCAAAATGAGCGAATCGAATGAAGAAATTTTAATTTTTTTACAAAAAGCATAAAATGCAACGCAAGCCTAGAAAAAAAATTGTGACATTTATGGACCTAACGCATTGTCAGTGAGGCCCGTATTATAGACCGTTTCTCAGTATGGTATCTAGTTTTAAGATTAGTTTTAATACGAGATTTAATTTTAGAACGTTTCTTGATACGATTTCATTGATCAAAACTAAACTGAGTAGTTGCTTATACCAGAAGGATATTTACGTCAAAATCTACGCTCAAAGAAAGAGTAGCATAAAGTTGGTGCAAGGGTTTTCAATCCGGGAATTTGGTGTCAAAGATGTAATGCTCTGGTCGCCCTGTTAGGGATAAAATGAACGCTATTTTTGAAAAAATGGAGCAAGATCGGCATATCAGCAGTTACGACATAGCTGAAGAACTCTGAATTGACCACAAAACAGTTTTGTACCCATTTGAAAAAATCTGGGTACACGAAAAAGCTTGATATTTGAGTGTCACACGAGCTCATTGAAAGAAATCTAATAAACCGGTTACTCATTTGCGATTCTTTATCGAGACGTAATGAAACCGAATCGTATTTGAAGAGATTGATGAACTGGCGATGAATATGGAATATGGATCATTGATTAATAGAAAGGGTGTGGTCTTTCATCACGATAACGCCAGACCACATGCATCTTTAGCCACTCAACAAAAATCAAAGTAATTTGGTTGGGAGGTGTTAATGCATCCGCCATATAGCCCTGACTTTGTCAGGTTAAAATCAAAAAAGTACTTGTTGTGTTTTTTTGATCAGAAGTTACCTACAATTTCTACAGTAACGGGATACAAGATGGCAGAAAGTCTACGAACAAAATGGCACATATACTGTAAATGTAAATTAACTTTGAAAAAAAAATGTCTTCAATTTTCATATAAAATGCGTATAAATTTTTCTACAATCTATTATATATATATTTACATACAATCACACACACCACACCCACACACACACACACACACAATTAAAGCATTAATTTTACACAGCTAATCTAGGAAGTAAAGTCTCGTGTGATATGCAAATATTTAATATAATTTAATTTTTTACAAATACCGAAACATAAGTTAGATGACTTGGGAATTTTTGAAAAGACTGCTGAATGATATTTTCTTACTGTAACTTGGAACCGTATTTCTGAAAACCAAAATTTATTTATATTATTTAATTTGATGTCATTTCATTATTTTTATTTAAAAACTCTCATGTTGGTTGTTATACACAATTATTTTAAATTAAAACTCACGTTGTATTTTCTTCGTTAACTTCTACGATGTTGGACATGAGTGAACGGATTGGTTTCATATGTCGCGGTCGTCCCTTGTGTTTTGATCTGAATATTTATAGAGAGAGGAGAAGTTACAAAGCTTATGAAAAATTACACTCTTATACTTTCTTTGATCGTGTATACTTACAGGATTCCCCTCGAATTCCAAGGCTGTACCTGAGTTTGTCCCCATATTAAAAATATACAACCACTTAGAAACAACACGAGTGCATGGAAACACCAAATATTTTTCCAAACAAATGGCGAATTCTGAAAAATCATAGACCGTTTTATATTTTTAATATCTTTTGGCACTGAAAATTTCTCTCAGCGTTGTGGGTGAAATGATAATAGTGAAATCCCATACATTTTCTATTTTATGATATCAATAATGGAAATTCATCTACTAGGCGGGCAAGGTATGTGTCTTATTTAAATATTCGACTACAAAGAAGATTTTTCATAGTAAATTTGTACAAGCAAAATGTAAAAAATTAATAGGTCTAAATAGTTTTGTGTGCAATGGCGGGGTCGGTTGCTGCTGTGTATTTTATTTCATCGTGATGGAATTCATGGATGGAAAGTCATTAACAAAATGGTGGAGCCGATCATTAGTTGCCAAATACTCTATGGGGCAAAGGGATACGTTACCACGGTATACCGGAGCTTTAAATAAAGTAAAACCTATGGGAGACATGGCTGTATATATTTTAGTTTCCTTTGCCTTGCATTTAATAGGAAGAAATTTAAAAATAAAAAGGTCTAAAAATGAGAGCATATTTAAAAAGAATTAAATGGGTATATTGTAACTTACTTTATACTTATTAGTTATCATACCCACACAGTAACATAAAATTATTCCTGATGTGTTGCCAATAATTTTAATGACCGTATGCACTGAATTCACAAAAGTTGGCGTCATTTCCTGGAGAAGCAATATTTCTTTACATGTATTTGTTAATTTTATACTCAAGTGTCTAATTAGAGCATCATGGAGAGCTCTAGTTAAACACTATTTTTATATGTAATTTATTGAACTATAAACTTTTTAACTTACGTAGCAAATATCTAACGTAATATCCATTCCGGCTGCCGTGAGTACTACGGCTGTGGTTAGCAGTATAGGCCCTGGTATGACGGGCAGGAGCCAACACATAGACACTATCAACCCTGGGATAACGTGAGCTGAGAATAAGGAAATTAGATTTAAATTATGGCTCGTAAAAAAGTCTCTCAGTAAGCATAATAATAAGTATACGGTATTATTCATTAGAAGATGGTAAGCCTATTACAATTTTTTTTATAAAATACTTTAATTACTCATTTCTTATGACAATTTAAAAGACAATTTAGAGGAATACGCTCTTCTAGACATTTCTGCCCAGCCAACCTATAAATATTAAATATCACATGATGTGGATCGTCGTTTTTTAGATAGATTGATTTCTATTTGACTCTAATGTGATGATCACTGATTAATTCTAATACATAGTCACTTTATTAGAACGCCATTGTAAACTGATTTTCGTAACTGGCCACCGCGTTGGTACCGCATTATAAAAAATGGTTTTTAAAATCATTGGTGAACTTTTGTTTTACAGGTAGATAAAACTAAATCTATCAACCAGTAAGCTAACATTATTTTACTGCCTCTGTGAGTTAGTGGCTGAGACTTCAGATCTGGAGGTCCGTGGTTCAATTCCCAGTAGAGGCTGAAATTTTTTCCTCGGTTCGGTTGGCAGTAGGGCTTTTCCTAAATCCACCTGGTTCTGTACCTCTAGGGTAAGTAACAAGCATCGTTGTCTCAATACGCTTGAAACTTACATATACGATCTTAGTCGCGGCAAGCTTAGAAACGAATATATAAAAAGTAGTTTCCTATACTTCACAACAGAGGCGCTCTGTGAATGATGACAGGATTTGAATTATTGGAAACAATTTTTTATATATGCGATTATCAGTTGAACGCAATTACAATCGCAACTTTTTGATACGATTGAAACTCACGTTAGGGGCAATTGTTGCGATAACGAAAACAAAGCAACTTTCGATTCGTTGGAGGACAGCTGAATTTTTTTTATCCCGTGCTTCTTTATGGTTCGGAAGGCACATCGAGCCCGTTGGTCACGGTTTTACACCAACCGCTTTCATCCACCAACCTGCATTAGGTCAGAATGGTGATATTAACCCAAAGCTCCTTCTATGTTCCTACCAAGCAGAACGACTTGGTCCCCAGCAATGGTATGTATGTACGCTAATGATGAATAATCATACATATATGCTTTGATATGCTACAAAAATAACTGAAAGTTCTTGTTATGGATTATTTTATTATTTCGTATGCATGTCTTGACATTTCAGGTAGAGAAATATACTATTTCTATTATATAATTATACTATAGGTAATACTATTAGCAATAATGATCAACTCACAAACAACTATAAAGTATTTTCTTAAGTGTTTAATCCGTCTGAGCTTTGAATTATGTTTGTACCAATGGTATGTTTGTATAACTGCAGTTCCTAGTATCAATCGCAAGAAAAATGGCAATGCTGTCAACGCCGATGCCTGTGGGAGAAATTATTTAATAAGTAATTTAATTTAATAAGTACAATAATATTATTACACCCACGCCCATTATTTCAGGATCACCCTTAATATTAACAACGTAAAAAAATTAAAATCGAAGTAATAAACAATGGTATAACATTTAAAGGTATGGTATTATAGACAGAAGGTAACTTGGTCCTTCAAACCAAGTTACGCCCATGTCCACCTGAAAAAGCTTGCACCCATTCAAGGAGTAACCTAGAATTCAGTTTATTGGATCTTTGACGTTTTTTTTTTTAATTTTGACAAAACTTATTAAAAGTCAAAGTCAAAGTCAAAAATAACTTTATTTAAATAGACTTATTTACTAAGCTCTTTTAAATCGTCACAACAGGGAATATGTATAAGAAAATAAATAAATATAATTATAAAGGCAATACTCATAATTTTACTGGGTATCAACCGGGCATTTACTAATTGTCCCAGTTATAGTATTTCAATATGTACTAAATAAATTGTTAGTTTTAATTTCAAAATAATACTTATTTTAAAATTAAAAATAACACTAGTATGCATATTCCCAATCAACCCTACTACCGCTTCGACGAATTAGTAGCTGCAGAGAAGAAGCGGCGCAAAAAACTCTCAGCCTTTAGTATTTATAATGACATTTACAAATCAATTATGTCATTATGTATTAGTATTATAAACATATACATGTTTTGTTTTACAGTGCATTAAAAAATATATTTTTAAATATTGCAAAATATAATAAATAAGTGCAGAGAAGCAAATTATAGTGGCCACAAATTTTTATCTTTAAAATAATCTTCTACCTTGTAATACCCCTTTTTCATCAAACAACTTTTAATAGTTGACTTAAATTTATGCAGAGGCAATTCAATAAAACTTTGTGGTATCATATTGTACATTTTCATACTTATTTCTATAAAACAATTACCGGTCTTATGCAGTCTGTGGCTTGGAAAGGCGAGCTTATGCTTATTTCTGGTGTTGAAGCTATGGCAGTCTGAATTTCTAAGAAAAGAACCACTGTATTTACGTACATACATAATACAATCAAAAATGTATTGAGACGCCACGGTTAGTATGTTAATTTCCTTAAATAATTCTTTTAGCGAGTCACGTGGTCTAAGGTTGTATATTGCACGAATGGCTCTCTTTTGAAGTACAAAGATCGTCTGTATGTCAGCAGCGGAGCCCCACAACAGTAGACCATACGACATTAAGCTGTGAAAATAGCTGAAATAAACTAATCTCGCCGTTTCCACATCAGTAAGCCGTCTTATTTTTCGAACTGCATGCGCAGCTGAACTTAATCTTCCTGCCAGAGCCGTAATATGTGGGCCCCATTGTAGTTTGGAATCTATAGTAATTCCAAGAAATGTTGTAGAATTAATTATTTCTATTGGTTCCTCATTTATCTTAATACAAATATTGACCCGCCTTACATTAGGCATACTAAATTTAATACACTTGGTTTTCTTAGAGTTTAAAACAAGATTATTAGCCGTGAACCAGTGTAGGACTTGAGAAAGAGTACTATTTACCTCGTCAGATACGTCCTTGCGTCTGTCGGTTTTGAAAATCAAAGAAGTGTCATCAGCAAACAAAACTATTTCACAGAGGTCTTTAGCAAAATAAGGCAGGTCATTAATGTAAATTAGAAATAATAAGGAGCCCAATATGGAGCCCTGGGGCACTCCCATATACAGAGGCGCGCCGGAAGAATTAGTGCCATTTATGTTAACTTTTTGTATTCGACCAGTAAGATACGATTCTATAAGGCGTAGCGAATTATCTGAAGCACCATAATGTTTCAATTTTACTAATAGAATCTGATGATCCACACAATCAAACGCTTTTGATAGATCACAGAATATACCTATAGCATCTTGCTTATTTTCCCATGCATCAAATATATGTTTGATGAGTGCGACCCCTGCATCCGTAGTATTTCTATTTTTAGTAAAACCAAATTGCTTTTCATGGAATAATTTGTTAAAGTTAAAGTGTAACAGCAACTGATGAAATATAATTTTTTCAAAAATTTTACTTAGAGCAGGTAGGATAGAAATTGGCCGGAAGTTTGATGGATCACTCTTATTACCTGCTTTAAATAGTGGGATGATTTTACTATATTTCAATAGATCAGGGAACTGCCCTTCATCAATACATTTATTGAATATAAATGCTAAGTAAGGTGATATTTTGTTTATTATTATTTTAAGAAGGTCTGTTGATATGCCCCATAGATCTTTTGTTCTTTTAATGTTAATTTGTTTAAAGTTTTTAAAAATGTCTATTGGAGTTATGTAAGTAAAGTTAAATGTACTTTTACATATCTCAATACTTGACTCAAGTAATGATATGGCATGATCAGTACTAGAATTTAAATGTTTTGTGGTTGTGGCAGCTATATTAGAAAAGAAAGATTCAAAACCGTCAGCCACATCCTTATCTGTTGTAGCAATAATATTATTAAATTTTAAACAGAACTCTTTATCTTCTGATTTAAGTTTGCAAGTCTCTTTATTAATAATATTCCAAGTGGCTTTAATTTTACTTTTAGAATTAATAATTTTATTACGCAAGAATATAGCTTTTGCATTGTTACAAACCTTCTTAAATATTTTGGAATATTTTTTAACGTATTCATGGAATTTATTATCATTAGCGTTTGATTTAAGATCATATAAGTCATACAGTTTATTTCTACTTTTATAGATGCCGGGAGTGGCCCAATCACTGAATTTACTTTTAAATGGATTTATTGTTACAGTTTTTTCAGTGAAAACTGAATCAAATTCAGTTCTTATTAATTTAAAAAGATTTTCGTACAGGTGATTGGCATTATTATCCTCATGAAACGGCAAATTTATAATTTTTTTGTTGATGTTACTATTAAAAAATTTTACGCGACTCTTCGTAACCGGCCTACAATTAATAATAATTTTTTTTGGAACATAAAGGTGTTCGAAACTCACGAACTGCCCAGTATGGTCAGATTGCAAACGATTTATTATAGACTTATTTAAAAATTTACCATTTTCACAGAATATGTTATCTAAGCAGGTAGCTGTAGTGGCAGTTATTCTTGTTGGTTCCGAGAAAAGAGGAACTAAATTAAAAGATTTAAAAAGATTTAGAAATCTAACAATAATTTGAGAATCACCCAATATATCGATATTAAAGTCGCCACAGACAACAACCTTCTTTTTGGAATTACAAAGTTTCCTTAGTACCTCTTCCATAGCGTTTTCAAATAATACATAGTCTGATGATGGAGGTCTATACACGCACACAATTATAAAATGCTCCAACTCTGCACATGATAATTCGATTGTTCGTTCAATAGATAGTGCCATTATATCCTTCCGTTCCTTCGATTTAAATTAATTAATTCATATTATTCATTTATATTTCAAAAATAAATATTGAAAATAGATTAAAATTTTGTATATTGGAAATAGCACAAAACCAAAGTAATTATTATAGTATTTAGTATTATTTTTTGTATTTATATGCTTATAGTTAAATTTATAAACTCAAATAAATTTAAAACTAATGAATCTTATATACAAAGATAAATATTCTAATATAACCCCATTAGAATAATTTTGTTTTGTTTTATTACTTTTTACAGGTATGGTTTAAGCATAAAATTAATAGAGAAAATGAAAAAGAAAAGTTATAAAATTAGTAGTTTACTATGGAAAATCGTTTAGCTGACATGGTAATTCAAAATTGTTATTTCCACTCGGACTACCTCTACTTCGGATAACTTTAGAAAGATGACGTTAGTTATATATTCTGAATTTATAAATGTATTTTGATTTGATTTTTAATTATTTATGTGTTTCTTTTTCCTTCATTTAGTTATTTCATATTATATTATTTTCATTCATTTGATTTTAATATTATTCATAATTTAATTTTAATACTACATTAATATAATTTCAACTCTGACAATTATTATTTCATTTTATTTTGTGTGATTTGATTTTAATTTGTTTGTCTATTATTTATTTAAAGAATTATAGACAATGTATGAAATAAATTATTTTTAATTTCAGTTCTCTTAGTAAATACTTATTCTTCATGAAATTATAAAAAATAAACATGACGACCAACTTTACTGCATATAAACTCAAGCCTACGTCTATGGTATTTTTGAAATGTTACTCTTCACCAACAGCTTTTTTACCTTTATACTGTTGAGTACAGGCCTTCCTACATGGAATAAACAGATGAGTTTAAACCATAACACCACCACGCTGGCCCAATGCGAGTTGGTGAGTTAGAGTGTAACAACCGCGAGCAACGGCTTGATGTGTCTTCCGAAACACAGAGAAGATCGAGATAACAAATATGATTGACCCATCCACGGACAGTTATCGAAACCAGAGCGTTCGAGCCACTACGCCAACGAGCTCCTCAAATAATATTTAAAGCACTTTTATTATTTTTATACTTACATCATAAATATCAAAATTAACGACCATCGAATAGTAAAACGGACCGTAAATACACAAAGAAATTATCATCCAAGCATAACCGAAGTTTAGTATACATAAACTCCAAAAAGGCACGGATTTCAAGATAGATTTCCAAGGAGCTTGATAGTTTGTTATCTAAAAGAAAACATTACGTTATTTTGGTACTTTGAGGTTTAAGTACCTACCTTCTCCACTTGAATACATATTAAATTGTTCTAACACCGATGCTGCATTATAACTTTAAGAAGTTAGATAGAATGTAATTTTACAATTCTAATTCTAATTTCTTAGTCAATAAAAAATTCGACGACGTGTGTTCTTCGGAAGCAATAGTCACTGAAGAGTGGTTCTAGCTAAATAATTGCCAAAGAGAACACGTGGCTTACAGTACCTTAATAGTAAAAATAGTTCCAATAGTATTCGTAAGATAATCCAACTCATCTTTTGATATACAAGGGTGTTTATTAGGGTAGTCGGTAACAAGGGACACCCAAAGGGACGACCACAGGATTTGAACCGCTCCCGCTATATAAAACCCTACGGGCCATTGGGAATAGTAGTTCACAGCAGCACAGATCAGGAAAGTGCAAAAAGTTCCGGTCGTGATACCTATAAATGATAAATATTTTATTTTTGGTGCTCAGTTCTTTGCTGTTATTAATGCTATAACTAAATTACTAGGATATATATCCCACTTATAGTATATAAAAGTTCTAATCAAGGTGGTAGCACACATATATAAAATTAATAACTTGTTGATAAAAGATATATTTTAGGTGCTTCGGTTCCGAAATGCCCCATATAAAATCTTTTTCTTCAATCCTATCAGTTTCTTCTAGTCAAAGATGTGTAAGTAAGAAGCCGTAATTATTTTAAATAAAGATTTGGGCCAACTTACCACAATTTGCCCACATAAAGTGGTTTCTTTCCATAGGAGGTACCCAATGCCTCAATACTTGAACCATGCTAGGTTGCATTGCTCCCTATAAATATGAAATTATGGCTTCATTTTATGTATTATAATCAACTTTGTATATGTGGACATGACGATATAAAAAATTAATAGAGACTATCTATTATACACACTTTAAAACATATATTCATATTCATTCTTACAGAAATTATAAATTAAATAAGATGCGTTATATACACAAATACGGCGACGTCAAGCACAATGGCGTGCGCCAACAGATAAAAATGGTGGCCGCAACAATATTGGACAGTAGCTATTAGCGACAAGCAGTTACAATTATAGCTCATGTCTTAAGCTAGTGGTCACTCACTACACGTTACGATATCAAAATAATGTCACCAACTTTTAAAATCCTCTAATAACTGATTATTTTAGTTACTAACAGCACAGAAACCTTTGATCGTTCGAACCGCGAAAACGGCCCAGTAATTATAATAGGCTGAAGCAGGTGTAAGGCAGCTAAGAATACCCGACATCATCCCGGCGATGCCTACAACCCACGTCGGACCGATTCTGTAAAGTCATAATCATGAACACATTGCCCTAGCAACTACTATCCGCGATTTATAAGTTTGCTTATCCTCATAAAGGACACAAAAGAAAAATACATGCGCTTTAAATTCTGCGTTTTAAAAGCATGCAATATACAGTTACTAAGTTACTTAACTAAGAAGCTAAGAGTTCTTATAACACTTCTAGCGAAATAAGTAGGAAAATTCCATTTTAATGTTTAGCCATGAACAAATACGATTCTCGTTTATGCTTGCAAAATAAAAGGTAGGAGAAAGCCCGGCAGATATATCAAAGTAAATTTTAAGATACAAGCGTCTAGCGCTTTTTATTAGTCTTTTTACTGACTGCTTTGATGTTAACGATTAAAGTTGGCAAAAATAAAATTCAATCATGTATAATTATATTAAACAATGAAGATCCTTTAGTCTTTAAGTGAAAATTTAGAACAGACACACTTACTAATACATCACACTCATTCTGGGCGTAATATAAACCTACCTACAACTGTAAAATGTGTTAGCGTCCTCAAAAATGGATAGCTAGAGGATAGTTACTGGGCCCTAATCTTTTTAAACATACAGGTGTATTTTAGTTTTTCAAATATACTCAACCAAAGGGTTTTGTTCATTATGAACCTACGGTCAGCAAAGCCGGGTAATTTAAACTTTACTGTTGTTAATATTAATATGTACTATTACAGAAATGGAATAATTTTAGGATTTTGCGAGATAATGCGCCAAGCCTTATTGGTACACTTCCTATTTCACAAGATTTAAATAGAGTTTTTATTAATTATATATTATAAATATATATATTTAGACAACTAGATTGGTCCCATATAAATTTGGTAACCGTTTGTTTTTTGTAGATCTTCGGAAACAGAGAACTGAACTTCTTACGAACGTTTCATAACAAAATTCAATTCAATTTTATTTTATGTAAATACTTATTTACTCTGCGTTGAAGACAGTATTAAGTCTTGTTCAAAATTATGTCTTTTATCCCTACTGTATTTTTCATCAAATGAAATACCGAAATACTGTACATTTAATTAGACTTTCTTTGCTGACCGTACATAGTTTACTCCTCATCTTTTTGACATCTATTGCGTAAGTTTTTTTTTGTAATTCGCGTTAGTATTATTGTATACAAAGTGTTTCCAAATTTTACCTGTCTCCAACGTTGTGAAATATCGGAAAACATATACAATATCCTATGTGATAGGCAGAAAACAGCCTTGCCATTTTCATGTCATCCCAATTTATAATATCAATAATATTCTGTAAATTTTATGAATATAACTAAGAATTTCTAATGAAAATATTAATATCTACAAAATCAATACTACTTTAGTCTCCTTACACCGGTTAAAGTGTTTGAAGATGTTCTTCGTATATATATATTGTTATATTTAATATTTTCTTTTCTAGGGACTTGGATCATTTCGACAATATGAACACTAATATTGTAGCGGACCATATAAATTAAAAAATATCCAAAAAAAATCATCAAACCAACCTGAAAAGCAACAGAAAGTAAGTGTAGTCGTAAGGTTTTAATTTCAACAAATAAAAATATTGATGCTACTCACGAGTGCTCTAATCCTTATTTTAAGCATTGATAAATCAGTTTTGAAAATACCTAAAATTGGATATATCCATGACCACCGCGAATCGTATAATCCATATGTGCTGCTCTAATTTAATTGGTTCATGTTTCTCTTATTACCATGAACTCTCATTTTACAGATTAATAATCTGTAATAGTCTGATATTGTGAATATGAAGTAGACGATATCGATCAACTGAGTTGAATTAATATAAGTTATGTCATATTACTCAACTAGAGACAATAGATATTTAATATACTATGGGTGAGCGCAGCCACCGCCACGTTGTTTCTAATAATGTTGCTTAGAGTTTTCATTAATTACATATGAATATTCCCATTATTTCTTCACTAGAGCTTGTTAGGAATACCTAAAGCTCCTTTTGCAACTTAAAAACAAAACACACTAATAAGGATATACATGAAAATCTACTCTCTGGGGCTGGCGTATGTTATGTCTCAGTCTCGAAAAAACTGAAAAGTCTGGACCTAAACTTTTTTCTCGCCTTCATACTGGGGCGATATAGGAATAACAATATAATGAAAACCCAAAAGAATAATAAAAAAATATAAAATGGTAATTTATATGTGAACTTCCAATAATATTATTTATTAAAGAACTCAAGTCGCCAGTCATGAATTATAACACTAAACCCACCAAAGCTGGGAACCGACCTTCGTAGATATGAGAAGCGACTAGTTATCACCTAAACATAAGGTCATATAAATTAGACCATAAGACCATAACACTCTGGTCACTGAAAGTAGTTGCCGCAACAGCCAGGACCAACGTATTGCCGTGTCTTGAAAAGTGCACAGGAGATGAAGATAATAAAATTTTTATTGCTATCCAGAGACCAACCATAGCGATAATTATTTCAGTATTGTTTCAGTTATCCAAACAAGAGCTGGGAACCACTACGCCTAAGAGCTTCTCAGGTATTATAATATTTCACAATAAATGTTTATTATAATAATATTTGAGTGTATATGATAATTAAATACATATTGATTAAAAATTAAGAAACAAGAGTATCAGAATTCAGAGGGTAAAAATAGCTGACGATATTTTGTATTCTGAATTGATTTACTAACTTTACTTATTGATTTGAACTAATCTTAATTATAGTAGAAACAAACTTGATAGCATAAAAATATGTAAGAAACATTAATAAACTGTAAACGCTAGCCAACTATTATTTAGTACATAAAATATTAATTTTGGTTATGCTACTTGATAAAAATTATAGAAAGAATACAAACTTTTAATAAAAATCACTCACAAATTTAAAAGTTTATTAAGTTAGTAATCCTATTTTACTAAATAAATTCAAAACATATATTACAATAAAAACTTATCGACACAAATTAATTAATCTTTAATAATTTAGCACTTTACAATTCACAATAAAATAAAAACAAAAAGTAATATTAGTCAAACTTTGTTTTACTCTGGTTTCGTCCTAAGAACGATTCCTTAGATTGGGAAGCCAATTAAGGTTGTATGGTTCTGTCGTAAAGAACGTCAACAGTAAGTAAAATACATTTATTTTGATATAACTATAAATACTTACTTAGGTATACAATGGAACGAAAAAACTAGTACTGCTTAATAAAATCAATGTCAACTAAGACAAATTGATGGTACCTCTAAATAGAAAATAAAATACGGGGTGAAACTCTTAAAGACAGTAAAAAAGCCAAATAAAAAGAAAGCATTTATAACTATTATACGTATATGTCATTACTCTAATGAAATCAGCGCCAAATACCGTAAGTTTGCAATTATTTTTAACAGAGATATCTTGAAAGTCAAGAGATATAAAAAAATAAAATTTCAATGTCATGTTTTAAATACTTACATCAAATTTGTAATTAGATTGTGGTACAAATGATACTAAACTTTAATTTGTAACAATTTTACTGTAAACCAAACTATAATTTCACATGTTACAAACTTCATTCAGTAAGTTAATTAGTAATAATTTGGTATAAAACTAACATTCCTAAACATAGTTTAATAAGTCACTAGCTCATTTAAATATTATCTAAGTGGATTCTAGGAATATTAGCGCAATCGTTAAATTTACTACCTAAAATCTCACTGATACGTCTATTTTTTATCACATCAATATTAAATAAAGTATAGGCACATATAAATACTAAATCATTCAATAATTGAGTCCAGACCCATATTTTGGTATAATTAAATAAGTACAATAATATAAAATAATTTATGTTAGCTTACTCGACAGTTGTATTTACGTCATATTTTTCAAATAATTTGGTAAAAAATTGGGTACTGAAAACCTGCGATATTTCTTTAACTGACAACATTCAACGATGTCTCCTTAATAATTTTAGGGTCTCCTTTCCTATCACTAGTTCCATTCATTTCTTTGAGGTCCCCATTTTTTTCTTTATCTTTGTTTTCTGCGTTACCTTCTTTTTCAAAGTTCCACGACTGTATATTACCAGTACCAAACAGAATAAAGAATATAGCTGACACGACGTACACCGATGCCCCGACAAAGAAGACAGGGCGCCATTGCTCGAAGCTATTCTGTGTAAAAAAAAACCATTATGTTAATTATAAACAGGTATAAGACTAGCAGTTTTTGTTTACTGAGTCACGTATTGGAATGCTACATAAAAAATATATATTCGCTAATAACGTTAATGACGATCCGTCTCTAGACGTAAATCTTTGATTTTGAAATAGGGACTATACAATTAAACTATTTACATGAAAAATCGATTGAATATTTAAATTTTTTTGTAAGTTAATCACGGATATGTTTTATAATACGTAGCTTTGCTTACTTTTGTTAGTGAAACCAACCATACTAGTACTCTGATAATTTAAATTTTAAGAATGCAAAATAACATTCTCAATATCTAGTCTTCAAAAATAAGTTACAAATTCGGTAACTTA
This sequence comes from Acentria ephemerella, assembly GCA_943193645.1. NCBI lineage: Eukaryota > Metazoa > Arthropoda > Insecta > Lepidoptera > Crambidae > Acentria > Acentria ephemerella. The sequence goes on from OW971891.1 coordinate 5,808,679, forward strand.
TTTTTGAAGACCCGGAATTTTTGTTAGAAATATCTTGGACTAGCAGTACGCACCCCATTTCTAGTGAAGTATGCAGTAATCATTGGTGTGAAGAATCCTGCAGTGCTGCCAGCAAAGTTTGCTATGCCGTAGAGAGTGCCAGCGTAATTGGGAGCCAAGTCCTGATGATTCTGCAAGTTCGTTAACGTGGCAGCACCGTTGAAACCCATAGACATCGTGATCAACGCTACTGATACAACCGTCGAGCATCCTGCGTAAACTAGCAATACCAGTAAAATGCCAGGTAGAATATGCGAGAAAATGCAGAAAAATTTCCTAATTGTTGTAGTCTTCATAAATCTTTTAGCTAGTATACAATCTCCAATAGCTCCAAATATAGTAGCAAGGAATAATCTTGCAAGATAAGGTAACGCTGAGATCACTCCAGCTGCTGACAGTTCAAAGCCTAGTACACTCGATACAAATTTCGGACCAACAGTCATGATGAAATACAAGCCCCAAAGGTTGCCGTAATGCAGAACTACCATTGCAAGGAAGGGGAACGATGTCATGATGCTTTTGAATGGTGGTAGACCCTGAAACAAATAAGGTATAATAACTAGTGTATTAAGATATATTTCCAAAAATGCTTCACCTATTGATTTACCAGACTATAAATTCTTACTTCAAAACCTTACTTATAGTACATATACGTACTTCATATGTTAAGTTAAATAATGAGCCAATGTTGTAGTTTACTCGACTAATAGATTTTTTATACACGTTGGGTAAACCCAACGACTTTGCACAGTTGATTTAAAAAGCAAAAGCGCATATCTAGTTATAATTTAACGCAAAAAGTAATTAAAGCTCAGTAATTTATATCCTTCGATTCGCATAAAGACAGAAATTCGCAAATATTAACCTTTGATTTTTTAACCTTGTCTCCCAGAGCCTCTAAAATGTATTTTCTTTCGGCATCAGAAATTCTAGGGTGGTCTGCAGGTGTATCTGCAACTAGATACCACCAAAATATACACCAGAGGAGAGTAAGAGCAGCTGGCACATAAAAGGCTGAAGCCCATCCAAATTTCTCCATCAAAGGTCCCGTTAATGACCATGTCACAACTGTGCCCAGAGTACCTCCCATCATAGCACTCACAAACTTTCCCTTCTCGGAAGGTGGGGCCCATCTCGCTACTAAAACGTGCAGTGCCGGATATATGAAACCCTGAAATCAAAATACCAGGATAATACCTAAAATAATTTCGCAGTACTAATTTCTACAGTACTTCAATCATAAACATTGAATAAAAACACCAATATTAAAAAAAATGTATATTGACCAGACTAACATGTTTTGTCATTATAAGTTTGGCAAATAACGTTTGACAGTTAAATAATGACAAGTTAAACTGTGGAAACTACTTCACCAATACCGGTACCTTTAAACACATATTTATCCTTATTCTTTTTGCGGACCAATTTTAAATCGTATGAACTTATCAATAGTTTAAGTTTCCTTGCAGTTAGATAATCTAGATAATTTTAGATTTCCATATAGTTCTTTAAGAAATAAAGCCATAATAAAATTGACATAATTGACTTACACCAGCAAACCCAAGGAAGAATCTAACAACCACCAGGGCTACATGACTCATCCTTGCAGCTACAGGGGACAGAATAGTTAAGACTGCGCTGACAAGAGAGCTGATGAGAACCACATATCTAGGACCCCATCGTTCGGCAACCATTCCTCCTACGAGTGATGTCACAGGATAGCACCAAAAGTAAGCACCAAGAATCAACGCTTGTTGATCAGATGACCAGTCAAAAGTACCTCCGGGAACCTGAAATTTTACGTAAATGTATATTAATAAATAAGTGTAAAATATCACACGTAAAAATTAGCAAATATAATGTGTATGCAACATCCTAAAAATACATTAGTAGGAGTACCTATTTCTAAGCATCACATTTTATTTTAATGTAAGAATAAAATGGTTTTATTTATATATATTTTTTAATTATGCATGCAAGCATACAATAGATATATGAGTATGCACTGAGTGAATAAAAAACATTTAAAAAATATATATATTATATCAAATAAAAATTAATTAACATTAAAATTTTCAAATACTTCTTGTTAAAAAATGTACACTTCGAGGCATCAAGAAATAATTTATGCATTGTAGGTATATTTTTTAATTAAAATCTAACAAATCACCTGTCTAGGAGCTTCTCTAATATCGGTGATATCAGCATGACGAAGAGTTTCATTCGAAACTTCATCTCCGGGCTCACATTGCGATCGCGATCTGAAGAAAAATCAGATAATGTACATATTTATAAAACGCTTTGATCACTTTTAGTTAACGTCCTCCTAAAACACCTAATCCACATAAATAAAGATAATGATCAATTTATCGTATATAATTTTTTACAGTTTAAATAACTTTTTACAGCTATATGTGATGAAGGCAAAAAAATTAATGTAAATATAAAAGCAAATATTTCAAATACATGATTGTTACAGAGGAATAATAATTTAAATTTGGTTAATTACACCCGCACTATAACAAATAACTGGCGTTGTGGAAACAATGTCACACGAGTTAATATACCATATATCTTACCTTCTGCATACAATGTTTAATAGACGTATAGCATTGATAAATTATTTAAACAAAGTAAGTAACAAAACACCGTTGTACATAAAACACCGGAAATTAATAAAAAGTAGAACAGAAATAGGTAAGGTAATGTTTCTACTGTACACTGATACTGTAATACTAATTCTACAAATTCTATTTCTAAAAATTTTTCACTTATTTTTGTAAAGGACCTGGATGATGAACCTGAACCTATGTTCTATCATATCATATCTTCATATCTTTCATATCATATATTTTCTCCACGCGGATGGATAAATTCATAACTCTGGTTTAAAGTAACTTACGAGGCGTTCCTCTTCGTCTGTGGAACCATAGCTATGAGGTTAAGGCTCATGTTGACTCGCAGCATGTACACTATCCAGCAGCTTGTGAACAGCATCATCCATAGGTTGAACCGCGCCGGCACTACATCTGAAAATAAAACAAGTTTTTATAGGTACAATTTAAGGCTAAAAAAATTCTCCCACTTCTTCTTCTTCGACTTCTTTGGGAAAAAAGTAGCTGAGGTTAAATAGACCTTAAAGGAGATGAACCCTGCAAGACTTAAACTAATACATCTTTTTTGGCAGTTGTGGCCTTATTTTTGAGTTTAAAATGGATTTGAAGAAAGAGAAAGCCGGTTGAGGATTTTTAAAACACAAATTTTCGAAGGCAACTTACTAAAACAAAAATTATTTGAATTTTTAATTAATTTTAATACTATATTATTTATTATTGTTATTACTTTATGTCTTCAAGTGGTCCATAACTTTTCAACCAAAGGGATGCAACTAATGTTTTTAAATTTATCCTTATTTCCATTCTGATAGCTAATATGATAAAATATACTTAGTCCTTGATGTATGTTATTTTAAATATTGTTAACAAGCAAATTGATATAGTTTTTCTATTGTGTGTGAGTTGAATTATCATAAAAAAGTATAAACTTTAATATGTATCAGACACTACATCTATCAAAATGGCGCTGCCTACGATTATTCAAAATAACTAAGAAAACCTAAACATATGTATATTTAATCTTTAAATGCTGGCCTCCCTGCTTCCTTTACCATACAACATTGCATACTAAAATCCATATTATGTCATAATTGCACTTTCTCACCATACACTTAACCAAACACAGTCACTCTGACAACTGCGCCACCATTCAACTACTCAGACTTCACATAATACACTCCACATACATATCCAATTCAATTTCATTCAAAATATTTATTGCGAAGTATTACTGTATATAATAAACATACTTTTTTATACAAAGATCAAGCAAATGACTTCTCATTCCACCTGTTGGTAGGCAGAAGTGGAGTCTAAATAAAAAGGAAAGGTGCCAGTGAAACTATGCACTGCACTAGCCATCATGATCTCGCCGACCTGCAAGATGCTTCTTCACGCCTCTTTTGAAGGACCCAGAATTGTACGAGCGAAGAAAAACGTAGGCTGGCAAAGAAGTCAAATTGTGCGACAAAGAAATGAGGTACCAAATTTCTTTGTGCGCGTAGGATACATTCCTAACTAACCGTAATACTTACCTATTAAGTAAATAAATTGTATGTTATAAATTTAGAAAGCCCACTAAACTAATACACATGTCAAACTTAAAAGTGAACCCCATTGTTATACTTTATATAGTTAATTATGATAAAGATACCGAAAAATTTAATTTTCTATTTTCATTTTCATCGCATTTTTTGTGAATGCGATTATTGTCATGTAAATTGTGCGAAAATGAATTTATAGAACATATTAATGATCAAGACCAACATGATTGGATATAAATTTGTAATTTAAAAATTTACTAAACATCTGACCATCAAAAAGATGTGATAACAGCTGTTAAAAAATACTAAACAACCAAAAAAAAATACAAATTTAATCATCTAGGTTATTTTGGGCTCACGTTAATGGAAAATTATGAATTTAGTATTTCGATTTCATCTGTAATTTTTTTGCTATAACTCCTAAGATATTCATTTAAATCATATGATGTAAAAAACTGTAAATTATAAAACAATATAAAAAAGCACGCCTTAAACATTTCTTGCAGTAATGTGCAGTGATAAGGATTAATACTATATAGTACGTTATCCTTCAAAGATGGAAATATGCCATCGCTGACTTTTTGTAGACCTACAAATGAATAATATTACACCATGCATTGTTTTCTGACATCTAAAGGGTTTAGGCAGCGTGTTCGTTGAAAGTTCCCAGACTGCTTATTTTTTCGGACACCTATCGTTATAGTTTAGCCAATACTCTCAAAACATAATAAATTATATACCTAAAACTTCCTCAAGAATAACTTTTCCTATTAGTGAAAACTCTATCAAAATTGGTGCAGTAGTTTTTGAGTTTATCGCAAAAAGACAGACAGACGCGGCGGGGGATTTGTTATAGAATATATAGTGAAGTAATACCGCATTCAATGATATTTTAAAAACAGCTTACTTCTTCTGGGAATCAAACAGACTCAAATGGAAAAAACACACCTGTATTTTAGGACGCCAAATGGAAAAAACACACCTGTATTGTTAGGACGCCAAACGAAAGAATTCCTCTTAAGTAACATTATATTATTTCATGTGTCTTTAAAAAAAACAATGGCATAAAATTAGTAATTTTAATCAAATTAAAAACATACTAGAAAATGCCAAAGTTAATTGCGTATTTATTGAAAAATAATCAACTAAATGCTCAAAATGTGATTCTTCTTGATTGATATGCCTTAATTCTATTTGAAATTCGGCCACATTTTGGAATTGCTTTTTATACACCAAATCATTTACGTATCCCCATAAGAAGTAATCGAGCGGTGTTAGATCTAGAGATCTTGACAGCCATCTAATCGGTCCGATTGTACCAATCCATGTAAGAAAACATTCATTCAGAAACTCGCATAGGCTGGGACACTCTAAACCTATATTCGGTAAAGAAAATAAAATCAAATGATACCTCATTCTCTTTATGTTTAAGCTAGCCTGGTATTGTGCTAATGTATTAGATATTATTGTGTGTTAGGGAGAATGACTTAAAAATGAAAATTTATATAAAATTATTTATATAAATTATTAGTAATAATAAAAATCTTACACAGAGTGCGTTTTACGATATCCTTTTCTAATATCGTCATTGTTGTATTTTATCATTACATTATTTAATATACATGTTTTAATTAAATTATAGTCATCAAAGCATACAACCGAATATAATATTTACAAAGACAAGCCACAAGTTTTTCATTGACATATAAATGTCATAAAGGGAAATCATGACACTAGATGTCACCACAGGGATAAAATCAGGAATGTTGAGGTTTTGCTTCTTTGACCTTTGACCGTTGTTTAAAAATATTGCCAGTAAATAGCATTTTATTCTCAAACAAAAATTATGTAAAGTTTATTTAACTGTGATACAATTACCTTTTGTAATAATAGGTAGACATCATTAAAATGTTCCTTCTTGTCTCCATTGAATTAAAAAAAAAATGGAAATAACAAGTCCGTAGATTTCCATTAATAAGTAGAAAACCTCGCCTTTTGAAAATGGAAGATAAACGAAAACAATTCCGAAGTTAGTGTTATAGTGCTTTGCGTGATCTGCAGCCCACCGTACAAGGTTAGGTTTTTATTAACTATTTTTAATACGCACCTACGCTGCGAGTATATTTTTTACATATACATTTTTTGTAAACTTTTTATCGCCTATCCGGATATGTTTAAACCAGACATATTTCAGAAACAACTTATAAGATATACTTGCATACGTATTTTGAGCTAAATAATACTTACACTAAATACTTGTAGATAGCTACTATCCAAATTATCTTTTTGCATAAAAAGTAAAAAGTTCCACTGCAGAAAAACTCAACTTTTAAAATTCGAGGGTTGAATCTACAAAGTTTTTAAGGAACCAATATATTTTACAACATTGTCCTCGTATCAGTATCACCTTTATAGCTTTAATAATTCATAGAATTAAGAAACCGGCTTCCAATAACCTGAAGCATAAGAAGCTCTAATGAAATATAAAAATGCGTAGTATCTACTAGATGAAGAATTAATTAAGTTATATTTTTCCTCTGACGTTTATCGAAACATATTAATAAGACGTCAAATAAGTGTTTATCTACTTGTCTACATCAGAAAAACACACAGGACTAGAAGTTATCGAACAATAAAATCATTTCATTTTCATTCAATGTTACGGTGACACGACAAGTGTGTAACATTATGTCGATCGTCCAACCAAGGCAAATTGCTCTTGGTGATGTAATGACAGTAATCAGTCTACTGCCGTACTTAATCGTAATCGAAACCCGTGAAAAATAAAAAACATGACATGTTACTTTAGTATCTAACCTACAATGTTGGTTATTGAGAGATATTTCTAAATTAGCACAACGGACAAGTATCAATGTTTATTTATAATCAAATTCGTTAAATATGTCTCTGATTTCCTCGATATCAAATTATTGGTCAAATTTAATAATTAAAAGTAATAAAAGCACTTTTATCTCTTACAATAACAAAACTAAATTTTTTTGAATTGGCAGATCTAGAATAAAGTATAATAAAATTATTCTACTCTAAATAGATCAGGAAATATTTGCTTTTTTCCTTTTGTAAATCTTATTTATTGATCATTGTATTCATATAAAACTTATTAAACATAACATTATAGTAAAACATAGATGAGGTCGGTTGTGATGTGAAGAAATCGAATGAAGATACTTTGCACTTAAATTACGAGACTTCGGTTAGGTAGTGACACTGTTTGCTTCTGACCAAGGTTGCCTATATAAGAAGCCTTAATTTTCTTTTATACTTATGGGCTAAGGCAATGGGTCCGCAAGAATCGCAAACCGGAACTGAATGTAGAGCCGTACGCTACTATTCGTAAACCGAATTTGAAATGAAGGTCATCCTGACCAATTAAAATATTAGAATTTTTTAATTACTTTAAGGACTCTGAAAGTAATGAAAAATACCGAAATCCGATTTCAATTATACGGGGCACTTACTAGTTGGTACAAATATAAAATCCTGCCCTTTATATCATCTATCATACACAGAACGAGGCACAAAAAAGAACTTCAAAGCATCATAAACTATGTTGAGATATGTTGGAATCCAACGCTATACAGCAAATGCCGCTAACAATTTTTAGCTAACACAATACGAGAGATATCGCTCTCTAATTCTGTAAGCCAAAAATGGTTTTAAGGTCCGAACACCATTCGAATTTAAGACATGACATAATTCCATCACATGTAGGTGTACCAACTTGAATGAAAAATACCATATTTTATAATATAGTAAAATTAAAAATATGTAGATTTTGAGTTGTTTTTAACTTCATAGATACACTACCTATAATATTTATTTTGGTCATCAAGTGAATATGTGTACGACAAGACAGCATATCCATTATAACAACAGCAACAATGGTCTTTTAATTCAATTGATATTCGCGATTTGTATAGGTAGATTTCAATTGGTCGTGGTAATTGGCTTTTAATAAAATATGTATACAGTGTCACAAAAAATTACCATCAAGATTAACATTTAGTACACATTGTAAAAAATTACTGATATACTTAAGTACCGATGCAATTTTTATCTCTGCATTTAAATATACATTTACACATCCTATATACATTTACACTGATGTAATCTTAAGACAGAAATTAAATAACAATTTAAAAAAGACTCTATGCCTTTATTTCATTTAATTATCACGAGTTGGTAATATATGGTTGGTTTGAAACAAAAACAAGAATAGGTAGGTAGGTATAGTACAGTTGTGTATTAAGTCGCTGTTTTTAAGTCGTTTTGATTAGTTTTTTTCATTTTATTAAAGATACTTATTTAAAACTTATAAAAAACAAAATTTGACTAATTCAAATATTTCGTTTAACTTTATATATGCTATACCTATATCAAGTCCCCATACATTGAAGAAATAATAAGTTCAATTTAATAAATTGATTGTTACAGGTATTTTATTAACTAGTATTTACCTAAATAGGTACTATTGATAAATTATTTATGAGCTTACATGTTTACCTACTACATAATCCGTAGTTACCTCTAGCCTACAGAATGGTTTAGGTTCAATGTCACGGGCGTGTTCTGCGATGACCTCGGACGGGTATCACGTTGAATATGGTGGTAACGAAGGTCTACAGATCATCCTCATATCGACAGATCGTTTTCCAGTGTAATTTGAAAAAATCCTACTTGGTTATATCAAAAAATAAATAGGTACCTACTTGTACCACACGGTACAAAGAATTAATTTCTTAAAACTGTTGCATTTCTTCTATTACTACATAGGAAGTTCAGAAAATCATCATCTAAGAAATTATAATGTCAAGAAACTAGATTTTAAAAATTGGAACGCTTCCCTGTTACAAATAGTCCACAACGCATAGACAAAGTCACAGTTCAATTATAAATTCCTAAGTAAACATGCTTAACATTTTTGCATTTTCACTACGTTATTTTAAAATAAAGTCCCAAAACGGGTGATTTCGAACTGATATATATAATTTCCACTTTGGAATATTATCAAATTCCATATTATTTATATAGTTTTCTTTTTTAATTCTATATTGAAAATAGATAATGGGATTCTAAACTTATTTATTTGTGCCTTTCTAATTAATTACACAACTTCCCCAAAAAGAGTGATGTTTAGATTCAACCTAATCTACTTTTTTTTTAAATGACCGTGATGTCTAAATAAATGAAAACTTTTTTTCTAAAACCGACCGAATAATATAAAGAACTGTGGGCGTTGGTTCTTTAAATATATATGACACGCGTATTTATTAATATTCAATATTATTAATAAAAAACTTAGGAACTATATCCGTAGACGTACTTTTGCGAGTAGATTCGACCCATACAACTCGGGAAACAACTGGAAGATATGAACACGCTAGGTATATAAGAAAACCAGGCAAGGGTTTATTAATCTAGTTGATTAACATAATAATATGTTCAAACGTTGCATCCCACATTTTGATTGTTTCTGTGGCACTATTTTATTATTTTATTTCATTTTTTTTACCTACAATTACCCACCCGAAGTTCACTGACGGATAGCATATGAATATTGATAGATAGCCATTCTTCTTATCACACATAATAAATAACACAATATTAAAAAAAAATGTGGCCTCATCACTAGATCTCAGACAACCATAAGCTACGTAGTTAACTGTAATAAACACCTAATAGACAATATCAGAAAGACGAGACTCACTTCACAAGAAAAGCTAAAATGCTGTTTCATTTGATACCAAAATATATCGATCATATTGCTATACTTATAGCTTTCAGGTAGGTATATGCTGTATATGAATATGCATGCATTTGTAACTCCTATGTGTACTAGCATTTTTATGTTCTTCATAAAATTTTAATCAATTTTCTTAACATAAATGAACGTAGCTACGTGATCAGAATACGGTGTTTGACGAAAGAGAAAATTACCAATATTTTGTTGTTACATACCTATACATTATGCCGACTCTCTCAAGTGCCTATTTCAGCACGTCTATTACATACACGATACATGATATAATGAAATATGTACACTCAGGTACCGTTGACAATAATAAAATTGGCACTGAATATAGAAGAGTATTTCGTGCCTACTTAAATTTGCGAGTTCGAACTGATATCTAATTACTCTAATATCTACAAAATAAGGTGCGAACTGTTTATATGTGTATCTGACGATTTCATTTCAACGATGAAGCGTCCCAACGAACAAGTTGTTACGGTTAACTTCATAAAGCAATTTTTGTTCGCAGCAATATAAAAATCACGTTTAATTCGCACGCAAGGTAAGTTCTTTATCAACTCACGGCTCTCGTGTTTGATAACACCGCCTCTACTTCACCAATGTTGACATAATTTGCATGTCTATAGGAAGCTAAAGAATCGAGCGTGTTTCTTAAACAAAAGTGGTTTCAATTGAACTGTAACTATTATAAAATTCTACAAAGTGCAGCATACAAAATCAAACAACATCTACCTAAGTACTATATAATCAAATTAATTATATTGTCATATCAAAAATTATAAAATATTAAGATTTTAAATTAGCGTTATTTTGATAGAAAATATTTGTGTTACCTATGTTTTGGTACCTTAAATGCCATTGTATAATATGCTATGCTTTAATAAAAAAAAGAATTTAGCGAACTTACTAAATGAAACAAAATGAAGGAGGTATAATAATACTTAAAGCTACATAGTTTAATAAGCCCAACTTCACATATGATCATATCAAACTAGTATATATTCTTAATTATCCACAGGTATGCTAATAATAATGCCAAGCTGATCAAAACTGTGAACAGATGTACTTTAATTTCATAAAACCTGTGTTCTTTATTTTAAGTACCTATCATAAAACTAAATAGTTCCTTGCAATCTTTTGAGTATCTTCGACACTTAAAACTTACTTTCTTCTTAAATAAGTATAGGTATCAAGTAACTACTAAGTAATTATATTAATCCAATATTTATTTCGTATTGATGAAAACATTCGATTTTAATCTTAAAGAGTTAACTGAAAGTTAGATTTTGTTATTTTAATTGATTTTTTAAGTAAGTACTGAACCAGAATAAAACAGTCTCCTGTAATACCGGACATTGACCACGGTATAATAATGAACCGGTTATGTATAAAAAATAAACAACACAAACGGAAAGCGACCCATAAAAATGTAACTTGACAAATTACTTACGCGTTAACGGTCTCTTATTTGAGGTTAATTGTTAGGTATAATATCATTCATTGCTCCTTTAAAATTTTCCACTGACATAAAAAGCTCATTTTTCTTGAACTCTTATTCTAAATAACTCAATTTGAACTTTTGTTTAAATACATTTTAGTAATTATTTCCATTAGTAGATAATATTGTAATGTGTTGCGTATGTGAAATAATTTTGTTTCCTCAGAATATAAGCCATACAGAATATTTGCAATAATAAGTACAAGAAAAAAATTAAATACAAAAAAATATATTTATTAAAATATATAAATACAAAATGAATACTATCCGTATTTTATCAATAAAGCTATAGAATACTCAGTAAAGAAATCGGTCAAAAATTATGTGATTATATAACATGTTCTTATCAGAATATTTTAATATTAATCCAGTATTCAAACATTATTTAGAATTGGAGAAAAATAATTTTATTAAATAAAAATTAAATAAATAATAAAAATAAATCTTGAAATATGAAATATATACATACGAATATACAGTTCAAAGATAACAATGCGGCATTAAATTTACCGCCAGTCTGTATTAGTGCATAGAAATGAATTTATGAAACAATCAAATCAATCCTCGTTATTAGAAAATGTCAACATTTGTCTAAGCCGAATGTTCTAATTTTATGACGAATTGTGGTCTCCGCACTGTTACGTATTTTGAGAATTAGCTTTTATTATCGATGAGATGTTGCAATTCTAAAGTAAATTTTTTGTTTCCTTTATTTTTTGTTTCCTTTGTATTTTTTTTTTTCCAGTGAAAATCGCCCATAAAATATTTCTACAGCAGGCTGTAGAAATATTTTATGGGCGATTTTCACTGCCTTATCGGAGGTTTTCCATTATAAAAAGTTATCAAGATAACAAACAGTAAATAGTCAAGGTCTAGAGGGTACGGATATCGATATAATAGAAAAATTAATAGCAATGAACTGTTGTTGTAAAAAAGAGAAAACTAGAGAAAATTATTAGATCAATCTTTGTTGATTGATATTATGTCCTGAGAAGATTATTACCTTACCATAGTATTCATGGTACGAAGTTAAATAGAAAAATAATAATAATAAACAAGTTCTTTTTAGTATAATAATTAAATTGTATGTCGCATTGTCGACTTAGTATGGTAAGTATACTACTGTCTACTCTACATGTATTTCATTACATTCTTTAATGGATATTATGTGCTCGTAATTTAAATAAAACAGTACCTACTTACTCTTAGAATAGAAAGCAATACAAAATGTTATTAATATCTGAAACTGGAAATAAATTCCTTCCTAATCCACGTAATTTTCCATCGTAAATATTAATGCCGGCTTAGTTTAGAGTTAGAAAGTGGACAAAACTCCCCACAGACCTGACTAGTACCCACGATAGTTTCTTGAAATCTCACACTCACAGAGCGGATGTTTGGTACACTGTGAAAGGAGACAAAAACATTCCATACCACTGTGAAATATCTACTATTGTACAATTATGTTTTCGTATAAAATTATCAAAATATTTGTTACGATCCGTTTGACAGTTTATGACTAGCCAGTATTGGATGTTATTATTATAGAGGCTTTGTATAATTAGTACAAATAAATGTTTACGTGTCCTGGTTGTAATAAACATACAATATTTAGTATAATTCATATTATATACATATATATATTCATATATTATATACATATTACTATCTATATCTCTCCTCTATCTAGTATCTATAACACAAGCCCTTAATTATGCTTATTCAATCAAATTGAAACGTCTCGATTGTTTGTTCTCAGCTGTCAAAATGTATGGAAGTGACAGCAGCGCCTCTGTTGTATTGGAAACATTTTTTAATATATTTAACTATCAAAACTACGATCGCAAGTCCCGATACGATTGTCTTAAATATGCAAAGATTTGTCTGCTTTATAGATTTCGGTACAACAGTATATGTGAAAAAGATGTTACAATCAGAGACTAAATGAACCCGTTGTTTCTTCCTCGAGCATAAACAGAAGCAAAGGTAAAGCCCTTGTCCCAGATCCTTTGCCTTTCTTAGGTCCGTTTTCTAACTCTGCTTCAAAACCAACCTACTCCACGACATCACTTAAAGCACCTAGTAAAGTCGCAACAACTTTATCTCTGTTAGTCGTGTCGAACATGACCTTATTACTAAATAATTCAGGGTGCCAACGCAGTTTCGCTGTCGCCACCAATCTCAGTCTTATCTGATAGGGTCGGCTCCAGTTAACTCTAGCTCCCTTGGCGCATGTAACCCTTTCACCATAGCCCAGAACCTAATGTACAAAGAGACAAGAGCTCCTGTTCATGTTTTTTAATTAACATTTAAGTAGCTATTATTTAATTTCTTTAAGTAGCACTTCATCACGTTTGTATATTTACACACCGCAATCCTATTGTTGCAGTACAGTGACCAGTATATTCCCCGCAATAGATATTACGTTTCAATGGTGATGAAGCATGTGTTTAACGTTTATTAAAGGACAGGTATAGGTTGCGGTGGTTTAACTGGACATTTTCACTCCAAGAATAGCAATCATTTAGCATAATTTGAATATGTAACTCGAACTACAGGACAAGTTCATAACGGATGATTAACTGCGTGTTGTCCATAGTTAAGAATCCTTACAGGGAACTGCAAATTAAACAAATACTTGTTTCAAATAGGTATGAAGCAAGGCGCGGTATGTAGGTTCTGTCAGGAGTCAGACGAAACCGCAATGCACGTTCTCTGCTCCTGCGGTCCTTTAATGCTTATACGAAGCATTTACCTATGGAAGCACTTAGTGCATCCTGAGGAGGTGCTCAGTGATCAGGAGATCACTGCAAAAAGAATCTGGAATCAACGGGGCTAGGCAGTGAAATCTAAAGGGCTGTTCCACCAGTATTGATAAAAGATCAATACTGAAAATAGTTCTAATACTTTTCAAATATCAGATATGATACTTTAGAGTTTTAATACTTATTACGGAACTGTAAAGCCATCAAAAGCATTTTGAAGTAAAACCTGGCCCTGTGATCTTGTAAGGTAAGGGCTAACTATTTAAATACCATATCATTAGAATTAATTAGCGGCTTCAGAAAGTACTCTTTGACACGACGGGTACCTATCATCGTGAGGTTCTCCTTCCTCGCAAACCATTGTTACCGGTAGTTTATGTCGTATACCTACTTTTTTATACGAGAAAACAAGTGTATATACCTCGAACAAAGCTTATGCTATTGCTAATGCTGTTATAACTAGTAACCCTTTTTGGTAAAATCTGCTTCAAAATATTCCGTAGATTTTTTTATCAATATTAACTTAGAAATGTCCACTTTTAGACAAAGTCGAAGTGAACATCGATTTCCACAAGTACCAGTGGGTCTTTTGCTAAATCACGCGCACCCTTTGTTGGTCTAGTAGAAAACGGGACGAGATTTGGGAAATTTATATGGTTTCAACCTTAAATTTTAAGCCAATTGAATAAGAAATAAATAATTGATCGCTAATCGAATTGTCGTTATTCGAATACCCATCGGCCCCCTCATATCATACAAGCCTTATTAGATCTCCAAGAAGAAATGAAATCAATGTTACTGTTTCTTTTCATGACGGTTATAGTGATAAGCCCCTAATTCTTGTAGTGTTTTTGTCATGTTTATAAATAAACCAAAGGGACAAAGTTTTTAAATTTAATATTAAAATGTTTCATTGCTTCCTCATCATAGGTACACATGTAGATCACTTTAAAAATACAATCACGATAACGCAAAGTTGAAGAGAGAAACACTATTTAAGTTTTATTTGATTTACTATGTAGATAATGGCCTAAAGCGTAGGTTTTTCTTAGTATGTTATTTTTCATTGGCGTCATTTAAATATTCTATCGAAGTGTAGTTACATTTCTTTATTAATATATCTTTTTTTATATAAATACAGTTTCCTTCTTAATAATTTTTGTAGGTTATTATACATAGTAGGCAACTGAATACATAAGTAAGACTACATATTCCGTACGTCGTTCACGCAGCGACGTACGGAATATGTAGAGGGTAAGTCTAGTGGCATTGTTGACAACTGTATATTTACGAACTATTTTAGAGATCTCTCATATATAAATGTATGGCATGGAGTGAATAATATATTTGGAAATGTGTTATGCAGCTTTCGGTTTGTTCTTTGTAAACTAAAATGCGTATAAGATTGTATAAATAAGTGTATCTGAACTGTTATCCTATAGGTTTTCCCGTAAGCCACGTAAGAGCTTTCTTTTCGATAATTAATGCAATAATATTTGTTATTAGAAATTTCATTGTAAATAAAATTAACAAAGTGAAACTTAAGATCATTTGTACCTAAATGTAGCTAATAGTTTACTACCTAGTTAATTAATAGTTAATCAATCCATGAGATTACATTCATATATATATATACGAACATATGTGTGTGTGTGTGTGTGTGAATTCTTGAGCATAGTATTAAATAAAGCGCTAAGCTACAAAAAAATTAAAAATCAAAATGTGGTCTAAACTACTTATCTCAACATTCAAAAGGTCAAATAATATTGCGCCTATTAAAATGATGTAACTTTAAACTGGATTTTATTATTAATTTGATTTAAAAACAATTGTAAATATACATATGTTTATAATTCCTAAGGACAGTAATAAAATATAATATTTGTCACACTCACACCTATTATCTAGGCCAAAGTAGCAGCATTGTGCACATCATAACAATGTCTGCTCCAACCAGGATTCGAACCCAGGACCTCTGGCTAATTAGACAGGGGTTTAACCACTCGATTAGATGGTCGTCAAAATAATATTATTATACTATAAAAGGTACAATGAGACATATTTATACCACAGTAATAAGTATTTTTCAATATTCAACATGCATTCACGCAGCAATATAAACTTAAAATTCTTTGATCCATAATATATATATATATATATATATATATATATAATATACTCTCATATATAGAAACACTGAATACAGGGTTTTACGTACCTGCTAATAATTAAAGTAAAAGCTTGTACACTTACTTTGTTTTTACTTATTAACATAAGGCAGTAGATTTATATATCTGTAATGATGTGATAGCAGGTATTAAGATATTAGTGGTAAATTGGTTTAGATGGTAATCAATCCATGAGATTACATTCATAATTTCTACTGTACAATGTGATATATAGATCACCAGCTATCTTATACCTACCTACTTACATTGTGATTATTGTCATATGACACGGAACTTATTATGCATTATTAGGTATCTGTCACGAACATAGGTTTTTATTAATAATATATAGAGATGTAATACTATGGGGATGAGTCATTTAATGAATTTAATTAATAAATTATTAATGTACTAAATTGTTAATAATAAAGTATTAATGAACAGACGATAAAGTCATTCAGGTTGATCGGCAAGCTGTCATGTGTTAAGTACCCACGTGTAAAAAAAAATATACAATAAAGTTTCTGTTGTTTAATGTGTAAGGTTAATAAATAACTAAGTTAAAATATTTCAAATTTCTTAATATTTACTGTTTTTACTTTTTGAATATTTGGAACTTTTGAGATAAATAAAAGAAATGGAAGTACGCACCTAAAGCTTTTTCTCGTTTGCACCTATCTTGAAATATAATTATATGTTCTAAGATAATATTTTTTAGGCATATTAGAAAAAAATGAAGTTGTCGAAATATGTCCTGTTTTTCTTTTAATATTTTTATATAATATTATTGTGAATTTAAATTAAAATAGGTCCAAAACTTACCAAAAAGTTTAATAGTCACAATCGCCATTATCACGTAACTAGCAGTATATCCAGTAACTTAATATCATTTAATTTTTCTTTATTCCGTATCCGTTTTGTCACTTTAACGCGAGCATTTTACACGCGCATGGTTAAGTCTACGTGCGGAGAGATCACGTCCGTTTGAGAGTACTGTGAACTAACGAAGGCACGTTAGAGGGATCCGCGCGCGCGCAGCCTGCAGTCAGCGGACGTTCGGTGCGTCAACATTCGTAACGAATGTTTCTGAAGCATAGGTAGGGCTACCAGTCAAAACAAAAGGTACAGTGAAACGTCTTTTATTTATTTTGGATGTGGAATAAAATAAACAAAAATGTCTTTCTTAATTTCTAAAAATATATTAATAATAGGTACAAAACTAATATTTCATAAGATATCTAATAATCTATTTAAAGTAAATTATCTTTTCGCTCTGTTTTTGTTTTAATACATAGCTTATCTTGGGACTTCAAATCGTTTCTTAAACAAGGCCAAAGAGGTTCATTAATTTGTTTTTTAGAGTTTTCAAATTCCGAAACATGGATTGATAGGTGAAAAGAGCATGTTGGTAGTTCTAGTTCGAATTTTGAAATTACAATCAATACCGCACAAAGTCGCCAATGCTTTTAGGGTTGTATAAAATCTGAGGAGCATTTGTTGAAGCGCTGGTGAAGCAGGGAAACTTATTTTACATATTAATGAAAGACAATATCTTTGACAACTTGTGTTATCTCCTATGCTATAAACAAAACGTTTTGAGCATTTGGTAGGGCTTTTTCTTACAAGTCAGTCGCCATAACAATAATGTTAACAGTATTGTATACCGACAATTGGAGCCTCATTTGGGGCCTTCGACCTTATCATCACTTTCCATCAGGTTAGATCAAGGCTAAGAGCTACCCCGCTAAAGGATATAAAAACATCTTTGAATCAACACGTTTCTACCGTTGGTCCTTCAAACATTTTCAAGCTAGGTTTACAGTAACCACAATTAGCCCACCACCTTGCGAGCCGTTTGCTCGCATCCCACTCTTGTTGTAAAAAATAAAATTAAAAAAAGATTATCTTTGTTAGCCCTGCTAAAGAGGAATCTATTATCGCAGCACTTCCGCCTTAGAAATTGGAAAACAATTGTAATTGGCACCAAAACATACAGATTACACCGTTTCTAGATGTTACATACAATGGTAATGTTTAAATGATTTTCAGTGCATATGAACACGAAATGTAAAGTACTTACCCCTTTGGAACGTTTAATGAAGATAATGCAAATGTACATCATACAAAAAGGGGGTTATAATATTGACTGGTAGGTATCTGGGAACTCATTACTAAAGTAAAATTAAGTATAAGAAATAGTTTCTCAAAGTTGAGGAATCGCTGAAAGGCTGTTTATTGTCCGCTGATTTAAGGCATAATGTCACTGACCTTTTCTAATCAGAAGCACTAGTGCTGATCTACCTGTCTCCACATCAACTCAAGTGCTTAGAATTTAAGAACAAAGAGATTTTGTGGAATTCCTTAGCGGCACGCGTGTTCCCTGCTACACACAACATGAAGGAGCCCATCAATAGAAGCAAGTATAAATCATCCAATAATTAGAAGGATCCTTTGCATAACGGCCAAACTAAAAAAAATATCATTTTAAACTTCTTTGAGATTATAAAGGACCTATTTTGTGTTAAATAAATAAAGTAACTTATTTATGCTAACAGTCCTTCTCTGTTGTTTGATGAACAAGCTCTAACCTTTACATGTACCTACCAAATAATCCTCATCTAACAGTTAAGAAAAATATTGTAATATTTAGAATTAAGTATTTAATTTACTTTTGCAGTACAACTTTTCATAAAATGTTTCAAGACAACTCAATTATAAAACATACTAGGGAAATTAATTGAGTTTAATTATATACGATATGTTGAAAAGACCGACTCCTACAAATTTTAGTCATAGGTACAATGAATGCCGAACGTAGGTCAGTCCCGAAGATAATATGTATAATTAGTATTATAAATATTATCACAAAGATATTACTCCTTTCTTTGTCGCACAGCCAGAGCGTGGATTATTCCCACACGTATTCCCTCAATCCATATAATATGGGTACCTTCATGGTGTGATAAGGATATGAGCGGGCAAGGTGAAGATGGCTAAGGCAGTATGTCGCATGCTGCACTAGCTAACTACGTATATGTACTCCTACTATTGCTTACCATCGTATTTTATTAATTATCTTACGCCTGCCGCCATAATAGTTGCAACTATATTTATAGACAGCATTATAATTACGACGACGAAAAAATGAAAGGAAATAATCATTTATTAAGTGAACTATTTGAACCTATTACTTCTCATCCTCCGTTTTATATGTATTTAAATTTATTGAATTTAGAAGTTGATTTTTGAAAAATAATACCGATGTTTTGATTTGTGCAGGATTGGATAACGATATCACGAAAAGTTACGCTATTTCATGGATTTTACCGGTATTGTAAAAGTAACTATATTTTATTTATATCATCACTAAAAATAATGAAATAAATAACGATACCTATATATCGCTACAAGAATTTTCTGCTAACAGAGTTCTCTCGCGCCACCGCTACCGATTTTGCAAGGTTATGTCAAAAAAACACAGTTGTAAGTGATCAGAGTTTATGATTCTTATAATAAGGTATTAGAATTTATTTTAACCTGTCAAATATGCTCTAGTACACCGCCAGCCGCGCCGCACCGGTTTTTAATCTTTGGTATCAACTAAAGAATAAAGTTTACAATTGCATTATAAGTTCTAATTAAAAATAATCAGTATTAATATGATAACACAGTTTTTACATCATTAACAATTATATTTTGGTTGACTTTGGTTGGTGGTGAATTAATTAAGTATATTCGACAAAGAACCGTATCTTTCTTGTAAGTTTATTGCTTGACTTGGACTTTGACATTTGATTAGAAGTTTGATAGTTGGAGAATGTTAAAAACAGCTGATACTATTTTTCGTTTGTTTTAATTATTTATTTGAACGTTTTAATTTAGAACTTAATACGGAATTGCGAATTAAAAACTTTTTTATCCAGTAGTTTAGTTTTTTATTAATATTTAACTATATAATGGTATTTGGCAGACTTGCTCAGCTATCTTTTCGGAGATCCTTACATATTACTTCAAAATTAAACAGCAGCATGGTCACCGATGGAAACACAATCTTGGCTGAAAGCCTAAAAAAACAGGTAAGTAGTCTTATCGTTTTATATTAAATAAATTTAAACGTTAGTTTGTTTAAACTTACTTTTCTTATTTCTTAATCTTAATCCGAATCAAAACAGTTTTAAAAATAAGAAAATTGTCAGTATTATTTAAAAATATCTGATGAAGATATAGAAGGAAATATCAAATGAAAATGAAAAAATTAAATGAATATTGTATGTATATGTTATTTATGGTGTACAATAACACATTCTATCTATCTATCAAAGTGCAACCATGCTACAAGCTTATTTATTAGAACAGTGGGTTTATTTGGGGGGAAGACTTTATTTAGATTATTCTTTATTCTTACTTTATTTTTTGTTTTTAGGGTGTGGAATATGTATTTGGTATTGTTGGTATACCTGTTATTGAAACATCACTAGCCTTCCAAGCAGCAGGTTTAAAATATGTTGGAATGAGGAATGAACAAGCGGCATGTTATGCTGCTCAAGCCATTGGGTTTCTTACAGGTAAAATATTAGTTTAATAATTATTGTCCCTTGACAATCAAAATGTGTGTATCCTTATACAGATGGTAAAGTAATGTAGTAACTAGATTAATTAGCCAACTTTAGCTTAGTCTCTCATGAACTGTAAAGTATTGACATTGTAATTTTATAAAGTATATATTTTCATTTGTAATTTCTTACTTTCATGTTGGTAACCTATCTCTTTTTATTTCTTATCTTTACATGAATATACAAAAAAATATAATAAATTAACATTAAAAGACTTAATAACTGAATTTATTATAATTTTAAGTATTCTTTGATATCCATCCTTTCTGTCAGGCACTCACTGCTTAATGTCATAATATCCTAGACTTGTGTGATATCAAGTTATTAGAAGTGGGGGCACTTCTAATAACTTGATATCACATGTGGTGGTTGGTGGCTCTGTGTAAAATCAACAAAAATTGGGTGCCCATTTTTCGTTTTAATGATGTACCATCTCTTCGGATTGTACCCGCTTGTGTTCCATATTGTATATTGTATTACATTTTAACCAAATATGATTTCAAAAGTATTAGTTAATTGCAGTTTCAATTACCAGTTCAGCCAGAACACTTAATATGTTCAAAATAATAAATATAAATAATAACACCTATAATAGAAATTCATTTCTTCTCTCTTACTCATATAGCAGTTAAGTTAAAATTACATAGAGTAATATTTCTGTTTCTTTCTAAAAATTAAATATTTCTGCATCCTTAGGAAAACCAGGAGTTTGTCTAGCAGTGTCAGGCCCTGGTCTCCTACATTGCATTGGTGGAATGGCTAATGCTCAAGTGAACTGCTGGCCACTATTGGTTATTGCTGGTTCATGTCCAGAGGACCATGAGGGTATTGGCGGATTTCAGGAATGGCCTCAGGTATTCACAGGCACAGTTATGTCATCTTAATACCATACACACTCAAAACCAACATTCCTTAAAACAGCTATTAGAATATGGTAGGGACAAAGAAATAATTAACCTGCAAAGCCATACAATACAGACACAAGTAAATTTTAAGAGTAGAGTATATCGCAAGTTAACCGATCAAGGGCTTATTTTTTAGCACCGTCATGGGAGCAACCTAAAAATAGTTGAATATTATAATAAATTATCTTATCATTTTTATTACAAAACAGCATGATTTCTTCAACTCAAATACAAGAAATTTATGATATTATATCTATTCATCTGATAAACTGATAATATAGTTTACTATCCTTATGTGATTAAAATGTGACTTGACTACACAGCCCTACAAAAGTAAAAATTAATTTCTCTATAAATTCAACCAAAAACCTGCTGTATTCTTTATTTTGTCACTAAATTTGTTAACCTTAATGTCTGCAAATTAGGGTTTAGAATTAATTCATTATGGTTGCAAATATCAATAATAAAAATAAATTGGAGACTGGCCACCACCGAGCGCAATGCTCCGCTGGCCCTAAAATACGTTCGTCAGCAGTACGTTAAGCCTACGTGACTACGATTTGTTCCCCAGGCAACCGTGGCAATACGCCTCAAACTTTGTGCTCCCAGCCAACTCCGCAGTCCAATTAACTGGAGATCCTCCTGGTGGCCCTAAAAAGGCTTGGAGATATGGAGCTCGATTAGCCGACCACGAAACCACTACCGGTTCTATTCCGGTAGTTGTTTCGTGCCCGCCCAGGGTACGCCAGCTGGTGAACCGCCCATTACACTGAATGGGAAGGTCATCAAGTATATTAAGCGGCTCCACAGCCAGTACCCCAACCCTTGCTCTATCTGTTGTAAGACCATCATAGACCATTTACCGAAAAGTAGAGATTATTTTTTTGGTTAAAATTTAATTTTCGTAATTACATATAAAACATACATATAATATAAAAAATGTTTGTGATGGAAAACCACCATCATAATCAATTTTTAAATATGGTTAACGTCCATTACGCTTAACAAATTTTTTACTATACTAATTCAAGATTATTTGATAGGTAGATTCAAGCCGCATGTACTGCAAGTATGCGGCTCGTCCTCCGTCACCAAGGCTGATCCCGCTTCACGTTGAACGCGCAGTACGTCTTGCTGCAGCAGGTAGACCCGGTGTTTCATATCTGGATATGCCTGGTACATTACTTATGGTTAGTTTTTACATTTATAGCCTTAGTATAGAGATTTTATATAACACATATCCACAAATTAACCGAAGTCCCACGCCGACAAAGATTGACTTAAAGTCACTTTTTTATATTAAGACACTAAAATCCATTAACTCCTTCAATTGATTATTAATATAGGGTCATAGTACATACAATACTCAACAATCCTTTCTACTTTGATCTGTTATTATAGTTCATAACCTGAATGCTTTTAGGCTGTCCAAATTGTAATATAACAATCTGATGTAAGAACAGAAGATACCTAGAGCATCTCGTTGGAAATGTACTATACTATAATAAATAAATAAATATACTATACGTAAAATATACTATAAAAGATTTAGTAAGAAAGTGTTTAGCCTCAACTTTCTGACATGATTACTATATTCTCCAGGCAGAAGTAGATGAAGACAAAGTGCCATTGGACTTCTACAACGCTGACACAGTTAAACTAGCCCATCCAGACCCAGCGCTGGTCTCGCAAGCTGCAGATTTATTAGCAAAGGCTGAGCGTCCTCTTATCATTGTGGGAAAGGGTGCAGCATACGCGCGCGCTGAAGACGCAGTCATTAAGCTCGTGGAAACTACCAAGATTCCGTTCTTACCTACGCCCATGGGTAATTGTTTTTAAATTAAATAAAAGATAAGATTGTTAATTTACACAATCACATGTATAAAGGATAATTATTATAATACGCAGATAACAAAATATTATATCTATTCTAGATTATCTAATGTAGAAAAACGTGTTGCTGCTATTATTTTCGTTTTACAGTTACTATATGTTTTTATATACTTTTATTATATAAAAAATCCTAAAAAAATGTATTACATAAAACAGCAATGACAGACATAATCGTAGCTCTTTTCTAGCAAACCATGATTTTAAATCCACTATAATAGCACCTGGGCTACTAAATAATAAACACTTGAGTTCATTCCCAAGCAGATTGTTGAATTAAAGTGTGTATAAATTTATGATGTGTGTAGTTTTAACCTAATAAATACTATGGCTAAATAAAAAACTACTTACTATTAATATAATATATAATAATAGGTAAAGGTGTAGTAGCGGACGAATCACAGTTCTGTGTATCGACGGCACGTACTCAAGCATTGCTCAAAGCAGATGTGATCCTGCTACTAGGCGCTCGTCTCAACTGGATGCTGCATTTTGGACAGCAACCGCGATTTGCACCCGACGTTAAAATAATTCAGGTTAATTTCAAATATTATGCACTAGTTTCTAGCCAACCCTAGGCTATTTTATGCAGGAGTCTGTCCCTGTCAATTCAACTAGATTTATGCCAATAATCACGTTAAATAAGCTATGCGAATAATATTACTTTTTGAATTGGCTCTAATTTATTTGGTTTTTGGTTTAAAAATATGGTGAAGTAATTGTTATTTAACAATTTGTTAAAGAATTATTTAACAGTTTCATTGTATATGATTATTTTAGTATTAATAAAATTACCGAATTTAATTTACATAACTATGCATATAAGCAATTTTGTTTATGCATCTATAGGTAGCAACTTCTTAGAGCATGACGTATCATGTCAATAACTCAAACATATTTTGGTATAGATATCTAAAAACTTTTAGTTGCGAATATACTGTTGTTTCTGAAATATTTCTTTATTATCATATTTATTCATGAAGTAAAAAAGTTGTCAAATATCTATAGGTAAACACAGGAATCTGTCATCCACATTTATGTAACATTTCATTTCAATTTCATTAACCTCTACCTGGCTTTGTTATTGCTGCTGTATTAAAATATCTAAAGGCATTACTCACTATTATTTAGGAAGAATTAGCACACTGTTTCATGCAGTTCATTACTTTACTTACTTAGTTAGTTATTTATTCTATATCCTGATAACTCAGTTCCTAGAGTATTTATGATTGATTGGTTTATTTACTTATTATAATCCAATATTTTAAGGTGGATGTATGCCCTGAGGAGTTCCACAACAGCATCAAATCCGAAGTAGCAGTACATTCAGACGTGAAACCGTTCGTTGAGGCCCTCGCACAGTCCCTCGCCCAGAAGAAGTTCTCGTTACAAACAGCTGATAAGTGGTGGCAAGCATTGCAGGAGAAACAGAAAGCCAATGTAGCTTTTGTTGATGTAAGTCACATTACTACACAGATGAAGATATGAGACGTGACTTAGGACGTAAAGTTGAACTTTTATTTGTGATTTATGAGCAGACAATTTCAAATTGACATAGTAATAATGATTGCAGGCAGCAACATACAAAAATCCTTATTGAAATTTTGTAGTCGAAAAATCAACTCCTTCAGTGTTTTTGTAGCTAGCTAGATAATTTATTGAAATAACATACACTATAATTGTATCTATTATGTTCATTAAATTCATATAAAAATTTTAATGTACAGTATCAAACAAAAGGATTTACTGATTCAAAGCTTCCAAATATTTATGTATATTATATTTTATTTAGTAATATATTGTATATTGTAGTAATAAGGTTTTGTATGGTTTTATAAATATGTTATTGATACATCTCTTTAAGATTGACTGATAAATGTGTTACCCACTTAACAAAATATCCTATTTGGTAGTTTGGTGGTGTTATTATTTATAAAATGTTAAATGTCGAAGTCAAGAGATGTGGGAATATATAAGGTGTAATATGAGGCTTTTGCTCAAAATTATTTATTTATAATCTAAATATAGTTTTTTAAATTTATCAAATTATGATTGATTTTTTGTGAATGAATGCGTGTCGGCTAGTGTAAACAGAGCTCCCTATTGCAAAATTTGATAGTAAAACACCTCAATTATAGGCTCAAGCAAATGACAAAACCATACCACTGAACTACTATGCAGTCTTCAAAACAGTCCAGGCTAACATTCCTCGAGACTCCATCATAGTAAGCGAAGGAGCCAACACTATGGATATAGGTCGTGCCATTCTTCTAAACAACAAGCCTAGACATAGACTGGATGCGGGGACCTTCGGTACTATGGGGGTAAGTTACTTAATTTATTCAGCAAAAAGGAATCTTATAGCTTAAGGGTTCTGATTTAACTTAAAAATAACCATATATGTTGTATGGTTACTTTTTATGTCTTCATCTATGTGTATAATGATATACGGCCCGAAGGACAACCTTTCCTTCATTCCTCCCTACGGATTTTAAAGTTTAATATGGCACATAGCAAAATCTAATGACGCGAATAGTAAGTACCTATATTACTAACTACGTTACTATGTTTAGAGTTTTCTTAAAAATAAGATAATTTATTAAAAATTGATTACCAATTGAAACTTCGCTATGAAATCAGCTGTTTTTTGAATGTTTTATTCTTCTTAATATCTGAAATATAATTTTATTTGCATCTTCTTCTCTTATATAATATATAAAATATAGTTATTTGTTAGTCTCCCTAAAACTCGTAAACCGATTGAACTATTAATTAATTTATGGGTAGTTTAAAAATAAAAATCGTTGGATAAATCCTAAGGAAAAGCTAAATATATTTTTTTATTTTCTCCTTCTTTTTATCTTCTCATGACTATGGATATAGATGACATTTCTCATGACTATAGATGGCGCGATACAAAGTTCACAGGATTATTTTTATTCGTAGGTGTCATTTGTCTACCTTTTTACATTTTTCGCCTTATATCATATGTACAACTACTGGAACATAATCAGAATACCAAAGCACACACAAAACTCTGTAAAATTTTGTATTCCACGTTTTTCTCCTACAATCATTGACCTATGTATAGAATACAGTGTTAAATTAATAAAATAATACCTTCCTTAACAGTTCTAAGTTTCCCGGATAAATTCCTTGAACAGTATGGGCTAAAAATGTTGCTATACAAAATTTACGCAACCATTTCCAGGTTGGACCCGGATTTGCGATCGCGGCCGCTATGTGGTGCCGAGACCGCTTTCCCAATAAGCGCGTTATTTGCGTCGAAGGCGACTCGGCCTTTGGATTTTCAGGTACTTATTCAAGAATAGATCAAGCCATACAACGTCATGACTGAAAGTTCTATATGTATTGACGACTGTATATTTTTTGGCCGAGTCTTTACAGAAGCCAATGAAAGTAGCAATCGCCAACAAACCTGAAATAACACTTTTAAACAGTATCCATGCATGTTTATTTTTGTCACATTTTGTCAAATTGGAGAATTGATTTTGATTGAACCATGAGTCGTTAAAGTGAACTTTGTGACCAGTTAAAAACTAATCTTGAAATCTTTATTATTTTCGAAAATGTGATGTACCTACAAATCAGTACAATAGATATTATAACCTTTTGTACTACACCATACAAAAGGTTATAGTGATGATTTAATATTATTTAAGAGCGTTCGTTTGGTCGAGTTATCAGTACCCCTTGTCTAAAAAATGGAGATCCCGGGTTCGAATCTCGGTAGAGGTAGTTTTCTATGAAGAATTCGAATATTTGTTCATTATATATGCTTGTGTCATATTGATATATATATATATATATATATATCCTTGTTATTTAGTATTCATAACATATGGTCATAATGATGATTAATTTGGACCAGATAATAAAAATAATGTGTTTATTCTAAAAACTTATTCAAAGAATTGGTAAAACAATTTCTTATTTTTATTAGGAATGGAGATAGAAACTATGTACCGTTACAAGTTGCCCGTGATCATTGTGATTGTTAACAACAATGGAATCTACAGCGGCTTCGATAAGGAGACCATGCAGGAAATTCAATCAAGTGGCGACATAGCCCAAATGTAAGCATTGAAGTTCATTTAGATTAATCCTTTGTAATAAAAATCTTTATTAACTTAAATAAGGTAGATTTATCCGGAATAATCTTTTTATATGACAATGGTAGCAGCAAACTGTCATTAGGCCCATCAGATGGGAAACTGTTACCGTAGCCTATAGACGCTCGTAGCATCTTATACATTACCCACGCGTTACGTACCCTACTAAAACCAACAAAGGAGACATTTTGCTTCCAACACATTTTATTTTTCCCTGAAAGTTTATTATGTGTACAGTAATTATTTAATAATAAAAGTAATGCTTTCTCAATGAGCTCTGGCGACGTCAATCACAAGCTTAAAAACTCAGTCTTATTTTAGATAGTAGTTTTGTCACATCAAAGAATATACGACTAGAAATGCGAAGGGGAACCTTCTGTGTAAACATTGACAACCAATTCTTTGATATTTAATTCATTCAAATGAACTTATAATATGCAATTCTTTACTTCTTGTTTTTTATTTCAGTACTCCACCAACTTCACTGGGCTGTGAAGTCCGCTATGAGAAAATGATGGAGATGTTTGGTGAGACTGGCCACTTCTGCCGCACTGTGGAAGAGATTGAAGTAGCAATCAAGAAAGCTCTAGCTATCACAGACAGACCGAGTATCATCAACATTGCCATCAATCCACAGGCTAATCGGAAGCCACAGACATTCAATTGGCTAACCGAGTCTAAACTATAAATTGTAATATGAAATGCATTGAAAATTAATATTTGCAATATATCTTTTATATTTTAGTCAAAAAATAAAATAATTTGGTGCTACTATTAACTGCAATATTCGGTTTTTGTTAGTTTTTTATATATAACTTTATTTAATTACCAAAACATGGAAGAAGGTAATATAAGTACTACTTAAAAATCATTCCCATAAAATTATTTTATTGCTGATTTTTTTTGGTTTGGTGAATATTTATGCATATTATAGTATATAAAATCAGTGTAGAAATTATGTAAATAAAAGATAGTAATGTAATGATATTGTCTGTATTTGAGTCATTATCACATCACAATCTGTGTATATAGTGAACTTAAAAATAATATATTTAATACATTTATATTAAAAACTAAATCCCTGTATTTTGTTTTAACCTGCTGAAAGCAAATTAACCTGCTAGTGTGTGAAATTGTTGTCCAAAGCAACTGAATATGAGCAGTATGATATTCTTCACATTTTGCTTAGGCAGCCGATCAAGAAATTTTCTATCACAGTTTGTGCTGAAACAAAATATATATTTAATTAAATTATTATAGGGATGTTAACTACAAATATTTTTGGTTTATCTTCTTTTCGACAATTTTTCTAAAGTTTTGTGAGGAATATTTCGTTCTTCAATATAAAACAATTTGTTGAAAATATATATACTATTTTAACCAGAATGCATTGCATTATGTCAACTGTTAACACAAATTTCAATCATTAATATTGTCTATGTGCCCATACATTTTGGGAGCCCCCAAGGAGTATTTTCATGGATTTTTTTTTAGGTGACTTACGGCAGTTCCTGAATTATATTGTCTTAAATATACTGTTGCTTCCGCAAAAAAGTGGCATACATTTTATTTATGAAAAAAAAATTGTTTTCAAATACCCTATTATTTAAGAGATGTTCATAATACATAAAGATATAAGATTTTTACATTAAACTGCCTAAATAAGCATAATTCTTACATTAATACATTCAGCTCTGCTGAAATAACAAAACACAAGCTTCATGTAAAGGACAATCAAATTATAAAGGAAAATAAAAGTTAAAAATTATTATGTAAAAAATACTAAGGTGCTAACATGCACAATGATTTTTTGTTATTTGTTTACTGTAGAGCAGAATAACAGATTGATTTACTTCATATGATATTATTTATATCGGATATGCCCACCAAATGAGTTATTATAATAATTTATTATTTACCAAATAAATAAGACAATTAATTACCCAGTTTACAATTATTTGTAGTAGTCAGTGTGTAAGCATCTTGTTCGTAGTCATTGGTGAGTGTTAGATCTGCACCGCGTAACAGAAGTTCATTACAAGTGTAAGGGAAATCAGCTGCTGCTGCATACATGAGTGCAGTGCTGCCAGACTGCAAAAGATAATATAAATAGTTTAAAATTATACTTCTGAACAGAAAGGAAAAAGAACATCATCTGAAAAAGCTAACACCAAATAAACTGTATAGATAAGTGGGAACATACATCATCTTGTATGTCAGCATCAGCTCCTTCATTCAACAGAAATTTAACAACTTCATGGTGCCCACCAGCAGCAGCCAGATGTAAGGCTGTCTCACCTTCAGGACCTCGCATGTTCACACTGGCACCACTCCTAGAAAATAAATAGAATTATATTTGTTTTTGATGAGATTAAATTAACTTATTGTTGAATCACCACTATGCCTTCAGAATTATTCATATAGAATTATAGATATATTTAATATATCAAGTTAAAAACACATTGACATAATTTTAATACAACTATAACCATATTCATTCATGTTCAGTTTATTTTAAGCTATTGGAAATCATTTCATTTGTCAACAATTCATCACATAATTATATGAGACTAGAGGATAATGTGATACATTATTTCAAATAAAAGTAAAACTTTCAGTAACTAATAAGAACTCTGTCAAGAAAATATTAAAAATATTTTCAATGTTCATATACTTAATTTTTATTTTTATTTCTTATTTAATTATATTTACAAAGAATTATAACAAATTATACTTAGTATTTATGATTGTTTAAACACAATTAAAATAATATAAAATACATAAGCAAAAAAATTATCTTTAAGGTAATTTTTACCACAAAACCTAATAAAGTGTTATCATTGAACAAAGGGTTAAAGCTTACTGTTACATACCATACAAGGTCCTGACAGCTATTCAGTTGACCATAGCTGGCGGCCCAGTGGAGAGCCGTGAGGCCATGCTCGTCGGTGATATCGACATACTGCTCCAGTTTCAGCTCGTCACAAGATATTTCTCCTCGCCCAGCCTTCGCGTGTAGGCTGCAATCTGGCTGGGGCAATTCGGGGACGCGCGCCTGCGTGTTACCTGCGAGAGCGACCTTGATTACTAGACTGAAACCCGCCAAAGACATTTGTAGGTAATCGATATAACTCTTTCCCCAAGATTATTATTTTTATCTTACCTCTTTGTAAATTAGTCAAAGCAGTACATTGAACAGATTTATACGGCGTAAATGCACTTTTGCGAATCCCATTCAAATTAGGCGCCCATCTCTGGTATCCACCGCTGCCACTTTTACTGCTATCTTGACTTGCAGAATCAAACTCATATTTATAGCTGTCCAAGTTCTCGTTCTTTTCCTGTTTTATATCAAAATTTTTATCTTCATGTTTGACAGACACAGCTTCTTCCATTTTCACGTCTTGACATCAAGTTGACAGTGTTGACACTGACGTTTTGAACTTGTGTCGCCATTAAATAAAAGTATAGAGAACTAGTACTAAATTGCATTGTAAACTTATCATACTTAAGAAAACTGACTATATTAAAAATAAAACATTTGTAAATTCCTTTCTTTTTAAAAAGAATAACAATGTCTTAATAGGTATTAACAATTAGAAATGAGATCATTACTAATTCATAAAAGTTCTTCCCCTTAAGCTTCTGGCAGAACTTTTTTAATAACGCGAACTCATTAAAGATTTTTTATAGTATGATAGAGCAGCCATTTTATTTATTTATAATTCTGTAGTAAAATATGAGTTTGTAAATAATGGACATATATTTTTATGAAGGCTGAACTATCATTCGAAACTGCAGTGGACGGAGATGAAATTTTATTTTTATGGTATTACATAAATTAAGAATCTTTTGCATAATTAAATCAACTCCTTTTCTTTGGTGGTTTTTAGTACAGACCATTTTTTAAAGTTCTCACTATTGCAGGAAACACTAGAGGAACCATACAGCCATTACTTGTTTATTTATATTGTTATTTCTGGCTTCGGGATACCGATGTAATTATTCTATTTATCTAACGGAGTGATTGACGACTAATGGCAATCATCGCCATTTTATTTTATCTGCCACTAAATTAAAGATAATGTTAAAAAATACCTACAAATACAAGACAAGTCTCACGTGAGTTATCAATCAAAACTGATTTTTGTATTCTATGGAATACAGAGTAATAGTTTAATTTCATGAAAAAAAGGATCGTGTATTATGTATTGCACGATATAATGATCTTTTTTGGCATGAAGCTAAACTCTTCACATCAAAAATTCACTTAAACACAATATACGAAATAAAATATAAAGCACTCAACCCATTCCGCTATTCCAGGCCAAAAACTCCCATACCCATAGACATTATACAAATACCAAGCCGAAACTCATAGAGTAGAAAAGCCTTAAAAATATACCCATAGACAATTTCATTTACAAATTCAAATATTTTGATTGACAAAAATAAATTAAAACATTTCTATTTACATTTTTTGTTACTTTTAGATTCTTCGTTAATATAAGCTTCAATTATAATGTCAGCAGTAGGACAAATCACTCTCCAACAAGATTTGCAGAACGAACTAACAACTGCTAATCAGCTCTTACGCCTGATGTATGTTAACAGTTAACAGTTTAAAATTGTTATTTATAAAATATTATGTTTAAATGTAACAGCTTGCGGTATTTAGCTACAGCACACTGAAGTAAATAGTACGTATTGTAATTTGTGCCTTTTATATTTTCCAGCTCAATTGAATTACAACAAATTAAAAATTTTACAAACACCGGTGGTGAATTTGAAGCTATCATTAAAGAGGTATGCACTTTTTGATTTGCTAGGAAAGCTATTATTATAGTGATTTTATCTATGACCACCATACATAGCCATCAATGTAAATATTTATTTACATTTATTTATACTTACAGAATGCATCACTTCTAACAACTATCGCAAACATACAACATTTAAATATAGAAAACTTACCACCAATGGAGAGGAAGCAAATCGATATGAGCCATCAAACAAATCCAAATATGTCATATGAGCAACATGATTCGTTTAGAAATGCATCTGATATAGATGAAACTCAGTGAGACTGACTATGCATGAAGTAGTGATTAAGTAAAGCATAATTTGTTAGATTATAGTATTTTTGTCCATTTCCAGTAAGAACAACTTATTCAAAGTAAGGTTACATTACCTTTATATTATAATATTAAGGTCATAAGTAACTAAACCATAATTATCACAGATACGCACATACCACCTACTGACATTAAAATTTAAAATGAATATAATAAATAGATATGGTGTTGTTTCATATTGAAAATTATTGTCAATTGAATTTTTAATGTCTATCATAAACAGTTGTGAATTGCTTGGAGATCTGTATTATTTAAAATATAGGTCATAAATTATTTAACTAAGTCTTATTTCAAATATTGCTGCTAGTTTTTTGTTATGAATATTTCTCCATTGTATATTATACATAGCACAATCTTATTGTGAAAGTTAGAAAACCAGAACTACTGTCTCCTAAATTTTGACAAATTTGAGGTACTATACAAGTCTTTAGTTTTCTTGTTTTTTCTATTTGAGTAAAATAACTAATGAAAAAATGGAGTGAAACAAAAGAAATAGAAACTTACCACTCAAAATTGTAAAAAAAGTTTTGAATAAAACTAAAAACTAACTTCAAAACAAAGAAAGGTAAAAATATTTGTGGCGGTCCCTTGGA
Organism: Acentria ephemerella; assembly: GCA_943193645.1. Lineage (NCBI taxonomy): Eukaryota > Metazoa > Arthropoda > Insecta > Lepidoptera > Crambidae > Acentria > Acentria ephemerella. Next base: position 5,842,350 of record OW971891.1, read on the forward strand.
GTTCTGCTTAACCCTATTAATTCCAGAGATTCTTTGGGCAGTGATATGTTATACCTACTCTGAGTGCACTATGGGTTTCTTCTGACTTCTAACAGAACCTACACACCACATCCTGCTACATACCCATTTGAAAAGTTCGTTTGTGGTTCTGTTTTTCTTCAAATTATTTGGTAATTAGCAAAAAAAATTATTTAATTTTACGGAAAATTACATTAAAAATAAACAGATAATTACTTTTGTACATAAAGTTTGTTTTATTTTATCAAACACATTTCTTATTTAACATCACATGTAAGTAAATGGTAAACATTTACTACAATAATAATAGGATGATAGGAGGCACATCCACTTAAATTTAAAAAAGTGTATAAATATAATCATAATGTGAACATAATTCATTTACTATAAATTAGGCTTCTTATTTAGTTAATATATGTTATAAATAATTATTTTATTATAATATGTATTTCATAACGGAATTGTAACATCTTACGTTGTTTTTGTTATTGATAATTAATATTATATAAATCTAATCTTTCACTTGATTTTTTGGTTTTATTGCATATTTAACTTCAAAAAATGCCTGAGACACCATTATATTGAGGATTTCAAATTTCAATTCGATTACTTTTATTGAAAACATACCAGCTGCATTTCTAATAAAGTGCTATTGGAGATTCTATTTATTATTAAATTTATTAGTCGCAATGTTTTTCTTAAGCCATGGTAACAGCTTACAGACTAGAATATTACAATTCAAACTTAATACTATTTTGTTAATTTTGAAACAAGGCAGCCTTTTCTTTGAATTTTAGTTTTCGCAGTGCTTTTTCTTCGGCGTCTCGGCGCTTCTCTTCTTGCTCTTGTATAATTTCGTTATGGAATTTGTTTGATTTTGCTAGCTCCTCTATTTTGGCCTCGAAAAAATTTTTGGCACCGTTCACGCCTACTTGGTCCACATTGATTTCTGTTAACCTCGCGAGTGCTTCTAATCCGGAGTCTGATTCAAGTTCGCCAGCGCGTGCTTTCCTAGAAGTAGTAATAAAAATTTTATTAATTTGTGTAAGAAATTAGACAATATCTGGTACATTAATTAATCTGTTATTCACACTAATCATTTGCCCCAGAATATGGAGGAAAAATTTAAATACGAATATGGTTAATGCGATTTCCTCAATGACTAGTGCGCTTCATTACATTTACATTTAAGAAAATATTTGTGTATATTTTGTGTGTGACATGTTTTTATGGTTTGTTCAGTTTTATAAATAGATATTACAATAATTAGTCAAATGAAGCCCTTTGAAATAAATAAATAAATAATATTTAATGTACTTTTACTGCCTCAAAAATACCACACAGAGACGGCAGTCTTGTCGAGTGATCAGAACTACTGTCTACTAAGCCAGAGGTCTCGGGTTCGAATGCCGGTATGGGCAGATATTTGTATGATGAGTACGAATTTTGGGTAACGAGTCATGGATGTATGTTTATAAAGTTTATGTATATTTTTTTATTATTATATTTATCCATTTTAGCCAAATTAAGCATAAGCATTAAGATCTTGTATTATGGATGACAGATAACTTATCGAGATTATCAAGATTTCTAACCGACGCCTTTGCCTTATATACTGGATTGAAAAAAACTATATTGGAACAGTATATTTAGCCTGACCACTCGATGTACCTTCCACTAAATACCCTAGTATTGCTGGCATCCCATAGAAAATAGTTTTTCCCGCTGCAGATATCAGTAATTTATTGTTTATTTATTTTTGATTTGGCTATATTTATGTTTAATATTATTTGTTTTATAGCATCGTTAAAATGATATTTTGCTAAGTATGTAAATAGCCAGTCTTCGTATTCCCATCAAACTAAAACAAGCTTATTATCTATATAATATGATCGTTTTTGTATAATCGCATTTATAATATTATATTTAATTTCATCTACAGCCGGATTGACCGTCTAATTGGTATGGTCTATTGGTCTATTGGTTGTCCGTCTTTTCTTATTAACAGTGATTATTATCGATCCGTTACGTGCGGATTCGCATCCACAAATAAATTTACCCATTTTTATAACCGTCATTTATGCAGAGCTCTAAGTGAAAATTTTCGAACCATAGATCTATGCTTGCTTCCCAGAGCAGGGATATTAATTCTCCAGAAAATGCGTATTTAAGCAACTGACAATAAAATTTCCGAAATAAATAATATTCCTAAGTTAGTAATCATGTTGAGTTTTCTTTACCTGTAAATTAACAGGAATTCCCTAAAGCTTATTTTATTATCGCCGTCTTCGTCCACTTCAGCTATCATAGCCTTAAGGCCGAGGTGAGTCTGCGGAGCCCCCAAACGCTCCATCATTCGCTTCACCTCGGTCAAGTCGAGAAAACCATCACGACCCTCGTCGAACCTAGTGACAAACAAAAAAATATCAGACCTAATTTCCTTTAGTTTCCAGACTAAAAGTAAAAGATTCAGAGTTACAATTAACTAGAAATTATATAAGTATCAACTTTACTAATTTTGCTAAATTATTTTACTTAGAGCTTCTTCAATACTCAGATAACTTTTAACAAAAGGATATATCTTTGACAAGTTGACAAATTTTCCATCTAAAATATATCAAAACTATTCGCTTGATAATTGTTATCTGACTATTGAAAAATCGTTCCTTAAGTATTCGAACGAATTAATGAATTTTTACAAAGAAATTTAAAATTATGTCAAAACTTATACACTTGATGCCTGATGACATCAAAAATCATTAAAGACCATCAATTATCATATTTGGAATGACAGAACTCTTCCAAGGTTCAAGACATATCACCATTACCACTTCATTTTTCGTCAATGTAACCTCTGTTCTATCTTTGAATTTAAATACTTACCTATCTTACTATAACAAAGACAAACAATGATTTGTATACTTAACACTATCTTTATAAATAATACTTAAAAATCTACTAGTAACATTTAAGTAGAGTTAGGTAGGTACAGCGACAACATTACCAAAGCTCGCTATGGACAGAAGGACCGTTGTCCGTTACGCGTTATGAATGTGCTTTGTTTGATTCTTTATTGTGAATACTAATTACTTAAACTATTTTTTTAAATGCTACTTTCTCTTGTTATTTAGTAATTATCATCATTAGGTATTCTTCAATAAATAGACACTTATCTCTACCATTGAAGAAGAAAGAAGTACCTACAGATACAATAATACAATGCTGTAATCATGAAAATAGCTCGATGTTTCGAAATTCTTTCATCTTTTAGAAAGTTTACAAACTAATTATACTCCGGCTCATTGTGCTATTCTTTACTTTGAAATGTTCTGTTCATTAGGAAGCTACTAGGTATCTTCCCGTATTCTGACATTCGTATGTTTATAAAAACGTTGATGGAAAAAGCCCAAATTCATTATTTTAATATTTAATGCTTTTAAGAAGAATAAGATTATTATATCCCTACCATTTGATATGGGAGTTTATATTACAATGTAAGGTATTGTATTCCTCTGTCAACAGGTTATGTCGTAGATCATGTATCCTACAGAGTTATTTTTTGAGTTTGAATACCGTAACGCACAGACATAGAACACTTATGTATCCATTTACCTTCTTTGATTACACTCTGTACTATTTACACGATGTCTTTCTACTAATAAAATACCAAATAATATCAAAGTAACCATGTTATAATATTTACGGCTTGCACGTGGAATAAAATAAATTCGTCATGAGTATCTATAGAAGAAACGCTGTTTAATACCCAAATAAATTTATTGCTTTTGGATTTTGTTTCATCTCCTTTGACCGAACCATTTTTTCGCATAATCAATCGATCACTATTTATAATGGATTGCGAATCACCACAAGCCACCCCAGTTTCCGATTTCAAAATGAACGAGGATCATCATTAGGAAATATATTATATGTTCACTCCGAAATAATTATTTTATTAGGAATAATAATTCGTCCTTGCCATCCAAGTATATATGTATTCTGAATTGTCATTTTCTTCTTTACTTGACTCATAATAAGTCCGAGTCTCCTCCCAAAATCTTTGTATAGTAATTATATGATTGATTTTAAGATAATATAGTATGTAATGTATTTAAAATTTAGGTCTTGTATTCCGTACTAACTGTGACGAAAATTTATGACAGACAACATTCGGTAACAACGAATTGCCTTCTAATTATAGGATCAAACAATACAGTTTGAATACATTATTAGTGAAGGCATTGTTCGACCCTGAGTACAATATTTATTTTAAAACTATTTTTACAAATTTAATTACAATAACTTCTATGCTAACATCGATCGCAACGTATGCATGATCTTCATAAAGGAACATGGACACCGTACCCCTAGTGGAAGTTTCGATCGTGTTTGTGTTCTGCTGTCAAATCTATGTAAGTACCAAAAATTCCGATATTTCATATGAGGGTCACACGTATAACCGTTACAAATGCCGCACCCGCTTAGTATCAATATAGACCATTTCGTGTTTTATTTCTTTTCGCTCATCCAGGACGTGGAATTCTTTACTGGAATACCTTTAAACAACTTTGGTCTAAAGTTTATGATATTGAATGAGTATGGTTTCTTAAACTAAAAGAAAAAATAAGAGGCGATACATCAAAACCTAAAAAAGGGATAATATAGTATAGCTATTTCTTATAATTGGCTGAGCTTTTTCTATATAAGACATTTATTTTGACGATTCGAAATATTTCTATATGCTTAAATTTTTATTAAAATGCGAAACAATCGTTACGGAATGGAGTCATATGAAATGCACTCTAACTATAGCCAGGTCGTTTCAAGGTAAGGCCGAATAAGCCTGTTGACAAGACTTGCGCTTACTAACAGAAGTCTATTCATTAGATGCATTAGGTACGTAGCACAATAAGTAAATAGGTTTACATAACAATGTAACGATCAAACTTTACTAAGTTCTAATTGCCGATATTTACATTTACTATGTTATATTATTTATGAGAAACAGATAGATGATTCTCCTGATAGTATGCGGTTGCCTGGTAGGTAACCATCACCTAGATAATAGATGTCGTTTCTAACTTCATGATATGATTATATTTCATATGATCAAACGATGCCATATCATCAAACGTAGACTTAACGATTTGGTCAGTTTAAGCTTGAAATTATATGAAATAAACCAATTAAGAAATGGTCACGACTTATACACAGAAGTTAATATTACAGCTTCCGTAGCACGAGGAACTTAAGAAAGCTATTATAAATAAACATTACATCCAATATTCATCTCAAGTTAAGACTTCCATAATTGCGCTTGTGGACAAAACTATAATATAAATCATGTTATTCACGCCGGCGTCACAATGTGTTGGTATGGAGACAAATAGCCGTAGTAAATTTTATGAATACGACAGCAACACCTATATTGCGAAGTATTGGAAACAACTTTTTATATTAATTATTAACAACTTTATTTATTTTATATTAATTATTAAACTTGTAAGAAAAGATCTTTGGCTGTACTATTTTTATCTGGCTGGTTTTCATAACATTAAAAAGGTTACTTTTCAAAAAAATACAGTAAAATTTGGTTTCCCACTATTTTTCATTTGTTTTCCTTTCTCTCAAAATAATGAAGAAATTAGATTTTATCACAAAAAAGGAAAAACAGTTTTGACCCATTTGAAAAAACCTGGTTACACAAAAAAGCTATTTATTTGGGTGCTACACGAGCTCACTGAAAGAAACCTAATAAACCGTGAACTCATTTGCGATTCTTTATTGAGACGTAATGAAACCGAACCGTATTTGAAGAGATTGATAATTGGTGATGAAAATTGGATCACGTATGACAAGAACGTTCGAAAAAGGTCGTGATCAAAAGTCGGTCAGGCTTCACAGACTGGCAAAACCTGGGTTACCTCGCAATATAGTGAAGTTGTGTCTATGGTGGGATTGGAAGGGCATTGTTCATTATGAGCTTTTGCCGCTTCCGCTGCCAAGAACTGATGAGATTAAAGCAAGAAGTTGAGAGAGAGCGGCCGAAATTGATTAATAGAAAGGGTGTAATCATTTATCACGATAACGCTAGATCACATACATCTTTATCCACTCAACAAAAATTAAGAAAATTTGGCTGGGAGGTGTTCACACTATTTCAACAGCCATTTTGTTCGTAGATTTTCTGCCATCTTGTAGGTAGAGACAAGATCCCGTTGCTGTAGAAATTTTGAGACTTCTAATCAAAAAAAGCAACAAGTAGTTTTGGCAGTCCTCTCTTGTTAACCTGACACTGCCTAAAGAGTTCTGAATATACTGAAACAGGTGGAAATCTGAAGGTACACTATATACTATATAGTGTAATTTAATGTAAATTAACCTTGAAAAAAATGTCTTGAAATTTCATATAAAATGCGAAGAAACTTTTTCCCCAACCTATTATGTACATTTGTCAGCTGAACGGTAGTACGATGGAAATGACTCGACATGATTCGGGCTTGCTCTTCGGGTAAAGTATTACCTACACTAATAAAAAGATGCGATAGTTCCGCCACATGAGTAAAAAAAATTAAGGAGTTATACTAAAGATAAATATAACAGGTATTTCAGTTTAATGATGTTTTGACTACACCTTTCTTCAGTATAGTTGCAACCCTTTCATTCACCACTTTTAGAATATTTTTGCTGCTGTTCAATACTTTATTGGTAAAATTATATTATTGGTAAAAGCAATTCTAATTCTTTTTCAATAATAAGGAAGGTATTCAAACATATCTAATGCAAATAACCGAAACATCTATCTACAATAAACTTATAACACAGTTTCAACAATATATTGACTAACTTTGTTTTTTGAAAGTGTTTATTTCATTAGCGGATAGTTTACAACTATGTTGAAATTAAATAAGAGCCTTTATAACATTCCCAAGCTACTCGTAATCAAATTACGTATGTAAATAACGTGCGTGTGAACGTAGATATTAAACAGACAACTTAACCGGGAAACGAACTAACTCACGACTTATTTAAAAACAACTGTTATCTACTTAGATCACGCGATACAAAACGATATTGAATTTTTTGTCTAGGTATGTGTTGCGTAAATTATCAATTCTTGTAAATGCATTTAGTGCGATGTATATTACATGCTCAATAGTACATATAGTTTGTATATTACATTAAAACGGCTTAAACTTTTTATAATTTCTTCTCTAAATTAAAAAACTTATCGACCTATAGTCTATTGATAATATTCACCGATTTTATATAAATAAATATTATTTTTTATATTATGCAATTCACTTCTGTCGTATAACTATGGTAATTACATTTTTTCTCGAGGAGGAATCCGTTTACGGACGTACCCGCACTGGCTAAACGGCAGGCGTGTGTTGAACTCACCTAGTGCCTGATCAAAGTGGCACTGGGAATACCCACTTAAACTCCGCGGTAATTCTATTGTCCATCGTGTGGGTGACCTGGGTTCTGCCGAAGCAATTCACCAGGTCATCCGTAGATAATGTTAATTACCTACATAATTACATAAAATTTTATGATAACAAAAGTGTAAAATTAAAAACTCATTTTATGGGTGTATTTCAGTTCGTGTATGTATGAATTGAAGAATTGAATAATAATCGAAATTAATTTATAACCAAAGCAATGCCGTAGATCCTTTGCGATGACGACATAGAAATGTAAAATGTCCGAAACTAAGTAATTATTACAAAGTGGTGGTAATACTAATGGTATAAAATAACCGAAAAATATGCACTGCTCCGTTATTTTATAATGATCATATACGGACAGAATCACTGATTTTTGACGGTAGAGAAAATGACAGCAAATAAATAGATAACATTTAGAGCTATCACGCAACAAACTACCAAAACTAATAAAAATGACCAAACCCTTAATGACCAAACCTTTAAGACAATATCACAATAATTTCTTACTAAACCATCGATGAACGAAAATTAATTGGCTTGATTTTGAACCTTTGCTTTTCAATCATAAAAATATTGTCTATTATTACTCCAACATCCTAACGAAAATAATGCGGTCTTTGCGGGGGGCTCTCATAAAGCGGCTGTTGGAATTGTAAACTTCTCACACAGGGATTTTATAAAATATCAACTTTGTTTTGCGTAGAATATTTGATTATATGTCAAAGGAACTTGTTGACGTGGTGGTTCGAGAGCTCTGTTGAGTTTTATTATATTTACGACCATTATTAGACTTTTGAGGCCAAATTTGGTACCAATTGATTCTAATTAACGCCCGAAAATAATGTAATAGGAAGCTATGTCTTGTAAAAACGAACAAAATAGGTCGGTGTACCTAAAATGGTTTCGCCTCGTTCTAAAAATCCAATGTAGGTTGGCAATTAAATTATGAATTGAGCCAATTTATGTCAATTGTTGTTTATGTTTGGGATTTAGACTAGTGTTATCAATAAAAAATATATCTAATTTACAAATAAATTTATTTTGCACGTTTGCCCATTTGAATTCTTTAAATTATATTATGGCATACTTTGACCTACTTTTGATACAGTTGCTTAGAAGTCTTTTAAGCAACTGTATAAAAAGTAGGTCAAAGTCAGATATGAAGATTACTGAATCAATACGTATCTTTCTATGGATAATAGGATCCATTTTAAGGTTTTAATATATTGTAATTCAATACTATTTATGGCTAGCTACCCAGCCATTAAAATTATTCGATCCTTACCCATGATATTGGCAATGATATGAGGCCTTTTCAAGGATGAGCTCCTTGAAAAATTTGCGCAATGGGGATTTCCAGAAGGTAGTAGTATTCTTGGTCATTCATTTACTGTATTTTAAGACCACATCTCTTAATGAAATTCTCATTAAAATAAACTGTATAATTTCTATTACAGAATGCGATTCCTAAAAATACAAACGATAATTGAACGCGCACGTTTGTAATATAAATTTAGTAGCGAACAGAACGATGCGTTTTGTGTATTTAATTATTCATTTTGACTATTTCTTGTTAATAATAATTTAGTAAATAGTAAAAGTGGTTTATTAATAGTGTTGTTTATTTTAAGGCCACCTTTACTTATTGTGGTAGGTATACTTTGCAGCAATAGCATTCATGGCCGAAAAGTACACCATCCACAACGAAATACTGCAGTGAGTAATATTGTAACCGCAGAGAATGGATAGCTGGTATATAAAAGTACCTACGTGTGATCTAGGTATTACATTGTGTCATAATGTCAGTTTTGCAACGCGGTTCTGCATTGTATGGCTAAGTACTAGGTAGACTATAATAGAAGTTTTCCCAGCCGTAAATAAACTCTGAGTATTGTTTACTTTCAATAATTCTATTTATCAGGTTGGTTATTGGTGTGGTAATCATATATTGTTAACAATATTTGACGATGTAGATATCCAGCCAAATATTCCTATTTAAATATTTAACACATAGTCACTACCAAGTGTCACCGAAAAAAGAACCACAGAAGAGCTTTTTATTAACATATATTTAGATATTATTCTTTATATATGTACCGTAAATAAAATGATTAAAATTCATTTAGTTTACTAATTCATTATTTTGTTTAGAAAATAATGAATTTCAAAATGGTTTAAATTAAAACGAAAACAAAATGTGGTCAAAATTAATTCTGTTTTTGATGTGTAATAGATAATGTAAGACAGAGACATTTTGGATGCATACATTAGTATGCAAGGTAGGACTTAGCTTCATAGGAATCACATCTAGCTAACCGATACAGTGATAGTGAGAGTCCTGATACCTAGGTGACAATAATATAATACTCCGTCATTGTTTATGAGACGGAATTCATACACCAACAGTAGATAAACATATGCTTAAAGGTCATCAGTCAGTCAGTGTTTAGTGGACTGAATTGCGTTTGAATGATCTTTGGTTCTAATCTAACTTCTACTCAATAAGAAAATCATATGTAGGTATAGCGAAATAGTGAAAATATTAACGGCAATTGACATTGAAAACTATTTCGCCATAAGGTTGGCGTCGAACCATACTCGTTGAAAATTATACTTTTTGATTGTTTTCCGCTTGTCATAATTTTTGAAACGGACAATTGTAATTATTGGTTTGTAATTTATCAAATGAATTTCAAATGGAACGATTTCAATGGAACAATATTTCGTTTCTTACAGGCGAACAAGTTTAAAATAGTCGGCGTAAGTTGTATGATGTAAAATAATACTATTGCCTACGGTATGATCTAGACCTTGACGGTGCATTAGAGGCCAGGTTTATCACAAATTAGGCAATCTTATCTCCTGAGGTTACGATATCAGAAGATGTTAAGTAAATGACTAAATGTTTTAAATCTTCTTAACTTTAATTTTCATAAGCATTTCGAAAAACCTGTACCAATGAAATTGGAATGTTTTTATGGATTATGTTATTACGAGTTTATAAACAACTTTAATCCACACTTTCAGAAAAAAAACTAAAAATGCCTAACGATGATAGAACTACCGAAGGGATAAGGTATACTTCCAATATCAAAATATCAAAGTAAATATAATAGACAGTTGTTGAGCGTGTCGTGTCAACTTCCGGGTTTCCAGCAAATAAATTACTTGCATTGCTAACCTAAAACACAAGAAACCGACCTATTTGCTTTCATTTTCAGTTAAATATTGCAGATTGTATTCGGACATACGTAGATTCGCCTGTTTATTTTATCGAATAAAATAAATAGGAATAAATATGACTGTTGTAATTTTTTTTGTAGTATATATTATAGTAATCAGTCACCGGATGTGTTAGCAGGATTGACAGCTGTTGATCTTGTGATTCAGATAATTTGTCATCATCGAACGGTTATTCATTGATAAGTCATAGTAGTGTCGTTTTCCTCATTTCTTTTAATAAAATAAACAACTTAGAACAAGTTGTAATAGGAGATAAATGGACAATATGCCGACAAATGGTAGGTAAATGCAGCGAGTAAACAAATGCACCACTGACTCATCTCGGAGAGATCATTCATTCTGTCACACGCACTGCAACCGGACTTCCTTCCAAATGCAGTCTGATTAAAATTCAATAAAGGAATAAAAGTAGCGGTATTCGGGTTGTTGAGTTCGAGCACAAAATAGATAGTAGATAGATAGATAGATTTATCTTCCTTTATTAACTAGATACATTGACTTTATCGATTATATTTAGTGTTTTAGCAAGCAGATGGAAAGAACTTCACTTTGTTTTACTGTGAAAATATGGATCGGATTCTTGGAGATACAACCTTGACATTATTGTCAAGGTCACAACAATCAATAACAATTATTTGTTATTATTTGTTGTGCATTAAATTAGTTATTATTGTATGTTCACTATTATCATCTTCGTTAAACGTTACTGGTTTTTGTTTATTTAAAAATAAATTAAATATGACTTATTATAATACAACGCTAAGTAAGTCATACAATGTAGGAAACAATTAGCAAGATATTACAATGAGTAATGTGACTCATTTATAACTTGATATTCTACTTACTTTTACCTGTTTGTTATAAAAATGGTGACTAATTTTGTTGAAAACAGTCATATATATGAGTTGAGCTACCAATTGTATCACAAGTCACAACATCCCACGTTATAATCGTAATTTAAAATTCATATCACGAAGAAGTTTCGACGAAATTTTTATCAATAATATAAATCATTTATTCTTCGGTCAAAATATCTATTTGTGGATATTTGACACTCCCAAGTTTATGTTTTATTAATTAATAATTGGTTATGGGAAACACAACACTTTTTATTTGTAGCTAGCCCATTAGCCAGTAACGGGTTGTACAATGTCTACCGTACCGACTTTATAATATTTACGATTAAAGACTATTAGTAAATTATTCGTATAAATAAACAGCATCCAGTAATATTTACGTAAGAATACTGTAAGATCATTCAGCTGTAAGACTTTTATGTTTGTATTTGCTGATAACGTTTATATCATTTGTATATTTGAACAGTGAACGCTTTTACCAACTTCAATAACGCTAGATAGGTATTTGCATAGTGATCTACAGTAACTGTGTTGTATGTTTATAATTTTTCCATCCATTTTAGTTCACCTGAATATAAGGAGTAAGATAATCGAAATACGCAATTGATTTTATTAACTAAAATTGTTTTTGAATCTAAGAATATAAACAATCCATTTTAATAAATTCCAATAATACTTTGAAAATCGAAAAAAAAATTTCAAAGTACTCAAATAATAGTATCTACCTAATATCTCCATTAGTTTGCATGCTTATAATATAAATATTCTTATATATTTCTTATAGTGAACTTCGAAAGCTGAACTGGGGTATATATATGTGACAAGTCATGTATTGATTTGATAGACAAATATTATATTTTTATTACTAGTGTGTTTATCATAAGCCATTTGAATTAATTGATTCATATGTACCGCACTAGCCTGCCCATTACTAGTGTATTTTGTTTTTGTTGTGGTATATTATAGTATTGTTGATCGCTTTGATATAAATAAACAAGTTTTATATTGTTCTTGTTTGAACTGTGTCAAGAGGAATCTGGTTGGATTATTTATTAGAAACCTACTTTTAAAATTGTATGATTTTTATACTTATAGATAGGTATCATTTTATTTGTATATAGATATGTTTTTTTGTATTTTTTTGTTAGCTCTTGTCTTTAAACTTTCCTGATGGTAAGTTGTACACCCGGATTCCTCAACCAAAGAAGCAATGGCTACCTTCCCTATAATCCTTCCCCTAACTATCGGAATATTACAGACTGTTTTGGCAACAGACTAAGGCGGTGCCCAGCCACCCAGGTGGATTGAGAAAAGACACATACCACCAACTAATAAGCCTATCAAATAAATGTACGTGTCCGTTAAATACGATAGCGTAATTGTATTATAGTAAGACGATATGATTAATGCATTTAAGACATTTTAAGGCACTCAACTTGTAAACACCAAGGAAGCTTGGGTGTTTTAGTACCTACTTATAATGTATTTATATCCGTTTACAATATAAGTAGAATTCCGTAGATTTTGTTCTGTGAAACCGATCCATCATCTATTATAAAACTCGCAAGTGAATAAACTTATAAATATCGTGTGAATTCGGTTTAACTTGGCATTATGTTCATGAAAGTTAGTTATTCATAGCATGCCGTGACGCTATTAATTTTTGTCTCCCACGACGACGATGCGATGTTGTCACTTCTCATTATTAAATTGTGTTGAGTTATGTTATAATTTTCATTACATTACATTTAAATTTGTATTAGGTAATTTGTTACACTTTCACTACTACCTTCGCAATGATAATTAAGTTCTAAAACGTGGGAGCCGGTCGGACGAGCATGTCACCATTGGTTTTATTATCTAGAACCTTCGCAATACTTATTTTTAAACAGCATAACTGTCTTTTATCTGTCTTATGCAGTGGTAGTGGGTATTCGACTTATCAACAATTTTACAGACTTGGTCGACAGTTAATGACCATATAATTAAAATAATATAAATAATTACTATTATAGAATCGATACAACTAATAGTGAGTGATACAATATCAGGTATTGTTACTCGTTTTAAAATAAATTAATATTCAACTTACTTGTTAAAAGTCTCCTCGTATTGTTTTATTTCCTTCCGGGAGAACTCGTGAAATTCCGTGTAAACATTCACAAATTTATATTTAGGTTTGACCTCTAGGCCCTCCTCGAGCTTATCGTTGATTTCTTGCCTCCTCGAAAGGATTCCAGTTAGTTCTTCCGTGGCCGCCATTCCATTAATTTGCGCGCCAAAAAATAGTCTTGTTAGTTAGGAGCGTGAACCCACACGGTTGCACACAAGAGCACTACTAGTATGACAGCAATCCAGTCAGTGCCTTCGCACTCCGCGCGCCTTCCCTCTCGGCTCGCGGCTCGTAATCAAGTTGCGGGGGACGTGGATCGACGCAGATACGTGCCGCGCAGCGGCACTGGCCGCCTGCTTCAATACTGTGTGCTCCAGCTATCCGCACTCCGTTCGATTGATAGCAGAGCTACAGATTTACATAAAATATGCTTTTTTAATTTTTTTATATATAATAAATAATAATCTATCTTGTCAACAACTCTGGCACTTAACTAGAAATTAGGACATTCTATTATTAATGTCAATTTAGAGGTTGCCGGAGCGTAGGAGTATAATAGTAACATTCAAACAGCATTAGTAAGACAACATTATCTAAAACTAGTGGTCAACCCTGCCATGGCACGGGTGGACATTTATTTCTTAAAAATTTTGGGATAAACGCCTACTAAATAATCTTTAAGCAATTTTTTAAATATTTCTTCCTAAATAGCTTTTTTAAAAAAATACTTTAAGTATGTATTTATTTTTTATCCATAAACCTATTTAAAATCGGAGTATTAATTTTTTATTATTTTATATAATCTTAGATTTATTATATTAAATATTTTAAGATTTTGTTTAATATAAGTTTGACTTTTAAGTTTCCTAAATTAATACATACAATTCTTTCCTTTTTATAATAATTTTATCAATTATTTTATAAATATAAATTTCAAAGAGTCTACCCTTGTTTATTTAACATTTATTTATTATATATAGCCTACATTTACCAGATATTCATGTAGCATTCTAATGGTGAAAAATTTTTCGTTTATTCGTTACACATACATACAAATCTTTCCTTTTTGAAATTTGCGCCAAGCACACACAAACACATATACACTCTTAGTATCGGGGGCTATAAAGAAAGTTTGGATATTATCTACTGCATATTATAACATGAAAAAGTTGTTATTGTCACAACTATTAGACAACTGTTACACATATAGTATTGGGGACTTTTTATATATATTGAAAACTATAGTACATCTCTGCTCTAATGGGAATAATTTCCGCAACCATTTTCCATGCGATATAATGCATGCATTTCTTCAAACTTCATATAGTTCATTATCGAAGTTTTGATACAGATTCCTAGCTTTTTGAAAATATTCTATCGCCTATGTTAAAAAGAGATAATTTAAGGATTCTAAATGTGAAAGAATTTTTAAAATCGATCCAGTGGTTTCGGAGCCTATCCAAAGCAAATAAACAAACAATTCTTCTATATACTATTAGTAAAGATCACGGAATATTTTCTTCAGTTTTATTTTACTAATTTGGAGTTGCTTATTAGTAGGTCATTAGTACTTCACTTCCCTAAATGTTGTCTATATATGCAAATTAAAGTTGGTACGTCCTAATGGAAATTGAAATCGTGATTTATGTAACTACCACGGAAAAAACATTAGATATATAATACAAAGTTTAACCTCAATAAGCTAATTACCAATGTAAATAAGTCTTCTTCTTTTGATAGCTAATATCAGAAACTTTACTCTGTAAAATTGTTCATTTGAAGTCTAATTTATGGCCAACTTTTGTTAATTAAGTAGGCATATACATACATCGTATTTAGTTTCAATCTATTGATACATGAACCTGCGAACAAATCGTAATAGTTTTAGATTAGTTGTAGGAGTAGTTTATTTAGTGTTAGGTAGAGTAATTAGAGGAAACATTATGGTGTTAATATTCTATTTAAAAATAGTGATTTCGAAGCAATCAAACAAAATTAAAACTTAATGACCGTAATAGGAAAGTTACGGTTATCGAGGTTATATTTTTTGTATCTTTTCAATCATAAATAAAATATATCATATAATATTTATAAATAATGAAATATTAACTTCACATAAAACTAACAGTTCGGAATGGAAATGTTATCCTAACCATGGGCCTAAATTTTCATTTCAAATGCAAATATCTTTAGCATTTCCACGGCATATTTTTTGATTGCAGAATTTGCAGTGGCAGTTCTATAAGATGTTGTATAACAAAAAGGCATTATTTCCATCACATAAAAAGGCAAACATAACGGCAACTAAACTTAATCAAACAAAGCAACTTTCACCATGATTGGTCCCTGGAGAGGTCAATCAAAATTTTTAACCAGGAGCTCCTTTGTGCTTCTGAAAGCTCGCTTCATAAGGCAACCGTTTTCTTTCACTTACTTCGCTTCAGCGTGTAGGTGTTGTAGCAAAACTCCTCATTTGTTTCTCTCATGTAGGAAGGTGTTAATCAAGGTGAGGGGCATTAAATATCTACTACTTAGTCACATTTATCTAAACCATCTGGTAGGTGGTGTATAGTTTCATTTAATTAGGTTGTGTCAATAAATTGCATTAAATTGTCACCGTACAAAAAGTGAATGGCATCAATTTTTAGTATACTAAATCCCATATAACTGGTTGTTTGAAGTTTAAACGTTTCCGTAACAACATTCATTATGTAAGATACGTTCGTAATATTTTTATGTTATAAGAACCCAAATAAATATATTATATTGACTAATTAAGTACTGTTTTGTAATAAAGTAATAAAATGCATAACTGTAATTCAGTAATTTTAAAATACTTACCCAAATATGTTAGGTATTTTAAAATTTTATCGATCCGTAAATGTACAAAATGGTTTAAATCTGTTTAAGTAATTTAGATTTGACCCTATAAGAAAGTATAAACTTTTATTTATAGGATTTAAATCTAACTTATCATGTTTTTGTAATGAATAATAGACTTTCTTAATTAAAATACATACAATGTTTAAAACACATCTCCGTGCTACAAAATCAATTTAGTTTTCTAAAGACATGCATAAGAGTACTTAAAGTTTTAGTATTTGCAGTGTTAGCCAACTTTGTTATATTTATTTGCTTTAACATAATATCTTTTGGTTTTAATAATACTAATGTAGGCGAATTTTATCGGTTCTAATAAAACAACACTAGGGAATATTAGTGTATTAAAAATTAACACGAAACAGTAGGTTTGGCTTAATTCAGCAGGGAACTTCAAGGTTTGTAGTTGCAAGAAATTATACTGGAAACACACAATACTTACGAATTGATGTAATGATTATTCATAGGTTTTATTGCATAAGCATGTACACGAGATAAAAACAATATAGCATTAATTTTTAAATTGATTTAAATTAAAATGGTTCATGGCAAATAAAACATATACAATTCATAGATTGGAAAGAAAGTACAAAATATTCGGAAACCAATATTTTTCTAGCGGACACGCTGTACAGAAAATGTTCAGAAAATAAAATCGGTTTTAATCAAACTTTTGTGACCGATTATCAGTTTTTAAAGGAGCACGATTTTTAACAATCCATTACATGTCCTAAATGAATAGAAAAACTTGAGACAGTTTTCTAGATTCCTAATTACGGTCAGCAGATCATCTAGTGATGGTTTGCTACATTTCCATATGATAAGGAGTTAATGTCATGCATATCATAATTCATGGTGAATATTCCTAGAATTAAATAAGTACATTAACTAAAATAATATTTTATTATTTTGGCAATGCACCCTTTCACTTAATTTCATAATTGACGTGTGGTATCCCACGGGACTTCTAATGACAAATTACACGATTCGTAAAATTTGTAACCAAGCCCAAATTAGCAGAGCGTTTACGTACGTTGATCCAAACGGTCCTGAACACCATGAAAAGACATTCGAGGTGAAATAATTTGTCCATATAAAACTACATTTATAACGTCAATAACTTATTAAATGCATCGAATATTTTTAGAGCTGGGAGTGTCGGTAAAATTAGTGATCTCGAGAAACACGATGAAAAACTACCGCATCTCGAAAGTCCGAAAAAAAGAAAAAGAGAAAAACACAACATCGTCAAAGATTATTTGATAGATTATACAGCGAACTCCAATTTACACGGATTGAAATATATTGGTGAAAAAGAACGCACACCGGTAGAAAAGTACGTCCATTTGACAACCTTTTGCCTACTTATAATGAAAATAATTTAATAATTGTCCTCCTAATAATTTTGCTAACGTTAAACAATTAGTTGCATTTTTTAAGTTTTCCTGGCAGATTGTGACATAAATTACATTTATAGGATATTTTGGCTCTTCATGTTTATTTGCTGTGTGGTTCTCTGCGCTGGACTCATCAGAAAGGTTTGGACGAAGTGGAACGAAAGTCCCGTCATCGTAAGCTTTGCAGAAAATACTACACCAGTTTGGCAGGTAAATGACGTATTTTTCTGTAGGAATTTGGATTTGTACATACAGGTTCTGTCTTTAATGCTACAATTTATATCGTTACCTAATACAAAATATTGAATGCACATTTCTGCAGTTAGCAAACCAACCAATAAGGTTATTCCTAACTGGAATAACCTTATAAGTTGGAGGTACTAATCTTTTGATCAAATAAGTTTTGCTGTAGCATAATTATGAAATGACTACTTAGATACCTAAAGTAATAGTTTGTATGTCCATATAGATTCCTTATCCAGCTGTAACACTATGCTTTGAAACCAAAGCTATGCAAACAAAGTTCAATTTTACGGAGTACTATCACCTGTATAATGGTACAGAAACACGCGCTAATTTGACTACTGAAGAGTAAGTAGAGTTAGAATAAGTAAATAGATTTAACGTAGGTCAAGATTAATTATTAAACTACTCCTAATTTATGAAATAACAATAAGGATCAAAAAGATCGCAGACGATGTTCTCATTATTTTAATGATGATAATTAAAAGATTAAATTGAATCATATCAATAACCAGTTAATTAGGCAACAATTAAAATTTTATTTACTTAAATAAAAATATAAAGACTAAGAAGTCAGTTATTAAATTATTTTTTTTCAGTCGTAACATGTTTGAAGATTTGACTTTGGTTTGTGACGATTACTTGGCTTCACCATTCGGTAGAAAATATTCCAATGCTACTGATACCGTTGAAAATATTAAATCGGTAAGAACTTTATACTCATATTTATTCTATATATGAAACATAATATATAACGGAAAGTTATTATCTTTTGCACAATGTTAAATTATATTGTGCATCATTTTACGCTGTATATAATATATAAAATGTAATAGTAATAAATAATGTATAAAAAATAATGTATAAAATATAATAATAGAACTAAACACAATTTATAATTGATCTCAGGTAATAGATTTAAATGAACCTATAATTCTTAAACAATATTAAATAATAGTATTCATTCAATAAAAATTTCCACCAAAGTGATTTGAATCCGGCACCTCTGGCTTAGTACATCATACTGACAGCTCGTCCAGGCGGCCGGCTGTCGTAATATTATTTTATTTTTAGACGATTCATTATTTATTAAACATTGGCTGTAGGTGCAATATTATAACTACCTGCGGGCACGCGCTTCGTGCATTGTTTGATCAATCAAATACTTGCTTTAATTATATTTATACGAATACTCATTTACTTCTAAATCTATTCAATCTTCGCCTCGTAAGGTGGTAGACAATTCTCGCGTATATATTTACTGTACTTGACGGAGCATTTTAAATAAGACTCAAATTAACAATAACTCATAATACTATAACATTAATGTCACACTTCCCAATAGTCCCACGAAAACGAACGATCGTCGCCATGTAAAACTATTAAACCGCTAATTTCTAGGTCTCACCCAATATTACAGAAGTGTTTTTTGGATGCAAATGGAAAGATATACCAAAAGATTCATGTGAAAACCTTTTTTCACCCATCCTTACTGAGGAGGGTTTATGTTACACCTTCAACATGTTGTCTGCTGAAGAAATGTTTAGAGTAGAGAAGTAAGTATTACTTAAAATATTTTAGCTGCAAGTTTTTTAGCCCTAGGTAAATAGCAAGTTGACTGACAACTCAAGTGACATGTGAGCGTACTCCGTTGCTTTCTTATTTCGTTTCACAATATCAAAAATGATTTTTTTAAGCTTGCACGATGATTATCAATATTTGGAAAAAACTATTGCTCGGCCAGAGAATTTGACAACGTTTTGGAATTTAGAAAACGGGTACCCAGCCGAAGCACCTATAGACACGTATCCGCACAGAGGGTCGGTAAGTTAATAAGTCCGTTTGTAGATAGCATATCCGTATTCAGCCCAATATCATTTCGTAGTTAAACATCCAGGATAAAAAATATAAAGGATCCAAGGAGAAAAAATATAAAGAAGCAATTAATTAATCAAAATCATCAATATGAATACCCATGTTAATTATGTAGCACAACAATTGCATTCTGACGGGTTTTTATAAAATATATTATGGGTATGTTTGTACCGTTGATTGACATCACTTGTAAGTAGTAAGACTCAATTTCACCTAATATTTTATCTACAGGGATATGGTGCTAAAGCAGGATTAACATTTTTAATGAAAACAAAAGAAGTCGATTTGGACTATATGTGCAAAGGACCAGTGCAAGGATTCAAGGTATCTTTCTCCGAAATCCTAAAAAATAATATTCTATTAGCAGCTGAAAAAATAATATTCTATCAGTACACAGCTGAGGCCAGCTCAGCTGTTTACAGCCAATTCGGATAGCTCTGGTCAGGACCACCTCGATGATCTGGTCAGAACGCAGTGTCGTGCTGTGCTTATTATTGGCGATCCAGATCATAGTCATGAATACCCTCGAGCCTCTGCAATTGCGACGTGTCTTTATATAGTCGCTTAGCACAAGTTGTACTCTAGAGATTGCTCGAAGTGCCCTGAAGAGTTTTTTGACCGTACTCCATCCTCGCCTTTTCTACTTAGGAGCACACATGCCGGTTTAGAAATTGCATTCACTGTCTTTACCTCAACATCAGATACAAAGAGATCTCGTGACATGTTTCTGTCGTAATGCCAGGATGTAGAATTCCTTACCAGTTAACGTATTTCCACTTTCATAAGACACTTGCAAAAGAGTCGTAAAAAGATACCGCCGGCCGGAAAGGGCCGGCAAGGTGTAGGTGATTATATAAAATGCTGAAAAATGGACTTCTCGTACTGCTTACTATCCATATCGGCTGTATCGAGTCATTTTCTATGCCCATAAGTTAAAAAAATGAGAAATGTAATAGTTACGCTATTTTTCAGATTCTACTCCACAATCCAGCAGAGGTGCCAAGGCTATCACAGCAATATTTCCGTTCTCCGTTAGCTCAAGAAGTAGTGGTTGCAGTCAAACCTAAAATGATGACTACTTCTGATGGTCTTAAACCTTATCCACCTGAAAGGTACCTAATTCAAATATGTTAGCATCGCGGTATGCATGGTATAGAAACTTGCCGAACATCTATCAAATTATATGACTACCTACATAATTATTAGTTTTATATTTTGTTTAACAAATATGTTACTCATAATTTACCCACGAATACTTGTCACTTTCAATACCGGTTTCAACATATATCATACAATAGCTACACATTATTTAAATATATTGACAGTTAGCTTTCGAATTTACAAAAAGATGTCACAATTTAAAAAATCGAATAGTACCTACTTTTATTTGAATAAATTGTGTAATTACGTAAGTTGTGCACTTTCGCTTTGCTGCATAGGTACTACCTACTAACTACGTATGTGTTGTTTTATTAAAAATCAACTTAGTTACATAAATATTTCAGACTCACTTGCAAGTAGGTACTACCTTAAGGCAAGGCCTTTATTTCTGCCTTGTAGCCAGTTTCACTGTGAAGAGAAATAAGTCCTTGTACTGCCTAACTTTGGAGTCCTTAACTCTTGTCCTCTAGCTTCTCCATTCTTCGCCTACCGCTTTCCATTACTAACCTGCATTGAAGTCAGCATGTTGGTGGTGGTGGTATGGGTCTAAATCCTCATGGATATCCCCGCAGCCATTGTCATACTAGACATTGGAATATTTAAGGGAGCACATTGTACCAACAAGCACCGCCAATGGATTTGTATTAGCAGTGAACTTAGGAAATTCGTTGAATCTTTTGTAAGTGGCTACATTGCGAAACGATGAATGTGCTTAAATATATAAATTATTGTCTAGAGTGCATACAGAATACTGAATACTTTTATTAATAACTGTCTTTGATTTACTGCAATTAGTACAAATCTAATGGCGGCACTAGAAATGTTAATCGTAACGTAAATAATTTCATTAGAAAAATCTATCGGGGTATGTAATTCCTTATCCAATTTACGCATTCTTTATGTTTTAGGCGTCAGTGCTATTTTCCAAGTGAGCGCTACCTGAAATATTTTAAAATATACACTCAATCAAATTGTGAAATAGAATGTCTTACTAACTTTACCGCAGCAAGATGTGGTTGTGTGCACTTCGGAATGCCACGTAAGTATGCCACACTAACCCAAAGTACGAGGTACATTCCCCAAATTAGTCCTTATTACCAACACCCTAGTACCAACACCCTAGTTTTTAGAACCTTGGCTTATTTCGTTCTCTATATCTTCTTAGTTTAGTATGTATTCTGTCGTTGTAAGTAAGTATAATAGGCACATACTTATATTGTAATAATTTTAAAAAGAATAAAAAGTATACTTTATTGATAAAACGTAAGATGGTAAGAATTTTAAAAAATTATAAATTATGCAAAAATCTCTTCAAGAGATAATTATTAACGTAATCTCTGTTTCTTACATTTTAAAGTTTTTTAAATGATCGCGTTCCTTGTGCAGTTTTAGTTTTTAAATAAGTTCATAAATTTATTACATTTTTGATATTTTCTATTAAAAATTCCATTTTTACTTAATTTTAGATGGTCCTGATATGAAGGTTTGCAATACTGGTAGTGTGGCCTGTATAAAAGCAGCACAGAGTAAGTTGATATATTATTTTAACTCAACTTTGATCACAAGACCTAGTTTCATTAACGATAATTACTCCAAATTCTAGTGGAGCTAGTTGTAACTGATATCGAAGCAGGCTTGAACTTGGACAACGAAAATGATACCCTTGGTGAGGCTCGACTAATAGCTAAGAAATGCAAATGTCTTCCCGCGTGCACATCCATTGAGTATGAGGCAGAAACTTCGCAAGCTAATTATGATTGGAAAGCCATCTATAGAGCTTTCAGAGTTCCGATTCCTGATGGAGAGGACGAGTAAGTTTGATAATAAATAATACATGAATTATTTTTATTACTTAGTACTAAGATATATTAAACTAAGTAACACTATAGCTATAAGATTACAATTTAGAAACAAACTTTAAAAAATAATAAATACCAACCATATAAAAAATAACACATAAATATAAAATATATTCCATCAAAAAACAATAAATGAACAGTAGATACACGAATTACTCGGACTAAATAAAGATAGAACTATTAATTGGAATTCTCACATTAAAAAAGTATCAAGATTTAAATATGATCTTTTCGAAATCGAATACAACTACCGCTCTGCCAGCTTATTAAACAACTTAATTTCAACACTTGCTTCGTCTAAGTTTAATTCCTTAGTCGATTAGATATGAATTGTTGTTTATATTTTAAACTTGATGTTGCTAATTTTATTTCTAGCATGATGTACGCGCGAGTAATGATTTTCTTCAAAGAGCCACAATTTATTACGTCACGACGATCTGAACTGTACGGCCAAACTGACTTCCTGGCCAATTGTGGCGGTTTGCTGGGCCTCTTCATGGGTTTCTCTATATTGAGTGTCGCCGAAATCATATACTTTCTCACTCTTCGGTAAGCCAAACTTCATCATTAAGCAATTCATTACATGTCAATTTTAAAGCAGATTGAAAAATTATTGATCTGTCGTTGCTACTGTCAATTTCTACTAATTTCTTACTAAGGTTCTTTTTATAAGTTCTACATGTTAAAAAATACAGAATCCTTATAACAAAAATTAAAGAAGCTGTCCAACTCAATTTTCAATAAAAACGGAATTACAAACTTTTGAAAGTTTTTTCAAATGTAATTCTTTGCTTATGTACTATTCTTCAATTTAAAAAGTGTAGTTAATAATAAATAAAATTATTAAGGATAGATAAAAATGAGATTATTATTTCGTTATTTGTATTGTAATAGGTATAAGCTCAAGCTAAGTTTCAATTTTTTAGATTAGCTCTGCAATTGTATTTTCCACGTTTGTGTCGAACGCAAGTGCAATATTTACGTTGATAATTTAATTTGTTCTCAAAAAAAAATTGTAAAAATGTTCAATATTGTTGCTAAGTAATTTGGCTGATGCTGATTTATATAATAACTCGTAAATAAATTTCTAAGCATTGGTGTCATAATCGCGAGCTTCATGAACCGATTATTTTTTTACCTTTATCATAATAGGTATAAGTACCAAAAGGAAGGTTTTGAACAACATGCTTGAAAATTAAAGTTTATGTTATAAAGTTTATACTTATTAGAGCTTTTTTATCTTTTGCATCCATGCATGAAATTGGATTGCCCATTTTTTATTTGCCCTTTTCCTAATTTTAAGTATGATAATTCCGTTTGTCTGCCATGAACGCCATCTACGTACCGGTGGAAGAAGTGACTTTTCTTTAAAGTTATCCCTATTATTTTTCATCTAAAACTGTATTTTCGTACATAATACATAATATAACTTCGTAATAGGCGAACAAGAAAAATATTTTTTTCTTTTTAGTCTAGTTGTTTTTGTTTTTGAACGAGACAACGGACAGCCAATCATTATAATATATATGAAGATCGATTAAGAAAATCTTAAACATGTGAAAATTTTCAGGTTATGCTGTGTACTCTGGCGCAGGCGTAATAAGAAACTTGAAGCAAACATTACGAAGGATGAAAAAAATCTTCACAGTAAAGTGCCACTTTACAATGATTGATATTAACATTTATATATATTCACATTTAAATTAAAAGTCTTAAAGAAAAAGTCTCTAAGTCTTAAGTCTTAAAGTCTTATGAATTGTTAAAATATTTTCTCTTTATCCCTATAAACTTAAAGATTGGTGTCAATTTTTGTGGTATTAAAAAATATTCATATTTTTAATATTATATTTTAAACAGTACTGGGACCACTTGGTTTCTTCTTAGGTGCATAGCCAATACGATTGTGTATTTCTTCAGTCGTTTTCGGACCACCTCCGAGTGATTTAGGAGTGTCTTCCTGCATTTCACATTGTATGGACGTGTTAGTTACTTGTGTTTTGCGATAGTTTTCATACTCCTGTACATCGTCCAGTTTCAAAGTAATTTCTGTTAATGGTCTTCTTATCATTATAACCTGAAAATAAAATTATCAATAAGTTTGAGTTTTTATTCTTATTTTGTGTGTAGTTTTAGTTATTAACGACAAAAAATAAATACCTACTCACGCTTAATTTGAAGGCACAAACTTATTTAGCCATAATGGATTAAATCATTTAAATCACATCAAATAGAATTACAGCACATATAGCACGGCAGGGCACAGCACACATAACCAATGATCGAACGATGGGAAATTTTTTAAATAAAATAGTTTTTTAAACCTTTTTAGTACACCGTACTAGCAGTGAGCGGACTCATATCTTCTTGTTTATTAACGTATGTATTGAATGTTAAAGAGCTATTGGTGCCATCAGAAAAATGTTTTTGTAATAAAACATTCCCTTTATTACAAAATTAATGAGGCCTCTTTAATTAGTAACATAAATTTCCAGTGTTTCATTTCCATTCATTCATTAGGGTAATTTCAATTATTTATCATTATTGCATCATTCTATTCTCATTTGGGTATCATTTCATCGAAATCATTAACATAACATTTTATTTTCTTATCATTTTATCGTAAGTCACCAACAAAATGGCGAAGCCTAATATTAATCTCCAAAAACATCACGAGACAAAGTAATACGTTGCACCCATATTCTGGACTCAAATAAAGAAAACACTACGTAAAACATGGCTGTATGGGTTTCAGTTCCCTTTGTTTTTCCTTTAATAGGTCGCCCTATTGAACAAAAAAAAGTATATGTTGGTACTATTGATTAGGGCTACACAAAATTAAATGCTTGTTTCGATAATTTGATTAAAACAGGATAATGAATATCCAAATAAATTAATCTTATTAATTATTTTTATATTATTTACTAAACTTAAAAGAAACTTAAATCGCCGAGACGCACTGGTACACCGACAGTTTATTTTATTTTATTCGGTGAATCAGCATCAATATAAATACATAGTTAAAGCTTGTAGTAAGATCAAGGATTAGAAATCTAATTTCACCTGATTGTTGGATGTTTTACAAATTGAGCACAATTAAATGCCGTGATGTATATTGTGAAAACTCCTTTTTAATCATTTTCTTTATATTTTTTCTTTGTTATTAATTAAAATTAATTAAATTTAACTTGTCCGTGCCACTACGCAATAAAAGCAATTACATCTAGTCTATTTCTCTATATATCTATATAAAAAAATCAAGTCGATAACCTATTTACGAAAATTAACTGCAACTACATTACAACACTATTATTTCATGACGTTTGATCCGTGTGCACGTCAATATAGTCGTGTAAATTTTTTTGCTAATATTAGCTTAAACTTACTACCTTAAACTCCCGCTACCAAGTAATTAGACTTATTATAAAGAATAAATCGTAAATAATCTTACCACAATGCTGTACTTAGAAGATTACTTGGAAAGTAAGTATTTCTTTGTTCTTCACACCAATGACGTAACCAATGTAAAAGTTCACTGTCCGTTGGTACTATTGAGGCGTCTATAAGCTTTAGTGCGCGGAAATTTAAAAATAACATAGTATGTTTAGTTAATACTTATTAATGTTTTTTTAGTGATTGAACATCTTCCCCAAGAATTAAGAGACAGGTTTACAGAAATGCGTGAAATGGATTTATCTGTTCAAAGTAAGTGTATAATTATTCTATAAATCAATAATTATCTAATTTTCTTTTTCACCAGTTGATTTATTAATTATGAATCATTGTCGTATTCAATAAATTTTTTTAAATATAATTTTAGATAATATGGATACATTAGAAAAACGAGTGCGCACTTTGTTTGGTGGTTGTAGAAAAGGTGAGATTGCTACTGAACAAGCCAATACAGAATTTGCGGACATCCGGCAAGGATATAACAAGACTTTAGAGGAGGCTGATGAGAAAGTAGCTCTTGCTAACCAGATGCGAGAATTAGTTGATAGGTACCTGCGGAGACTGGGTAAGTCCAGATTATTCATTTCCATCAGCACCAATTAATAGTAATATTGATTATTTTCATGATATTATAGGTTTCTATAGATAACTTTTGCCACAGATTTCACTCTCTGGTAAAAAAAAAAACTATTATCTATTACAGATACAGAACTTCATAAGTTTAAATGTGAATTAGAAGCTGACAATAAAGGAATAACAGAGCTTCTGGAAAAAAGATCTCTTGATTTGGATATCAGCAACAATCACACTAGCACCTCTAATAACAATCATTACAAGGATAACAGGTGGCTATCTCAAAATGGACTATTTAAAGTTGCAATCTAAAAAGTTAGCTATGGTCCAATATCTGATCTACAGATAATAAAAGACTTAGAAAAGTTTAGTTTCAAGAATATTTCGACAGCCGACTTTTATCTGTAGATTAAATATTAGAACCGTAGGGGCTATAAAGAGTCTGTCTCATGTCTGACAGATGCTTTTTATAAGATATCAAGATAAATAGTTTTAGTACACAATTTATATTTAATATAATTTTAGTAGGTACCGCATCCGTCCAGAAAAGCGACGTGACAGCTGGGTCACCAGGGATTCTCGGAGTCACAACAATACTCCTAGTTTATCTAGAACAGACTCAGCTATACAGGTAAATGTTGTATTCTATTTTATATTATTTGGTTTCTAGTGAGCTTCTAAATAGTGCTTTTAACAGCAAGGAGTACTTACCTTAAAATAATGAAGGGGAAGTCATCCAGAATGTAACACAATGCTTATTCAATTCTTTTTGAGGAACTAACATGACATGTTTCCTTCTGTGTCTCTGCATTCAGATCATTAATTTTATTCTATATAAGCAATTGGATATTTTACTACTAACTATAATTAGAATTTGTTACAGGCTGCTTTGGGTCGTGATACATATACCATGGGGCATGCAGGCACCACCATTGCAGCTGCTGCCAGTCAAGCTATTACAGCTACACAACAGGTTGTTTGTTATGTTTTTTGTTTTAATTCAGCTACACAACCAGATTTTTTTTTATTAAAACCACATGCAAACTATTACTTTCCTTATATACAAAATCTTAGAAACATTTTGACTAAAGGAATTCATCTAGATCAAAGATGATCCCAATAATCACGACGGTACATGCCATACCGCTCTCGACAAAGACTCACAAAAAGAGTTAATGATAAAGTTATTATATAATGATATAAGTATGACACCAGTGGATACTTATATCGTTACGTAAGTGCATAATTTTTGGTGATTTTATTTAATCAAGTTTTTTTTCGTTCCTGTTTCAACATTGCATATACTGTATGTAGTTTGCTTATTGTTAAGAGTCAGTATTTCATTTGTAATCTTTTGTTTCATTCATCCCCTTTGCACATAATCTCTTTCCTTTTCTTTGTTAAGAGTGTAATTATCCATATCATCAATGTGATTAGCTCAGAAAAAGTTAACAGTATAAATTTATGCAAAGGGCTTTCCTTACTATCTGTATAATAGTATGATGTCTTGTGGTTAATTCTGTATAAGCGTATGTTTGAATCATGGCACATATATTATAATGGGTTGGAAAAGTTTCTTTGCAGAGACATGATCCCATTGCTGTAGAAATTTTGAGTCTTTACCTTTTTAATGTCATGAAAACCAGCGAGATACAAATAGTACAGCCAAAGATTTTTTATTTCATGTCTTTACATACTATATGCGATAAGTATAATTCTTTGTTTTGACTGTTGGGAATGTGTAAGAGGAAAGGCGAATTAAACAGTTTCCACTCAAAAGCCATTATATTTTGTCATAATTGTAATTTTCCTGCTAGATGCAGCAAGGGCGACGAACAGCTTCACTAAAGGCGTCATACGAAGCTTTATCGGGAGTGGATATTCCTCACCACACCTTACATCAAACCCATCATACCCACGACCACGGTACTTTCTTATATTTTCGTAAATTGTAACCCTCTGTCTATGACACGCTAGTGAAACAAAAACTATACAACTTGACTAAATTTAACAATTGTTGCAATTCAATAACAGCATATAACCGAGTGCAAAGTTCGTTTGAACCCATACCTCACATGATGGGTCAAGACGTTGCTTATTGAATGTATTATATTTATATTAATTGTTTCGATCTAATTTCATGTTCCTTAATGACATTTTAAAAATAAAGTGTAGTAAGGAATTTTATCTCTTACATAACGTGCACTACGTGGGCTATCTGGCATTAACTGAGTATGTAGTGCGTATTTTCTAATAATGAAAGAAAACTTTAAATCGTCAACATTTCAATGCATCAAAACGAAGAAGCTAAATACATTATTCTTTTATAGACTAATGCTGTGTTTTAAAAACAGGTTAAGTAAAATACAAACTACTTTAAAAAATTATATTAAGTTACCAAATTGGTAAAATATTTAATTAATCACGTTTTTCTATTTAATATTACAGGCCATAGCTTATCTTCTGGACACACGCAGACTACAACTGTTCATGGGCATCACACAACGTCGCATGGCCACACTAACTCGACATCTTCAAATAAGAGACAAAAACAAAAGTAAGTTCATATTTTTATATTGTATTTTCTTCTCAAAAACCATTTCTCGTTCGTTCTTTACTGGGGAGTCAACCGCCATTCAGATGTTCGCTGTCAAAATTTATAAGAAATGGCTGATCATTCAACTAGTTTCGTTTGCTTTTTTTCCATAGGGAGATTGTGTATATAGAAATACGTGTCAAACATTTTAGTTACTATTAGTACTTATGAGGGGATCGTACTATATCGTAACGTAATCAAGCGTGTAGAATATCTAAATTTAACTCAGTGTAAGCAAAATCATCCGTGAAGAATATATATAATTGAAACCCAGATTAGGCTTGTGTCTTCTTAATTACATGTGAAGGTAATTTATCTACTTCTTTGCACTTAAAACATCATTTAAGGGCATAGTCCCGAACACACGAATTAATATATGGGTATTGCTCGATCTTGTTTTAATTACTATAGTCTCGCGGCGAGGCTAATTATAGCTGGTTTTATGTAGTGTTTTTATATGAGCCATCATATCAATAGATAGATATATAAATGGATAAATAGATAGATATATGCAATTTAATACAACACAACAATAAGACATTTTATATTTACAGAAAAACAAATTACGGTTCTACGTCTGCGGTATCGGCTCACGCTCAACAAACTGCAGCAGTTGCAAGTCGCTCATCTTCTCCTACTGTCGTGTAAGTTATAAAAGCACTCTCTAATATTACTTTGATATGTTATTTTACGGCTTAAAATAAAATAGAAAATGGTTTGTTCTCTTTTCCTTTTCCTATATTTGTTTAATATAATGCAATAATGATAATTATCATTCACACGCCTATTTTCCAAGTGAGCATCATTAAGAGCTTGAGCTTGTGTTTTGGATACTCTATAACGGAAAAACAAATTAATTTTTTTACATTATCCTATAAATATATAAACAACCATGACCAAGAATATATATTCGTGTTTAAAACAGAAACATCTGCCCTGGTCGGGCAAGAAACCCGGAAACCCTAATAGAGTGGCTTATACTAGGGGTACTGACCACTCCCGTAGCCGTATATAATACAGCGAGAACACAGTTATATTCGGTAGAATGCAAAAGCAGTAGTCCGACATAACCCAATTGTGGCCCCTATCACAACTTCACATGTCTCAAAGCTTTTTGACGAAAAAAAGGACTGACCACTCGTCAAATAGTTAATAGTTAGACTTAAGATTTTTGTTTGTTTATTTCTAGTGGCAATATTGTAAGCAACGTTACTATTGAGGAACCAATAGAGGAGGAGTGGACGTACGACCCGAACGAGCCACGTTACTGTATTTGCAATCAAGTGTCGTACGGGGACATGGTTGCTTGTGATAATCAAGACGTAAGTTTAATAGGTATCAATTGCTATCAATAATACTGGGCCACCTTCAGGATTTTGTTTCTGGATTCCTTGAATATTCATCTTTGTTATTGTTACAAACGTAATTTAATGAGCTAAATTGAATAGCTCATTAAATTACGTTTGTATATTCGAGAATGAAAATAGTATTGATTGTCAATACTATTTTCATTCTCGAATATAATTTCACTCACCAAAGTACAGATGGCCCATTTTTTTCAGCCAAGTGAAATTTAGTATGAGAACTGGGTAGGACTTCAAATTATATTATAAATATTTTAAATTTACTTTTTTACTTATATTAGTTAATACACTACAGTAACTAATTTGTATTTGTTTTATTAAGAGTAATATCATAGTCTTAAGCAACTCCAAAAATAATCGGCCATCTATAAAATTCTATCACAGCAGCTTCAAGTTTCAATATAGTATAGCGCATAAATAAATGACGTAAGTCACAAAACTTTAAAATGGTCGTTTATAATTTGGTAAATATAGAATTTAAAATCCGGTTAAATTCATTATTATTAGACAGATTCTTTTTTATTATTATTTTGTCGGCATACTATGTTACATCTTATATACTTATATTTTCTTTATAGTATATTGTATTCATTTATTAAGTCACATTTTTCCAATGTCTATTATTTATCGTTTTTAATTAAGAGAAAGTAAGCAAACTAATTTTTATTTAAATGTTTTCCAATTATTATAATTCTTTATAATACCCGTCTTATATACAATGAATGCGAATGTGTATTAATTATTTCAATCTTTCTTTCCAGTGTCCCTACGAATGGTTCCATTACCCTTGCGTTGGCATCACCGCACCGCCCAAAGGCAAATGGTACTGTCCGCAATGTCAAACCAACCGTCGTAATCGCGCCCACCGAAAAAATTAGTACTCCAACAATTACTCACATCACAATATTATATAACATAAATACTGTATTTGTATTATTCATCAATAAATGTTATTACATTCCTGATTTTGTGTGTTATTTTATTACTTTTAGATATATAAGTGATAAAAATTGGTATAAAATGTTTTATTAAATTTCTAAAGTCGGTGCCATAACTTGCTCATCTATATATTCTCTCCATTTAAAAAGCAAAATAGTGTTTAAAGTTATCTGTTTACAGTAATTAAGTAGTCCTGTATACTATAGTATATTCGAAGCCGTTTGACCGAACAATGGTGACGATTGGAGTATGTTGGGTTGCGGAGCGGTTTCACGGAGAACAACAGAGCAGAGAACGCTTCCGAACTACATTATTTTTTTGAGTTTGTTCATTAACATACTAGTTCGCGAATCTCAATGGAAGGTTGCCCCTTAAAAAATATATTTTTTACATTGAATAGTTATGAGAATATTAACGTTTTTAAATGGCGGGTTGATCAAGAACAACTGAGAGTAAATAATTAGTTTTCGAAGTTTTTTTAAATTTGTATAGGTATCTTCCAAAAGTACAATTTTAAAATGAATTTTAACATATTTTGTAAACATCAAAATATGGCTGTACAAATTAATTTCCTGCGTTAAAGAGAATTCTAGAAAATATGTCATTTTCTGACAGTGACAGTTTTAATATAAAAAAAGGTGCAGGGGCGCGTGCAGGTTATTCCCATCACAAATCATTAACATTTCTAATTTAGTATATATTTTTCCGTTTAAAGCAATAACTTAAATTAACTTCTTGTTTACTGACAGTTTTCTCCTTTCAAAAATTTTAACAAACATCTTATATTCACTGATTAGTCTCGGGTAAAGTAACCTCCGGAACATAATTCAATAAAAATGACCGAAGCGAAAATGAAGGATGTAAGTTAAAATTATTATTATATATATACTCAACACTTCATAACTAGTACTAAATACTCAATTCTTGAAATACTTGAGAAGCTTGACATCCGACTCAAATTTGTCTAATCGTGAGTCCTGGGCGTTGTAAAACATCATTGTTACTATAGAATGATTCCAGAAACAGAAAGAGACGCTCTAAGTCGGGTCTTACGCGACAGTTAAAAAGTTATATTAAACATCCGACCCGATTAAAAAAAGCTTTTTTTTATCTTTCTATAATAGTCCAGAGCGAATTAATTATTATATACTTGATATGAAAATAAACTTTTTAAAATTACTAATATAAAAAAAAATATAATCGAAATTATATTTAAATTGTGTTTTTTTTTACTTTTATTTATTGTATATTGGACTCCACTGTATATTTGTAGATAAGAAGTGATATCGATGAGCTGAATGAATTATTGAAACAAGCAAAACGTAAGAAAGTACAAGATCTGTTGTCTCTAGAGATACGTAAGCTAGAAACAGAATGGATTAAAACAAAAGAGAGTGAGAGCTCTACAGTAACACCTTCGGAAGTTCCAACTACATCAGCCCCTCAATCCAAGAGATATCAGATTAAGCTAAATGGATATGGTATGAATAAAATTGACTTGACTGATATATTTTTAAGAATATATTTTGATGTGTTATTTCTTTTCAAATCATGGTCTATAACATAAAATTTTTTTTCAACAGGTTGGGATCAATCAGACAAATACATCAAAGTGTTTGTCACACTGAAAAATGTCCAAACCATACCAAAGGAACAAGTTTTCTGCAAGCTTACTGATCGCTCTATGGAGCTCCATGTTGAAAACCTGGAGAATAAAGATTATTTGCTAGTTATCAATAAGCTCCTAGAACCAATTAATATTCAAGAGAGTCATTGGAAACAGAAAACAGGTAACTGTCACCCTTATAATTCTCTGTTCTCACTTTATCTATATCTTTCATGGATTAATATTATAATGAGAGGTTACTTAAGTGGGGTGGCATTGTAATTTATAAAAAACCATTGTGCTACCTAACTCATTACAAATAATTTAAACTCAAAAAGTTTCCAATATATAGTAATCTGTTTTTAGTTCTGCAATAAAAATAAATTTATTTTATTTTTATAAAAATTTTATATTCTTTTCTAGATATGGTCGTTATCTTCCTGGCTAAAACACATCCAAACATAAAATGGTCACATATGACAGAAATTGAGAAAAAGTTTGAAGATCAGCGTAGCAACCGCTTCAAGGCAACTGATGATAGTGATAAAAAGGATCCGCAAGATTCTATAATGGATCTAATGAAAAAAATGTAAATATATATATTTTTTATATATAGCATGGTTAGAAATTTCAAATGATTTGCATTTAGTACCTTTATATAGGTTTTATTGTGGGCCCTTTTTTTATTTTCTTTAAAAAAACTGCATTAAAAAACTATTTGGGTGGCTAAATCAAACAAACATCAAATAAGTATTTAGTATGGCCAGAGAAAATTATTCAGTTATTCTTTAGTGAAACGAGAAAGATACTCAGGAACATTGGGGAATCTTATAAAAATATTTTTACTCAAAGTCAGTCAGTCAAAAAGAGGACTTTCCTAATTTGACTCTACTAACTTTTTTTTATGATTGGTCTGAGTCTTTTTATACTTTTTTGTGCAGGTATGAAACCGGTGATGATGAAATGAAGCGAATGATATCAAAAGCCATGTATGAATCACAGCATAAGAAGAAAACTGATGTTATGGATCTCTAAATTAAATAATTGAGTTATGTAATTCCAAAATTTACTCTTAAGGATAATTAAATGAAACTTATGTAAGTGGTGTTTGATTTCCCTAGTAAACTTTCAAGTTGAATTTGGAAGTAAAATTTAAACAAAAAGTACTTAACACACAATAATCTATATTTTTCAGTAATATAACATAATTCTATAGTAACATCAATATTAATTTGTCTACAAGTAAAATGCCTTTAATATACCGGTATCATGATTATGTTTAGTCTACTTTGATAAGTTTCTGGAATGGTGCACACCATTTTATGGACCTGAAAAAAATAAAAGTCATTTTATACTAATATTTTCAGATTGGCAATTAATGGGTGAACATAAAGTTCAATGCAAATGTATCGAGTTATTCTAATGAAACAAATATTTAAGAACTCCAGAAGTTTTTCCGATTTACTAGTTAACTTTACAGCTATATAATATTTTGAGTAACTACATGTTTTGTGAAACATCACTTTCATGAGTATTAAATTTAAATACTTACGTTGATTTTTTACTGGTTTTACTTTTTGCCAGCAATAGGGGCACAATTATCGTGCATAGATATATTGCTTGTAAGGCGTACATCAGATATTGCCAGTTGTCGACATATAAATAATTATTATTGTAATTCATTTCACTCAAATCACTGCGGGAAATTTTGACCCGATTATCAATCAGCTGGCGTCTCATTCTTGAAACATCACTTGTTTGATCAAAATTTCGCTCACGAGGCATGTCTAAAGCTGCAAGACTCAAAGACGTAAGACCGTTTTCGTAAGAAGTGCGCTCTCCGAAATGTCTTTCACCATAGTTCCTTCTACTGTCAGTTTCATATCTCATTTCAGCAATTCTGCGCTCTCCTCGTACAATACGTTCTCCCTCTAATGATCTGGTCCTTTCACGTACTTCTCGCCGTACAGTCAGTCTTACAGCTTCCGATGTCCTTTCACGCACGATACGGCGTGCGAATAGTTCTCTACTTTCGTCACGTTGTTTCCGACTTTCATCATAGGATCTTAAATATCGTCTCTGTGAATCTACTTTTCGTCGTTCAGATTTTTCATCTCTTGCTTGAATTCTAGAAAGATCTGTGTAGTCTCGTTTACGGTCATCTTTAGACGTTTGTCTATGTTCAGAATTTACTATTTCTCGGAGTTGACGACTTAAACGAGGTGTATCCATACGACCATTCTCTCTTTCTACTTCTTTTCCATTGTTTATGTCCATAGATCTTGTTCGAATTGTCATTTGAGAACGACTGTTTTTGTCGAATGTTCTACTTCTCGCTGTAAAGTGCTCTGACTCGCGTTCCCTATTTAATTCAATACGTCTCAGTTCAATTCTTGTTGTGGGAGTATGTAAGAAATGTTCAGAATTTATTCTCTCTTTAGTAACTCGACGCTCATATCCGCGATCGTCATTTCTTAATTCTTGCCTAACGCTAGAGTCACGCAGTTCATTTCTTTGCCTTAAAACTCTATCCCTGCTATTGTCGTAGCGTTCCAATTTTATTGGCTGTGAAGATGGTTTTCGGCTTAAATCTACCCTTTCAATAACCCTGATTTCATGTGGATTGTTGATTCGTTCCATTTTAACGTTCTCGCGTTTTGTCTTGAGCTCGTCTGTCTTAGATATTAATCCTTCTGAAGGTAATATTCTGGATCCTATAGTTCTTGAAAATCTTTCCAATGATGATCGCTGGTTCTCGTTTCGCCTTGAAAAGTCTCGCTCATTTGACCTTTCAAGATTATTAAATCGCGTACTTTGTCCCAATAAGATGTCTGTCTCAGTAATCCTCTGATTTGCACGATTTAGTTCTTGTCGTATTCCCCTTGTAGTTTGTATTCCACGGAACATACGAGATTCGGCAATATTTGTTGGTTTAAGACGTCGTTCCTCCCTTTGTTGTATGGTGCGCCTGTTATGGTTGACTACATATTCTCTAGCTCCAACATCGTGGTGTTCACTAGCATAAGTAATTCTGATCTGCCTGGCTCTTGAATCATCTAGAACGCGGTCTCGCTCATCATGATTTCTATGAAGGTCCCGGATAACTCTTACTCTTTGTTCCGGGATAGAGTCTCGACTGCTCATTCGTCGGGATTCTGTTCGTGACAAACGGGTCATAGGTTCTGGAGAAATATTGATTACTTCTCGTTCTCTTAAATCCCGATGCGAGTCTCTCGTAGAGCGAAATAAAAGTGCGTTTTTGTTTCTAAAATCATCACGGCTTACATCACGACGAAAGTTTAAATGGCGGTTTCCATAAGAGAGCTGGAAAGGATGATTGTCGTAAAGAGATCTTGTATCTCTCGATAAACGATGGTCACAGCACTTTTGCCTGCCATCAACGATATTGCGCTCAGTAAAAGTCGCAATCGGTTGAAAAAACGCGAAAAACGCAAATAGCAGTAAACGCCAGTTAAACATAGTAACTGGGGACTCTTGTGGTATGGATTCCTTCTTCCGCGATACAAAGAGTTAGAAGTGAACCGTTGGAGGTTGCTTCTGTACTGGAGAATAGAAACTCATTGCCTCCTTTTATATTACAACACAGGCTTTCAATTGAATATCTATTAAACGCTAGAACGCACCCAATTTTCAGCGACTAACTCGGTGACATTTTATGAAATAGCAGATTATATGATGTTGATAGTTAAGGGTCGAAATACTTCTTATATTTTTCGAAATACGTTTTCGAAAAACAAAGCTACTGAGTTTCCTTAAAGCTATAGAATGGGAATATAAAATTGTTCATGTAAAAGATCTTTTTGAATAATACACTACTGATTTAAATTCATTTAAGTGGCTCTTCATATCAGATATTACTTTAAAATGTAAATACTGTTTGTGATACAATAATAATACTTTGTGAAAATAAGTTGAATAAGATTATATTATTAAAGTATCAAATCCCTTTAGACGGAGCCAATGTGTTATCTTAGGTTCCAGCTGCGCGGGGAGATTCGTTTCCGCGCGTAAAATAATTACGATCTAAATCTGATCCTCTGAAGCAGTAAATAGGAATCTATAAATTTAATACTATGACGTCAATACACTTTATCATTTTGGCCTTTTTAAGAATAATGTTAGGTTATTTTTAGAATAGAAATTTTGCTGCTCTGGCTTATATTTTCTGTAGGTCATAAAAGTTTTCTTAGAACAAAATGATCGAATCAATTTTGACTTCCTAACATAAGTGATCTAACAAAGCGGCTGTAAGGTGTTTTAGTTTAGATCAACTTCGATAAGCTATATGGTCCCCCGAACTAAAACTGTCCAGCAGGTGGCAAAGGCTTCATATTAATTATGTTCCCAAATTTATTACATTATCTCAAAGTGAATTTTGTGTGGGTGATTAAATCAGAAACAAAATTTAAGAAATTACATGTTTCAAAAGTACATCAATCTGGACTCCCAATGTTAGAAATTAAGAAAAGCTAGATTTGAATCAACAAGCAGATCCCCTAGTCATTCAGTACACCCATATGTTATCTTGACAGGTTTCCAGGTTCGAGTCCAGACTAGTGCAGATCCTTGTGTGATAAACACGAATTTGGTTTTGGTGTCATGCTGGTTATATTTTCCTTATACATATTAAAATATTACATGTTCGAGTAATAGGTATTACTACTACATACGTATTAATACCTATTACTACTACATTAGTTTATTTATTTTTTACACTACGAATGCACCAATTTCTTCCTTTAGGTACTAAATCGTCAACCCAGGGGCAGACGCTCCTAGAATCGAAACTCATCATGATAGTGTGCTATACCGTTGTTGGCTGAAAAAGAAACTGAGTGTTTATCAACATCAAGTAACTTGGCTCTGGGGAGATGTTTACCTTGTGCGGCAAAAGTACTAATAATAATTTTATATGTTACTATAATTTTATAGCTTACACTGCTTTAGGGCCTTATCTCTAGAGATGTCTGTTTATGGCAGGTTAATACCCGAACTAGGTATAACATTTGTGTCATTATTTTTTTAGTTTTAGATATACAATTTTCTGGAAGAGACTAAATTAAACCCTTTTAATTTTTTCAGCAGCAAGGTGATTGTGTGCATAAATTTCCCAGAGGGTAAATGTTAAGCGAAATTGGTTCATCGTACATATACTTTTGTAGTGGTTAAACGCTGTAGAGAAATGGTCCGACATAGAATATCTGTCGTGTAGCGAAAAAAGTATTGAGAGTAGGCACGGTTGGTTGTACGAATTGTTTTTTTTTCAGGTAGTTCAGTAGGTCATTAAATTTGAGATGACGCAGTACTGCACCAAGGGTAAATAACTATCGGACAGTGAGCAATTTTGTTTCCGCGCATAATTTGTCGCTTGGATATCTTCTGGGTTTGTGGTGCATAATCTTGATGATAGCTTGTTGTGCTCTTTCCAATTCCAAAAGTGTACTGTCAGCAGCCTTACGAAAGTTTTTAAAGATTGAAAGCAATTTCCTTACTCCGAAAAGTACCCGTACTAAAGTACGGGCCCAAATATGAGGTTGCCAGTTTAACCGATTATCTGGTATAACACCCAAATATTTTGGGTATCTGTTTGCACAATAACAGTTTATTTCCTGAAGCTTTATTGTGGCTGCATTATGTTCAATGCGCTTTAATAAGTTATTTAGCGGACTGCTAACTTTGGACATTCTGAAATATATTTAATTTTTGAGACATTAATGCTAAGTAAATTATAATCAAGCCACGTAGCGCAATATTCAATGGACTGGGTCACTCGTATATCTTATTTTAGTACTTGTAGTGACCATGGAGTGCCTTAGTTCTCAGCGATCTATACAATACTTGCTCTGACAATGCATAGCAAGAACCAAAACGTTTCCGCCAATGGGTTATCTTGGTTTTCCGAAGCGCCTTCGTATACTACAATTATTGTAAAAGAGCCATTATAATAATTCTCCGACAAAGTTCATGTAGTGTCATGGTACAGAACGGCTGTATATCAAACGTCATGTCTAACTAAGAAAATGAACATTAATAACACGGATATTTTCTGACGTGTAATAAAAAAATGTAAGAGCGCGCAGTCTGTGTCAGTGCGTACTAGCGCCAATTGATTTGAACTTTACGATATTTATTGTTAAAGGGGTCTGTAGTGTCGCCCTTAAGAAAATCTGAACAAATGTGTTCAAGATTTAAAAAGTCATAACTAATAATTAAATTATTCTCAAAAAAAAATTTTAATGTACAGAAACAAACCAATAAACTTCAATTCTTCTTTTTCAATAAACCTTAAGATTTACTGAAACGAACACAAAACAAAATAGCAGCGCTAGAACATTGAATGCTCGCTCTCAAAACTATTTTATTTTCAGATATATTTCATTTTTATATGAAAACCAGCAAAATAATTTTGTTGTTTAAAAACTTACATAAACAATCTGTATAGAAAGTCATAATAGTACTTCGACATTTTTCCACATCAAAAAAGTTTCACTGTATTTTTTTGTAACTATGTTCACCGATATCAGTAGATTGAGAACCATTTTCAAAAATCTTTTTGCAGTTAATAGAGTATATTCCTGGGGTGCTCCCATTGACACAAAGTCGAGGAAATTAAAATTTTTATTTGCGTATTTTTAAACGACAGACTGATAAGTCAACAATACTGACGGTCACCCGAAACTTAGTGAAGTTTTAAACAAAACTGAAAGCAGACTTCACAACACAAAAATATTTTTTTAAGTTGATGCTAAGATCTTATTGTGGTATATTAAACTCTCATGACTCGTCACATTCTAAACTGGATATATTAATTGATATGCATCTGGTTAAATATATTGTTTTTCCTAGTGTTACTTACTGTTTTACCTAATCAGAATCAACTGTTTAACAGTTAAAATCAAAGTTCTAATAAAGGGGAGGGAATCAATGAAAGCACATTGTGGGCAACCAGAGGTTTATTTTTGTAAAATTCTCTTAGAGCTAGTTGTATCCATATGATTGGATCACTGCTGTGAAGGGCGCCGTTGCTTTTGTCACCTTTTCGCCAGCGTCCTTGGTGATTTTCTAATAAACAAAACAAAATAGTTTAAGCATCTCCATAATCATTGCAAGTTATATTTATTAATTATAATTAATCAGTGTAATGCTTTTTTCATGAAACCTCAAATAATGTAGGTAAGAATAAAATTATTCATCATTTTATATACAAATTATAATACTACTAATATACATTATAATTAATGTTTACTGTATACACAATAAACATTATACAACTATAACTTCCTAT
Organism: Acentria ephemerella; assembly: GCA_943193645.1. NCBI lineage: Eukaryota > Metazoa > Arthropoda > Insecta > Lepidoptera > Crambidae > Acentria > Acentria ephemerella. Next base: position 5,883,281 of record OW971891.1, read on the forward strand.
ATTGGTTTTATTTTGAATTTTGGTCATAATTCTCATTTGTCTATAGTGTTTATGAATTAATATAATTTTGATAAATTTGCATACATTTAAGTAGTGTTAATAGCAAATTGCGTAAATTTTTTGGCAAACTTTTAATATAAAAATAACTTATCAAATTACTTTTAGTATATACATTTACCATATTTAAAATTTTCTCTTAATTCATGCCTTTTTTTATATTTATATAGTATATTATAGCCCTATAAAATTATGTTTCTTAAAGTCGACAGCATACCTTGAGTTTTCTCTCGTATGCAACACGTTTTACAGCCTTGATCTTTCTCTTGTCCTCCAGTTTGCGGACGACTTCACGGTACTTCCAGCCAACTTCATGAGACAAACGGCCCACATGACAGTACTGAAATTATAACATGACTCTGTATAACATTGAAAGATCATTTTGATGACAATTTTAAATGAATTCATTCTCAGAATATATATGTTCGCAACATTAGAAAACTTTCAGTCGCAAATTACCCAAAATGAAACATCATTGTAATTATTATGTAAATTTTTAAGTAAATAATATAATAAATTATTATATAGATCAAAAAATCAAAGCTGAACTAATATTATACATTTGAAACAATGTTTATTGGATTACATAATAAATTTACAGGAGATATCCTCATCCTCTTTTTATATGGAGGTGAGTTTTTTATTAAGCCTCAATTAACATACACTAAACTACACTAAAGTGAAAGTAGAAAAATAACATTATGAAAACAATAAAGGAATTGTTGATGATACCCTCAATTATTCTTAAATAAACAATTTCAGTGTTAAAAATATTATGCATATGGATGGCAACAATATCTTCTTCTTCTTTGGCAACAATATCAATGTTTATGGATCCTTTATCTATATTTGTATTTTTTATTATCTTATATTATTATTTTGGTTCTTAAAGCACATATATTTACATGACTAATTTTTAAATACACAGTTAAAACATTGAAGCATAGATTGATCTTGATACAGTAAGATTTTAGGCTAGGTACCAAAAATCATTTTAAAGTCTCTTAGTTACCTTGCGACCAGGCTTCAAACAGAAGACTCTGAGGGCAGCAGGAACAACCACACGACGGCGATTGTCGTATGGAGGTGGGCAACCATCATAGGCACGTAGCCTCCTGAGAGCATCTTTACCACGCTCTGTTTTATGTGGGATCATTCCTAAAACATCCATAATACAACTAAATAAAAGATAAATAACTTTCTATTAAACACTATCTAATTTTTGCAAGTCTTCATATAATCATGTTTATCATGAATACATCAAATAATGTAGGTAAAACAATTAATAATCATCAAACATAGAATTTATAGTGAAATTTATTCTTAAAACTCCATCCATATAATTCAGACACAATGTTTTTTTTATTGATATAGAATTTGTTTGCATCATAAACATTATAAAACTTAAAACCAACAAAGGACTTAAAATATTTTTTAAAATTACTTAATTCAAATTTTAAGTAATTGAGTTCTCTTATGACATCTTTATGATAAAAAAGTAAGATTTCTAATTAAAATGAATAATAACAAGAAATTAAATCTATCTTCTTGATAGTTTTGTAATAATATAAAACAAAACTTAACAACAAACAACTAAATATATGAACTATCTCTTCATTTAATGAAGAATTAGACTTATTTAATGAAGACTTTAGAAGATACTTTAAAAATTCCATACCTCTGACAGTCTTCCATAAAATCTTAGAGGGTGCTCTGAAGTGAAATGGTCCACGGGCTGGGTTTACATTGCACCTCTTACGCAGGAATGACATGAACTTCAATTTGTTCCTGAAAAGTATAATCTCAGTGATAGTGGCAAAGATACATTACATTTGCCCTAACACCTCTAAGTGTATCATTATTTTAATGTCAAAGCAAAATGGTAACTGGTTGTGTAGCACAGGATGAGTGCATGTGTTCTTTTAGCAAACCTACCTAATCTTCATGAAATTTGAAGGAATTAAATAGTAGTTAAAAAAATGTATTATTTTACTCTTCTATTTTCAAATATGTAATGCAGTCAATTGCAAATTACATACATATAGTAATAAGAGAAACATTAACTTGATGCAATTAATATTGACATAGGGACGATTTTTATATTAATTCCCTATGAATGGCTAATAATTTTATAAGAAATTCTTCAAATTTTAAAAAATGTAATAAATGAAACTTACCTGAAGAAGTTGCCAGAGATGTTTAACTGTTCGCAGCGTACAACTACTACTTTGTTCCCTTCTAACAGGACTTTAGCGATGACTGCGGCCAATCGGCCGAGAAGATGACCGCGGCCATCAATAACTATGGCCTGAAATGAATGATCTTGTAAGCTGACGTACATACCGCATAACCTCAAACTCAGAGTTTTATATGGCAAAACATTATGCCACATTTTAATACTAAAATTCTATTTTTTCAACCATTTTAACTATTATAGTTATGATAACTATAAATCATTCGACATAGTAACTTTAGTTTACACTTTGAAGCACGTGTGCAATGTATAGTTAAAGCACTAAATATACATTACTAACAATATGATTAAGAATATGCACTTTGAATTGCATTTATTTAAAACATGTATTAAATTAAATGCTTTTTTAATCGATTTTCTTCAGATTTTTATTATTTCTCCTCACCTTATTGCTAAAGCCCGTCATTTTCACGACAACAAAACGGAAAAGGATCACTTTTTAATACAATATGGCTACCGGAAACGTAACAAAATGTTGCCAGTATGTTATACCAAGTTACACATTTGTTTTACTTGGTGTAACATTTATCGGTTACAGAGTAAAAATTACACTTACATAAAATATAGGTCGCAAATTCGTTATATTGCTCAATATAACGAATTTGAGACCTATATTTGACACCGCATAAATAGAAGGTAGATAAAACAAACTCTGCTGAAACTTATAAGAAGCATAAATTTGCCACAAGTTGTTCACTAATTTTTGGACTTCTCGTTGGAACAACATTGTGAAGCATTTTTGGCTGAAATAGTTATCCACTCTATAACTTGTAAAAGAATCAAGATGTATGGGATTCTCCAACATTCATTTGTAAATTAAATTCATTTATTCAACATCATTGTATAATTTCATCGTAATTATTAACATTAAATTTGATTTTTGTGTCATTTCAAGATAATTGCTATTCTATTCCATTTAAAACAAAATTTGTAAGCCATAAACGAAATGGCGTGACTTATTATTAGCTAGTCAAAAAGTCCCCATGGAGTTCTTGAGGAGTCAGAAATAAAAAATAAACATATTAGAAGAAGATCACTGTATGAGCTTCAGTTTCCTTTGCTTTCATCGTATCATTCCATTCTTATTTTGGTATCATTTAATCACAATCATCAACATAACATTTTATTTTCGTTTCATTTCATCCTAATCGCTTGCATTCCATTTTCAATTTTTTCTCGCAAGTCTTGGCGGTGTATGCCATTAATCGTTAAATCTTCTCAAGACAAAGGAATACGTTATACCGGTAACTTGGAGCCATAAATAAAGAAAATACCATATTAGATATAGCTATATGGGCGTCAATTTCCTTTCTCTTCCCTTTAATAAACAGAAAGTAACAAAAAAATAGGTATTTACTTCATAGGTTATGCAGAGAATATTTTCCTAATCTGTGATTTATGGCTTCAACTAGTACCCATTCTACCCAATGTACTCTTTATGGTCTGTGTACCCAATTAATATCTTATCTGTGCTAGAACCCTCCACGATAATGATCTAAAATTAAAATTCATTTGATCCTTGGTTTTTACATATAATGCATAGGTAGGTGTATTCTCTTTTTAAGAAACGAAATGTTATATTCCTATAAAATTAAAAAATTAAAATGGAAATTCCATTCAGAAAAATTTTGATTTATGTCTTAACTTTTGCTGCCTACACCTATACAGGCATTGGATCAACTGTATTACGAAATTTGAGAGATGCTGTTTTGTCAGCAGAATCAGTATTTGGGGATATGGTCAGGAATGTAATAACTGTAGCTGAGAAGTTCAGATCTTTGCATGATGTATTTGATGCAGCTGTGGATGAAGATTGTATATTCAGTTGTCCAGAAGGTTAGTCAAAATAACTTAATTGCCTGACTACTAATTCACCGGCCTCGGAGCACTATGAGGCCGAACTTACAAGCTAACTCGAGATGGAGAATTTTGGCTGCTTCGTTATGTCTGTGCAAATATTCCGTATTAGCCAGTACAGAACACCCGGAAGTTATATGCTTGAGTGACTCTTCGGGCTGGAGACAGGCTCTACATAAGTCCTCTGTTCTATACTTCAGGATATACTTCCGGTAGTTACGGGTCATGATGACCTCGTCCTGTATTGCACAGACAAATCCTTCTGTTTCCCAAAAGAGGTCGCCGTAGCGCAGCCAATGCATGGAACTCTTCAAGTCTACGTAACGCTCGTGAAGAGCTTTGAAGAACCTTCCGTGCAACTCCTTTTCCCGCTAGACGGCCTCGGTCAGAAGTGCAAAGTACTGCCAGGTGTCGCCTTAGCTCTCTGGCCAAGCAGAGAGAGGTTAGTCCTTTGTCACATTCTTTGACAGCTTTATGCAAACCACTACTCTCCGATTTCGCCAGGAAGTAATTACGCAGACTGCCTATTTCGCGGTTGTGCAAGTTTTTCACACTGAGCAATCCGCGTCCACCATTTCTCCGCGGTATATACAGCCTCATCAATGAAGCTCTCAGGTGGTGCATCCTGTGAAGTATCAAAGTTGTGCGGACTTTCCGATCCAAGGCGTCTTTCAGTCTGAGACCTCTAAGCACGCCAAAGATGTAAAGCAGGACAAGCATGATCCAGCTGTTAAATGCCTTGATTTTGGTAGAGCCAGTTCAGAACTCTCGTCAGGCGCCCCAGGAACGCCTCCGTAACGAACTGTTTCATGACCGCCACCTCCACACCCACATTTTGTGACATGCCCAGATACTGGTATGAATAAGTTTCAGAGAGGGTTCGCATATTAAGCTCCGGGAGCTCGCCAGCGGTCTCTCGAACACGACCTCTATCCACATGGACAACCGCACATTTATCCAACACCAACTGCATGGAACTGCTAAAATCCTCAGTGATTTTCAGCAATTCCGATAATCTTTGAGAGTTCTTGTCCCCTAACAGCTTGAGATCATCCATGTAGAAGAGGTCAGTTTTGACTCTCCTCTCCAAAACTGAAATCCGTCCTTGTCTTATCCAACAAAGTACTCAGTGGATTCAGAGACAGACGGCACCTAAGTGGTCTCAGACAATCCCCCTGGAATATCTCTCAATCCTCATTCGATCTTCCGTAGCCGACAGTGGCATACTGGATAGACAAAGCTCCATTGCCCCATACAAGCCTCGAGAAAGTGTCGTACTGTATCATGTATCTCATACAGCTCGAGGACTCTCTTTAGCCATGTATGAGGGACAGAGTCGAATGCTTTTTTGTTGTCTATCAAGGCAAACATACGTCGGTTACGCTTAACCAGTTAGCCAACTACCGTATCAACCAGTACAAGCTCCTTAGTACTGCGGCTACCGCCCCTACATCCATTCAGACTGTCCGCCATGATGTGCTTTTAGTTTTATGAAATACTAGTCCATATTCCTTTTAGAAAAATAATTTAGAAGTAATATTTATATGTGGTTCGGAATTTTACAAATGATATTGATTTGTGTTGTTTATTTATAGGGACAGTAAAACCTGTGCGTAACAAGAATCATGTACCCAAATCAGATGGTTGTGGGTCATTGGGATTTGAAATATCAAGTGAATACCTGCCTATCACCGAGATGACAAAATGCTGTGATGCCCATGATATCTGTTATGATACATGTAACAGTGGTAAAGAATTATGTGATTTAGATTTCAAAAGATGTCTTTATAACTACTGTGATTCCTACAAATCTGTGGCGGGAGATACAATTACTAAAGGTATCATTTTTAAATTAGGGATATTAAATTATTTATTTTGCTTTTAATTATTATTATATTATTAGCACCTAATTTTTTTATATTGCAGGTTGCAAAGGTGCTGCAAAATTACTTTTTACAGGTACTTTAACATTGGGTTGTAAATCATATCTGGATGCCCAAAAGGATGCATGCTATTGTCCACCAAAGAACACTAAGAGAAAAAAATATCCAGGTGATGGAGACTTGTAGCAATTTGTTGTTATTTAAGTAGTTTAATTGTTGTGAAAATTTATATTTATCTAAGGACAAATTAAAATACAAAGTGATTTCTTTCAGTAATATTTATTTGCCAAAGTTATATTAATGCTATTCTATATGTAGTGTTTGTTATTTTTTATACACTGTTAAATAAGAAAATAGAAGCAAGTCTTCATATTTTATTTTAGCAATAAAAATTACCTCAAAACATATATTGGGATTATCACTTACAAGAAACTAGAAAATAATTTATTCACTAAATTTAGAATAAAGACCTATAAGAACTTCATGATTCTTTCTAACTTTTAAGTCATTGGACAGATGCAATTTATAATATTAGGCCCATAAAACAACATACTGCAGACACACAAAGTACAATTGCTTATTTTGTAAGTTGAGCATATAAAAATAATTAATTACAATGGTAATAAATGCATGTAAAAATATTTTATGATGGACTAAATTTATCGTTCGACTCTAGAGCAATTATATCTTAGCTTTAAAAACAGGTTATAGAGCCAGAATAATATTTTTTTTTATGTAAGTAGATTCTTTATTTCATCCTCTTCAGCTGCTTCATGGTAAGGTATCCCATCTGGGGTTTTGCCAGTTTTAGAAGCACCCTGTAAAGTAAAATTGAATTAATTTTACAAAAATCATGAGAACTCACACAAATAGGCAAATAAATCTATAAATAATAAGAAATAGGATCACTATGTGGTTAATCAACTAAAAGTAACATACATTTTTAAGTAATGTTTTGACACAGTCTGTATGACCTTCCCAAATAGCTGCTAAGATTACTGATATGCCATGTTTATCCACCATCTGTGAAAAAATTTAGTTTTTTATAACATTTTATTAATTTAAATATTTTTTCACTATAGAACATTTGAATTATAATAGTACCGTAAAATGTAATAGAAATTGGAATGAAACCCCACTTTTCCAAACTGTTCTGATAAGTATTTAAGCCAGCCAATGAGAGGGACTAGATAAGATGCATTTGGATAATCTCAATCTATTTGTGTGTATTAACCCGGTTCATTTCTTACATTTAGCGATTCTATTTAGATTATCGAAAGGCATGTTGTCTAAGCTATCACTTTTACTGCAATTTACCTTGGACCAACCCCATCAGGGGTAAATTGAAATACAGCAGGGTTTTTATTGAATTTCTTAAAATTTAAAACAATTTAGGAATCTAATGGTTCAAAATATTTAAAGAGCTTACAGTATTTTCAGTTTAAAATACTCTGTGTTGTGTAAAACAGTTAAAATTTGCAGTTGAAGCTTGGACCAATTTAATCCATTTTGCAGTACTTCCAATTTATGGAACTTTTACATTGTTAAACTATTTATCATTTATCAACTCAGTTATCAACATTGGCATGTCTCCTCTTAAATAGAATATCTATTGCCTGGTTTGGTACACCAAATTTATAATAATGCATTACACATAATAAACATGAATATTTACTTACATTTGGGTCGGCACCTTTGTCCAATAAATAGTTCACAACTGCTGTTTGACCATAATCTGCTGCATAATGAAGCGGCACTCTACCGTCAATGAGCGCATTGACGTCAATTTTCTATAATAATCCAATCCAAAGTGTGAGTACTTACTAACAACGTTAATTAATTATGCTTTTACTTGCCAACAATAAATAGATGCATGGGTATAGCATACAATATTATCGATTTAAAATGTTAAACTTTACCTTGTTTTCTATTATTAATTTTACTTGGTCTATGTCTCCATTTTTAATTGCCCAAACTAATTCACGCATTTTTACGTACTATTTGATTATTTTCGGTTTAATTAATTCCAATTGGTACAGAACAGATTCACCAAATCTAAAAAAACTGCAATGGAATGGAAATAATAGTATTGGAATGGCGTTGATTACATTAATCTGAAATGTCATGTTCACAAAATTGACAAATGTATTTCAAATGAGAATGTCAATTCTCCTTATCCAGGAAAAGCAAAGGAAATTAAATGCCATACAGCCAAGTCAGTATATAGTTTATTATTTATTTATGGCTCAGAGATACCGGTGTAACGTATCCCTTTGCCCCATGAAGTTTTCGAAGACCGCAGGCAACGCCGTTATGTTAACATCTGAAAATGGAATGCAATGTTTATGATTGCGATTAAATGATACACAAATAAAAATTAAATGATACAATGATAATAAAGAAATTAACTTACATGTTGATGGGGCCCCGATATCGGTGTAATGTATGCCTTCACTGAATGGAGTTTTGACATCTAATAACAGGTAACGCCATTTGGTTAATAACTAAGAATTAAAAAAAAAATGGAATGCATATAATGCTATGTTAATGATTAATTTAGGATAATGTAAAAAATTAACTTTAGTGCCCTTAGACTTCCCTATAATACGGAGAATGGAACAAAAAAGGGATAAAAAATTCAAATATAAATGTTGGCCCCAATTCCATTGTACATAGAGTAAATTAAATTTAAGTTATTCGTATCTCTTTGATAAAATGACTTTAATGAATATCAGTTTCGTTGACACTTAGATGATTCATAATTTTTTACTTATTTTAATCGGCATGTTTTATAATGCGCATTAAAATAAGAAAAAACGCATAAGTTACCATTTTCTAGTCTTTTATTATTTGTATTGTACTGAAAGAGTAGTACTGAACATAAATTTAATTTAGTTCGTGCACTACGGAATCGGGGCCAGTGTCAACTTACACCGTGTTATTTTATTTAATCTGTTCTCTTATTAATCTTAGATCATAATCGCTTACAATTATCAAAAATTTTCTCGTAAGTCATTAAAAAAATAGCGGGGCCTATTATTTGTCGCCAAAAACTCCATGGGGCAAAGAGCAACATTGCACTCAGTATCCTGAAGCCATAAATAACGATAAAAACTACATTAATGAAGATATGGCTTAAAAATCTTAGTTACCAGGCCAAATAATTTAAAAAAAATGATGTTTTGCTCGTATTTTATCTATATCCGTTTATATTCGTTAATTTCAATTTCCCTTTTAAGTTTCAGTATTATATCTTATATTTTAAATATGACTGATATCGACTTGGACATTCACACAGTTCCGAAAGAATCTCATGCTGCTACAAATTATATTATGGTCATTAGATAATTATTTAAAAAGACTTTTTCACCGGCTTAATTTTATTTATCAAAAACCAATGATTGACTATAATTATAACGAGATGTTTGTTCTTTATTTACAGGCAATTCTTCTAGATAAAGTATTTCCTATTTACCGAAACATTCGCAATAAATTTGATTTACTACACAAAGATCAGTTTCATGAAGACACTACTAAAATAAAAGATGTTTATATGCTGAGTTCGAGTCAAATAAGAAAATGTGTTATGAATTTTTTGGAGATATTTAAAATGGAATTAATTCTAAACACAAATCTAACGGTAATTATACAAAGATCTTGACCATTTTTTGTTTTGCTCCATTTTTAGCATAGCATTTATTTCATACCTTTTTTATATATATATATATTTTTTCATTCGTATCGTATTGATTGCTTAATATTACACACCTTAACATTTTTATATTACTATCTTGTTGAATATCAGTTGTTAATAAAAAATCCAGCCAAAGAACTATCTTTTTCATCTTTAATACTGCCTTGTTGGCTTGTTGCATAGACCAATTACAGTACTGTTCATGTAACAAAACTGCTGACTATTTTCCAAAGCATTACTAAATTGGGACAAAATTAGACACCAATGAAATTCAAGAGAAACAAATAATTGCTTAAAAAATTCATTTAACCCAGTAAATTAAAAATACTTTTTAGGAAAGTCGTCAGTTTACTATTGAAAGACTATCTTGGTGTATTTCAAAACTTGTCACAGTCGAAACATATTTAGATTCAATAAAACATGATGATGGTGAAAAACAGGGTTTATCTGAGACACTTATTTCACCAATGTACTTTGTTAATTGGATAGACTACACATTTGATGTCTTGGCCAAGTTAGCAACTAGTATTTACAGAACTGACTACAAGGAAAATAGTATTCTGAAACAGCAGTGGAAATATGAGGTAAGTGTTATTGTGGATAATATTTAATATATTATTTTGCTTTGGAATTTTATAATGCCAAAACTGTAAGTACTTTGAAACTCTAAAAGCTTCTTTCAGATGGTTGAACAAATAACATGTCTTCATATGTGCATTGATGAGCTGCTTCTGTGTGCGATGACTCTGTGTAAATACTGTCTAGAAGAAGATCAACCTATCATTAAGGCTCGTTGTCAAGTGGTATGTTTACGTATTTTACATTAGCTGGTCCTTGCAGAGAGACACATGTTTACTAATTATACCATTATGGCATAAAATTATTTTAACCAACTGCTTTGTCCATATTTTAAAATATGTATTACTATTGTTGTGACTAACATTAATTATTTATTACAGGTGTTGAGAGAAACAAAAGCATTATTTTGCGAATTAATCAATGTAGACATTACAAAATCAGTAAAAATAACACCAGATCTACTAAAATTACCCATAATGCCTTCAAATGCAAATATTTTAATAGATGTTCTCAAAGATGTCCTTTATGTCTTAGAAACTAATACTAACACTGCCTTATTAACTTTGCTTATACACTGCTATGTATACTGTAACTCTCCTGTAGATATCCTAAGAGATCATTTTAGTAAACGGAAGGAGCACTTCTGTCCATGCCATGATAACAATATTGCAGATCTTGATATTGAAACATGTAAGGATGTGATGAACTTTGATTTGTATAATGAGAGGCTTATGCAAATAGGATCATTTGCTGTATCCTGCTCTTCAGATCAGAAACGTAAGTAATTATTCAAAGATAATAGTTTTAAAGAAATTAAGTTTCTATTATTGCAGTTATGATCAAGATCAGAAATGCTAAATGACAATATTTGCAAATGGCAAGTTGTGTTATTTATAAAAATCCTTATTTTAGAGAATTCAATACAACTATAACACAGCAAGTATCTAGCTAATTTTGATCAACATTGGTACCATTTGATTTTCAGGTATATTAACCCTCCGGAGTTGTCTGTCCAGCCTAGAATCCTTAGATCCACATTTAGTACCAGCAATATCTTCTTCTCCCATCAGTGCCCATACAACTCTATTAGTGAATATTTGGAAGCAAGAAGTAAGGGAGATAAGGGATACAGTGTTTTTAATAGTTGATCCAGTTGCTTTTGTTGAGGTCAGTATATTCATCATGAAGACATCATGAAGTTGTGAACATATGCGTAATCTAAATAAACAAGATGCTTTTACACACCACTTTTGTGCTCACATTATGATTACATGGAATTATCTTTTGAATAAGTTTTTGCATTTTTAGCGATGTAAGATATACATGAAGGAGTTGTTGCTTGGAGTTGAAAGACAAGATTTCTGCAAGAACCAAGATATTTGGGCTGTTATCATTAATATAGGATTGGTTGTATACGAGTTTTTTTTAGTATACAAAAATTGCGAACCTGACGCCTTAATTGGCGATAACGAGTTGGATATTTTATTGGATAATCTAAACAGAGGTATTTATGAAAATTTGTAAGATATTTTCTTAAGAATAAAGCTGAAGCTTTGAGGTCGTTTGTTACTTTTTTATTTCCTCGGCCGAAACCTTGTTAATTGTTGACTTTGACAGTACTAAGAGTAACTGTCAAAGTTAACAAGTATGATTATTTTAATTTTCAGCTCAAAAAGAATGCAATCTGGTTTTCAAACTTTTATCTAATGACGAATCTAATAGTTTTGTTGAAGAGAAATCCAATCGACCCAAAATAACATTCGCTCACTTCTCCATGAGAGTGCGGCTTCTATATTCCCTAATCAAAAAGATTCACGAATTATTTCATCCTAAAGAGGATGATCAGCTGTTTGCTTATGACTTGTGCGAGGATGAACCACCCCTCAATAGACATCAAACTCATACTATTTTAAATCCTAACACAATTCAGTCGCAGAAACGTCCAGAAGTTAACATGACAAGAAGTGTCTTTGCAAGAACTGCCACAGTGAAGAGACCTGATCAAAATGAGTTTTTGTTTAGACTAACGAAACATTTAAATGTTAAAAAAGACGTACAAGAATTGAATTTCTCTGCTCAAGTGAGTGAATTGTTTCAATTTGAGTCAAAAAGAGTGGAACAACTTCCTATTGGTCGGTCTAAAGATGTATCTTTGAGGAGGGCATTAATGAGCCAATCACGGGTTTTTCCTTTTATGAGAAAGTTGAACAGTACTTTTGATATAGAAAAACATGAGGAAAACTTCAAGGAGAGTATTTTAAACGACTCAGCTAGTTTACAAATATCAGGTACGTATTTAAGTTATTTTATGTATTAATTATAATAATTATATTAATAATGTTATCTAAGTCTATCGCCATTACAATAATGTTAACAGTATAGTTGTGTTATGCTAGTTGGAGGAAAGGTTCGTAATTAAAAACCTCTGTGGTTAAGAAATCCGCGGGTAGTTCGCTTCCGTCTCTGGCCCTAACTTACTATCAGGTCCGATGAAGGCCGAGAGCTATCCCGTTTAGAATAATAATTTAAAAAAAATAAATATTGAAATATGAATTTGATTTATTGTATTTCAGCAATTTTAAATCAAATCGACGATATTACTGGCATCAGCTCATCAAAAGGAACCAATCGGAAACAAATAAACTCAGAAAATGCCGAAGATAAAGACGCAGAAAAGAAAATGTCTAGAATATCATTAAATGCAGTTATAGATGACACGATATCCTGCGTGTCATTCAATTCTAACGTCTCGCAACCATCTGATGTGACAACTTTAGAAAGGATAAATGATTTAGATATAGTAGAATGTAAGCTAAATAGTCTCAAAGTTCAATCACAATTGGAGACAAATTTATAAAATAAGCAACGTTAATGTTTTGTTAATTATATGCTATGCGATTAATTTACAAGTCTCTGATTTAAAATAGAAATCGGTAATCTAATGAAATCATATATTTGAAATATAAATTAAGAGTTGACAATGGTTATGTTAGTTTAAAATTAATAAATATTCTATTACCGTTCGAATCACAGTGGGCGTCTCTTGGCCATTATGATGATGGTTTTAATTTAGTTGGGACTTAGATAACTGACGTATTTATCTATTATTAAAACAGTATATTATACAATTTTGACGGTAAGTAAAGAAGAAGTACAGATTTTTTGGATTAAAGTGGGTAAATATTTTTATGCATATCAAACCAAAGTTTGAAGTGCTTACTCCATAATTTGGTTCGTATATACGTATATTTACCATTTAGTGTTGACTAATAATCAAAAGTATAGATATAGATTATCTCTCCCGTTTTTCTGAAAATGTTAATATAAAATAAAAAACAAAAATCATGTCAAATAACTAAAATCATGATCGCCTTAGACAATTTTGAAAGGCAGTTAGTGTATGGTATCGCCGTTAAGTCAAGTGAGGGAGCAACAGAAAAATTTTACCTATTCTATGTAAAATCTGTCTATTGCCCTCTCATTTCCCTACGTGAACTGTGGTCAGACCTCTCTTATGCTGTTGCTAGCTTCCATTTTGGATTTTACCTTTCAAACGCGATTTAACTTAACACATATGAATGTCAAGGAAGTAAACACCTTTTCTGTTCATATTGAACGGCATGCACTAAATTAAAATTGAGAAACGACTTAGTGTGTTCTTATAAAACTAATGTATAAATAAAATTGTATGATTTAAGGATCTATATGTCTAATTACATACACTTTCGAAAAAGAATAAGATCGCATAACTGCCTAGCAACAAACGTTCAATAAATACTTACTGTTTTTGTAATATGAATAATAAAATATTTACTGGATTCAAATGAAAAAAAATATATATTAAAAATATTTTATAAAAGATAGATTTTATTTCTATGTTTTTGGATATATGCGAAGTTAGTTTCATGTCTGTGGCGTTACAGTTTGTTAACAACTTCAACCTCTTCCTATTGTGGACGCATAATAACCATATTATTTTGTGTGATTATTATAGTATTTTTTTATTTAATAATTAACTGTTAACGAAACTGACTTCATGTCCGTCCAATATATTTTAAATTAAGCATAATTATATAAATATATAATATAAGAATAAAATAAAAATAACGTCTTGTTGATAATCGAATTAAAATATAATTGTCAATTTAGTGATTTTTAACACAGAATTGGCATTGATATGAGTTTTTAAGATATTATTTGCATATTTTTGAGCTTATTTTAATTTTTAAACATAATGAATATGTCTAAAGTATACTATGTAATTTTGTTTTTAAATATAATCAATTACTCATTATTTTTCAAATTATTACTAGTCATAATAACATTTATACCTTATATTTAAGTTTTATCAATAGGGAAGTATTAAGACAAATTCCAACAATGTTCATAAAGGTAATTACTTTGGTGTTTTAGGAGTTTTACGAGTCTGAATAATCTTACTCGTAAATTCGTCGGAATTGACTATTAATCGAAAATATTAACACACCATAATTAGATACTAGAATACACAGCTCTTATTGCTTTGAATCATGATTCAAATTTGCTTTGACTATGTCAGGTTTTATTTGTTGTACCTGCATAAATGTCGCCTAGGAAGTAATTACTTTATTGAACAGTTAGCAATTTCTAATTAACACTATAAAAGTGTGATCAAGTTTGAACATGGAACATATTTGTATGTTCGAATTTGGTGCGGGACAACCTATTAAAGTTTAATTTGTGTAATTTTAAAAGTAGGTGTTCCAACTATTGATATTCCTAATGGAGTGGTGGAAAGTAATATTTATAAATCTGGTATGATAAATAATGACTATACTTACCTTTTTGATAGATATTGTCTCGATTCTGTTATGCACGAATAGTTTTACTCGCATCATTCGTCTAAATTGGCGGCGGCAATTAACGTTTACTTTACAATATTTGCCGTATTCTCTTTCATATTGAATTTGAATAAGAATGGCAAATAAATTCATTTTAGTTTAAGAGAATGCCCGTGGCATCGCTACTCTTATCGTTTGAAAATCTTTCCCTACTAATATATCGAGGTCGAGTGGATACCACTGTACCCATGCTTGCTGTACTGAGTCAGAAGCCCATGGGGCTTCAAGACCGAGTTAGTGTAGGTTTTTTGTGTGAAGGACTATAAATATTTGTTATTGGAAAGGATGGCTGTACCTTTATATATTAATGATTTTTAAACTGTGTATATGGCTCAATACGCAATAAGCATAGACTCATGTCTAGGGACTCATTTTAATAAAATTCGAAAGATTTATTTTTCTGGTGTAGAATTGAACCCTTGGTAAAGAAACGAATTATAGAAAATCTATCGTCTTTGATAGTTAAGGGTATTATTTCACACATAATACAAGTTCTTAATTACGCTTTCTTTGCGCCAGATATGTGGTTCGGGGGTAATAATATTATAAAGGAAACTATAATAATAAATATGTCTAATACGTGTGAATTGCCAGTGATGAACTGCGAAACCGAGACGTGGCCGCTTTCAATACGGCTCACGGATATAAAAGTAATACAGAGGGCAATGTAGTGAGGTATGCCCAAAGTAGAGACTCCGAGCATAGCTCTCACGTGCTCTCGCTCTCCTTGATTGAATCTGTTGGTTTGGAGATTCTTGGGGGAGGCCTATGACCAGCGCGCGATGATGGGCGCCTCTCGGCTGATATGGTGATGATGATAATTATAATGCCCCTCACACTAAACCGCCAACTACTGTGTTTACTAATAGGTACATTTTTTAATTTAGTGACAATACAATGTTTTTCTTCCGAAACCAACTGTGACATAAAATCGCTGAATCGCAACTGTGCTATTCGCAGATTACATTAAATTTTAATGCAGCACAAGAATCTGACGATGCCGTTGCTCAAACAACGATTGCAGAAGATAACACTTACAGCTAATTCCCATTTGACTTGATATTTAGACAATCTGACACTGATGCTTATATAACCATCTGCAGAAGGAGAGTCCTTTATATAACAGTGATGGCGAACTTTCTGACTTTAATAAAGCTAGAGGTATTTACTGGATACCATCTACGTGTGATTCTTAATTGGAGGTATGTAAAATCAAATTAAGACCATATACAGCTGAAGATTACAATACGATAATTTATGAAAATTGGCGGTAGGTACTTGTTCGCTAAAAGGTTTTGTAACAGTCTAGAGCCCAAGTTTAACAAATATGTATGAACTAGCGCAGTCAATGTTTTAATTTAGTGTCTTATTGCTGTCTACTTAGCCACAGGTCCCGGGTTCGAATCCCGGTAGGGGCAAGATATTTGTATATATGTTTATTTGATCTATTTCTAATATTTATTAATATGCACATAACTATCTAAATTTCTCCGTTATTTAGATCCATAATAAATAAACTCTGAATGGTGCTTAATTTGGTCTAGATTATAATTTCGAATCTTATCTTATCTTATCTTGATGTAGGGCCAGGATTATTACTCCCGGTGCACGTCGACCCAATGGGATCTTTTGTGCTTCCCTAATACTACTGACTGCTGTCCTGGAATACCTCCAAGATGTACTTGCTAAGTACACTCGGAGACAGCAGCCTTATATCTTCAGGACTGGCATAGCCCAGTCCAAAGAGACCCATTCTCTTCCTAGCATTCCATCACAATTACATAGGATGTGTTCCATTTGTTCGGTGTGCTCCCCACAGACCCTACATAGAGGCGATCCAACAAGTTTCATCTTGAACATGCTATTGGTACCAAAGTGGCCAGTAATAGCGCCACTTAAGCCCCGTAGTCTGTTACGTTGTAAGTTCCATATCGCCTTCTTCGGACCTCCAAGTGGATACATAAATCGCTTGGAGTGTGCGAGAGAGGCAATCTTATCCCATTCTTCTGATTGCACCCTCTCTGCATACTTCCTAAATGCCATTCGCACCGTACTGTACGAGATTCCAACGCAGGGCTCGGGCCCAACAATGTTTTCCCCGGACCCCTTCCTTGCAAGCTCGTCAGCTGTTTCGTTGCCTGGGACACCGGTGTGTCCAGGCACCCAAATGAGGCTTACCCTGTTATGCTTACCGAGCCTGTTCAGCGTTTGTATAGCATTCAGGATCAGCCTCGAGTCCACCCTGTGCGAGGTTAGAGCTTTCAACACAGCTTGGCTGTCACTGAGGATGTAGATAGTTTTATCTCTGATATTCCTATCCACATTCTCCATAATTTCGAATAATATTAAGTATTTTTTTAAATATTTTTAAGAATTAGTGTGAGAACTATTATTATTATTAACTAGTAAGTATCCAAAATGGAAGCTTATAATAAAATTTAAATTTAATACACAACACAACTATTTACATAGTCCGTCAAACCCTTAAGAACCGGTTTTACTGTGTGGTTTACCACAGAGTATCAAAATGATATTCCTAACCATTTTTCGCACGACTACTCCAACTTTTGCAACTGAAAGGATGCGCTGCTATTTACGTGATGAAAGAAGTTAGGATCTTAAAAAGCACATAAACACAACAACAGTAATATATCTGTCGTTGGAAACATTGGGCTCAAAGCTAATTTAAAAACGGCGAAATTGCTGCAAAAAAGACGCATCAATGTTCTAGTTTTTAGGTTTTATTTTAGTGGTCCTTGTTCTTACTAGGCACCATAAGAACGGACATTTATTGTAGAGAATGGAGTATAACTTTCTTCTCTGAAATAAATGTCCATTCCGTTATTTTAAGGCATATACTATATGCCGTACATAGTCTAGTCTAGGAGGGCCAATAAGAGTATAAAGAATATAAATATTTATATATTTTTTTTTATCACAGAGAGGCTACACCTGCACCAGTTGTAGCGAGTCGCTACACTGCATGGGCGGGAATTTTGCTCTGAAAGCAATCTGCGGTGGTCGCCGGCCATTCTGTTACAACGGCATCTGTTCCGACCAGCGCGGAGAGAAGTGCCGAAGGGAAAATATAAATGTTACCCCTCCGCACTTTCACAATGACACTAACAATGATGTGACATCAAATGCAACGATAACTTCGTAAACTATAAATAAATAAAATGTTATTAACGGTATAAATTAAGAAGGTTTGTCTGTTATTTATTCCTATTAAAAAAAATATTTTATTTTTAATTTAAATCATGCTATCAAAATAAGAACTTTACCGACTACCTCTTAGATCCTATCCTATTAGAAAATGTAGTCACTATATTAATACATGAAATAAACACGTTTTGGAATAATGTACAACCACAATACGTACATACTATAAAGCATTTTAAACATTAATATAAATATAACAAGAAATATAATATAATTGATATTTATAATATAATTGATTTCGGTTATCTCCTCATTTGATTATGTCATATATATTGTATAATGAGATGACTTGAAACGTTGCCTTTGCCTGCACAGCCCCTTGGACTTCCAGTTAAAGGGGCTCTGTAGGTAGTGGTCAGTCATGAACTTCGTTCAGTGATGGATGACAATATTCGAATAAGTTTTGATGACATTGTAACTTAAATAGTTCTACATCGAGTAGGGAGATTAACTTTAGTAGAAGAATTAATGAATAAAATAAAGGATTATTTTATATATTTTTAAATATAAATAGCACAGCCAATCACGTTTACCATCACGTGATGTTACCATCACGCGGAAGCGTGCAGTAGGAGTTCATATGCGAAGATAGCTAGTGCAGCATGCGACATACTGCTTTAGACACCTTCACTTTACCGGCCTAAAAACTCCATTTTTATATCAAACCCATGTTGTATTCAGGAGGGAAATATTGTACCGGTAAGAAATTCCACGCCCTGGCTGAGCGTCAAAAAAGGACTCACCAAATCCTTAACCTTATACTTTTATTGTTATCATCTTTTATTAGTTAAAGCAGTAAGATACACATTTTTTAATTACTAACAAGAAAAACTATTATTGTTGCTATATTGAAAATATATGTATACGAATTGACCAGTACGTAATTTATTAAACTTATAACATCATAGATGTTTCTTTATAAATCATTGCAATAGTACCTACACTTGTTATCAGATATCCGCATTGGTACCCAATAAATCACTAAGGGAACTAATCCGATATGTCCCTTTGCGCCCAATTATTGAGTAATAAGGTTTTCCGAACGGATTATCGGCTAACACGCGTGCCCACGTAGGTATATACTAAACATTCCAGAAATAACTCTGTAGAGTTTTCTGTCCATATCACTCGTCAATTTCCGCTTAATGTAGGATAGATAGAAGTAATAGATAGATGATAAAAGTTACTATTTGGTAAATGATCGTGCCTGATTCCTAGGCTACGTGGATTAGGTACATACAATATTGATAGTAAAAGCTTTCTATTAAAAATAGGATTTATATTAGCTTTCTTATTATCCAAATTTTCAAATAAAGATAAATTCATCTTTTAATAATTTTCTCTTTAATGCAAAAAAAATATATATATATGTTCGTTAGTTTCGCTAAAACTACTATAATAATAATATTTCTCACACTCACAATTATTATCTAGCCCAACTTAAGCAGCATTAAGAAATTGTGTTATGGATCCTAGCTAATGGAGAAATATATATAGTAATATGTTTTTTTTTGTTTCATCGTCACTTCTGATTACATTAATAGATGCCGTTCGTGCTGTTAAACGTATTCTCTTAAAGAGTAAATCTCTTTGAGCGCTGCTAAACGGGTCAACGGGATAGTCGCAATTATAAATCAGGTGTTATAGACAATTTTGATTAAAAACTTCTGTATACTTTTAAATAATAATGAAAAATTTCCGAGAATATTTCTGTCAAACCAATAGGTACTTCTATCGCAATAAACTTTTAATTTACCTCTCAAAATTCTAATACTATAAATAATTTGATATGAAATAACTTCTATATTGTTTTTTTCGCCTTTTTACGGTTTGTTTTACTTACGTGTACTTTTTACATTTTTTATTTATTATTATTTAATTAATATTTACAATGAATGAAAAGAAACCTGTTATAAGCAGGTAAAATAGCAATGTGAGTACCTATATAATAACCTACGATAAAGGTTCATTTTTATTCGAACTCGTGTACTTAATAATTACGTGCGCTATCGTCAAGCTTCTCCCTCAAAGCAAGGCGCACGCGTAACAACCAATGTCTGGTATAAAAGCGTTTAGCAAACCACCCTAGACGCATTCCCGCCACAACTCCTGAGAGAAAATAGGAGGCTTTCCCACGCGAACATAAAACTTGTTAGTAACTTTCAAAGTGAGTCGTGGTGACGTATCGCGTCGTCAACCGTAAGTATTTAATATATATTATACCTTTGTATACACGTTGATTATGAGTTGGTAGATGTAAGACTTATTATATAAAAATAAAAATATTTCTTACAGTGAATAATATAAAGTATACAGAATTAAATTGGATTAATTCTTAACTAGGTATGGTAAATAAGTATAATCTTAAATAGAATATTATCGGCATTATTTTATGCTAGTTTCCTATTAGAAATTGAAAAAAAGACGTTGTGCTATCTATTGATTTCTGTTAGGACAAGCGGGCTTAGCGGGCTATGTCTAGCAAATTTACAAAAGTGAAAACAAATTAATATTCGATAATGAATAAGCCATTCTAATAGATATCAACATATTCTGAATATATCTTCCGTATCTTCTATTAATATATTACAACTCTACATTAAGAAAACTTAAAGGTTTTAATTGTGTTTTTTGTTAATAAAAGGCTTTGTGTATAATTTCGCTAATTTGACTTAACATTTAAATAATATTTTGTATGCAGTTATACTTATTTATTTTTAAGAATAATAGTTTAAGACATGTTTCTCATTAGGTGTCACAAGTTCTAGTTAGAGCTCGTCTGAGCTGAAATGACGCGAATAACTGTAGAATTTACGACAAGCTAATTTAAAATATGAAAGTGATACATTACATTGCCGTTTACACATTGATGATGTTGCTATTAACATTTTTATACGTGTACATATACAATTAACTAATAATTCAGATAAAGTTAGTCATTTCAAATTAGACTTTACTAATAAAAATATAATTGAAAGAAGAAACACTAAGCACCAAAGTTCCAAGTAGGCCATCTTTTTAGAGAGCACGATTTGTAGAAGACTACGGGCTTTGCTTCGGTATATTGTGTACCTATCATGACTCCGTAAAAATAAAATATGACTAAAAGCAAATAAAAGCTACGAAAGCTAAATGCTCAATGAAATAGAAAAAAAAATATTATAGATATCAGAAAGTATAATATCAGAAGTATACTAAATAAACAAACAAGCATCCATGACACGTAGAGAAATATTCAAATATCTGTCATCATACAAATATCTGCCCCTACGGGGATTCGAACCCGGGATCTGTGAGAATGAGAGAGAGACTTTTTTTTATCAATATATAAAATCTAACAGTTACTGTCCTGAAAAATTGTCTTTTTAAAGATGTGTTATTTTAAATATGCAAAGTGGGTTCCGTTAACACCTGGTTGCAATAGAAGTGATAGTAGTTTATACGATAATTAAATCTGTCAACTGTATATCCGTCCCTGTGACAGACTATTATTGACTGCAGCAAGCTTTGAAGACCCTTTTATCATTGTCGCTATCCCTACACTGTACTGTTAGTTTACTAGGCACAGAATTGGAACGACAATTTCTTTGTGGGCAAACAAGATATTTCTCTTCAAAGACATATTTTTTTTAGGAATCTAATTATTCTTTGATATCTATTGGCCATATATAAGTAGGAAGGTACCTTTATTTTTTTTGGTTTCTAAACAGGAAAATGGGGTAAGGTTACTTCGGCGGATCGACCATGACGGATTTCTTATTTTAATATTTAGTGCTTAAGTGGATGATTTATTTTGAAAAATGTCGTGAAGTCTTAGGTAGGAAACGGCCAGATCTCTTCACCGTTTTTAGTCGATTTACTTGATCGTTTCAGAGCGATATCAACTCCGAATCTCTGAAAAATCTATTCGCATTTGTTAACAATAATCAAATCAGATTCAAGCAGTTTGAGATATGAAGTTGGTGACAATGATGCATCAATTAGCGTATCTACTACAAAAATCATTTACTATTGTGCTCGTATAAGTTGTGTATATGTATTTTAGTAAATATTTATTTATATAATTATGTATTATGTAGTGTATATATGCTATCATTAAGTAAGTACCTATGTATGTTTATAGTTAGTATTTGTATTTAATATTATATTAGGTCGGGGACGTATATGCTGTAATTGAATGTAAATTAACGTTGAAAAAAATGTCTTGATTTTCATATAAAATGCGAAGAAATTTTTCCACAACCTATTTTTTATCATGTATTCGTTATACGTCACCAATTTCCCTCGAGTACTTCATTTTTAATCTTATCCACCCTAAGGTTACCTGGAAGAGATCCCTTTCTGCGATAAGGTCGCCCTTTTAACAAAATTACTTAACTGTTCCCTATGTATTTAGGTTTATGAATTAGTTGATGTACAATAAAGATATATTCTATTCTACAATATATAAATAACTGAACTAAATAATAGCCTATAGTGATCATAGAAATTCCACCATGTTGGCCTCATTGACCAAATTGATACCTTGACCTGACTTAAATTTTATTGTCCTTTATACGCCTTTACTTGTTTTTTAGATGCTACATAAACGCGTAGGAGATGGAAGACATCGAGGCTGTTTTATTTTTGTAGCTGTTGTTGCATTAGCTTTATCGTCATATATACAAAATGTAAGTTTGTGTGTCACCTAGTATTCTTTGAAATAAAGATACACACGTTATTTGATAACTTATTATATTCATTGATTTATAAGGTTTCTAGCATGCCGTTTGATGTGACCAATCAATGGCCGACGTTCCCAAGAAGGAATATAGCTGCATTAGCCAGAGATGGGCTCCTGAAAAGCAGTCCCGCTGGTTTTAAAAGGAGTATTTCAACATTAGCCAAAAATGGACAACTCCCAACATACAGATCACCATACGATGAAACCGATAAACAGGAGACAGACGATGAAGAATCTCATGAGAAAAGAAACATTGCTTCAGTTGCTAGACTTCGGAGCTATGCAGCGATGAAAAGGAACATTCAGGCCTTAGCCAGGGACGGGTATCGAGGTGGCAGAGGACAGTACAGTCAGCAAACTGATAAACGCAATTTTGCTGCATTGACACGTAATAGTATGAATAACAAAAAGGACGAAATACATGGAGACGAATATTACTATCCATTTTACCAAAATCCTATTCCGCCTTTGTCAGAAATGGATGGACCTTTCGATTTCAATGAAATGTACGATCTACAGCAGTCTGTGAATCCAGATATGTTCCCACCGTTGTCTCAAGTGTATAAACGTAACGCTTACGGAGTACTACCACAAAATGATTTTTATATAAATCAAATGGATATGGATGATAACTGGTCCTACAAACGAGGGTCTATGGGTTTACCAGTACACGGTCTTTACAGGCCCATATATACCGATCCAACTACTAGAACAAAAAGATATATACTTTCTCTACCTGATGAGATTGACCACAACGATCTACAAGTACCAGAAAATGACGAAGGAAATGAAGACAAGCGTTCTGTAGGTGAGTGTATTGTCTCATAAATATTATTTTTCTTTTTTAAAACAAAGGTGATCTGTTTGATTTTATTGTATGTTACAGATGATGATGTGGACGTTCGTGAAAATTTTGAAAAGCGTCATATCGGTTCATTAGCTCGATTAGGTTTGCTTCCATCATTTAGGTTTTCAGGAGGACGTTATAGTAGATCAGGCAGGGCTAGACTGCTACTTCCCAGTCAAGAAATGTACAGGTCTTGTAAACATTGAAAAATTCAATGTGATAGATTGTGTGCAACTGTGAATAATTATTTAGCTATGTAGTGTTCAAGGTTCGAACTTGCTTTAGTGCTTTTAATAGGACAACGCATAGCGATGAAGATAATAATGATGTTAGAGGCATGATAATTGTTAGTGCACTGTGCTAAGTGTTTAAATTGGTGTTTAGTTTAGGATTTCTGAGACACTAGTATGTCATATTTATATAAAATAGATGAAAATGTAAATGTTTGAATGTTATTCACAATACAATACGATACGATGTTTTCGCATGATTGTTACAACAATAGTAAAACATTTTTGAAAACTTTTAATGGATAGAATGATTGTTAAAACTACCCGTGAAATGTTTTATTTGAATACTGGAAACAAAGATAGTGTCCGTACTTCAATGGATTCATCGAAGTTTAAAAGTGCGCAGTGTATTATTCATGTAATATTCCAGGCTCAGAAATTCTGACATTAAAAGTATTAAGCAATTGTGTAAAAACCAGTACAATAAAAAATAAGAAATTATAAAACATTCATCTTATTATCTGTAAAAACTAGTAACTTACATGTAATTTAGATAAAATATTGTTACAACTTTCTATTGATCGCCGGAGGTATCTAGTACCTATTTCTTCAACGTTCAATCATTGCATACTAGTTCAAGATTTAGACTAATTATGTTATTAACTTTTCAGGAAGCATTCCGCTGACGAGAATTTCGGAATTAGGTAAGTGCTACTTTATATACTTACGTAAGTAAGAAAATACTTTCATTAAACATGAAGATTTGGACATACTGATGAAATTTTTCAATTGTTTGCTCTGGAAGTAAAAAGAATGTCCTATAGAAATATTAGGATCATAGACATCTGGATACATAGGAACTAGAAACCTAGACAATTCTTCAAAAGAGCATTTTAATTTCTATGAACGAATGTGTATTGCTTCGTTCTAGGTTATTACTAATCTTGCATTTAATAGTATTTCTCTGGTTATATTGTTTGTTACCTTGACTTAAAAGCTAATGTGACACAAGCTCCCCGGATGTTGGGCGGCCTGCGCCGCTTGGAAACTCACCTCTACCGCGTAGAATATATATATATACGGCGCCATTATGTAGTGTAATTGCTTTTATTTCAGTTTGTACAATGATATTGGAAAATCATAACCTACTTATACAGGCACTTTGGCACTTTAGGGACTGATTATTGATTTCTAAAACACACATTCCATGGCCTTATTAATAAACTTTTTGTATTTAATTTGATGTTAAAAAATACTTCGTATAGGTACAGACCTAGATAAGTGTCAATTTGGATTAAAAATTTCAATTCAATTTAAAAATCTGAACATGCACTTGGTTTTAGAAACGAATTGCGAAAATGCTCGAGTTTCAGTAACTCGGTCAGCATTGTTAGTAAGGGCTAATCCAGTAGCATCACTTCAAAAAAAAAAACAATTCTGTATATTTGCACTAAATGAATATTTTACTGATTTTGATTTTTTTTGTTTTTTAAATTTAGATAATAGTAATTAAATTATAGTTTATTTTGTCAACAGGGAATATATCGCTGCTCCCGAAACTAGCTCAGCAGGCGATTCAGACTACACCGACCTACCGCCGCAGACAATACCTGCTTACTCGCACCCGACCGGCCGGATCTTCCACAGATCATTAAACAATGACCTTCCAAACCCAACTAAATTACAATCAACTCTTCCTCTACCGAATATCATTGACTCTTTCACGAAAAACCGCTGGCATCCGAAAGAAACTCCACGTTTCTATCATTTTAGATCTTTAAAAGTCCCCTACCACACTTCTGATAAACGTTATCTTCTTCTACCAGCTGTTGATAACTTCCTTCTTAGGAAACCCTACCGCAATAGCAGCTTACCTGGTCGTCGTAAGAATCAGTAGCTGTGCCAGTGCCCACTGAGTGACCGAAGGTTACTCGGTAAAGGCCAATGAACCATCAATTTGATAATTATTTTAAGTCGCAGATAATTCTTCTATATGATTTTTCTTGACTTCGGGAATATGGCTCTGAAAACTTAGACAATAAACGTATAACTGAAAAAAGCAGTATTATATTTATTATAAATATTATGATTAATGTTGTGATTAAAGGATTTTAAAATATATTAATTAAGTGGATTAGTAATACACTTACTTACCTAGTTATAAGTAAAAGTAAATCTATACTTATCTTAAAAGATCTCATTTTACAAAATGACTTGGCCAAATGGTAAAAGATTATCTTTACTGAAATTTATTGTAATTGTTGACTAGAACAAAGTCTAAGGTGTCAATCGCAAATATTTGTATTTTAAAGATTTTACATTAAGTAAGCTCCTGATTAGTTTGATTATTTCAGCCAAAATTAAAAGAACTTATTAATGAATTTAATGGACATTAAATGCTTGATAATTAAAAAATTTATAAATGTTATAAATTTTATTAATTTTTAATTCCAATTGAGAAGTTTTCTCGAACATACCTTTTGCAAATATATTTTATAATATGATGTCTCTTTATTGTCTAGAATTAGCTGTGTTTGACAAATAATTATCTTTATATAAATGTTTTATTCCATCAATATGTTGATAAATTATAAAGCTTTAAGCTTGCGTGTCAAAACATATAATGTTAACCTGATATTAGAAATAATTCTTCGAGATTTAGGACAATACATGGGCAACAATAAAAGTGACCATTCTATATGATAATAATATTAAATTATATTATACTGTAGTTTTCTCTTTTTAACATCAATACAGGTATTTAATTGAATATTAAACAATTGGTGAATTAAACCAAACAGTATTAATATTTGTTTTATTTATATTTTAACAGCCCCGGTCATGCAGCAAAAGTAATAGTATATTAATTAAATTTAAAAAAAATATTTATTTAGGAAACTATAACGAATAATAACGAATAGGCTCATAATAATATACTAAATAGGTACCTTTGTGGCTGGTATATGTATTGAAATATTGATGTAGCACAAAGGACCGCACTGATAACAACTTTTTAAGTACTTTTAAAACTAAAACTGACTCAAAATAATTTCTTGCTTAAATCTATACTATTACTATACTATTTTAATATACCTTACTACTACTTTTTATTATTATTATGATAGGTCGGGGAAAAAGTTTCATCGCATTTTATATGAAAATTCCAGATTTTTTTTTCAAATTAATTTACATATTATAGTATATATGTGCCATTTTGTTCGTAGATTTTCTGCCTCAAAAACACGCAACAAGTAGTTTTGGCAGTGCTGTCTTGATTTTAACCTGACACTGCTTAAAGAATTCTGAAGAGACCGAACCAGGTGGAGCAAGGACAGGGCACCACCTCCAAATTTCCCGGATTGGAAATGCTTAAACCAGCTTTGCCAGCTATCTTATTGACACTGCATTAGGTTGGTGGATTCGCTCATTTTAACAGAAAGAAAAACAAATGAAAAATAGTGGGAATTTTTTTTTTTCTGAATTTGATTCTTTCTTTTTAATGTCACCTTTTTAATGTCTGAACTGATTTGTTTGAATTCGAAGAGTGAGGTGTCATTTGATTCATATTTGGCTTTGTCGTTTAAGAAAAATCCAATATATCGAATTTAAATGGCATTGGATAAACTGGTTTAAAAAATGTATTCACTCCGTTTAGTTTTTGGTTTTTTTTTATTATACGTATTTAAATATAAAAAAACAATAATTGTTTCATTACTATCTTTATTTTGAAATATGTTATTTTTTAACACGTAGGTTATTAATTACACTATAGATTATTACATTGTTAGTTTGAATAGCATTTTGAATAAGATTTTAATGGTCTGTAATATGTAGGTGCCATCTGTTATGTTCATGGCGACCAGAATCCTCCGCTTATGCAGATTCCTGATTCACGGCGTCTTGGGTAGCTTCCCGCCTTTTTCTGCCTAAGGATGGTAAAGTTGGCAAAGCGCTTGCAATTGGCAAAGTAGGCTTGGGAGGTAATCCCGGAAGAGCCGGAGCTGTAGGTGCTTCTGTCGCAATGGAATCCGATTGTCCTGTTGTAAGGTTCAAAATTGCCTGGAATAGACCAAAATAAATTAACCAATGACGTTTAAATTGTAGGAATAAATAATTTTACTGAGTAACAGGGCTATTTACATCATGTCTTGCTTCGAGTATCGCTATCAATATTTATGTGTGTTCATCTAAGTAGGGAGAAAGAAAAGTTGTCAAGACTAACTGTAGTTGAGGTTTGATGAAAACAGACATTAATCTTTTACTGACAAGATATGGAATTTTATTAGTCCTTAACATAACTTTGACATTATTGAAATCTAATATAAAAATTTTTGGAATCACGTTTGAATTCAAATTAACAAGTATTTAGCAATCTAGATAGTAACAATTTGTAAAGTATACCACATCGGTCTCATATAAATTCGAGAATAATATAATGAAGACTTTCGGTGATGGAGTATGGTAGTTCTAAATGAACAACAGTTAATAAAAGATATTTTGTATATCAACTGTAGTTAATTGAGAAGTTCTGTTGTCACCCACACCCCCACACACACAGACACAAACAGTAAAAAAAATATAATTTATTGAAGAACAATCGACCTGCAGACAGGCAAATCGATAATGCTATAGACACAACTACAAATATATCATTTGGCAGATAATTTTTAAGTTTAAAGGTAAAAGCTTTGACCTCAAAAATTACCGATAAAATTAAAAATAAGGTCAATAAAACTAATTCTAACTAATCGAATTCGACAAAGCACAAAATGTATATTTTTCATCAAATGTATTTTTTCCTGTAAACTTATTTATGTATATATTATTAAAAAAATAAAAAGATAAAAACGAATTAATTAGATTTGAAATAATATGATAGTAATACATTTAAATACGTATCGTTTTTATACGTAGTGTTTTTTTTATAAATTATAGTAGGCGATTAAAATAAACACTTACCAAAATCAGAAAGGCATAAACGAAAGTTTTCTTAAACGCCATCTTGAATATTCTATGTTGACTTATCGGTGTCTTGGAATAGTTTATAATTTTAAATTGACGGGCTTCAGTTTATATAGTATTTGAAATAAAGAAAATTATGTAAATGGAATACGTTATTTAATGGATCTACAAAGGGGTAGACCTTCACGGGAGGAGTTAGTGCATAATATCTCATTAGATATTGTTTTATTAAATGGATTCGTGTTTCTTCCACTCACGACACGACTGCCTTTGGACTTAAGTAAACGTTCATCCAGCTCATTGTGTCCTTATGCGCAGGTAGCATACATTTTGTATAGGGAATTTTATTTGTTTAATAATATCCTTTTGATATTAATCCAAGAAATTAATAAACTGATATTATGAGGTTGTTAATTGGTAAATCAAATATTTTTTAAACACATTTATATAACTAAACCTATAACTAAATTAAAAAATTAATGAAATAATTCTTTTGAATGATAGTCGATAAGGTAGTATCACTCCGAATACTTCTTACTACCATGATGTTTTATGGCTCAATTTATAGTCTCTATATACCTGTCTATATACATTGCAAAAAAGGATTAACTAATTGATAGTGTTTCTGTCGCATATATACATGTCATTTATTCATTGGTTGGATACACATACATGTATTTTAAACTTTCTTTTTACCTACCTACTATGACAATATGTCTCCATAATTGTATCTTTAGCAAAATTATAATACACCTTGGTACATTACTCACAACAATACAAAAACGCTACACTTATATATTATTTTGGTGATTACACCAAAAAATAGATAATAAAATAAAGTAGAGTAGAGTAAATATAATATTAATACTAAAATCTGAACTGACTTACTGACTAACTGAATGACGCATGTGTATCATTAAATGACTGTAATCCTCACGGTCACATTTTTAATACGTATGAAAGAAGGGTGAGGGGTGCATAAATAGTTAATATATATAAATAGTAAATTAAATTTACGTGGTTTCAATGCTAATCACAAATTTTCAATAACTTCATGGATAAACTTTATGAATTGAACGTTTATCCAAAATCAGGTATAATAATATGTTGTAATTTTGGAATAGGCAGCTTGTGGATTCCTATCACGGTATGAAAAAAAACAAATTCAGATTATTAGATTAAATATTGTATGTTCTTCTGTATGTTCAGTGAACCACCGAATGAAAGCAAATAAACATAATAAAAATTATTAAAATCTGTTAATTAACTTTGAAGCTTAAGTGAGACTAACGAACAATTATTTATTTTTATATATATAAAAATATTTAATTGTGCAGCATAAACTGTGGATCGGAAATTTAGTTAACACATTTGAAGGAGCAGTTGGAGAGCAAAGGAAATATCTGGTATTAAAAAGCCATCTTTGTTGTTTTGATCACAGTGTGGGCCTCGTGACTTGGTCACAAAGTCAACATAATTAGGAGTTAGGTTTCTGTAAATACGCATTTATTACAAGCGCCGAAGACCATCTGGTAAATAGATAAACTATATTTATAGTTTTATTGTAAATTCATATCATTAGTACTAGTTTATCCGATGAATTGGTCAGGATCGGTTGTAAAGTTCGTCTGGACCTGTAGAAGACCTTTAGAGATTAATATCAGAACTCTAAGAAAAAAGGAATTCGATACTAAATAAAAATATATACGTCTATAAGTTGATTTTCACACATGCTTAGCAATTTATCTTAAATAATTAAAAACAAATGTTTCAAACAAAATTAAAAACAGAGATTGCTCATATAGTGATACACCACCATCCATTGTACATATCTTAGCTACTTCTTACTTGATGTGTTTATTTAGTTTAACTAGTGTTAAATAAAGAATATTCTATCTATTTAAAACCATACTTCAAAACTCAACAAAACGAGAAAACAAATTTATGCACTTTGGATTCGGTCAACCACTTTCGTAATTTCTGGAATTGATCTAAAACAAACTCCACTAGACGGTTTAGATTTCTGTTTTAAAAATGTTTATTCCATAATTTTTTTTTAGAAGACTTATATTTGATATCACTTGAAATTCTCTTTGAGAGTAATCTCGTCTGAAAGAATTTAATTAAATACGTGTCGCTTTTTTATTCGGCATGCAGAGGACACGATGTTGATTTTACTTATTTGCTCCTAAAAAGACTATGTAATTTATAATACTTATATAAACATTTGCATCTTTGATTAGGTATCTGTAGGAATAAATGTGGTATTGACAGTAAAATTTGATTTCTTTAATAAATAAAGTGTAAGAATTATAAACTTTAATCGAATTTAATATTTTTGAATTTATATATAAATAATTAATATTCAGATATTTATTATTTAAAAAATAAAACAACTATTGATTTACATTTACATTTAATAAAATAAGAAAAAAAGAAATACCTATACTTTAAAATAATATCTAGAATTAAATTGATATTTCTTAATATTATATTACGATACGTCATAGTCAAAAACCAGTACAATGATAATTTTAACCTATATAATTATACCTATTGATAATTATTTTTTATATAATTTTAAACTCCGGGCAATCTGTTGAAAGGGGCCCAAATATTTTATAAATATATTTGAATACCTACAAATATTATATAAAAAGACATCACACAAAATGTATTCATTTTGTTTGATTTGTGTTTTTATAACAAAATAATTTCACCTATTCAAATACATATTATTATTTCGATAGATAAGTTATAGAAACAATGTGACGTATTTACGCCTACAACTATCTTTGCTCTGTGACCTGATATACAACATATTGTTAAACAACAAACACTCGAAAGTCAATATTGAAATGTATATTGTTCTAGACTGGTTCATATTTAGCTCAAGAACAAAGCCTCGTGCCGATGCCGTTTCTAGAGTTTGTTGAACTGGAAGTGTTTCCTGTTTTAAAGCAGTATCCAGCAACGCGTGGTTAAAAACTAATTGTTTAGAAGCTGAAAGTAAAGCATGTTTAAGTAGAAAAGGGTTAAAATTTAACTTTAATAAATAATAGGCTTATCCCGAAATGCAAAATACGATATCGAAAGACAAGACTTGTCAGGTTATAACTTAATTTGCTTGAAAACCTGTCAAAATTTACAGTAATACACTTCGTTTTTCGGATAAACCCCTTTGTATTGAAGCATGGTTTTATTTAATTAAATAAGGAGACAAAAACCAATTAATAAGATATGAATGCAATGCAATACTTTGAATTAACATCCTGCAACTTTTATGTTGGAACAAATTCCATTATTACAGTAAGGTTTCAAAGGATTATCACATGTCTTCAAAAGTCCACCGACTGGTTTGCAGATCATACGAGTGTTGCAATCAGCGCAGGTAATGATAGGAGCGGTGGTGAAGTCACAAGTGGTCCAGTTAGGTAAGTCATTTGCTTCATATTGAAATGCCTGTCTGCGAGCTCGACCTTGATTCTGGAGCGGACTTCCTTGGGGTACATGCGGCCCATCTTGTTTCACTTGACCAGCAACTGCAACTAGTACGGCACACTGTAATAATGGTTCTAGAATGAATATTAAATTTCGAAGTTCTGAGGAGCTACCATTGTACCCTTAAACAATCCATCCGAAACTTCGTAGACTAATGAAATAGTATAGACAACACGTCGTTTCAATGTTGAACCTTATATTTGAAGTATCATTCTTAAGTAAAGAAAGAATGGGGTTTCCTAATCTTTATTTTGATCTAAAACTTTGGAAACCGAAGTCAAAGTCAAAATACATTTATTTAGTCTAGGTACATTATATAGTCTTACTAAAGTCGAGATTGAAGAATATAATTAATATACTGAAAATTATTGAGCTATTAACTAAATATAAATAAAAATAGTTCAAATATACAATTCAAAAACTTCCAGCAAAGATTGAATATAGGTAGCAATCAATGTAGAATCATTCAGAAAACAAGTTATATTTCGTAATAAGCAGAACAAAATTTGTCGTTGTAGCGCTTCCTTTTTAAATAAAATAAAATAATCTATTCCTC
Source organism: Acentria ephemerella (assembly GCA_943193645.1). NCBI lineage: Eukaryota > Metazoa > Arthropoda > Insecta > Lepidoptera > Crambidae > Acentria > Acentria ephemerella. The sequence continues at coordinate 5,916,526 of OW971891.1, forward strand.
ACCATAAATATGACTTTATGAAATACATAATGTTTTTTAACTGAGGAAAATTGATCCTGATAATTTTTCTTGCATTTCCAAAGCGGGAAAGCTAATAAATATATAAGCATAATAGGTTATTAGTCAGAGGGTGACTCAACATTATTTTCATCGTCCTAAAAATAATGTTTCTAGAATTGAAGTAAACAATTTTAATCTAAGATAAATAAAGAATAAGCCCTATAAAACCGTGTGTTGTACTAATTCAACACTGCGCCATAAATTTGTAATCTTAGATTCCCTGTAAATGCGTCGTTTATGTACTTCCAGTATTGTGGAGTTTCTGCAATGTTTACAAACATTCACTGCTGCTGCAAGTATGAAGGGAACATAAAATCAATGATTTTGTTAAATTTTATCATAATATATCGTTAAATATATTTTATTAATAAAAAAATATTTTGTTTTTAAAAATTGCAAACAAAATTAATGATACTAATGGGGTCATAAAACCCGTCACCATTCACAATGCGTCATTCCACCCTGATATTTTGGATAATTTTTAATGAAACAAAAGATTAATATACGGGTTATTGTAAAAAACATTTGTTTGTAATTTATTATGGCAATTTGTAATTAAATTTTGGTTGTATTTGTGACATTTGATATACATAAGGTAATATTCTTACCAGTGCCAGAAGAGACGATGTACTCAGACGAGCCATATTGTTCTGTTTCAAATGAATAGCTTATTGTTATTATAAACATTTAATATATCAATTGTTTTTATTTACACGCTAGTTATCATGCCTTGTTTTCTAAGATATAAACGAGGAAAAGCTTAAGTACATACTGCAGGGTTTTCCATCACATGGATCATAATGATGTTGTTTATTTGGAAAATTCCATTATTTCGTTTCTAAACGAAACAAATAGAATTATAAACTCTAGTTTATTCTCCGTCACTAAGAAATTATAAACTCTAGTTTATAATTTATATTTGTTTGGTTTTGAAATACCTGTTTTGCGGTCATAAAAAAAAGTGAATATTATGATGTCTTGTTTTCAATACTTTCTATTGTTTAATACTTTTAAATTATATAAGAACTAAATTATTATGTAGGATTTTTTTGAACTATATCTATGGTTAAAGTTAGATGTATGATCGGCAGTGTTGTTGACTTGCCTTTTAGTGGTTTATTTTATATATATATATATGTTATTTCCATTGTTCTTAGTGACGGAGAAATCGGTGAATATACCATGAGTTCTACCTTCCATTATCAACTCACCATAATAGCCCGCAAGAATATAACTATCTGTAATACGTACCTATAATACTTGAATAGGTTAAGAAAAAATATAAAACAATATAACATTTTGAAGGTCTCTCTCGATTTACTTGGGTACCTATCATATCCTAACATGGTGTCAAAGGGACCACCTCAGGAGTATACTTCATCAAATAAAAAATAGAATTTTGATTCCTTTTTTTTCAATTGACAGGGAAATCAGTGACCCAAAAAATATATATACATACAGTGGAAAATAGAATTTCCTCCTTTTTGTAGTCGGTTAGTAACTGGAATGCGTTAAAACTCGTATTTATTACATACAAAAAAATGAAATCCTAAGTTTGATTTATCGAAATTTTAACTCTGGAAAATAAAAATTCAGGCTTTAGAAATAGGTAAATTAATATAAAAATAATAATAAAAATTTTAATCCATTACTTTTTAAAAGGTCTGTAGTATGGCTGAAAATCGCATATTTTTATAGCATGCGTCGTTTTCATGACATTAATTTCTTTCATAGGTTGAAATCCAGAGAATTCTAAATCAGTCCTGAAGCGTTCTTTATCTAATAAAACCAATTAAAGCTTCCATCGCTTGATAAGTCTGAGATATTTTTTAATATAATTAAGCTATAAGTTCCTATGTTTTCCTTACCCAACTCATAAAATCTATAAGTTCAACAAATCCTTGAACGAGTCTACGTTGAATTAATTATTTGAAATTAACATTCATTATTGTTATCATAACAATATTGATTTAGCTGATATTTACTTTTCTTGTGACGAGATTCAAAGTGCGATGGATCGTTGATGAGTCGCAACATTTTATCGTGTATTCATATTTCAGGCCTTTGTTCATATGAGATGATTTTATGCCTTATGTATAGTTCAGTTACACACTCAAACCGAAAAATTACCACAAAATACCCATTAAAAATAATTAAAATAAACGGACAATAGTTACACACTCTGTTGGGTATTAAATATGCAAACTATCAAATGCCAATGCAATCCATTTTAAGTTTCGCGCCCTGCTTTGAAATTTCCCCCAAATGTTTGATATAGGCAACGTTTGATATATTAATACAGATTCAACCAATGGTTTCCACGTTATGAAGCTTTTGCGTATTCGGTCGATACCTTTCATAACTGACTACAACTACAAATTTATATTTCAAAGAAAAAAAACTTGCGGTGCTAATTTTAATAGATGTTGTATTTTTACAATCAGATTCTGTAGAATAATTATTATTTTTATTAAAAACCAAAACTATTTTATAACCTACTTTTTAGCGTTACAAAAAGAACGTCGTTCCAACCATCTCATAAAGGTCTTAGGTAGTAATTATACTTGCCTGTGTCTCGAATTATGTAATTGTTTGCTAACTAATAGAGTAATCTAAAGATAAAATACGCTAGCTACGTCTCTGAAAAATAAATGAATTATGTTCACGTTTTTATTCTATAGACTAAAAGCCAATTGAATTTGGTATTTTTTTTTATTTCGAAACGTATTTAAACAAAAGCTACCCATCAGTAGTAAAATAAATAATTATAATTTTTTTCCACAAATAACACATTCGACTTATCAATATTTAGTGAAAATATTTCATCTGAATTGATACATCACAAAGTTAAATCCATTATTTTAGTTTTTTTAAATTTACACGTTGTCAGCTGCAGCAGTTGCGGCTGCTGGTTGACATTCATCGCTAGGTGTTGCAGAGCATTGTCCCAGATTACAGTAAGGTAGACTGGGATCCGAGCAAGCTCGTTGTATTCCACCAATTTTAGTACAGATCTGTCTAGTTGTGCAATCAGAGCACGTAGAGCCGATGGTGGAACATGGAGTCCATTGAGGAAACCAGGGGGCATTAGCTATCCATGAGGGAACCCAGGGGTTAATGCCGCCCGGAGCCCAGGGATTTTCGTTGTCACCTGCTTGCCAAGGGCTTGCGCCTGGCTGTGCCCAACCACCGCCCCACATTGAGCCAGCAGAGGCTGTGGCCACCTGTAAATAATTCAACGCGAATTTAGTTTAGGATAAATAGAGATAGAGTGAAATAATAAAACAAAGTCAACATTTTATAGACCTTCTTTTGCATTTTGCCACAGTCAGGAAAAACGAGCGGCATCATAGTTCGAAAGTAATCAATTAATGTGTTAACATTCAGCTGTACTTAAAATATCAATACTTGATGGTATGATCTTGGTAGGAGAATCTACTATGGTTGAAAATGAAATGACGAGCGGTAATACTTTAAACTTTATATATTTGCTTTATTTTTTATGTTCTTCGTCTTTAAATATTCTTACAATTATTAATTATCGACCAGATTGTAACTTTGTTCATCATCATTTCGATTGTTGATTTTGCTAAAATTAATTGGATTATGTTATAATACTTACCACTACGCAAAGTATTAGAAGATACTTGGAAACCATTATTCGAATAATTTCGTTCGCTTGAAGTTTTCGTTAAGAACTGTGGCTGGAAAATGTAATTCTGTTCTTATATATGATAATTTATTTGTCTTAAGGATTATACAGTATAAATGAATGAAAACAATGTGGTTTTCCCACCGATGTGTGGTTCGAGACAGATTACACACTGATAAGCTTTAACTTTTGATAATAATTTGAAAATTATATCATTTTTATAATATGTTCAGTTCAATTTAATATTTATTTTTTTCATTTCATAATATTCAAAAGAAATTATTTGTTACCATACCAGTATTTCTAAGTAGATTTTGATAACCTGTCTGTTTTGAAATACGTACGGGACCAAGTAGGCTTGTTGTTCTCACATAAAATTCGGGGAAAGAGTACGGAACTTCTCAAGATGCGTCAGTCTTGCAATTATAAAATCAATATAGGTATATATCTATACCTATATTGATTTTATAATCAATATAGGTATATATCTATACCTATATTGATTTTATAATTGCAAGATTTGATCTGAGCAATCATTTAAATATTAATAGATAATCATTAAAGGCTTCCCTGCTGTGGTTAAAGGTACTTCCCCTTATTGATCCACTGAAAGTTTTCATTTTGTATGTCTGTAAAATGATATGATTGAAAAAAATTTTTTTTTCAAGAAATTGACAACCGACTAAAAAAAAGGTAAAAATAATAACATTGAAGTCACTTATTTACTCAAAGGATATTTTTCGGAACTAGTGCTATAAACATTTTTGACTCGATGAATGAACATGCTCCAATTATAGCTATTGTTCATGAAGCTCAACGAGTTTTGTATACATTAAACGTAATATCATTATTTCCCATTACCCTATTAAATTCACTCAATATAAGCTCTAATTACATTCACCATAACGTTTACACTCGTGGCACTGTTTTATCTTGTTTATTGATATTTCAAGCCTTTAAGGTAGTAGGAAATTTTCGCAGTTATCTATGTTTGCTCACTAATCCTTAATTTAAAAATAGATTAATGTTACAAATTGAGTCAATATGTGGCAGCACATCAAGTGTAACAGTAGCACTAGTGAAACCGCGTCTATTATTTAAGGGGTAAGGGCGGTCTACTGGTTAAACTGATTCATTTGACTACCGGTTGACTGTTACATGCGCAGAATTCCAGTAACTTCTTTCGATCGTCAACAATAAATATGGGTTTTTACGCGTCGTAGGACTGTAATACTTGTTAGTTATTATTTGGAAGCAATTTGAAGTTGTTAAAAGTGATAGAGAATCTAAAAAGTATCAATTTCAATCTCTACCATAGGTTGCATATCAAATTCAGGTGTCAACCCACCATAGCCAATGTTTAACGTAATTTACCTGTTCTGATTGTAGCTTTGTATAGTTATGTGAGAAATAAATGATACTATTATTATTATTATAGCATAGGTAAATATGAATCGTTGCAAAAAGTATCTCAGGATCATGTCAAAATTCATAAATAAGTAGGTAACAATAATTATTAAACTGAAATTATGTCTTGTAGTTTATATTGAGCACTCATGCACGCATACCAACCTCAGGTTTGTTCCTGGAGACAAACTGGTTCTCGCCTCCTTAATACCCCAGTAACGCTGTAAAGGCCATCTGCAGCCAACAGTCAAAAAAAATCAACAATCTACATAAGTAATGCGATCAGCAATAAGTGCAATTAGTGAATCGAAAGAAAAACTAACATGAAATCATTTCTCATTTGCAATAAAGTTACAAAAATGTATAAAACATATCATATCAAAATGTCTTCAACAAATAAAACATCTGAAACTGAGAAATATTAAAATATTACTGTTTCACAGAAAATAATTTCATCATTTTTAAAAAAAGAGGCTTGTCCCAAAAAGATTATATTTTGCGTGAACCTGTTTAAAATATTAGGGCAAAAATTATAAAATTGATATTTAGTACTTAAAATGTCTAACCCTTTCTGACATCTCACTGGAAAGTTGTTAATGCGTTTGGGATAGAACTCTGGGGGGCTGGACTTAAGTATGTGAAGGCATTTTATACTGCTTTTTTAAAATATTCGAAATCGCGGAACGAATAGTTTCTATTAAGGCCAAAAATTTTGACCTACCCAAACCTGGATGGAATTCAAAGTTTTTTTAGATTACCCAACATCCCAGAAAGCTAAACGTATTTATAACATGATAACACATCGATAATTGTCGCTAACTCAGTTTTATTAAGAAAGTTTCAAAATAAGGACTAGATTTTGTTAAAAAAGGTTAGGCTACGTAGGGACTGTCATAGTCTTCAGCTAAAGCCCCTAAAATAAACTGGATATTAAAATAATTTTTCTCTTCATAAACATATACAAAACACCAAGTACATTTAAATAAGTAAGTTGAAATTAACAATATCTAAGTACGCAGACAAAGCAATGGGAAAGACTTCAGTTTCGATTATTTTTATTATTTTTTTGGGATAAGTCTTAAATAATTGGAAACCCAATACCTTTACTAAGTAATTTTAATAAATCATAAAATAAGCTTAACATATTTGTTTGATTAAAAAGCTACTTATATAATTTCCTGTGATAATGCGACGGGCAAATTTTTAATATTACCACTTTGCGTATATCGCAAAGTGGTAATATTAAAAATTTGCCCAATTCCAACTTGTAGTGAATTCAAAGTGTATACACATCATATTGTTTTTATGTAATAGTTTTTAAGTTATGAATACATTATAAATGAAATTGTATACAATCTGATGCAATTAAACGTACACTGAAGCCTGGTTATGATTTATTTGACCTGAATAGGTATTATTGGGCTATTGTTTTTTTTACTGTATTTAAGGTAAATAATGCTGTGTGAAGCAATTATTGGCACTCAGTTTTAATAGTATGCCATGTAGTTAAGATTTATAAGTTTAAATAATATTTTAGTACCGTCAAGATCAAGTCTGCCAGGGTTAAGATTAAATAATGCATGCCACTTAACTGCAGTTGGCTTCTGTTATACCACAAGTTTGCGTCGTACGGATTCAACTACAAAGGACTTTCTTGAGTTTGTGAGTGTAACTTATGAGTTTGCTGTAATTATAACTATAACTATTGAAGGAAAAAAAGTAAGACCTCCGTTTTTGATCCAGTTTACGGGAAGATGTCTTAGCGTTCGCGGTTAAGCTATTGCCTGTAGGACGGGACTTTTTAACTACCCATATAAATTGTTACAATCAGCTTTCCGTATTTGATTTAATTATAAACATATGATGTACATACCTACTAACAATATTTCTTACTTAAGTATTTATTTATTCTATTTATGTAAAGTATTTTTAAGTAAATATATTATGGTATTTACAAATAAAATATAAAAAATGTGTATGCGTGGGTAAGCGATGGCAAAATATTTATTAATTCGCCACTTTTCCAAAAAATATGTACCTATTATATTCATGAGGACAGAGAGATATCGTATAATAATGGATTCAAAAAATAAGCTGAATAGAATTAATTATTTATAACAAGTGAATAATTTCTGAACTAAAACAAATATCTGTATAACGGCGGAGGTAGTTCATGGGAGTTTTTAGAAACAAAAACGTCAGCCAGGCTGACGTCATCATCACTATTTTTTGGATCACTCATTGCAAATGATAGATTGAGATTGAGCACACAGGTATTAATACAAAACACAATACAGATTGAATAAAATCGGCACTGACAATTTCTAGGCTCTGTTCTGCACAAACTCCAAAAATATGGCGAGGGAATATTATAACTTCCGGTTTTTAATGTTAATCATCCAAATAAATTTTTATTGATCAAATATTGTTAACGATAATTATTATTTAATTAAATAAAGTTTTTAAATATTATTAGCATTTAAATTTTCATTACAATCCTAAATTAAGTTATTGAAACATTCATAATCACGAAGCTATCAGCCATTTGTAGCCTGCTTCGTGAATCCTTACAATTAGCAACTATTTAGGTATTCATGATAACATTCTTAAGGAAAATGTTTATAAACTCTATTTTTAAATTAAAATAATGATTTGAAAAACATTTAATAATGAAAATTCTTTTGTTTTTACTTGTGTCAATTTTTGAAAGTCAATACTGAGAACAAAGACTTTTTATCAATTTATAATAAAATTCACCAAGAACAGTAAATTTCTGAAATAAATTGATGTTATTTTATCCTAAAGACAATATTTATCAAACAATAGTAATTAATATAGTCTTAAAATTATTGTCGTCTCAGATTGTCAGATTTACGCCGACATGTATAATATGATTATTAGCAATATTAAAGTTTTAGACTAGGGTTAAAATGGCTATAGATATCAAATAATTTATTATCTTTATCGTCTATAGTATGAAGATCGTAATTTTGTATTTGTTAGAAGGGTGTTTACTCCAATGTTTGTCCTATTTTCTCCCTAGAATATATCACCAATAGCCTACATTTTTGTTAGGAACGTGACGGCAACTTATGGCGTGCCCTTGCAGCAAACGGAATACCTACGTTCAAGTTGGTTATTTTTGCTTGATAAGTTATGTAAGTATTGTACATATGTACAAACATATTGAGCTCGCACGATATTTTGCACTAGGTACAATTTAATTTACTTTCTAAGTAGGTTGTCATAGTTAGTAGCATTTAATTTTTTTCATTGAAAAATGTCTGTGAAAAGTAATCAAGAGTATGTAGGTTTCTATTGACATCTTTATTGATAAAATTTTATACAGGCAAACTGAATCCCTGTACGACGTACTGCAAATAAATTACATATCTAACCTCATTATGCAATGGTAATCATTAAGTCAGACCTTTAACGGCAATAAATTCTAATGGTGAGTTATTTCATATCGTTTCCGTTCGCTGTTTGTTGTCATAAACATTAAAAGTGGAATGTAAACATTGTAATCACCTAGATAAGATCTTTACCGCAGAGATGTTACTGAGTGCGCGTGACTAAATCTTCATTACGTAGTTTTAGGATGACGACCTTGGTTTTGAGTTTGGTTCGGGCTTATAATGTTGTCATTGTAACCTAAGGAATATTCCTTAGTATAGACGAGAACTCACTGGTACTTTGAGGAAATAAATATGTTTGAGGGTTGATTTTCCAAAACAAGATTAAAAATTATCATAATAAATAAGTCGCTAAAACGAAAGTCGACTTGTCAAACAGCATCGATTTGCTATTTGGAATTTATCATGGATAAGACAATTATATAAATTATTAAATTTATTTATTCACACATAACAAAATTAACATACAATTGAAAAGGTGGACAGTAAGCACAAATGACCTGCTTATTACGCAACAAAATTTCATTCCGCAAAAGGAAATAAGTTGCGAAAGGCCGACGGTGTTACACTGTGAATAAAAGAATATAGATATATAAACATAAATATTAACCAATATTAGGAAGATAGATAGTGCTTCTTTACTCTTCTTTTGAAGATGACAACATTGTCATCTTCAAAAGAAGAGTAAAGAGTGACGGATGTCCGTTGGCAGAGCGTTTCATAACGGCAGCAATGGAAAAGGAATAGGAGGTGTGAGAATTATGGGAAAATTATATTTTTGACTACCGATTGGAGCATTATCTATAATGATTTTATCTTGGGTAAACAACAGAGACTATGTACATAAGTTCTATACATGTTCATGTTTATTTATGTTAATTATTTTTATGGATTGAGAAGTATCATCAGATTTTATTTCGCAGCAAATTAGAAAATAATGCAGTACAAGCTCTGCGTTAAGGAGCAATATACATTAATACAATATACACAAATTACATTAATGCATAGATCAAATCTGGAACTCTTCAAGTAATAAATGAATATTTTTGAAAATAGGTAGTTGTTTGCAGCAATTGTGTACAGCACGACCTTTACTAGATCGTTTGTCCACCTTATGGTCCTACTGCAGGTTAGACCTGCTAACGTTGATTCTCCCGGTCCGCAGCTGCAACTCTACTCGAGTTGCTCCTACGGTCGTCAGTTAATCTGATTTTGTTCATCTTCAAAAAACTTTCAAGAATAATTATATTACAAAGCTCAGAGTTTTCATTAGACAAAAATAAATTATAAACCCATGCGCTTTTGCGAATAATAAAACAGAAGGCCATTTCACTGTAACAAAGGCGCATTTATGTATGTCCTTTTAATCGAATAAGAATACTCAGTGATAACAATAGATACGTAGATAATCTCAATTCTGTTGTTTTCTAAGATGCAACAATAACAGCAATAAGACACAAGCAAACATTAGTTATAACCCATTTCCTCTGTGACTAGTATTTAGTTTTAAATATTAGGTATAAACTATTGGTGCGTATGGGTTAATATTTAAGCAAAATTTGGGTTATTTTTTCTATAAAAAGTACGTCAAATGACTCGACGTGGCCTAATCGTAAGCAAAAAGAGGGGTCCATAATATATACTTATATAACTAGTGCAATATAAGACAAACTGCCACTGCTCTACCTCTTTCAACTGAATTCGCCGGGCCAAAATGAAACCCTTTTTTAAAAAGAACCCAATATATTAAGAACGAAAGAGAGAATACGTTTGTAATAATTTACACACTCTGGCCGTGCGAAAAATAACGACTCACGAAATCTCTTTGTGACGTGAATTTGAGGTAGAGAAAGTGAATTGATAACTCCGAAGACCAGACATGCGTTCCTGAGTAGTAAGGGAGAACGGTTAGGTCAGAACCTAACCGCTCCCTCTCTCCAGAGCATCTTCAACAGGGTAGGTAATATTTGAAAGAGTGATTTTCATAAAGGATGCAGGATTTGATTACAATAATTAAAAAAAAAATCGCGAAAATTCTTAACAGCAGCTGATCTACTTACCTGATTTAACTCGTTCCACGTACAAATATTTTTGTATATTATATAATTTCATAAAATAGTTCTTTTCATTTTTTTGCCAAGAAAAAAGTAAATATGAAAACGTAATAGCCAATTATAATTAGAATATGACGCCAATTGAATCACACAATGGTGGTTATGCACAGCTAGCGGCACTTTACGTCACGTGAAATTTTGAATAGTGTAGAGTAGGGGAAAACTAAAAGTAATTATTGTTGATTGAATAATTTTACTTTAAATCGAGTGGGCACATTCGCGAAAAATCTTTTGTACATATTTCAGCATACGAGTGGGCAATGTTTTTCTCTAGATATAAAAAAGGTAAAAATATAATGTATAAAGGAAACGTTACATTAAAGTTGTATCCCAAAACCATATCTCTAATTAACCGATGGATTGATCACCTAATGAACATTTATTTTCCTAACAATATTGTTTTTATTATAAATTATTTGCCAAAGTAATTTAAGTAATGAGCCATAATGGAATGGAAATCTATTTAAATCATAATTAATGACTAGCGCCAGAAGGTTTTACAATTATAATTAAGCGCTTCACGCTTTTGTTTATACTCACTAACAACATAATCTAATTTAATTTCAAATCCAATTGTCGTACATTTTTAAACAGAAATATCACAAAAAATGATGCTCAAATCGAGAGGCGATCTCTGAAATTTTTAAGAATATTTAGAATTAATCATTTAAATATAACGCAGTGTAGGCGGTATATCGCATGCTTCACTAGCTATCTTCACATATGGTCGAGTCATTTGCTGAGCTTAATATAAAAAATGGTATCTGAAATTTTTGGATTACTAGGAAAAAAATGTTCTCCTTCTTAGTCTTGTTGTGTTGTCATCAGTTGTAATCGATTTTTAATACCATTTCAACTCATTTTATTATGTAATATAATAACACTTCAACTGCAAAAAGAACGACTTTGCAGTCTATCTTTGGACTATACCTTTTAGAGTGCGACCGAGAGCACTATGTCAAGTATATTAAAGTTATGTTATTTTTGTATTATAGTTTTTTTGGACTATCATAGTCGACCATAGCACCTTACTAGTCTGGAACTGATCTTACTCTGTCAATTTCTGCTAACGCTTCGGTGTTACAAGGCTTTATTAATTTCATGCAATATATGTCTTCTATTTGGAGTCGGTCTAGAGATCTTACACGACTTAGTGTTACGTACACTTGTCCACTTGCAAATTACGCTGGTCCTAAGTAAATCACTTTTTTACACACACGAAATTTTATTTAGTATTTTCATGATTATTATAAGGAAAAATTCAAATTCTGAAAAAAAAAACTACAAAATTTTTTAACGAAGAAATTTATCGAAACATATAATCATTGACATCGGATCATTGCTTCCATATAAATTTATATATGTTTAATTAAAGTTTATTTAAGTGTAATTAAGTATCATGAACTTTAAAATATTGTATTGTGTCCAGGAATAAAAGTGTATGCAAAATTGCAGTAAGATTGGTCTTTTAGTCGTGGTCCAAATATCGATTACAAATTATGAAATAGTTTTTTAAATAAATAAAAAAATATTTAACCTTTGAATGGGTATTTCTTCATTGTAGTACTTGAGGAGTCAATCTCATTATATAGAGTCTAGCATATAAACTACGTGTGTACATGTATATAGCGGTGTACATAGAAAACTTATTTTCGCTTTAGCATAAAGAGTTTTATATATTTCCACAGTTATTAATATAACATAAGATCACCTATATAGAGCAAAAATAATGATAATGGTATATTATCTTATAATTAATGATATAATATCTTCCGCGCTAGATAATACCACCTTTCCTAAGTCTGCCGAAATAACAATAATGTTAAGTACAATGCTCAGTTCTAGCAGTTGGATGTAGGTTTGCCAGCTGCCTTATCATCACTTCACATAAAATGAGATAAAGGCTAAGAACTCCCCTGTGAAAATAATAATGAAAGTAATATATTTCGTATGCCCATGTTTTCCTACATAAATATTTCGCAATCTCGTGGCGCGTTTCGAAAACCGAGTCTAATTTGGTCTTGTCACTTGTGTTCTGCGGTATTTGTATGTTGCGTTCCTCATTGCTATGCGGCAGATATTCCTGAAATTTGAATATAACATTTCGGATGATCTTATTTCCATTTTGGTCACGCAACACTTGATATTAATCATATACAAAACTGCTCGAAAGTTGTATCAAAAAAGTTACTTGTTGATTTATATCGATTTATTCAGAATCCTTCATTATTAACTAAGAAAAGTACAAACGACTAGTGACATGTTTAAGATATCTTTATTTACCGTACTGGTAGTGTTTTCAAATTCTTGCATATTTATTATAATTTTTTTAATAAGCTATAATCACAACTATAATTTAAGATATCAGTATAATATATGCTTTGAAATTTTTATAAGCTGAACTAGTGTTGTAAAATCAATGCACGTGATATTAGGTCCTTACATATGAAATTGACGTTTTGTATGGAAGGTATGTAATGTCAATTTTTATATACTATATTTAATTAATGGAAGTATGCACTATTGTTTTTTATGAACTTTTGCCACCCATAGCTAGTTCATTGATCCCTTTACTAAGAAAAACATATGGGCGAAAATTAATAAACTCTTGTAGATAATTTGGAGTGCCGAATTCTAGATTAATTGATTTCCTTGTAAGAGATATTTAAATTACGGAAAAAAAATAATATGTTTGAGTAAGGTACGGGGAGTACGGTGGATGTCGCAGAAATTCTAATTGTAACCTAGAGCGATTGACCAACCTTAGTTGATTAGTAGCTAGTTCTTCCATTATGGTTTGCATTTCTTGGTAATAGATATCTGCCGTAATCGTTTCGCCAAATTTAAAGAGCCGTAGTGAACGACATCTGCGCTAGTTCACAAAACACAAGTAAATTTTCTTTTGGGGCAGTATTTGGCAGATCCTCCAAGGTTCGTACAGGATCCTTTGTTCATCACTGATAATAATTCGATTTAAATTCTCTTCATTTTTTGTCGGTTGAGCAATGTAACGCAGTAGTGTTTACTGCTATTACTGGTATGATTAATTCAATTCTTATATACCTTTAAGTGGATTAAAACAGTTTACACACTCACACACACACACACACACACACACACACCGATGTCTGCAGCTTACTCTGGTTTGCGATGAAACCGCCACGTCCACGGGGTATTTCCGAAGGTCGAAATTTCAAGAACAAAAACGTACAGCATTTTATTTTGCTACGCTAATCCTTCGAGTTGTAGCACTGGTGCTACTGTAGAATTAGTACTCGTAAATATAGCGATATTTCATGTAGTCCATTGTGAGATAAGAACGTCGCCAATGGAAAACTAAAAAAATAACATATGAGTTACTGTTTTCGAAACTTAAAAGTTCCATTTAAATAAATTTATTAATTTAAGATTTTGAACTTTTAAGAAAAGATCATAGTGATCAAAGTGGCCAGTACGCCAACGCCAATTTAATGTTAGGATATAATAATAAAACAGGTTTCTTATATGCGGTGAAAACCAAAAATTTACATTGCTATATAACATATTGGAGTTTTACATTTATTCCCTAATTGCTATCTAGATAAGAAACCTTAGGTAAATTTTGTCGTTTCATGTAAACTTACTTCACTATGTACTTTTTAGTGTACACATTATATCCTACTAGAGTGACTTTGTGATTTTGTTTCACATAAATCTATTAATATTAGTGAAAACAAAAACGCATAATAATTGATATAAATTATTATTTGGCAATTAAGTACGATTATTTTCATACTCATCTTTTCTTTTCACATTATATTTGTCAACGGCGGAAGTAAATATCCGGTGAAATAGTTTGTTTTAGACTTTCTTAATGCAATGATGATTATATTATATCATCGTAACATATCTATAACGCTTGTTAGCTGTGACTCAGTCTTCGCAAAAACATTATGTTTGAGTAAGATTTAGTCTGTTACACCGTTATCTCGCCAGAAGTCATTATCTAATGTTATCTTTCGTAATTACTAGTTGAGGTATAAAAGGATGTGCTCATAGATATTCTAACAAAATTTAACGAACGAACTCGTATGACGCGCTAGTGTTAACTAAACCTTAATAACGAACGAATTTTGCATTTAATGAGAGACATAAGCCAGACAAAATGAAGATAATATACTTACTTCTTATTGTAAGTATTATGTTGTGAAGTGAATGTAGTGTTGTGTTAACAAATAAGTACCTAAAATCAATACTTAACTTTCAAATTCAGCACAATTTATCAAGCTAGAGTTTGGCGTTACTAAATTAATGATTAATTATTTAATTCCAGGTTTGCTTCTGCTTAGTGAGTGCGAAATATTTGCCTGATGAACAAAGCTCAACGAGAGCTTTGTTGTGGCATACCGATAATTCTGAATCCAGTGAGTCTCAGTCGACAGCTGAAAATGATGGTGATGATAATGATGATGATAGCAACGAAGATAACGACAAGTCAGCAGAAACTAACTTAGAGAAATTAAGAAAACACCAAGAGAAAGAAGCGCAAAAATTAGCTGAAAAACTTCTTAAAGAAGAAGAGAAAAAGGAAAATGAAAAGCGTAAACTTGAAGAAAAGCAAGCAGAGCAGCAACGCAAGGAGCAAGAAAAGCGGGAAAAAGAAGAGCGTAAACGTAAAGAACGACTTGAAAAAGAACGAATAAAGAATGAAGAAAAAGAACACAAAAAGCAGGAGAAGGAACGCAAACAGAATAATAAATTACATAAAGAGATTCAAGAAGGTCAAGAATTAGTTTCATTTGAATCCGTCGAAGAGAATGATTCTCTGGAACTTGAAGACATCTGGAAAAGCCATATATACGCAAGTTACGGTTTGCCTCCTACCAGCACCGAGTTGGAAAAGAAGAGTGCTTTGATTAGGTATTTCCAAGAAGAACTTGGCCTCAACGCAAACAGCACAAAATCTGACTACCATAGAGCTGTTCTTACACTTATTCAAACTAAGCTGCAAAATGATACCACTTCGCAAGATACTTTTAGAAGTCATCTAATAAGTCATATCAATGCTATTAGTATTCAACAACTACAGGCAGAATTAGAAAGAAAGATTGAGAAAATAAACAATAAGACTATTTTGTTGACTAATTCAAATTTAACTGGAGTCCCTGAAATACAAAGAAATCTTGAAGAGAGGCGAACTGTTTTACAGACTGTATCTCAATTTTTAACAAATCTATTACCTACTTGGATAAGTGGCCAGGCTACCGTGCCAGGCTCAGACAGTCAAGCCACGTCAGTTACTGTTACAAATGAACCTTCTGTAGCCGGTAGTACTTCATTAACTAATTCTGCTCCAGGAATTGTCACTTCCAGTACAGCCGCATCTTCTGCAACTCCTAGTGGTGAGCCTTCAAAAGTTGGAAGTGCTACATCTACTGGTCTTGCATCAGAAACTGGCACAAGTCAGGGAGTACTATCTAACAAAGATGCAACAGGAGCTTCTGCAAACAGTCAAGATATCATTTCTGTTAACAGTGGAATCAGTGCTGGCTTTGTAACAGAATCTGTCGTGAGTAGTGATACCACAAACACGGCTGTTAGTGAGTCAAATTCTAAAATTGCAACAGCATCAACCAACAATGGGCCCATCTCTAATGCAGTCGTTAATGGTGTACCTTCATTAATCAACAGTGTTGCTACTGCCAGTTCTACTCCTGGAGCGAGTGTTAATAACAGTTCTCTAGCTGGGAGTGCCGTTACCTCTGAGACAGGATCAGATCTGTTGTCGGGTAGCGATGTTACATTAGATGGATCTGCAACTGTAGCAAGCATTGGAGTTGATGCTTCTGTACCATCATCTACAACTACAGGAAATGAAACTACCAATGAAGTCATCTTATCCTTACAGCCTTCTAAAGCTGAAGTTGAACTCACGCAACCAACATCACCTCAAATTGATCTTGTATCGGCTCAGCCTGCAGTAGTGGTTACAGAAAACGCTCAGTCTGTAGCAACTTCAGTAGTACCCTCTCAATCGTCTGATGTTGCATCTACTTTGCCTACTAAATCCGCAGTATCTACTCAAACAGAAGAGGTCCCAACACAGTCTGTGGCATCTGCTCCATCTGATATTGATACTGTACAGACTATGGAGCCTTCAGCTGCTGCTCAACCTGGGCTGGATACTGTGCAGACTGTGGAGTCTTCATCTCCTGCTCAATCTGAAATTTCATCTCAGTCTGCTGAACCTTCAGTGCCCACTCAAACTGAAGTTGCATCTGTCCTGCCTGTGGAAGCTTCAATTTCCGCTAAACCTGAAGTTACGCCTACACAGACCGCAGAACCCGAAGCTCCCACTCAACCTGAAGTTGCACATGTACAAACTGTGGAGCCTGCAGTATACGGTAAACCTGAAGTCATTTTTGTTCAAGCTGTAGAACCTGAAGTTGTACCCGCTGAACCTACAATATCTGTTCAACCTGAAGTTGCACTTGTACAGCCTGTGGCATCTTCTCAACCTGAAAATGGGATCGTACAGCCTTTGGAGCCTTCAGCTCCTGCTCCATCAGAAGTTTTACCTGTACAAACTGTGGAGTCTGCAGCTCCCACTGAAAATTTACTTGAACAAGCTGCAGTTCCTGCGCAATCTGAAACTTTACCTGCACAAACAGCGGTATCTGCAGCACCTAGTGAGTCTGGAGTCATACCTGTTCAGAGTATGGAGCCTACAGTATCTTCTCAACCTGATGTTGCGCCATTTAAACCCACTGTGCCTGCACAGATAGCGGAGCCCGTGGCACCAAATCAATCTGAAGTTGCGTCTTCACAGCCCATGGTACCTACTCAATCTGAGGTTGCACCTACTCAAACACTTGAACCTACTCAGACTGTTGAGTCTGGGGCACCTACTCAACCTGAAGTTTTGCCTGTACAGTCTGCTCTACCTACTCAACCTGAAGTTGTACCTGAACAGCTTGCAGCGCCAACTCAACCAGAAGTTGTATCTTCACAGTCTACGGCACCTACTCAATCTGAGTTGGCACCTGCTCAGACAGCCGAGCCTGCGGCACCAAATCAACCTGAAGTTGCACCTTCACAGCCCACGGTACCAACTCAATCTGAGGTCGCACCTGTTCAAACTGCGGAGCCTGTTGCACCAAATCAACCTCAAGTTGGACCTGCTCAGACTGTTGAACTTGGGGCACCTACTCAACCTGAAGTTATGCCTGAACAGTCAGCTCCACCTACTCAACCTGAAGTTATGCTTGAACAGTCAGCTCCACCTACTCAACCTGAAGTTGTACCTGAACAGCCTGCAACACTAACTCAACCTGAAGTTGTGTCTTCACAGTCTACGGCATCTACTCAATCTGAGTTGGCACCTGCTCAGGAAGCCGTACCTGCGGCATCAAATCAATCTGAAGTTGCATCTTCACAGCCCACAGTACCTACTCAATCTGAGGTTTCACCTGCTCAAACTGCGGAGCCTGTTGCACCAAATCAACCTGAAGTTGGACCTGCTCAGACTGTTGAGCCTGGTGTATCTACTCAACCTGAAGTTATGCCTGAACAGTTAGCTCCACCTACTCAACCTGAAGTTGCACCTGTACAGCCTGTGGTGTCTGAAGTTCCCACTCAACCTGAGGTCACACCTACAGAGCCTGCAGCTCCTATTGTACCTGAAATCGCACCTGCACAGCTTGCACCATCCACTCCATCCGAAGTTCTACCTACAGAGCCTGCAGCTCCCATTCAAACTGAAATCATATCTGCACAACCTTCAGCACCCACTACATCTGAAGTGGCATCTATTCAGCCCGTTGATGTCTCAAATGTGGCTCCAGTTACTGATAATATCCAGATCAATGAATCTGTCTCAGCTGGTCTTGCCACTGATTCTGTACCTGCTGCAAACACACAAAACGCTATTGAAATTCCGCTCGTAAATACTAGTGTAAATGAAATTGTACCGGAGACTTCTTCTGATCAGCCTACCACATTGAATGCTGTTCCTAATACACCTGTTTCTGAGATTCCCGCAAGTGGTAATGAGAAAATTGTCCCGCCTGTAGAACCCGGAGCAGCGGTTGTAGAGATAACTCCACAGTAAAATATGTTAAATATATATTGTTGTTAGATATTGTATTACATTTTTTATTAACTTAATCACTAAAACTGTATATATTGTGTGTAAATAAACGTTAGAGAATTCAGAAAATTATTTAAAAGGTATTTATTTATTTACTTCAATAATATAGGTTACCTAACGTTAAAAATTTTATACCCATAGTCATTTCATTTCATTCAATAGTCTCCTGTCTACATAGTTAAATGTTTCGTTTCAAATCCCGGTTGTAATATTACAAATTTATGATCAATCAAGTAAGGAATATCGATGAATAAGTTTACTTTATATGGCTGTACTTCGATGTAATTATGACCAAAAATAGAATAAAATACACTACAAAAACCAAAAGCATCGTAATTAGTTACAAATAAATATACTTTTGAATGTTTGTGGGTCATGTTTTACCGTATATTTAAGGAATGTAATTGTTCGGGAACAATTATATATTAAGCAACAAATAACCTTGCTAAATATTAATCTATACTTAGCAAGGTTTTAAAATAAAACTATTAATGTTATTTTCTTATTTTTATTATTATTTACTAATGACTTTTCTAAGAATATTTACAATGTTTGGTTTTAATTAGGTATCTATTAATTGGAATGTACAAGAGAGGTAAATGTTCTCAACTAGTACCTAAAATTATCATTAAGGTATTTAACTAACTTATGCAGAATATAATTTAAATAAAAAATAACATTTCTTTTTTTTATTTTAAAACAAGGGTTTAATTTATGTAGTTATATTTTTTACTATGTCATATCCAATATTTATTGGCCGTATTGGGCGGCGGATTTGGATAACTGTGTTGGTTCAAAGGATCACTTATATTTGGGAATGAATAAGGGTCATTTATGTATTTGTATTCGCTTGAGAGACCGGCCAGGCCCATATTTAAAGAGCTGTGAGATGGACTCCAGTTAGCAGATGATGTGGGATCAACAGAAACTTTGGAGTAATCTGTAGGAACTTTAGGATATTCGCTGTTTGATAACGCCTTATTATAATCTTCAGCACTGGTTTTTATAAATGCGTTATCTCTCGGTTCGATTACTTCTTCGCTAGGAACTTTGTCATCACCCTCTGTTTCTTTAGGCATATAACTTAAAGTTTTATTATAAACATCATTGCTTGGGTAGCGAGGGTATTCGTTCCTTGGAACTGCTGCGTCTAGAAGTTGGCTCGGCGTTGAGCTATTAGCGCTCACCAGGTGCCCGAATGTGGATCCAGACGTACTTGGAAAAGCTGCATTCTGAAATGCTTGGTTCAAATGTTGGGATTGTGCCATTAATTGATTATAATTTGCGTATTTTTGATGATGCCAAGCGTCTGCATGCTGAGGATGTTGTGGAAGTGGTGGTATTTCTCCGGGTGGGTATGGACAGGGTATCTGGGGTATTGGTAATGTAGAGTAGCCAGCAAGACCAGGTCCTGTGTTGGATCCAGTGTGTTTTCTAAGGCGTGCTCGGCGATTTGAGAACCATACCTAAAAGAAAAAATGTTTTATTACGTATTTTGATATACACTTTTAAGAAATTTTTTAAATATTGATAAGCAAAATAAGGAATATTATTTTTACACATAAACACTTTTACAATTTAAAATGTATGAATAATCAAAAATATTTATTTGAAATAATTATTACAATATTATTTTTAGCAAATTATAAATATGTTCCCATTTGCGTATTCTGCTGCGTGGCACGTTAAGATTAGAAAACATCAAATCATCCATAAGTATAATAGTAATAATATGAAATTTAATATTCAAAGATTAGTAAAAATGAGTATCACGTGATGATTAATAGCACACAGTTAAACCGGACTGGTGAAATATTCCATAAAATCTATATTTGCGATGTATAAGGGGTAAAATTTTGTTTAATTACTTCTCTAAATATAGTTATAGGTACGTTGCACGATTTAGAAAGCAACATGCCCAGTGTTATACTTTTCATATTATTTATTTTCAACGATATAATAGAACCTAATATTAAAATATACTCATTCACCTTTTAAAGAATAATAAGGGAAACAACTCATTTGATAAACTAAAACGTTTTCCCTACGATGACGTCAAACGTAACGATACCTATTTTTTTAAAACGTTTTTTTTTCGAATTCTCTTGAAAGCGCTATAGATGTTTCAAAGTTGCAACCAATGGTAATCGTTTACCATAGTTATAGTTGTTCTCTTCTTGTTAGAAAAGCCTGATTATATGTAAGTACCTCGTTATGTTATCGTGTTACTAGGGGTTACTGTGTAATGTAGTTTTAATTCCGATTCTAATAAAGAAAATTATAAAAGCCAATTTAAGGCAAAAGGTAACTACTTTAAGTTTTCGAATAGTACTATTGATGAAATAGTATATTTTCGATCTATACTATCGATAGTGAACCTATCTACAGTTCGGCAGCACTAGCGCCCACCGATGTCGCTAATTTGAGGAGCAATTGAGGAATTGTGCCTACTGAAACCATTTGATAAATATTGTGAGCAAATTATTTCTTAGTTAAGTTTACAGTTTGTATTTTTAAAGTTCATAAATACCTGTATTCTAGCCTCAGTGAGTCCTGTCTGCAGCGCCAGCTCTTCCCTGGTGTAGACATCAGGGTACTGGGTCCGATGGAAAGCTCGCTCCAGGGCATCCAGTTGTTCCCCAGTAAATGTAGTCCTGGACCTACGTTGTTTCCTTTTGAGGGTCAACCCTGGTTCTGATTCTATGTCCGAAGAATCTGATCCTCGACCTGATTCCAAATAATACAATTTGAGAAAGGTTTATCTAAATAATAATAAAAGTAAGGTTTGTGTTTCGACTTGGTGTGACATGGGAAATCGATATAATTTTCGTCTTTTCCACGTTCATATTTCATTAAATAAAACTAACAATCAACTTAATCAGCTAGGAATCCAAAATTTCATATAGGTTATTAACATAGACCTAATTAACAACAAGGAAACTAATCTAGAAACGTCTTTCTCAATGGGAGGTTATAATTTATTTGACATCATATTACTGCAATTTGTCTTCATCTGTTTTTTAGAGACACGCTTTATTTATTATGCGAGTGTTTTTTGTAGAAACCCACATCACGTTTTAATTCGGCCAAATCAAGGGTCGTCAGGCGCGGCTTTGGCGCGGGCGCAACGGCCGACTCATTTATAAATCGGTAGCGGTATCCTACGGAAACAGATTAAAAAACTGCCTGAACAATGCGTGGCTTTAGCTTTAAAACTGATTTTAAAAAATGCGGCTTATATTAATAGCCTTTTGAAAGAAGTCAAAATTGAATGAGATGAAAAAATAGGGGCTCATTGGAACACCCAGGCGGCGGCCGCTCGTACAAAGAAGGCGGCTTCTTTGCAGTTCGTGTGACACTTTGGCACCATTCAATATTTTGGTGTCGCGATCCGGATTTATGACATTACAGCGAAGGCGCGGATTTAATACGTGGTCCGGTTATATCGCATTTGTTAAACATAAATTGAAGTAAAAAAAGTATGCAGAAAACAAAAAATTGAATTATTGTTTGTGTCGTATAAGTAATGAAAACTAACAAAACAGAACCAAAATATTTAATAATGGGTTAATGACCATTGCCACGGATGGATTAAATTATAGACGGGTCACAGTATTACAACAAACCCCACTGGGCCAGCATTTTGGTATGGATCAAACTGGTAATGTGTTTCTCCTGTGTAGAAACACCTGAGCCCAGCAGTGGATCTTCATCTCCATCCAGCTTCATCATCAACAACCTTAATACGTAGCAGCACGTATTAAGGTTGTTGATGACCGCTAAAGCAATCTTAAGTGGTTTCGTAATATCTCTGGTGTAAAATTGGCGCAGCACTAAGAAAACCTGGTTTTTTGACATTCTACTACTAGACAAACAGAAAGCTTTCATAAAAAGCATAGCGTGTTTCTGTTAAGTGATTAATCATGTCATCATATCCCAAAAGTCAATAAGACGTTGGCGGAAATCGACTATTAGCTGTCGTACGCGTAGGAAGAGCTGTAAAAAGCACGAGGCAACATATCCAACCACAAAGGCCGCGACACAGATTAAAAAACAACGTATTGTAATAAAATGATTTACATTGCTCAAATTCCCTCGCCGCAAGCCAGAGTAGGACAGATTTATTTGGCCTTTTTTGTTCCCTGATCTTAACGTATGGGACTAAATGACTCTCGTACAGTGAAACGTTCGAGAGGGAACTTTAAAATCGGATCGTAAAGTTCGTTTTGGAATTCTGAATGGTGTGAAGCAAATATTTTATGTTCGATGAAAAGAGAGAGGTTTATAGGATGTGCCCGTGTGTGAGGGGTGTAGAGAAACTTTTGCCGATTGCCGAAATGTGACCCCATGAAGAGCGGGGCCGAGGCGAGCCATAATTTGGGAGTTGAAAGAGCGGCGTCGTTTTAACACCTTCATAATCTTGGCTCATTAAAAAGGCGCGCCGCCTTTGTTTCAGCGGGTTGTTTCAATGTTAACAGATGGCCGGATTGGCAACACCGACTGGTATGGGCGTATGCTGTTTGTTATTTGCTACAAGTGCCATATAATTTATGTATAGTTTAGTGAAAAGACACTTAACTTATTAACTATAATTTACTATAAAATATTTTATTTATAAGGTTTAAAACATTTTGTTTAAAACTACATTGAGAGCATGTTCATTTTTTATTAATTTATATAATATGTAGGAAATGAGGGTTTTTTGAGGGCGGGAATTATTATCCAACTTATATTTACAAAATTTTTGCTTTCTTGATTATAAGCTATGGTATCTACCATGCCCTACGAACGCTTAGTTCTAACTTCAAAATACCTACTTTATATTAATTTCAAATGGGTAATATATTTAGTCATTAAGACCTTTAAGCTGACCCACAATAGGTTCAATTTCACTATATACATTTATTTATATTATATTATGAAGGCCTCCTCCAGATCTTTACCCCAAGTCTTTAACCTATCTCAATATAAACAAATCGTCAGGTTCAAACCATCTTCCCGTCTATGGTACTGTCGCCTTCTGCTCGGTGATGAATGATATAGTTAGTTGTCATTAGTTTTATATTAGAATTCCAAGAACCATGAGAACTTGTCGTCCTTGTCGTATAAATATATAAAATCAATACTATTAAGCACCCAGCAATTGTCTAATTAACAATAATCGACAGCTTGAATTCACAAAGACAGCGCTAGTTAGGTTAAAATAAGGTTCTTTTTATTTTTACTTACATTAAGAGAGCGATTAATTTTATTACTTGTTTATTATCGTTTTATTAAAGGAAGAAATAAATTTAAGGGCAGAGAAATTGAACAAATATAATAATATGTGTATGTAACGTTGTTTGAGATATTACTAACATTGTAAGTAGACAACATTGCCGTACTCCATGTTTAGACGGCTTAACTTATGTTAATTAACTTTTTAACCTATATGTATTTAAAATGCCAGAAAATGACGAACATTCAAAGATTTGGATACTAATGAAGTATTCTGTTAATATCTTATAGAATAATTAACATATAAAATACTTCTTGCGAGACATGATATATTAAGGTATTTTTTTAATTGTATGAGGTACGGAACCCCTAATGTGAAATGGAAATGTATTGGACAGTGTATTGCAAAAATTTATAACATCTTGGTTATCGTCTATTAATCTCTTTGTCAGTGTATGACTTAATAGCCATTTTGTTATCGGAAAACAATATCAAAATCATAGATATTTTGTTGTCGCTATAAGTGGAAAAAATATAAATTCGTGATTTAATGGGTTTCGTTCTGAAAGAGAATAGAAAAAACTACAAATATATAGTTAGTTAATCTATCTCACGTGTTCCATTATCCGATATCTTAAATTCATGGGGTTTTATACTGAATAATGATATTGAAATCTCTTATACTACCAACGCACATGCATAAATAAAGATACAACTCATATTTCAATTGTTCCGTGACTAGTTTAATTTCTTTTTAAATTTGCCCATTTCTGGATTCAATCCTCCTTACCAGTAAAAATGTGAATTACCTACACATATATCCGAAGCCAAATTTTCTATTTTACTAGAATGCCCGTGGGATGAAAAGAAAGTAAAAATATTGTAATCATAATTAGCTATAGACATCTTAACAAGATCGATTTAAACTAGGGAAAAGATTATTACTAGTGAGAAAAAAGCTAAACTGGACCTATCAAAAGATCTTTTGTAATTTACTTATTAACTTAACTAATTATTGTTGGGCGAGGTTGAATACTTTACTGATGGATAATTAGAGCACTGTTTAGTTACAGAGATACATGTGACGAACTCACCGGTCCACACCTGACACATCTATGAAAATGTGAATTATAACCCTACCGGTTATAAATGGTCTGTATTTATTTTAAATTAATTTATAGAAACAATGAGGGTAGGTATTCATACACAATTCAAAGCTTCCGTGGTGTAGTGACTGAGACCACCTACTTAAGTTCTTTATGTCTGAGGCGCATATCCCAGAAGAGCAGATATTTTCCACTTGGTTTGGTATCGGTAAATATTTTTCTAAGTCCGCCTGGCTA
This sequence comes from Acentria ephemerella, assembly GCA_943193645.1. Lineage (NCBI taxonomy): Eukaryota > Metazoa > Arthropoda > Insecta > Lepidoptera > Crambidae > Acentria > Acentria ephemerella. The sequence goes on from OW971891.1 coordinate 5,941,863, forward strand.
GCTACAATCATCTTACCTAAGTCTGCCGCTATAACAATTCTTATAATAGCATATCTTATATATAATATCTTAATAGCATTGTTGTATTCCAGCAGTCGGAGGTAAGTTAGCCAGTTCCTCTGTATTTGAGGTATCTTAGTGCCGCTAGCTTTTATCTTCACTTACCATCAAGTGAGATGAAAGCTAAGGTCTACCTTGTCAATAATAGTAATAAAAACATTTGGTTTTTATCATTACTGTTGTTTGCGGTACAGCCGATGAAAGGACCTACGCCATATTTCCCTAGGAAATGCTTTACACTCCTTGTTAAAACATCCATAAACGTAATTTTTAAAAACTTTGTGTGTTTGTCTTTGTATTCGATAGGTAAAATGTATCATATAAATCAGTATAAATTATCATATTTTTAGGAGGAATATTAATATAAGTAACGTGCTCCTACTGTGAATAAAGGGTAATTAATCTATATTGATATTAATAAGGTAAGAAAAACCCGGAAATTATTATTTCTTTTTCAAAGGCCTGGTTAAATTCTTCTTCTTCTTTCTTCTGTTTTATTCATGAAAAAGGAATATACGAAAGTAATAAACTATTTGATTCTAATCATATTGAAATTTGAAATAGATTTTATGATTACAAAAACAATTGCTAAACTTACTATCGAATAAAAGTGGCTGCATTCTATAAATCTAACCAAAGTAACTTATTCGTTGCGGGTTAGACATTTTTGTCTACTTACGGGTGTTCCGATATGGGAGGGCTCATTGAGCCCGTGAGATGAAACTGTCCCGACACAACGTAACTAATAAATACTCTCCGAATAGTCAAAAAGTGTGACGGTTGGACTGGTTTACATGGAAGCTCCTTCTATATGTATCATATTAAATACAAATCAAAATTTCATGACAATTTTAATAGTCATTTACTCATGAGTAATATGTCATATATATTCTTATTAACTTTATTATATGAAAATATTATACAATATACAAATTTCAATCAAAAAAGTTAAGAATATATTTCGAAACGCTTCATGTTATATATTTTTATAACAATTAAAAATTATTTGTGTCTAATATCTCGGCCCTTGAACGAAGATTATATACATTATTTTATTAAAAACCAGTATGGGTATAATTATTGAGTAATAATTTTTCTCACTTTCATATAAACTGATAAGTAGTCTTGTCTTTAACTTGAATAGGTAAGGGTTTAACTAATTAAAATTCCGCAATTATGATTTTCAATAAAAATAGAACGCTCTGTACTTAAATTATATATGTTCATGTAAACCAACTCTTAACCGGTTGAGTGATTGCGTTGCACTGCGGAGGTTCGCTCCAGTCCCCACCGGTCGGTCAGCAGACATTACCTCCTTCTAATGACACATGTTATTAAACAAATGGGAGATTTTATCACATAAAACTTTATGCTGCTATATGTGTGAAAGTCTAAGTCACAATTGTATCTTTCAAAATATACTGATATAATGTTTTTCTGAGCAGTTCTTACATCTAGAACAATTTTCAAACGTACCTAGAGAAAGATAATAATTGTAGTCCTTCTTGTTATCAAAGATTTTTTTACTTAAGATAAATTATTTTTATTTTTTAATAGTTTTTGATTACTTAATACGAACACAACGGAATGTATGAAACTGGTTATTGGGTAAAATTCGTGATTTGACAAATTTTATAGGTCTTAATTAATTTAAATCAACTTCAGTAAAATACCGTTACACCCAGGATACACTCTAATCTGAAGAAAATATTCTAACTCTCTGTAGTCAGACCTCTCATTCTAGGAACATTGTTAAAAAGAAGACGGTCCACTAAACATATTTTTAGGCTGCAAGAGACGTTTTAGCATCAAATAGGTTCTGAGAGTGTTTCTCTCAGCTATTTATTAAGTTTTTTCACTCGTATGTAAAATAAAAATGACAAATTTAGTTTCCAACACCTGAATGCCTTCCAATCGAGAAATCGAGGTATTTTGGTGTTTATGGCTGCTCAATAAATTAATAAATGATTTTTAAAAAGTAAGTCATTGTAATAATTTTACCTCTTAGGTCATTCTCGAAATATAATTTTCCATGTTGTTGTCCTGATCGCACATATTATAAATGTTACATGCAAATCTCTTAAAACAGAGAATCCGAGAATTACCTAAAAAGTACAATTTTTATAAATAAGGAAATTATGATTTCCTGCAGCAAGCTTATTAGTATTAGAATCTGAAATTTATTTGAGTGTATAATAAAACATGTTCTATATATCTATTTACGAACAGTACATATAGTGGTACTAGTTAAAAGAAAGTAGTTCCACTGAAAAGAAAGTATTTTAAGACAATAAGATGGGTGTAATTTTTAATAACGAATGCATTGGTCACGCGCTACCTTTTTCTTTATTATTATGATAAATTTTTGTCAACACTTAAGTGAAAACGTAGATAATAAAGAGAAAATGTTTAATAACTTTTTGGAGCGAAACATTGTAAAGATATTAATTTAATAATACTTATATCAGCTAATAAAACCTATTTAATTGTAGGCAATTAAAACTCAACAGCAAATGGTCTGTGTTTAGTCTGTGACAAGAAATAAATAAAATAATTACAAAAAGTAATTAAGTTCAAATACTGAAACAAATTGTGAAACAAGATTCCGTTACGGAATCAATGCATCTTTTTGTACTAATAGATCCGCGCTGTCACATTCAAGAAGTGCTGATGGAAGAGCATATTGGCGGTTTATTTTAATATTTCTGAATTTGCGTTGGGGCCTTTTTAACCCTAAAAACCAAAATAGAGCATCGCCATTCAAAGTCACCGACACAGGTATACCGACAAAATGTAAAGGACAATTACAACAATACTAGATAACAATACAACAATGACACAACAACCAAAACATGTTACGTGAATTGTCAGATTTCAGCACTATCGAGGGTCGCGGCGGGTGACCGCGGCGACTTTGTCGGGCGACTTTAGCGGCTGGCTACAAATACGCGGCACTTTGAACGAACTCAAATATTTCAAATCGCAACAATGACTACGTAAGATTTGTGTGCGGAAATTGATTTTTTGAAAGCACCTCGTGAGAAAGCTTTGACAGGTTGTTGCTATTAACGCCGGTCACCGCACGGGAAGTTGTGCAATATTTGGGGCGGTCCGGTGTTTAGTATTGGTTTCGGAAGTGACTAAAGGAGATTTCTATGCTTTTTACTGAAGTGTATAAAAATAACTAGCCGAGCATCCTGTACACTTTTTATAAATTATAAATTTAATAAATAAACAAACATATGAGATTCTTTGAAGTTTTTATGATAAAATATACTGTTGTTGTATTTTAATGCATTGATTTATATAGGAAATGAGACACCATTTTTCAATAAAGCACATCTTTTACAAGGTCCCAATAAAGTTACGCGATCGATTACGTCTATGATTCAAGTTGCCGATTCACGATAGATCACGTTTTTTGGAAGAAGAACAGGCGTGCTTAAAACGTGATTTAGACGATAAATAACGTCTAGAGACGATCAAACTTTATGATTCAGTCATATTCAGAATTTATCTACTGGAATTGGCTTTTCATTTAGTTTTAGGCATGTCTTGGCAAATTAGTTCACAATGTGACCGTTACACAAAACGTCCCAAATTTACTTAAGAAAGCAACATAGTAGTATAACCCTAAGCTGGGTAAATGGCATACCTCAACTCAGAAGCCAACCGATAGTGCGTGGGTTCAGCATATTTAGGTAACCAAAAAAGAATAATAATGTCTTACCTCCTAGTATTCCATCGATACTGTAATCCTTCTTCCCGTCAGTATCTCTTGCGCCACCACGCAATAATCGTGATATGGACGAAATGCTAGGCGGGTCCGATACACCTTCCTGAAAAAATACAACATTTTCAACGTTATATATTAAATAACGGCTAATCATGTGGGATTTTTTTTATATATAGGAAATCAGGATGAAGTTCGCGACTAGCATTCCAATGCTATTTATTAACATTGAGTTTTAATATATTATAAAGCAAACATTTCATTAAAACAATAAATGTGATAATAATTTTTTTGTCATAAAAAAAAACAAATGAAATATGTACTAAGATGTGAGATAAAGTTTCCTTCGTAAAGGCAAAATATATTACAACTCATATATCATAAAAGTATTCAACATTTCCTGACAATTTCCACTAAAAGATGGTCAACCAAGGCTATCTTAAGGTTCTAGGTTATTTACCTCCCTCAATTTGACCTTGATTCAGTACAATTCACTTTTTCGCTTCGACGATTGCTTAAAATAATCAAAGACCGCTCACGGATTTAGCAACTGTAAAAAGTATTAAAAGTATTCCTAATTTTATATGACTTTTTTGTTTTGTTTTGTTTTTAACCTGACCAATAAGGTTTGATGCCGATGAGAAACGATTCTCATTGATTCGCAAAGGGTAAAGTCGATGCTGGTATATAAATATAATCAAATAAATGAACCAAAACGATGAAAATAGTATTTTTCAATATTAAGTATCAGATTTTATTTAGTAACCACTTCAATTTTTGTAAGATTTGTTAATTTTGAATGTCAGAGAATTAATTGTGTCAACGTTACCTTGATGAGTTTTTCCCGGATTTCCCAGGAAAATATCCCAGGATTTTGTCGCTTCAGTTCTTCAATTCTCGCCTCCACTTCTGGTGTTGCCACCCGCGGTTTAGACCCCCCGATCACGCCGGGTCTGATAGATCCCGTCTCCTGTTTAAATGTTGCCATTATTCAAAAAAATAGGAAAACTATTTCCATATCAACTTTTTTGCATTAAAAGTAATTTAGCAAATTAGTTTATCGATAAATTAAACACTAGTTTAATTTTAAAAAGGGAGTCACTAAAATTATGTCAATGTAAAATGTTACTAAGTATTGTATTTAGTATATTTTACAGAAATTGAAGTAATTTTTTTAATAAATATATTTTGTGTCTCATTTTGGTTATTCATTTTACTATATTCAATAACATTAGGAGTATATTTTAGAGAAGGAAGATCAATGTTTAAGATAAATCCATATGAAAAATCACATTTTCTTGATAAAAACCAGAAAATTTCATGTTTGAGAAAATACCCTTAGAAAGTTTACAAAATGTTGATGAAAATAAAGTCGGCCTTAAAATTAAATGTATTGTAACATATTACAAAAAAGATATATTCCAGGCGTGTTTGTATTCAGAAGCCAATCGTTCCGGAACGTGTGGGATATACTTTTCAAAACTAAAGAATTTGTCATTGGTATTTATAAGGTAAGTTAGGGATATTTTGCCAGAACATGTAACCGAAATGTAATAATTATGTCAAAAAAGGGTTCGTTAGTAGCTATTTTCTTTCGAAGTTATTAAAGTACACACCTCGCACTCAAGCGTAGAGAAACGCATCCTGGACCAAACAATAGCGGGATTGTGGTGCTTGGTGCTTGTGAAAATGAACCTTCAGGCTTCGCTGGCCATCGATCAATAGCAATTGTTCTTTTTGAACGTATACGTAGATATGAAACAACGTTTCGACTCCAAAAAAAAACACTTTTTTAGAGTTTGTTTAAAACTAATAAACTTTGTATATCAAATGCTATTTCAGCCAAACTCTGTGGGCTATTCTTCTCGTGAAGCGTGAATCTAGTAAAAGTGAATAATTTAATTTTTAGTTCAATTAGATAGACATAGAACTTTAAATCCATTACCATATTATTGAAAGAAATTATTACTTTATCTGGAATCTTATGATATTAACATAAGTCATATCACTTTTCTTTATGATATACGAAGATACCTACTACAAATATTTAAATAAACTGTTTCAAGCTGGTAAACTATAACTCCTAATTATAGTGCATATTAATAAGGTAAAAATATAATATAAACCTAATAAGAATGCAGCTACTATCTTTAATAAAGCTGAGTAAACCTCTTTAACTTAGTTCATAAACTATAATAAGGTCAAAATCGTGATTCAGAAAATTATTTATTATAGTCATCATAAAAAAATAACCAGACCAAATTTAAAGGTTGTAAAAGTCCATATTAAGTTGTGGTATATATAGATGAAAAACTTTTAACAACGATAATCTTTTATTGTGTTCTGTTAAGATCAAAGGCTGGTTTTACCTTTCAGATCAGTGGTTTCAAGATGTCCTTATAAAGTTAATTTTTTTACGTCCAAATTTTTATTCACCAATTTCCTTCTAATTTCGCAGAATTGGTGCTAGCGAAGCTTTTGTCTTTAAATAAACATACCGCAAGCCTGAAGGTAAATCGTAATCATTACCTATATAAAGACGATAGTTATACAAACCGTTTTAACTTATCATTCGCGCATTGTTCACCATGCGCATTTATTTAATTAATTAATGTAAATAAAATAAATTATTTTCATTTTTAAATAAAAAAACTATCATGATACATATATAAAATAAATATCATAACTAATTTTTAAGAATAAATATGAACAAATTATTTATATTTTTGATTTATCAGACTTATCCCGTAAAGTTCAATTTAGAAACGCTGGGTCGGACGTTCGTATACTCATTATGAATAATAAATATACGTTCGAGTCACAGCAAATTTTTCCAATACTTCACAATAAAAGCGTGAAATGTGACAAATATAACAGAGAAAAGAAAAAGTTTACCAAGTCTTTTCTTTGGATGACGATAACAATTTATTTTTGACAAAAGATACAAGTAAGAAAATATGTTATATTTATGGCATATAGATGCAGATTCTCTTATTTTATTATTAATAACGTATTGAAATTAAACATTAATTTTTGGATGATACTTATTATTAAAGAATAAACCAAAATTTTTATTTTGGTTTATTAATTAACCTAATGAGTAAAAATAGAAGCTATATGGTGTCTTATTTTGTATTCAACTCTGTAAACCTACGGAGCAGCATGGAGTCCGCTCTATCACCAATTATCCAATTATTTCCATGATCTTTTCATAGTGCGTGGGAGCATGTTTCTTTCTTCGGCATCACAACTTAAAAATTATCAACATTAGCAGCTGTAAACATTTTAGAAGTGGTAGAGAACGATGGACGTAGTGGCCTTAATATATTTTGAACTCGCAAAGCATTCTCCTTTACGTGAAGCTATCAGTGTGAATAGTCTGTCAGTATGCCTTAAGGAGAGTGGTTTTTACTTCAACTTTACATTGGGCTAACCTTATTGCCGAATAGACAATGCTCTACACACTCTAAATTCTTTATATTGGTAGTTTAAGCTGTCCAGCTTGAGATGATATGTCATGAAGGAGATATTGTTGTAGTTTTGTGTGGTAAGCTACAGAAACACAGTACTTACAAAGAGTACGTACTTAGTGTTAAGTTTTGATTTAAATTCTATTTGTGTTGTAAAGAACAAGAGCTCTTTAAGCTTCAGCTGCTCTGTTCTCACGCAGCATTTATTGGAACGTAAATATGAATATAAAGATTCAATTTGAAAAATCTATAATCCTATCTGTCTTAAGAGTAACTTAAGCGTTTGTTTAATAACAAATCTAAGATATTTACTTCTTTTTGGTACTTTACCAAAAAGTACTTTAGGCATGTAAGACACATCTAAATTAATTGAGATATCATTGAAAAGGACCTTAAATACAAAATTAAAACTCTTTTACAACTTTTTTGTATTTTTTTGCCTTGTACCTTTTACTGGTGTTTATATAATTACCATGTTGATCCATTGAAACCCGAAAACCTTCAGGTTTTTCAGAAGCATGTCGCGGATGAGGAATAGAATATTACAAATAGGCAGGATAAAATACTTGTCTGTATACAATACGATAGAGATTGGAATAGTCCACACGGTTTGCTTCTTAGATATCAGCATTTAGCATATTTTAATTTAAACTGAAACTGGTTGAATCGCCTCTGTGGGCCTGTTGGGAGCACTCTGAATAAATAGAACACATCCTATGTAACTGTGATGCTCTTGCTTGGAAAAGAATGAGTCTCTTTGGCCTGGACTATCACAGTCCTACAGACATAAGGCTGCTGACTCCAAGCGTACTTAATCTTTTGTGTTTCCCTAATGTATTTCCCTAATAATGGAGGAATGCCAGGACAGCAGACACTAGGATTAGGGAAACACAAAAGATTCCATTGGGTCGAAGTGCTGCGGTAATAGTCCTGGCCTTACATCAACAGCATTAATAATTTACCTAACAGACAATCAAAAATTAATTGTATGGCTTATGACAGGGTTAGAATATTTTGAATATTTGACTGTAAAGGATCTTAAGCTGTGCTCTATATATAAATATAGTATCTCCACAGACAACATAAGTAACAACATACTCCAAAATATATATTTTTAAATTTGCGAGAATGTCGATGTATTTTCATTTTATATATTTTTTGTATTTAACTTTGAATATCACAATCAGTAATAATTTATTATTTAACGAATATAAAACTAAGTTAATTAAGTTCACTACACCTAATGTAAAGCAGGTTGGAACCAATGTTCAATTAAATGGTATGTAATTGAATCCTACCAAATCAGCGGTTTTCTTAAACATAATGTTCGATGCTGAATTTCAACGGGGACCTCATATTTCTCATATTAGATAAACTAAATTTTGCAGCATATCCAGTTAAAATGATTAGACATCTTACCGATGTCGATACTTCTAGAATTGTTTACTGTAATTATTGTATTATGTCTGATTAAATTTTTCGCAAAAAAGAGCAGTAAGAGTAATATAACTTTTCCCTCGGATCTTACTCAGAGAAAAATTCAAGGAGGTGAATATTCTATGTAATAATCAATGTTCGAAACAATGTAACACAATTTAATGAATTATGTTATATTCATAATGTTAATACACCGAAGAAACATAATCTGGTTGGACACAATATGTTTCCACAAAATAAACAAATATTTTATGGTATAGGCTTTTACAACAAGCTTCCAATCGATATTAAGAAACTACCTATATATAAATTTGCACCTACGGATACTAAAACGTGGGAGTAAGAGCCAACGAGGTTTCTTCAAAAATAAAAATGTAATAATATGAACATTATTTATATGTAAATATATTTACACATAATGGCATAAATAATTAGTAAATGTCATTCGATTTATTTAAAATCTGTGGAGTGTTTTGTGCCGCGTCTTCTCCCAAGGCAAAGTATCCGACGAAGTGGTGGTAGGGATTAATTTTTGACATTTAAATAAAGAGCTTTTTGATCTTGATTCAGTTATCTGTTGTGTGTTCAGAAAATCGCCAGGGGTTAGCAAATAATAAAGATTCTTTTGATATAAATAAGGCAGCCCATTGTATGATACTACTACTGGAGTGATCACTTAAAACACCAACGTGTTGAACTACAGATAAACCGCATTCTATTCAAAGTTAATGCTTGAATAGAGCGTGTTTTAAAGCATTTTATATAAGAAGCTAATAGGAACTCTATTTTATTTTATTCGAAAAATGTCTGCGCGAAAGGACAAAATTTTTTCTCAGTGAGGGATTATAGGGGTTTTCTTTATTTACAAAAGAAACGAGCAACTATTTCAATCTTAGTAATCGCATATAAACCACGCTTAGCTTTATAGTCACTCCTAGTATCAAGCCTAAAGTAAGTTTCATTGTTATTTATAGAGAGCGCTTCGGCGGTAGATAGTTTTTGTTAGTTCTAACTTTTGGTTTTTTCTTTCTATTACATAATGAGATAGTGAAGTATACGTTTTTTAGGCTAAGAGTGTTCTTTAAGAATTAGGGTCATTACATATTTAAATTAAAATTTTGAAGGGCTCAAATACAAATTCTCAATTCAGAAACCAGTTCATAGTGCTTAAGTTACCTGGTATCTGTTGAGAATCTTGGAGACGCAGCCGTGTGAGACCCGAAGCTGCCTAGATATGACGCACGGTCTGACCCCAGCAGCCGCCATCTCTACAATCTTCAGTCTGATGTGGTTAGGAAGGGGTCGACCGTTGATAAATAAGCCCCCAAGCTGGTTGACTCGACCTTGACCTGTTGGTACCAACAAATAAAAGATTTCTCTTGACTCTTTTCTCTTTTAAAAATTAACGTATGGTATCTTAATTCTTCAAATTAATTATGCTTTCGCAAACTTTTTTATCATAAATAAGAATGAAGGTCTGATATCAAGTTACCTTTTTACTGCAATTTTATTTTATATTTATTGTCTTTGTATTGAACCAGATCTTAGTAATGAGAAAAGACTAAAGAAACTTAAGAACTTTGACTTAAGAAATATCTCTCATAATAAGACTTTTTTATCATATTGTGTTTGTCATATATCTGTCTTTTGCTGTCTATGTAAATGTGCAAAATAAAGCATTTTGATTTCTGTATCGATGTCTTATTTCTACTTTTTTTATTATACAATACGTACTAATTTTTAATTCGGATACTGATTAAACAAGCCGCTTTCACCCGTTGGAATGTAAGTTTATCTGCCACCTTTACTTATTACATGCAAAGGTACACAGCACTCAGATCATATAATAAATTACAAACGATACATGATTACAAATATACGTGAAAAAACTTAGAAAAAATTGGTTAAAAATAATAATATTCTTAAGTTTTACAAGAAGTTTATTTATTAGTAGGTAGGTACAGTATTATGTTATAAGTCTTTTTAAAATACAATTATAAAAAAGGCATATAAACATGGCAGAAGACAGTATGATGTATATGTTGTATATTGTAACTTACAACAGCTTATGCATTTTATTTTATGTTTGATGCATATGCATTATAAATTAACATACATTTGATGCGATATTGTACTATTTGAAATTGACTGTATAATAATTTTTCAGATTTATAGAGCAATATATGCAGCAAGAAAATATATTAAGAATAAATAGGTGTGTAAAATATGTTAAGAAGAATAATATATATTAAGATAATGAGAGAACAGAAATGAGTTGTTACTGAATAAAGAAAGCATAAAAGTGATTAGTCAAAAAGCTATCTTAATAATATTTAGTCATAATTATATCCTTACCTACCCACACATCCATACCATTTTGGTGACGTTCCATAATGGTATGACAGGTTTATGATATTTCCATTAATGAAGATATCAGCACAAAGTTCATACCACTAGTGCGGTCACCAAGCATTGCACACAACCTAACTTCCGAAATAAAACATAACGAGCCTTTGTTAACACCGTAAAAACGTCACGCCCGATAATAAATATCTGTTTACATTAAATTAAGCGAGATCGAAACACATAATTTAAATTGATTATCACCAATTCTTATTTACATAATTAAAACGACATGTTCAATTAATTATGCTGTCATAAATATTGTGATCGAAATAAATTACCGGCCCGGCGACGCGTTCGGTTGTAAACGTCAGGTTTATCCGACTATAGCTATGATGCCTATCAGACGGCTTGGTTTTCGATTTGAAAAAAGATCGATAGATCGCGTTATCTTTTTTTCTGCGCGTGAGTGCACTAGTTGAGGCTGTAGTAGACTGAGAGTGCCGCTGTGTTCGTACGGACAGGGCGAGTCGTTGTTGTGTGCGTGAGCTCTACTAAGGAGGTTATACTGAGGGCTGGAATGGGTGTGTGTGTGTGAGTGCATGAAACACTCCCACTGTGTCAGTGTGAAATCTGTAGAGGAGCCACACTCCAAGTCATTTGCGATACACATAAATATAAATCGCTATTTAGAGTTAACGTCACTTTGTCGTTTGGGAAAAAGAAATTAATGCAATAAATAGTCTTTTCATTTAACCTGTATATATTGAAATCCATGGGAAAGTAAAGATTGGTAATTAGTACCTACCCCAATGATCTTTTCCTATAAGAATCAAAGTATAAAACATTACTAAGATAATATAAAACAACAGTTGGTAATAAATAGAGGTTCATGTTATAAATAGAAATTATTTTAAAAATTATTATGTAATACCGTAACTTTTTTCAAAAATATAAATGTATAAGAATGAAGAAGAGCGACAATATAGTAAATAAAAAATGTGTCATTTTTTAATTTATTTTGCAGGACCTAATTTAATTTTGCCACCCGAGCGTCATACTAACAGGCGCGCGCGCATAAATGGAGGGGCGAGGTCTGCCCACTACAAAAGAACTTATAGAGATATATCCGTCTCTCTTTAGCAATGCACGTTCGGTACCAATTGTCTTAACCCTTTTAAATTATCAAACAATTTGGCGCGGTTTGTCAATATTAATTGTGGTTACTGTATTTGTTGGCAGGTCAACAGGTGCGACAGGAGTAATTCATATTGGATAGAGTTATTAAACATTTTTTATATTAAATTAACCTGGAAACTCTCACTTGAGCTTAATTATAAAAGTATTGGTTTAGAGATTGTTAACCTTTTTTTAATTCATATTGAATATATAAATTTGATGAAATACAACTTAACGAATACTCTTGATTTATACAAGGTAGTCAATTCCAAGCCGTAGTTTCCAAGATTATCATCAAGGGGAAAGGCTTGTTTATCACCGTCATCGTAAAAAAAATACTCATTTTTCTAAGTATGAAAGTTTCGGAGGACATAAACATTTCTGATGAGCAACTCTGATCTTTTGTAATATTGAGTTTTTAAACCTCATCCAACATCTGATTTACCTTCTAACCACGTGTGTAGCACAACCATTGGATAACAATGGAAGGACGGAATCTCTGTATACCTGGGAGTCTATTCTGGAAACGAAGATTTTTAAGCAACTTACGTTAAAAGCTGCCAAACTGTTTTCTCTTTGAGACTTGTATAATGGCAAAAGTAAGACCTCTGTAATTTCTATCGATACGTGAAAGCGAGACTGGACTTGACATTCCTGATCAAATCCATGACCTGAAAGTTGCAAATACTGGTTGCTGGTCTGTTGTCGTTACGTTAATAAAAAAATTTAAACCAACGCTTTACGTATATAATAGTCTTTATTACACTATCAAAGTATGGAACTTTTTACTCCTTTCTAAGTTAAAGGTTTTTCCAAACAATGCATGAGGAATCTTAAAGGGTACATTTGGAACAAACAGTTATATTTCTTTTTTGATGGTTTTCTGCTATGATCTAGTCAATGTTAAGTTTCGTCGAGAGCTCTCCATTTTTGAGGCTGGTTTACAACTATTCTTAGTTAGGTATTGTGCAGACCGTCACTAAGCCGGTGGCGGGTTATACTTTACGACTTTAGGAGAAAAATTTATTAAAAATCTGAATCTGATTCGAACTTACTTACTTTAATCCCAAGTGAGTGAAGTATCCATCAAATATCCATGGGCCAGCGTAAATTTACACACAAATGATTATAATTCACGATGGGATAACTAAACTCTGATAATTCATACCACAGGGCATTAACAGACATACGAATTAAATACACTGATGATAGATATCAGGAACTTGATTTAATTAATTTGCTTCGTTGAAGACCAGACAGTTAGCCGAAGAACCATATGTTTTTGTCTCTGATAAATAGGTTTAGTTAGATATCTCAAAAATAATCTTGACGAGACTTGGCCATTTGTATTTAATAAAATATATAGACAGGACTTTACAAAATATGTCACGGAAAAAGGCCATCTTACATTTGACAAAATATTTCAATACGCTATGGTTTTATACGGAATTAGTGAATTAAGAATATTAAATTCCTAATTCATTCATTTCGTTAATGTGAAGAGCTTCCAACAGAGTATTTGCTATTAAGCTAGACAATACGCGGCTAGGCTACGAAATCGTAATTTGTACGGTCTGTGGCGATGGAAAATCGACTTAAATTGCCTTAATTAATTTATTCCAAACAAAATCAACCTCGCAAAGTGCCTTCAAAGCATTCAATTTTGCATTGAATTGGTAATTTCCACGGCACAATAATTTATAACTGTAACATTTCGATTTACGGTTTTTTGCCCCTTATGCTGTCAGTTACTAACAACTAGTTTAGAAATGACCGTTTTCTCACGGTTTTGGAAAGCAAATAGTCATTTAGCTTTCTTTTTTAGTATTTAGAAACTTTTTAACTGAGTTAGATAAGATAAATTAAATCTTACGTTTTTATTTCCACTTCAGTGGATTTCCATAAAATGTTTTCAGTTTGCCCAATTGTAGTAATTTGGAATGTGTATTTATATTTATATTATTTAAGTTTTTGAATTCTTCGTTGCTGTAAATAATAATTAAATATTTCATATTTCATTATACTTTTTTATCTGGGTTAAAATCAAGTTGATGTGATTTTTTACATAAACATTTCAATGTGTACTTATTTAATTCAAAACCACAGGGAATATAGAAACCCACTTATTATCTCACCTATATTTATAAAAATATAAACTGCAGGCATATCTGAAAATTATATGTCATTTTCAATAACTTTTATGCATTTCAATACTAAATAAAAACAAAAAAATTAAAAAGTTTATTTAAACGCGAAATATAACTGAGGAATAATGATTTTCAACATGATAATTATTTCTCATATTAAGCATATTTATTATATATTTTTTACTTATTTTTTAATGGGAAAGTCACCTTTGTAAATATTCCTTACATTATCGTCGTCAAACAAAGCTGTCCGAGCTTTAACCACAATCGGTTTTTATGATTATAACTTTTGAATTCAAAAGAATTATTTTGATGTTTAAAAATGAGTGCAATAATAAATGTATCAGTTTTTATTGTCCTAATATATGAGCATAATTCTCAAATCATGATGCAAAAATAACGAAAGCTGGAAATAAGTTACAGCATATAAAAATCCTTTCTACACAATGTGTATAGGGCATTCATGGAGGTTCTAACTAAAAACCACATTCATAGCAGTTCATTGTACATGATAAGTTTTTGATAGCTGCCCTTTTCGTAAGAATATTGAGAGAAGACAGCTTTCAGTTTTCAAATTCTTCCCGTGTCTGTTCGGAAGTAATGACTTTCCCAATGTTCGTGAGAGCGACCATGTAACACTGGTAGCATCCGACTTATCAATGGATACCACGGAATAAAACGCCATTGTAAACGATCTTTCATTCCAAAACGAACCACTGAGTTTTACGAGACATTCGTCATCTCTATATCGTTTTATTTAAGGTTTAAAGTTGTTTGATGTCATGTTTTTTGTGCAGCCAAACCTACGTCGGAGGCTATCAATGAAGTCCACTATACTGTTTGTGTTAAGTCATCGTATTTTAATGAACCGTCGATGACATGCTGTACAAGTAATAGACTCACTGTGGGTTTCTTTTTAGCATCGAATTTTTTCCCTTCGGCCTTTAGGGACGCATTCGGGAATCAGAAATAAAGCGTCCAGTCTTCGAGGGTATTTTTATTACATTCTTGTGGTGATTCTTTTTATTAGCTTCCTCGTTTTAATTTGTACATAGCAGGATGCCTTTGAGATATTATATCGATTAGCTTGACATAATTTCTGGAATGCGTATTCGATTTGATTATAAGTCGGCTATGGAAATTTCAATTAAGTATGTTCAATATTGTGCCATGTAAAAAATATATAAGATAAATAGAAATATCCTTAAAAAAGACCTACTTCTAGCTTTACTTAAAAAAGGCATATATTCTATATTCTTAATGGGGTAGCTTTTGAACTGCACCTTGCATGGTGGTAAATGATGAAAAAATAAAGCATTAAGTGCACTAAGTGGTCTTCCTTACTAAGTGGTCTTGGTTCCAGCACGCGAGGAGGTTCCCCAGCCAGTACCCCAAGCTAGTCAGGCCTCGACCAACCAAACGGAACAGAAAAAGCTGACCTCACCTCATCATATCTTAGTAATTGAAGAGAATACAATCTTTATAGTATATATACATTTTTTTCTATCTTTTAACTACACTAATATTTTTATTAAAAAATGATCTTTTTATCTAGTGTCAATTGGCACGTACAGTGCTGACACCTAGTTAGAATTAAGAAAAGATAAATTGCTATATTGCACAGGAGATTGATGATAGGATTAATTGTTCCACGTATTTAAATTAAATGGATTCCACGATCAATCGCAGCAGGTGCGTCATTTCGGTTCGTATCCACTGTCTGACCGGAAGCGGGAACAGTATACTCAGTGAAGCGGCACGAGCTCGTTACGTCCCTCGTCTCATTGCTCATGAATCATTTCCTTCAGTCACATCTTTTTTGTGACACTTCAAAAGTGTAGGGTAAGAAAGTGAGTACTTTGTTAAGGATATCGTTCTGTAACTTGATTGATAAAAGAGAAACGTACTCCGTGTAATCAGAAGACGATTATGGTATAGTACAGTCAAGGCATCAGTCTATACTGAGGTTGAGTTGTTGCCAAAAGGCTTGTTGCATACAATTCAATATAATGGGTGGGGGAAAAAGTTTCTTCGCATTTTATACGAAAATTCAAGAGATTCTTTTCAAAGTTAATTAATATTAAATAACATAATATGTGCCATTTAGTTTGTAAACTTTCTGCCTTCTTGTAGGTAGAGACGTGATCCCGTTGCTGTAGAAATTTTGTGACTTCTGACCAGATAACACAACAAGAACTTTTGACAGTCCTCTCTTGATGTTAACCTGACACTACCTATAGAATTCTGAAGAGACCGAAATAGGTGGAAATCTGAAGGTGCAAGGTCAGGTTATATGGCGGATACATTAACACCTCCACCTCCTAGCCAAACTCTCTTAATTTTTGCTGTCTGACTTATTAGTCAGTATGTATGTGGTCTAGCGTTATAATAATGATAATATTTTCTATTAATTGATTTCGGCCGCTTCAATCTCGTTTGTTGTTGGCAGTATAGATCCAAATCGATGGTTCTGCCCGGCGGTAAAAGCTCATAATGACCATTGAATGCCCTTGTAATCCCACCATAAAGACAGCATCACCATATTGCAAGTTAACCCAGGTTTTGCCACATTATTTTACTTACTTTCTTGTCACTTTTCATCACCAGTTATCTCTTCAAATACGGTTCTGTTTCATTACATCTCAATAAAGAATCGCAAATGAGTTCACGGTTCATTAGGTTTCTTTCAGTGAGCTCGTGTGGTACCCAAATATTAAGATTTTTTGTGTACCCAGTTTTTTTTTAAATTCGTCAAAAGTGGTCAATTTCCAGTTTATCAGTTATGTTGTACCTGTTGATATCTTGATGATTTTGCTCCACCTTTTCAAAAATAACGTCCATTTTATCCGTAACAGAGTGGCAGGAGCCAGATGCGTTAAACCAACTTTGTGCTACTCTTAATAGAATTAGATCCATAAATGTCACAAATTTCTTTTCGCAGCATTTTTTTTCCTTTTACATTTTTTTTTATATTACATTTTTTTTCCTTTTTTGTAATAAGTTTTAAATATTTATCTAATTTCTTCATTGGATTCGCTCATTTCGACAGAAAGAAAAACAAATAAAAAAAATAGTGGCAATTTTTTTTTTCCTAATTTGATTCTTTTTAATGTCATGAAAACCAGCCAGATTCAAATAGTACAGACAAAGATATTTCATTACAAGTTTATACTAAGAAAGAAGATTATTTTTATTTATTTGAAATTTTCGAAATATTTTTTAAAATGGTTTCAGAAACAATCACATGCCAGAAATTAAAACTTCCATATCTGTAATTATATTAACTTACTGTCTCTGCAAATGCACTTTTCGATACTACCCATGTGTCAAATCATGTACATAATCTATGAAATTTTCTTTTCATTTCGCTACGGAACACTAAAAATGGTTTAAAAATATCAGCTAAATAATATATAGATTTTTCACAATTCCACCGTCCAAAGCATGGAAATCGTTCGACGTAGGACACATCCAAACCCCTTTGAAGTGAAAAGACTTTATTCAGAAATAAAGCTTAATAGACAATAGCATAATAAGAGTGTCAGTTGTATTACAAAAGCTATTAAATGGATAAGTGGTCCTACGAACTGGATATTAACAAGCGACCAGCTCAATTTGCCATTTTTCTTGA
Source organism: Acentria ephemerella (assembly GCA_943193645.1). NCBI lineage: Eukaryota > Metazoa > Arthropoda > Insecta > Lepidoptera > Crambidae > Acentria > Acentria ephemerella. The sequence goes on from OW971891.1 coordinate 5,959,863, forward strand.
CTTCTATATAAAAAAAATAGTTTTTGCTAACTATTGTAGCTACTATCTTAGAACTTGCTCACCTGTTTCAAATCATTAAATGATAAAAATAGTCCCAATATTTTTTATGAGAACAGAAGTTACGGAGGAATTTTTAATTTCCGGTCATTTCTAATTGTTACCCTTCTGGGAAGCGGCCACAGATTACAAATATTGAAAATGTTAATTACAGTTAACAAAGAAATTGCTATGGTTTGTTTAGGATTTAAATGTTACTATGTAACTTATACGACATAGATGAAATCGAGAGAATAATAAAATTTATACAGTAGCTACCATTACTTAACTTGTTTGATTTCATTTCTTCATTTTATTTTAATTCAGAAAATTTAAATAAAATGTAGGTACTTTTGTTATTGTAAAATTGTATCAAATGTACGTATATCAGCGATGAGTATCATCCAGTGTCAGCTCCAATCAGTCAGTCGGATAAAACGTAAACCAAATCTATAATTACGTGGTGTGGGGCTATACGTAGGATGTAATGTGTTTGTACACGTATAAAAAGTGCTCTATCGGTCGACCGATCCTTTGTTAAATAAATTAGTTTCGGTGTCTACCAAATTACGCCTCAAACCTATCTATATGTACAGCACACTCGATCTTGGCAGGAAAATATGCTCTACCTATTATTATGCTCTGAATAAATTAACATACATGAAGATTTGAACAAAACGGGAGTTGAAACAATAGGAGATCATGCATCATTTAAAAAAGCTTTTGGGAACACTAGTAGCCGAATATTATTTGTTTTCATTGATTTATTCATGGTCATGCTGGAGACTGAAGGCGCCGACAAAGACGGTCCTTTTGAAACAGCAACTCTTTCGAATTGTTAATGAGAGTTTGTTTCAGAATAACAAGTCGTACTTCGTTATCCAAAGTGAAACTGACCGAATGTTTAGTGATGGGAAATTTAGAAAACAAATAGACCAAATGGACTCGGTCGTAATATATGATTATATTAACTACTTTATTTGTGTAAGATGGTTATTCAAAATTCTTGACTGATTAATTCAAAAGTAAGACAAAATAATTGTTCTTCAAAGAAAAGCTTATACGTCTATTTATAGGTTATATTTCATACTTAATATAAAAAGTTACCCAAATAAAACAAATTATTACAAATAAATAAGGAACAGGTGCGGTATAGGCATGGTAAGAAATATTATCATAGTTTTTATCCTTATTTTAAAATTCTCAACATCTAGTGCAATTAACTCACGTAATTTTACTATAGAAACTATTATTTTAGTTGCGGATTTACAAAAACGAATCGTAAATCTATACGTATAAACATAATAGCTAATGTTTATTAGGTTTGTGCTAATATAAAATTTATCAGTGCATTTTGTGATAAGGCTGCATGTGATAAATTGCCTGTTTCATACGGCGTTCATTAGAAGCGTGCTAAATGCGCTCCGTTGCGAAGCAATAACTTCAACGATAACAGTTTTATTACTTCAAATATTACCTATTTGCGTATCCTAGTGATTTTTCAAAAATGGATCGTTTTTATGACTGTATATACATACTTAATGTACATGCTTGGCAAAAGAAAATTCTTTTTAGATTAGGTAACGAATGAAGTAAAAAATGAAATCAACACATAATGGGGTATATGATGTAATAGGTGTGACTCCTAGTGACTTTTTTTGGTATATATTTTTTCGCATTTATTGAAAAAAAGATTTTATTTAGAATAGAATATATCTTTATAGTACATTAACCAATAAAAAAAATAAAGATATAGGGAACAATTAACCAATTTTGTCCAAAGGGCGACCTTATCGCTAAATGCTATACACTAGAGGCAGGGGTAATGTGACTGCACTGTTTCGTACAGCTGTATTTCTACGGCTTAAAGTTAACAGCTCCATGGATGTATCCTTCTTTTCATAACCGATCGTTAACTTGCTTCAGATTTAACCGTTTAACCTTAAGTCATACACCAGCCTGCCCGCACTCACGGAAAAGTGGAAAATTCGATGAATCTGACATGTTAAAGTTTCTTAATTAAAAATAGACAAAGATTGCAAAAATAACGCTTGAAATTAATGTATAATAATTAATAGGTGAAATATATTTGATACTTAACAAAAATCCAGGCTTTGCACAGATTATAAGCTTGATTTTCTTCTTATCTTGTAAACCTCAATCTTCTGAGTCATAATTTCAAGATTATAAAATGAAATAGAAAATTTTTCGCTCTAGAAACAACGTGTTACATTGTACTACGATAATAATAATTTTATTTAAATGGTAGTAGAGCAACCTTCACGACAAGGCTATGCCCGCATAGATTCATCTCAAATGAATCGGCGGTCCCCATCCGTGGTAGTGCAGAGTTGATGGTAAGCTTAGAGTTGATGATACCACAGTTTGTCAAGATGACACAAGTCAAAAATTTTTAAAGTCAAAAAATGCCTAACCTATTTTTACTGTTGCTTTCTTTATCTTCACACCGAAACAAAAAGACTTATTCACGGCTGGTATCGGAAAGGCGACTAAAAAACGAGCCAGTAGGCATACCAACTGATTATTTGTTTTAGATTTACTAAATATATCTTTAGTTTTTTATGTATATTAGTTAATTATCTTTATAAGATTAAAATGATTGTAATTAAATAATAAATAATGATATTTCATTTATTTATCACACTCATGTCATTTATTAAGCCCAAAGCAAGCATCATTAAGAGCTTGTGTTATGAATATAGATAACCCACACGACCAGACAATAACTAATAAGAAATAACCATATTTGATAACATTCTGTTATTTTTAAATACGTAAAAGTCTAAAAAATAATAAAGAAGTATTTTGACAACGACCCAAAATACGAAATTAACAAAGCTTTTCATGTGGTTTTAATAGCTCTATGACTGTCCAAGAGTGTCGAAGATTGCAGCTGACTTGCAATGCCGCATGTTATTCACTTCTTTAATTAACTATCAAACCGGAGGCACTCTCGATTATAAGACGCGGCTACTTGGCTTTGTGCCCTCACAGGTACCCGCCAGATTTTCAAAACTACAAGAACAAGAAAAATGAACTTTATCTCGGTTTAATAAGATTACATGTTTAATCTCCCACGGCTGGCGACGGGATGTCTCGATTCGATATTGTTTTTTGTGTGTGGATATTAGCCGTTTGTTGTCCCTTACATTCATTAGAACCAGGTTTTACTAGGATACTTCTCAGTTCTCCTTTAATATTCAAATTCCTGTACGTGTTATTCTTGCACGCGGGCTATCTCTAGCCCGCGAACCGAATCCGGCCTACGACCATAAAATAAAGATCAAATATAATTTTCTTATTGTTAGAAATCTAATAGTTTCTTTATTTCAAAATTGAATTTGATTACAATTTTTAAAATTTAAATATTTATTTTGTAACATTGCACTTTAAAAATAATGTTTTTTTCAGTAAATAATAAAGCTCTGCTTTAGAAATAACACAACCTTATTAGATTATTAGAGTCAAGAAGACAAAAGCGACCGACATCGGTCATCCATAATAACGTGATTCAGATTGTTACAAAAAGGATTCATATATCAAATTTGGCAAATAAAAATAAAAAAGTCATGCATGCAAGTCACGTAAGAAAGGTAGAATAAAAGATCTAATATACATTAAATGTAAAAGGACGGCACACCATGTGGTATTCAAGTGAAAAACGGTGCAAAAACAAAATGTAATTGCCTTTATAGCTTATAACTCAATCAATCGTATCGTAGGCAGTGACTCGATCAGAATTTCATACTTTTTGAACCCATTATCTGCATTCCTACCGCGACAAGTATGTCGTCGTCGTATTTCAAAAGAGGCATTGCTACGTTGTTGACTTAGAAAAGGGAGAAAATCAAACAATATGGCAAATTCCCAGCATTTTTACTACAGATAACAACTGGGTGTAAGGAATTTTGCAATATGACCTTGGCTGGATTTTTCAATTTTTTGTTGGATTTTTAGATTGTACCCTACAAAATAAGAATATGGTAGACTTATCAGTAAATTGTGACGTCATAAACATGAGACTAGCTTCACTGCATTCTCTTTTGGGCATGACTTGTCAAAAATGTCCCTGAAAAAATAAACTTTATTTTGGGAATATTTATTTTTTACAATGAACATCTTAAAAATGTTTTAATAATAATGTTACCAATACGGTAAATTATAAAAGAATGTTTCTTGATCGTCCTTTGCGGAGTAAGGTTCATTCCTGATGAGTTTCTATTCTTGTTTAAACCGCATAGTAAAAGTTCTGATATGTGAAAATTTTGAACTGTAATAAATTTTAATTGAAGTTAAAATCGTTTGTTATATACAAAAGTCTATTTAAAACGACTTCTTAATTTATATATGAAAAATGAAACATGTAATTTCTCTCAGCAGACCGACAATAGGAAGTAGTAATAAGTCGAGAAAGGCTGATTGCGAAAGGCTTGAGAAAGCAATTACCTAAATATCATATTTGTTTTTAAAGTTACTGATTCAATGAATTACATTGTTGCTATAGTTTATTATGATTTCAAAAATAATAATTTTTACTTAGTAGAAGTAAATAGCTACTCCACATAAATAGAGAAAACATTTTGCCTACATGCAAAAATTCATTACCATTAACTTAGTTGACATAAAGTCAACTAAGTTAATTTGCATGCATTTTTTTAAAGGCTCAAAATATACTTTGCTTATAATATCTACATGCCTATAATAAATAATAATTGTTCCAGGACAATAATTACGTAAAGTGGTGGTATCCTTAAGTTCGCGCATGATACATGTTTGTTGAATTTCAAATTCAAATTGCGAATGAACAATATAATTATTAAATGAATTTTTAAAAGTTACGTACAAATACTTATGTATTATTTAATAGGATCATGCGATGTACATCACTCACCATAACTATCTATCTATACATACGAAAGTATAAACTTATATGTAATTAATCATACAAGCTTCTGCATTTCCTTTGATTACCATTATGTTTCTCTCAATGGACGTACGCGATGATGAGACCGGCTCCCGATTTAATTTTGAATCACAATCACGGTAGCTTGCTTTGTTCCTTCGTTATTACTCTTATTATGGCCGATTTAATGACTATTTTAGTATAATGGAAGCTTCGGAAGAAACAACAAAAAAGATACAAGAAGTACGTCAAAACGAATTCCGCATTATTGGTTGGAGTGGGATTAGCGAGATATGGTTTGGTGTCTATAATTAAGTTGCAGTTTATTTTGTTGCTTGTTCATTTAATTATCGAAGAAGAAGAAATATGTAGGCATTAATTAGGAAATTAAAACTGAGTCCTTTTAAGCTTATTGGTTGTAGTCAACGAAATAGATGATGAACCTTAATGTTAAATTACACGAATGTACTTACTTCTAGTAATTAATATTAAAATCTCTGGCTCATTGATGTGACTAAACTGATTTACGTTACGTATTGTAGATGCATAACATCTTTTAGTATTTTATTGAATAATAATTTTGTGAAAAATTAAAAGAAGACGCTAATCAGTTGACGCTTCGAGGCAAGTGCATCATTTTTGTCGACCATCAACGCGAAATATCAGATACCTCGTCAAAAAAGACAAAGTATAAATTAGTTAAGGGCGAGCCGTATTTTGGTGGTCATATCTTTAATATCAAAACAGTTGAATTTTTTAAGAGCTAATACTAATATTGAACTTTTAATAAACTTTTAAAAATAAGTCTATTTAAAAGTTTAATATCAGTATACACCTATTGAAGAGCTTTTTATTAATGCTGATAACTTACCGTCCTCTATCATCAGATTTGATGGACAATATCGAAAAAAAATGGTTAAGAAATATTTTTTTCATACAATGTCAGTCATGTCAGTTTACTTTTAATTAATAATATAAGTATATAGGTACTTCTACAATTAAAGCCATTTTTTTAAGCAACAGGTTATTCGTATTTGTTATGTACAAGTTAATAACATTAATAAAATTTATACGTGTCGTTTGTTTTATGTATAATTTTCATTTGTTTTAATACTCATTAAATGTACAGTGCGCGTTAATATTGATTAACTTAAGTCAAATTTAATCAGGGTTTTCCCCAAGTTCCTTAAGGTGCGGAACTCCGAACCGTCCGAGCACCTATACGCATGTTCTTGTTTTGACGGATCCGACAAATGATGGACGGTCATTACGATGTCATTGACATTATTCGTTTTATTCTCCATTTTGTTTTGGTTCAAAAACCGCAACGTCACTTTGCGGTTTTGCTTCTGCATCATATTATTTCAATTGCTTAAGTAAATGTTTTAGATAATGTTTTTTAAGGTTAACTCTAAGCATCTGTTCTAACAAAGCTTAATATTTTTATTTATAGGTAGGTAAGTTTTGCATAGTAAATTGGTAATATTGTAATAACTAAATACGAAAATTTGTAACCGTTTTACTTTGACTATAAAATCACTTATTTATTGTTTATGTAACGTCAATAAAATTGAATGTGTCAGCAAGAAGATGGGAAATAAATTATTTTTCACGATAGTGGTCCAAATAAGCGTTGAAAAAGAGCGATGGTAAGTGGTTACGGAATCCTATACGCACGAGTTCCCTACACTTTGTAAATTCAGGGGTAGTATTATTTTAGCAGTGTATAGCATTAGTATCCAAAGCTAACAATATTTGTATATATGAGACCATTGAACTGCTGTTATCGTACTTAATCGTACTCATGTCTTGAGGTAATTATAAAGTAAATGCACCATAATACATTGGTACTTAATTTACAAATCAATTAAGGACACCTGTTATTGTTGATTATGAGTCTTTGTGACTAGTCAATAATTAGAAAATTATAAATACTTAGCAAATCATGTCTATACTTAAAAAACATGTCCTATATAGAGAGATGTGAACAAATTTTTCACAATCCATTTAACTGCTCTCCTATCACAGAATTAGAAGACTTCATACTTTAAAACTAGATTTATTTCAACGATGCAATTATTGATTAGATAACATAATACATTCAAAGCAAGTAACAAATAACACTTTTTGCTTGTGTTGAGATTAAAATTGGACTGATCGTAATCGTATCGTAATAACCGAAATAGATTTTTCGATACCACAGATCGATTGTATTGCATTCGTAACTCAAAAAACTGACACTATTTTATCAATAAAAAGCCAATGGCAAATGCCTTGGGCTCTCTCGCCGAGTTGTTTTGTTATTTTTGTTTACATTACGTTAGTATTAAGATTACCATCCCATATAAAAGGTTTTATAAGCTATGAATAGTCAAATCTAACACCGTTTAAAAGACTAGTAACAGGATTCCTTTAGTTAATCTACAGGTGGAGGGATTCGTCCAATTTCGGATCAGTTACAATTTGCTGCATCATCGGTGATCTAATCATGTATCAGCCAAGATTAAAACAGGCCGGCCGGATCGCATCAAAGGCGGTATCATACTGTTATTTTGACTGATTGATCTCCGACAGCAAAAAAAGGTTGCATCGCTACTGAGATCGACAGTAGCTGAGAAAAAACAAATTAGTTGGCTAAATCTTTTCATAAAACATTGTTATTATCACCACCTACCCCGTATTAAAGTTTTCAACCTCTCTTTGCTGTCGAGAAGTACCAAAACCGATTCGGCGTCTTTGAAATAAGGGTTGTTTTACAATTTGTTGAGTGAAATGTGCTAGCTATTTGCTAGAACGCAGTCATCGTCGTCGAAAGGCAAAAATCACGTTGCGTCTGCGACCTTGCGTTTTTAAACAAAAAATGGATTCATTTTTTGGGAGAAATGTTTCGGTGTCAGATGTAGCGGCTCGAGCTTTGATTGTCGAGATTCTCATATTTAGTTTTAATTGGTGGCTTTATCGCGTTTACATTTTACGGTCGAAGTCGATGAGAGGTTAATAAGCGGCACTTTGAAAGGTATCCATGATTTTTAGAGTTCCGCGATTATAATAGGAATATGACCGCGTTTTTTCGTTTTATTGTGCATTCAAATTACGACTGTGAGAGAATGATCTTTTTTTAGTGAGTATGTATCACTAATATGCAAAGTGAATTGAACTATTCAATTTTTCAAAATATTTATGCGTGTAGGTTTTCTTATATGTTCGTAAAGTAACGGCCATTATTAAATTTTATTAATATCGCGAAGTATAACTAACTCAAATCGCTGTGCGTTGGACATGTTGTAATATTAATTCTTTACGGAACCGTTCATGGAAAATAAATGTAATGTTGTGTGCCCAATTTTTATTGTTTAGGCAATAGTCGATATTGATTTCGGTTCTTTGATACCGACGTATTATTGCTTGTTTTATTGGTATCTGGGAATATTGTAATTAAGCATATCGAGCCTTTTTTCTCATCTCTCTGGATCCTTTCGTGTCTATGTTCTATAATAATTTGGGACTCACCTTGAAAGGCGTATGCGCCGAAAATTGGTCTCATATTGTTCATCGAAGACGTAGTTCCTGTTGAGTAATCCATTTTTATGTTTCTAATTAAGATCTTTCACTTCACCGTTCTATTCGCTTGGACAGAAATTTCATTTCGAAAATAGCCACTTATATATAAACCTCACTTTTGGAATATTTGACTTTCATAAATGTTAAACTATATAAGATTTAACCGTCAGCACTATAAACGCGCATGTGGGACAAAATGGTACCAATTACAAAGTCCCTTGCAGTATTATTTTCGTTCCCTACTCATGGCCTATTACAATGGTGTTTCGCTCCACCTCTTTTCTCCCCTACCACTTTTTATTTACTGGTAATAATAGTAAATCACTTACTGTCGCGTATGTGTGACTTCGTGAATGGGCTGAACTATAAAAGGGTGTAAATTTATGTAGTAAGTTCACTGCCGATTACGATTGAATGAGTCTTTGTCTCTTAAGATAAGAAAGCTTATTTGACTTGGCTTTTGTTAGGAGTTAATGAGGTTTCTGATGGTTTTACTATGAAAATTATTGTGATTTAAAAGCAGTAAAAGACATCTTGTTACGTGAATATCTATAATAAACTCACTCCTATTGTAATGACAAAGTTTAATAACTTTGTAATAGATATTTCTTTTTCATTATATGTAGTTATATTTTAAAAATTTATAATTAATATTATTCAGGAATAGGTTATTTTATCTTTTCGTATGTATAGAAGGACCAAGAAATATATTTACTGTCCTTAAGAGTAATTGGCATCTGAAAGTTATAACCCAAAGAAAATTTCGCTTATTGTTAGATTTCACAATTACAACTTGTAGGGGTTAGTGCAAATCTACGAATATTCTATAGAATATTCTATTCAAGGTCCGCGTATCTGCACTAAAGTATCAAGTTATAACCTTCCTCACAGAAGAAGGTTATAACTTAATAAGTTTCTTATTATAAAGGCTTTTATGCTAATTTAGCAATTGGCTACATTTTGTCAGATACGCGGTATTACCAATAGTTTTATGTCCCGAACGCCTATTTTCATATATTTATTCATTATCAAGGGACAGCGTTTTTATTAAGAATCAGTTAAGCACTCCTTTCGATAGTAAAATATAATTCACTCTCATTTTTTAATCTAACAATTTAATCAGTATAGGTACACAGTTTCAGACAACCATACCTGTAATTTTGACAACTTTGAAATTTATTAAAAACATAGTTACCTATGTACCTATGTTCACAGTCTCCTCAGAATTTCCGTAAAGTTGTAGACACTTTACTGCTTATTATAAAGCTAAGAAAACAAGTACAATATTAAATAAAAGTATTTAAAAAATATCTATTATGTCGCTACCATTTTCCCTTTATCAAGCGGCAGCTGCTGGCATCGACAATAGTTTGATAAAAAGCCGTCATGCAAATTATCAACTATTGTATCCAAGTATTGTTAGATGTGTACACGCGCCCTTATCTATATGTTTACCTTCGACCTTATTTCTATAGTGTAAGGTTGAATTTTCAGAAAAGCAATCCTATAGTGCTATAAGCCGTAAACGCATGCGAAATACCTACTGATATTGCATGCGATTAGCTTCACGTTTGGTTTTTTCGAGATTCTTGCAAAAGTTCGAAAAGCCAGCTGTTTATGACATTCATTGATGTCACATATTGACCGCTTACGTGGATCTGGACGTAGTTATAGGGTTTTTGTAAGTGATGAAAACTAAATTATACGATTCGAGTATATTCTAAAGAATAGTTTATTTTGATACAATGTAAGTTAATTTGACAGTAAAGTTCATCGGTTATTTAAAAACAAAGAATCGTTTCTAATATTTATGATTCATGATAATTTCATAGTATTAGTGTCGATATCGAATAATGATTATTTGTATACGTGATAGTTATATATAATAAAATAACTAACTACAGCAGTGACCCAAATACTTAACTGTATACTTAGTTTTACTATATCCTTAATAACACCTTTCTGTGTTGCCATTGTGTAATGCAAAGATGTTTACTTAGTCGGTACGATTTTGAAAGAGGTACGTCATTTTGAATTTAATTTTATAAAAATATGTGAAATAATATTTATCTGTTCTTTAAAACACTATTTACACTCTTTGTCGGATATGTTGTCATTTTATGTCGTTTGCGGTTTTACTTTAAGTTTGAAAAGAATTAAGAATCTCTGGTTCTCTTAGACCTACAGTATTTGTAGACAAACATTGTTTTAGAAAATATTATATTGAGAGGCTGTGTTTTTACGTATGTGTATATTATATAACAACTTTAAGAGGCCGCTTCTAAAGGAAGTTTTTAAGTCCACTGCGATTAGTATATATCCAATAGTGGCGCAATCGGACAGAATGCGCCATCTTAAAATAATATTTACTGTATGTTCCAAACAATACATAGCGACTTTAATGAAAATACGGTCTCTTCCATTTTAAGCTATTCTTCAGAAAACTGTTGAAAATCCTCTTAAAGCGGACTTAAAGTATGGACACAAAGTGTTTGTTAGAGAGGAAGGGAAAGTGGTACTATCTAGAACCTTTGCAAGCACGGAACGTATAACAATGGCAACTGGTTACTGTTAATCCTGCCCCTTATGTGACACTTATTGCATAGTGCATAGAGCACATAATTCTTTGTAACTTGATAAATGAAAATTGTAAAAATAATACTAAAATTCAAAGTTTCTGGACTGCACATATATTTTCTTTAATGCAATTTAAATATTATTGTACTTTGTGAATCTATCTTAAAGGGTTTTGGAAAAGTGTGTTCACGAACACTATGATTTAAAAGCTTAAAATTATCATTGTAGGAGTATTCTAGACACTATATCTGGCAAGATTACGTTTTAACTCTAATTTTAGTGGAAATTTTAGTGGATAATATAATTTTCGTCATCAAATTTAATTCATAAAATTTTTCAATTCGTTAGAAGAATGTTTCTATGTTGAATCTCTAAAATAGTTAACTATAAAAACGGCAAAATTCATCGTATGAAGATAATAACAATGTGTATTCCTACTGGAATAAATAGATTGCAAACTCAAGTGGTACTTATTTTTATTGTGTGTCACAGTGGGTGAATTTCACGAAGACGTATATAAAACTATTCCTGTCCCTGGACACCACTCGATTTTGTTTTGACACTCGACATCACGGCACAATCTTGCTACTTGACGTACCCTTAGAAATACCAAAGACGTTCATTCAAACGTTTTTGAGAGTGAATGAAAGTTACAATAGGTGTCATGAGTCGACTAATTTCTAAAAGTATTCATTGGAATTTGTTTAAGTTTTCATATTATTCACTATTCGAAAGTATGACGCTTGCTTCACAGAGTAAATAGATTGATCATTCCTATTAATATTCCAAATAATATTATTCGAACTTAAAAACTTTTACTTATTACGATAAAAATAGTGAGGATTGAATACTAAGTTATTGTAATTTGATACTAAGATTTTATGTAAGAACTATTGACTGTTTATCAAACTGCAAAAAGTATTATTATACTACTTATTATTATTTTAGCCATTTATTTATTATTTGATTAAAAGGTTGTGTATATAGGTATCGAGAAAATCGCGATAAATCTTTAAACTTAATCGAAGGTTATTTGAAATAGTAATATTAAGTCAAAGTCAATATAATGTATCTACAAAATTAGTAACAGCCCTTTGTAAGATAAGTTTTGTTGGAAACACCATACATAATCAAAGAACTTCGTGCTATTAATTTGTTAAATCCAAACTATTTCAATATCATGTCTTTAACTAATAGAGTATGTAACAAATAGTTTTGAATAAGATATGAAATTAGCATCATATCCAATAATACCGAAAATATTTCTGATATTGGATACTTTACCTATTTTATCTCTTCCGTGGGTACTATTAGATAATTATCGATTACTTTCTACAGTTAAGTATAAATAAAGTTGTTACATTTTGTTTGAATAATATTTATAACAAATTTTAATATATAAAATATAATTTAATTATTATATTTGTTCCGGGGTTTTAAGTTTGGTACTAAACCAAGTAGCTTATGAGGTATCAAATGATGATAATACGAACAGATATTCAAGTCAAAATCTTTAATACCTGCTCGAATCATCATAAGATATGCGAGCAATCAACAAATGAGTCATTCGAACATTAGAAATGATTTGAGTCTACCAAAATTAACCGCTATTTATTGTTGTCAAAACATCTGTGCGCTTCGCCGCGACCTTACCCAAGCCCGACTGTCATCTCCGCGGAGAATTATTAAAATATGTGAATGTTAATTTAAGTCATTAGCTAAGAGTCGAGATGAGGAGATGCCGACGGAAAAAGTTGTGAAAAAAAATGTGTGATCGGGCCGCCACACGCCCCGCCTTCGCTCAGTGTTTGAGGAAACAAGTCAAATGTGTTAAATAAAGAACGGAGAACAAGGATACTGTGTGAATCTGGAAAAGATAGGCATGTTAATTGTCACACCTTTTATCTAGGTGTCGATAAAACCTCCGCCAATATGATACTCTTAATGGGGTTTTTAGAGCATCGTGGATTTTTGTGGTAGAGTTTAGTTAACTTCCACCGATATGTGTATTAATTACACCTTTTTCGTAAGTTCAAATGCAATGTCCAAAGCTTATGCTGTGAACAAGTATTCATTACAATAAACATAATTAGATCATCCTTTACCAGGTCGTCGTTCCACCTTTTAGCAGGCTAACCAACGCTACATCTCTCGGTGCGCTGAAACCATTTGAATATCTTTCCACCCCATAGGCTGCCAGCCCTACTTGCAATGTGCCTTTATAATATTTTTTTGTTTATATTTTAGATTTCATTTAGTAAGAAGCTGTTAATGTTAGTTTTCAAAATAAAAATTGTCTTTCAAATAAATTAAATGACATTGAAAGTTAAGACTATATCTATCATTAAATCCTAATTTTAAAATCCAGACAGACATGTTACCTTATTAGTAAGACCGTTAAATATTTCATATAAAACTCCTTCTCCTTAAAAAGTACTCAAATTTATTGTTTCTACGCTTTAATTTAGAGGTCAATATCTGAGTTTGTTTGAAATCGTATTTGTACTTTGTGGGGGCTAATCTCTTTTCACACTTGAACGATGATTGAAATTGGCAATTAAAATAATGAGTTGAACCTTCAATTTGGTAAATAATTAAAACTTTGCAATTAATGTTTACAGCACTTATTAGTACTTTCATTATTTTTATATCTATAATGAGCACTATAAGTTATTGCATATATTTCACAAAATTACTCCTAAAGTTTTTTGATACTGATGTGATGGTTTCACTTATACCTATTGATTTTCTTATTATTACACAAGGCCAAGTTATAATTTGATCCAATTAACTGGATATATAAGTATTTTTTTTGAAAATTACTGGAAAGTGCGAATAAATAAACTCGCAACAGAGATATTTGTTTGCCAATATAAATAAAACTAGAAAAGTTTCTGTATAAATAATGCAATAAACATGAATCTCGAGTATCACATGATAATCACACCATTAAGATGAATGTAACTTGAGTAATTGGACATAATAAATTGACTTTCAATATGATATCGCGTTCTAAATTTAAACACTTACAAACAGTTTTTTCTGACATTAACACAAAGTCGATCAGTATTATATTATATATACATATAGGTACCTATCTTGTTTGAAAAGTTAGTTGGAAAATTCTAAATTGTCAACACAATACGATGATTGTTCAACTTTCCAAAGCCATTCGAATTTCAAATGACAGTTGTTAACGTGATGCAAACAAGGAATGTCTCTTCCAGTTTTTTTACTCTTTCAGTCCATTAACTTATTCAATTCACACTAAGTGAATTGGATTTTCTCCAGTATAATGGGCGGTAATCCGTCGCACATGTCTCCTATGGCGGTCTAATGTCGTTCTCGCATGGCCCATATTACGATTTTCGTAACGGCTCATTACAATATCTCATACTGACACAGAAAAATTTTACATGTCATTTGGAAATATTTTTACGAGTGTTTGTTTTTCACTTGGGGCGGCCCCTTTTCACACGGTGTGTTAAATTGCCATACAGTAAACGCTTTAGAACATTTACAAATTGTTTGATTTTATCTTTATAATAATTTAAGGTTTTCGTGATGCAAACATTTTTTTGATTGAGTTCTCTATAAGTATTAAAAGTAATTAATAAATGTGAACTTATAAATCTTAGATAAGTAAATAATACCCAGTAGTGATGATTAAATTTTAATCTTAGTTATTTATTTTTCAACATGATATTACATGTATCATACTATATGTTTTAAAGGTAAATGTTATTTATAATCAGATACCATATTAAGAAGAAAGAATAAATACAACTACTTGTATATATCAAAAAGTTTTCTTGATGATTTAGAGTAATGCCCAAAGCGCCAGCCAGTTAGTTACAATATTATTTGCAGCCAATGTTAAATTGAAATGACTCTTTTCCTTATTTTAATACAATAATTATTATACTTGTTCATACTTATCCAGTGTCTACCTAGCTTGTGTTACAATTACATTTTTAAGACAAAATAGTGTTTATTTTAATGACATAAAATACAAGTCAATAAGTATAACTGTAAGATGATGTTAATTCTCCAAGTGGAAACATGCATGCATGTCGAATCTCACTAATTATAATTACCGGACGAGAACTGTGACATGTGGTCTGGACTAATTTCAAGCAACGCAGTCAATAAACCTTTTTTGTGGCGACTAGCTAGATTAAAGGGTGAGCCATTTGCTGCAGTGTTTTTAAAATATCTAATAATTAATTTTTGAAATATTTCAACATTTTATGACTTGACGTAGAGCAAACTGTGATGAGTTTTAATATGGTTTTGTTTAACCTATTTGGCTGTTTTTTAAAGCAAATAACTACTATTAAAGAGTGTAAACTTTGCTTTGTTAACTTAATTATATTATAAAAGTTTTGTATTAAGAATTACAAAACTAACGATATTAGTATATACATCGCATAACCACTAAAAAGTTCTTGCAGAAAGAATTACTGTACTTATAAATCTGACGGAAAGGAAGTATTTGAGGGAATGTTACTTTATTGTAGATTTCCTTTAAAATATATAATAAAAGTTTGTATACAATGTATACTAAATACTGACCTCTATTCCAAAAACGAAAATAGATCTAAAACAATAATAAATTATATATGTCTTCAGAAGCTGCCTAACAACTAATAATTAGCAGCTTCGCGTGAGGTCGATCTTGCATTTGCAATTTATCGCCTTGCTGGCCGCTTTTATTAGAGACAGCCACAGAAACCTGCCAACGGCTTTATTTTGATCATGTGACTCATTCGAAGAGGGTAGCCAATTCCAACAATGCCTAGGATAATAATATACTTTATGCAACATTTACTAGATCAAGGAGTTTTTCAAAGGAACGCATATCTTTTATGATGTTACTGGTTATTTTTTATAACATAAAAATTGGTCATTTGATATAGTAATTGAAATATCAACTAATGTGTATCTTAACGTGTTAAATGACTAACAATGCAAACATTTTATTTCCGATTCGAATGTATAAAACTTTATTAAAATTAGTTCAAGCGGAACTAAGATTGACAGCTGTCATAATCATGTTTTTGTATTGTCTGCGCAACTTGAAGTGCGGATGCCGCAAAATTATTTGGACAAACAGAAATAAACGAATATCTCCATCGTGGGCGGGCAGTAGCAACGTTTCAGCGGTTTCTTTGGCGCGCAATGAGCCCTGAAGCGCGCGCGCAGCGATTTCAGCGCGCATTTCACGCCTTTTTTGTAAAAGCTACGTATGCGACGCTTCTGCCGCGCCGCGTATGTGCGTCGTAAATGATGTGTGTAGTGTCAACTGCCGCCACCTTAATTGCAGAGTACAGAAAAAAATAAAGTTGATGATCTGCTAATAATAGGTAGGCATTTAAATTGGTCCATGTTTATTAATTTTTACAAAGAAACTTAAAATAATAATAATTTATTATACATATAAATAATCCATATTTGTAAGTAACATTCCTAATGTGTGGTTTCATTTATATGAAATGAGAAACTCTAAAACCAGCCATAACCATATTATTAAATTAGGGTAGTAAATGTGTAACATATATAGTATTTAAAACAAAGTTATAAATAAGACTCGTAATAAAATAACCCATCCCTTAGTCTTATTTATTAAGTGGCCATGAATGTATTAAATAGTTGCCTGTTTGAAAATTAAAGATAAAACTTAAAATATTATATTCCATAGTATCAATTCTAGTATTAATACCAAGTGGAAGTAGTTATTCGAATAAATACTATGTGAATTATTTGTTTAAAAATAAATTAAAAATTTTAAAATTTACACTATATGTACCTCTGTATAACATTAAAATGGGATTCCGTTAACTACGCCCATCATCATTATCAAAGCTCATATACGTCCCAGTTCTGGGTATAGGCCTTCCTACATGAGAGAAAAACACGAGGAGTTTGGGCCATAACACTACCACGCAAGTTTAATGCGGCTTGGTGAGCGACAGTGGTTGCCACAACAACCAGGACCAACGTTAACGGAAACGAAAACTACTGGGCACTGCATTTAAATATATATATTAAAAATAATTTTATAGACACTATCACTGTTATAAAATGTTATACTTTTATTGTTCTTCATTAATAAAGTACAATTTCTTTTAGGAGAGTGAGTATTTCAAAATGTCTTAGTACGTATACTATGATAAAAAAAACCATTGTTGTTTCATACTTCTTTTGATATGGGTATAATGGGTATTTTAAAATATGCCGTTGTTTTTCTGAAGAATCTATACCTAGTAGTCCATAATATTAAATCTAATATTTTTGGTTATAGTAATGGGTTTTGTAATTACTGCGTGGGTTCGAGCAGCAACGTTAACGCTTAGACTTATGAGTTAAGTTTGTTTTTTTGTTCATATATATTGTACAAAAGTACTGAATAACACGACAAGACGAAAACATAGGTTTTTTAAAATATGTTCATTTGAGGAAATCTTAAAGGGGATTTCTATTGTTAAAAATTACATTGTAATGTACCTACCACAGTTTGATAGGAAACAAATTGGGTGAATCCACATAGAAAATGAAGCCACCTTTGAACCAATTTCAAGTGAACGATCGTCAAACTTTTATTAAAACAACCTCTAGAATGCCTGAAGTGAAAATTAATTGAGCCAAAGTTTGCTGCTAAAGATAATGTACACATAAACGGGGCCCAACAAATTAATGGTTTTGTAATTCAAGAGCCGTCGAAGCGTTGGGTTTTAATTAAAATGTTGAAAAGTTGATTCAAGGCTGCAGTGTTAATGAATCAAAGATTTCTGTTTATTTCGATAGTGTATTGTTCTTGTTCCTTGTACTCACCATTTTAGAGTTTCTTGACTCGTTAAGACGACAAGTTTATCACGAGTATTTCTAATTACAGAAACTGGTACGCATTTACAATCTATTACTTAGGTTTATACCTACAATGTTTATACTATCTATATTTTAGCCAACTTCAGAAAAGAAGGATGTTTGTGCCGTTTTAAAAACTTTTTTTATATAAAAAAACGTATTATCTTGAGGTGGTCCCACTGTTACCAAGTCATGATATGATATGGGTTTCCTAAGGAAAAAAGGCAAATAATATATAAAACAAGAGTTGTAAACAATAGACATGTCTTTCAACTAGTGATTAACACAGGCCAGTCGACGATAGTGATGACCAACTTTGACTTGAGAAAGATACGACTCAAAGTAAAAAAATAATCGTTAAAAATCGACTTCAAAACACTAAAATAGCGAAACGAAAAAAAAATTATTGAATAGGAAATTAAGCATCAACTCCCAAAATATTTTTTTAATGAAACTTCATATATTTTTATTTTATTTGGGAAAAAGATGCTTCAGTTCAATCAAGCGATCACTTTTTTAAATTAATTTCATAATAGCAAGTGATTTCTAAAATAAAAATGACTACTTTCATTCTTTTTCAAAAGTATTTTACATATATAAATATTACCATGTAATATTTTTAGATTTTAATAAATATTAATATGATATGATAATATGCCTGATCGAGAAATAATTGTATTATTACACCTAAAGATTAAAAAAATCTAATCTAAAAAATTAATACCAAAGAAAATGATAATTTTGTAAAATTCAATAATTAACTTATCATTACTATACTTATGAAATACTTTTTAACCTTTTTAAACATTTTTATTTCTTACGAAATAAATGGTAGTTTACGCTGTTTCTAACAAGAGTTTTCATGCCTATGATTATGCAACATCATTTACCTCGATGTTTTACAATATTGCGCATAAGTTTGGGAAACACGAGATGAGAAGCTTGAAATTGATGATTTAAAACGTTAAGTAGTCAATCTCTCGTTTTCTTTACATTTTTTTTTATTAAAAAGTATCAATTGGTCAATTTTACTAATACATGATGATTACATAGAGCTACTTAAAACTGGTACAAAGAAAACATTTGCTATTTCTCCAGCCACTCTACCGCTTAAAAAAAGTAAGTTTGTAAGAGTAGATTTTTTTTTGAGCTGAGACAGTACATTATCCCACTTCAAATGAGGCGAGGCGTACCTACTGAAGTTCGGCAATACGTTTGAAGTTCTAGTACATGAGTAATGCGGACAAACGAATTGTAGTACCTCAATCGATCTGTCTATCTCTCTCATGCTACCGGTTACTTAAGGAAAGAAAATGAGAAGTACATTTTATAATTTTGAGTCGCTCTTACATTTTGCCATATGTCTGGGACATATGCACTGCTGTGTATGTTCTTATACAGTTTGAATCTTCTTCGAGTAAACATTGACTAATGACTCTGGTTTATCAAAAACTTTCCACGCCTTGATGCCTATGAAATGTTAGCTCAATAAGGTAATTAGTATGATATAAAAGTTCTCAATATCTCCTAAGTATTGATAATAATTTTATGTAAGATGAACATTTTTATCCGAGGAATATTTAAAACAAGTTGACAGTTATTCTTGATAAATGATATAGTATAATATTATGATAGGAAAATCTAACTTTAAAAATAAATTAAGTATTTTCAATTCTTATTTTTACCAATTATTCGATTTATCTCCAGTCCTGCTCCGAAGACAATCCTCAAAATCCAAAATTAAAAAACTACTTTTCTCATCCATTTAATCTCATCTCATCCAGAAACCTTTGACAAAAAGTTATATTTATGTCTTGCGATTAAGTTAATGATAAAATACTAGTTACAATAATTTGCTTGACAGTAAGTACCTAGATTGACATAATCTAACTAGAAAACTTTCTATGTCACTATCTACATAGTGACATATCTTAAGACTACCTACGTAGTCTTAAGTTTGTTCACAATTACCTAAAAGCATCAAAGCGTCTGACATTGGATGTTCCAAAAATTAGTCCTATAATATCCAATGACAAAATTGATGTTTTATAACAAAACGTCATACTATTATCTATGGGACATAAATATCATTCTGACAGACAGATCAATACTACCCAGTGTGCTTGTGTCTTTACTTTGATAGTTATGAAACATCGACCTTGTGCTAAGCAGGCACTTTCCGGCATCAATGACACGTTCACTTAATTTGAATCAACTAAAACAATGTTTATTACCCTACAATGGCTTTTTAAGTTGTATTGCATAAAACCATCACCATGGATAACTAGGGACGCCCAAAAAACCTTTGAAAATTTATGTTTTTACAGATTATAGGAGAGTTGGTAGACTTGAAATATTTTATTATCAAAACACATTATTTTATTGAGACGATGGATGGTTATAAATAGAACTCGAGCCCAGAACCTAGCCTATATCAATTTTATGTTATGTTTCTGGGTTAAAAGCTATTCCAGAATTTCTCACTATTCTTACCGTATATCTACGGTTCACTTTGCACTTCGTAACTTCGAAGCCTCGTATTCATCATTTGTGTCGTATCGACACAAATGATGAATAAAGAACTATACCTGGACAAAAATAAAAGACAATAAAAACTAGCCGGGTTTCTGGATAGGAAATAATATAGATAAATAGACCTACCATCTAGTTAATAGATTAGTTTTTAGAGGTTGGTAATTAATGCTGGCAATTCTGCTGATAGTTTTTTCAAGTAAAATTAATTCATTTGCATCTCTTTCTTCCTATTTAATATGAAAGGGACAGATAGACTTTAGGAGCATCTAGTTAGTTGACACTTAGACATGTCATAAACTTGACTTACTTTAATCGGGATGATGCGCGTTATGATAAGGCAAATATACTTAAAAGCCTCCATTTCAGAAACATCAAGTGATGTTTCCGATTATCTATCTTTTTCTGGTCGGATTGTATTAAAAGAGTAGTACTGAAGTTAATTTTCAGTTTAGTTAGTCTAGAACAAAATCTGGGCCAATGATTAAGTAGATAGTACATTTTTTTGTGCAAGTCGTACCTACCTTATAAAAAATATATTCGGTAGGTAGGATCTTTAAGATTTGCAATTCATAAGAAGTATTATCAAACCACGTGCAGAATATAAAAGTTAACGATATATTATGGAAAAAATAAGCAAATTTTACTACTTGTGTAGATAAGACTATATATTAATGGTATTCAAAATTTTAAAACAACTGACAATATCTCAACCATAATATCGACTTTATCTATATAATTTATTATCCAACACACTTCGAAATTGTCAGTATCTTATATTAATATGATATTATAATACTGAAAAATCAAACAACATTCGAAATAAAATGTATACTCGAACAGAGACCGACATTGCAATTAACACATACAAACACACAGTACACTTTGCTTAGTGTGCTTTAGAAACTCCGCCCCAAACAAATTTTGACCAATCAGTGGTCGAGGCAAGCGTAGATCGTTGTACCAATACGCCTCATATTTTTCGTCACGGAACGTCGACTCAGGCGCGACTCACACATTGTTATCGTAAGCGCGTTTCGCTTTGAAGATACCGGATCTGAGCCTTCATGCTGTCTCTTTTTAGCATCGTAGCTCTTTGACTTGTATTGGCTCTATAATAAATGCTATGTTTAAAGAAAAATCTATATATGGTTGAATTTATTTAAGCCGTACATCTAAAAACACATGAACGTAGTAAATATTCAAATAATGTATAAATATTACAAATTGAAGTAGTATATTTTGTTATCGGCGATCAAGTAATGGATGACAGCCACGCGGTGCGGGAAAGAGAAAGATAACCAGGTGAAGCGTTTTCGAAGGCTGCGGAGGCCGCCAGTTGACCATTTTTTGTTGGACCGCTGATTGTGAAAGATTACACTTGAGAGTCGAAATACATCTTTACATCACACGTCAGTGGCCACTGAGCTGTCTTCAAAGTAACACGGATTAGACACACGCAATTCCATTTACGTAACTATGTCTGCGTGCAAGCTGTGATAGTGAAAGACTGATATTGTGATCTCGTTGGACTTTTGTATGTGCTCGGACTAAACTGGTGTTAGAAGCAACTAATTATTTAGCACCTTTTGTAAACTTCTCATCGATGGCGGTATCAACTTTGAATATGACGCCGTACTTTACAGGATATTCTTTTCAAGGTAAGATTTCAGTAATATGTTTATTATATTTAATTGTATTCTTAATCACTAATTAATATGAGTTAAATTTATTTATATACTAACTTAAATTAAATGTAGCTTGTGTATTACATTTATCATATATTAATTATTAATAAAATCTGCGACGGATGCTGCTTAATTTTTATGTGTCATAAGCCATGTTTATAGCAGAAAAGCTAATTTTTAACCTAGGCTTAATATACTTTATTTAAATTTATTCAATTTCATCTATAGTAGCACGTATGTAAATTATTTCTTTTTGCGCTTTAAAACCATGGCTGGTGTGCGTCTCAAACTTTTATTATTACACGTAATTTTTATTTTTTTTTCTTTTGAACTCAGTAATATTCCGTTATGTTATGGTTCACTTAAATAATTCTATTTAGGAAACTTACAGCAATTAGCAATGTACGTCAATTGCCGTAAGCTGTCCAAACTTAGTTCATAATTTTTCAAATTTCCTACAATCTCCTGCGCGCACGCATGAAAAGTAAATTGTTCATGATGTACAAATTTAAAACACAGATCAAATTGAATAAAGATCAAATTAATCAATGTCCAAATAAATATGTCTACTCCATGTACATGAAATGCGATCTCGAATTGCAGTGATCTAAATTAAGTTCTTAAGTGATTAAGATAAAGACACAATGATTATCATTTATAACTCTCAAAGCTTACACACCCTCCTAACGTTTTAATACAGGTACGGTAAGGGTTGTATAACGCATTATTAACAAAACAAGCTGTAAATTAATAAAGTTGTACCATTAAATATATGACTTAAAACCCAATCGGTCGATTAGCAACCAATTATAAGAGTGAGAAATCAAAAATGACATCTTGAGGTAGACTTGTCCCGTTTTTTTACTGAAAAGGTTCAACACAATCATAAAACTATAAAATCATGAACAAATTATGAAGCCAAAAGTGCCTTTTATTGCTACCAATATAACAATATTTCACTCTCACGCGCCGGTCCTACGTAACGAAAAAGTCTTTAAATTTTTTTATGTAATAACTGGACCTTGTTAGAAATTTCTGGAATTGTCAAGGACCGTAAGACGTAGAAAGCGATTGTTTCTATTTTAACTTTTGTCACGACCGCTCTATTGTCAGATATAGTTCGTTTCGAAAATGATCTTGATCTTAATTGAAGAACAATTCAGATTTAGGCATTTCAGTTTTAAACAGCTAAAATAGGTAAGTGCTTTGATGTAAAATAATTTAATTTAGCTACATACAATGCGTATGCGATAATAAAAACTACAACACATTTTTATGAGTATAATTTTAAATGATGGTCCTATTATATTAATTGCAGGTTTCAATTGCATAACTGACATAAAGTAAAAAAAATCGATAATATTAGTAGCGTAGAAATGTAAAGATGAAACTAGGTTCGTATAATTTCAAAAGGAATTATGGCCTGCCATAAAAGTACTGAACAGACTTTTGTTTTGAAATGTGTTCTTTGACAAAATTTTATTGCTGACATTTCTATTCCATGTTTCCGACGACAGCCATTTGTAACTTCTGTATCCGTTTTTTGTCTATTTCGTAATTGATTTTTGACAAAAACTACTAAATGTGTCTTGCGGAATCAGACGTCTGAGGATCTACTCATAATAACGCAAGCAACGCATTGCATTTTAATAGATTTTTACGCAAATCAGGTAAAAAAATCGGTCTTTCGATTTTCTTAGTAGTATCTCTGGTGTTAAAGCCGAAGCTGTACTGAATCGGGCCTATGTTTAGTTTTTATTCAGTCTTTAATTAAATATTCCATTGTTTCCCCTGCGGCTAAGTGTATGAAAGTTCTAAAGAGTTGCCGTGCATTCTCGTAAATAACGTTACATATACTACAATCAGAAACGCACTGGCACTGACGTTTTAAAACATAAATCATTACCATACGAAAACATTTCGACTGCATTGTTAGAAATGTCATTTCAACTTATGACCTGTTTCGTCTAAACCAAATTAAAACGAGAGGGACAAACATATTTGTATGCTATAGTTGGAAAGAGAGCGAAAATCAAACGGAACGCCGACCATCATTTCGTTGGGACATTTTGTAAGTTTTAACATTTTGGTTTCAAGAAAGAAGGCAGACTGTCAACAATAAATATGTTTAATTATAATGTTATTTAAAATATCTGTGATATATTTTTGTATAATCACTGTCTTTCTCTGAATCTCCTGAAAATCTATGAGCATATTTTACTATCAACCGCGGTGGTAGGCCCTGCTATTTTGTTAATGACTTACGAGAATTTTTTTGAAAATGGAATTCAATGATAAAATTATACGAAAATGGAATGTTATAATAATGATTACGATGAAATGATACGTAAATGAGAATGAAATCATAAAATGTTATTAAATAAATAAACTTTCCCTACAAATGAATGAAGGGAAATTAAACACTAAAAATCTCACATAAGTCACTAATCAACCCTGAATGATGAATTCCATATATTCCACGATTTAATGATCCTTTTTGTCATACAACTACACCAATTTCATGACAAAAACAACACTACAACACAATATATGAAATAAAATATACAGCACCCAACCGACCACGCCATTTAGCGCCAAAAACTACATGGGGCAAAGGACTACACCAGTATCCTGGAGCCATAAATAAAGATAAAATCTACATTAATGAAGATATGGCTTAAAGGTCTTAGTTACCAGGCCGAATAATTGGAAAAAAAATCACCATCATGGTTATAATGAATGAATTCTTGTTTGGATGATGGAAGTATATATTTAACGTTCTATACGTGTAGATTTTCAATCCATACTATTAGGTATATAAAGTATTAAAAACAATAAACGTAACAGTCTATTTGAAAACTTCCATTTTTTAGTTGAGGTTCCCAGTAAAAAGTAAGCTCAAACGACCTTATTTTGTAAATATATAAAAATTAATTAATTTATGAGTGAATATATTATACTTAATATCATAAATTTATTTTATTAAGAATAAACCTCTGAAGAAAACGGAGTACAATAGAAAAAAGTCGTAAGCGTATATTTTCTCAGATAGTTAAGGGTAGAAAATATAATAAAGCACATTATTTAAATATAAAGGTATATCATAATTATTATGAACCTTGTACCGCTGTAACCAAGGAATTTGTTTCTTTGGCAAGGAGACACTTTTTTTAAACACTAAACGTGGCAAGTATTTCGATATAAAAAATACCTTAAATTTTAATTCAAGCCCCAAATAATACATGTTTCCGAAATATAAGAACGGCTTAGTGTCATAACTCGGATGATATGTTCGGAGACGTTCAAAAACCGTTGTTTAATTGCGACAACGGTAAGGGATTATTTACAAATCTTCGACGAATAACGATTTGTTGAAATTAATTTTTGTTTGTTTTAATTCCAACAGATATTTCTCGATTCCCATGGATAATTTACATTGTTTTTGTACAAAGTTCCAAATCGTAGGAATAGCTTATAATACTCATTTGCATAATTAACAGAGCGACCAGAATGATATTCCTAAGCTACGATATAGTTTGTTTTTATCTACGCTTTATTAGACATTATGGTTACAAACATATAGTTTCAATTTAAATTCCATTGCATAAATGGTTATAAATTTTTCAATTATTCATGTTTCCAAACAATTTTCTCTTGCCATTGATAATAATGATGATTTTAAAAATAATGTGTTCTCTGTTTATCTGATAATGCGCAGACTTCATAGACATAGCCTTTCACATAATTCTTCTATGTATGGTTGCTTGGTTAACAGTCCCCTTCTACATTTTTAGTTAAATTTCAAAAATTTGACATTATTAAATTTCAATTAATTTTATTATAAGAAGTTACCACCTTTGAAAATATTTACCAGCAGACTTTAAGAAAAGTTAAATCATGGGGACCTTCAAGAAAAGAGTATGCCTGACTCAAGAGAGGCAAAGAACATACGATACCTATAATCTTATCTTGCAGTTGGTCATTAGAGGCGGCGATCATGATCAATTACTATCAGACGATTTGCACTCGCGTTTGCCTTCCATTTAAATAGAAATAAAATTTACCTGCATTTCTGACTGAATAATATGAATAATATAGATAAAGCTTCAAACTTAAAACATAAATTTTGTTGGTTACATACTTAGTGCAACTTATTCGCATAATTTCCTTTAATAATAGTGATCCATTTCGTACTGCGCCGGCGGCTGCATGACGCGATGATAGCGGTGATACTGATCTGAGAACACCTTGTAATTTGTTCGAGAAGAGCTGTCTTCGATCATGCATAAAGATCAGCCGTTGACATAGGAGAAAATTTGAAGGAATATCATGTTTTAATGCTGGATAATATAAATTTGTAAAATGTAATAAAAATTCGGTTTCCGATCAAGTGTCAAGAAAGACATTCCCGTACATAGAAAAGACGGTATGTCGGTGAAAAAATTAAATCAGATTGTAATGCGTCAGAAATATAATTCATACCATAATTGGTCTTCAGTTAAAAGTAAGGGTATTTGAATTGAACTTGTTGACTAAAAACACAAACTCAATTACCTATATTCTTAAGAACGAGAATATAATTTTTTATAATAAAAAAATTACTAGTGACCATTACCTACTTATTTATTTCATAATTTATTGTGTACATAAAAACATTAACATAAGAAATAAAAACAAGAAAAAGATGGCAAAAAGTGTGGCTTATTTCTAAAAGAAAATTTTCCGATTTTTCCGAATAGAAAGTTACAGAATAAATGTTATTCGTTATTGGTAATACAATAATATTAATTCAGGACTCTTTCGCTATTAGTCATGTAAGGCACGTAAGTCCAAGTTTATAAGTACTACTTCTAAAAAACACGGATTCGTAGTAAAGATATTTTGCAGTGGTTTGTTATTTCTGTTGTGTTCTAATAAGCCTATTTAATTGACCTTCACATTTCCCAAAGCTATATTCGGTGAGTACATTCTATTTGTCTGTACGGTATATTAAACAAAAGCCGTGTACAAACTTACCAGCCTCTAAGTAAATATCAGGTTCACTATGGAACATCTGTGTCTATTCGGGTCGAGTGCTTCCAAGCTTTCTTCTCAAACCGCTAAATGTGTTGTAATTTGCCTGATAATAAAAATATGTGGTATTTATTTCGCTTATGATTCCTGATAGCCCATTAATCTATACATAATCTAAATATAAAAAGCGTCCTAATAGATTCCTTCGTTACAAGAAATTTTGCCATACTCTGTAAAATATTGATGAGTGCTCATATTAAAAGAACCGTGCCGGCAGAATCAGACGTTACCTATAAAACATACTATTAGGGATTCAATTCGAAGCGTTTGGCCGACCAATTATAAATACACAACAAACATCACAAAACATTGGATTTCTGACCTCTATAAAGAGTTCAGTACCATAATCAAGGTTTAGTCGCATTTGTATGACGGGCCGACAAGCGGGGCACATCGCACGCACACCGGCGCGGGCGCGCGGCCGCGGTGAGATCAAAGGCACCGACAGGCTCTTTTAGCCGCATAATATGACGCGCCCCCCGCCCCTGCCGACGGCTGCAGAATACCTCGATCAACCTCCAGGGTACTTGCCATTACTTATACCGATCTATTAATAAACAAATTGATATAATGGACACGAGCGATTGTTATTTGTAAGTATGAGAACTTATGATTTTTTTGTCATTTTAATTAACGGGTGTTTAAAAAAACTGCTGTAACTACACAAATTTATTCATTCTATTTTGGTGATGTGGTCAAGTCTATTTTGGTGAGAGTTAACCCACAACAATATCAATAAAATCGCATAAAATGAAATTAACAGAAGTGGTGCGGTTCTTCTCACTTGTATGCAATATGAAAAAGACATAAAATAATAATCAGTAGGTGTTCGTCTACTTTGTAAAAAAGGCAAGAAAAAACCACTTAATAAAACGAAGTATATCCTCACACAATCTTTATACGAGAAAGCATTGCGATGAAAAGATTTATCAGCTTTATCGATCCCCTAAAGATCTAAATCTACATCGCTTCGGGCGTCGCGCGCGCCTTTCGCGACAAACGCATTATGAAGTTACGGTTTCTCTCAGCATGGCAGAACCTTTAGGAAATTTTTGTTGACGGTTGATTATGCAGTAATAGCTTGTTTTAAATATTAACTTCAATAATGTTTTACAAAGGTTTCAGTTATTTGTGGTATCGATTTACAAACTTGTGCAGCATATTTAAATTGCAATTCGATCGCTAGTTTATCCGGAAAAATTGTTTTTTTTTATAAGGAGAATCAATACGACGTGCTTAAAGTTGAAAGTAGGAAACTTATACACAGAAAGGGTTTAACGCAAAATAGCTCACGTGCGTGGTCCGTTCATCGATCAAGGTATCATTGTTCCATTAAAATTACGTAAATTCACCACAATTACCTGTGGGCACCATGAAAACTTGACTCGCGATAAACGCGCGTCATTATTTAAGGGTTAGAGTAATAACGGGACTATGTATAGTTTTGTTAGCAATAGTTTTTTAGTTGCATATTATATAAACAAGCATGGATAATATTTGCCTGATTTTTTTATTCTATACATATTCCATTAAAATATAATATAAAAGATGTAATACAGATTCGATTAGAATAAATAGGTAGCTATTCCTTTTTAAAAAAGGAAGGAGGTCTTATGAAACTTGTCTAATTTACTAATTGTTGCAATTATGGTAAACTGGCACTTTTATATTTTTATAATCAGGTATTCTGATATTGACTTCATTAGATTTTTATATCATTTATTTTGTATAATAGAGATGCTGTGTTCTGAAGTCAATATTACTTTGTTAGGTAATAGGAACCGTGGGGTAAGCTTGTTAGGAATAAAACTAAGAAATTAAATAAAAAGTATTGATTTTAAAAATAATGGACTCAATATGGATATAGTTACACCGAAAATATATAATTAGTCACGGCAACAGAGCCTTGTGAACAGAGAATGCACCTCTATTGGAATTGTAGTTTTGTGATGGAAATTCTACTTCAAGTTATTATTATAACACTACCAGCGGCAAATGTCCACGTCAAAGAGTCCAGTTCGTGTTTGAAAAGAAAAGAATCCGTCAAATTAGTACATAACGCGGTATGAATACGGAATGAGGTCAAACAGGGCACTCAAACACACGCCATTACATCGGAATAAAATATTCAGATCCATTCATTACTTACGTAGCTCTTATATTATGTTCAGTGTCCGAAAGAGCTGCTTTGGTTTGAACAGTTGGTAGCTGGCTGAATGGGGCGAGGTCCTAAATGTGTTTAAAACAAATTATTGGACGCGTTTTATCTTTTACTTCGCCGCTTCTCGAGTTCACTTCTATTCTTTATTTACTTGCATTGCATTATACACTACTAAAGACCGATTACTGGCATAAATTTGATCAAATCTTTAGTTTGAAATTTAAAAATCTGTTTGTTTATTGTTATACGATATAGAATTGGTATAAATTTGATCAAATGTTCTAAGTTAGAAATTTAAAATCTGTTTGTAATTGTTATCCGATACCATTGTTGTTGTACAATTGACGCAAGCCGATGATTCTTCGACATTCGCCTATGGAATAATGAGGCGTCATCCATGCAGCGAACGAACTATGAAAGTATAATACAATTGATTTGATATTCCGTTGCGCTTGCGCTACATTCGGTGCCACGCGACCACGGCCACACATAGCACTCCGAAGCCTTTGAAGGAGGCTTAATGGAATGACACAACCTTTGTACGAGCCGCCCAATTCTAATGCCTATTCAGATGGCATTTCACCTTTTTGTTGCTTGATTTTCGATAGTAATAGCTTATTTTATTAGTCCATAGATGAATTCTAACGGGTTACCATAGATCTTGCGGCAAAGGCACTCGTCGATTTTTGTTGAAAAATTTTTATAATATTAACTTAATGAAATTATTGGACTGTAGATCAAATTCAATCCATAATGCCACAATAGTTGTTCATTGATATCTTTTTGGAAATAGCTACAGAGGTGGTGTTGTTTAGTTGGGTTAAAATTTTAGTTTTTAATTTTCATGTAAAATTTGAAACCTTTATTATTTTAAGACCTTGAGTATGTTCATCATTTTACAAGTTTCATTTTACAATTGTTTGTAAAATGCAACTGTCATGAGAGATAAAAAAACCCGTCCATAATTAAAATAATTCTTTCACTTGTGAACATTTATACACCAAAAATTCCCTCATTTCGAATATTTCAGTATCTTTTATTCTTGAAGTTATTAGGAACTGATTACATTCTAGTAAATCAATATGGGTTTAGTTATCGTTGCATATGACTTGTTTGGAAGAAAAGCAGCGCAGAGTGACGTAAAGCCTCATATAAATTTTAGTATAGGCACATTAATGCTTCTACGTGAAATTGATTTGCAAGCAGAAACATATTATGATTGTGAAAACGGGGTTTACGATTTATTTACACAATACGATATAGACTTTGTATATTATAAAACATCATATGCCTGTTTCTTAGCATATTGTACTGTTATCTTAGCATTATCAAACAAATAAATTTAATGACTTGACTTGTTTTTATAAACTGCAACAAAAGTGGTTATGCTTAGTTATATATAATATTATAAAAATATATAAATAACAATAATGATTAACGATTAATATATAGATACCTACATAGGTAGAGTTGTATAGATATGCATTTTTACTACAGTGCTAACAACAAGTCATGGCGCTCGCGATGTTACGGGTACAATAATGTGATCAATAAAAGTGATGTGATTGGTAATAGTGATTAATAAAAATAAAAATACGATTTAGGAATCTATTTCGGTAAACTGGAAATACTCAAAATAGGTACCTACGAGAAATCCAATCTTTTTTAACAAAGCAAGATAACCCGGTACTAAGAGTGACGGTTGATGAAAATTGTTAATTAAAGTTGACATAGAAATGCTTGATGAATTCGAAATCTTCATTTATCCCGTCACGGTATGCCTCTTACGCTTAGCATTAAATGATTGACTATGTTTCAATTTCGTCTAACACGAATGCGTCGGTTGAACGAATTGGTACACGATTATATGATTGTGATAGAATTTTATAGTTTACTGTGTCTCTTTAGTTCGTGATTATGCTTTGTGGAGTTAAGTCCAGTTTACCAGCCTGCTATGAATAAAGCACGTGAGTACTGAATGAAGTATTCCGTGCCATTTTTTTGTCTATATTATTATCGGTCATCCACATTTCTGTGCCACCCTGGTAGTTGATATTATAAAAACTTACTAGTGCATGATCCAACAGAGTTTCCAGACGATTAGTTGCCAAAGAATGTTTAAATTTGTTGTTAACTTCACCTCCTTTCGTGTTAATAGCGTTACAATGTTTGCGAATTCTATTACGCATTGTGCACTTTGAAGTCCTTTTTGTGCGTTTGTTGTGAGCCTTTTATCGATTGTGTGTTTGACTGATCCTGTTGCATTTACAGACGTGAATGATGCTACTTTAAGTTTCTTCTCAAATGTATTGATGTATTTGTCTTCGAACTTGTAATACTTATAATGTTGGTAATTGAAAATTATTCACTTCCATTCTTTAGTCAGATCTGATATATCATTGATATGGCAACACACCTACTTGCCAATAATGCAACAGATATTATAATGAAGTGATACATTATTACAAAGCCACCCACATTTGTATAGCGGGGTTATTATGGACACGTTATGCATCATAAATATTTCGGGAACATAAAATTAACACTCAAAAACATGGGCTTTCGAGGCACCGCAACGTCTACCGGCTCTGACAAAAAATATGGGGATCGCTTGCAGAACCACAACGTGAGGCCAGGATCGCCACAAAAGATACTATTTCTTTTAACGATAAACAGCCTAATGATCTAGATAATAAGGTTTGAATTTTGATTATGTTAACCACTTTCTTGCGGTCACAGATCTTTGTTTATGCTACCCACAATTAGAAACTGTATGTTGTTTGTGTTACGGTTTAGTTTAGAATGTGTAATTGGCACACACTTCGGTTTCTCCCGGTACCAAAGGACATACTTGTTGACATGTTGTCTAATTGATTGGTGTTTCTCGGTAGGGGTCTAGGGCCTTACATATGGCGGCACCTTTGTGGAATTATTTGAAATTGATAAACTATAAATGCGTTCACAAGTGGAAGATGCCACTGTTATATTTTTTTTATTCAAAAATTGTGTCAGTCAAATTTAGATAAGAGTTTTAAGAAGATATAATGACGGTTGGAATTACATTATAAATAAAGATTAATGACATATTGTATTAATAAATAAATAATTAATATAATATTAATAATTTGAAAATAATAATAGATAAATTAAGAAATTTTATATAACATACCCAGCCGATATAATATGTTTTATATTACATTCGATATTCCCACAATATCAAGCATAGAACTTGACTGAACAGATAAAGTCTAATCATTAATCTCTTAAATTGATAGAAAAAATATATAATTAATTGATATATAGGTATATGATAAAGGGGTTTACCAACCATTATATTTTAAGATGCTATTTGTTACATTGAAGGGAATAAAAATCTATAAATTTATTTTATATTAAGTAATAAGACTAGGACGTTTTTTCTTCACCCTCATCTTATCTCAATAGGAGCTAACATAAATGGATAAAGGCGTTGCAAAAATCAAGGGATGGCGGCTCCTTTGACGATAGGTGGTCCAACCGAGCGCTGAATGATGTGATTATAATAGCGACACTTTACTCACACGCGGTTTAATAAACTACAGGTTAGGTAGCACGTTCATTCTCATGACATTTTATTCGTAATCGGCGCTGAATTTAATTACGATCGATACTCATTTCTGTAAAACATAATTAAATTTTTGATGGCCGCCTAGAATGACTCACCGATTCTCAACAACATAAACGGAATTTAATCTAAAGTTATATTGCAACATTCAGTGTTTTTTTCTTAAGAAATAGTTACCAATAGTCATAAAGTATAACAAGTCGAAACCAACAAAGGTCGAAAATAGTTTAAGTGTTTTCGTTTCTGCTTCAATGCATGTGTTGGACGAAATTGGATACTCTTGCCTGAGAAGACTTGCAATGGGACGTAAAATTACTAAGTGATCGGGGGCTACCGACTTACAGGCTATTTGTAATCTGGCTGTTGAAAGAAATAAACCGACCATATGAATGCTATTATGCACTTTATAGAGCTTAAATTAGAGTATACATTGCTGCATAGAGTTTAGTAGCCGTTAGAGGAGATCACTTTGTGATATTGATGTATTGTTGCTGCTATTGATATTTCAACTATTATTTACTTTTGATACAGCTACTGGACAAAGTAACAAAGACATATACTGAAGACATATATTGAAATAATTAAATTGTATTCTATTGATTTGCATATAATATATGATAAATATGCTATAAGATAATTCTTATTGTATATTTTTGTTACAGGCCAAGGTCGTATGAATCAGCTGGGTGGCGTGTTCATAAATGGACGACCGCTTCCTAATCACATCAGACTGAAGATTGTGGAGATGGCGGCTGCTGGGGTTAGACCGTGCGTCATATCTAGACAGCTTCGGGTCTCACACGGCTGTGTCTCCAAGATTCTAAATAGATACCAGGTAAGATACAAATAGACAAGGCCATTTTAATTACGTTCACTATTTGAATAACATATTTTATTAAAGTAATTTCGTTGTAATTCACTGCTTTAAGCGATTTAGTTTTAAGCCACTGGTCGAATAGTAGATTACTCTATTGAGTATTAAGTCCGCACTTTGTGCAACAAAGTATAAATAAATAATAAGAATAATCTTGTTTTAGGAAACCGGTTCCATTCGTCCTGGCGTAATTGGAGGATCAAAACCAAGGGTTGCTACGCCTGAAGTAGAAAACAGGATCGAAGAGCTGAAGAGACAAAACCCAGGTATTTTTTCCTGGGAAATTAGAGATAAACTTATAAAAGAAGGCATCTGTGATAAAAACACCGCGCCCTCAGTCAGTTCCATTTCGAGACTCATAAGAGGAGGCAAACGTGACGAATCAGATCCTAGAAGAAATCATAGCATTGATGGTATTCTAGGTAAGTCATGCTTACCTTGATTGTTACTTGATTTAGAATATTTGATTCGTCTTAGGTTTGAGTTGCGCCTCTATGAAGGTAGGTCATTCGGGGATCAAAAAGTCATTCACTTGTCTCATTCTGCACAGTTGCCGGAGTCGAAACACTTAGAATAATACTTCCCTACAGGGCGTTTTCGCATGAAACTTTATATTGCAATACTTTTGCATATAATGAGCCAGCACGCCATTTATTCTTGACCTAAGTTTACTCAAACATTGTGGTTTCCATAATATTTTATAAGCACAAGGTCAATTTAAATATTTAGATCGCATTTAACAATAATATAAAATCCTTGACGAAAATTCAATTATTTAAAAAGTTAAAACCTTCAACGTAATGACGCGTAAATAACTCGCCGTGTCATCGTAGTCCTTAACGCTGATTCGAGACCATAATCACTTAATTTAGTTCAAAGCACACTATTATTATA
This sequence comes from Acentria ephemerella, assembly GCA_943193645.1. Lineage (NCBI taxonomy): Eukaryota > Metazoa > Arthropoda > Insecta > Lepidoptera > Crambidae > Acentria > Acentria ephemerella. The sequence continues at coordinate 5,994,654 of OW971891.1, forward strand.
AATTTATTCCTATAATGAGACTGTCGGAACGTTTGCAAACTTCAGAAAACGGCGTATAAAGTTAATAATCCACGTAAAAGTGAAGCGGTCGAGGCGCGCGCGCACGCCACGGCAGCGCCCCTTGTGTCGGCTTCGAAATTGTAGGTTATAAAAATGAAATTAGTATCCAAAGGTGTTATTATCCCATCGCGTTTGGCCGCGGGGCTTGCATTACGACAATCTGTCCGTACTGCACGTCTTGTGCCGTATAGCTATCCAATATAAAATGGCGCTCCTAATATGCCAGTTCAACGACGGAGTGCGGTTTTGCCGGCGAGATTCTGCACAGCGATAAGATTATGCATATTAAGTTGTGTGCGGCTAAAGTAATATCTACACTGGAAAAGCAGTCACCTGCACCACTCTGCGCGTATTGAAAATTTGCGGTCGTGCTTGTCCTGTGACGGCATAGCGGTACTTTCAGTTGCGACTTTTCGTGGAAATATTTGCATACCAAGTTTCTAGAAAGGCAAATTATGGAAAGTTTAATCAATTAACTATACTTTATTTAGTCGATATAACTGTAAAATATTTTTTACTTGATATTTCCTATTATGAGTCAACAAATTTCGTAGCTATCAACCAGTGTGTAGGTAATTTAATTTCATTATCAACTAACTTAAACTTATATTTATTGAGGCCGAAAGAACTCATTTGAAGCTTACACACAGGCAACATAATGTGGTTACGTTTAATTTAATCTCAGCCGCGTGTGGTCCAGCGGTAGCTCAATGATAATCGACATAAAACAAAACAACTCATAGCTAGAAAGTCACATTTAGATGCAATAGCAAAATTTATGTAATAAATAGAACATTCTTTGCTCTTCTTAGTTATGTTGCAATGTGTGCAATGAGTGGAGAGTTTATAGTGTTCTTAGACAAAATGTCGTTGACATTTAATTTGTCGCGGTAGTAATTTAGTAACTTTTTGTTCCAACAATGTTTTTTTATATCTCTAAAGGTCCATCATCTTGCGAAGACTCTGATACGGAATCGGAACCCGGGATTACCTTGAAAAGAAAGCAACGGAGATCAAGAACCACATTCTCTGGAGATCAACTGGAAGCTTTGGAACGCGCATTTACCAGAACTCAGTATCCTGATGTTTACACCAGAGAAGAACTGGCCCAGAAGACCAAGCTAACCGAGGCTAGAGTTCAGGTACGCATTAATATTCTACCAAATGTGATAATGATAAATGAGTGTAATCAAATGAATTTATTGTTATATCACCTACACTTCCCGCCCCTAAACAAAACCATGACGTAAAAAATGATGTAATTACCTTTATTATTAATTATAATGTTTGTAAGCGAGCTACCATATGCTGCTAATCGCTACCGTTACTTTACTGGTTTTTGTAGAATTAATAGCTTTTAGTAATTCTATGCTACCTTTGTGATTGAGTTTGTAGTTAGCTATTATTAAAGTATTAAATCATTACACTGAAGTTAATTTGATTAAGGACTTACTCGTCAGCGTTTGTGTCAAAGTCAAAGCGACTAAATAAATTAAATTTTTTATGATCGATCGCTATCTAGAGGCTAAAGTTGGGACACTTAGATACAATTATTAGAGTAGATTTGTTCCTAATCAAAAAAGTATTCTGTGAATAAGTTGAGACTGAGTTTTATTTATAATAGTTTGTTCTTTTGTGTCTATAAAAGGTATGGTTTTCGAACCGAAGAGCAAGACTACGTAAGCAACTGAACTCTCAACAACTCAGTGCCTTCAACACCATGTCCTTACAATCCGCTTTCCCAGCAGTCCATCAACAATACGAGCCACCTTCATCCTTTAACGCCCAATGTGCAAGCTGGCAGCAATCTTATTCTTCCGCCTTGGGATCGAGTTCTGTCTTGAACTCAGCTCTGGCACCATCTCTTCATCAATCAGCGCTAACAGCTCCATCAGTTTGTCAGTCAGCATTGTCTGCGTCAACTCTGCATCCTCCTACATCCAGTTCTTTCACGTCCAGTAACTTAACTCCTCTCTCACATTCCTCGGAACTACCACCACTCCAGCCGCCAGCAGACGCTACTCCCCCTAGTTCAAGTCCAACGGCCACAAGTCCTTCTGCCAACCAATCTAGTGGGCTCACATATCAGCATTCTACCTATGCAAATGCCGGTGATGCTCTAGCGCATCCCTATGGTTACGGAGACTATTCGAAACAAGAGCATGCGATGTCAGCACACAATCATTGGACCTCGAGACAGTTGAGTGGACACTCACAGAACAAACTTGCTGAAGTTAGCGCATGGCCTGAAAACTATAGGTGAGTTCATCTTTGTATAGTAATAATTTGTAATATAATAATAATATTTGTATACGAGAACATCTCATTTATTTCTCAAACGCAAGTTTTATGAATTATTGAAGTTCAGCTACTCATATTCCGACAAGAATCGGCCAAATGAATATGCAATTACAATAAATTGATCTTTGCTGCCGAGTATCTAAATGCCTATTTATTACGGTAGATATGACTGTTACTGTCTAATAGTGGGTTTAGTGATTTAAATGACATTACATCAGTGTTACCTATATTATTATAGAAGTGGTAATCTGTGATGATGTATTGGCCTAGAGCGGCGTGAAGCATCCGGTGGCTATAGGTCGTGCGAGGGCTCGATCGCAAATCGGGGTATGATCGTTTTATTTCTTTTCACCTTCCTTTATCATTAGCCGCCGCGGCCGCTAATCAATTAAGAGTGTAAGAAGTCGGCCATTATATGCGGCGCGGGTGGTTATTACGGGCTGCGCTTCGTAATACTCTGATCCAATCGTGAATGCAATAGGGATGCGAATTTTATAGAGATTTTCAATCGATTTTTAATTAAACTTTTATTCATTTATTTTCTTTCGCTATGGTATTTAAGACGAGTATAGGCGGTATTATGTAAAATAAGTAGAAGTGATGTCTCGCCGTTGGTTTTGTTGCTGGAACGCAACTACCACAGTGAATTTGTCGAAAGAGAATGTGTCGGACACATTGTCACTTTGTACTCTATACGGCGACGACATTTATCTGTGTTATCTAGACAAAGCATGCCTATAAACCTCACATTGGACCACACACAATATCTCGTGTTGCACAATGACGGACAAACTAATAATATATGGGTTAGCCACGTTTATATGGCGCACGGCGGTCTGTCTTATCTAGTCCTTTAAGCATACTTGATTGACATAACGTTTTTTCATGGACGACTAGACGCTATTTATTATTTTCTTTGCCAAAATTGTATTGTGGAGTTAGAAATATGGATATGCTGTTTATATAGTTGGCTATCAAAAAGATAAAAATCTTACGTTTATTTTATCTGTTTCCAGCTAATTTATATTAATTCAGTTCCAGTTAATTTCTGTTTGATGCAAATAACTATAAAACTTTCAATTTAAACACATATAGCTGAAGGTGATTATTGTTCTTGAAACATTAGAATGACAATGACTCATTACGTGATCGTATCGATATTTAAAGACATCGTCGCCATCGATGATTCAGCCCTTTGTCGGCCAGCCCAACACTCGAAAACCTCTGTCTTCAAGTTTCAACTGCAATTTTAACATCCTGTCTCTATAAATCCAAGAAATTATTTAAGCACTTGTTAAATTATGTTTTATAGTTTCTTAAAACATTTTACGGTATTTTAAAAACGTTTAAAAAGAACATGTAATTTAAACGAAATATGTTAAATTTATTTTCGATAAAACCAATTGGTATTTAGTCTAGTTCAAAAACTGTATAAATGATTGTAAGTCAAGTTGAAATGGGAAATTCAAATGGATTTGAAAGTTGAAAACCCAATGAATGCTGAGATCATTGTATAGTGCAAGTCTTGTTCTCAAAACAACTTTCATAGTTGAACAGGCATGGTTTAACACACGAAAGCGTTTCGTTTGACCATCATCACAGAGTATTCTGTTCACAATGCATGAGTGGAGATAAACACTAGTTCAGATGCAATTAATGAAAGGCCGAACGTGACATTAGGTTGCCAAAGCCGGGTATTAGCCGACGCTGAGTCTGCCATTAAAACTTATCTGCAGCTGTTTGGATTTGACTTCCTAAACGTAACCTTTACGAACTTGAAAGGGTTTCCACCTAATACTTTCTTGGCTGAGCAACATTTTAAGATACATTTTATGAAATAAAAAATTATTTATATTTCCAATAGTTATTCATAATTCTGCTCTAACACCAATATTTTTAAAAAGGTTTGTTTGGATGTAGGAGAGAATCTCTTAAACTAAATACTGATCAGCAGGACATTTATGAAACGTTTTCCAAAAGTTAGTATTTTGCTGATGAGACGCTTATACGCGGGTAGCAGTAATATATTTAATAATGTGTAATGGAAAAAGAAATCAAAATGTTTGGAAAAATCTATTAATTAAATAATATATTTAATATTCTCGGAATAGAAGCCTTCTCGCCTCATTTTCAGATGTTTAATCATAATCTATCCCTTTGGCAAATAACGCAATCGTTCAACAGTCTATTTCACACAGTATCCTATTATTATAGCTCTTCTTAACAGTATATATTCCAAATATTCAAAAGAACCAATAATTATTATAGAATACATATATATATTATATTCATAATGTCGATAGTGTCTGATAGTGAAGTTTATGTATCTTTTTAGTTGTCTTTTGTCACACCATTTTTCTTTTAACGCTATTTTTATATGTAGTACCTGTAATTAAGTTTTCTATTACAAGCACAAAAATAAACTTTATTGCGCTCTTTAAGTGCAGACAATTCATTATTTTTACTATCCTTAAGGTTTCAAGCAATCATTTTAAAATGACGTAGAAAATAGCAAATATGTTGTAATTTGATAGAACGTGTATAGTTACTGAACTTTTTAACTAAGTATCTTTTGCATGAAGTTTAGACAAAGTTTAAAATTATATTTAAAATAACCGAGCAAGTTCTCTTTTTGATTTCACAAGCAAATTACATACAGGATTTGTATATCAAAATTTATCTATCAATAAACTGTTAAAAATATGAATGAATGGGACATCTGGTTTGATATATGACATCAGTTAACGCTTTTGCGGATTGACTTACGTTAAGAAAAGTCAGCAGTTTGTGTATTTTATGATTTTGACAACCTTAACACTATACCATTTAATGATAAACAAAATGCCCTTTTCCTTAAGTTACTAAATGATTCAAATTTAAGATAACGATTAAAATTATGCAAGTTTGTACATCTGTAAGTAAGAAAACCCCTTTAAACATGCTACATTAATCAAGTTTTGCAAATTTAACATAATTTCGTTACGCAATGGTGTTGTACAGTCAGTAAGAATAGGTGGCTTGTAGCATAGTACGGTTTTCTTTTATTATCGTAAACAAAGCTAAAGTTTTATGATTGTAAATAAAAAAATATTAATTGTAACGCAAGCAATATTCAAATTAATTATAATTTGGAAATACTTGACTGCGTATTCAGAAATAGAAGTTGCTTAGGACATAACTTTTGGTGCAGAATTAAGTCAATTGTTTTATTACTTTTGCTGGTCACGATTTAACTTCTGTATTGCTTACAAACAAACGTACAGACATCACCAAACAATAATTCAAATTTTTAATGTAATAAAAATAATTTTGAAAGAAAAACAACTAGAATTTTTATATTAAATTACTTTAATTTTTATGTTAACTTTCATAGTTGTGTGTTTAATATTATTAATAATTAATGTATATGTTAATAAATCATAGATATGTGGGTAAATTCTAATATTACTTTATTCGGAGGCGGTTATGATAAAAGTTAAGTAATATTTAAATCATGTGAAGAATTTATACAAAAGAAATCTCTTGACTTTGGCTATAACCATTAACATTATTAATGCATCAATAATTTAACTATTAATTCAAGTTTTACAACTGTATAAATATATTGATGCGCTTGCGCACCGTATACTGAAAATTTTATTATCTGTTTTCGTTCTGACCTTACTTGAAATTACGTACCTCGGTAAGCTAATACTAAGTAACAATTACAATGGAATATTATACCAGCTAGTCTGTTATTACAACCTTTATAATATCAAAGGCGACGGCTTCCCAGCGTTTTAGCTTCCTATAATCGATACAGTATCAATTATTAGAGATTTATTCGGCTACTTTACAATGGCTCCCACGTTTTATTTTGTTGAACTCAAATAATTACTACGCATACGTATATTCGTAAAATATTATTAAATTGAAAGTAAGTTTGCCTTATATTATCAATTAATTACTTTATTTAGTAAGCAATACAAAATATTTTCTTACTTGTTTCATTCACTATACTTAAATATTTTATGTCACAATTAAAGTATTTACTCTAGAATTTATTAAACTGATTGAATATAGATTGCGAAAGAGATAGAAATAAATCACCGATTTTGATCCAAATTTTACGGAAAGCTGTCTCCGCGTTCGCGCTTTGAAAGCTACTTGTCTGTAGGAGGGGACTGAACTTGTTTTTAACTACACGTACAAATTTATATAAATTGTAGTCAGCTTTGTGTATATGATTTAATTATAAAAATACTAACAAAAGTTCTTACTTAAGTATTTATTTATTATTATTCTATTTATGTAGTAAATGTGTTTCTGTTCTGTTTTAGTATTTTATAATATAATAAAATTGAAAAACGTGCATGTGTGTGTACGTCGCCTACAGAGTTCATTTATAAAATACGCGTTTCCTTTTATGTTTATACATGTGAAGTAATTTTTAGATGTGGTTTATTTAAGTCGTTTGAGTATTATAAATAAAAAAATATTTATAGTATAGACTACAATAGATATACAATATAAATAGTATGTTTGTAATTTTAGAGACGTAGTATTTAATCCTGATTCTTTATAAGAATATGAAAAATTCTATCATTAAACTTTGCTTCTATTGTTACAGTTCTTTCTTCGGCACCAACGCTTCTCATTACGCGTCGCATGCGCATTCACCGTCGGAGGCTAAATCTGGGTATCCTTATTTAGGGCAACTAGGTGGCATGGACATGGGGAGAGTTCACTAAAAGCATTAAAATATAAAAAGTACCTTTTATACATGTATATCAATAAATATAAAATATAGCTCAAAAAACCTGTATACACACATATCACATATGCCTTGCAATAGATTTTATAAATGATATCGGTATTTCGATATACAAAATAACTTTCACAATTATATATTTTGTATTATAGAAAGCTAAACTAAGAAAGCTAGTTTTGCCTTGTTTGTATTATATAGCTTTATTTAATTTAAATCTATTTCATTGTTATTAGTTCCTGAAATGTCTAGTATTAATTCGATAATCAATATACTAATAAACTAGGTGCCTATAGAGTGAGTTGTTGTAATTATATAAGTTGTTGATTATTGATAGTTTATAGACGTAAGAATATATGATAAGTCTCTTTGTACATTACATAATTTATACATATAAGTTTGTTAATAAAAATGTATTTCTGCTACAATCAAGTATTTCTTTGTTGTACTTTAAACTGCGTAATATAACTAATAGAAGGAATTGTTAAGCGTAGAAGTATACAATTTTATTAACAAAATCTGAAGTCGCATTTTATTATAGTTTGTAAGGAGAACTTTGAAGCCGTACAAAATGTAATTTTTAGCCTTCAATGATGCCTTGTATAAGATTGTGATTTTCTACAAAATGTATTTATTAATTAGGTCTTTGTAACCTACAGTACAGCTTTGACTAGATAGTAAGCACCTTTGTAATATAGCTAAGTATATACAAAATAAATGAAATTAAATTATTACTGACTTTTTTATGACAACGAATCCTGTTAAGAATATGAGAATATATTTCTACGGTAAAACTAAATGGTAAGACTTAAATCTCATAATAATACGTTTAACAGTTATGTAGGTACAATGCAGATCCAAAAGGAAATTTAAGATCATCCTGTCAAGCGATACAATTTTTATATCCCAGCTGAAGAAATAAAAGAACTTTGATTCAAATTAATATTACTTATATAGATCGAACATAATATCGACTATATTGGTCCTACATTGTTATCTGACTTAATTCTATAGTATCGATTTTGTTATCGACAATTTATGGAACAAGCTAATGGCGCACCTGATGGTACGGGGTGGTTACCGCTGTAAAAAGACGCTCATAGCACTTTAGACACTACTCACGAGTATACACTGATAAAACCTGTAATGATATAAGTAAAACGTAATGTTGAATTCATTCGAAGTGAGGCCATCGGCCAATAAGGTAAAGTCTGTTAAACACGAGCGATATCACTTACAGCAGAAACACCACAGAACATCTGTTATATTCCGTACGATATCTTCTATACGGTCAAATAGCTTCACTCTGCAATGGACGATTAATAAAAAAATATTGGTCATAGCTTAAGTAGTACTAACTGTTTGTAATGAATTGCTTCGGCAGAATTAAGATCACCCTCGCGAAGGGCAAATGAGCTACCGAGGAGTGTTATTGGATATTCTCATTGCCGCTCTAATCAGGCACTGGGCGAGCTTTATACATGCCCGCCGTTTAGCCAGTGTCGGGAAGGTGCGTCAACGGATTGCTCCTCAAAAAGAACAGTATTTACTTTATTTGTACAGTAAACTATTTTCAAGGGTTTATAATAAAAATAATACAGATATGTTATTTCATTTACTTCAATTTTGTTGTAACTTGTTTGACAAATAGTACGCAATAGGTGAGTCACTGTTTGTTAAAAACACTACCCAGTATATTTTGATTACATGGCACATTAGTGGGGTAATAACCTCAGTAGCTCTCAAAATATGATTAAAAAAGCTTTCCTTCCCACACCATTTTCATTTAATAAATTAAGTAATATAATTAATAAAGTTCTAATTTGTAATCACAATATTTACAAATTCAGAAAGTTTGCTCACAGTAATTCTTATAAAATGTTAAATCATCAGTGATATAAGATATATACATATAAAATTTTAAAAAATATGTAAATAAATTTGGGCGTCTCATCATTAATATTAACAAAACATTAAATTTTAGTAGCCTTCCAAAGCACGGAGGAGCTCAAAATGATAAATTAATTATGGGTCAATCAAACCAAGGACCAATCAATGCAATGTTAATATAAAAAAACATTAAATTTTAGTAGCCCTTTTGTTTTATTATTAAATTATTTTTAAATTATTTTCTAGTTGTTTTTTGTTTGTCCGTATAGGCAGATAGAGGTGGCCAGTGGTGAGTAAGATTGCTAGAGCTAATTGAGATAATATTAGGTTTGGAACAGGGGCTATCCCTTAGCTATAAACATGAAGCATACTTATGATAATATTTATAAATAAAAGCATGTAAACTATTTCGTATGAAATAAGATATTATCACTAGAAGATAATATTAATTTTTATTGTATTGTCATTAGAAGATCTATCAAGATTGCCTGTACTTGACAAATTAATCAAGTTAAGTAATAATGCACATTGGGTTACAATGAAGGTATTTCCCTCCAATGCATACATTTCTATTAAGCTTATGTGTTCTATAACGTCAGTTTTCCCGGTAAGTGACCTGTTCTAAAATGTCCGTACCACATCGTTACATAATCACTAAGTCCGGCATGTCATTGTTGTATCGGACATCCAATTCAATATTATTATTAACAGATAGATGAACTTAGTCGTTAGTCATTTAAAACTAGCGGCGATTGAAACTGTGTTTTATAAATAGTGTTCAGAAGAAATAAACTTAGAAACATGAGTTGTCATTAAGATAAAATTTGGTCACAAAATATTCGCAAAATATTATGTATTATTATATTTACATATTATCTTTATTGAAGCCTGTAAACAATATTAGTTGTCTCAGTAAATTTGTAATACTCAAACTCTACCGGCAATTATCAAAACGTATCTGAATTAAAGATGTAAGAAATGACAGTTTTAAATAGCACGTCATTAAAAAGATTCTTCATAATGATTAACCAATTTGAATGTTATATTTTTAGCTCTTATTTAGGATTTTCCCTGTTTTTTATTATATTACATTTTTAAATCACCTCTTTAAAATATAATAAAAATTATACAAATTATTAAAACGTTTTTGAGTTTTAGCGAGACTAACGTACAGCTATATATTTAAATATAAAAGAAAGATTCTTACGCACAGATTTAACGAGATCCGTAAATCTTACCGACTCTGTTTCTACAAATAACATAACTATTTTGTCAAGAAAATAGGTCTTTATTTTGATATATTTCACCATGAACATACATGTCAAAAATCGTCTCGTAAGCAAAATCATTCTTAGAAAGATTGTTGAAACTCAACAAAGGTATAACAAATATTTATTTTTGTCAATCAAACTTCTTCCAACGATAACGTCAGAATTGACATGTAATTGATTATAGCCTATATATGTCCTACTGCTGGGCTTAGACCTTCCTAAACAGGAGAAATAACACAATGACGCTAGTCCAGAGCGTGTTGGGTTAACTTAACTTACCTTCCAAAGCACGGAGGAGCTCAAAATGATAAATTAATTATGTGTCAATCAAACCAAGGACCAATCAATGCAAAAAATTCTTTGTTTTTGTTATAGAAAACCAAGCCTTCAAGCCACTACGCCAATGAGCTCCTCGAACAATTGCTACCTTATACAACATACATTATATTAAGTTTTTTTAAAGGTATCCCGAATAAAACTTTTCACAATCCGGGTGTGCTCAAACTATTAAGCTATCGTGGAGTTGTATAAACCATAAATACACCAACAATACTTTTCGAGCTTTCGAAGGAGTTCCGAACAAATGTTATGTTTAAGTTTATAAAAGTAGAACTAAATGACCATGTAAGTCGTACAGCCCGTATTATAAAAATTTACACGAGTGAAGTGTAAAATAAATAAAATCTGGTGTAATCTGGTAAAAAATTATTTAAAAAAAAAATATCAAAAACTTTTACTCAATTCCCACATTCTCACAGTTTTTATTACACTTAAAATATTTGAATTAATTGTCTAAAACTTGTTTTGATAATCGTGATGTTATTTACTAAACTGTACAAATAAATTACATAATCTTTCGGATGCCATCGTTTTCTGATCGAGAAGTAGGCGTAGGCTATCGAGGAAACGTGATTAAAGTTGAAGTTTTTTGTATGAAAACGGAATGTTGAACGCAAAAACATTTTTCGGTAAGGCACACGCGTGGGAACCCACTGTTGTCGCCGCCGCTGTTCGTCTGCAACACGGATCACGTTATAACTGGATAGGATATTATTGAAGAGTCAACGAGATTGTGTGACATATTATTAATTAGATTAGTTAATTTGCAGCATAAAAAGATAAGATTCATTTAACAGACCGGGACTCCTTTATGTGCTGTAAGGCTCCACCAAAGTTATATGAAAGATATCTATTTTTTATATATACATAACTTATTATTATCATCTTCAACAGGCTTTTTTTACGCTTAGGAGAAGCTCCTCTAGCCGACTCCCAACCCTGGGGAGGTGGAAAGGGGGTTCTTACCCATTAAACACCTCAGTGACGCACTATTTAACAGCTTCCTGCCGGAAGCAAGGAATGGCCCGGAGACATTTCGCCGTCATGTCGTTGGGACAGTGTGACCAAGATCCGGTTCCTCCCTTTTCAGGTATCATCAACAGCAAACAAACTATAAGAAATTTTTCTTCTTGGAAAAAAACTCATGAATAGTGTAAAAGTATCATATCCAGTGAGAGAATGACTCGTGACGCTGGCTGTCTCGATGAGAAAAATCGTGCCTCAATTTTAATTGGACATGACGAATCAAGTTTGTCGGAAAAACTGAAAAACTGGGCGGGGACTGTTTGTGGAGGCGGATGTAGGGACAAACACTTCATTAGTTCTTTTGTATATTAATTTTTACAACTATACTCCTTATTACAGTTTAAATTTACGTTACAAGATCTATCTCTTTAAATATATCTTCCAGCGAACTCATATATGATCGAGATATAATTGCGATAGAATTTGATTATTATTGAGTTATAATTTATTTTGAAGATAAGCTGTAAGATAATAAAGAAATCAAATACACGTTATACTTTACTAGTTCACATGAATTCCAAGCTCAATATAGAATGACCTGTGCTTGGAACTGGTAGGTACACAAAACTAATGTAATACAGTATGCAGTCCAGATCTACAAGAATATAATTTTTATTAAATACTTATGACATTATAATATAAGTTCAACCGACATAGACGTATGATTTAGATATAATTTTGTATTGACTAACATGCTCTCTGATATGTATTGAATGTCGATAAACTCACAGAATCTATATATTACAATTAAGGTGACACACAGACATTTGACTTTATACATTGACCGTCGACACGACTAAAATTTGTGGAACTAGTCTAAATTTAGTAGTGTAATGAATTAGTCAAATTAGCTTTTCATTAATTAACTTTGCTGTTCAAAGTGAATTTGTGTAATTTTGGACTATAAGACCTTTTGCTTTCCAATAATTAGCTTTTTGCTCTATTTCGTAAGCGTCTTAGTATCTACTGACTACGTAGAAAATTATTTATGTCAAGTAGGCGTATTATTTGTTATAATAATTTAATACTACCTTTATATATTTTATATTTATCTTAACACAAAAATACCGTAAATATCATCGTTATATGACAATTATGTTAACAGCATTTTTGTATTCCGGTAGCTGGAGGTAATGTAATACCTCTGGGTTCCTTCTTCGGATTTATGATTACTTATCATAAGAGGTGAGATGAACGCAAAGAGCTGCCCAGTTGACATAAGTTAATGACTCATAGTTGCTAATATAAGAATACCATAATTAAACTTCTCAAGATAATTACCATATAATTTAATTTAGATAATAATATGAAAATATATTTGACATGAATATATGTATTAATTTCTTATTTACTTTGAATTAAAGGCTTAATTCTAATAAAACTATGTAAGGAGCCAAAAAAGTATTTTATTTCAAGGAAGGTATTTCCTATCCGATAAGTATAATATAGAAATATCTTTATGACATTATAATCTCTGTAAGCTTCTTTTTTATTGTTATTAAAATGAACGAAACCAGTTATTAATTATTATTATATTGTGAATGAAGTTTTTTGGAATTCTCACGGTCTGCGTGCTACGATCAAAAATAGCAGAATTTTCCTGCCAATCACTTTCCCATACGTATAAAACCGTACGGTTCAATATCATAACGTTTGCATAACGGGCGTCTGATTCCTAAACGACTGATCCCGTAATTGTTCTCACAACGCGTGAGAATCGAAAAAAATTAATTCCAGCAATTAAATATACAAAATGACGACAACAGTTATAGCAGGCCGAGTGTGGTCGAAGGTGGATCGTGTTCCGATGCCGGTGCGTCGAAAATCATCGGTAAGTTTCGGTAATCGGACGATGGCACTTGTTTTTCGGAAAAATTTTGGTGATCGATTTCCACAGTGGATAGTGCACGCACGTGTCGGCTCGACGAGATTCGACACACTGTCGCCTGATTGAACTGTGCCACTAGAACTGTGACGGCTCGTCAGTGGTATTTGCTAAATACGTACTTCGTGATTAAAAGACTTTAATTATTATTTTTTATATAAGTAGTTTCGTGTTGATACTGTCAAAATAAATGCTTAAATTTGTTATATGTTCTCTTTTTTCTTAACGCGATTGGCTGGAAGTACTTTAAAAGAAAAACTTTTATTACCAAATAATTCTTATAATATGTATCTCACTATTTTTTTTTAAGTTTCATATGTTGAATGAAATACTCAATTCGAGCATGGTTATTAAGCAATGTATGCGTGAATGCACCAAATTGTTTAAATCGACACGCATGATGGAAACATAGATTGACACAATTCTCAGGACTTAAGTCAAGAGGAAGTAACAATTATACCTCCAGAAGACACTGGACATAATTGCTTGTTGAATCTCGGTAAAGTAGCATGACGAAACCATTTGCTTAGCAAAAATCCTCAATCACCCGAAAATACAGCACTTGTTGCGTCCAGCATCATTAACAGTTCTCACGAGAACTGTATCCGCGGCGTTCCTCTCTGCTTCAGAGGTATTCTCAATCAAACACGAAAGTCGTGCATATCCACCAAACGTTCCACCGAAAAATGTTCAACGATCTTTGACAGGTTTTTGTTGATTATTCACCAGAATAACTCTACTTACTTATCCAAGTATCAACAGGTATTAATTTATTGTCGAATTAAATTATTTAATCTTGATAGAACTTTGTAAACGTATACACAATTGAGTCGTGAAAGTCAAATAGAACATATTAAGATTACAAAATACAACTTCTTCTATAAATAGACGTTGTAATTTAAAAATAGCTGTCTTCATTATCGTTTGTTGCTAGCTTTTCAATAGCCAGACATTCGTTCTGACTTTTTGTCTCACATTCGACAGTCGCGAAATTGTAATTTACCAAATTTCAATAAAAGAAGCGAGGGTGTCGACACGCTGTTTTGTTTTGTAATCGACAATAGATGTCAGACTTTCGTCGGGCGTCATACTGCGCCTGCTTCGATGGGAATGTACCGTGTCTTGTTTTGAACAAATTATTAGTCTGGTTTAGCATAGAAGGGACAACAATCGCGTCGTGATTCCTGTAAGTACCGTCGAAGTTTTGAACAATGATTTTATTTATAGCATATGAGTCACCGGGAAACGTTAGCGGGTTATTGTCTTAGTGTCTTCAACGGGCGAGCCTCCTCTCAGCTGGATGGCTTTGCTTGTTTACAAACATTTTATTGAGGTGTTATGTTTAATGGCTCCTTTAGAAGGTGGAGTTTATTGTTGCGTTGACAATGATTGACTATCATCAAATGGAACAATATGAAACTTGTAGGAAGCTGCATTTTGTATCTTTAGAGTTTTATTTTCACTACGATCCAGTTTAATTCAGATAATTGATTTTTCGGTGATTCTCCTCAGAGTTTTATAACAATTGATATGGATTTAACAGTTTGGTCTTACTCATAAAAAATACACAAGTTTTGATTGAATGTAATTAAAAACAAGTATGTTCTCTTAGAATTTGACGGAACTGATTTGAATTTTGGTCATATACTGAAAATTGACAACTCGCGTATATAAAATAGCGTTTCTTAGCCTATTTGTAAGAACTGTAAGCTTATAAAACAGTATATTATAGTACACACAAATATTATATTACTATGACAGTATTAGCTGTACCCGCGACTTCGTTCCCGTGGATGACGGTAAATAACGACTTGTCGTACACAGGTAGGTTACCTGATTAAACTTGAGTATTTATTTAGTTAAGGAATCATGTCATGCTTACAAAAACACTTTGCAGATAATGCATTGTATTAGAACAAAATTGATTACCAAAAAGAAGGTTATAATGAAAGAGCTTTTAAAGTAAAACGATTCCGAGATACATGTTTTTTGCGTACTTTAACGAAAGTTGTGAAAAGGAATAATTTTTTCCTATTTTTGTGTCGTTTTTCATTTTCTAATAGCCTATAAGCCTTCTTCTATAAGTGAACTATCACAAAATACACAAACAGTTTTTTTCAGCCAGACAAAAAACAATATCTTCGGCTGTATAATACAATGTGTTATATATAATACAATGTGTTTCTCAAAAGATGGTTTGCATTCTGATAAAATCGCGCATGTTGCTTAGCACATTAGCATGCATATGCATTGTAGGCACATTGTTTGAGGAAATACTGATAACTGTCGTGTGATGCGAATATTGCGATTGAAAGTGTAATAATAACTTTATACATTTTCTGATAGTGAGAGTTTTCTGAATCCTGTCTCATTGTAATATTATAGAGCTTATAATTTTCTATATAATGGTGCAGAGTATCGAAAATGTAGTTATATAGGAGTTGCATTGAGTTTTAAGGAGTAAGAATTTCATACCCTTGAAATTATTCACAGATACCTAGGATGATCATAAAAAATACTACGTGGACTATACAAAGAGTTATTCTCGAAATTTTCTTAAAAATCAAATTCGTAGTGATGTGATCCGATGGAGAACTATAATCTATAGGATCAAATTAAGGATATAATGCCATAACATGTTATAATTAAATTACGTATCTTGTTCGAGTCGCTAAATTCCATATAACAAACCTCAGGGTGGATGTGTTTGTAACAAATGAGAACAAACAGCTTCAAGTGACTTATGAAGCAACGAGAAGCGCGAATAACAAATTTTGGGTAATCCAGATGAGATCAATCATGTCACACATATATTAAAAGCGAAGATCGATATTTCATCGACCCTATGGCTGTTACAGTGCGTTTCTTTTAGTCAAATATATACTCTAGTAGTCATAAATTCTGCGGAGGAATTGGATCCACTTTAGTTTATAAACTTGGTGGGTAATGCACCTAGTTTAAAATAATATGTACATTATTATATGAGATATAAAATTTAGATTAACCACGTTGTCTGTAACATTTCATAACATATTATGTTTTTTATTCATAACGGGGTAGCTCTTTACCTTCGTCTCACATGATAGTGAAGACTGTGTTAGCTAGTAATCATAACTCACGCTCTTAATGATGCTTAATTTGGGCTAGATGATAGCCAATCAAATCAAAAAGATATTTATTTAAATGGACCTGATAAATAAATAAATGTTGTTTTATATCGTCAAATGCCACCGCTTCAATGAACAGTTTAGCTCTGGAGAAGAAGCGGCGCAAGATAATCCTTGGGTTTTAAATATTTGTGAACAAATTGGATATGTACATATTCTTATTATTGAATTTTTTATTAATACAGTGATTATTTTTATGAATCTTAATTCAGCAACATACTCCTACGCTTTAATGTCAATAAGATTATCATTTATTCTATAGTAAGCTTTCAGTTGCGGTTTTATTGTTGTTTTAAATTTGTTTATTGGTAAGACTCTAATATCGATTAAAAGTTTATTGGTAAAACGTATACAACGTCCCATAAAAGAATTATTGATTACATGGAAACGTATAGAAAGTCCAATACGATGATGCTTATTTTTTTATTCAAATTATGAGTATCACAATTCATTAAAACTTCTTTAATGAGAAAAAGAAAACCATTTTAAAAGTATACCTTGCTATAGCGTAGGATATTGACTTAATGTAACTTGTCCAGCCGTACAATCTAGACTTGAATTTTCATTATCTCTAGGTTCCCGGGAATATATCGAGGCTCAATAAATTCACGAAACTATGTCAGAGCCAATAATTATTCCTTCCATTGAGAAGTAATGACTGTCGCTATATGTCCAGTCGCTATATAATCCAGTCGAATATTTCGTTCTAGTCGCGCCATCCGCACATTGTTCTAAGTCATTTGTCGTGGAAACAATAAAGGCAGTTAGGGCCAATGTCATCGATTGTCAGACGTGACAAAGGGCTAACAGTACAAGAGGAGTTTATTGTTTTACTGCACTGCTCCCGAAGCCGCAGGAGGTAGCACCCTAATGTCCAGTAAAACTTCCAACTAAAATAGTGGCAATTAAACTAATTTACAACCTTGTGTCACTACTGGTTCCCGGAACGTCAGTGTAAAAATGAAGTTTTGAAGGGGCATAATTTGTGATTATCACTCGATTTCTCCTAACGGCTTTTAGGAACTCTGTCAATATGAAACAATACACATTGTTTTGGATAGTAATTCTTTTAGTCCTTTTCAAGTGAAAGTCCAATTACGCATGAGTATCATAGATTAATGACGCAATAATGGCATATATGGAATCATTATCATCTTCAGCCTATATACGTTCCAAGGTTCAACAAAACACAATTACACGAGGAGTTTATAAGCCTTTACACCACCACGCTGGCTCAATTCAGGTTGGTAACATATTGGATCAATGGATTAACAAATTAGAGGTTCGATTTCAAATTCCATAATCTCAGTATTGATTACTTAAAATACTTACCACAAGTTTAGAGAAGGACGTCACAAGTCAGAAAATGAATTTTTGTTGCATTAAATCCAAGAATGATAAAATTAACTCTATCTGTAGGAATCATATTGAAGACAGATTATGGGGGTAGGTAGTTTTATTATTCTATAAAAAGTCAATACATATTAAACCGTAATCAATATTTCCGTATACGTGTAAGAAAGAGTCGTTAATACTACAACTTATAACAAACAGCTTCAATTTATTATTTACGGAGAAAGGAAAAGCGACGTCTTCATATATATCAAAGTGGCACTAAATGAGGACGACTGAAGTGTTTGAGTTGTCAAAGAAACAATCAAATCTTTGAAGTTCATTTGATGAACTTCTGTTAATAAACCTAGTTATCTCTTTATACAAGTTAAATATTGTTTTATAATACATTTTCAAAGTTATCTCTTGAATGTAATTAGATATAATGGAGTTCAAATTTTTAGTAGGACGTAGATGCTAAACTATAAAAACTCCATTAACAGCATCATCTCCAACAGCTTATATACATCCCCATCGAGGGTCTCGAGTCTAACCTAAATTAGGACCTACCTACTTACCTTAAAACATTGTTATAGTTTAATATTGAACACACCAAAATATTTCTTTTCTAATAATTAAATACAAAATACACGTGAAGTTAAGTGATGATTTGGGCTGCCACGATCATATTTACATGCCAACCTAAATTGAGCCCAATCACTCTAGCTACAGTGATAATAAAAACTTGGGCAAACTACACAACAATGATGAAAGAAAGCATTGTATTGTGTATTTTATTGATTAAATATTTATTTAAATAATTTAAGTTGCTTTTCTATTTATATATTGCTTTTCATTTGTAAGTTTTTAGCATTTAATTATAATAAAATATATTATTATAATAGGTATAAACACTAAGGCTGTTATCAAAATACAAAACGTTTCTATGCCCAAGTTATTATTTATGTTACTTGAAATTTATCTATAAAGTGATCATGAATTTTCTTCCTCAACATCAAGATGTTTTAAATACGGTTCTAGGAATCCGGGTAACAAGAACTAAGTCACGGTGGTGTACTAATTTGTTGAACGCACCAAGCCTTTAATACATTTTTAACCGCACAATTTGAGACATCATGTGGTCTTAGAACAAATCAGGGGGCCTACTGTTCAGTAGCGTAGAGCTGTGTCCTGCCGTGTTGTATCAAAACCACAATATTGAAGGTCTTCGGAATGCTCATTGTCTTCCCTGTACAAAACCGGGTTATTGTTGGAGACCAAACTATCATTCTGCCAGTAGGTGGCGTTCTTTTATCCAAGCATCGTTATTTGATGACAGATTTGCCACTTGTTATTGATTGCTTCCTGAATGATGTATGGAGTTGCTACTGCATAAGGTATCTTTTGTTAACGAGCTGTTCAAAAGCGGCCAAGTAAATTTGTAGAAAACAATTGACATGCAAAAACAGGTTTCGTATAAAGGGTTTCTGTCAAACTAAACTAATTACAATAGGTATGCATTATGCAAAATACTAACTGAAATATAAAATTCGCGGGATATTGCTTCTTAAATTGAAAAACATCTTGAATATAATTGTTTGTATCCCATGTTTAAAAAAATTACAATCAAATAAGGTATTATTTGATTGTAACTATACTAGATTGAGGTGAAGAAATCTAAAATGAAATAAAGTATGTTTAAATATAAACATTTGGAAGGCCTTCAATCCATTAAATAAGAATGGTATTGTCAAGGTCCTTCGAAGAAATTTACATTGTATTCGTGACGATAACTTTATCTAATTCCAAGAATTTTGGCACGCGCTCCTTGATGTGCAAACAGAACTTACGAGAAAGGGTAGAAATAAATATGTTTAGTTTTTAGCTTATTTTTATTTCAAAATGTATAGAAAATTTGATGAGTAAAAAGGAATCGATATAATTGGGCTCCATCCAAATGATCTTAACTAATTGTTAAAATACTAACATTACAAAAGTCACAGTTAAATAATACTCATTTTCTCGTTACTTGGCAGTCTACCTGAGTGCGTCAATGTCGTAATGTCCTATCTGAATTGTGGGTTGGGTATTTTATACTTTTGAATCTATTTGATTAAGAATCCATGCGAATTTAACATATAAATTAAAATTACTATATAAATACTTTTTAGATATTTATTCAGGTTAAACACGCTTATTATTTTTAAACATCTACGCAAATTTATTAATCAGGCTTTGTGGCCAAACAAAACAGCATTCAAATAAGGGACTTGTTTCCTGTTTTTAACAGTAGGCGCGTAAGTAGTCGATAGCATTTTATAATAAAGCCCTTTTAAGGCGAAGTATTATATAATAAAATAATAATGAAATTGTCACATGAAAAAATTAAATTCTTTGACTTAGATAAATGAGACTTTTAAAAGCAATATCGCTTTAAAACTTTCATAATTTATCATAGCTTATGAATTAAAATTCTAATATGATACTTATTTATTAAATCACTTTTAGAAGTTTGGTGTATAATTTGACATATCATGGTATGTAACATACCTTGTATATATACTTTATTGTTTGTATATTTATTTGAATAGTAACGTATATTAGTTACGGTCGAAATCTCATTATCTTTTTTTTGAGGTCGTCTTCAATGTTTTATACCCCAAAGCTCTCTCTTATATACAAATATCGTTACTTTACAAGGAAAAAATATTTTTTAAATGAAATGTAGTCTTGTATGCTCAATCCAGATAAGCGTTTTAACTGCCCAGGACTCAGTATGATATGCTAACAATGCAAAACACTGAAACGTAAGAAAGAAAAGTTACTAAACAACTTACCAATTTAATATAAAACGGATATAGTTGAAATCATACACAATTTTCATGAATCCATAGAAGCCACCCAAGCATTGCCACACGCAAGCTATGGGCGTAACTACTTTGTCACCTCGTGAATGTGCACAGATAACATAAAAAGGACATTTTATTATTACGACTGAAAGAGCCGGCCGACTAATTCGTGGCTAATGCATCATAGCAGAAAAGAGAATGAAGACTGTTAGATTTTTGTAAAAACGCCGCCAAGTTGACGTTTATGTCGATCTCATTGTGTGTAGACTGTGGCGTCATCAATGGAGCGGGGTGGTATGTAATAGGTGTGAAGTGTTCTCCCATTGTAGTCGTGTACAGGTATCTTATGACTTGCCGATGAATGTATGACGTAGGTATAATATATGGGTCGTGAGACTGAGGTGGTCCCTTGTTTTACTCAGTTCGCAACAGAGTAGTCAGCGCCTTTTATTCGCTATTGAAATATGTTTTCTGATGACTTAATATTTCAATTTTCTTAAGGAACTTTTTGTGAAGCTTAAAATATAGCAGCTAGCATGGATCATTAGATTTGACATTGTACTATACTATATCTAACTCAGTCACCAAGGATTATATTACACTATTTTGATACTTTTAAGGTAAATTATAAAATATGACAATAAATTCTTGTGAGATTTTTATTATTTCACAATATAAAACAACAAGTCTATAAAAAAGAATGACTAGACTTGAGCAGAAGTAGAAATTCATATTGCTTTTCTTGCACTTAAGTGGGATTTACGTTTTCAGAAGACGTTAAAGAAAATAAAAATTTGTCTTATATGAAATATAAAGCTCCTGAGAAATTGTCAAGTAGTATTAATAGCAGACGAAGTCACTAAGTAGCATGAATTTATTAAATACGTGACATTGTCTACGTTGAATTTGAAAAATAAATAATTATTTCTCTCCCTTTTTTGTGTCCAATTTTTGCTCAAGCACACATTATTTATTGAGCCGCGATTATACTCCAGGGAAACTGTAAAAAATTAAAACACATTTTTGCTGAGACATTATGGCTTTATTTAAAGTTATTCTTTAAGCCTTATTTAAACTGCAAAACATTCACCCGTCATCGTCGATGAAAGGTGTGATAGTGTTTTGGCCCAATTCCTTGTGCATTTCCCTCATGAAGGAAGCGTTATATGCCGAGCTGTGGGATTTATTATAGACTGTAGAAAGTCAATTGACTTTCTACAGTCTATAATGAATTGTAATAATACAATTCCATCTCTATAATAAATGCAATTTAACATATATAATACTTATATAACAAAAGCAAAAGGTTCTAATGTTTGATAACTATCCTGCAAGCTTAAAAATAAGGCTACTTAACATTTCAAAAAGTGTATGTAGTAAGAACTAGATGCAATAAATTTTCTATTGTGTGTGACCTCTAGGCGGACCGTTAAGGGACGGTAGTTATTTTTATACTACTGTACCCCTAGAGTAAGTTTTAATCGAATTGAGTATTTTCAATCGCAGTTGCGATCAGCTGATAAATCGATATTATTAAAGAAGTTTTCATTACTCAAGTTTGGAAAGGTCCGAAGATGCCTAGGGAGAACCGTTTGCAACCGGCAGCTATCAAATTATAAAACAAGCAGTTCTATTTTTACATTTCTATTGAAATATGATCCATTTTCTTATACAGCCACACAGTAACAGATGTAAAATTGAAATAACATCAAATTAAGTATTAATTATAGATTATAGTTTTTCAAGTGACTCTATTATACTTGACTTTCAACTATTTCTTTAAAACCACATATATTTGAAATTATTTGATACATTTTAAATCTTCGAATATATTCCCAAACTATTTTACCTATTCCCGCATAAATTCTTCAACTTCGAAGTGACCTAAAGTCTAATAGGCATTTCGCACAGTACAATAATTATTCCTACTGTCTCAGTTTCAAGCAAATGGCAGTAAAATGGGCGACAGCAGGAATTTCATGTAACAGAAGGAATGTTCCGTGATATTGCTCGCACGACTGAGGGGTTCTTTACATTGCTGAATGTCCAATTTGCGTAGCGTTAGTGTTGTTTATGTACGACTATCGATTAAAAATACATTTTAATTAAAAGTTTACTTAAAGTTAAAGAAACAGGGCTATTTTGAGTGATATTATTGAGTGGCTGGGAAATCTTACAGAAAATAATATGATACTAATCACAGCTCAATTAAAGTTATTTGCTGTATTATTTTTCTGTCCCCAGTTCGTAAAGTTGTCAGGGGTTACTGATAAAACGTTCTATTGGTAGCAATAAGACTAGTTTCCTATTCTTATCAAAAATTAAAAATGGAAACCGGCTTAACATTTGAAGTACACAACCTCTTTTCATTAATGTTTATTTTTTAGTACAAGAAGGATTATGAGAATACATACGGCTTGCTTAGCAATAGAGTATAGTGTTATTTGACTGTGATCTTCTTCAAACAGTGGAGAGGCATTTCTAACAAAAGTCCTAAATACTCCAGATGATCCCTATTTCTTTGACTAAATTTCGGTGTCGAAATGTTAGTGACTGTTGTCTGTACAATGTTAAGGCAGCAGTACCATTAGGTGTTTCATTGATATTAGGGCTGTGTTTAAGCTATGTTTACCCTTAACATCAGTAGAACTAGTTGCTTGTTGGAAATTCTCTGATATAAAAAATTTTGCTTGCAAAAGAAAGTTGCACAGAAAATATTTGCTCAAGAAAAAAGAAAATCACCTCGCAGAAAATGCTATCACGAATGGTGCGAATTTTGACAAAAAAGTTTTAAACATTATTTTTATTGAGGGTAGACGCGTTGTCATTATGACCACGCAGTCGTTTAGCCGCAGTGGACGGTGTTTTCTACAGAACTTGGTGAAATGTCTACAGTTGTTATTGCTTCACAGATTAATAAAATACTACTCACCTAAAAATGACGCGCAGATATATCTGTGCTCCAATAGCAGCATATTAGACTTTATGATCACTACATTTAGTTTAGACAAATTGGATTATCTCAGTATGTCTCAGTGTTACAAATCAGGAGCAAGCAAGGATGTTCTTAAGATACTAACACTGCATGTATTTAGTAACAATTCGTAGAAAGGAGAGGTTGGAGGGGTCTTTACGGCTGCGGTTATTATAATATGTAATTATTTATTTACCTCAGAAATTGGATCATGATTATGTAGCTGGATGCATTGTCAATTCTAAGCAGGTTTGGCGACAAATGTTACATCGTCGAAATACCAACACGATTTGCGTATCTTCCTCTCAAATTAATTCAAATAATAATAGCGACAATATTAATATAACATATTAAATAATATTTATTAATTAAACTATTCACTGTATTTTGTTTTTTTTAGCTTATTCATTTTTTAAAATTCTTTAGAGTCCAATTTTTCAATAATCCTTTATTATAAATCCCTGACGGTATCCTTTTGTATTATTGATAGATTTTCTACCCAAGATATTAATTGACAACGTGTCAACATTATTCCCTGGATGAAAAATTTACTTAAAACCTCGAAAAATAATTCTGGTTTCTCAAGACTTTTACATCACTAGTCAAAAATTCGTACCAATTTTGAATTAGAAGCCGGCGCGTCAATGATTCCTACGACATTACAGGTTTTTTATTTCGTAAAACAATCTCGAATTATTTGTGAAATTAATGTTAGTTATGAAATAAGGTCGCTATCATTTAAACGGTATATTAATTAACATTAATGCTATCATTTCAATGGTATTAATATTTGAAGTATTTCAGTTCTGGACTATAATTAAAGATATTTCCAAGATATTCAAATAGATATTTAAAGAAATATTAATTTATATATAGTTCAAAGTATCCATCTAAAGTGGACGAAAACATTGTTGTAATTTTTTTATAAAGAATAAAAATACACTTTTCTTGAAAATTATCTCATATAGCCGTTGAAAATTAAACATGGAAAATGTGTTGTATATAAAAATATGGAAAGGATGTTGAAAAACTTCGTTCACAAATAACGGTCACCGAGGCAAAACGCGACTAAATATTCATTGTACAATGCTCTGAGAGTATGATTGTGTTCCCAAAAAGGTTTAAAGATTTTTCCAAATTTTTCCTAAAAAGAGTTATGTTGCTGGAATAAATGACTTTTAAACTTAATTTAAAAGTATTCACGGATCAAATATATATTTATATTTCAATGCAGTTGAAGAGAATTTTTATGATATTTACGGCCTCCATGACATTACTACGATTATGTAGTTAAGTATGATACAATTTTCAAATTCTTTCACAAGACGTAATTATATTGTTGCATATTTTTATATTTATACAAAATAATTCAATTATCGAGAAATTCTGATTACGAGAAACTTCTAATTGATCAAAATAAAATGTAGTCATACTAGTGACTGTAATGCCGCTAAAGGCACATTTTTTATTTTAATATCTGTAAATATAATTATGTAAATTGGTGACAGAGATGTAAAAAAATACTTAGTTATACATATAACAAGTTTATTAAAACACGTTTGTTTTTGAAAAGCATTTTCATCAACTATAAGGCCGAAATTTTGGAACTTGATTTCACCCCTGCCTACAAAGACGCAATGAACACGCGAGTTTAATGTCTTAGTCATGAGGACCATATTCCATTAATTTCCAATGTTGTTGATTGAAAAAGAGGGTAAAGATAATCGATAACTGTGCCGATTTCCCTTGCCCTATTTTCAGCAAAGTCAATGTCATCCCCCCAAAGCAACAAGTCAGTGAATGAGAATTACTTTCTAATAGGTATTAATTTATATCGTATTTTAATAACAAGAATATTATATGTATAATCTGCTGTATACTATGAGCTAATTTCTTTTTGATGTAGGTATTAGAAGAATGTATAAATTTAGAATTTAAGTTTGATATTTTTGACATGGAATTATTTTATTCCTCTCGATATTATTAAATACAAGCGATTTTATCAAAATGAATTATTACTCTCCATTTGACATTCAACGGCTATTGTTAGATGGTTCCATTCTAAAAAAATAAAACTAAAATGGCCGCTTAGTCCAAGGGTGAAATAATCAGGGCAGTAATGGCAGTCGTCTATTTACTTTGTGCGATTCATATTTAACCAGGGTTGTATTTAGGGTGAGTTTTAATTTATTTGATAGGATCATGTAACGGTGGCGGTTCGGTTATGCCTTGTTTGGAGGGGGACGTATTTACGGAGCGTAAAGTTGAGTGGCGAGGGTAGTAGTTCTTTACGGGTGTTCTTTACTAAATAAATATTAATAGGTTCTTAGAAAGTTTTAGTATTCGGTAATAACAATTTATTGTTTATTTCAAGTTGTTAACAATTTAATATTTAAATTGTAAATATTTGAAACTTTTAAAGTAGAAACAACTAGTTTAATAAATCATGAAAAATTTATTTAAAACAAATTAAATTTAAATTAATTAATTTAATGTTTTTTATTTTATTTTTTTATTTTAATTAAATTTAAATCTTATTTTAAAGCTTTTATTTTACTAAAAACAACAATTTTCAGTTATAGAAAGTTAATAATAAGCTTTCACAACATAATAATGAGTATTTATCAACACGGTGTGAACACCGTGTTGGTAAATACTCATTATTATGTTTACTCATATGGATACATATGATATAATAAACTATACAATAGATACAATGAAATAAACAATAGATATTTTATGCAATAAATTACAACCACTTAGGTACAAGAAAATATTAGATCTGTAATTAGTGTCGGCTCGCGGGATAAGAAGCACGCAATTATATAATTCTAGTTGTTTACTAAAAAAATTGTAATTTACTAATAAAACAGTATTAAGTCCTATTAATACTTTATAAGGTTTTCAAAGTAAAAACTTTAACGTTCCGTCTTCATTTGAAAATAAATCAAAATAAATGTAATTATTGAATAAAAAATGTCACAGGTAGGAACTTGTCGAGTTTATCAACCACAAATACTTCTTTTATATTATAGATGCGTTAACAAAAAATACACACAACCAATTCAATTAAATGTAGTAA
Source organism: Acentria ephemerella (assembly GCA_943193645.1). Lineage (NCBI taxonomy): Eukaryota > Metazoa > Arthropoda > Insecta > Lepidoptera > Crambidae > Acentria > Acentria ephemerella. Next base: position 6,021,577 of record OW971891.1, read on the forward strand.
ACGACGGAACCACATACCGACCGCGTTAAATCGAACATACAACGGTAAGATACGTGTAAAATTAAGTGTTAAAAATTAGTGTTGTAATGCTGATTAGATTCAGGTATTTAGTGACTACGATTGAGCGGTCACATCTCGTAGAACGAACACACATCTGCTACGCCGCCATATCACGATGACATGGTTAGTTTGTTCCATTAGATAACCGTTGAATTCATGTCATATTATGCCTAATTATATCGGCAAAAGGTTGAGTTAATCGATACTATAGCGTGAAAGGATCGGGAGAGTCTTGATTAGCTGCGCAATGGTAGTGCCCTGTATTGTTCAATTTACACTATGGTGGTATACGCTGTATTTTATAGATCAAAAGTGACACATAAGGTACAGTTCTCATGTTAGCTAAAGAATATTTTTTATTAAAGATCGGTTGGCGGAATACCCCCAACTACAGGTTACTCAGGAGTCCCGGGTTCAAGGCCTAACCGGGGCGGATGTTTGCATGAAAAACTTGATTTGCAATATTTTCATCCATCAATGGATATCTTGACATAAAATGAGCGGACGTTGTTCAAAGTCGGCATAAAAGGAAAGTAAGAACACCATAGTACAACTACATAGTATACAGATAAAACATTTAAAACAATAAGATATTGAATTCATATGTCAATAACCTCACATGCCTTAATAATTGATAGAAGTAAAACTGGGTCTATGTATAGCAGTTGTCATCACTCGTCAGATATGATGATGAGGAGGATGAAAATAGTGTATTTTACACTATGCAAAATTCAATACCATGTCAAAACAACAGAGATAATTTTATAAAAAAAAACTTTATATTACTTCTATAGCTTGTTATTCTCTTCGATTCTATTGAAAATAAGAAGTACCTCAGCTTTTTCTTAGTCTACCTGGCTAGTTACTACTATTTTATTTAAGTTTGCCTACATAACGTCAATGTTTATAGGATTTTTGTATTACTAACTAATAAGATGAAGGGAAAAAGTCACCAGGTTAAGAGTAAAACAAACTCAAATACTTATTGCTTACAAGTTGTAAGTCTTTCATTAGGTTTGATGAAATTAAATTCGAACAAGGTAAATTTAAAAATGCTATGGCTTTGTTGAGGTGCGACCTTCTTCGGACAATGATTGATTATGAAATATTATTCGCTTTTCGTAATAATACTGTTTTTTTGTCGACTACTTGTATTACACATGGGAGTAACCAATCAAATTTTGACGTTTCTGAGATGTTTAAAGCACTTGTAATCTGTCTTTCTTCAAGAGACGAAATGAATTGTGCATCGTCCATCATGTGAACAAGGTCATGGAACTTATTTTACCTTATTTGTTTACTAACCTTTTAAATACTCTTACCATTGATTAATGATCTATAATATTGATTCACCCTGACTGGTTAATTATTTATGTATTGTTTTAAACTTTATGCTTATAATTAGGTAATATTATTATGTGTTATAAGTATACTTACACTATCGGTCGGCCGAACCAAAGTTAAAGTGCAAATTCATTTATTCACCCTATTTACTTATAGTTATGAGTGCTCAGTACCCTTGTGTATAGACTATTCGAACCCGGAGAAACTTTGGGTTCCTTAGTTTATATTTCTTCAAAGACTTTTCTATCCACATCTTTGTTTGCATCTACGATAGCCGATATTTACGCAGACATAGTTGCGGGCAAAAACTAGTATAAAAATATATGCAATATTAACTAAGAGTTTTCGTTATCTATTATCAATATCACGAGATCTTAATGATGCTTACTTTTGCCTAGATGATAGGTATAGGTATAGGTTGCTGGAATATTATACTTACTTTAACATATAGGGTCTATATATTTCCCACTGAAGACTTTCTTTTATGGGAGAACTGAAGAGAGCAGTTCTCGTAATTACCGTAATTTACCCATCGATAGATCAACCATGGCGAAAATTGCTTTGTTTTTATTATCTAAACAAGAGCGTTCGTAGCAATGCCCAAAAAGGTCCTCAATACTTACATAGGTAGGAATATTTTTGACACAAATTTTGGTAAACTTTAAAACTCTAAATGGAGGATTTTATTCTCATAACCCACATAATGACGTCAAACTCCTCGTCAAAATCAATATCCGATATACAACAGAGAATTGAACGTAAAAATTAATTATTCGGCGTCCTCACGCTATTCTAATAATCATAAATAACGTGCAATCGGATCAAACGCGGTGCACGGACAATGTGCGAAACATTAAAAATATCAACAAAGGAACTTTTGACTTTCATAGTACATACGCCGAAACAAATGAATGAAGGCAGTCAACATTCAATATGGACGCCAAATTGACGCGTATGGCTATTGTTATAAGATGTGAGACTTCTAAAAAGGATGGCTTTAGTAATGTGGTTGAATAGATGTCGCCCTCGCCAGCTGTTCTGGCGTGGAAAATCGATTTCCACGTGGGAGCGACGGATGTAGCATCTGCAACGCCGCCTGCACCAAAATATACGGAGTTTGAACCGATCTATTGATATTGTACTTCGGAAGCGAACTGAGCTTAAACAAGAATAAACGTGTGTGTTTAACGGTTTGTTATCACCCTAAAAATATTTTAAAATTCGAAAGTTGAGGATCTCTGATATTGAATCATGAAAAACAGCAGTATTACACATTATATTATATTTATCTAGCTGAGCATTAAGGATAATTTCAACCCAGCGTTTCCTGATGGTATTTATAAATTTCTTAATAATTATGAGAAAAGATTTCTCATTACTTTTTCCGTTAGATGAAGTTTTTACTACACAAGTTTGATTAAATTAGATAGTATTTTAAGAGTATGCATATTTCATGTTTTCATTAAATATTTGGCCATGTGGGATAATTATTGACATATTTTCCCATTGGCTTTAAATAATTAATTTTGGGATATTAATGAAACTATTGAACTTATAGATACACATATATAAATTTACATAAAAGGTTCTTTAGCAAGTTTTATATTAGTATACATATAAATACAACTATATTTTTTACAACAGATAAATATTGTTCCTATTATTTACACAACCTTGACAACAGCAAAAAGCTACTGAAAGGCAAGTAAATTGATAAATCAAAACTATTTTTTACTCGTAAGAAACAACAGGCTGTTCCGATTGATTATACAAATGTCAAATTATTGACTGCCGTTCGCACAACAAAGACAGAACGTGTAATTTCCAAAACGAACCGGTCGGACCACACAGGGACAGAAATGGGCGAAAACTCTATCACCATTACGAATCGCTTTAACGTTGACGTTTAATCGCTCTCGCGACCTCCTATTTGTTTTAACTTGGTTGTATAAAAACATCAAAGAGGGTGCGTAAGAGCGGGCTTGAAGGAGTAATTATAATTTGTTGCGGTAAAGCGGAAATAGTTTGTGTCGCTATTAATCTTGGCTGTATTCTGGGAACACCCGTCTTCGGAGGTGCGCAGGAGTAGACTATGTGGCTGCTGGTAGAATTTTAAACGCTTCTTTGCTAGAAACATACACACGTATAAGAAAGATGTAATGCTAGCAAGGCTTCAATTGCGTCTATAAAATATTGAGTAAGGAATTATTGAATATTCTATTATATTAAATTTGAAAACTAAATAAAGGTTTGAAACTGTCTCTAATTTCTTTCGTTACAGCTTTAATTTTAGGAATAAGCACCTACTACTTTAATATAGGTTCCTGAGACGTAATCATTATCTTTATATATAGAAATACTTTCTTAAGTTGCCTACACATTGTAATCTCTTCTAAATGGAATATTCCAATGTGGCTAAAACATTCTAACTTATCGTGGTGCGTAAACTTTGTATATATTATTATTTTTTTGCCTAGATGATAGGTATAGATATAGGTTGCTGGAATATTATACTTACTTTAACATATAGGGTCTATATATTTCCCACTTTTTTATGATACATTAATATATTATAAGTATATTAAGAAAATATTAACTATGACGATCAGGCGCTAATAAGTTTTACGTGTAATAAAAAACAATATAATGTCGAAAACTACATGGGTGATATCTAGTTTTATTAAAATTCAAGTAACGAATTGAACCTTCTAACAACACGTTGACTCTTAAATTTAGAACGATAGTAGGGGAGGTAGTAATTAGATATTTTTGACCAATACGCGTTCACCTAGCTGCCGGCCGGCAGCGTCCCACACAGCGCTCGCGCCGTGCGTGGATCACCGTGACGTATCGCGATTTCCACGCATCCATCCCTGCGGAGAAGGCCTTTGTCACAAAGGAAATTAACTAGTTGTATGTATAGTACGGATGCGAGTGTGTGTGCCCGTAGCGATAGCACATAAAATAAATAAAAATATGAAACAGCGGAAGGTTTTACTTTACGTTTTTATTTAGTTTGATAATTTAAAAAACTATGAATTTGTTTGGTTGTTATTGTGAAAAAATATATACTAGTGAGTTAATCTTAAATTAATAACAATTTTAAAGTCCGTTAAAATCCGAAAAACAGCAATGGATTGATAAATCTTGTGATTTCTTTGAAAATTGCTGAAACACGATAGTTTGAATTTCGTTTTTTCAGAGAGGTTGTTCTGACTTTAAATCTCAGAACATCCACTTTGAATGGCTGATGATGAATGAAAATTACTTTGTGTTCTTGCGAATGTAAGTAAAACATAAAATGATCTTATTTTGCAAACAAATTTTGATGCAACAAAAAGAAGTTTGTTAATTGTGCATAATGCATTATCCGTTTTGACGTGATTTTGCAATAATAGATTTCACGTTCGTTCCGCAAACTTAATATTGCTTTAATATTTTGTAGTTAACTATTTTGTATTTTATATAATTCTGAATCATGTACAAAGTTTGATTTGAAATGTAAGTACTTAATATTGTTAAATCAAATTTCCTACCTCAACTTTTTTCCTGTCTGTACATAAGCCGCAATCAACCGTCAGTGTGCCAATGAAGGAAGGGCTATTGTCATAATGTTGAATGAAAAGTCCTATTTAAGTAGGCGCTGGGTAGTTTTTGTCCACATTTTATTTTTTAAATAATTTTCAGCAGATGTTCCAGCTTGATCGATCAGGTTTGTCATTAAAAAAGTATATTATTTTTGGGAGACCATGAAATTACGTTTCTCGCTTACCGTTGGCTCTACAGATAGGTCGTTTATCACGTAGAAAAATTATGCAAGCAGGTAAAATTTTGTTTCATATTTTTCGTTTTTTTTTAAATTAGAGACATGTTTTCAAAATATATATTTTTAATGTAAGTAAAGTAAGATCAGTCGGGCTTATTATGTAGGCATTGTTAAATATGAAAAACAATGATAAGTTTATCAATTTATCATCATCCTTGTCTATAATGGTGCCCTTATTTGATTAATTTAAGAAAATTGGTATAATTATTAAAACATTTTTACTGTTACAATAATTTCAAGAGTATTTTTCAATTACAATTTTTAATTCGTTATCAAAAACTAAATCTTTGTATCTCACCATGTGTTTATTTATAAACTGTGTATTCACTTATACACTTAATATATACGATTGTTCAAAATAGCCACAGAAGCCATAAGCCGTGTCTAACAAGCTAAGCGATTTTACATATTACCGTGAGAGCTAAATTGTAAGACTCAGATTTAAACACATTTTTCTCAAATCAATTCGACTTTTGAAGCAATCCGCACTGTGAGTCACGAATCAAAAAAGATGTAAAAGCAATTATTTCGTACTGAAAGTAAATAGTGCATATCATTTCGCAAATCATTTATATGCAAAGATTCACAAACGACCCATAACGTTTCTTAAGATTTATTTTACGGTTGTTCCTTTAGCGGAGTTTCAGAATAAAATATTACGATTACAATGTTCGCGTTTATTACGAAAATTAATTGGTTCTTTGCACAAATATTAAATTTAAAAATAGATAAATAGGTTTAAGGTGAATTTATTCGTTACCCACGAGTGAGATTGTAAGTTGTATGAATGTATTTTACTTTCTATTCAACTGTGACAAATCTCAAAGGAAAGGTTATGTCTATGACCATATATACGTCTGTTAATCAAGAACTATGATCCCAGACCAAATATTCGATCATACAAATATGTGCCCTGGCCGGGCTGCGAACCCTACTCATAGCTAAGACAGCTGTTCGTCTTAAAAAGGTATCACTTTTCCGTCTACTTAATGCAAAAGTATGTAACTGTAAAACAGCAATCTAGTGAACCCAATATAAGTCAAGATCAATTCAATCACATAAAGAAAATTGTAAAAGTTCTTGCATATAAAAATCAACTTAACTTCTGCATATTGAATATCAATGAGACTGAAAGTTACATCACATAGCGTTCTGTTCTATTGATTGAGGTTGCCAAAGATAATTATACTGTATTTTTTATTCTTATTTAATACATAAATCTCTCCTAACTTCAAAACTAAAAAATTTCAATGAGTATTTTACGCAGAAAAATTAGTTTTGACAATAAATTATGAAAAGTCAGGAGAGATTCCTAACTTCACATAATTTATTATCAAAACTAATTTTTCTGAGTAAAATATCCATTGAAATTTAATAGTTTTGAATGTTATCGTAAATGAATTATTTTTTACTGATAACAAAAGTAAGAAACAAAAGAGCAATGTTATGTAAAAATAAAATTAAAAAAGAGGTTTGCAATTAGATTTTTGATATTTATAGTTTTAATATGGTTGTTACTCTTTGAAAGATGTTTTGTTTCTTTATGGCTCTTGACGATTGTTCATATTTCTATGACTCTGTTAAAAATAGATAACCATATAAACAGTATAATGGTGTTGCCATTCTCACAAATATCTCCTTTATTACAGTTTATTTTCAAGTAGCTATCACAAACTTTGTAATACATACGAATACTTAGAGCGGTCACAAAATGCAGGAATACTTGGGAGGTTTAAAGAGTGGTTTTACAAAAGGTTTTTACACATAGTTACAAGTAAATATTGCTTAAATTCGTCCCAAGTTTCATTACAATATAACATTAATCTTCAAATATAGCAAATTTTCTGCCTCGTCCAGGTGGTCTAACAATGCGTCTCGAGTATAAGATATGTAAATTTTATAGCAAATTAAACTTTACATTCCTTGTAATAAGAGTTGTTGTGTAATATCTGATGGCCAAACTGAATAGGTGAGACAAATTTTGAAGAAACCCTCACAACGTTATTGAGTACTGTTCTTTGAACCCAACAATGCATCGATAAAACACATCCCTTTTTCTTTCCGCTTGTTAGCGGAGAAATATTTTAAAATGTGTAATAAGTTATTTATTTTACTATATCTACTACCTTACAATTACAAAGTTACAAATTGTGAAGTGACAAAAATTAACAATAAGGTTTTTATTTCATATAAATTATTCTTAATACCTTATGGAATCATTGTATTTCTAACAGAGGTTCAAACTATTTCCCACACTTAAGAAAAAGTAACTTTTTTTACCTTTTAACTTGCATACGGTACAAAAATTGGCTTAAGCTTACTGGCTTTGTTTGTGTATTTTAGATAGAGGTACTATATTATACATATCAAGTACCCTAAATATAGGTTTTAGGAAATTTTTATAACAGTCAATCAAGTAAATCGAGTGGAAAAAAATGTGAAGTATGTATTTCTATTGACTTATCTAATAAGCAAACTGCAAGCAAACTTACAAATTTGATATCTTAAAATTTCAATGCAGTATCTTAGTTAGAAACACTTCAACTTACTCACAATGTAATCTCGTAACAGTAATCTTCCTTTTTCGACTTGTCGAAGCAATACCTAGTTATGGTATTTCCTTAATATGGTAACACATCATGATAGTATTTGGCGTTTATACCCTCCGGTGTAAAATGTGTGGGCTTGTAGCAAATTCAGTTAAGCACAGGATCGTGTCATCCCGCCTCGTGACAAAGCTAAAGCGGTTCTAAGTGAATATAATAATCTAATCGCTTGTAATAAGCCGTTATTTACTCCACGGATCGGTTACGTGATGTGCTCTTCTCGTGAACGCTAACGGTGTCTACCTACATGACGCTGAGTGACTTAGGTGCTAAATATTCACGCTAATGTATACTAGATGACGTCGAAAGTCTGTGAGGAATAATTGAACTATTTTAAGAGTAAGTTATACGCATATATAAAAATGTACGATTGCGATACCTTCGGTTCGGTATCTTTTTTTGGTAATAATGGGATGTGAGTTTTATGGTGAATGCAATGGAGTAGAATGAAGTTCCATTTTATAGTGCTATTTTTTGCATCAATAATTTGATTCTATTTAATTTTATTCAAAGATTGAAACTAACTACTTACGTATTGAAAATTCACATTCAAAGGTCTAATAATAAATAATTGTTTCCTTAAGGAAATCTTATGGCAACCCTATTCTTTGTACATAAATCTTGGAAAATGATTTAACAATTTTAAAATTTGAATTAATAGAGAATCTATTTTATAATAATTCTTGGCCTATGTGAGGTGTTTTAAAAAACGCATCAATTTTTACGTACATTAATAAATATATTTATAATAGTAGTTGCAATGTACTATGCTTTGTCATAACTGCTAGGACTATATTGCAGCCCCGTATTAAATTGAATATTGCCTCAAAAGTGTTGCTCAGATAATAAATGCTATATAATTATTTATCAACATTCAATGTATGCAGAAGCAATGGAACGGAACATCAAGATTACACTGTGTAAATGGGATTAAAGAAATAAAATTATACTCATTCAGCTACACGACCATTTATTATATAGAACGAAATAGAGCTATTCGCAGTTCTTTAATATGAAGTAAATATTTACGCTTCACACTTAGCTCGTAGGATTGATCGATTGCCCAATCTGCTAGGTCAAGCAATAGAAAGCACATACTACAACACTTAGATGATACTACATATTTGGGTAAATGTTAAGTGTCTGACAAGATTAATCATCTTCATCCACTTGAAATTGAATAAAAATTGGCATATGATAAAAAAAATTTAAAAACCGTCAAGAGCATATCAGACACGCAGTCAAAATTTTTAATTTCAAGGTTCTATACAAAAATTGGTTAGTGTGACCTATTTTAACTTTTTCATGTCCAATATTGGCTAAGACTTTTCATATTTATTTGAAATATCCCGTAAGGCAGTAGGTTCTATAAATATTTACCGAATTTGACAATAATGTAAATCCATTTCTAGTCTGGTAGAGGGTGGTGCTATAATGGTATTTATTGTAACAACAATGAATGTCAAAATCAAAATGATTGCTATCGTTATGTCGTGAAAGAAAGGTATGGACAATGGTCAATTACAGTCGCTCAACTTTATTGAGCTCGCGAGCTGTTGGCGAACACATCAAATTTACTATATGTGTATACAATAAATTGTAATATACACTACGATAAAAATAATATGAAGTTAGCTTAATCTATTTCAGGTAAATAATCTAACTTTATTAGCTTTAATATATTATAGTAAAGGCATTTAATTTGAATATTAGAAATAACATATATTGTCTAATCACTCTAATTAACTTCAACTTACTTCACAACTATCTTACCGATTATGTGTTTCGTTGGAACAGGTTAATTAAGTTGTCATGGTGATATTGAACCATAAAGCCGGATAAAATCTATTAAACTTATAAATTATTACAGGTGCGAATGAAGAAGTTATTTCGGGGTATACTAATGATGTCTGTATTTAATTTTGCTGTATCTTTGAGAGTGCGACGTAACAAATTCAATATTTAAATTGATATAAATATAAAGAATATTTGAAGTCCAAAGATATATTATTTTTACGTTATATAATCTGATAGATTTTTTTCGGAAAATCTAAACTTATTATGTTTTTTTTTTAATTCAAAATGCTAAAAAATTTAAATAATAATTAAAGTAGAGTAAGAGTTATCCGATGGAGTAGCCGCTTTACTTTCTATTATGGAAACAATCTAAAACTAACATAAAAATCAAGCGGAAAATGCTAGAAAGCATTCAAAAAGCTTAATGTTGAGAGCATAGGTCAGGCAATGCTTAAGTGTCTATGGTTCTGCGGTCGTTTGTAGACTACGGTAATTAATTACTTTCCTTCTATTTTTAAAATAATCGATAAAGATAGGATAACGATTTAGAAACTTTTTCCTGCGTTCCTGTGGAGGTTTTTCCTTCAAGTACAGCATGGGGTTATTCGAAAAGGGTGTGAAAAGTTGTGTTGCGAGCATTCATTGGCTACGGTAAAACAATTCCATCAGGTGGGCTGTATGCTTTATTGCCTTAGTGGTATAAAAAAGACAATTCTGCCTGCACAGTGGTAAGATGGAGCTTGTAAGAATGTGAATATTGATGAATTGATATTAGTTGCAATGATGTGACAACTTGGGTTAGAAAAAAAAACAAAGACGAGTAGTATAGTGTAGTGTAGTGTTCTATGGAACGTAAAACATTGATAATAGAATTTAATTTATAATCTTACGAGGTCAAAGACAACTTAAATTAACGGGGAGAGGTGTGTTCGGCAGAATCATATTTCATTAGGACTGAAACGCAAAGAATAGGTTATTATAAATATTTAAAATCAGAATCTCTACTTACAGAAGTTGGTAACCATAATATTTTTAGGTAAAGATGACATCCAAAATGAACTTTTAAAAAGTATAATTTTAAATTAAATTTATCGAACTACTCAATATTTATTAGAATTTCTGAAATAGACTGTCAAGTTATAAATGCAAAAAGCTTATTCCGTTATTCGTGTCAAACTTTAGGTACATATAAAACAGACTTTTCTTTTATAGATGACCTATAAAATAATTAAATCAAATCAAAAATTATTTTAAATCATATTTGATGCTTAAACAAGGAGTTCGTATACAGAAGTTACTAAATAGTCCTTTAATGTGTTAGAGTTAGAAATATTTTCGAATTCAGAAAAAATGTTTTCTACTATTTTTAATTATTTCGCTGGCTTTTTTTTACAAAGTATACAATGTAAACATCTTTTTTTTATAAAATAAGTGTTCCTAATGCAAAAGTCTTATGTAATATCATTAATGTATCAAATTTAATTCAACATCATAAGCGCCGACGAACTATCAGACCTCTTAATCGGGAAGAGACGTATCTCTTACTCGTGTATTTTAGGGCTGCCTCATCGTTTAATTTTGTTAAGTTCAAAGTTAAAGCCCCAGTTATATGCTTAAAATTTCGTATTTATGTTGACTTATCCTAAGACTAAATATTCTTAGAACTTATAACAGAGACTGAAACGATTCCATACCAATCTGGGCCCAGAATATAAGAAGGTGAAAATTATGTGAAGTAAACGGTTATAATTTATGAGCCCCTCACTAAAAGATCGATATTCTACTGTTCTTCAGTAAATGACGAATATTTTTTTATTAATATACACTTAATCTATATATAAATACGTATGATATATTTATATTACTAGAGATATCTGCCCAAAAACTTCTGATACAGGCATTGTTTCTGTAATTGTATAATCGACAATGACATGATTATTCAAAAAACTGATTATTTGACGTAATCATAACAATCGAGACAAACCAGATCGAATATGTCTCCGAATATGTGTATCTAGGTCAAATAATTTCTATTGTTGACAAGATTTGTAAAGGAATTAACAAAATAATTGCATACGAATGCAAAAAAAGAAACACAAACAAAAAGTCGAAAATTTGAAGAGTTAAGAACTAGGAATTAATATCAAAGTTAAAACCTACAACAAGTGTGTACTCCCATGTATAACGTATGGTTCTGAGACATGGTCCCTTACAAAACTAAAAAAGAGAGAAACTTGTTAAGTGCCACCAAACGATAGAAAGAAGTATACTGGGATTGACAATAGGAGATAAGATAAGATCCATGGACATAAGAGCCAGAACAAAAATTACAGACATACTCACTCGTATTGACCAACTAAAATGGAGGTGGACGGCTAAGACGGATAAGTAACAAGAAAATACTCCATTGGTAAACCAGAAATGAGAAACGAAAAATGTCGCAAATTTAAAAGATGGTAAGATGTACTGCGTGCCACATTATACAAGAAGATGTACTGTGGACCATTTTGGATGAGAGTGGCTCTTGATAGGAACCAGTGGTAAGAGTTGGAGGTGCGTTTGCGGCTTGGTACTCAAAGACACGTTATATTCTTTAGATACTAGTTTGTTTAAGAACTATAAATAGTGTAAGTTTTTTTCTGAAACAAACGCAATTTTATTTTATATAAAAATTTAACCAATTTTTGCGACCAAAATTTTCCATCCTCTTTTCTATGGTTTCCTTACACAAACTGTCATTTTTAGATTAATCTGGAAAATAAACTATATTATTTTAATTACATTGTACATTCACTTAGCGTTTTAACTAAATGCTCCTTGTCAACAGAGAGCATTTACCTCCTCATCGACATAATTGCTAATTGAAAATCTGGCTAAGGTTTAAATAAAACGTGTGGTAACACTGATGTTTAATTCTTAGATATATTTACACAGCAAAATTTCATTATCATCATATATTATCTGGGTAGGTATTATGCAGGTTATCGAGCTTCGTTGCGAACTGAAAAGAAGACCTGTTTTAAGACATGAGGGTCATGAATCTTCTGTCTAATTTTTTACGGAAGATGTTCATGAACTTCTTTAGACAGGGACGTTCACGTACCAGCAATATGAAGTTTTCGTCTGAATTCTACGCTCACATATACAGTTTTGTCGAGCGTGTGGTGAAGACTAGGAATAAATTTAACAGCTTTTATGTCAATGTAATATCTTGGAAGGAACCAGAATGATTTTTTACGAATTGGCGTATCCTAAACTGGAGTCAGTACGTTAGTATCTAAGAACAGGCTCTTGTTGCCTTAAGATTTAGTTTATGACAGCTATATTAAGGAACATAACAATTTTTCTCTTTTGGTAAACGTCTAAGGTCCTCCTTACAAAACATTTCATGATAAGATGTACCTAAAAACCTAAGGTAAATAAAATTACCTTATCCGCTCACTCGAGCGATCTGCTTGTTTAAATGCTAAATAATGCTTTGAAATAAAATATATTAATTATCAACTTGAAAAATTTATTGCTTAGGTACATTATATCTAAAAATTGATAATTTTCAGATATAATGTACCTTTACATTATCTCGTATCGTTTTAATTTCGCGTGATTAATTTCCCTTAAAGGCAACCCTAATGTTGAGTGACTTGCAATATACCCTTACGAATTGTCAGCAGGGTTAACACAGTTAATGACAGTCACCTATTACGAGTTGTTAGGCAAACGACACGTAACGAACCGTCGCCGAAACGTATTGGATACGCTGCGTTTACTGTGTGTGACGTCACGCAATGGATCACTAGTAATTGCAGTTTACTTTGTTAGCGATCTGATCGTTATTTGATAGGTGATTGGCTTGATAATATAAGAAAGTGTGTGTCCGTTTGAAGATCGATATCCACTTACCAATAATCCATATCATTAAAACTGATTAAGTTAAATGACAATCAAATATGGGTGGGTATGTTTCGTTTTGCGTTTAGGCATGAAAAACAATCAACAATACAAATTGGGTTTTATTTTGTGAATGTTCTACGCAGAAACCTTTCTAGATCTAATGGGGTAATTGACTGGATTATCAAGAAATGAATGACCAATTAATTACAATTGTGTTTTTAAGTGTATCATGTCCATATTTAAAGTTGTTTGATACTACCAAGTGTCGTATCTTTACGGTGTAGATTGGCTCTACTTTGAATACAAAGGAAGTCGTAATATTTATGTACCTACAATTTCTTAAAATATTTGAAATAGGATGCTAAAATTTAAAAAAAGCTAGTTAGGTCTATTCAAAAAGCAATAAAACAAACAGGTAAAGTACCTTAATTAAGCGTGGCAAATAACTATACTTGCCTATTAGCCGAGCTTAAAACTCATCAGTGTACTATTCCTTCATTAACATACATATTCATACTAATTAATTAACCAATACTGGCTCGTCCCGAGACGCGGTTATAATTCACAAAGCTGACAAATGCGGTCGGTCCATCACACCGGATAAAATATTATTAAAACAAACAAACGAACAAAAAAATATAGCTTTTCGAAAGAGCCGAAATCAATGTGCGAGCTTTGGTACATTGCCGACGTCGTTACGCATAGCACAAACGTCGTAAAAGAAGCATATTACAATTGATATAATATTTAGTCTGTTCGAAATAAGGCTGGTTTTTGTTTGAAGATAGAAAAGATAATAAGTACGAAAAGACGAAAAGTTTCGTAGCAGTAATTTAATGTAACAGTTAATATGACAGCGAGCATGGTTATGCCAGCGGGTCGCCTGTAGTTTTATATTTATGCAGTCACACCTGGAGGTCTCTGAAGTATTTTATTTCGTTTCGATATGATAGAGCACACGATGATGGTATTTATTTCGAGATAAATATGGACTAATAATTACTGATTGTGTTACAGTTCTGTTAATTCATTGTGATTTATGCCGAGTACAGGTTCTTTAGTGTATAGATGTGTGGCTGCACTTGTATTCTTGAAGTATACAATACGGTTTTCGTTTATTTTCGATCAGTTTAAATATATATATAATGAAGAAAATCTAATGCAATTTACAACTGAGATAGGATTTATCAGCAGTGGTCAAGAAAATAAAAGTGCTCGGAAGAGAAGGGTTTTATTAAACATCGCTGTCAAATGAAATTATTTTTATTGTTGTCTTCCAGTGTCGAAGAAAGTCGACGACGTGTTATGATGGGTATAGTATGCCATGTGTCATCAACACAATGCTTACTTACGATTTTTGAAGATCCAATTCGGAAATTTGTCAAAAGTGTTACAATCGTCAATCATGTTAATTGTAGCTCATTAGATATATTTTATCACGTGAGCAGTATGCCGTTAATGTCGTGCTAATGTTAATTAATCACATCATGTTATTGTTTTATTTCTCAACTGTAATTGAAAACAATTGGTATAGGCTGTCCGTTTAACCACCTCTGTGGTTTAGTGGTTGAGTCTACCTACATCATTAGTGGGAACGGAAATCTTCTGCTCGGTTGATGGTTGACTGTTTCTTAGTCTGCTTGGCTAGCTAACACAATATTACCTAAGCCTGGTAAAATACAATAACAACAGGCAGTTGAAGATAAGATAGTCAGTTCCTCTGTGTTTGAGGAATATAGATATATTTCGCTTCCTTTCCAACAGCAACCTATCATCAACTATTGACAGGTGAGATGAAGGCCAATAGCTAAAAAAAATTAAAATAGTAAACATAACATTCATTATCAACAATCAAAGCAGATTGACTTCTCAAAGCAGTCGATCGTGGATTAATGATACGCGTGCCGCATGATTATGACAGTTTCCGGGTGTTGAGTCTGAATAATTTGAGATTCAATTAAATCAAATTGTATGTTATTTGTGATGAGATAATAATAAACCAAAAATATGCGAAATAGAATTGTTAAAATTTGATATTTTAAGGTGATATCGAGAGTAATGGGGTATTCAATAAATATATTGAAAATTTTCTTACAATTGTATACAAAATAGTATAAAAGATTATTACGAGATTGTAACGAAAGTTCTTTCAAATATGAATATTTAAAAAAGCAAAATAGATTACATGTAAATATTTCAATAATTGAAATTAATTTCGTTCAAAATATAAATTGAACAAGTGAGTGTCATTCCGGTAATTATCTTTAAGAACTTCTAAATGTCCAAGTCCGACAAAAAGTTATTACAAATAGTTGAATTAGATTTACTCTTGAAGAACTAGACGCAGAAAAAGGCGAAAGCCGTCGGTAACATTGTTATGCCAAGTAAAATGAAATTAAATTTCTTGGTTACATGTACCAAGACGTTTGACTATTGAGACCATTCTCGAAAGCATTTGGAATATATTAAAATCAAAGTCAAAATAAATTTATTCTGTCTAGTTACATTTAATACTCTTATGAAAGTCAAAGTTTAAGAATGTAATTAAAATAATACTTAGTCATAAGCTTAATATTAGTAAGTAGTTAAAATTAATCAATTCCTAAACTTTCACTAAATCGTACAATAAATAGTAATGTCATAAAGGTATTTCTTAATTTTATATACGTATATTTTAATAATACAGTACAATTCTTATTAATTTTTTTTTATTTGATACTGTGTCATATTGCAGTTGGTATAGGTATAATGTGTTATTTAAATTAAATAAATATTTGTATTGAGGATATCATAGGTGGACCATTATTGTAAATAAACTATATAAATAATATGACATCGTTTCTTTATACATTCATTATCATAATAATAATCGATTTTACTTGCTGCAAAATCAGAAATCCTTAAAGCTGTACATGCGATCCAATTCCCATAGATTTCTTGCCGAATTAAAATTTCCTTAAATTGGGACTATTACCAAATGCGGAAAACGTGGATTTCAAAAAACTTTACTTAGACTGCTAATTATCAATGGTACAATTTCTAAAGAAATCTGAAACGTCTGAAAGAAAAAACGGTAAACCACCAACCTGCGATTGACCTAAGCGAAAAGCTTGAATAATTGGTTGTTTACGGACGAATAATATCGAATTTACGATTCAGGTACCAGGGATCAGGTGTTAATACCCATGGGGAGTCGTGCCGAGAAAATTACATTTTCACCGGCGAAACTTCGTGCTTTCTTCTGTTAAGAAAGTAGCCCTTTCTGTTATTTAAATTTCGTTAAAGAATACTTAATTAGATACCGGTAATTTTTTAGTGATGATGTATCAGTAGCCTGCAATGTAGTGTATTAATTTTAATTGAGTTTCCTAAAACATTAATATCAGGAGGAATAAAAACATTACATATCAATTTGGAGATCGATATACAAACGGAAATAAATTAGAAATATAGATTCGTGTCTTAAACTTGGAATTGAATCTGCGATCTCTCACAACCTGCTTTGATCGCTGAGCTATCGTGGGCTTAGAATTACATAATTTTGTTCTTGTTACAATTTTTATTTTATATTTATCTAGTATCTCTAACACAAGATTTGAATGATGGTGAAATTGGATTTAAAGTCTTATATAACCTTGTATAGTTACACAGTGTTTTGTCACGTTCATTCGAATGACACATAAAATTGAAAGTTAAGAAACAAAGGATAAGCCACTGTTAGTCTGCAAGGCAATATACATACGTTATTAGTGAGGTCGTATGTTTCGGATTGATATGGTATGTCCACAAATACCTTGTGTATTATGTAAACACATAACGTCTTAATTATGATTTTAAACCGTGGGCAATGCATTAAAATTATTCTGCGTACCACCAGACGAACGTAACGAAAAAAGCCGTAAATAAATGATTTAATGAAACAACATATACAATATTGCAACTATAGTTTGTAACAGTTGTAACAAAGAAGATATTTGTGTCACAATTTTACTTCATCGCTAATTCAAGAAGATTTGTTATCTATTCTTTCGGTATTTTTCACTGATAGCCCTAAGCTACGTTCGCAGAACGCTAAATTCAAATTTAAGAGGCTTTGTAAGGGCCCTCTCGCACTTGAGTCAGCAATGAAGAGTCTGCGTAAAGTCTGTGTTATGAGTAAACACATGTAATTTGAAGTGAAATGTGTGCCAATTGATGTCTTTGTTCAGGTTTGGAACTTTTTACGATACCCTGAAGGTGCTTCTGACTAAACATGGATCAGGCATTGTTCTTTTTGGAATATTTTTGTGTTAATGTTTTTTTTTGTTGACTCTGTCAACATTGAATCAGAACAAAGAAGAAATTAATTCACGTGAGATGATGATCCATTTTTATTTTATCATAATGCATTTAGATGAATTAAAGGAAGTCCTTTGATTTTGATACATATTATCTTTTTAGTAATATAATTTATTCATTTTCATGACATTTGTTTTACATTGGCATTCGTTTAAATCCAAGACTAACTTCCAGTAATGGTACAACTAATATTTAATGCTTCATTACCATAATTATGTAAAGCTTACAGAAGCCCAATGCTTCATTTGTATGTACAATGCTTACACAAGTAGCACAACGATACACAAATATAAAAACAAAACAAACTATCTATCTATCTATCTAGTTATATTGAGAAGGACCCACTTAGTGTCGAGTATTTGCAACCTTACTTAGGTAGTACGAAATTTTCTCTAAAACATGTTTACTGACATTTCCATCAATAGAAGTCCTATGTAAATATTGATTATGGCAATATTATCCGTATAGTATTGGAAAAATTGTGGCAGAGAATAGCTAAAGTTCTGATAGTGAAGAATAAGCATAGTAGCCGGTAAATTGTCAGATAGTTCAAAAGAGGTAAGGCGTAGTGGAAGCTCTTGAGCTCACTAGGGCTCTTTTACTGCAACATGATACTTTCCCTTGATTTTCACTGGGTAGGCAACTCGAGAGAAGTATCATGAGAGCTACAAGCCAAAGTTAGTATTAAAAAAATAGACGACAGCATGACCACATTTAGTGTTATAAGAATATAGATAAAATATATTTTGAAGTGGTTTCTTTTTAATTTCTGTGAAATTATTAGGCAAATTTCAAATCTACTTACAATATTGAAATTAGATGGATTGGTTTATTTGGATAGTAATATCTACTTATCGTTCTGTATAGACAACTTATAGACATTTAAGTTGTTAAGAGAATTAAAAATGACAACAGTTCGATCGATTTATTTCATTGTATAATTCATTTTAAACTTTTATATATATATATATATATTTATATTTATCTGCTTTTTTTTCATTAAGTAAGAAATAATTATTTATTAGGATATTACTGATTTCATTACTAATTTTAAATTTATTTTTTACATTTGAAATTAGTAATCGCGATCGATTACTTGTCTGTATGATACGCTTAACTCATTTGTTTCGATGACTCATACTTTAACGGCGTTTAGTTAGCTATAAATTCTAACCAGCCAATTGAAAATTGGAATCAACAATACGCCAATAAAAACTAATTAGGTGCCAAACAACTCTTATGTATGCGTGAACATCATCAATTCTCAGGCAATTAACTCAATTAATGGTAGACGAGCCTCAATAGGTTGAACATATTTTGACAGCGGCGCAGGCGCAACGGTCGGCAATAAAGAAATCAATCAGCAGATTAGGTATTTCGAATCAATAAAATCTGAAAAGGCCATAATAATATTGGTTGGTTATTTGTAGAGATACGGAATACTAGAAGGTGCATTGTATCAGCTGACCTGAAATGAAGTTTCAAGTAACTAATTCGGTCTTACTGTTTATAAATTGGTCGAACTTTTAGCAAAAATCAATGAGGAATCGTTTACTGTTAGTCTACATAAAATAATATTAATGTGTGTCATATTACGTAAACAATTACTAAGTTCCAATAGGATATAAAGTTAAATAATTATTCTGCATTTAGTCAGTTTCCCCAGAGTCACATTTACCCAGTGGATAATTTGACTTTGTTTTTGGGTGCTTGTATTATCTTGATTTTCTTATTAGGCACCATAATCATTTATTTCATTTCACTGTAATGTTCTATAATATATTTCTATGTATTCCTCGTTTTAAATTGGTTGATGTTCGATATGTTATATTATATTCTAACTTCTTGTTTTCTAAGCACAAAACCTTAAACAGAGAATATCTATTAGCTTTAACAATAGAGACCATAATCACCATTTTGAAGGTTTTATGTGCAGATCTTTATCGACGTGACTATATCTATCTAATTCATTTTACAGCCATGTCTTATCTAGTAACGTTATATTCGTTCGATAGTTTTCAAGTTCTCATGGGAGTGTTATACGCGATCGGCTCGTGTGATGCGGCGAGAGGGGCGCGGGGCGGGCCGGTGCGTTTGAAGTCGCACAGGTGTTATGGCATGCGGTGATCTCGGTGCTTGGGGCCAGGCTATTCTGAATCGTGTTATAGTATAATTTTTAACCATAAGACTGATTCCATCATTAGTTGAATAAAATTTAATTTAGTTAAGTTGATAGTAGTAGTAGTTGTTTTTAGTTGTTGTTTAGTTTAGTTTGATTTTGTATGTGGGTTTATCCCATATAGGAAGGCCCGTGCCGAACAGTGGGAATATATTAACTATAGATGAAGATGATGATGATAGGTTTTACCACTATCTGATGTCAAAAAGTGATGCTTATTTGAACAAAATATTGGATGCCGGTAATATTTTTTAACAAAATTAAAGAAACATATATAAATATGATAATTTGCCTGATATTAAAGTTTAGAAAATATAAAATTAATTTATTATATTTATATTAATGTTATTAATTTTGTTTTTTATTCATTATATTTTATTTTATTTAGAGATATCTCTTAGTTATTATTTCTGGTAGTTACTATCTGAAATGATAAGTAAGTGAAACTGTAGGTATGAGATTAATTATCAGTTTTAAAAAAAATAAGAAATGATTAGTTTTTTTTCAATTTAAATTAATTGCCCGTTATAACCGATTATTAAAAGTATTGCACCGTTTAACCTTTTGTTTCCTACAAGCTTTGCGGAGAAGCAGAGTTATGTTAATAATAGAATTTCTTTTGAGTCTAGTTTAAAAATACATTTTATAAAAATTAAACTAAAGTTAGATTACCTAACTTAAAGAACTAGTGGCGCCGGCCCCTTAAGTTCATGCGGGTCATTTAATTATAGTATTGACCATAATTTCTGTATATTTAATACGATATTAAAGCTGATTGTTATGAAACATCTCCAGGTTATCTATTTCGCAATATCTTTAAAGAAAGGTGACCAGATTGATATTGAAAAAGTATTCAAAGTGTAATATAATTTGTTGTTGCTCGATATTTTTTTAAGAGATAGCACGTTCAATTCATTTTTTAATTATAGATAATAATTTGAGTAATAAACGAAATCAAAGTGTTATGGTCACATAACACGAAAGTTCTAGATGACTTTGTACTGAACATTTTCCGTTAATTTTATGGAAGATCTTTATGTGTGGTCGACACGATTGGATTTTTGAACAATTGTTATCTTACGATGTAAAGATTGGCCATGTAATTGTGAAAAGTGTATTGAATGAACAGTTATTTAATGACAAGTTTTTACTTACGCGTAACTTTATCTCATTTATTTTTAATTAACTAATCAATTTTAGTTTGTTATATGCGATACTATACATATTTTTGTATTAGAATACTTTTGTATTTTTAAACGTTCGTCATTCGTAGGGTACTTGGACGCCACGCTGGCTGCTCTGGAGCTTAATTACTTGTGCGTGAGGATAGCTTACCAGCCGTTTAAGGCTCGATGCCATGACTCATGCGCTTAAGTGTTAGAGGTTACTTGCATCGATATCTTTGTCTAAACTTACCTTCCAAGCAGCTCTTCAACGCCAGGATTGGCTGTTGTTTTTGTTAACCTTCAAATGAAGCAAAATCCTTTCTTAGTTTTAAATAATATTAAAAATATTTCTCATAGTTATAGCAGCTTGTATGTTACCCTGATTGGATTCTTATGTTAATTCAAAGACATTTTAAAAGCTATAAGTTTTAAATAAATAAAAATACTAAACGACACATTTTCAAAATTTCGAACGAAAAATAAAAATCTTTAACTTTAATTACTATAATTATTTATATTAAAAAATATGCAATTATTCGACGAGAAATACGTTACTAAACAAGAATCTTTTTGAAATATGACAGGCACTTAAAACCAATTTTTTAAGTGAAAGCGTTATTGGAAACAATGCTTTTAACAGGATGAAGGGATAATCCCTCTTGAAAGCGTCATGTTGATATTCCAATCACGGCTGATGCACCGGCACCACCCACACCACCTCGTAGGACTGAAAAAGAAAGTGTTAAAATGTAAAAAAATACCATAGATACATTTATTCTTCGAGGGTTCAGTATAATAGCTTATTTATAGTGAACGGTTTGAATAGTCATATACAAAACCCTTTCCAGCCTCTTCGCAGCATAATTGGGCTTATAATATTTTGTTTTCTTACCTGAGTTCTTTCATATTTATCCAAAAACTCTGTTGCAAATACTTAAATAAATTTTAATCAGATTGTTATTCGATTTCCCTAGAAGAACGAAAAATTAAAAGATACACATACAGAATAACGGACAGAACGATGTAATGGATATGCCGTTTATTAACTTAAACGTCATCCACTGGCACAGTCAGCAACAAAAGTCAATTAACATATTAAAGTTTACTAAAAATCAAAGAACTTCGAATTCAATAATTACTTGATATCAAAGGACAAAAATTCGCAAGGATGTTCCCTCAATTAAGTCAATCTGTCTCTGTATAATCTTTTATTAATTTCAGATGTGTTAACCAATATAGTTAATATGTATGTTGACGTATCGTATATGTTATTGTAAACATAATATTCTGCAAAATAAAGATGTATCTTATCTTATCTTCTCAACTTTCACTGCTGATCGTGTACGTGTAAGTTGTGAGTTCTTGAGTGAAAACTTGTAATAGTAGCTTTGGCAGTAAGCTGAGCGAGGTTAGCCAAATATCTTTTTCAACGATGTTCTATAGTTACTTTAAACTGTTTAAAATTAGGTTGTCTGATAGATTTTATTCTTGCTATCCTTTTTTACAGTAATGCGAGAGCGGGATATGAACTTAAATTTAATTTTATAGTATGGCGTTAGAATATACTTTTATTTATACTTTGGGCTGGAAACACAAACAATATACAAAGAAAATATAATGTTATTTTATTTTATTTCAAATATTATAAGCTGTTGGAAATAGCATATAAAATATATACAGTAGCATAATGTTAAGGATCTCTAAAAGTTCGCCACTCAACATGCACAATAACCGTACCATTAGACCACCAATTGTGACACAAAATTGACAAAATATTTTGCAGATATAGCATCGTTTGTCGTGTAATCTCTCCTTTGTTAAAAGATTAGCTGTATTGTTCTTTAATACCTTCAGGAGACGTTTTGAGTTGGCAAAAGTGGATTTCTTAGAAGAGTATTATACTACAAATTAATGTTTACCGACAAACAATACTTTCACCCAATGACTGGAATATCACTATTTATAGGGAAGTGTTAAGGTATTGCTTTTTACTTTAATTTTTTCTATTCTATTTAAAAATTAACGCTGGTAAATTAAGTGCAACACTATGATTTAATAAAGTCATTATTCAACAGATATTAATTAGTATATTTATGTATATTTTGATAGTATACTCAAGGCATTGATGAGTATCATTGTGGAAGTATGTGTCGTGCCATTTTTTACAAGCATCTATAGATAAATCTTCTGTTACAGCTTATGATCAAGCATGTTGGTAGTAAGCTTGTCTGCCAACGTTAAAATGCTTGATAACTAAAACAGAAGTCTGTAAATATTTGACTTGATAATCTTCATTATTACTCCCACCTTCTCTGCTTGAGGTTATATTTAAAGCCTTTTTAGTATTTTAAATGAAATAAAGATATTTTGTTCAATGGTATTTAAAATTTGATCTTGTCTTTTAGGTCGAAATCCTTTAAAGGATGGATGAAGGAGTGACTTTCCATTTAAATGGGGCATTTTAATTTGTATCATTCAAATCGTTTGAATATAATGTAAGAAACCGTTTCAGCCTATTAGTATATCCAAAGAAGGCTGAACGTTATTAAATTCTTTTTTGCAACGAAACTTCTTAGTTTAGAAAAAAACAGAACTATATATTCAAATTCAAAGATTTGAATGTCTACACTGAAACATTCTATTGGTTCCCAATGACTTGCAAATGATTGATATATTTGCAAATTGAAAAAAAAGACCAACACCAATTTTTGTATTAACCGGGACGAAAGCCGTGCATGGTTCAATGTATGGACGCTCATGAGTGTTGTAATTAATACACATCCATCCATAAAATGTCCGAGACAGTCAAAAACAAATACATGAATATTAAACGGCACCTAAACCACCTCGTTACTGGGATTTGTTGCCGACTTTAAAGATTAACTGCTGCGACTGCAACAATCACTTTAATATTAATGAATTCCTTGTCATGAACTATCTAGTATACAAACATAAATAGTGGTAACGGTAAGTACAGAACAGAAATGTTAAATTCATAATTTAGAATAATTAAAATTATCACAATAGCCATTAAGGTTTAAAGCAATTTTGATTCAATTTATAAGCAGCTGACTAATACTGATTATAAATTGAATTTCATATAAACTAAGTGCACGCGTTTAGTTTCACAAGCTGCCAAAAAATAAAAAAGGTAATTAGGAGCAGTTGAAACAGCTCATGGTTACTCTGCAGATGAATAAGTAAGAAAATGTTTATATTTTTAAATTCACTTCATTAAGGTAAATAAAATTTGTACAAGTAACGTACATAATTTTATTACTTTGTAAAGTAAATTAATTTCCTTTTTTTGGTATATTTTGAATTATTTATAACAAACAATAATGTGTGTGTACATAAATATATTTATAGATACAAGTACACACAATAATGTAAACAGTTCTTAAGGTATTTCTGCTAGCAGATCAGTGAGAAGAATATATTAATAATAATTTAAGTAGACAGAGCGTGTTGAAATATTTGATATAGCTATATTAAAACACACAGAGAAAACACGATCGATCGATTGTGTTATTTATCTGTGTGTATTAATTAATAGACACAGATAAAATGTAATCGATTTTAGTAACGTAATTAAATAAGGTTATTTAATTTATCGTAATTTATTTCTCCGTTTCTAGTATCCATACCCTAAACTCTGAAAGGTGTATAATTTGTAACCAACATAGATATTACAAATTTACCTAAGTTTCTTATAGAAATAGGCGAATTTCAAAATTAGTTTTTTAGCTAACCTAATAATAATATGACAATAATTTTAATTACAATGATGATAATGAGTTATGAAAACAATTTTTTAACAATCCAGTATTGCTGCCGCGAGACGCCGCGTGTTAATATGAAGCCTGAGGCGTCGTCCATTTTTTGCGGGCACCCGAATCAACCACCTTGGATGCCCGACAAATGTGTGGGCATTCCGGTAATTTATTTTTTAGGCCAATAAATTACTCATACGTCAAAACTTTGGCTGTACCAGCAGAGGACAAGTGATATATTGGTTCTTGTCACAGTACTGTACAGTCAGCATGTTATGAATGTTTTTTTAATGTATAAATATTAAATAATTAACTAGATACCTTTTAAAATTTTTTTTTTAGTAAAAAATTTTTTTTAATTGGCATCAAGGTGAAGAATGTGGAGCTCGACTCGAGTGTTGGTTCGACTGTCAGGTTTTGATTTCGAAAACAAATCAACTTGTGTCATGGTTTGTCAATGGCAAATAGTAATTTTGGACACTAAAAAAAATTCGGGTTCGTCCGTGCTTTGGAAGGCACTTTAAGCCAGTTGTCACGGCACTTAGTAAGCCCCGAGAATAATTTTAATGTTGCATTATTAATTATTATTCCTTCGTGAAATAACTATCCTATCTAGTAATTATTTATTTATATAAAAATAAGGAAATAAAGATATTTTTGTTTTAGATTCGAGATCAAAGTATGAAAATTTAAAAATTGTGAAATATAATTAAGATAAAATCTACATAATATTTTTAATAAGAAATAGAGACTAACATAATTTATTCTAAATTTGGAAAAAGTACTATTGTAGTTAGGAAGACCACAATAAAGTAAACAGCTCACTGTATTTTCTTAGCTCACTGTACGCTCTCCTCCCAATTTTGTGAAGGTCCCGATTAACAAATTGCTGTAAGAGGCTAAAACGCTTACAATAATGAACCCTCGTTATTAGACAACGGTTTTTAAATACTTTCTGTATTTTGATAAATTAGTATAAAAACGAGTTTAGAAATATCGCATCTAAACAGCATGCTACGCCTATTTGTGTTCAGACATTGTCGCTTAAACAAAGGAAAGTGACTTTGATTTCTTTTTTTAGTTATTAAACTCGCAAACGAGCATGGCAAGTGAACACTGTTTGTTTTTAGATGCTACTTAGGCTGATATTTTGGAAGTGTTGTCTCGTCTGAATAATATTAATGTCTCAGCAGTGAAAATAATTATTATTGTATCTGCAAAATAAGTAAACAGCGCCCAAGCACGATGCACCTCGGCATAAGCTCAGCGGCGAGTTATTGTGCATAGAATTGTTTTTGTACTTTTTTCTTACTGTGTTGTGATTGTGTGTCAAATAAATTGCCGTTAATCCATTTATACCTTTAAGTGCTTCCTAACTATAAGCACGAACAAAATCCCACATGAGGATATATGCCTTATATACACAGCAAAAATATAATTAATAAATTTAAGATTAGTATATCCCCTTCTCTCATATATAAGTTTAAAAGAATGTATACATTTGAGTCTTCAAATTTAATTATATAATTACATAGAGTCAATTAAATATTTGTTCTGTAATATTGTCACCTGCCATATGATGCTTCTTGTCCCAACAATATTCAGCTCGTGTTGCATTCCAAATGTACCCTATAAAGTGAGGGTTTTATCTCTCGCCCACTGATTGCACATAGTAAGCCCCCATGCACTTTGTAGTGTACGGTGATATGAACATTGCATATTATTGAACTTATCTACCAAAGTGGACACCAATTATGTGGACTCTGGTTCCCCTCGCTGTACTTTTTTAATATTTTATTTATACTATACATTATTTTTTTAAATTTATGATTTTATATTTTACACGTGATTTATTTTGTTTTATCTTTAACATTTTAACTTTTGTTGAACAATGGATATTTGTAAAAAAAACTTATTATCTGTAAAAACGAAGAGGGTAGAAACCCATATGCTCTCATCATTAGCATTAATTTACATTAAATATATATTCTTGTTAAAAATGCAAACTTCTCAAATCTACTTGGTCTACATAATCAGTAAGATAGTACTGTAATAAAATACTACTCAGCAATAAAAAATAATTTACTTACTTTGACCATCAATTACACTGCAAACTACTAAAATATATCCAATAAAGTATTCTAGAGAACATTTCCATTTACGCGTAGACTGAAGTCACGTAAAAGAATATTGTTTGCGAGAAAAGATTCGTTTGCTCGTCGATATTTAATCGTTGAAATATAAGGTCACGCTTGTATACAATGTATCACAATGTAGATATCAAAGCTGTGCATTTAAAGAAATCACTATCTAATCACTAAGAAGAATAACAAACTTACAAATAAATAAAAAAAATTAGCGGTCCTTTGTTACCTAATTAGAATAATCTGTTTAGCTCGCTCAGCCAACAGGTTATAATCAGTA
Organism: Acentria ephemerella; assembly: GCA_943193645.1. Taxonomy (NCBI): domain Eukaryota; kingdom Metazoa; phylum Arthropoda; class Insecta; order Lepidoptera; family Crambidae; genus Acentria; species Acentria ephemerella. Next base: position 6,048,981 of record OW971891.1, read on the forward strand.
GTTGATAATAATGAACCTGATAACTTCTGAGAGTACGCGGGTTTAATTCCTGTGTCCTTACACAGGACTTATTAAGAACATAATTTTCTAAAATATCATTTAAACAATTATGACAAACTACAATTTCACAAAATAACCTATTTGTTCAATCTGTGACGTTGGTTCCATAGATAGAGAGCGGAAGGAACGCAAATATAAAAAAAATTGTCGTCAAGTTCTCCTTATTACGTATAGTGAACTTAGTCAAAAAGCTAATTTAGATGGTGATATAAAGAAGATAAGAATTTATCGACTTATTGACATAAAAAAACAACAATTATTAAATTAGTTTTAGTACTGCAATTTATTAACAGATTATGGTAAAGGTACCATTATATAAGAATCTGATAATCACATTGCTCGTATTCGTCATTTACGATGACGCAATTTGTATTTCTTTTCACGAATTTAAAATTAGTTACCTTTCATATTCGATAACACTGACATTAAATTGATACCTGACCTATTCCTGATAAATCATGAGACGTTATCAATAAAAAATGAATATAAATATGGAGTGTGAGATCAATTGACATCATTGTTAGCCATGGCTCGATTGGCGCTGTGTGTATTGGCGTTGATGGTAGTTGGGGGGTTATCCCTCCCTGAGCCGGTGCCAACTCCAGTCGAACATCAGCCGCAACCAGTTGTTGGTAAGCATTTATGAAAGTGTAAAAATGTATTCGATCAACATCACATAATTGATATATTTGTGAAGACTTATTACTTATTATTTTTGCTACGAAAATGTTTGTTACTGAAACTGCAAAATATGTTTCCTAAAATTATTCCTTGAAACTAAAATGTATCCATATTACTTCATGTATGTATTTTAGTTCAAAAATGAGTCAGTGAGTAAAATATGATTCATGGCGTTTCCAAAAATAAGACCTAAATATGGAATTTAGAAATAGTGTTGTGAACATAAAGGTCTTAGGCAATTTAATAACAATAGAAACATAAAATTCGATAGATTTCTATATATTTCATCTAGTTTAACTTTAGAGCGACATATATGTATAGATTAAAATGTTTACCTGAAACCTCTGAAATGTTCCTTTGGTTCAGTAGTTTGTCAATCAAATCGATATTGTTGAATAACTTTATAGTTAATATGAATATATTTAAGAAAGTGGAATGTTGCTTAATATATATATCATTTTATGAATATAGCCACATCAAGATTGCTTATACACACAAATAGGTATCTTCGAATAATTTGATAACTGTAACTTTCAGTGCCCCGTGAGGATTTGGAATACCAAAAGAAGTTTTTGACCTTGTTCTTCCATCCTCATGAACCACTTCACCTGGCTGAGCACCGCGATATTGCGCAATCATGGGTCTTGAAATCGCACGTTGATCAATACACCGTATGTTAATATTAAATTTTTAAGACTTTTTTTTATTAGGTTTGAGGTAATAATGAAAAAAAATTAGTAGTAATTACCTGACAGGTTATTGATATATCAGTGGAAGTCATTTTTACCACAAGGTTACTTCCACAATATAAGCCGTATATTTTTGATATTACAGAATGCTACCGCTGTTTGGAAGTCTGTGGAGCTGATTGAGAATGGTTGGATGCTTCCAAAGCAAATTCCTTTCTCATTACTGGAATCAGCGCATAAATACCAAGCTGTAACATTCTTTAACTTGTTGTACTCCGCTAAGAACCTCGACGTTTTCTACAAGACTGCTGTATACCTCAGAGCTCATATTAACGAGTATTTGTTCGTGTACATCACCACTACAGCTTTATATCACAGAAAAGATACGCAAGGTTTCCCTGTGCCACCCCTTTACGAGATCTTCCCCTCGTTCTTCAACAATGGTGAAATTATGACAACTGCTCAGAGAATTTCGACTCATGGAAGTCATATGGTTGAATACTACCCGTCGACTTATGTTTGGGACAACAATGTTGTAATTAGGATGAATTCTACAGCATGGCCATACTATTCCAAGGAGTCACCTCTTTCTTACTTCACACACGATTATGGCATGAACACCTTCTATTACAACTACAATGTTCTTTACCCATCCTGGCTTGGAGGCGAGACTGTGCCATTAGTCAAGGACCGTCGTGGTGAGCAGTTCTGGTTCCTTCACAAGCAACTTCTTACTCGCTATTACATGGAAAGACTGTCTAACGGCCTCGGTGAAATTCCTGTACTTGGACTTGATGTTGTTAAGCAAGGCTACACTCCTGGTCTTTTGTACCACAATGGCATCCAGTACCCAGTAAGGCCAAACTACTTCCAGCTTCAGCAACCTCGGTTTGTTGATGAAATCAACCAAATTGTAGACTTTGAACACCGCGTGCGTGATGCTATTGAAATGGGATATATTGTAACTGTAAGTTTTCATGATATACATAGTCTATTTGTATGATATTATTATATTTTAATATTGATAATGTAGTTATAATGTTTTTATGCTTTCCAGCCCACTAAAGAGTATGTAAACATTCGTACCCCCGAAGCTATTGACGTTCTTGGACGTCTTATTCAAGCTAATGTTGACTCTCCAAACCCGCATTACTACAAAGATTTCATTGGCGTCTGGAAATCCCTTCTTGGAAACTCTATGGTTCACAGCAATATGTACTGGAAGTATGTATATATTGAATTTATATTTATTGAAGCTAATAAAAATACATGCATTCATTAAAATTTCAATTTCAGGGGAGTTCCGTGGGTTCTTCCATCAGTTTTGGAACAATACCAGACCACACTTCGTGATCCTGCTTTCTACATGATCTGGAAGAGAGTATTGAACTTATTCAACTTATGGCAAGAGCAGTTGCCTCATTACAAACATGAGGAGATTGACTTACCTGGAGTTGAAATCGAAAAGGTTGAAGTTGATAAGTTGGTGACCTACTTCGAGCACACTTACATGAATGTGACCAACCACTTGCATCTGAATGAATATGAAAGTAAGAATAATGTGATAAAATAATTACTATTGTTTTTATACCTATATTCTCGTCTTTGAATACATAATATCTGTCTATTTCTAGGAACGCATGTAACTAACAGCAAGAGTGTGGTTGTGCAATACCCTCGTCTGAACCACAAAATCTTCAGTGTTCGCATTCAAGTCAAGAGTCAGGCACCCAAGAATGTTGTAGTTCGTTTGTTCGTAGCTCCTAAGTACGACAGTACTGGCAAAGAGATTCCTTTGCACATCAACAGCCAGAACTTCTACCAATTCGACCAATTCATTTATTCTTGTGAGTATAATAACTTTCAATGTTTTATTATTGTTGTATGTATATACATTCCATTTTCATGGTGTAGAATTATTGGAAAACTTGACATTATTATTTTTGATTTTATATGCCCGGACAGTACATGTATCAGTCAGCATATATGTGCTTATGTTGATTAAAATATATTTATGTATTAAATATATGAATAAAATTTCAGTGAAACAAGGAGATAATGTGATCTCGCATTCATCTACTGAGAACCAATTCTTCATGAATGACTTCACTTCATCTTACAATATGTTTGAGAAGATATCCAAGGCCTTGGACAGCAACGAACAGTTCTACTACACAACTGATCCTGTTGACCGCTTCATTCAGAGACTGATGTTGCCTAAGGGTATGAACTTGGCTATTAAATAGATATAGCTATAGTAACTAAATTATGCACATGATTTTATTTAGATACTCAAAAATCACAGCGTAAATTATTTTACCAATTTTCATTTCTCTTTCATAGGACGTGTCGGAGGCATGCCTTTTGTTATGATGGTTCACATCTCGGAGTATCATGCACCCAACGTTATCCACAACACTGGTTACAATCCTACCGTGTCCCTCGGAGTTGGTAGCGGAGCCCGCCGCTGGACCAGCGATCCTCTCGGCTATCCTGTCGATAGGCCATTATACGATTGGCAGGTCCACTCCCTCAATAACTTCTGGTTCGAAGATGTCCTAATCCACCACAAGCATACACCTGAAGTCTATGTTCATCATTCGGAGTGAGCGTGACTGCAAAAGAATCTGATGCTACCAACTCCTGACTGCCATTACTGAACTATATTATTGGAATAAATTGAAATAATACCAAATATTTTTATTGCTATTTAATAACTAATTTAATAACAATAAAAATAATAACTAACAGACGAATACTAATATTTTCTCAATATTTTACGCCAATTTAAATAATTGTTTTCAATTCCCACCGCAGTTGGTCAGCGTCAGTTTGTTTACTGAAATGTATTTAAATATAATAGAAGTATATATATATATTAGTATATGTATTCATTTTTATATTTATTGCTATAATGAATAAGTTAAATATATGTATTTGATCAAGGAAATCATCTTTTAATCGGTTTACTTAACTATTAGAAATAAGATTTATAAGCATTATTTTTTCTTTACAAAACATAAATATCAAATTAATGAAATAACGATTTTATTTCATTAACTTGTCATACGTTTTAACAGCCCATTCAAATGTTAGCTTAAGCTTTATTAGGAGATTCAGTTTTCAGAAGAGTATTCCAAACGATTTAAAAATTTAAGTAACTGTCTATAAGCTATAACTGACATGCCGCCTCCTTGAAGTATATTCAAGGAGGCGGCATGTCTCTCGCTACGAAGCCTCCTTGCAAGTTTGCGCGTGAACAGCTACCATTCGAAAAAAGTATCTATGGAAGGTTATCATTCTATTTTGTTATGTGCAAGGTCTTGAAAATAAGCGAAAATCCTTTGGGTTATAACATTCCTAAATCAGCATTTATATAAATTGAAATTCAGGACACGTTTTTGTCCTGCGTTTTCTCCATAAATTTACTTTATATTTTTGAGATATGAATATCGAGATTTCGAGCTTTTTTAGAAATTCAATGGACCAAAAATACATCATAAAATGTGTAACATGTAACATGCACAGCAAATTTCTTTAGAGTATCAATTTAAACAAAATTTGCACCATGTTTGAAGTATGTAAAAATAATTAATTCTAATCTGTTTAAATGTTAAATGGTAAACTACTCAAACGCTTACTTATCTTGCGGCCGTTACATATATTGTATAAAATTACACAGTCAAATTATAACTAGAAGACCAATATCATATATTATATTTTAATATAGTGTTAATGTGATACGCTTAAAAATAAGGCAAATAAACAAAATGGCTTCACCCGCCATGTATCTTTTTCTGGTAGGATTGTAATGAAGGAATAGGTACTATTGATCCTATATTTAACTTTGTTTAATACTCAGCGGAATTGTGGCTAAATGCATAAATGACTAAACTATTTAAACATGTTAGGTTTACTGTTACATATTTAAACATTAATAATAATATAGTATTCACTACTGTTACGACTTATTCAGAGTGTAAGCTAAGGACAACGCTGTTGGTTATGTAATAAGTAAAACGGTTAGTTTTGAGCTATTTATTGTTATTTACATATGTATTACATATAAAATATTAAAATGTTTCAGTGCTCAGCTGATAGTATATTAAACCTCTAATTATTAGAGTGGTCTTGTTAAATTCATATTTATATCTATGAGTAAACATTTTGATTGAGTTAATTTAGTAATAATTTTTTTTATTTAAATTTACTCAATTAGTAAGTTTTTTTACTGTTCTGGTTTAAAAGAACAGTAATAACATAAATCGACGAATACTTCAGCGTCGGAAAAAAGCGGCACAAGACTAACTTTTCAACATTTGTAATCACAATTACAAATTATTTGTGTCATTACCAATCTATATTTTTAATATATATACATTTTTATTTTTGTTGAATCGTCATTGAGCTACTTACAGCTTTGCTTTAGAAATATTTATACTATAGTAAGCTGCTTTACTGTTATTTTAAATGCATAGTTTCGCATTTAATAAAAGATAGGTAATTTCCTAATATTGTCCCATAAAAGAGTTGTTTATTCTGTAGAGACTATTTGATTCTACCGGATAACGATTATGCTTCTACCGGATATTAAAATTATGAGTATACATAGTTCATAAAATTGTGTTTTATTTTAACACATTAGATTTTCAAATATATATTGCGATGTTAGAATATTTACCTTCTTGAACATTTCTGAGTGAGTACCGAGGGCCTCTTACGGGTCTTTTTTGCAAAAAAAATGGTATTTATTTTTGGGGTAACCCAGAGAAGAATTCCTTTAGACATAATACAATAAAAATAATTGATGTAAGCAATTTAAGCAGTATCAACATCGCTAAACCGTCTAATCGTTTTAACTGCATATGCTGCAAAATTGAGTTTGCCTGATATTTTTTTAATTTTCGCATCCAACATTATGCCTAAGAAGACCACTGATTGTGTAGAAGAAGATATTATACTCATATATCCTTCTATTATTACTTACTCTACTCGTACGAAGGAAACCTTTCTTACTTACAAAGACAAAGAGAATACTATTTATTTTGGTACAACAAATCAATCTTTATGAACGACCGGTCGTTATGTCACGAAGTCAATTATTGATCGTCAACGATCTCCAAAGTTAATTTCGCAGATATATTGTCAAAGTCAAAGTCAAAGTCAAAAGTCAAAAATAACTTTATTTAAATAGACTTATTTACTAAGCTCTTTTAAATCGTCACAACAGCGAATATGTATAAGAAAATAAATAAATATAATTATAAAGGCAATACTCATAATTTTACTGGGTATCAACCGGGCATTTACTAATTGTCCCAGTTATAGTATTTCAATATGTACTTAATTAATTGTTTATTTCAACAGGGTAATTATTGATAAATACCGTAAAAGACTAGAATATTGGAAACAGTGTAGGTTAACGCCATTATTGCAACGAATTATTTTTATAAAAAGGATTATAGAAATCTGAATTCTTTAAGATTGCTATCATTATCAATATTTTGACCCCCGTAGATTCTCGATCAATATGTGACCTTTGGAATACAAGGTTATCATTTTATTTAACTACACCTATATAATACGGGTAATACAAGATATGTTTACAGTCGAGAACATTTGGATTGACATTTGCATTGTATTTCATACGTTCATTAGTCATTTAGATACTAAAAGCACTGTCTTGTGTCAAGTGTAATTTCGTGAAAATTTATAAGTTAGTTCCTCAATATAAATTTGGCCTAATAGTCTAGAAATTATCGGATACTTAACGGTGTGGGGTTTTTAATATACAAATATGTTTCTATTTTGTTTCACTTTACTACTTTTATTGATACAATAAATAGTTTTATTAATGATTTTAAACATAATACTGTTGATTTTAAAGGAGTATTTACCAAGAAAAACTAAGTTGTTGAAAATGTGATTGTTGAAGCGAAAGGGGTTGGAAAAGCAGCAAGTCAAATTAAACCATAGGAGCCACGTGGTCAAGGAACTACTGATTACATAGAATATGAAAAACTCATGCGTTACGTGAAGTCTCAATTGCAAATTCTCCAGCAATGATGCATACTCGACAGGATCTGGTTTCTTAATTTACTTAAACCGGCAGTTAGTGAAAAGAGGAACCAGGGATCTTTATGGGACCAAATATTTGAAAATTTTAATTTTTAATTATCAAGTCAAATTAAGATTTGTCGAAATATGTAAATGAGTCAATACAGCCTTATGGTAAGCAGTAGAAGGAGTCCATTCGCGAAGATAGCTAATGTAGCCACCTTCACGGCCCCTACTAAAATAGTTTTGACGCATCTGTTTTTCTTTCAAAGCACGGCTAGTGACCCCAAATAATCCAATGAGAAGCGACAACAAGACCACTCTTCTGTACCTCTTCCATCACCATCTGATCGCTCTATATCGCCTCTTTATGTCTCTGGATAGAAGATGGGAGGAAGAATAAAAAATTGTAAATAAGAGAAAAAATGGTGGTGGTGATGGCATATTACGTGCTGCATTAGCTATCTTCATATATGGACTCCTCTACTGCTTACCATCAGGGGATTTTAAGTCATTTGTGGAGATTTCTATAAAAAATGTGTCAGTAATAAATAAGTGTTAAAAAAGGTATTTTGATATTTAGATGTATAAGTTATTATGTGCATAATTATTATAATCAGCTCAGTAGATCTCAGGCATTCATATCTCCAATTTTTTACTATTTTAACATATAATTTGTACGTTTGTAAGCTACTGTTTATAATTTGTTAATGTGTGTTAAACAGAAATATATTGGTTCGTGTAACTTATGAGAACTTCATTTTATTCCATTTTGTTGCTCTTAGTCCATTTTCTTCATCTTTCTTATTATTCTCTCAAGAGTCAAGATTCACCAAAGATACTTCTTTTTAACAAATAGAGCAAGTTAAATAACGACATTGTCAACAATTTTTACGAAAGTATTACTTTCTATATAGAAATAGTTTAAATTACCAGAACTTCGTCGTTATGATACCCTCTCAGTGTTGTTCATTTAAATATTAAAAGCTTGTGAAAAAAACATGACTGCCTTTTATTCTATTGATGAGGTGTTACAGAAAAAATCTACGGAAAATATAAAAAAGCTCTATAAAAATATAGAAAACACAAAATTTTCATTTTTTTATAGTCAAAAAGTCACAATAATCGGCACTTTTCATATGTGCCAAATGTCTATTCCTTACATGCGCTAGAGAACGATAAATTAATGTCGAAAAGACCACCAAAGAGTACCACGAGATAAGAGCTCACATAATATGTTAACCTAATTTCAAAATATTTAATTGGTCTGGATTTATTGGAAGTATGGATTTATTGCTACTTGAATTTTTATTTTTAAGATTGGAATGCGAAAACGCATACTCCATAACTCTTCTGATCAAAGAATATAATACTCCTCTACGAGGAGAAGAATGGTAACTCCATAGATATTTTTAGCAACCATACACATACACATATACGTGATACTAGCGCCATTGCGTAATAGCAACAAATTTAAATTACGGGCGGGAATTTTGAAATAGATTTTAAACATTTTGAAAAATTTTTAAGGTTACAAAGAAAACGAGTTAGAAACAAAAACCTACAATATTGGAGTTTCTAAATAATAATTACTTTTATTTATTTATTAAAGAAACTTAAATCTAGCTCCAATATATTGAGGTTATTGTTACAGACTCATTTTCTTCCAAATGTAATTGTACTTTGAAGAAAACAGCAGATTTAAATATTTTATTTATTCAATTTTCGTTAAAAAGATTTTAGTAGTTCTTCTTCCTCCAATTCATGGTTTTTAAGTATATTATACCTTTTAATACAAATGAAAAATTATCAGGTTCATTTCTGCAAATATAATATAATTTGATCTCTCTTTCCGTTAGTTCTTTTAATTTCAATGTATTAATTGCTTTTAAGATGGTAAAAGGTTTCTTCAATTTTTTCGGCACACCAGTTGCAATTACACATGTTGCTGGACTATTTTGAGCAGACACTTGCTAAAATTGATCAAAAGAAATATTAAGTTAATTATAAAAATAAAACAAGATCATAACAATTACGTATATTTTATAACCCCTTAACATTCATTACAACAGATTATCTCTTGGATTTTAATTCAGAAAGAAACTGAAATTGTAAGCAAGACAAAACCACATTTGATTGGCCAATCAAAACAAAGTACACTAACCAAGCACAAAAACCTGACTAAATTAATTCATCTTGCCAATATAAAATATCACTATCTACCTATTTATTATTGTGTATCATGAGAGAAAAGCACTAGTCATCTATCTCATAAAATCATAGAAATTAGAAAGCCAAAATATTACCTTTTCATTTTTTGAAAGATTTTCTCTCAGTATCTATGTTAATTTTATTTGTACACTGCAAACTACTAGTTGATGGTTCAACTGTAATATTATTAATTTGCATTACTGGTTTTCTCTACAGCATATTCTCTCTCATACTTGGTTGTTCTCGTTGGACTTGACTTGATAACCTCTGCAATTAAAGGAGTAAATTAAAATATAACACAATTACATTAATTGAATTTGAAATTTAAAAAATATTTATGTAGACAAAAAAGTGCTATAAACAATAATCATAAATAAACAATACATAATGGTATTGTTTCAAAATGATCCAGCTCCATAAAAAACAAATTTGACAAGCTTTATATTTATAGAATATATGGTTTTATTTGCACTTACTTTTTTATATTATTCTTTCCATGGTTGGGAAACCTATGGAAGGTAACCATTGGATCTTGAGCTTGTATTCTACGACACTTACTGCATTTTCTGAGATCGTTAATAGACATTTTTTCCCAAACTTAATACAATCGCTACTTAACCTTAATAGTCCAAATATAACTTATAGAATATGACAACTAAATGGATACGCGTTTTGACGTGTGAAAACTATTATATTAAGCTACACAATTAAAGTATGCCACTAATCACACTTAAAATAGCCACCTTTATTGATAACAACTTATTACGCATTAAAACTCGATCAACACAAATAACAACAATGGAGGCCATTTGCCCGTGTTGTCAGTATTAAAATTTGTTAAATTTGAAAGCAATTATTTTTTGCTCTGGTATATATTATCAACAACTACAGTGATATAGTTTTATGCATGTGTGCCATAACATACCAAATCTCATTTAGTAAGACGAACGCCGGTGCTTCTGATAGTCTTCCCATAACAACTTATTCAACATTGCTTTCACTAGCGCCATCTAATTTATATTTTATAAAGTTAACTAGCGCCATCTATGTGACAGATAAAGCAGCATTTGAGATACATTCAGTTCTGCTTTTTGCTCTTGAAGTACGACCTAATATAGGGCGGGTTTCAATAGTGTCATGGGAGATGTCAGTAGTAGAATATAATGTTCGAACAAGGATCAGACAGGCGATCATTAAAATAAAGATGAAGTGGTCTTTCAGTAAAATTCTATCTATTTTATTTATATTTGAGATACTTTCCCTCCACGTTCTGTATATTGCTATGAGAACTGAAAGTGTTTATCAAGTATCAGTTCTAAATGTAAAGAGTTAAATTACTGTTGATATTACTTTTTATTTAAATTTTTGTAGCTTGAGTAATCTCAAGCTAATAAAATATTTTAAATACAGTTGTACTATAAGCCTCATACAATAGTTATTAGTATGATCATAAGTATAAGATAGTAAGTAGAGATAAAATATATACAATCTTTCTCTACTTTTCGTTCTCTACTTTTTCTGTGAATGTTCTTTACATGTTACTATTGAGTCTCTGTGGTAAATAAGCCGAAAATATGCTGCGAAGATATCTTCGGCTTATTTAACGCTGCCCAGCTTTTTTGGAAAATGGATTTACCATGTTGGACTATTTGTCCTAGGTAAACGTACTCATCCAGAACTTTCAGTGATGAGTTTCCAATGTGCACAGGAGTAGGTATAACATGGGAATTTTACATACTTTTCGTCTTGTCCATATTAATTTTAAGACCCATTTGTCGGGAAAGTCTACTGAGGTCATCGAGCATTATGCCCAGGTCTTCCAGGGTCTCAGCCATGACCACGATATCATCCGCAAAATAAAGGTGCATCAAATACTCAATGTTAATGTTGATGGCAAGGCCTCTCTGGTCCAAAAGCTAAAACACGATTAAAAAATTATTATGAATTAAAATTAATTTACTATTATTATTATTTAAAAATCAATCAATAACTTTTCCCAGTCCCTTGATGATTCGAGGGACGGTAAAATGCCCCTCAGCGGAGGAGGCCAGATGGCTGAGGGTCAGGACGACAGAGAGAAGAATTGGTGGACAATCCTGGCGATATCGAGCAAGACCGCCTGCAGGAGCCTCGCAATCATGGGTCCATCACCCAGTCCCAATCTCTTCTGATGGTCGCGAAGCGTTATTGTAACGAAGCCGTTGCAATATCGCTTCGCGACCGCCGGCCGTCGTCCTCCACATATCGGTAACCTCATGTGCCAGGTTCAAATACATAAGCTTTATATCTGATTCTGCTTTCATGAGGTTTTCATCGGACGGAATGGTGAAATCCTCTAAGAACACACGTAATTCTACTCGGTCCAACAGTACGATATCAGGCTTGCTAGCTAAAACAGTCATGTCCGTAATGATGGACATATCCCAGTACAACCGAGCACTATTAAAATTATGATTATTAAAAAATAATTTAACAACACCTGCGAGTTCCTCGACGACACGAGGGAGGAGAGGAAACCCCGGCAGAGCAGGCTAGACGGCCGAGGGTTAGGATGACAGTGTAAGGACGACATTATTATTATTTTTTTATGACAAAACAGGCGGTCTTATCTCTAACCCTTCCCGACAAATGTAACATGTAAAAAAATTAGGAAAATAAATTGTTTAAAAAGTAAAAATTTTAAAATTCCTAAATAAGGTGGAATTACTTTTGTATAAATTCCTGATAATTATCCTTCGCTGAATTTTGATTAAACCAGTTAAATTAAATGTCAGAATAAAATATAACTATCTAACTCGAGGTATGTAGAATATATAGGTACGAATATACCAAGTTCTTTCGATTCATTGAAAGTCACCTTTCAGATTGAGAGTAATGATGAACTTTGATCTGTTTATCAATAATCTTTCGATGTTCAGTTAGAAGACAAACAAGATTTTGCGGGTTATTTTTATCCCGTTTCACACTGAAACAGAGGTTATCATTATAGTATATAGGAAAGGTTTTATTGTAATTCTATATACAAATGAAAGTTAAAGGTATATACTTTTTTTGTCGGTGAGGAATCCGTTTACGGACCTATCAGCTGCATGCAATTCACCAGACCACTTCCAGGAAACCTGGCTTAATAGCCAGGTTTCACGCTATTGGAGATTTCCCAGAGTTACTTGGGCAATCGTCTGCGCTGGAGAGGGTTGGCTCGAGGATCCTCCTCCTACTCCCTCTCCTATTCTCTCACAGAAAGAGGCATCCTTCTGTAAGAGAACAGTCTCTCAGTAGGAGAGTTATTTTTATGTATGATATCTAGGTATAACTGATATTCTAAGCTATAAATACAACAACATCTCAGTATGATCGTATTTACAGTCAACTGCCTTAATATTGGCCATTTGTGAGAAATGTAAAAATCAGTATGGCTTAATTTTTTAGATTGTGTCATAAGCATCAATACTATATATCTTGGTATAAGGTAAACGTTGTTAATAAACGCCCGACTTGGAATACAAAGCGTATTTGTAATATAGTATTTCTACCTTAACTTTCTCTCCGTAAGTTCGTCATAGTCATCGGTGAAGGGTTAATTGTCCTGGGATCAAAGGGTCTTCCCTTATTTACAATCCATATTGTACAAAAAAGAAATTGCGCTTAAAAATTTAATTATTATATTCGCTTATTTAACGATAACGATAATCCGTGTAGTACCTACGGGCTCTATACTGCAATACCTGTATCAATATTTTTATTTTTTGTTTCCAAAATAAACGATTGCTTAAAATCCAAAGAAAAGGTCAAATGGCCTGATAAAACGTTGAGTTTAAAGATGACAGCATCGTTATGGAAGATTTGGTAGAGATAAGGTCAGCTAATAAACTGTGTTTATATACAACATATAATTTATCGCTATTATTTATCGCAATAACTATGTCTAGGTATAACGCCAAAATATTGAAATATGCTTTTAGATTATTCTATCATAGATTAGAATGCCAATTTTCATTCATATTTTGTTTTTGTCGTAGCCAGATCTTAAATTTGATCACTTTATGAAATGGTCGGCTGTTAAAACTTAAATCTTTCGCATTAGAAATGTATGTACAGTAAAGTTTATATATAGTATGTATAAACTTGTAATAAAATATCTTTGGCTGTACTATTTGTATTTGGCTGGTTTTCATGACACTAAAAAGGTGCCATTTCAAAAAAAGAATGAAATCGGGAAAATTTTGTTTCCCAATATTTTTCATTTTTTTTTCTTTCTATCAAAATAAGCAAATCGAATGAAGAAATTAAATACATTTGAAAATGTTATTACCAAAAAAGGAAAAAAAATGCAACGCTAGCCACGAAAAAAATTGTGATGTTTATGGACCTAATGCAGTGTTAGTAAGAATAGCACAAAGTTGGTCTAAGCGTTTTCAATCTGGGAATTTTGATATCATAGATGCACCTCGCTCTTGTCACTCTGTTTTAAAAAGTGGAATAAAATCAGTATGTGGGCAGTTACGATATAGCCAAAGAACTGGGAATTGACTACAAAACAGTTTTGATCCATTGGAAAAAAGCTGGGTACACAAAAAAGCTCGATATTTAGGTGCCACATGAGCTCACTGAATGTAACCTAATGAACCATGTATCATTTGCGATTTATTATTGAGAAGTAGTGAAACTGAACCGTTTTTTAAGAGATAGATAAGTGGATCTTGTGTGACAAAAACGTAAGAAACAGGTCGTGTTCAAAGGACGGTCAGGATTCATAGACTGTGGCATAACTTGCGTTAACTCGCAATAAGGTAATGCTGTGTCTATGGTGGGATTGGAAGGGTATTGTTCATTATGAGCTTTTACCGCCGGGCAGAACCATCGATTCGGATCTCTACTGCCAACAATTGATGAGATATAAAGCAAAAACTTGAGAGAATCAATCCCAAGGCTGAATTAAGTGTATTATAAATTAATAGGCTTTATTTAGGTTACTTAACAAATATCAAACATCTTTTTTGTTTTAGAAATGAAAGTCAAGAAACCTTACTACATATTTAATTAAGCAATCAAATGTATTACTTCTCTATACTTTAGATTTAACTGAACAAAGTTATATCTCTGTGTAATAAATTGTAAACCTGCATGATTGGTTATCTTGTATTTTTTTAAATTTACTTTATGCGAAAGATAAGAGTTTGTGTATAAATACCTGAGGATATAGCAAGAAAGGCACAGTTGTCTTCAAGCTCCATAGAGATGAGGACTGTCCTGATTTTGGCAACGGTGGTGACCCTGGCTTTAGCTGGGGCCATTCCCTCCCACCACGAGTATGTGAACGTGAAGACTACAAATGGTATGATTTTGTTCTAAATTATAATATAACATAAAGATTTCAATTTACTTTGAATAGAATCGAATTTATTTACTTTTTTATATTATCAGAATTTAGTATCATCTTTAAACTTCATCATAGGGGAAGTTAACTAATCATTAAAATTTTCAGTTGACGCCATAACTGTTCAACGTCAATATAAGGTCTTAGAGCTATTTGAAGCCATCCACCAAGTAAGCATCCATGCTGACTACTACAAAGTTGGTAAAGATTATGACATCAAGGCTCACGTTGGTGATTATACGGTAAGAATGATTTAAAAACATAATATTATGTATTATTCTAAGTATTATTCTAATCAAGTAGCGTTTGTTAATGATTCTCCGCATTTTCAGAAAAAAGAAGTAGTAGATCAATTCTTTAACTACTATGAGAAGGACTTCGTGCCCAAGTTCAGCGTATTTAGCATTTTCAACGAGAAAATGAGAGAACAAGCTAAGGCTTTATACGACTTGTTCTACTATGCCAAAGACTTTGACACTTTTTACAAGACTGCCGCTTGGGCCCGTATTTACATCAACGGAGGCATGTTCGCTTACACATTCTACGTTGCCACCCTCCACCGCGAGGACTCCGAAAACTTAGTCATTCCTCCTTTCTATGAAATAGCACCTGAATATTATGCCAATGCAGAAATCTTCAACAAAATGTATTACGGCAAAATGCGCGGAGAACCATTTGAAGAATACCCTGAATTAGGTATTTTTAAGGAGGCTGACAAATACTTCTACTATGCCAACTATTCTACCTATTACACATATGGCAATGAATACAAACTAGCATACCTCACAGAAGATATTGGCTGGAACTCCTTCTACTCTTACTTCCACGCTCAAATGCCTTTCTGGGAAGAGAGTGAATATTTAGGACACGGTCTTTTAAAGGAACGTCGTGGTGAAATTTATTACAATTTCTACCAACAACTGCTTGCTCGCTACTATCTTGAGAGATTATCAAACAGACTTGGTGAAATTCCTAGATTTTCATGGTACCAGCCTTTCAAATACGGATACCGTCCTTTCATGGCCTCGAAAACTTATCCTTTCGTACAAAGGAGTGATAACTATGTGATGCAGAATGATTACAATCTTGATGATTTGCGTTTTGTCCGCAATTATGAAGACATTTTCCTGTCTTATCTCGAGGAAGGTCAATTTAAATCTGTAAGTATTGGCTATTATGAAGACGTCTAGCTTTTGCAATGTAAATAGATATCTGTATTAAAAAAAATATATATTTTACAGTACCATAAGCAAGTGGACTTCTACAACTCAAAATCTATCAACTTTGTGGGTAACTTCTGGCAAGCGAACCCTGACTTGTACGAGAAACTGCCTAAGCCTCATCACCACAAATCTTACGAAATCGCAGCTCGTCGCATTCTAAGCGGATCTCCCCTGAAATACAAAAACCATGAGTAAGTTAACCTATACTTCTAAGATTAAAATTCATTTACGTCAATTTTAATATTTTATTGATTTTCATTCAAGCATAAAGTATTTTTGATAAAGATACCGGTTATAAGCTTGCTGTTTTATTGTTTTAAACATATGTACTTGTATCCAATTCCAGTCAATTTAGAATGATTCCCTTCAATAAATAACTACTAAAAATATTCATAAAAATTATAGATAGGATTAAAATCTAGCTCTAAGGATTTGCTTATTTCACAACGGAACAATAACATATATATACAAAATAAAACATTTGATATTTGTTCCAGCAGCAAAGTAATCCCAAGCGCTTTGGATTTCTACCAGACGTCTCTTCGTGACCCCGCCTTCTACCAAATCTACAACAAGATTGTTGGCTTTATGCTTAAGTATAAGCAGTACCTGCAGCCGTACACTCCGGAAAGTCTCCACTACGTTGGCGTTAAAATCAGCAACGTAGAAGTTCCAAAACTCGAAACATACTTCGACTTCCATTCATTCAATGCTACTAATGGTCTATACTGGTCAAATGAAGAATTAATGAATACCAAGGAGTACATGATCGCTCAGCCTCGTCTGAATAAAAAGAAGTTCACGGTTAAGGTTACTGTCAAATCAGACGTTGAAGAGCAGGCTACGTTTAAGGTATTCTTAGGTCCCAAATATGACAGCTTTGGCAACAACATCAAGTTTGAAGACAACTGGATGAACTTTGTGCAACTGGATTGGTTTACGCAAAAACTTAGCAAGGGTGAGAACGTTTACGAACGCAGCTCAGACGAGTTCTATTTCTACAAGGAAGATGCTCCAACAACTTCTGAAATCTACAAGTTTTTGGGTGAGAATAAATTGCCTGTTGATTTGGTATACAACTTCCACAAAATGCCAAAGAGGTTGATGCTGCCAAGAGGTACCAACAATGGTCTCCCTCTCCAGATTTTCGTAGTAGTTTACAAGACTATTGAGTTACCAAAAGAATACGAATCATTCAAGAGCTATTTCATAGATGAAAAGCCTTTCGGATATCCGTTTGACCGCCCAGTAGCTGAATACTTCTTACAGCCTAATATGTTCGTGAAGGATGTTGTCGTGTACCACAAAGGAAATGAGTTCCCGATCTCTTACGAAGAAGTGGAGCACATCAATGAAGTACCAAAGCACTAAAATATAGACTAAGTTTCCTTAGAGCATTACAGAAACCTGAATGAATATATATTAATTATACGGTATTTAAATACATTTTTTTGTTTTATTTAAGATCCAGTAAAAACTATCTATGAGTAATTGTCTATGTGGTCTGTATTATAAATTTTTATATGTAATATTTCCTCACATATACAATTTAAATGTGTAGACTTGACTAAAAGTTGGCGTATAATATTAACTTAAAGATTGAATGTCTTATTAGAAATATTTCTATTCAAATATGTTACTGTAAATTCTATTTTCTTCAAATGAAAAAGACAAGACAAAAGTGTCTTACGACTGTCATAATATCTCCAAATAGTAAAATTATTCACAGATATTATTAATCACATACTTAACTGTTTCCAAAACAATCTCGTTTATTTGCATAATGTACATGAAAACAAAAAAGTGACATGAAAATATTCATGCCACTTTTTTGTAGCAATTTATAGTGACACAACGATCAGAAAATATTCAAGTTCTTTTATAATTAATACGTGAATAGTTTTTAACATAATTCCCTAATCACATACTTAACTTTAATAATTCCTACAATGAAGTGACTACACTGCTGAGGTCACTAAACCAGACAATACACAACACTACATGATATCCACTTGGTTACGGTCTGTGGTTATCATAATTACCGATGCATAAAACATCAAGGAACAAAATAATGAAAAAGAATAATAAGGTTACTGATAAGTGGAGGGTGACATCCACTGAGATCATACCGTTCCGGCTTTACTGCATATTGTGACGACTCAAGCCAGGACGCCGGAAGACGACAAGTACCGACGGAGACCCTATTACCACCCACCACCACTACCATCACAAACAAGGGCAGTACTCTTAATAATTGGCTGCGTTTTTGGAAACTTGTTGGAGGGCAAACTGCAACCGGCGGTAGACCATTTTCGGCCCTGATATATATAATTCAACTTCATTAATAAATTTGTCTACTGGGGTTGTTTCTTTTAATTATCACACACAAAACCCTATCGTAGCACTGGTCGTAGTCTCAACCAATGGTCTCGTCCCAACTTCTATTCGCGACCATCTGAAAATATTGGGACTGGGTGATGAACCAATGATTACAATGCAGTCTTGCTCGATAATAAAAGTGTCCGCCGGATTACTCTCTCTGTCGTCCTGACCCTCGGCCGTCTGGCCTCCTCTGTCAAAGGAGACACTCCCGTCCCTCGAGCCGTCGAGGGATTGGGAAGAGTTAAAATTGATTTTTAAATAATAATATAAATAATAATGTTTCTCAACATCTATAATAAAATAAATAAATAAATAAACATTAGAAATATACTTAATAAACATACAAACTTTTGCTCTTACCGGTATACGAACCCTTTACTTCTAGTTAAGAAGACGGGGTTACAGACCAGACAGCAAAGACAGCTTTCAACCAACGTGGCGTAGTATATAAATCTTATTAAATGAGGAAAATATAAATATTTATTATTGTAAGGTCCCTCTTGATGAACCGATCATGAATTTTATAAATAGTATAAATGCTTGAAGTTCGTTTATATCGCACATAATACATTCTTGTCCACTGCCGGATAAAGGTCTCCCCTAAGGTACACCACTGCTTTTCATTTCCGGCTACTCTCATCCAGTCTACTCCAGCCAGCTTACAACCTGGGACGCCATGCGATAAAATCGTCATACCATTTTATCGCATGGCGTCCCAGACCTACAATAAATGTTCAACGAGCACGTTAGTCCAAAACTGATTGCAGTAAATGGGGTACATTTTAAAGATGTGCTACCTACGGCAAGCGCTTCAAATTTGCAGAAGCACTACGAGAGGGAAACCAGCAGAAGAATCTTAGGCTTGGCAGTTTTCATAAGTCACCACCTATCACCTAACACACAACGTCTCAAGTCCAAAATTTATTAAGTAATTCTAAATATAAACTTAAATCTGAATTTATATTTCACAACCACTTACAACGCTCCTTGAATGTTAATGATGAAAAATGATGATGTTGAAAGTTCTTCAGTTGTATAAAAACACTGAAAAAAAAAGTATTTAGAAAATTTATTGCTGTCGCGCTGTATTATAACAAACGAATTATCGAGCGCGATAGAGATAATTGCAACCCAGACCAAAAATACCTACAAAAAGTATATGAAATCAACGTTCGTCTTGCTTTGGCTTGCTTTTTTTAATGTAATTTCAGCGTAATAAATTTAATTTCAAAATCTGGCAATTTTTTAAAGCGTTTTAAGGTATATATCTCAATTAATATTGATTTGTTAGGTGGCTGGGTAAGTCTAGGTTTAACGTGTCTTTTGCGTCTCCATCACTCGCCGCCAGAGTTAGAAACTGGCGAGTGATGGATGAATTGAAGACCCTATATGTATATGCGATACGAGGTATCCACGACATCCATAGAGGCCCCTATCCATCTTGACCCCTTATTCAACGCCATCTAACTTCCCACGATGGGCTCTGGTATGGCGATGGTATGTGCCTGTACCGACGGATCTGACACCATCGCTGGCGGCGCTGTTTATGGATGACATAAAGGATGCAGCGCTGCCAAGGTCTCGGTGTTGTTCCCAAGGCCCCTAGGCCCCTTTGAGGAGCGGTTCCGGGCGCTGTTAAACATCTGCATTGCATCAAGCTGGTTTCCCAGGAGATAGGAGGCAGATTAACCCTGTGTCATGGCAATATACGGAGTTGTGTGGACAATGGTTTGTAGTGCGAGAGTATAAGAGGCCTACGCCCTAAGCGCGGCTGGGTGCGTGATTACCCAAGTTACTCGAAGCAATCTCCATTGGCACGAAGTCCGGCCGTAAGGACCGGGACCAGGGACGACCTGGTGAATTGTTTCGACAGAACTCAGGTCACCCCCACGTAGGGCTCATTTTCGACAAAAAAAAAACACTTCAAGGCCAATGTTAGAAAACAAATGTTTAATATTGTTTAATTTTTTTTCTGAAATTAAATTATTAGGAATAATAGTTTTAAATTACTGTTGAATATACACGGTAACGTAATTATAAATTGGATGGGAGTATTGGATTCACAATAACAACAACGAACTTGTTTTTAATGCATCTGTTATCTTACTCAAATTATATGTAACCACCTAAATGAAGTTTTTGTGATATATTTTGATTCTATTATCGTATATTAATGATCCCGAAATATTTTTTGCGGGTCTTTTCTGACTTTTTACTCCGATAAAGGCTTTATGAATTCGGATAAATAGTTGCGAGAGTATTGATTCAGCACAGTTGTCTTCTGATTAGGACACGATGAGAACTGTCCTGGTATTTGCGGCCATTGTGGCCCTGGCGACGGCGTCATGGGTTCCTCAGTTCACAAGTCCATCGTCAGTGAAAACTCGTTCAGGTAAGTCCTTCTTGAAAATTAAACTAGTTCAGATAAAAAAAAATATTATTTAAAAAGTTCTCGAAAATCAAACAATAGCATATCCCGGGGAACGAGAAATTACACATGTTGTTAATATATAGAGTTGTAGGACTTGGTATTTTGCAGTTGTCAATCTTTTGGCAGCCAGAATATAAAAGCTCTTGTAATTTTTCTCTTATTAATAATTTATTCTCTTATAAGACTTTGTTCGCATGGATGTCGGAAAATATAATTATGTCATAAATCATCATCATCATCATCATCATTTTATCAGCCAAGAGACGTCCACTGCTGACCATAGGCCTCCCAAAGGATCTCCAAACAAATATGCTGTAAAGCTTCCCAAACGCTGCCCAGCCTAGTTGGGTTTATCGATTAACCTCTTTTTGGAAATAGGACTTACCAAGTTGGACTTTTTGTCCTAGTCAAATGTACTCGTCGACAACTTCCAGTAATGAGCTTCCTATCTGCACGGGAGTAGGTGCGATATGGGAATTTGACATAATTTTCGTCTTGTCCATGTTCATTTTAAGACACACTTGTTGGGAAACTCTACTGAGATCGTCGAGCATTGGGCCCAGGTTTTCCTTCAACAACAATCCGGATTGAATTCAACACCTGAATCTACATATAAACTTCTTGTTGCTCATTGAAAGTAATGTCAGCTTCAGATTATTAATATTAAGAATTTATTACTATATTTGTTCATGAGATATATTATTTCAGTTAAAAACCTAATATATACAGCGTAAAAAATTAATGGTGACTGTTACCGATGAAAGATATAAGACTTGGTACTAGATGGACGAATGGATAACGTGGCCAAAAAATACTTCTTTTCGATTCCTTAAATATTTTTTTTTAGTTGAACCCGTGACGGTTGAGCGGCAGTACAAGATCTTGGAATTCTTCGAAGCCTTACAACAAGTGAACAGTTATGCTCGGTATTACAAAGTCGGCAAAGACTATGACATCAAGTCTCATTCTGAATTGTATACGGTATTTGTTAATTCTTATATTCTTTTTATAATTATAAATAATTATTTGGTATCGATTAAGTATACATTGCCTATTTAAACAAAATGTCAATCAAAAAATTTTATTTCAGAAAAAAGGAGTCTTCGAAAAGTTCTTCGAGTTATACGAAAAAGGATTCTTGCCCCCCCACTATACATTCAGTATCTTCGATGAAAAGTCCAGGTTGCAAGCCGTAGCTCTGTTCGATCTTTTTTACTACGCCAAGGACTTTGAGACTTTCTATAAAACGGCTGCATGGGCTCGCGTTCACTTGAACGAGGGAATGTTCGCCTATACGTTCTATATTGCTACTGTCCAACGTGTGGACACCAAAGATTTAGTTCTTCCTGATTTCTACGAAATCTGGCCTGAATATTATGTTAATCACAACGTTTTACAATCAATGTTCTTTGGTAAAATGCGTGAACTATCATTCAAACAATACCCTGAGCACGGTATTTATGAACATGAAGGCAATTATTACTATTATGCTAACTATTCGGACTACCACAACTATGGCAAAGAAGAATCTAAGATCTCATACCTGACCGAAGACATTGGCTGGAACTCTTGGTACACTTTCTTCCATGCATTTATGCCGTTCTGGGAGAAGGGAGATTCCATAGCCAATGGTCTCATAAAAGAGCGACGAGGTGAAATGTACTACTTCTGCTACCAACATCTACTAGCTCGTTATTACATGGAGAGGCTTTCCAATGGCCTTGGTGAAATTCCTAAATTCTCTTGGTATCAACCATTCTATCAAGGCTTCCGTCCATTCTTGTCCACAAAACAATATACTTTTGCTCAACGACCTAACAATTATATACTCCAAACTGAAAAGAACCTTGATGACCTACGATTTGTGCGTAACTATGAAGATATGTTCTTAACATATCTTGAACAAGGACAATTCCATGCGGTCAGTATTGTCAATTATTTTAATGATATATTTTGAAGCAGTTTTAGTAATACTAATTATCTATTTTTACTATTATATACTATTACTTTATAGTTCAATCAAGATGTTGACTTTTACAACGCCTCATCCATCAACTTTGTTGGAAACTTCTGGCAAGCCAACCCTGATCTGTACGAGAAATATGGAAAGACACATTTCCATCGCTCATACGAAATGGCAGCGCGTCGCATCTTGGGTGGATCACCTTCCACCTTTGTACACAAAGAGTAAGTTTACAAGAACCATCTTGTAAATAAGTACTCATAAAGAAATTATCATTGTGAAATTATTCAGAGTAATTAGATATACTTCACTATAAAGATAATAATCTTTATAATCCTCATCTCTCTCTCTCTCTCTCGAGACTAAGTTAATAATAAGATATTATATTAAAAAAATAAAACAAGTGATTTTATGAAGGTCAAGTCAATTTATAATTTCCAAATATATTTTCAGCTACGACTTTGTTCCCACGGCATTGGACTTCCATCAGACAACACTGCGAGATCCTGCTTTCTACCAGATCTACAGCAAGATCATATACTTCATAATACAGTACAAGAAATATTACACAACGCCTTATAGTTACGAAAAACTTCACTTTGTCGGAGTTAAGGTTAGGGATGTAGAGGTATCTAAACTGCAAACCTACTTTGAATTCCATTCCTTCAACGCCACTAACGCTGTTTTCCAAACCAACAAGGAACTCACCTCTGAGTCGAAATCGTTTGTAGTTGTTCAGCCACGACTGAACCATGATCCGTTCAATGTCAAAATTTTGCTCAAATCAGACTACGAAGGTCTTGCTACTTTCAAAATCTTCTTAGGTCCCAAGTACGACAGTTATGGTAAACTAATAACTATTAAAGACAATTGGATGAACTTCATAGAATTGGATTGGTTCAACCAACATATCACGAAGGGTGACGTAACTGTTGAAAGGAGTTCTAACCAGTTCTACCATTTCAAAGAGGATTCTTACCACATTTCTGGTCTATATGAGCTCTTGCGCGAGGGCAAGTTACCAGTTGACATGATGGATAATTACGATAACGTGCCCAGGAGGTTGATGTTGCCTAGAGGTACAGTGGGTGGATTCCCATTGCAATTCTATATTGTTGTCTACCCTGGAACTGAATTACCTAAAGATTTAGAAGAACTTCGCGCTAAGTTTGTAGAGGATTTGCCTCTAGGTTATCCTTTGGACCGACCAGTTTCTTACAACTTCTTCCAGCCTAACATGTACATGAAGGATGTAGTTGTTTACCACAAGGGCAGCGAATACCCAACCACCTTCAACGTAGAGAACTATCACTACGTGTTCAAGCACTGAAAAGACATATTTAATTACTAGGGAATATTAACTAACATTATTTGTAAATGAACAATTAAAAAACACTTTAAAATTTATATTAATTTTATTAATTTGACCCAACTTTACTCAGTATTTAGTTATAACTAGTATTCTGAAATTAATACTCGTTATTGAGTATATTTATCTACAGAGTGTACAGTCTATATGATATCGTACATCTTATGTTAAGTGCAAGGATAGACATTTAATACAAAAATGACGAAAAATAGCCCATCTTTTCTGTAGAATCTTTCAAATGAAACACTGTTATGTTATAAAATTTATAGTTTGGTGCCATTTCACTATACATATCTGCTTGCTTATGAAATGGAAATCCTAATGGTTTGCTATCAATCTCATAAGATACTTTACTGTACATACTAGGATTAGAAGAAATATCACTTTGACCTTCATCTTCAAGTATCATTAGAAATACTGTTAAATTGAGACCCCTCTCTAACCCTTTTGGGAGTATTAAGTTCTGAGGAAATAGAAATATATCATAATTTTCTTCAATACCATCATCATAAAATTTAGTTTTATTTAAATTTTGAATGGATAAATATTTGGAAGATTTATCTGGATTCCAAGTGATAACATTAGATCCTCTATTCAATTTATGACGATAACAATCTAATTGGAAAAATTTAAAGTGGCTAGCCCAACAATTATTAATCCAGCATTGGGGCCCCAAAAATAGTCTAACGATAACATCTTTAGGCTCCATAGATTGTACTGTGAAATTCATAATGAAAGGTAAATGATTAAGTCTTCGTTGTCTTGCAAAAATATTTGGCGTTGACCTAGAAACGTGTCGAGCTGTATCTCCTTCCAAAGATTTGTACAGATTAATTAAATAATAGTCAAAAGTAGTTGACAGTGGAGAAAATTCAGCACTTGTGATTACGAATTCATCAGATTCATAGTTAGAAATATTGAACGGCTCCGTACTATTGACATAATCTGAAAAATAGGCAAGAACTCTCTGTATCATGAACCAATATACAGGTTCTCTTAGTGTAGTTTGTGGATGGTGCAATATAGATGGAGAAGGGTTGTATCTGCAAATAAAAATTTAATGTGTTTTTAAATCAAAATAGGTAAAACCTACTTTCTGTAAATATTTATACTCACTTGTCTATTGGATAACCATTATTTCCATATCCAAATATAGAACGTATGACTTTTGATCCTTTTATACTATCTAGATTAGCACGGACCAACTTTGTCATCAAATCAATGTAGTTGTCCTCCGACATCCGTATGAAAGTACCGTTTTCCTTTGAATACAATAATTGAAAAATTGCATTATCAAGATGAGCGATTCCCACTATAAAACTAGGTTCAAAATGTTTATATTTAATTTAGTTACAGTTAATTCACACAAAGACAAATTCTAAAAATTGTTTTGATTGCGCATATCAATAAAAGTTGAAAACTTATCAGTTAATTAAGATAAAAGTTTTTAATATTTAGTATGTAAAACAATACGTGCGTATCATGGTAGATTTAAATACTCACCATTATTACTAAACCTCGTTGAATGCATTCTTTTATCGCTATATCTATCGTTTGCAAATAAGCAAGACCATCACGTATTTTATCACCAAGAACTGAAGATCTTGTTGGAAAAGGCATACCATTTTCGTAATACAAATATGGATGATAATCTGTTTCACATGTATCTGTTAGTGGTTCTCTTGATACTAAGTGTTCCTTCTCCAAGAGGTACCTAGCGTACAGCTGTTGATGTATAAAGTAAAAGTGTTCAGCGTGTCTGAGATTTAACTCACTCAATTCAGAATTGTTCATCCAAAATGGGTGTAACAGATGCATTCCGTAATAATAACTGTTTAACGCTACGTCTTCAACTAAATATTTTATCTCCTTATCACATCCTTCTAATGGTATATTCCAACCAGAATAATTTGTATTTATTACTATTGTTGTCTCGTCGATATAAAAAATTTGGTACTGATTCATTACATCTTCACTGATCTGTCCTAAATTATTTGTCACGTAAAATGCTTTCATAATGGTTTCTCCATTTACAAAGTAGTTAGGTTTAGCAACAAAGGGTGGTAGGAACTTCTCTTCTGATTTATGTACACCATACAATGAAGTAAGACGCCTGGCATAATCAAACATGTCACTGTTAATATTTTCTTTGCCCCATTTTTTTAATCGGTCATAATTTATATTATCATTGTAACGTGTATCCAGAAGAAGTTTATATAGTGCAATAGTAGCATGTCTCATATTGTCATCATAAATGTTGAAAATAAGGCCTTTGGAAGTGACGCCTCTATCTACGTAGTCATTAAAGTTTCTGTACAGCTCATTATCCTGTTCATTGAGATAATAATACAAATTTAAGAAAAAAACGTGATTGTTATTGAACGGATGATAAAAGAAAATATTATGTACATTTACCTTGTGGAATAAACTAGATAATTGAAAGTTTCTCTTGTCTCCTATTATTTGGGGAGAATACCCGGAGGGTACAATTTTCTTTAACAAATTGTCATCGCTTTGAGAAAGTTCTGTAATAACACAAAAATACGTAATGTTTTATTTTTACAAATGATAAACTCATTAATGATAGATACTTTGCTTATTTGAACGTATACTGAGTATTAGAATATTTCTAGTTAATATCCAATTCTTCGACTCACCTCCTTCGTGAACAAAAGCTCTGAATTCATCAACCGGGGATGAAAACGCACTTCCGAAGAACAACAAAAATATCCACATTTTGTAAAACATTGACCACGTTGCGGTTAAATGATCCCACTAACACACTTGTCGTATATGAAGATAAACGTAATACTATTTCTTCTTAACCAATTGAAACTCCCGTCGCTAAACTGGAGTATTTCTGTATGATCGCATACATCATGTTTTGGAAGTTTAGTTTTCATAATAATGTAAATAGTTTATTACAGATCATTATTCATATTACATTTATGGTTTTGTATCATAAATTTGATTTGAATTAGACTAGACGTTAATCCCTATATGTGTATTGTACACAAGATGATTAAGCATGGATGATAATGGACGGTATTTTCTATTCTTTTCCTTAATCTCACTTGATAAGATCGAAGATGGAAGTAGCTCCCCGTTTCCTAGTTAAAATTAAATTAAAGTTATAATAATTTGAGTTAAGATTTTTTAGTAAGCAGTGCTCAAAATACTAAAAGTTTTACTATAAAGTTACAAAACTTAAATAAATAAATAAAAATAAATTGAATTTCGGTATTACCTAACCCAATTTATTGTAATATATATATTTCCACTTTACGGCTGTAAGATACTGCAACCAATAAAAATAAACTGATAGGTTACGATATAGGTAATAATCACCTTTTCTATGTGTTTTCTTACATAAGTAAAGTCTTTTCTATTTTCTCATCACGATCAGCCACATCTACCGGACTCAACCGACCAAAATTTTACTCAATCAAAATTATATAGTATAATTTTATTTCGATGAAAAATTTTATTTCGATGAAATAAAATCTTAATGAGAACAATACAATGGCAATAATTAAGATGATAGGTATTTAATGTAGACATGTCCTCGGGCGAGATGGGAAATCTCGTAATCTTTTACGACAAATTCTACAACCACTGAACTACTTTATATTCCAACAGCCCAGCAAGTGCTTTCGGCTGGAGTCGAGCCTAAAGCACTTGCTGGGTCGAGGGTTTATTGTTCGGAATGACTTTCAAACAATTATTTAAATAATGAAATTTTGTTTAAACAAGTACCATTTCACCGAAAAGTCATAATTAGAATAGATAATACAGAAAGAATCACAGATAACTAGTTCTTAATTTATTTTACTTAAAAACTCTAGTACTTTTGAATATAGTTGTACCATAATCTCAGGAAGCAAAATGCAATTGGACAATTTTCCAATTGCGAGTCCTGGAACA
The DNA here is from genome assembly GCA_943193645.1 of Acentria ephemerella. NCBI lineage: Eukaryota > Metazoa > Arthropoda > Insecta > Lepidoptera > Crambidae > Acentria > Acentria ephemerella. The sequence goes on from OW971891.1 coordinate 6,077,348, forward strand.
TGACTAATTTTGGTCAAGACATGAGATGTACTATGAATAACGTAAACAAGAACGTTAACGTTCAAACGAGATTTTATAACTATGGTCCTATTAATGCGTGTAATGAAAGATATTGCAGTTTCCGTTACAATAGACTAAATTCAAACCGTGAATAATGAGTAAGAAGTTTTTTTACTTTGGTATTTCTAATCTATTTGGTATGTCAAAGGCAATAAAACTACCGACTTTCTGGTATGTAATAGATTATATTTCATAAAATAATTTGCAAATAATATAATGTAACGCGTTATAAATATTAGCAAATAATTGTGTATGATAAATTCGTTTTGTGTAAATTATTCCGGTAATAATTTATGGAAACGAATTCGAAAATCCTGACGCTTATGTAGTAGACTAAAAAACAATACAAGAATATTTCAACTAAATATAAACTATCCTATCTATAAGATAGATGAGAAATCCTCAATAATTTATTTAAATATCACTTTAACAACCATGCTAATACCGCATTAATTTGTTTGTACTAATACTGAAGTCTCACAACTTCTGTCATGTATTACAATATAAATACTAAATATAATACTACAGATTGAATGGTAAGCTTAGTCTCCAGTCATCATCTCCATAAATTCTGAAAAAAAAGAGAATTTTGTAAGAAAAAGAGACTAACAATAATCCATATAAAACAAAATGTACAATATTCTACATTGTTTTAAAGTTGGTACAATTCACCTAATAGAGATTTGAAATAACCTAACCACGCATTTAATGATTTTTCAAAACCATGTATTCTCCAATATTCATCAACATTAGCTGATTGTGTTCATCAACATTAGCTGATTTCTTAGCTTTGTGTAAATATATTTTTATATATTCTGAGTGTACATTACCCCTGTCTACTTAACCCAGGACCTCTGTCCTGGGTCGAATTCCATTACGGGTATATAATTGTATGATGAGTACAAATATTTGTCTACGAGTCATGGAAGTTTGTAAGTTCGTCTGAATAGACCTTTAGTGTATTCAAGGAGTAGTAGTTAGATGGGTTTATTTAATATAAAGCAAGTAATTGAACGGCTGAAATAAATCTCCTGGTTCAAGGCAAAGATAGGATGAACATTTTCCATTGTTAACAGCCTTTGTATATCCTAGGTGCTGGGGACATCCCTTCTTCACGAGAGAAATATGATGAGTTTTGGTTGGTCGATGAAAGCGAATGTCTTAACAACCGGATTCAATATTTGGTAAAAATGTAATAAAGTTTTATCGGACTTATGTTAAATTACCATCGAAGTCGACGGTTCCGGACCCATCAGTGTCGATCTCAGCGATGATGCCGTCCAAATCGGCGTTGCTAAGCTTATCATCAAGGGCAGCCAGAATCTCCTTAAGTGTAGATGTGGTAATGTAACCGTTGCCTTCACGGTCGTATAATCTGAAAAATTTCAATTTAAAATCATCATTTGTTTGTTTACGGGTTTTTTCAAGAATCAGGTGCAGGTGTGCATATCGTTCTAGTTATGACTCTGCAGGTTTTTTGTTAAATAACAACTAAATGATTTCAATATTGAATTTAAACAAAATGTTACACATTCTTTTCTAGTTTTATATAATTAATTTTTTACGTAAATCAAATACATCAAAACTTATTTATTTAAACAAGTTTTATTTATATACTGTTTTCAATTATCATATATTTTTCGTACTTTGGTAGTTGGATACTAACCTGAAAGCTTCTTTCAGTTCCTGTTGCATAGCTTCAGCATCCTCTTCCTCTAAGAAGTGGGAGGCAATATTGCAGAATCCATCGAAGTTAATTTTGCCTGCTCCTAAAGTTAAATCACACTATTATACAAAACAATATCTAATCCGTGATATTTATCCGTGAATTGATACTGCTTTGTGTAAAATTTTTAAAATTTAATTAAGAATTACATTAGTATTTTTGTCGTAAGTTATAAAATTTAGAGAATTCCTCATTATTTAACAAAATAGCTCAATGCTGTATGGAAATGTGAAAATGTTTGTTTGTTCTAAGTCTGGCAGACGATATTCTCAAAATGAAGCCGTTGGAAATAGAAATGTGTCATATATCAAAACACAAAAAGACATCCGACGATAAAACTGAAAATATGCCGAGGCTAAATCAAAAAGTATGACTGTTTAAACCTTGGCATTCCCTTACGAAGATCATTTACACAGTTCATTTGTAAACTAAATCAAGGCAATAGGGACGTTCAAAGAGAACTTAAGGGGCAACGAGTTCGGAAATAGCTTCATTAGTTAGTGTGTCGCGTAAAAATATCACGACGATGTCTCTTATGGCACGTGTTTAACCTTTCTGTAATCTTAGTATTTTGTAAACATAATATCATATATCGGTTTGTATATCGTACATTGACTGTTTCAAAACAACTCTATTATAAAAAGTGTCACTGAAAGTGTCTATAAAATACGCACTTTCAATAGCTTTCTAATGACACCACCTCCTTGACAATGATAAATGATTGCTTCGCTTCTGTTCTGAACTCTCTTAAATAAACATTCCTCAATACATTTTGTATTTTACTATTCATATAAATTACTTTGTTGGCAAATGCTATGACTTTTTAACGTGTATTTTAAAATTATGTGCTATTAAATTATTTTATATAGGGAAATTAGGAAATATTCTTAAATCCGGGCTAAATTGTGGTGAAAGCAATTAGGTGCCTATTGTATATTTTTTACGAATGTTTTGATATTTATGTTAATAGCATAATAAGATTTAGGGCTGAGTTTTCAGTAGTTGAATATTATTTATCTACCCAATTTAAACATTTCAAATAAATTTTATAAAAAATTGTATGAAATTTATTTTCTTTAAAATAGGAATGTCTGTTTTGAAGTTAGGAACTTTTATTTAGAAATATAATACCACTGCTCTAATTAGAATCAAGCTTAGACTAATTATCATAAGAAATAAATGCTTAATTATGAGCATAGAGCTCAATATAAATTATTACTTACTCTCTGGGTCATTTTCGTCAATAAGCGCCTGGAGTTCAGAGTCATCAAAGAGCTGACCCATCGTGTTCAAAATGGTGGAGATCTTCAGAACATCAATGTATCCAGACTTAGTGGTATCAAACATCTGGAAGGCTTTGCGAAGCATCGCCATCTTTTGTTCGTCATCAGAATCCTGTGTCCAAGCAGAAATACTAATTAAGCATTGACGCTTTTTTTAACTTTTCAAATTCTTTGTTCAGAAATTTAATTAATTATACAGTAGTTTGCAATTCGATCTTTTTTTTAAATTTCTATAAGGTACTTATAAAGTACTTGATTAATAAATATTGTTTTAAACTCCTAAATGAAAATAATTCGATAGTTTCGGTGTTCAATCAACCAAGATGTTAAAAGGATTTAATAAAGAGGGAGAGTAAAACACGATTTAAAATGTGCACTGTGTTCTATATCCATCATGATAACTGCAGTCCATTCCGTAAGATATATATGGATGATAATTCAGCCCGACTGTAGCTGCACTAGAACATTTCACTTCAATCACTGATAAAATTTCACTTGAACATGACGATCCTCACCATTGTGGATGTGTAGGGTTGGCAGTTGTAACAAGAACTGAACGTGAGTGCGAGTGTTGTTACACTGAGTTTTGCGTTGGTGTGGCACCCTTATTTATAGAAACGGTGGAATACAGAAATAAGTGAAAACAATCTTTCTCTATCTTGCCTGTGAACATCGGTAGAATTGTGTCATCAGGAATTGTGGGATGATGGAAATGTTTTAGTAAAAACTCAAATAACAAATTTATGCCAACTTCGTTAGATTTTTTAGATCAACGTAAACATTATTTGGATTTTTAAAATGTTTGATGACTGTCATTGAATTGAAAAAAAAGGCTTTCTGGTTATTTTGGTGTTTATTTACCTAGCAAGGATAAGGTATTCTCGATCAATCTTTAGATATACTATTAAGTGGTAGTGAGGTAAAAAACAACATATATAACTTATATGTTGTTTGGTATGGTTACAAGATGGTACAAGGTGAGAAGATTCAGGCTAATAGTCAATATACGCGATAAGAATAGCAGTATAATTACACTGATAATATAAATGTGATAAAGGTTGAGGAGTTGGTGTAGTGTTTCCAGCGCTATGGTTTCTATATCGAAAACAAAGCAACAACAAAGCAGGTTTGTCTCTGGATGGGCGAAGAAAATTTGTTATGTCGAGCTACTCCAAGCATTTGGAAAACACCGTAAGCCGTTGTTAATTCAACCGCTTTCACCCACTAAAATTTGGTCAGCGTGGTAGTTTAATGGCTTAAAGCTCCTTATGCTTTTTTCCCATATAGGTAGGCCAACAGTCGGATTCATATAAGCTTTAGATGATACATAAATTAATACTCTATAATTACTTACGTTTGCCCGTGACTTCCTTTGAATTTCATTTATCGGTATCCTAAGGGAAATCTAAATGTATGTTAAAAAGTAACACTTTGTGATACTCTTAACTATTATCTAATGCTGCCAAATCTCATCCATATGTGTACACGCATGTCAAAAGTGATATTCGTAATTTATGTGTTTTTACATACATAAAGTTGGCTTACCGAGGGTTGAACGTACAAATGTTCTTTAGAGCTTCATATTTAATTTAAATTAATTATATTTATGTACATTTGTTACACAATACAATTAGTAAAACTATATTTTTTTTTATTATCATATATATAAAAATTTAAAATTATGACTGTTTATTTTAGTAAAGATATAAAAAATATGGTATAATTGATGTGATAATCGATTAAACATACAATAGCAATCTAAACCTTACCGGAAGATTATTTCTTTCAGACGGTTTCTTTTCTTTGTTCTAGTGGTTCATAGTTCGTAGACGTAGACCAGCCCAGTGGCCGCCCCCAGGGCACTAGGAATAACTTCTAAAATTTCCCGCATACATCATTGCCATTTTGGTACTCATGTAATTGCATGCCCGATCAGTGGACCATCTACCTTACCTAAGTCTGCCACAATTACAATGATGACGTCAGCATTATTGTCTTCCGGCTATTGAAGGTGGCTAGTTTCTTTGTGTTGGATGAATCCGAGTGAAGCTTCTCTTCACTCATCATCAAGTGACATGAAAGCCAAAAAATATTTTTTAAAAGCATATTTTAAATACAAGCTTGTTGTATTTAAAATATGCTTTTAAATGAATGTAATAAACTTAAAATCAATTCAAACTTAGAAAAACGCTTTGTTTTCATACGAAAATGACTGAATGAGTACACAAAAAATAATAAATCGGCAATATTGGGCCATCAACTATGCACACATAAGGATCGTCATCTTAACTAATGTACTACTAACCATAAGAATAAATACTATCAAATTCAGTTGCAAAATACGAACCGAAAATATATACATATGCATAAATGGATAACTACTAGCAATTGTGAAATATAATAATTTAAAAAGTTCGCCAAGTAAAAAAAATACGAAATACACCAAACATTTATTTATTTAACACACGTCGTGTAAGACAGGAGGGTATAAGTCCTCAGTGGACTTTTTAAAGTATAGAAACCTATTTTCAAATGAAATAGTATTTCGTAAAGAGTAACCAATTTATAATACGTAAATCACACAGTGTAAATCACTATGTAACTATGACATTCTGCACTACCTCGATATACTATAACTTCTACAAGCGCTATTTTTTAATAATATAATATAAATATGTAATAAAAAAGTGGCATAAATTACATATGTAATAAAGAAAGTATCTTGAACACGTTATTCATTTTTAAATAGTCATAACCGTAATAACGATTGCTAAACGATCGGTTGCTAAACACAAGTACTTATTTTTATTAATTGATATGATTTGACGTTATAAGAACGGAGAAGCTTTAAGGTCACGTAACGTCCAAAAGTTTTTATTCATAATTTGAAATGAAAAACAATATAACTTTGTCTACAAACTTTTAATAAGCAAAATCTGCTCAATGAATTCATTTTCATTATACAACCTATATTTTCATATTGCATACGAAAAAGGAAAACGAAGTTTAACTTTATATACTCAAAGGTTTTCTTTAGTATCTTTACATTATTATTTTTTTGATCAGTAAATATATATATATATATATATATATATATAAGTCTAATAAATATATATATATATATAAGTATCTAATATATATATATATATATATATATATATATATATATATATATATATATATATATATATAAGTCTTGGTTAATTACTGTAGCAAAACTAATACAGAATTGATCACAAATTATTTGAAGAAATCCTTACAAACGTTCAAACCAAACATCTGTGGAGAGTTTCACTGCATTGTTTATATTAAAGATCTCGATCCGAACATAAACATATAGTTATACATTGTATTACCTCGAATACCAAAATCAAACACCAATTTGTTGAATTCAGACACGCATTGACATGACACCAAACATCCCACCATCCATTTAACGCATTCCAGATCTCATATTAACCAGTTCCTTGATTAAGAACAGGAAATTCCTTTGAAGCTACCGCAGATTCACAACAATCCAATGAAAATATTGCGCATGAACACGTCACAAGCAGGAAAACTAAACCTTTTTTTTATAAAAAATTATTGTGAATACAATTGAATTAATCTGCAAATTGTTATTTTTTACTTTATATATTTTGATAGCTTCGTAATCAAAATCAAATACCTAAGGAAACATGACAAAGAAATATTTTGGGCAAATAGTGTGAACAGATCTTTTAATCAAGCGAACCTTCTTCAAAGCATTCTTTCGCAAAATTTATAGTAAACGTCATCGATTGGCGACCACTGGCGCGTGAAACGGGTTATACGCGTTGTCGGCACCGACGCAGATATAGAATGCCGGTGATCGGCTATAATTTTTGTGTTCTTACTAATGCCACAATGAGTGAAACGTCTGAGTCGCTTGTGACGCCGCGTGAGATACTCAAATCAAATTAGGTCACTTTTAAATTTACATAGATTAAAAAAAGTAGATTCTGACGTCCTCTGAATGAACACGATAGTTTGTTGACGTGAAGGTCAATTTCTGAGCGTGAGCGTTTAGCTAATCTAATGAGATCATTGCCTCTTATACTATACATGAATGAATTGTCTATTTTTGTTAAATAGGAACTTTGAAACATTCCAGGTATTTACTCTCTTCTTTGAATTAAATACATACTTTCCGATTAAGTCTATTGATAGAAGATAATTATTCTGTTTATTTTATTGATGTAAGAATATTTGTGTAATGTTGCGCCATTCCACATCATATGAAAATTATTTGTATAGAAAATACCGTCTTACTTCAGCGATGGCTTTAAACAGATACGTACTTCTAGAAAATCACTGGGAGTCAAATGCCATGTATTGTAAATACATTTATACATAAAAAACGATGCATTAAATTTACTTTGACATGCATTTAAATTATTACCTAATGCTCTTCTTGCAGCAGAAAATGAAACCGTTCTTATAAAATAAATATTTATGAAAAGGCAAATCTCAGATTTAATTTATATATTAATACAATTACATAATTTATATATTAATCCTTAAGATAGAAATGTAAATTTTCTTTTTAGATTTCATTTAAATGAAATTTATAATATGGATAGTTGATTGTTAATAAATTTGAAATATGTATTTTAGTACTTTGAGCTTAATTCGTCGTAAGCTGATTAAATTTATTCCTCGATCCGTGACCGACGGCTAGCGATTTACTGCCACTTGGAATTCCTCGATCAAAATAATTGGCCATCATAGCCAAAAGCAATGTTTGGATAGCTTGCAATGGTACTGGACCCTGAATCATTGGTGTCAATGGAGTGGAAATATAACTTCATTTTGGCACGGAACTGACGTTTTCCTTGCAGAATCCACTAGTGATATCTGAACGCCAAATGTAAATGAATCTTTAAATAGGACGTTATTATTAATGTCTTTAGCGCGTATTTGCAATTACTCGTGGTGTTCCAATGTTTTTGATCTTTTCGAAGGAAATCAACTTGCATGTGGATCTATAAATCTTATTAAATTATCGCTTTATTTTGAATTTTGTATATTTGGATAGTTATTTCGTATTCACGAAACTAATTCTAGTAGATATGTTTTCTTGAAGTTTTTGCATTTAATCTGATTGTATTTATGTAAAAATTAAACTCTTCTAACTAGAATCAAATAAAGTGACAATTTAACCTTTAAATAAATAACGAACTAAACCTCACTATAGAAGCGGGTGTCACCGACAATTTACAAAATATTGACTACTTTTTGAAATTTACATGTATTTGATTCTGAGATATTAACAATGTTCGACTTTATTACTTGTCATAAAGCGTTATTTACAAGAAACCAGCCCACGTGGTGCGAAATATAACGGAAATATATGAATTTAATGATACAAATTGGCATGACTTCACAGTTTATTGTAAATAAATACATCAACTAGATTTTAATGACAATCGTAAAGCACATAGTTACTTATCAATTGGGTCTGCTTGGGTGAACCTTGTAATCAACTGTAAAAATATTTCTATTTGTATTCTAGCCGTTGTCACATTAGTGACCGATGGTTTTTAAATTTTCGGAGATGAAAATAGGGAAAGCGTAGCGTTTGTTGTAAAATATTTGGAACATTTCCAAAAATAATGATAGAAACCGCTTGAAAGAGTAAAATTAACGTGCATCGGTTTCCGTAGTTATATCCACAACGAATTTTTATAGCTCATTGAAATGTGACACGTAAACTGGATTGATTGTAATAACTGGCACTAGTACCACGACTAGAGATACAAAATTTGAAAAACAGATTCGTCTTTACTTACGTAATTTACCTCTGAATTTTTTTTGCAATGTAATCATGAAATACACGCACAGGTTTACTATTATTTCTATTTTCTTATATTAATAAAACTTTTATAAATTAATATTCCAATACAAAAACGAAGAAGTAAAACATAGGTTTAGTAATAATATACATGTTTAATTGAATAAAAAAATTATTTTAAAATAAAGATCACTTGATATCATATCATACTATTCATTCATACACTCTATTCTCAACACCTTCAAAGTTAAATAAATAATCATAAACAGTTATTCGACGCTTTGGATATTCAGCAACAGTAATAGGCTCAAATGTGAATTCGTGATTAGTTTCTTTGTTATCTCTTTCAATAATGATTTTGCTAGTGTCTGTCACCACTCTAGGTGTTTGTTCCCTTTTTTCAGCATTCAAGTAAATAAATTTCTGCTTTTCACTTAATAAATCTTTGAATTCAGATTTTCCAGTATTTCTCTTATCAAAATTGTCGTTGCTGTTTAATTTATCTTCATTTATATTTTGATATATTACATTATCGTCGTTTAATTTTTTTGTTTGTGATTGTTCAGAATTTATCAATATGGATTCATTCATAGGGTTATTATATTTTTTGTATTGTGAACGTTTCGCGTCATATTCTTCTTTCCTATTTTTATACTGATTAATTGTACCAGTATAGTTGAAATTATTATTTTTCTTATAAGTAAAATCTGACCGATTACCCAGGAACCCATGTACATTATCAACAAAAATTTGATTATAATCTTTATTTTGACTTTTGTTTTCAAATAATAGCTTTGGGTTTTCATTAATTTGTTTACCGTTTTCATTATCAAAGCCGTAATTTTTATGTTCTGGTTGAACTGGTAAATAATTATTAATTTCGTTGTATTGACTTTTATTTTTATTTTCATAAATAAGTTTAGGATGGCTGTCTAATAATCCGTGTATTTTGTCTTTAACATCATAATTATCATTTTCAAATATATTGTGATTCTCATTTGTTATTTCGTGATCATTTATTTTATAAGTAGGTTTAATTTTCTCATCAGTTAATATGTCAGCTGCAATATTTTGATTTTTATATTTATCTTGTTTAACAGCCCAATTTTCTTTCTTCTTATATTGGTTTCTTTTAGCCATATAACTATAATCTTCATTTATTAGTTTTTGTCCTTCATGTACTTTGGAACCTGAATAGTAGTCACCTTTTGTATTATCATAAGTGCCAGCATAATTATGTTTATCATTTGTTGAATAAGGATTTGATATATAAGATTTATTTGAGTCAAGCTTGTTTAGGACAGTTTTAGAACCATAGCTAGATGATTGTGATTCATCCTTATGTGTAATAATTATATCTTTTATTAAAGCGTTCGGGAGATTAAATATAGTATTTGAATCAACTGGCAAGTCAAGTGGATATCCGGGAGATAAAATTGCTGTGTTAAACTCTCTACTAATTGAGGAAAGTGACCCAACAATATTTTTGTAAAATGGTGCTACAAATACAAATATTTGTAAAGGCAAACCGTCAGATAATCCTTTCGGTAGAATTAATCTCGCTGGATATTTTATTTGCATCTCCACCTCTTTTAAGAATAAAGAGTCCAAACCAAACTCTGCATCGTCAATTTTTCTATGTAGTTCTTGGAGAGAAATAAAGTCATCGGAAAAACTTTTCATATCTTGTGATGATCTGGATATAATATTAATACCACGCTTAAAATCAAAGTCAAATTTATCTATTTGCATAAATAAGTTTTTTCTTGAAGTTAGTTCACCGGGCATTATTCTTGGTCCAAGATATATTTTAATTTGACCTTTTTGCATCGCCAGCGATGAAATATTTAATTTCAAGGCAAACGGTTTGTGACTAAGCCTCTTTTGTTCAATTTTAACTCGATATGTTGTATTTTCAGTACTTCGTTTTAATGAATCTGTCACATCAAATTGAAAAACATCAAACGATGTCACCATCTTTTTCGTGTCAATATTTAAGATTTCAAGTCCTGGGAAGTACAATTCCTTTCTGGTGTAGCGTGGTAAAACTTTGAGTCCATCGTCTAACAGTTCAACCATTTTTTTTATTATTTTCCAATAAACTGGATCTCTTACAGTCGTTAAATAATGTTCAAGGACAGAATACTGCCTGAAATGAATAGAAAAATGTTTTATGATAACATTTTAAAGTACTATAAAGTGTTATTGAATATTTTCTATAATATAAAAATTGCTAAATAGTATTATTCATTACCTTTCATTCATCTCCATATCGGAGCTCAAAAGTCGCTGCGCAACACTTTCATAGTTTTTGGCTGAAGTAGTAAGAATCTCAATGAGATGATTAAGTATTTGAGATTTGTTGTATCCAGCTTGTCTCTGTAATGAACAATATTTTAAAAAATCATCGTTATTTTGTACAGAATATTTGAGCTCACTTATATTTTTACATACCAAATGAGTTACAACAGTTGCAATGTTATTTTCAATTGTTTTTAGAAATACAGCATCATCACTATCACCTAATTTGCCTGAAAAAGTTCTATAGCAAAAATCCTTTCCATTTGAATATATTAACAAAGGGTTGTATGAAGCTCCTACAGAGTCCCATTTCACACTTTGAAGCTCTGGTAATCCATTAGAATATCTTTCCAAATCATATCTAGCTGCAATCTGCTTCATTATTTCAAACATGTGTTCACCATAATAGTTATTTTCTTTTAATGTGGTGTTCACCCACAGAGTACTTCTTAGTTTTCTTAAAAAGTAATAGGAGTTTAGCCCAATGTCTTCTCTAAAGTACGCTAATTTAGAATCATCATCATCATCATTTGCATCAGTTGTGTAATCAGCATCAAGTATATATGCATTGTTTTCAACTCGAACGTTATCAGTGGAATGGATCTCAATGCCAGCCAGAAGCGAAGCCGCTTTAATTATGACATCTTTTCGAATAAAATAATTTGGTATTAGCTCGTAAGGAGCAGGTATTGATATTTTGGAAGTATCTCGTCGACTCAAAATAGCTGTATATAAAGCATCAATAAATATTCCACAATTTAAATTCTGTCTAGCCCAACAAGCAGCTTTATAGAAAGTGTTAAAATCCTCAGCGTAATAAAAAACATCGTAAAGCGCTTTTAGTTCATTCATATGACTCGTATTATATTCTGAAAATATTTCCCCTTTTGGTAAAAATCCTGTGACAGTTTTAATGTTTCTAAGTTTTTCTACAACATCGCTATTCTGAAATGGAACAATTTGAATGTGAAACGGATGAGAAAATTTCTCGTTTCTATTATCGTCACGAAGCGGCATGTTACCGTTCGATTAATTAACAATACTTTTACCTTATATTCTCCGTTAGTATCGACTAATGAAAATTCTTTCGCTAAATGCACTACAATTTCATTATTGCTGTCTTCACAAACGTTTTCAAATAAAGGAAGTAATAATTTCTGTATGTGAACCCATCCTACCGGAGCTGTAAAAATAGCACCATTGTTGTATGAGTATTGAAAAAAAGGTGTTTAAAGTGTTATTTTATCAATTCCTATTATTTCTATGCCACTTATTATTTCTTATTTTTTACACTGATAATTTAAATTATATATAATTCATTTTTTTTAAATTGATACAAAAAAAATTGAGCACGTACCTATAGTTGGTTTCAAAGGCGGTGTAGGAAATTTGATGAGGTAAGATGAACATCTTCCCACGATTACAGCTATTAGAACTAATGTTAGTGCCTTCATTATACTTCGAATACTGCGACTTGCTATAAAATATACACAATATTTATAATGCATTATTATTTTTCTAAAAGTTCATAAACTTTTAAATGATAACAAGTTGAATGTACGTTATTGCAATGTTGCAATTAATGACGTGAACTCTATTATTTCAGTTAGGACAAAATGTTGTACAAACTTTAATAAAATTATTCGCTTGTACCATCTAGTTTAGTTCACATTTGTTTCAAAAAGATGACCATTACTACAAAATTGTAGTTACAAATCTTAGATTGTATTTTTATTTTAACATTATTTATATTTTTGAACATTATTTAGTATTAATAAATGCGTCAAATGGTTTATTTAAAGTAATTTAAGCATATTCATACGTTTTTTTAATTAGTTTAGTACCCAAAAAGTTATAAATTCTACGTGTATTATTATTAACTATTATTAATAGTAAATATTTTAAATTTATTAATGTAGCATTCAATATTAAGTGTAATTTAAAATTAATTCAGATGTTACCTTGTACTACTTTTTCAAAATTTTCATGTATGTCATTTGTTTAATTAACAGTATCATTTTGAATTATGTCATCTTGTATTATGATAATCAAATGTAACTTGTTTGGTAACTTTAGGGTCGCACTGTTCGAGACATCTATCAGACTATGAGGTTATAGAGTTATCAGTGAATTTTATTATTTACAATTTATTATTTTCGCTTATTAAATTTGTGTTATCTCAATGACATTCAATAATCTGTTGTTTTACCTAATGTCTTAGCAACAAAGGTGAAACAAATAAATTCGGTATCAATGAGTTTTATTTTCATTAGTTAAGTACCTATAAACTAGACACAATAAACATTTTATGAAAGGCTAGTACGGAACAGAAGTAAAAACGCCAGTACATATAAACAGAAATGTAAAAAAGTTAATAACGTGTATTCATGTAGAAAATTCAAATACTTCTTGTTGTATGTATCTATAGGACCGACATCTCTTTATAGATAAAAGTCCTAAAAAAAAAGAAAAAAAGTACTTCTAGTATTTTCATTTTCATTTCAAAATCCAAATTAGTTTTTTATTTGAAAAATAATTAATCCCTAATTACTTTATATTAATTCAATAAGTTATAGTTCTAAACTTCCTTTGTTTTTTATTCACTTAAGTTTTTATTTATTTAAGAATTTAATGACATCAATCAGTCAACAATTTGATTTGTAATCTGAATGAACTTACTTATTAATTATCGTCAATCTTCCTTCTATGTGATCTCATTATCATGCCACCATAAGAAAAAACCGTTCTACAGAAGCAGAGCTAAGCAGACTGATATTATATTTTAAGAAGACCATCCTTACTGTCTCATCGGATGACATTTTAAGTCGTTAGTGCCGGTTGCTACGGCAACTACACTCGCCCTATATCCAGAACTACTTATAATAAGGTTTTCTCCCAAGTAAAAAGGCCTGTGCCCAATAGTAGGAATTATATAGGCTGTAGATGATGATGAGCAGGCAAATCTCAACCTTCAAATATCGTATTCTAAAAGTTATTCTAGGTTATTAGTGATGTTTGTTAAATAATATGCAATGTCAAAATATTAAAAACTTTTATATTTGGTGCTGCTCATAGCAGCAGCACGGACAGAACAAAATGCAAGAAGATGAAACAATGTTAACAAAAGGCATAAATATATCATTCTATCTATAAATAGTAATAAATTAACAATATAATTAAAATATTAAAAAAAAATATAATTTTAATGTTGTATTGATCAGTGTTTGCTGTAATGGTTCATGATGACATGAAACTAAAATTAAAAATAAAACACAAAACAGTATATACAAAATAAGATATACCAATCGATCGACCAAAAATCTTTCACACACTTGGCATTGCAAACTTGTAAACAAAAATACTACCTTTATCACATTAACAAAATATATTGAGCATTTGTAAATACAAAATATGTCCAAAAAGAAATTTAAAAAAATTGAAAATCCTTTTCTAAAAATTAAAAATCTAAATACAAAATGTGAATTATATTGTTTGTAAAAATGTTTCATGTTTGCTATAAATAAATTACAGTGTATCAATATAAGAATATTTTTTACGTTACCGATAAATTGTATCATTCGGGTGTTTTGTATAGTTCCTACCAAGTGTTCCGAGGAATGCAGTATAGTGAATAACATAAAGATATACATTTGTTATCAAGGAGGAATCTATTTATGGACTAACCCACCGCTGGATAAGTGGCGAGGGTGTGTTGGGCTCACGTAGTGTTTCATTAAAGTGGCACTAGGAATGCTCATGAAAACACCCCGGTAACTCCATTGGCTTGCGTGAGGGAGACCGGGATTCTACCGAAGCAATTTGAAAGAAATGAAAATGTTAAAAAAGTTGAAATAAGCAAAGTTGTAACAAAGTTGTACACAGCCGCTGTAAGGTAGCTACAGCCAGCGAGTACAAAAATATACATTGGATATATAGTATTTTGAAAAATACCCGCAATTCTTATTAAGAAAACGTATAAAATTACTAGAAATGTAAACATATCTAGAATATATGTTAGAATATATGTTATGTGCAGCATTTATCGGCGCTCATTTTTAATGTAAAGTTAACACGTAAAGTTATATTTTAAATTGTGTTCTGTATTTTAATTTTTTAAATAGATAAATAAATAAGCGATTCCTAGGGCTTTTATGTGATGATACAGTGGATGACGACGGCCGTCTATTACCCCTGTCACTTAGTTAAGAGGGGGCAGATATTTCTATGATCAGTATAAATATTTGTCTACGATTATGGATGTTTACACGTTTATTTAGTATATTCATATTACTATATATTTCTCCGCTATCTAGTATCCAAACACAAACTCTTCATGTTGCTTAATTTGGGCTAGATTGTGCATGTTAGGAATATTATTATTATGATACCTTGGCGACTCAAGGGAAAAAGAGAGTACCCATCGGAAGAGGAGGCTAGACAGCCGAGGGTTAGGACGACAGAGAGAGGAATCGGTGGACAATCCTGGCGTTTACGAGAAAGACCGCCCTCAGGAGCCTCGCCATCATTATTATTATTATCATACATTTTTTAAAAAGTTGATACATTCAACTCTTTGTAAATACTATTGCTTGGCAGAAGCTTTTCACCGTGAAAAAACATAAGATTAGCTACCCAATGTCGTCTAAGTTCTTGTTGTAAATTTTACAATTGAATTTAATACTGAATTATTATTGTGGATTGAAGAATAATTGGTAGGTATACCCGTCTGTATGGAAAATAAACACTTATATATTTCGTGGCAACATTAAGAAATGTAAATAAAACAAATCATATAAAATATTGAAATTTTATTTTTTTAATTTTTCTTCATTGCTTTTTTAGTCAGTCCTTATTGAAAGATGGCTTCATCTATGTACTTTTAATCGTCGTATAGTTTACTGTCAACATTAACGAATTTATTGTTTATATCAGTTTCGACGAAGTACGTATCGTCGAATACGGTTTTGTCAGCCATGTTGTAATCTCTCAATATCCATCTGTCCCAGCGAGTCTTCATGTCGCATACCTGCGTTTTGTGGAAGATCATGGTGTCGACAAACTTCATGTTAGGTGTATAGAATTTCGTAATATCAACACTACGATCTAATGGAAAACCAAGAGGCCTTTTGTCTAAGAGGGTGGTCGATCTGAAGTCTTTTACGAAATCTCTGCGGTTTGTATCTAAGACGTTTAGGTCGACGTTGTCTACCAATTTCAACGGTGTAACAATCACGTATAAAAGCATCTTCATACCGCCGACATGACCTCTGGGGAGAAGAAGCCTGGTAGGGAACCCAGTGTGGTAGTTTCTCAGATCCTTAGTAACGAGATCCTTGAAGTCAGTAATGCTATCAATCTTCTGCCAGAGGTCGCGGGTCATAATTCTGTCGCGGACAAGGTTGTGCATATCATAGGAATTTCTGACGATGGTGTTTTTACCGGTTGTCAGTTTGTATAAAAAGCTATCAAGTTCTACAAAATTCACGCGGTTCTGGTTAATGTCAATCAGTTGTCCTAGATGGTTCTCTTTAGGCCCTAAGAAAATCCTGACCACACTGTCGACAGCTTTGTCAGAGACAACGTCAAGGGTAACCTTGAATGGTTGGTGATTAAGGCGGCGTTTGCGGACGAAAAATTTCAAGTCAGATTGGGTCTTTTTAATCTCATCTTCGCTCAGTACAACAGCGTTAGTCATATCCATCAGATAATCGTCGAAGTATGTCACCAGTTTATCAGTCACAACATTCTCAATCTTCACTCCGGGGAAATAGAGTTCCTCCTTAGTGTAGCTAGGGAATCGGCCTTTAAATATTATTACCAAGTCAATGAGACGTTTTTGAAGCCTATAGAAGATTGGATCACGGAGAGCTGTTTGGTAGTGGTCCAAAACAGTAGAAGAAAGGAAGTATCTGTAAATAAAAGTGATATGTAATATTTTTTGCTGAAACTATTTTTGTTCATACAATCAAAATAAAAAGTATTATTATTTATAAGCAAAACTATGATTTATACTGTAGAATTTTTTCCTGTACGATATAACTTCTTGTTAATAATAAGAAAACTACTTACTTATCAGATTTCATTGTATTGACACCAATGATGGATTTTATAAAGACGAGAAGGTAGCGATAGGCAGTGACAGTCATATCGTCAACTTGTATCTTGTCTAATTTACCATAGATGAGCTTTCCGAGTGTCTCCACATCTTCATATTTGGTCAGTTCGTATCTTACACCATTAACCTGTAAAAATTAATAATTAATATAACATTAATGTAAGCTAGAACTATATTTTAAATTTAATTAACTTACGTCAACGAATCCCTTGTAAATGGCATCCTTGATGATTTGCTCATAACCTTCCACGTGCCGGATTAATACAGCATTATCATCACGAGCAACTACGTAATTGTTTGATCTCATTGGAAATTGGACACCATTGTGGAATATCAGCCATGGCCAATATCCCTTCCGGATGGGTTCATGGTACGAAAGGGGCTTGATTTCGCCTAAGCCGTTAGATAGACGCTCTAAGTAGTAACGAGCAAGGATTTGTTGGTATATGTACAGAGTGAGCTCATAACGCCTTACATTAAGTTTGTCATAAACCTCATCTTTCATCCAGAATGGATAGTCTACGTGGAAATAGTAGTAGTATGTGTTGAGGTCAAGATCTTCAGTGAAGTATCTAAGTTTATCATCTTTGTTCATGTAAACGCGTTGATCGTAGACATTTTCGTCGATAATATATATATCCTTCTCAGTTTTCTTGATTCCGTAGAAGTCGGAAAGCTTATGGTCAAGGAGACCTCTCTTCATCTTAAGCAGGTAAGCTTTTTGAATGACATCAGAGCGAACGAAGTAGTATGGGTAGATTTCGTAAGGCGGAGGCAGAACTATTCCTTTGCAGTCTTCACGGTGTCTTACGGCTACAGTAAGGGCATAGACAAACATGCCTTCGTTGAGATATAGACGCATCCAGCTAGCAGTCTTGATGAAAGTGACAAAGTCCTTGGCATAGTAAAGCATATGGAACATGGTCACCACTTCTTTCAGCTGGCGATCAACGTGAATGGTGAAGATTTCTCCACGAGGCAGAGTGCCGTATTTAAGGTGGCTTATAAAAGTTTTGACGACATCAGTTCTCTGTTATAAAAAAGAATGATTGCAATTATAACAGTATTAGTAAAAGAATCAATTTTCAAAATGTGATTTATTTTATGCAAACTTACAGTGTAAAGGCTGACATTTTCTTCAATGTTGAAGTTTTTGCCAATGTCTTCAATTTCTTTGTACATGACTGGCTCCGTAACATGATTCAGTAGTTTAAGGATGAAAGTTTGCCTTTGCTTGATGTCCACGGTAACTGTTTAAAAAAAATATAATATACGTATTACAATACTAAAAATAAGCAACTGTCCAAAAATTCTTAATGGCCATAGACTTTTTTGAAATATTGTTTATGGCCATTTTTAATTTAAAAAAAGATTTATTTGTTTCTAGAGTTTACACTTTAAAAGAATATTGAAAGAACTTATTTTAAGAAAACTTTTCAAATATCTAGTAAATGAAGTATGAACTATGTTAATGACAATTAAGATTATAAAATCTTACCAAGAGTATCATCGACTTGGCGGGCTGCGGCCATGGCCGCGAGGCCCAAAATGAGTAACACTACTGCCCTCATACTGCAGCCGACCCGCTGGGATTTCAACTGTACCTGAAGATACGCACAAACCCCTTTTTATACAAAATAATGGATCGTGCAAAGTTATGAACGATGTGTTTATTAGATAGATATCGTAATAGGTTATCATTTATAGAAGAAAGGTTTAAAAAATTATTGCAATTAAAGACCTGTTGTTACTTTGTTGTAGTTACTAGGTGTATATGATAACGCTATATGGTCGTACGAGATACTAATGAGAGGCTAGTTGGCGTAGTAGTTACGCGCTGTTGTTTTGATTATATAATCAAAGCAACTTTTAAGATGGTCGGTGCCAGATGGGAAAAAATTTAAATTTGTCATCTAGAGCTACTCCATGCTTTTTAGTATGCACCTCAAACCGTTGGTTGGTTCTTGATGGTTTAATGCGGTTTGATGATCAAAACCGTACTAGACCAGTATGGTGGTGTGCCAAAGCACTGTCTATCAGAGTGACGTATATAAGCTGTTAATCACGACTAAAGAGTAACTCATAGATATACATGCTACCCATTTGATAAACACTTTTTTGAAACTTTCCTTAAAGTTTCCTTAAACAAGGGCGATAAAGAATACGCGTCCGATTAACGATAAATGCTTATGACAGCAATTTGACTTCCACACCAGTTGCCTACCCAATATAAATTAAGAGGAAACTTAGCAAATGTCGTTTCTTTAATAATAATTAGAAACGAATTTTTACAACTGTCCCTACTGTCAATACCATTTTCAGAGTGTTGAACATCTTGAACGGTATGTGTATCATGAACCGATTTAAATTTACCCACTTAAATTCTACCCTTCGGGAGACTTTATCCACGCTTGGCCTTGCTGCCGAAAAAATCATAAGGGTTTAATTTCGTTTCTTGCAGGAAATTGTATATCTAAAATGAAATAATTATTACATGCATTTGCTATATATAGTTACAAACCCGTATTTTAAATATCTTTTTACCCTAGAGTTAAGGCTCTAAAACTGTGTCAGCGATAAGTTCATGGTAAGAAATAAATTACTATTATGATTAAAAACATCTGACGATTTTGCACACAAAACGCACAGCACAGAGTAGCGTGTGTAGACTTTTTACTGAAACTCGCTGGGAACTTGTCGTTTAGATTTTGACAACTTTAAAGTTAGAATAAACTAAAAACCTTGTCATTATTTTCCATGAGGCGTGCACTCAAATGTTCAGTCTATTCTAAAGAAAATAAAAACCTAATGTTTTGATACACATTCCACCATATAAAACTTATTTTACTATATAAAGCGTATTTCCTTAGTCGTAACCGAAGCAGCATAAGGGTTTTATTACGATGTCGGGGACTATGGTACCTTCAAGATATTGCCCCAGTGTAGTGGGAAAAGCTCTATATTTTATAGTAAATAAGCACATGCCTTTTGGTTTTACCATGGTAACTTGTGAGAGAAACACAAGTATTAAATAGTTATTTAATTATGAGACATCTTTTCCAATTTTAATTTCAGTACTTTATTATGATAGCTAAGAAGCCTTGTTATTTTACTTTAAATTAATCTAAAATCTAATAAGAATCTTCCATATATTGAAGTGTATAATAACTTAAAGAAATACACGGCCATGAAACAAAACATGACGGCTATCTTTACTAACCGTGGCATTAAAATACTCACATGATCAAAGTTTATTATTTATATATTTATAACTAATACGAGTGCTGCTATTAGTACCTGTCCTGTGAACTATGGTTTAATTTTTGATATCGAAATTGACAGCTATTACTTTAATAAAATTTTTGATATTATGACTGGTTTTCTTTCTTAACTTATAACATCAAATTTTTCATATCTAAAGATTTAATTAGCTATCGTAGTCGAAAGTTAACAGTAGTAATTTGGCTGTTATATGCTGGGATAAACTCGCCTTCATTCTTCGAAAAGTCAAATGAGAGCGTTTGAGGGGCAATTAGTTTTAGTAGTTCATTGTGCAGCGAAAGGAGTCGTGTTCTAAGTTCCTTAAAATGGCACCGAAAAATCAGGAATGGTGAGCGCCTTAATTTTCCCTAATAAACCTAAAAGAGTTGCCTAAATGACTTAAACCTTCCCAAAAATGATAGATGGTAAGCTTTATTCTGAACAAAAACGGGTTGTAATCGTGATCATTACAACTTTATTTTGTTACTAGTGCATTTCATAGAAATGTGGAAATAAATATACAAATTATTTAAAAAAAAAATTGTTTTGTTCACTTTTACATATTATTCCGGTATCACTTGAATCCAATTCAATCCCTCCACCCCTGCATGTTACTCTAATACAACCTGCGATCAACCTTTTTTATTAGTTTTTTATGTTCGTTTATAAGTCTAAGTTTCACTGAATAAAGGAGGAACAACTGAAGTGCTTTTTAACTGACTTGAAAAAAGAGGGACTTCGCAATTTGACTGTATGTTTTTTTAAAGTTTGTTACGTGATTCCTCT
Source organism: Acentria ephemerella (assembly GCA_943193645.1). Classification (NCBI taxonomy): domain Eukaryota; kingdom Metazoa; phylum Arthropoda; class Insecta; order Lepidoptera; family Crambidae; genus Acentria; species Acentria ephemerella. Next base: position 6,098,692 of record OW971891.1, read on the forward strand.
GTTAATAGTAAACCAATTTTCGAAAACAGCTTTTTCGACTCGATAGAGTATACTCGTTGTAACCATTGTAACCAAATGAAGACCTGATGAAAGGATCCCAGAAAAATCAAGGGCACGAGTTATCTGTCGCTCGATGGTGGCTTTTTCTCTCTACCAATCATGCTAAGAGATATGGTTGGTAGTGAGAGGGTATGGGAGGCTGTTGCCTAATTCTGCGAGATTATTCTGTCGCAAGAAAGCGGAGGTAGCGGAAAGAGAGCGAGTGGACGTTCGCCTAGCCGCTCCTCTACGGCGTAGGCGGGTGGGCGTGAGAAGACAGGCAGTGGTCGCTCGTCTTCCTAAGCCTTAAATGTGGCCGAGTGCGTGGGTGGCTCTAACGCATGCATTGCACAGGCAATTCCAGACGTGGCGGACGTCTGGAATTGCTACTCGACAAAAAGAAAGAAAAGGGAATAATTTCTATACGACAATCTTAAAAAACCATATTTGAAACTTGAAAAAACTTTTTGTTGTTTCTATGTCCCTGGGATTATACCATGACCTCACAAAGTAATTTAGAAATTCATACTTTATACTCAACGTAATTAATGATAACTATATTTGTTCAACAACCCAATCTCCTCCTTTGTGGTTCATTAATTTTTTAATAACGCATAACGAAAAATAATTATTTATTTTTATTACAGTTATCGCATTCACAAATGTTGCATTATTTTTTTGGAGCTGTTATTTCTATCAACACCATTAAGAATCTATACATACTACTTTTATTAAGCGTGCGGTATGATATGTCCAACTTTTCACCCAAAAGGCCTCCTTGACTACGTATGAGAAACATGAGGAGTGATTCAGAAAACTGGAAACTATTTTTTTAAACATATTACAAATTTTTTTTTCAATATATGTAAATATTCATATTCATTTATTCACTGTTAACAATGAAAAGCTATGTCTTAATTACTTACCGATATTGTTAAGACATTATGTTATATAGAAATGACGATTATTTTTTTAATTCTGACTTTGTTTTGATTGAAAAATATTTACTATAATAAGATCCATGGTTATAAATAAAAATAAAGATTGCTTTATACAATGTTTCAATCACTATAAGGTTATCACTTACATATTAAAGGCTTACATAATGAGTAAAACTAGCTTCTGTTTGACTTTATGAATGAGACTTCTTATTTTGTAATTAGTTAGTGTACTGCTGGACATAGGTGAATGCACGCCACTACGATCCGATTTTCAGTGACTTTCATCCAGCCCACTCCAGCTAGCCTCCGAATTTCGTCACTCCATCTTGTAGCTGGGCGTCCTACTCCAAGTTTCCCGAGTCTCGACCTATACTCAAGAACTTTATGACTCCAACGGTCCCCAGTTCTGCGGCTAACATGACCAAGCCACTGCCACTTCAGTTTGCTAATTCGATGGGCTATGTCGGTGACTTTCGATTTCTGTCGGATCACATCATTTCCGATGTGGTCTTTCAGAGATACTCTTATACATGTTATTTACTGTTAAGTAATTTTATATGTTGCAAAATACTTGTAATATAATATATTATGTAATCTGCCCCCATCTTATTCTCGTACACTCATTGTAAAAGGTGTAAGGACATTTTGATAGCATGTTGTTCAATGTCAATAATTGTTAATGTGAAATATGCTCTTATCCGAAACTTAATAATACATAGCAATTTATATACGGCGAGAGTTGTGACTTGAAGCTTGTCATATCTCGATCTGTAACTAATGTGACATTTTGTATGAGCAATATTAGTTCATTGTATAAAAACTGACACGTGTTTAGTGAAAATAGTAGTTCATTTGTTCGCATCTATAAAATATTATCATAATATAAATGCTCGTAGGCCATTAAAAATTTCACGCTTACCTGATGCACTGTATTAAAAATGTAATCAAACAATTGTGACATCTTGGTTGTAATATATAACAATTGTAGTATAATGGACCAATGAAATGAATTATAATAACGAAAATAAAATTCATTCGGATATTTTATACAGAAAAATAGATTTTCTAACATTCTCAAATTTAAGATATATCTTATATTTTGATTAGAATGTCCATAGAGATTTCAAAAAATTTTATACAGAAATCAACAGTAATAATCATATTTGAGTGAGTTAATGAAATTATGTAAGTAAACCGAGATATTCGGGGACTTATTTCTGGGGTCTGTTACGTGACAACACTGCAAACGACAGTGTGACTTCAATTTTGTTAGGGAACATCAATGATCGATAAATGATTATAGAACTTATTAAAACACCTAATAATTGGAGACACCTAACAACTGTTATATTATCTGTTGGATAATTAAGACTATTTAAATGTCTCATTTATAACCTTCTTTAACATAGAAAAATAGTAAAAAGTATTGTGGATACTATTACTCTTAAATTAATAAGTTTATCCTGAAATTGTATAATTTTAAACATTACCAAAGTTTAAATAAACTAAATTTATTATGTAATTGGTCTTTACTTTAAATAGTATAAGTAAAGTGATACGGCTTAATAATCACTTTAGACAGATCATAACCATATAGCTCATACTCAACTCATATAGCCAACATTACAAAAGAAATAGCCTAATAAACGTGGTCAATATTCATGACCTTAACTTCAAGAATTGTATTATATATTCTAAAAGAATGAATCGACTGATGTATTAACGTATAGCAATAGCAACGGGATTTAGAATTATGAAAGGTTCCTAAAACTTTCTAAATTTATATTTGGTAATTCGTCTGCTTTAAAGAAAAACAGTTGACGAAAATTCGCATCAAAATTCTTGACGTGTTAGTGAAAAATAACTAGTCCATTATATTTTAAACTAAAAAGCTAATACATTAAAATCAAACATTACATTTCAAACTAATGGAAATAAAACAAATATATAATCGATATTCTGACAACACTAGCGCCCACAACGTGATCGAGGGGACGAGACAACCACGTGATTATTTTATATGTGTCGTAGACAGACACTGAAATAAACTGCGTCCGCGTGAAAGTATTGCAAAAAAGTGTATGCAGCCAGATATTAATTGAGTAAAAATATACAATTTTTTCTGAGTCTAGTAAACCCAAGGTCTTTAATATGCAGTCAATATTTATTCAGTATGTGAATTACTTTCAACAGCTATTAAAAGTAAAGGTTTGATTACTGTAAAGTATATAAAGAGGTTTCATAACACATCATATATTATTGATGTGTCAGAACATAAGTACAAGAATGTAATGTAAGAATTAAAACTTTGTATTAATGCAGTGAAATATTTGGTTATTAATAAATGATCTATGGTACAGAAACAAAATATAAATAGTTTTTATTTATAAGGTTAGCAATATATTATTATGTCTATCAGCGGTTTTATTCATAGCTTATAAATACATGTGTATGTGACTTTTAGTTTTTTCAACCATTATTTTCCAGCAACAATTATATCTAATATCTATGAATGTTCTCGCACCTATAAAATAATTGACCTTTCTTAGAAAAAATACTTTCTTTTCCAGAACCATATAAAGGTTCTGACAATTAGTGGGTACAAACTAGGTTGGCAGCTAATATATTTGTCTGACCTACATAATGGGTCTCAACCTTTGCTGACGGTCTAATAAAAAGAAAAAAGGCATCTTTAAAATTAAGTTTAGCAAAAGTAAGATCGAGCTTATTATAAAGGATATACATTATTGTCAATCTAAAGAAACATTTTGATATCTTGTTCTGCAACTACTTAGAAGTTAGTTAAGAAATAAAATATAATTTTACTCATCGTGTTTCATCAATAGATAAAGAGCAATGGTGCTTGTTAAATAGAATTACTCGATTGAAAACGTCAGGAGATTTTATTAAAGAACGTTTATTTGCCCACTTTAACATATAACTTTAATAAATTGTTTTTACCTTCCATACTTCAACGAGTCTTCTCTTTTCTCAAATAGGAAATCCACCAGGCACTATACGGCACACGAGACTGCCTTCATATGTGGTATTAAATGTGTTCAATATCCCATTTTCTACTGGAACTGGAAACACATACCTTATTTTAAATAAAGTTAAGAAAAGGTAGATTTCACTAACTTGTTATGGAAAAAAAATTATATGAGTTCACTGTACATCTTATGGAATAATAAATATAATGTTGCTTGTTGCTAATTAAATTAATATTCGTGGTTGCTGCTAACATCATATCATCATCTTTGTACGCCACTATATCTTTTGTTGCTAATTTTCGTCGTCATTACAATTAGCGTCATGAAGAAAAACAACTGAGTGGAGACCCTTTCAGTGATACTGTGCAATTTATATTATGACATATATAAATTGCACAGTATCACATTTTTGTCTATATGATACTAAACAAAAGCGAAGCGTCGGTGGTGTAGATCGTAAGGTAAAATTGGCTTTCATGCGGAAAGCAGCGGTTCAAAACACGCTACGTACCAATGTGTCTTTAAATTTTGAATTCATATCTACTTTTATTCGACGATTTTACGGTGAAGAAAAACATTGTTAGGAAACCTGCACACAAATGTGAAAAAAATCTTAGGTTCTGTGTTAAGTGGATCAATTCGCAATTGGCCAGCCTGGTTGATGAAGGGCTAATCGCCCTAATTCGAGCCCCTCGGTGAGGATGTATATGAGATATTGAAGGATACTAAACTGAGATAATAATATCCTATAAGGTGCCCCTAACTTAATAGCATACTCTCAATGACATCTTATGGTGGCACTGGACAATAAACGTAATAAAGGATTCCGTATCGGTATCACCTCGTCATACAGCCATAAAAGTAAATTGATACCAGCCATGTGGAGAATATCACAAGCTCTAAGTATAATATTGCAGACACGAGTGAACATAAATCTTACAGTAATTATAAGGTTTCATTATGACTGATAATGGCAGCTAAATATTATATAGTGAGTGCGTAGGTATTATTATGGGTAAAGCAATAGCCGCGATATTTACCAAGTTGATCACGTAACGAACCTAGTAATGACCATATTACTAGGTTCGTTACGTCGAGAAGAGAAATAGTTGCCAGGCTATCTTCTCTAATTTAAGTCAATAGCGATATATTTCACCGATATTTCTCAAAGATGCTTCATATCATGACCAATATTTGAATAACGATACTTTTTAGTTTTGTTTAAATGTAAGGGATTGCGACTAGACTTCATAGACTACTTTTATTTAGTTTGAAACTCGACTTTTTATATTGCAAATATTACTTTGAAACCTATCTTCACAAAGCGACAAAGGATCATTCAAATCTATTTCAAGTGTAAATAGTATGAGACGTTCTTCAAAGAACCGGAAAATACGGTGACATCTATTGTATAAGCCATGCTGTTTCCATTCAATTTATTTTGAGATCGATAGATAAATCTTGTTTGAAATATCAACTGAATGTTTCACAATTAGTTTTAATTTTATATCACAAAAATCAATGGTAGTTTATTTTTTACTTGTCTTCCGTCTTTAAAGTATTGTCAAGTGTATTAGTAAGTAATTGTTAAACCGTAAAAAATCAAGATTTATTTAAGTTAATTTAGTGAAAGTTAAGTAAATGTTATTTATGCAACTATTATTTAATGAGGGGTACTCAAACACGAATGTGGGTTTATCACGTCAGCCGAGTGTGATGACAGTATCACATGAGTGTGTTTGTGGCCGAGCCATTATTATCTTTTTATAATTATTTATGACTTTTGTCTATTTTTAAATCACTCAAATTCTTGTTTTATCTTTTTTACTTCGTCTTGTCATCTTGTTATCTTCTTGTTACATAGTCTGTTTGTAAAATAAACCCATTTTTACTTTTATCGTTCGCTCGCCTTTTCATTATTTAAGAGATACTCACAGTCCACTAGTTCATCGCTTTATTGTTAATACTTTATCTGCCTACACCAATGATATGAATCCTATATAAAAGGTTTTGAAGCTATGTTCATTCAAAGAACTTAAAAATCATGAAAACTTTAATTACTGAGTGTATAAGTAAGTATATTGATAAATCAATTAAATTAGTTATCATTTAAGTATTTTATCAAGCAATTATTAAAATCCATCTGAATAATTTTTTATTACGGTTGTGAAACGCGCGAGAATGACAATGTTCTATTTTTAAAATTCAAACAGATAGCGCGCATTGATCAGTGAGCATGCGACTGTCTGATTAGTTTACCCTTTGCGCTGAAGGAATCAAAAAAGCGAAGCATTGATAGTATTAAAATTGAGTACAACATTATATCATCCGTTTGGCTGATATTATGGTAACTAGAACATCGGTTGTTTAATGTTGGCAAGAAACTTCAGAATTGTTGTTAGTTATTTCAGAATATTTTATAGATTTTAATTATGGATATTGATAAAGTATTATGTTAATAGTTTATTATAACAAATAACAGTAAAAGTACCGATTACGGACATGTTCTTAAGTACTCATACAACCGTTACTGTACTGATCATTTTTTTTAAGTAACATTTAGTTAGCCCATAACATCATAGGCGGCTATTTACTGCTTAAAAACCCATTTAATCCTTAATAAACATAATAATATTACATAACAAATGAGCAGAAAATCAACGTTATGGCGTGTATAACAGCTAGTTATCAAAAAATGTGTTAATATTATTTACCACTTTACATTACTGAACACAAATTGGATTTCGTAGATGTAAAAATATACAGACTTTAATAACATTTTATTTTAAAAAATCTATTTTCTACTAAATATAACGTTACGAAAGAAACACTTTTTCTAACTTCGTTGAAAGGCTCAGATATTAACCGGGACTTACTTTCAAATATGTTTCATAATTAATAATCCTATTTTGGTTATTGTGGCTAGGGATAGAAAATTTAAATACATTCTCAGGAATGTCTCTGCACGGAAAGGTGTTAGTCACGGATCACGTAAATTCAATATTGTATTTTCGTTTTATGATAGTTTCTTTAACTTGGTCAGGACTTGAAACTACTTACATAGCTTGTTTAATTAACATTCATTTATATTTAGGTATAGGTTGTAACAAGTGAATTAATATTATTATAGTACTGAAATCAGACAACCTATGTTGTTCTATCGATAGTAAATAACTTATTACCAGACTTCAAAATTGAGGAAATGTATAATAATGAATCATGAGATGTAAATCCAAATTCAGGCTTATGATTTTTGTTCAGTTTTAAAATATATTTTACAATCTGACATTCGAAATTGTTTTAAAATATTTAAAATAAGTATAAATACCACAATACCGAAAATTACGTACCCAAAATATTACATACTTAAAAAGAATTATATTTAATGCAACATACATTATGAATATAAATTTGACATTCGGTTATAGCCTAAAAACTTTAAAAAATACTAGTGTACAATTGTTATTTCCAATACACAGTCTGAGTATGTTTGACACAGCTGTATTTAACACAAAGGTGTAATGTTTGGTGTGGCTCACGGATATTTTTATTTTAATAATATTTAAGCTGAACCTTCGAAGTATAAAAATTTAAGTGAAACGTAGGAACAAATACTTTTTGTTTCTCAAACAGGTGGCCGGACGTAAAAGATATTTTTTTATTGAAAAATATTTTTCATTTAAATAAGAACCGACCTTGCTAGAATAGATAGAATCCAAAGAACACGTACTACTCCAATACTTTAGCAGAAATAAAGGCCAGGTAAAGGAAGTATTGAGTTGAAGGAAGTTTGACGTATGACAATTGATTATTTATTATTATTATTTATTTATGTTCATAAGCACAACTTAAACACTTGTGCTGGTGAGATATTATTATAAAAAAATATTACTTTATATTATAGTTGACAGGAAGTTATTTACCATTAAAAGCTTTAAGCTTTAAGCTTTAAGCTTTAAGCTTTAAGCTTAAAGTAAAAGCTTAAAGTAAGAAAAAATATAAGTAAAAATGTAAAATGTTGTAAATTGAAAAATATTCTATTATAAATAGATATCAATAGTGATTACGATAAAGTGTACACATTCGCATAAAAAATAGTTTTGTGGCTCATCAGAAGGTAATATACAAACGGTAAATAAGGGTAAGGAGATGGATAAATAATATTTACATTTGATTCGGTGGCCAGTATTTGTAGTTCTAAAACATTTTATAATAAATAAATATTGGATCAAAAGCTATTCAAAACAACCACTATGCATTACGTTTTACCTCACTTTGATGTATCAATTAAATAACAAAAAATAATAATATCATTTCCTTTTAGAAGTTACTAGTACCCCACCACCTGATAGTGGTACATATACTACTATAATTTTGATTTTATTGCTTGAAAGAAAATCAATTTACTCGGTAAGTGTGAAGATGGAGAAGAAATCCTGCTTTGAGACACAATGTAACTATTTAATGAAAAGGGCATACTATGAAATTTTTATCTGCCATAAGAAACCTGTAGGTGATTAGAGACTTTTTTATAAATTAAAAATTAATTCAACTTTCAATCTTCTTTTACAGTATTCAAAGTTGTGCAATTACACATTCCATTAATAATTAACAGCCGTTTGGTGTAGGGAAGAGGCAAATATAAACTTCTGTACATTAATATTTAAGATCATTTTCCTGCGAAAACAACTCAAATTACTGGAAATAGCGAACTACATTATATTTTATATATTAAAAAAAATGAAAAATTATTTATATTTACTATTCATTGTAGTAATTCAAATTTGCAGTGACTTTATAGTCACAACACTTCTCAGGCATTCAGGCATAATTAAATTTCTATTGTCTGGTGGTTAGTAAATCGCGAAATAACAAATAAACGACCGTGTTCATCAAAGAAATTTTTGCAATCGGCAAAATTGCGTAGCGTATTAATAATGCTTCAGCAAACAACAAGCAAGGCAACTATATAATGGGAGCAATTCATACTATACTAAGTTTATTTAATCACATTAAAACATTCGCCCTTTTAAAAGCAACTTAAAATGGTATGTTTTTAACTAATCAATGCTTCTGTAAGATCTATTTCAACAACAAATGGGATCACCTAAAAGAGATTATATAGAACTCTGTTATCGACATATCAATTTAAAATGTCAATAACTTTTCTGAAAGATTCCCGTTTTACATACGAATCTACATGTCAGGCTTTTTTCGTGGTTTTTTGTTCTCATTCAGTATCTTTCAAACATATCGAATGAATAGGCACTAGGGATCTCTACTCCATTAAATATGAAAAAAGAAAGCGAAATACGCCACACGTATTACGGATCACTTATTGTGCCACTGTTATCGTGTTTTGGTGAGGCAAAAGCATTTCTTGTTTCGTCCAATTTATTTTCAATGCTTCTAAATCTTATAGGCTGTTGAGTGCGGACTAATACCTTATAAATCTTCGATTCGTAATTACCTAACTTAAGCTCTTCATTAACTCTAAGTAGATTAAGTCTATTGAAACATACCAAATTAATCCACATCCAGTACTGCTGATAGGATGTAGTATAAATATTGTTAGAGAAAAAAGAAGGTAAGTGTCTTTCTAGTGACAATGTAGGTGTTACGAAAATATTATCATCAGCCATATATCACACTGTTGAGCACAGGCTTTCCTATATGGATTAATGCATGAATTTCCACCATCACACGCTGGTCCAATGCAGGTTGATGGGTGAAAGCGGTTGTCCTAACAACTGAGTAATCAATAGATAGAAAAAAAATCAAATTAGCCGGAGCACAGATGTCAAAAGTTGTTTTGTTTTTAAAAAAATATTAGTTTTTATAAATCATTAAACCATACGAAATGTTTAAAGATTTAATATATTTTTTTTAAAGTTCTTAAGAAAATTTCAAAGAGTATGGAAATTATAAATAAAAAACATTTGAAACAGTACTATGAGTTTACTTGCATTTCAGGATATGGTTTTTGTGTTGTCTAGTATCTATAAGACGATATATTAATGATGCTTACTTCGAGCTGGATAATAGGTGTGAGAGTAAAAATATTACTTACACTAATATATTAATAACATCAAAGACCACAAAGCTTTCTTGTGAAAAGATTGATCATTCGATATCGAAAGATGTTACAAAATCTTAATATGATTTGAATATGGTTTAAAATTCTATTTCTGAATATAAGTGTTTTGTGAGACACGTTTTCGACTTATTTAATAAAATTCACTGTGGAATTAAAGATTGTATATAACGGCGCTTATGCTGCACTTTAATTGTATTAATTACCTCTAAAATGTTTCGTTAACCTTTTTCAGTGCCTACTACATTTATATGTTTTGTATAATAGTAAAAAACAACTTTGATTGATTAATGGAGTTGATTCATCAGTATCTTAATAGAAGGGACTTAGGAGCGAAAAACCAATAAAATAAATTGTTTGCTCACGTAAGGGACAAGATGTATTACAGGGTACATGAATCATTTGGAAGAAATAAATGTCAATTGGGTTTGTAGTTGAAATAATATGTAAAGAATTATTCTGAACTATTGGCATATATTCATCTTGTTATTTATTTTTATCCAGACAGCTAAAATTTAGTAAGTTTACTTATCTGTAGATAGAATATTGAAACCAGCCATTGGACCGTTATTAAATATTATTCAGTCACAGGAATACAAGTTTATTTACATCAAGACGTTTAATATGGAAAAGGCTTAAATAAATTACTTACGAAACCTCAAATGCCAACAGTATTAAGGTATCTGAGGGTAACAAAACGTGTGGTTTCCAAAGTGATCATTTAAATAAGCATCAAAGTAATCGCATAAGAACATATCACATTTCGTCATCGACAACCGATAGACAGACGTCTCTCTGCTAGATGCAGACCTTTGTACATTGTAATAAGGAATGAAATATATAATCTGAGTCAATTATTAGGTAGCTTTAAATTTGTCTCCCGGTTTTTGAGATTTTTCTCTTGATTTTTCGACATTAACAAATTGAAGAACTGATAAATAGGTTCTATATACATTACCTAAAGTTCTTATTATGAAATTAAGCTTAGCTTCTCGAATCCTACTTGGATTCCACAGTCAATGGGGAGTTCCATTTCAGAAGAGTGAACTGATAAAAACGGTAGCCGAAGGCGGAAATAACCTGTGGGTAATGATCTTATAAAGAAAAAATCTCTGGCCCTCGGGAGAAACAAAAGGGCGATATTTTCTAAGGCTTAAGAAAATTTTAAGACGGTTTATCTTTGAAACTTAAAGGTTTTTGCGGTTCATTTCTATTACAGCTTTTGAAAAGTTGAAGAATTTAAGCTTTTTAATTACTCTCAATGAATATTTATAAAATGATATGTATAAAGTTAATCTTAAGTCTTCAGATAGAATATACCAATTAGCAATAGAATAATGAACTTGATATATAGGAAGTTACAAATCAAAAGGTCAAAATTTATTATCGTACTGAGTTTTAAGAATTTATTTCACCTTATGAAAAGAAATAGATAAACAATTGAAAATCATAACAAGATACTATTTGCATTCAGTAACAAGTATTGGTGTTCAGTAACAAGATTTCGAGTGAAACAAAAACCTTGTAGTTACAGATTTTTCTTTGTATTTTCTTTAACATTTTACAGAACTCTACTGTTGAGAATTTTAATGTTCAACTACAACATAACTTTAAACACATTTTTTTCAACACCATTGTTTTATTTGATTTTAATTAAAAATAAACTATTACACTATACATATTCATAACTTTACTAATAAATGTAAACAAAATGTTAAATAGCCTAAGTATGATACTGGCACGTGATAGACGGTACACATTTTTTGCAACGTGTTTTTTATTTTAACTTTTTTTATAAAAATAGGCCAAGGATACTCGGAGTCCTTCGCACGGTAGTACACGGAAGTTGATTTGAAAATGCAAAATAAAACGGAAACAGGAAATATGAATTTTGTTCTCCATAAATAATATTTCAAGGTTGAAAGGTATAAATGTGAATTAAAAGTTAACTTATTATTTTGCCTTTTTAATTATATATTAAATTGCTAATAGTCTATCTTTATGCTGTGATAAGTCATAATTATATGTTGCAAGGATAGTTGTAAAAAATACATAGTTCATATTTAACTGTGAAAGTAAGCATAATATTAGCAAATATTATAGTTTACTTCATAGTATTTTATTGCTAATTGAATTCTGAGGCTGTAAGGAAAAAAGAATAAAATTTTCTCTGATTATCTTAATAAGGATCCTTATCTTAATAAGGACTAAACGCACTAAATTTAAAAAATACATTTATTCACCATTACTTGATACTTAATAATAATATTATAATCGTTAATCAGAGAAAATTTTATTCTTTTTTCCTTACAGTTAGCCTCAGAATTCAATTAGCAATAAAATACCATGTCTTACTTATTATGAAGTAAACTATAATATTTGCTAATATTATGCTTACTTTCACAGTTAAATATGAACTATGTATTTTTTACAACTATCCTTGCAACATATAATTATAAAACTAATGACAACAGTTAGTATTAAAATGACCTAAATTTATAATTAGTGATTTCTTATTACCAGTTTATACTGAGAAAATAAATCGTAACCAAATAATAATAATTATTGTCAGAAAACATCATTTACCGTTGACTAGTAACGATGTTACTTAAATAATAAGTTAGTACTAATATTTAAATTGAGGTACATATTTGATCAAATCATGTTAAAGCAATCCAATATTAAATCCAAAAGATTTTACGTTATATATGAATTTAACTAAAAAAATGAAATGAATTTATGAATTTCATTTTTTTTCTAGTACTTATTAAAATGATCTCAAATTATATTAAATAAAATCTACACACTAAATCTTTTCGCCACAATTACTCACTTAATTTCAAATAATTGTATTTGGCAGCATATCTGATATTGTTTTCAGAATACTCTTACTACTACCACGTTTTTGCCTAATTGCGTAAAAATCGTTAGCTCGTCCGCAAACAGCGGTTGCTCTATTGAAGCGTGGAAGACGCAACAGTATTCTTTAAACATTATTGGATTGAGCATGAAGCGAAATTTACACACTTTATAATTAACCTTCAACATTTCAAATATATAAACACTATAACTTCAAATATATTTACAATATAACTTAATACTTGCAGCTTCCCTATGCCATTATAATTATATAATTATTATATAATAATTATTATATAATAATCATTATCATATTAATATAACAAATAGAATTTAATTTAATAAATTAACCCATTCAATAAATCAATTACTTATCCTCTATTAATGGCCTTAGCTGATTGATTACCTTATAACAAGAAAAATTGACTACCTTCGATCTATTTCAGAATTTTCCTTTCACCTTTAACATTATTTCCCGTATTCATTAAACTAATTACTTTACGGTTATGAACAAACCTAGCCTAGGAAGCTGGGGTAAAGCTCAACGCTAATTGAATAATAAATTGATCTATACTGCTTACCACGTAAAATTCGCTCTATGGTAAAATATGCAGATGAGGCGACCGTAAATTTGATTAATTCGTTCAAATATTTCCCTATTTTACGCGAGTAGACACTTACCTATTTTTAATGACGCTTTTAATGTAATCAATAGATCTAAAAGACTTAAATTTTATGTAAAATTACAAAGATTCTAGTATTGAAATGCGAAGTTTTTACTCTTACTGAATAGCGCACAGGCACCTGTTTAGCGTTGTGAAATAGAGATATTTTTATGGGATTATTCTAGTTGATATTACCAATGCACAGAAAGGAAAATAGAAAATCGAGCTCATATAAAAAGCAATTGCATATACAGAATGTAATTTAACAAGATTAAAAATACAACACTTATTAGAGTTGTATGATTCAGCTTGTTCTAACATGTGCTCGGAAATTGTGAAATGTGTCAATTTTAAAACTGATAAAGCAGTATTTTACAATTTGACAAAACCGCTTAACGAGTACTGTAGACATTTGATATAATGTTTAGACCTTAAGTCTTTTACTCATATTTTTTGACTGAAAACAATTTGCATATTAATAATCGCAAGGTCAACAGTGTTTAATTTTATAAGCTGTAAGTCCCGGTCACTTATAAAAATTCTGGTAAATTATCTAAAGATTATCGAACAACGCCAAGAAAACTCAGGCATTATCGGGAATTTCGTTTCTTACATACTTTTGAGTGCAATTATCAATTGTACGCAATCAGGATACCACCACGGAAAGCTCCATGCTGCCAAATCCTGTCGCAAGTTTTCCAAAACCGTATACATATAACTTAAGCCTGTTGAACATGCGCAGTCCTACTGGCAACTTTGAAGTTCAGCTAGTAGCCCGCCGGTACGCAAAAGCTGTACTCGTTCCGCTGTGAGGACGCAAAATCCCCTCGTATTTCTTTATAACTGCCATATGTTATATGTAAGCATTGAAAAGTAGATAGCATGTCAATGTGTGTTTAGAAAGTTGAAACTAAAAATTTCCTTGAGTAGGTGCGCCTGTTTCTAATTCCAAGGGTAAGTATGCTCTCACCTGTAGCTCGATGTTAACTTCAGAGGACTATTTTGATATTGCATGTTGAAGTTGTTCGTGGTGGTTGGAATTAAATGGGATGTGTCACTCAAGTTTGGCTAGAATTGTATTGAATATAAAAAATAAATAAATGTCAGTAGTAATAAATGTCATTATTATTATTATTATTTTTAAAACGTGGTTAATATTTTTGGTTAAGTTACTTTGAACTTATTGGCAGTGAAGTCAATAATAATTTCAAAATTAGAACAATATAATTAATTACAAGCTTAGTTACACAGTGTTATGGCACGTTAGTACAAATGATATTTTAACACAACTACTTTACAAGGTTACAAACGAACAACAAATATTGTTGTTCTTAAGGCTATTAAATTATTAAATAAAGTTTATAATAACAAGAAACACTGTATAGTCAATAAAACCACACAGATATTTTGGAATCCATTATTTGCGTGACGTCACTGTCCGCCATTGCAACGTAACCTTTATGGATTACATCTGTGACGTCAAGCCTCATTACTTATTAAGTAGACATGCAGATATAATTTTGCAAAAAAAAGACATCACTTAAGTCTTTTCAATTTCTATAGTCTTATGAGACAGCTAAAAACAATTGTATACGCCTATTGTGAGACTATGTTTTATCTCTTTTGTCCAAATTTAAAATCATTAGGTTGAACGTGACAAAACACGGTGTTATTAAACAAAGCTTAACAGTGGTAATTAAGAACAGCTTTAGGATATATAATTAAATTCATTGAACGATAATTTGAATACTTGAATGTGACTTTAATTATAGATCGATTACGGTCGGGTCGAGAATCGTTTGTTTCAGATCAAAACTGACAAATTAAAATGAAAAATAAAAAATAATGCTTACAAACTTTGACAATATTCATAGAAAAAAATCTTAAATGTAGCACGAACTGTCCTAATGGACAAAAATTAAATTTAAGTTCGTTCTACTCTTTCGTTAAAATCTGACCAGAAAAGAACAGATAACCGGTGACATTACACTCGTCGCACTATACCAGGTTCAGGTACGTACCTGGACGCTTCTCTCCACGAAACGATTCGCCTGAGCCGAGGTCCAAGCTCTTTAGAGGCACCCTCAGGTTTGTCGCTCTTTCATGGCTCGAGCGCCCTGGAGACTCTAAGAGATAGCGAGACACCTCCCCTGGAGGTGATGCCTGTCGATTAGAAATCATCCAGAGGCGAATAGCCCCTTAAAGCTTGAGAACTCTCCAAGGTTCTCGCCTCCTTAAAACCCCGTTAACGCTGTAAAGGTCATCTGGTCTAAAGTTTCTAAAATTATGAAACGAAGACGCTTAAAATAAAAGCTGCTGATTTCTAAGCATTATGAGAAATTGATTGAAAACTTAAGATTTATATAAAGTTCAAAACATATTAGGACTTCTACATTATCCATTTACTAATGATCTTACTTATATCATTACCTAACCTATCATTCTTTACCAGGTCCTCGGTATACATACTTAATAGTAAATTTATTGTCTGTATTTCCGGATTAAATTTATTATTTTGGACACTGCTTTAGATTTTATCTGTTAAAATAACAATATATAAGAGATAAAACAGGAAGGTTAAGGTTTACGAATAAATTGGATCACAATCAGACTATTCCGATGTCCTTAACTAGCTACCACCTACCACCTACAGTAGGTCACCGGTCCACTATCTATATGAAACTATCATATGCATAGGAACAAACAGTCTGTTGAATGAACTCGATATAAAAAGATTCTCCAGTGTTTCATTCTGGTACACTTGATAGCCAAGTTATTAAATATTATCGATGGCGTCTTGTCGAGTAGTCAGTACCCCTATGTGCTTAGCCAGAGGTTTTGAGTACGAATCACGATAGGGACAGGTTACTAATATTTCATCTTATCACGAATCATGACCGTTTATATGTTTATTTAGTATGTTTCTCATATTTACATACCTATTATTATCTATGTTTCTACGTTATCCATTATTAAACAAGCTCTTAATGATGCATACTTTGGAATAGATAATTGGTGTGAGTGTGAGAAATATTATTATTATTGTTGTAATTAATGAAACCAAGTTTCCTCTAACTACTTCACATACGTTATTGATAACAGTAAGTTAGTAACAGTTCAGAAAAATTATTGTGAAGTTATTGCATACAGAATTGATGAATTGCTTTGGTTAAGTTAGAAACTTAAGCTTCACCTGTATTTGCAAGTTTCTAGTTGTTTTGTTTCTGTTTACTAATTGTTCTATTTTTGAAACAATATTGTTAGAAGCATCATCTTTTCCTTTTATTGTCCTTTTAAAATGAAAGAGAGAGACATTGGTATTAATATCTAGTGAACATTAGTAACATTAGTGGTTTGAGTATCATTTTACGTTCGACCTTTGGATAATTTTTATTGTATTTAGATATTCTTATTATACGAAAAATTTTTGAATTGTGTGTCCGTATATACATATACGGACATATAAATATAGACTTTCGAGCGTTTTTAAACAATTATAAACAAATTGGGTCAGGATGGGTTGCTTCAATAGAATAAATAATTCACATATCGCTTTAAGCAAAAAGATCGGCCTCTGTACAATTACAATATTCATCTTAATCATAATGATCCATGATAATTATGATTTGGTTGATGTACAATAAATAATCAAAAATTACTAACTGTTATATTAAGATAAGTTATTAACATATGAGTACTGCTACGTTGATGTTTAACTGATTCATTATTCAACAGTAAAACAAAATTTCAAAAAGAATGATTAGGAACTTGGTTTACATTTTAATGCATTGTTACAAATCTTCTCAGCAAATAGTCGATTTATATTAAAACGACAGCAAAATATATATTAAAAATCGAATACAAAAACAAATCATTGAAATCAATTATCGAGCACTTTACAATCATCAGGCTTGATATATTTTCTTCGTCTTAATGATATCAGTAACAGTAAAATTTCTTTAGCCAGTATTGATGCAAAATTCATTATCTTTGAGATTACTAACTCCATTATAGACATAAATAAATATATTATGCTTTTTAATAAATTATAAGAATGAGGTCTTATAATTTATATATTCATAATTTTATGCTGAAGCAATTAATTATGAATATATAAATAATTTGACTGGTTATTTGGTTGTACCTATAGTAATGGATCCTGGTAAAGCGCTTTTTTATTGTTATTATTTTTCATAATTTTTAAAATACACTGTAATAAATATGTATTACAATGTGTGTCCAATAGCTTATATAGCTGTTCACGGAAACTTTAAAAGATTAACCATTTAACTACCATTTATTAGCTACCATTTTTAATTCTATATACATAATTCTATAATATATTATTCTAATCTATTATTATTGTTTCAAATAGTAATCCTCATTGGGCCAGTATTGCAGTGGTTCTTGGCCCAAGCTGTTATGAGTTTCTCCAATAATTGTCATATAAAAAATTAAGTTTTAATTTTAGAATAAAAACTTTTTTTTTCACCAACTACTTAAGTATAATCATTCAAATAGGCATTACATTCTCAATAAAGACTAATCGCCATCTCATCCACTTCAATCGCGAAGCATTCCGTTTAATATCCGCTATTTAGTACTCTATTTGTGTTCACTTTCATCCAATGCCGAATAGTTTATTAGTACTTGGCAATGAGAATGTGAATAGAATTGATAAATATATTTGCTCTTTTTCAACATTTTTTTAAATATTTAGCGCAATTATGCCAAAAATAAATTTTGGAACTTATTCAAGCACCGAGGAATTTAATGATATATTGTTTGAAAGTTTAAAAAGGTCAAGTCCAATATAAAGTTATATGAGTATTCGACAACAATTAGCAATGTTACACGCATGTGTGGTGATTTATATTCATCTAATTATTTTGGAGCCGTCGTATCACGTTTCAAACAAACCTAATTTACCATATTGACTTATTAGGTAAATCACGTAGCAAATAAACGTATTCGAAGATTACGTCTTCTGGACTAGTCTGTAGTGTATTCATTTTATGACAAACAAATAGAATCACTTGTGAATCTGGCTAATCCTTGAGCTTTATATTAGTAGTTTCTGAGCCCGTGACTGAGGACGAATAGGTATCTTCACCATAAAGAAGCGGACAGCTAAATATTACTCGTACTTTTGTAGTGAGTTACAAAAGAGATAAGGCCGATAAGGAAGAATTTGGGTTGAAGCACGTTAACTTGAACGTAAAGTTTACTTACAGTTACTCCTATTATCTACCCTAAGAAATGGCATTAGCTCATAGTCACAAAGCCGGCTACAAGCTTTCTGCTTAGAGACTGTAAAGCTTAATTAATGTCCGCTTAATTTGGGACACAGGAAGAGTAAATGTAGTGTATAAATTCCCAAAGCATAAAAGTGCATTGTGATAATTGTAATAAACATATTAAGATAAGATCAAACACAATTTAGGCATCATTAACAACTTGTGTTATGGATCATGCATGAATATGCATCATATTGATTCAGGATATGAACCCGGGACCTCGATGATATAATCAGGACTGATTCTTCAATCATCCCACAATTTATTTTGATATGTTATTAAATAAACAATGTCAACCAACTCCGTGGCTTATTAACTCCTACCATCTCGGGGTACCAGACAGTCTCATTCACATCATACGAGACTTCTTGTCAAACCGTACCTTCCGCTACCGAGTCGACGGAACGCGCTCCCTTCCACGTCTCATACGAGCCGGGGTCCCTCAGGGCTCCGTGCTATCCCCACTCCTCTTTTCACTATACGTGAACGATATCCCCAAGACGCAGGGCGTCGAACTCGCACTTTTTGCGGACGACACTGCCCTATACATGTCGCACAGAAATCGCAAATTCGTTGCGGAAAAACTCCAAACCGCCGCTAACACCTTAGGCGATTGGTTCCGCAAGTGGAGGATCGAGGTAAACCCCAGCAAAAGCGCGGCTATCTACTTTTGCCGGGCTCGAACCACCCCCTTGCCACCTGTGACTCTGTTCGACCAGCCCATCCCCTGGGTGAGCTCGGTCAAATATCTGGGTGTCACACTAGATCACACGCTATCGTTTGCACCTCACATCAGAGCCGTCCGAAACCGAGCCTTCTTCGTGCTAGGGCGCCTTTACCACCTACTAGGGAAGCGGAGTAAAATGTCTCTTAGAAATAAGACGACCATTTACAAAACTTGTGTCCGCCCTATCATGACCTACGCCAGCGTAGCGTTCGCACACGCCCCAGCCCAGTCTATACATAGACTACAGGTCATCCAGAATCGATTCATGCGCATGGCTACCGGGTGCCCCTGGTACATGCGCAATGTCGACCTTCACAAGGATTTCGACCTTCCTACCATTACCCAAGTCATTAAAGACGCCTCCAGGCGTTACTTTGACAAAGCACCCCACCATTCCAATCCGCTCATTGTAAGAGCATCCAACTACTCTCCTGACCCTAACGCCCCGACCCGCTTACGCAGACCAAGGAATGTCCTTCATGATCCGGACGATCCAATTACGAGTGCAAACGCGCTCCTGCACACACACACATCACGCACTAGGTACACTTTTCCTATACACCGCACCCGTCGTACAAGGGTGCGAAGCACCTGGGCGCTTCTCTCCTCCACGATACGACTCACCTGAGCCGAGGTCCGAGCCTTTAGAGGCGCCCTCAGGTTTGTCGCTCCCTCATGGCTCGAGTGCCCTGGAGAATCTAAGAGACAGCGGGACACCTCCCCCGGAGGTGATGCCTGTCGATTAGAACTCCTCCAGAGGTGAATCGCCCCTTAAGGCTTGAGGACTCTCCAAGGTTCTCGCCTCCTTAAAACCCCGGTAACGCTGTAAAGGCCATCTGCGGCCAACAGTATTAGTCAGTCCAAAAAAAAAAAAAAAAAAATCCGTGGCTTATTGTTTGAGATGACCTACCTCAGATCAGTAGATTTTTTTTAAGTCCGCCCCCATATGGTGTTAATTGGCTAGTTATCACCATCTTAATTTATTAGAATACAATTTAAAATGTCTAATTGGTAGAAGAAATCCATTTTCTTTTCATACTTCAATCAAATTAAGAACTAAACAAATGCACCAAAAAGTTCCTACACAGACAACCATATACCGTGACTGCCATGACGCCGGTATTCATGGATGCCTGGAAGGGCTCTGTGCAGAAATTTTTGAATAAATATTAAACTTTGATAAAACTAAGTTTTGAATTGAATATAAGAAACAGAAAGAGCGAAAAATAAAAGAAACTGTGGAATATGGAGCTTAGGAGAAATGAGACAACTTCATTGGGAAAAATACCTTGCAATTGACCTAATTAAGCTTTATCGTAATACCCTAAATTCTAATACACATTACAGGAACTACCCTAACTGGTGCTATGAAAAGACTGTGGGAAAAATAATAATGTTAACGGCATTCATGTGTTTCAGTAGTTTAAGGTAAGATAGCCAGTTCGTATGTGGTTAAGAAATCCTAATAGAGTTCGATTCCATCTTCAGCCTTATCATCAGATGAGTTGGCAAGAGCTGTATATCCCGCGGAGATATAAAAAAGTAAGGTATATAATTTGCAAAAGATACTATACTCCTAACAAAATTCACGGTGTTGTGACATACTGCGTAGATCAAACTAGAAATAGATTTACATAAGTTTGGAATTGACTAATTTACAATCATTTATTCTTAAATATAGAATTTTGATACAACATCGATCCAAATTTTTGCACTACATGTGAAGTACGTCACTTTAGTGAAGTAGCCTAAATAATAGCAAGCCTGATGAGGCAGTGGGCAGAGCACATTGCAAGGAAAATGGACACAAAAAAAATACAATTAAAATGGTCATTCAGTTGCCGCTACCACAAAGATATTTGCGCTTGTACATCTAAGTAATCTAATTTAGTACCAATTTGTAAATACCATTACAAACATTTGAAAAGGTCATGAGTTTTTTGCTCCGCTTCTCTTCCAAAGTTTAACTGTTCATAGAAGCGGTGGTAGAGTTAAATTTTGACGATTTACAGGAACTAAGTTATTGAGACCATTTCTATAAAGAGCTTTTTGATTTTGGATTTCAATAATGGTCGTCATTTAAACTTAGACGAGATCAAAAATTGCTTTGTAAAACTAACAATCTAATGCAAATATGGTCAACACAAATTAGGTTAATAGTTTTTGTCTCCCAAATTATATTTTTTAAGAACTTATATTTTCAATGTCGTAAAGGAAACACCACGGCAATGTTTTCCATACAAACGTAGTTCCCTGTTTCCTCCCTAAATAATATTTCGAAAATTCTGTGGCATCTATTACCACGTTTCTATTAAAATCTTATTAAAAAATCTAAGAAAATTGCCAGATTTACTGCTATGTTCAGTCTTCGAGAATACATATTTTACAAGATTATTTTAAAAAAACAAAACGTAGGAACACATGAGAAACCATTTTTTTCATGACAGCATGTAATGAAATTGGTTCAGTTTTTGAGAAGAACACAGGAGACTGCGAACAGGGTGGATTTTGTTTTCATTACGTAGGTATTTTCGGTCCATGCGGATGTTGTCCCTGTCGCTCTCGAAAGTTCAGTTGTTCGGGCACAACGCGACAGCTGTAGATTTTATAAATACTTTACCTTGACCTAAGTGTTTCCTCTTAAGCAATATAATGTTAGCTAACAAGATTTAGCACATCTAGAGTTCGCAAA
The DNA here is from genome assembly GCA_943193645.1 of Acentria ephemerella. Classification (NCBI taxonomy): domain Eukaryota; kingdom Metazoa; phylum Arthropoda; class Insecta; order Lepidoptera; family Crambidae; genus Acentria; species Acentria ephemerella. Next base: position 6,120,996 of record OW971891.1, read on the forward strand.
TAAAAGAACCCATTAACAAAGTTCCTTCCCTTAAGTACAGGCAAGGAAGGGAAAAATATAACATATTCTTAATAAGCAGCATATTTAGCTTAAGTTAACTTAAGTTTATTTTAAAACCTTACCTAAACCTGAAGTCTAGATTGTAACGATTATACGATATCTTACAGTGCAAAGTTGTAATAAAGAAACTCAAAATCAGTACCATCATCATCGTGTTAAAAAGTTAGAAATTTTAAAATAAAAAGTACATTTGTACAACTTTCTGATATTCTACTGTCTTTTTTTCTTATCTTTTTGTGTACATAAAATGTTAAATAAATAAATACCTATATGATTTCTAATCGGTATGTCAAATAAGAAGAACTTTCCAACAATACTAGAAAATATAGAGATTTCCATGATATCCACAATAAATTCATAACGTTTTTCTGCTATAACTTTTTGAATAATGTTTTAAGGAAAAATATTCATATGATTTTTAGGATATTTGCTTATGGCAAATCGAATAATAATGTGAACATTCAACAACAATAATCATTATCGTTTATTATTGTCATTTTGAAAAGTATATATTTTTATTTTATTCCAAATGGTCGGCACTTTGAAGTCTTCTTATTATTTCTATTAGACTTCCAACATTTCTAAACTTTGTAGACAAAAACAATTACTCATGTTTCATTTCATTTAACACCGACAGGAAATTCTGATAGAATTTAATCTAGAGTTGAAAAACTATCAGTTAAATTCATAACAATAGCTATACATTTTCTGATTTTTTTACATTGCAATTAAAAGTATTTTTTTTAATTATTCAGTTTAGTAAGAACAAGTCAAGAACAGTCAGGAATATTTAGTAAGAACACTAGAACTAACTCTCCAAATAAATAAAGACTAGGCAATTTTTTACTTGGAGGTTTTAATCACAAAGAACTAACAAATACAAAATTCACTACTGAGAACCAAAGATAAAGTCTATCAAAGAATTATCTTAGTATTTAGGACGTTAACTATAAGCGGCAGGTCATTCAAAGAACCTTTCACAACATTTTTTAGGTCCATGCAAAAAAAAAGCTAACGGCTAAATGAAATTTTAATTCATATTAAGTATTCATTATATTATTTAATTAGTTATAATTATTTATTATTTAAATATTCTCATAAGAATCATTTAAACCACATATTGAAAAATCAATTGGATTATATTGTATCTGCAGCAAGGTTCAATTATAGAATAGGTAAATAATAATGATTGGGTAAAATTGTTAGCAATATTTAACTACAGTAAATTATCAAGTACCTACATACCAGGTGTAAAAGATTTTAAATTGTTCGTTGCTTAAAAACAGTTATATAAGTTCCAAACTTAAATTATAAAATAATTGTGTCATAGAACATTAATATATCGTCGGGCATAGTGCAAATCTGCGTAACTAGCATTCAATAATTCTGGGTATCGGACAAAATGTAGCCAATTTTATTAAAAAATGTCCAAATCTATTTAAATAAAATCTATCTACCTTCCCCTGAGATACTTGATTAGATGCAAGGATTTGCACTATCCGCGACAATATGAAATTTACATAATAAAAAAACAAACGTTAACATGAAATGTTACAGAGAGCTCCTTTAATTATACTTATTGAATAATTAATTATATTGAATCTAATCAATTCAGGTGTCTAATTAACAGCTATACACTTAACCTATGCTCCATTAAAACAAGTGTATGAGTAGTCATCGCTCGATATAAATATACTACATTCTATGAATCTGTGAACTGTAACTTATACGTTCATATGATTTGATCGTTAATAAATATACAAAATCATGCGTATAGGACAATGAGCCATTTAAAACAATTTTAACAATTTTTTTTTCACAATTTTAAGTTATTACACAAAGTGCAGGGTGTGACTCACACCCTGCACGAGTGTTAAAAGCCTACTCAATGATATCAATTTGTTATTTGATATTCTTAATTATTTATTGATATAAATAAGATCCATAGCTGAGTAACTTATTAAATCAAAAGTATTATATTTTAGATATTATTGTAACCGGCATAGGAAGCTCTCTAAATGCGAGTTGGTTTAAAAGACGTATACTCCATCCCAAAACCACACAATATAAGTGAAATTTGTTTAAATTTATCTTTGAACATTTGAGTAAAACCCATCTAAATCGAATAAAAATATTTACAAGATAATGTACAATATTTTATGTTTCAAAAAGGTGCACGTTTCTAATTGGTTCTTCTTAAAATTAATTAGTAACAGACTACGCAGAATTTTAAAACTAAATCATAAACGAAAAATAGTTTTGTGACTTACATATTAGTCACTGCTGTGCCATATAGTTTTGAAGCGAGGTACGCTATATTGAACCTTGAAGCTGCTCGATTGAATATTATAGATAGCCTCAGTTTTTAGGGAGTTAGCACCGTTAGATACCTGCATTGTTTTAAGAGAGTATCTCTGAATATGAAGTGATTCCTTGATATTATGGTCTGTCTATAGACAATACTAATCTTCAGGTTCACGACTTGCTTGATGTCAACTTATATAAAAGAGTTTATTATAATTACACCAACTCTTAAACACACTTTTATAAGTTTGTGATATCGCCGTGAATCGCTGTGAATGTTTCTAAATAAAACTTGTAGTATAAAATAGTATTAAGAAGGATTACGAAATGTTTCACCAATTGTTTTGGCTAGATTGTTGTTACAATATAAAGAAACAAAGGAATGTCTAAAAATGAAAGCCCTGCTAAGGGTCTCTGTGATGCTAAGTCTTACAGAAACTTTCGCGTACAATTACGTTTGCTGAAATAAGGTCATTTGTAGGCAAAATCTTTTCGCCTTAGGTGTTTTAGTTGAAATTGGGTGAAGAAAATTTTGGCTTAACCAAGTTTAGATTGATAGGCGATGTATTTCTTTTTGTTAGGTATCTTTATCTATTTAACGAGTAGCATATACTAGACTAAGCTTGTTACTTAATAAGCCTATAAAGGAATACGCAGACGATTCGATTCGATTTCTAATGAATAGTATCTAGGCAATAGTATTTTTTTAATAATATTAAATGACTTTTCTTCTAAATAACTTCATACGAATTATCACTCATATATATGAGCCATACTTCATCGTCCTTGGTTTAAGAATGAACTCAGTTTGTTTGACATTTAATATCTATAATAAATTTAGTATTAATTCAGTAATAAATTCAATAAAAATATATAATAAAAATAAAAAAAATTGCATGAGAATAATTTAATAATTTATTTTGTAGATACATATATAGTCAACTGAGTTTCATACAAATTCAGGTAAGGACATTTCTTTAATTTCATTGCTAAATGTAATGAAAAAGAATTAGTCCGCAGAAACTGATTTAAAAATATTAAATAAAAGTTTTATATCGCAGTATTATGGTAAATAAAATCTTCGTCATTTATTATATAGTACACATAACATGCATAGAGATCTTTGTTAGTAAATAATAATAATTGGATGTTAAATATTTGTTTTGAATTTCATTATTAAATCTTTTACTAACTCGGAATTTAAGAAACATAAACATCGGTTACTACTTCTACAACTACAGTTTTGCACGCCATTTTACAGTTTAATCACTTTTTAACAGTTGTATTACTGTGTAGTAATTATATAAATTCATAATAATTAAGGTTGATTTATTATTCGAAAAGATTTCTTTGTTCGATTTAAATAACTTCTAGAGAGTCAATTCCTGAAATTATATTTAGCTTTTATTGAATTAAAAATATATTCAAGAATTTCGTTTATTATACGAATGGATAAGTATAATATTAATTTGTCAAAATCAAAATTGAAGAATACGACATTAATAGTTTTACTTAGTTTAATAGAATATAAATAAATGATTCCAAGTTGGATTCTGCATACCTATATTCTGAAATGACTTGCAGACTTCATAAACGTCATCCAGGCTAGTATTACGTATTGTGACGTTTTCGATATCGTGCCTTGATTTATATAGCTGTACTTTCGCTAATCAATCATTTCTCGATACCAATTTTGTCTATATAGCTCTATGACGTAAGCGCTAAACTTAAATTATAATACTTATAGCCTTACTGAAATATTAACCTTCGAACTGATAATTAGACCTTTTTATATACCAGGGGCTACGAAGGGCTATAGAAGCTTCGAACATCAAGTATTACCCGGTTAATTAAGACTTAAATTCACTATTACTAGTGCTATATCTAGATTATATTTAGTTATTTTTATCATACATATTCCTTGCTATGGGGATTTAAAATAATTTAGTAAATGATTCTATTTAAATAAAGATATTTTGACTTCAATTTCGTTACCGGTAGTTTGTATAGTCTAATATCAGTATACTGGTGTTAAGTTAAGGCGTGGTTTCCTTATTTCAGTTTCTTCCCGCAAATGGAGTCCACAATATTCCAAGATAACATAGCACCAAGTAACCCTGCGCTTGTAAAGACAATAAAAAGAATTGGAAATACCCTCTTTGCTCTCACTCTTTGTTATGCAAAAGGATCCTTATATACGTTTCTGAAGAAAACACACGACTTGGCTCTTTCGCTTTATTAATATTTACAATCATAGCCTCTATTTGACGTTGTAGTTTGATGTAACTGAGCTTCTTTATCTAGGCTTCTTACTATGAGCAATCTGCAAAAATTTTAAATACTCGGCACAAGGTTGGAATAATATTAGCCATCTTTAAAAGGTAATCTCATTTCCAGTGTAAATTAAGAAAAAAAAACGAAGCAAGATAAATTTCATTTAATTTCAAAACTACTTCAAGACTTAATATAATAATTTACTTGAAGTTGTTTCTCACTTTTTTGTGTAAGTTAAATAAAAAGATTCATCAATTATAATAACTTATAATAATCATTTCATTCAGAAGTTGTTTAATAACTGAGTCATTCATTTTGCTTGTAATGGAAATTCAATTCCGATTACTATGAATAAAATTAAAAGATAATTTTTATAGCCGCTGTAATAATAAATTGAAAATTTATCAATCTACGTAATACAAAAGTCAGTTATCGTGACGTTTATAGTACATTTCTAGCATAATAATATAAACTTTTTAAATATATTTTTCGAAAATTATTTGTTCTCATAATTTATAATTTGTGCTTTTTAAGTCAAAATGTATTCTAAAATAGCCTAATTAAGATATCCTCTAGTTTCATTGATGAACCAACATTATTAATTGAAGCCTTTTTTTTACTTTTTCCATTTACCTGCGAAACTAAGACTTAGTTCTCGATAAAGGCACTATGATCGCCCAAATTATCTTTTTAAAATATGTTTGAAAATAAGTTAAAACAGGATAAAACCGTTTATACATCATCTTATATTTTTTATTGCAGTGCTTGAAATATAAAATAGAGTACAAACCAACAACCATCCAACCGAACCAAAGTCTATCTTTTAAAAAATCTATATTGTTTTTATTTATTCAAATTAGGTATATCGGTAAGATTTGGGAAAGTTTATCATTTCATTTTCATCGTACATTCAGTTGTAGAGATTACAAAACTTAACGCTTAGTTAGGTTGTTTTATTAATGTTAAAAACGGATCTCAATGGTAAATTATCGAAAAGCCATCATTATTGCATATAAAAAGATTGATATTATTAATAATTCTTTTATTAAAGCTAAAGCTTTTCATTCTAAAAATAAAGTTGCCGAGCATTCGCAACTTTCATAGATGTCCGAGAATCATTTTGTACTTCAAAATGAAATTGCTGTGTCGATGTGATTTATATAATTTTAAGCGCTCTAAGTGAAACAAACTTTTGAATATTTATGAAATGCTCTAACACTTAAAAGGTAAATTCAGATTTAACATCCTACCCTAATGCTTATTAATCAACTGAGTACTGGAAGTAAAGTAGATTTGAATGACACTGCTATTTGATGCTACGAAAGTATCCAATGACGTGCTACGACACGAGCTCTCGTAGACTCGTAGTTCATATATCATGAGGTTCGTTTGACTGATTGCTATGCCTTTTTGTAATTACGTTATTTGTCTAATTAATAATACAAAGAATCATGAAGTTCATGTGGTCCTACAATGATATGATGTTTATCATTCATTATCATTAAGGTTTTTTAAATCAATGTCACAGATTTTCCGGAAACTAATATTTAAAGTCTTTTGTTATTTTAAATTCTGTTTTTTAAATCATCCAAAAAGTTAAAATAAATAGATATTAATTTTATATTCCTTCCCGGTCAAAACTAGTTTCGATTGACGTTATAAATATAGTATCGCATTGACTAAAGTATTTGTATTTACCTAAAATACTTTAGTTAACACCATAGGAGACTATCCCCTTAATTTTTTTAGCCAACTTCCTCTTTAATCAACTTCCTAACTATCGATGGCACAACTTAAGCTAATGATATTGAGACCTTGATAATTGAGCAAGTTGAGCCTTTGATATTGTACAAGCCTAAAAAATAATAATTAGTACCTTAAAATATGTCACATTGCGTCAACCAACCGCACTGCAATTCCCACACCCACAATTCAAGCCACAAATCGTATCCGAGTTAGAGTCCGCTCTCTAGGTGACCATTATCATTCTCGTATATCTAAGGCATTAAAAATGTCACACATTATACGCATCATTTATTTAGAAGTATAAGTGACAAAAAACTTTAAGTAACTATATTTATTTTCTTTAATATTTTATGTACAAGTTCCCCTGATGTGTGTCGTCTGAATAAGTTTTGGGAAAATGAAAAGAAAAGTAACTTAAAAAAATTATAAATTATGTTACTCCCAAAAAATCCTGGTTAATCAATTTCAAGATTAGATTACCGCACACATCAACATAAAATAATGAAATTGATTCTGTTCATTGTACGTGTAAATGTCTCCATATTGTACTTCGATGCACTGTGGTGAGTTTATGTCAAAATCATATATAGCGTAAATCGTGTTGACTATTTAGAGACTGCCTGATGATTTAGTTCATAAATTATTTATGTTTACCATCCGCTGCGTCGGTTCAAGAATTTTTAGGACACGTTGAAAAAAAATCATGGTTCGTATAAAGTTCAGTTGATTTTGTACGATATTCAATAATCGATATCGAATTACGATATCATGGACAAAGCATTGATGGGTTTCGTATCCGTTCTTTAAAAATAGAACCTCATGATATATTGGCACATAATATGACAAAAGAGTAATTTTTTGATGTTTGACATTCATGAGAATATATTAAGAATGATATAAACAAAAACAATTTTGAAATAATATCAAATTATAAGATTTTTTTTTTGTTATCAGAATTGATAGTTCAACGAACTTAACACAGCTAAAGTTAAGTCTAAAAGGTTTTTGCTCCCTGGTAAATATGAATTGACAGGTATATTTTCCACTTTTAGCATTAAGGTTCTTTGGCATACATAAAATAAATTGAGTCAAGCAATACTCAGGAAAAGTTATTTTTAAAGTTTCAGCTTCATACTTAGTATATAAATAGCATTTACTTAAGATATTCGAAACATTCACAATTTTAAATAACACATACGCGTTGCTGAAACGGTATTTGAAATAGGTTGTATTATCCAACCTTCTGGTCCTGTATTTTATTAGTTCAAATGCCGTTTCAGCAAAAAATAATTTTTTTAATAATCATTGAACACAAAGCTTCTTTTTATTATTATGAAAATTTTTAGACGGTAAATTAGGAAACGATAAGTTTGCTATCTGAAGAACTTTGAAATGATTAATAATATTCAAAAATTTACATTCTAATAACACTCTTTAAGCTTAAGGCTTAGAATTAAATATTCCTTCACTTTTAAACGGTCAGTGACCTTAATTATCAAGCAACTTTTTAGAAAAAAACCGTTTGTTTTTGACTAACATAAAACTCAAAGTGTTTCTTAATCTTCATAAGGCTAGTAAGGGGTTTTATATCTTTTATTTGAGAAGAAAAATACAGTGTCATATTTGTTTTATCTAGGGCGAACTTGGGGCCGGCACGTCGGGCATATATTAGGACTAATATTTTGCTTGCTTTGAAAGCGAAAATATATTTTAAGCGGAGTTACTTTAGGATACAATACTTTGAGCCTTTGTCTTTTTTCATTAGGAATTGATAAATATCGATATATAACCCTTGTTAATATTCTCAAAGCAACTTTACCAATCGACGATGAATTCACGTTGATTCTGTATTAGCAATTACTAAATAGGATAAACAATAACGCGCATTGGATATTTTAGATGATTTGAGCAATAAAATTTTAGATATATATATATATATATATATATATATATATATCCTACCATGTAATGATGATTTCATTTATTTTTCAATCAAAATATTTCTTCACAATTTGAAATTTCATAAACTGTATACTTGGGTATTTAGATACACTTTCTAAATTATAAATAAAATTGATTTGGTTAATGATAATACATGAAAATAAATTTTAATTTTATATCTTTGAACCGAAAGTTCGGTTTACAGCAAGATTTAATTTTCAAGTATGAAGTAAAATAATACGTTATGACCTATAATGTCATAGAAAGCGAAGATTGCAGTATTGTCAGCAGAGTTACAACTACACACACACATATACATATGTATATGTTTGTATATGTATATGTGTGTATCTTTAGTGTAATACCCACATCACATATATGTGTGTGTGTGTGTGTGATGTGGAAATCGACGTTTTTGTTTTGTTTACATAATTGAGGACCAAAGTTAACTTTTACTCTAAAATCTCATTAGTTTTGTTTATAAAAGATAACACTGACATCTGTGTCACTGCCCCACTCCTTCTACGTGGAACGATCTCTTCCAACTTACTCTTTCTTTTCAGGTATCGACAAATGTTTAGAGATGTTAAACCTGTCACCATCGACCTATCTCAACGTTGATGATGGCGAACGTCCGGTGAATACGAAGAAGATTTATTCGCGGAGACCGTGGTATGCCCTTCCGATTGATCCCGCGCAGATTTTGAGGAATACTGAGGACAACCATAGTAAGTGGCGAAAAGGTATTGGTCTCATTTTATCTTCATAATATAATAAATAAACGGTTAATGATTTCAACTTAACCATCCCAAAAATTAATTGCAAATCAAAACTAGTCTTGTTTGAAGTCAAAATATCCATTTTCTTTGCAATTAGTAATTTTGATGTGCAAGTTATGTTTTTGTGGTTGTTTCATAATATAAATGATTAATTTAGTTGATTGACATTTTTAACTACTTTACTTAAAGTTTTGTTTGAAAAATAGCATAAAGCGGGATAACTGTTGGCCTTTTTTAAAGATGATGGTAAACGTTAAGGTTATGATGCGATTTACATTCGGATCTATCAACCACAGAAGATATTGCAGGAACACAATAATGCCGATAACATTATTTTTATAGCGTAAGATAATAGTAGCTAGACAGGTGGACTTAGAAACAGCCTTAGGCGAAGAAAAATCCCAATAGGGGAATGACACATGAGGGTATGACCTCTAGATTTGATTAAATTGGTTTTAAACACAGGATTGAAGCTGTTAAGACGCTTAATTGCCTCCGTGGTGCACAAAACAAAATGCCAACGCCTCTGGATTCTATGAAATTGGTTTCAACTATTGGTCTATACAGGCTTTTAAGGAGTAACTTCCTCCGTAGTATACAAAGCAAATCCCTCTAACTTGACCACAAAGGCTGTAATATAGATAATAAAGAAGTTTTTCGTTGTGGTTCTTCGCTCACTCTTTCTTTTACGCATACCTTAGCAAAATCTTCTCTATTAAATATTCATGTAAAAATTTCAAAACGTTCGCTCCTCCGTAACTAAGTTATCTAATCTAGCCCCATACTAATACCACAGTTTGATGTACTTTTTCCATTATTAAGATATTATCCGGGTTTGATTACCCGTGACGAAAAATTTACAATTTTTAATTATTTCATATAAGTATAAGACCAATTAGATGTTTCTCATTTGAGAACAAAAAGTATCAACGCGCTTTAAGACGCAATATTTCTTTTAAAATTTTGAAAAATATATTATTAGTAACAGCAGATCCGATGCCGACCAGATTCTGTGTCGGGTCAGCATACGCCTTATACTGCTGTTAAAATTGTTGAGTATTTAAAACCTTAGGATTAGCATAAGTTTTAAATTAATTCTTATTACGAGAGCGATGAGGCAAATAACTGACTTTTTTGATTTTATATTGTACTTTTTATCCTTTTCCTACTCCTACCTACATATTAAGCAAAAGTGAGACTTAATACTCTTTTTAAAAAACGATTAATGGAGTGTCACCAACCAGACTTGGGCGTAGTATTTTAGGTACTAAGCTGTTTACACTCATAAAGTGCATGTCCGTTGTTATGGGTGATTTCTAAAAAAACATAAAGAAAAAAGATTGTTTGTGGTAGTTTTGTGCATGAATTTATGATAAATATGTTTAATATGTTTACGGTGTGAATATTTAAATAAATTATGTAGCAATTTATTACCGTAGCATCTATTAAGTATGACCTCAACCTGGTTAGCAAAAGGTAGATAATTTTTAACTACGACCCTTTTAATAATAGAAGAAATTAAGTAATGAATATATTTTACCCTGTTCCGCATAAATTTAAGGATTTATGGTAAAATATATTCATAAATATGATATTATCAAGAAATTTCCAGCTTCAATAGAGAACTTTAACCTATTAATATGAAACTAAGTCAGGCAAATGTAACGTAGTCTTAAATACTTGATAAAATATTATTAATAATATTTGCGATTTCCCTTTTCTTTTGGTTCTAAGATGTCTCTTTCACTATCAAGCATTAGTTTTTCATTCCAACGTATGATAATATTTATAATTTTGTATCATAATATTAATTTAAAACTTTGTTGGTAGCTTCATTATTTTGCTCGGTTTTGAAGTTCTACATAAATATATTCATAGGGGGTTGACTATAAGTATTTGTTTGTGGGCCAAAGCTAAACTACTAAAAATAAAAATAATTGCCATCTTAAAACATCAAAACACTTTCACCTTTGTCTCCAGACTACGATACCGAGTACAACGGCGAGCAAGAGGAAGAATATTATGACCGGGGCAACGAATACGTGGAACCAGTGACTGTCAGGCGTCCGGAACCTGTGCAACATTTGGAACCGTCACCTCCCAAACCGAGATTCGAGCCCATCACCACTGACACTTCCATCACTGAATTCTCCTTTGGCAATGCTGTTAATCTAAGAGGTAAGGTTTTATTTATGTATATTGATCTACCAATACTCGTAGAATATTACACATATGGTTCAACTTAATTATTGCACTATATTCAAATGGTACACACAGCATGCAAATGTACAGACAGAAAAAAAGAGATAGAATAGGGTGAAAATAGGGATAGTATCGATCTTCAATCTAATAAAGTAAGTGTTTGATGCCTAAATTTAAAAAGTGTCCTGCCAAACAAATTCACACTTTTGCCGCAATCGATAACCACTTTAAAGAATTTTAAGCTTTGACAATGTCTTCAAATGCTGCGAAAAAACTATTGGAAACAATGATTTCAGTGATAGGCTCACTGAATAATTTTGCTTTCCTTATGATAAAAATATTTTTTTTAAATGATTTATGAAAAAATGAGATTTATCCATGCGACAAGAATTAAGTCAGGCTTATGATAGTTTGAAAAACATAAACATCCACCTACATCACGATGGAGTATGTACACTACAATAGTTGGTACATATTTTTGTTGAGACATTATGTCAAAGAGTCCTAAACTTTTTAAACTTCTGCTGTCTATTGATAGCACAAGATTACTGTCAAGCGGAGGTCACGTACGGTACGTAAAAGCGATTGAAAATAACAGCCAGGACAATTGACTTATAGTGTGTCTTTGGAAACAAAAATTCCATCTTGGATCAAAACTTTTTCAATACTGATACAAATATTGTTTTGTTTTCATTATCAGAACTACAATGCTCAAAATCACTGAGATTAGATGATATTATATTTAATAAATATGAAATGCTAATTATTGTAGCACTCTATGCTTAATTAGTTAGTTACAATTTATTATTTATTACTAAAATCGTACAAATATAATACATAGGATTTAGTCGCTTCCATGCCCATTACAAAATATTTCTCAGGAGCAAAAACAATGATGCCGTAATAACGCAACGTTATCCACACAGCGTTGAATCTCATCATATATTAACATTAGGCAAGAGCTTTAGGATTTATTTTCACTGTTGTACCTCCATATATTACCCAGATGGGTGATAAAACTATTAAGCGTAAGTCAGTATTGTTGTATTTCTGGTTTATATTTTCATAATGGCTGGATGAAAAATTAATTAAAAATTAACTATATTCTAAATTCCGTGTAAAGAATACTAATCATTAATAGTACAATCCAAATATATCCATGACATGATGCCAACTACACAATTTAAGGGATAAAAAAATATCAAGTAAAAGTTTAGATATTAAGTTGTTATTTTGTGTAAATTTTATTATATTGTTTTTATTAATATTTGAAAGTTATTTATAAATAATCCAATCTAGAAAAATACCAAATCTCGAAGCACGTCCTTTTTATTTTAAGTAATTTGTAATTTACAGTAAAATATAACTTTACGACTTTATCAACGCTGCCCTTTAAAGTATGCTTTAATCACTTGTAGCAATTATAAAAATAGGCGTAGAGTTCTTTTGAGATAATTTTAGACTCATTAAAAATTTGTTAACAAAAATCATCACATTAAATTCATCAGTAACCTATATTTAAAAACTTGTTTAGTGATTTTTGTGTTTCGATCGGTTGATCTTTCATTATTTTTTAATCTTTTCAAGTTAAGAAATTTGACTTACAGTAACTGACATCATTGATAGTTTATTACGATATAGATTCAGGAAGAAATTTTAAATTTATTATGTATTACTTAATGTGATTATATGAATGATTACATATTTTAATTATTGATAAACAGCATTAATAATAAATGTAATTTACACTTGAATACACGTGGAATTACAGAAAATTTTGTGTTATATTTTTTCTAAATAAGTGATAATTTGTTCATAGCAGAGATAAGCGTGAGAATTTATTTAAAACAAAAAATCCGTTCGTTCAACTTATTAATCTTTTCACGTATCTAACTGCCACTGGCTAAGCGGTGAGCTTTTACGGGGCTGTGGGGCTCACCTAATGCCGAATCAGAGGATACACAGGGAATACCCAGTAAAACTCCCCGGTAACTCCATTCCCTTCACGGAGGTGACCGGGGCTCAACTGAAGCAATTCACCAGGTGGCCCGTAGGCAGCCCAGCCTTATGGCCAGGCTTCACGTCGATGGAGATTGTCCAAAGTTACTTGGGCAATTCCAGACGTGGCGGCTTGTTCAGTGCGTGCGTGGGCGCCATCCACGCACACGACCGCCTATTATGATATATATCATAAATAGTAATTTTGGAAAATATTTATTTTCTCTCTTAATATTCCAAACATGTTAGATTTCAGTTCTAAATTGTAATAACAATTGTTTCAGATATTTCATAAGGATAAAATAATACACAAATATGATAAGATAATCTCAGCTTACTTTTTCTAAGAAAGTGGTATTTTTATCATCTTGCCTGAATTTCCATTTATTTCTTCTCTTACAATCAAAAAGATTTGTTTATTGCGCTGTCGATTTCTATAAGCTATTATAAAAGTTTTTGGGGTTATTCTTTATAAAAAGACTGAGTTTTTAAACCATTATTAACGTTAGTGCTTTAATATCTTTTACTAGATTTTAATTTTAATACCTTTTGTAATTCACAGAAAGCTGAATACTTCAAGGCTAAATTTACTATTTCATTCGAGACAACCTATGTAACTTAGAATATAAGGATGTATCTATGACACAAAATTCATTAGCCTGAATTAATGAGCTAATTTGTTAATATCTGTATACCAACATTATCCTGTTATTCTAAAATAAATCCAGTCACAAGGGATTGTACTATCAATGTTGTTGTCTATCGGATAATCAATATCTATTTATATTTTTTTCTACTGAAGCACCGGCCGCCGACTGCCACAGTCTTACGGTCAAGATACTTTCCGCAGATAGTTTATTTTTCTAAAATAGTAAATAGAAAATACAGCCCTACTTAAACATGTAAACTATTATCAACTAATTGCAGAAATTTTAGGAACCTATACTGATGTTACTGTTTTTTAAAGTTTGGGGAAAATCATGCCTATTTAATTTATGGCATTATAGACATTCCCCCCTGACTTAAATATATCAGGACCTTTTTTTAGTTTTTCGTAATCTGAAAAATAAACTTTTGCCAAAGACTGTTCATGTAGGGGGCTCATATTTTTTTTTTGTTTTTTGTTAATTCTAAATACATTAAGGATTGTTTCATAATTTATCGTAAAATATTTGTATCGCTTAACTTTTCTGAATACTTCATCGGCAAATCCTTTTCTTCGTGTTGTCCACCCTATTTGATTCAGAAATGTTACACAAACATTAGCATAAAGTTTTATTTGCGGAGTAAAAGCGTGGTCCTATTCGAAACATATATTTTTGAATTTGCGCGAAAATATTTAGTTGTTTGTACTATGAGCAGATTACAATACTTTATAAGGCTAAGGTACTGAAGTACATATCATAGATTCATTCTAAAATTATACTCTGTCTTGATTACATAATTGAGTTTAGGTTGTTAAAATAAACTTCGTCAGTTTTTTAATAATATCGCGAAAGGGTTTTTTAGGGTTACGTAATAAAATAGAACCTCAATTTGAGTACTTTGGCAGTTTTATGATGATGGTACTTGGAGAGCCTCCGCACCGTAATATCGTAAATTCGTCAATCTTTATAGGATGACACTGAAATTGTTCTACCTACACTTTTCCCTTTATAGGTTTAGAAATAGACGGATACAAATTTCTTAACACTAGATAAAAAATATAGTTATAATTGTAAAAAATTATATTCAATAGAGCGGAAAAAAACATATACAATTGTGAGCTTAACTCACAATTGTATGAAGTAGGGAATACGTGTGCCAGTAAGGAATTCCAAGCTCCAGGTGCGTGACAGAGAAAGGAATGACTCCGTAAACCAGCACGCTTACTCCTAAGTAGGAAAGAAGAGATAATTTTCATTACGAAAGTATTAACCAAAACCGAAATCATTTGTGATAGCTAAATATACTGAAAAATGTACCCAAGCAGGCAGCTTCGGTATATTTTTGGGACTGTAAAATAAGGGAATATTTTTATCATCTTTTTAATTGATCCTAAAGTCAAATTTTCATCCGTTATAGGTAATTTGTTCCCTTTTAGTATAGGATGAGGAAACAAGTTGGACAAATTCATCCTCGCTTAAGGGTTGCCGTATGGTTGTAATTAATACTAATTAATCGAACTAAGCGTCAATGTAAAGAAAAACAGATTTTAGCCTAGAAATTGTGTAAAATACTAACATTAATAGTCTTTCAATCACATGTAATATAAAAGATAGGTACTACAACAACAGAATCATGTTTCAAGGTAATTAAAATCAACATCTACCTTTTCTACAATACATATCTGTGAAGGTGACTGTAATTATTATTGCCAATGTTCATTTTCGGTGTTATTCCTGTTTTTCCTCGTGGGACTAAATAATAATTAATCTATTTAATATGAGTCGTTTGCGCTGTTAATGTTTTTAGAAGTAAAAAGAAAATAGTGCTAATAGAAATTAAGTAACATTATGCTGAAATATATTAATATGAATTTAAAATGTTACAACACCTTTTATTATATCACCAAATTAGAAATATAACTTTTTAGTCCAACAATTCAGCAACCCATAAGTTCAGCTACCATACATCTTGATGTGTCTCAGCAAAAAGAACTCCGGCTTTGGGTATGGAATTTCAAAAACTGAATACTAGTTCTAATCAGAGATTCTGTGTTTAAACTTTGTTTTTACCGTTTACAAGAGTTTAATTATAATTACACCTTCCTCCTACTTCTTTCCCAAGAAAGGATTTGAAGTGATACGTGTTTAACATTTCCTTTTTAGAAGTGGTACTAGTGGCATTGGGAGGCGCAAGCGCAGCGTTGGTTCTGCTTATAGTGATGGCGGGCGTGTTCGTTGCGCGCAGACGTAAGAATAGTCCTTCACCAGCACCATCCCCACCGATATTGGTCTACCCCCCACATGACATTTCTGCTTCGTGCTACATGTAAGTATTGTTTAAAGTTTATTAATTACTATGTGTAACTTTTAATGTAATATAAATATTAATTTTATTGTTTTCATTATGAAGACCACTTATGTTCAATATTAACTTTTATAAATATAATATTAAAAAATTTTTATAAATAAAACTTTCTTAGGAATTGGAGTAAGCTTTAACCTTTTAAGCCTTACTGTAGACGAAATTAAATTATTATTGTCTCGAGTTTCAATAAATTAAGCTAAGATAGCTTAAACAACGATTATACTTAATTGTAGAGTCTTAAATAATATTATTACTATCTATATAATGTAAGTAAGACAACCCATTTGATAGAGATAGGTAAATACAGAGATTACTGAAGACTGTATGTAATTGGATTAATTAAGAACAGTTTCGCATTTTGGAATTCCTCGGTGTAGTGATTTCAGTGCTCTAGTTTCAAACGAAACGAACTAAGTATTTCTCCCAGTCTATCAAAAATTATGAAGCCGCTTCGTACTTTGAAAGGCACGTAAAACCGTTGGTCTTGTTGATCAATGCTTATAGCCATATAGGAAAGTATTCGTATCAATAAGTATGCTCATTCAAATACGCATAACCCAGCTTGGAGGACTTTCCTATATTATTAATCTATAAACAATCCCGTCTAGCTAAATAAATCTTTGTTCTTTATTCATCTCAATGGTGGATTAAAATATAAACATACTTCGCGGGTGCTTATATATTCAATAATATATTTTATTGCATATCGGAAACACTATAGAAACTATATTAGGCTTTAGATGCTTACGAGATGCATAGAAAGTTTCAATCAGACCGCTATTAATATAACACGTTGGTTTACTTATTTCCTTTTCTAAACTCCTTATTTTAATCGAACTTTACTCGTTTTTCCTTATAAAGCGACCATATTTTCTACTCAAAGGCATCGGGCATCGTAAGAATCAACTTTATCCTTCTCACTAACTTCGTGGAAATCTTGGGTAGGTTTTTAAATATATACTTTTAATTTCATAGTAAATACACTCTAAGTATGTTTTACATCTCTTCATTTTAACAAAAGAAACTGGATAAGTAAAATGTTATACAGAGATCGCTTTTAGCGATAAGGTCACCCTTTGTACAAAATTTGTTAAAAGTTTTTTTTGTGTATTTCTCTTCTTAAATTGGCTGATGTACAATAAAGATATATTCTATTCTACAGTATAATCTTGAAGCTTTATTGTAAACAATAGTGACCAAAGTTATGTTAGGAACAGTGACATAATGGATATGACAAATTTGGTTAAATTTATAAAAGGGCCCAACAAGCATACAGTTCAACTGACAGTAACTGCCTGACTAAAAGCCTGAACACAACATAACAACTACATTTCTATTATTAATGTTGATACAAAAGAAAGAGTTTTTTCGCTAAGGAATGTATGTACGTACCATGTACTACATGAAAATGTTTTTTACAGTTAGCAAAGTTCGTGACTCAATCTAGTTACTTGGAAATTTCGAGAACATTAATAATATAATATTCAATACACGTGTTCATGCAAGGAGAAACTTTTTTAATAATAATAAACAGTAAGTATTGTAATATTTCGTAAAATTTACAATGGTAGTAATTATAGACCTATGTAGGTAATTAATTTATTAAAAGTAATTATAAGTTCAAATTAGGCCATATAAATTCCTTAGAATAAAACTTAAAATCGAAAAAATCACATGAATTTCTCACAACGATCACAGATTGCTATGCATTATCATAATTATATTACCAAACAATGCTCATAGATCCTAAGGATCTTCATGCCCATCTGCGACCCTTCTTTTCTTGCCAAAATCACGCAGAAAATCTTCAACGTACACCTATTTATTCTTACTTATGAGAAGGCTTCTCATAAGTTCCATAACTGTAAAATTGAATTAGTAATTATGATATTACTACAAAAAATAATACTTATCACAGCATTTATACACATTGATATGATAATAAGAATAGTTTCGGCTAAATTATTAATTACACTAGATTAAAATCTAATAAGGTAAATCTCCATTAGTAGCTTAGTAGATTCAAATTTTTCTGAGCACGCTTGACTTAAAAAGGCAGAATGAATATTAATTACTTGCAAATGCCCTCGCTAATGAACATTACGGTTGGAGTAGAGTTTTATGAAGTAAATAAATATTTAATATCGCAAATAATCTTTTTATTCAGTAGTATTTTTAGATATCGTTAGGAATATTCCAAATTTTTACACTAAATACGGACTCAAAATGAGTAGATTTTTACGAAGTAAATAAATATTTAATATCGCAAATTATTTTTTATTATTCCGTATTTTAAGTTATCGTTAGGCTTAAAAATCGTTTTTTTTACATTTGATACGGACTAAACTCATAATTTAAATATGATCCTGTGACTCAAAGTAAAGCGTGCCCAACAGTTTCATTTTTTAATAGATATTAAAAAAAGAAACTGCTGAAAGAGGTTTCTATACCTATCTATCTATTAATCTATTGAGATAGAAATTCTATGGACATCAATCTTCAAAAAAATATTTACTATTTATATTGAATATTATTCAATAAAACATAATGTTTTACTAGTAGCTTCGTAAATTTCAGCATTAACTTACACCATGTATTCATCTATGTCTAACTAGATGACCCGGTAAACTTTGTATCGCAAGTTTGCCTGTCTCGCCTTAAAGTACAATGTAAGACAGAGAACCACTATTTGATTTTCTATTTATATCTTAGTATTCTTTACATTCTCCTCTTTCCTTTAGAGTTTACCCTATTATTTGACGTTTTAAATACAAAACTGGATATTGTTATATACTTTATTAACAATCAGAAATTCTTTTTTGTATACATCTATGGATTTAAACTTCGTTTATGTGTTTCTGGCAAAACATTTCTTCGAAAAAGTGTAAACAAAAACAGTGTAATAGATAATATATACATGTATCAGTACCAAAATTGGATGGTAGCCCATGGGAGTAGGTAAGGCGTGTAACATCGGAAAAGGACACAATTCCATCTAATTGGATTTTAAAAATACGCTAAAGTAGTTCTTATGCCGTTGATATAAACTTGAAGTATGTTAGAGGATAATACTATTTTATTTTATTGAAGCTTAATTTAGTTGTCTTTTTTGTAATTGCATGTTACGTTGAGTGCTCATTTCATTTAATCGCCAGTCTAGAGACATGTTCCAAAAATAAACTGAGAACTTTAGTCTTTAGGCGTACATTAATTTTTTTATTTCTAATAAATAAGATCATCCGCCACTTCGACGAATTCATTGAAGATTTCATTGTGTCAAGTTGTTTAGTTCAATAAATATAATCTTTGTACTAAATGGTACATAACCACTAATGGTACTATTAATGAGTTACCGAGTTACTGATATACTGTGAATAAACGCTTTCAAGCGTTTATCTACTGTATATCAGCGAAGGTAAGGTTTATAAAACAATGTCATATTTCATATTTAAATTTTTACTTATATTTATTACAATTACACTCATATTTTTAATATATATTAGTATGTACATATTATTATATACATTTTATTTTCCAATTACAATAAACGAACAGTTTATGTAATCAGATCATTAGCAATTGTGTGGGCGAATAACTTATATAGTTTTAAAAAAGCAACCGTTAAATTACCCGTTTAACACTGCTTTTAACCTTACATTTGCCTTGGATAACGTTTCAATCCAATTAGGTCTGGTTTGTCAATACTACGGCAGAAATTCGGAAAAAAACTTGAATCATAATTTAGACAGTAACCACTGCTAATGTAACTAATAAGTAGAAGTTATTTTGTTATTAACGACCATATTACTGTCTAAATTCACTTGCAATATATCATTATAATTAAATAATTGACTATATACGTTTTATTGTTACGAATTCGAAAATAAAAGTTATCCAAAGTGTTGATAGAAGAACTGTCAGTTTTGCATGTCACACAATTTATTGTACTAAAATACGAATTTTCAATTATTGGTTATTTACCATTTCTTAAAGATTTTCTTTATTTTTTATTAAAAATCAATAAAATTATAATAAAGTCAAAAAAAAAAAAACTAAATCAGATAAGCCATTTCAGAGTTTAAGTGAGAACTAACGAAAAACAATTCATATAATTTATGTGAAAGTAGAAAATAGACATATCTCGGACTCAGACGGGCTCTTTTTAGGTTTTGGGTCAGCCCGAGGTTGTCCATACAGATGAAATCTTATGTTTTAAATTGCAGATTTAATAATATATCTACAAGTTGAAGATATTAAATATTATAATAATGTATACACTAACATAGTTTATACAAAATGTGATAATAATAATAATATAATATATTATCTATCCCAAGGTAAACATCATTAAAAACTTGGGTTATGAATTTTAGATAACGCAGAAATAAATAAATATACAAAAATCTATGACTCGCGTACAGATTCATACTCATCATACAAATTATCTGCTCCTGTTGGGATTCAAACCCGGAACCTCTGGCTAAGAAAATATGGGTAGTGGCCACTCGACCAGACGGCCGTCACTATATAGTTGCATAATATAAATATGTTAAAGAGGTTCAACATTATTATTTTGTTCCAGTGAAAATACAGAACCCTTTCGTACTGACAGTTATTTGCATTTAAAATTTATCTAAATTATGTTCTATTTGCGGTACAATAAAACAAACGAATGAATTAACTTGATCAAAAGCGCAGAGTAGATTTAAAAAGGTAAGTTCATTTTATTTTTTATTAATATCAAAGTAAAAACCTAACTGTTTTATTAATACGTCCATTTGATATTAATTTTTAGAGGTTAAATACTTTAGAATAGAATAGAATATATCTTTATTGTACATCAGCAAATTCTGAAGAGAAACACTCAAAAAAAACTTTCAACTAATTTTGTACAAAGGGCGACCTTATCTCTAAAAGCGACCTCTTCCAGGTAACCTTACGATGGACAGGATTCAAGATAAAGTACTAAGATACTTTACCCGATTTTCAGATTAAATGTGGTTTGTGATAATTATGATGTGACTTTTCTTGTTAACCAGTTCATAATTTGATACTGAGATTGCCATAACTATTTTAATGACTCAACATTGTTCAAACTTGATAGTATTTTTTTCAATAATATCTTTTGTTTTGTTTACTTTTGTTAAAAATATATTCTAATGAACACCAAAAATATTAGAATTAGATTTTCCTAAATAATGTGTATATTTGACTCGAATTTTTTGTACCTACTAGATGGAAACAATAACTAGGAGTATCAAAAATACACTGAATACATTAGATAAAGTTGTCATATGGATCAAACAACAGCAAATTATATGAAAACAATATTAATTACGGGTTTGTCAATTGTCAGATTTTATGCCAGTGTAAGATATTAACAGACATTCTCAAAGCGATCTATGACACGTATTGTCTTTCTCTAAATATGGTTAGAATACCACATAATTATGAAGGAAAAATATGTTTCATGTATGGTATTGACATTTAGTATCAAACAAACATATTCTCTGAAAGATTGAACTTTAAACTAATACATTTACAGTGTGATTAAATTTTCATTAGGTTACGGTCAGGTTTAATGTGGAAGACAGTCAGGTGGTCAAACTTTAATATGCCTTATTTTTATATAGGGTAATGCCTACTTTACTACACGTAGATTTTTTTAAAAGAAGATATGCTAACAACCAGCCTTAGTAATATAAAATAATTACTTCGAATTGTTTGACATTAATATTCTGGGGAAAGAGATGTAAATATGTCAATTGTTTTTAAATTATGCAGGCTAACTTTCCCTTAACACCGAAATACGGTGAACTGGTTTCACGATCGAAGACGGTGGTTGTACACAGACGTCATTCGTAAAACGCTTTACGTATACGCAATGATTTTTGCTCTAACAAAAAAAAATGAATTGCTGTTCGTTAGTCCCGCTATAAATCACGACCGGACTGATTTAAATAATTGCTTTTGTTTTCTTTAATATATGAGTAGTTGAGAAATAAAAATTATAAAGAAAATACTAAACAAAAGCTATCATTATTATAATTTGCCTATAATTCTCCCACTGCTTGTCACGAACCTTCCATAGGAGAAGTACATGAGGAGTTTAAACCACCACCACGCTGGCTAATCTGGTTTTGTTGCTGGAAGCCATTACCTAACAACATGAAGCACGAAAGAGCTCAAGATAAAAAAGTTTGATTGGCCTATCCACAGCTCAACCATGCATAAATTTGGTTTGTTTTCTTACTCGAAACCAGAGCGCTCAAGCTAATATGACCACGAGCTCCTCGGAGGAAATATTTAAGCAAAATAAATCCAATTGGTAATTCAGTAAATAAAATTCTCTAAATGACGTGCTATTCAAAACTTTTGTCATTCACATTCACCTCTACTTCAGATTACTTTAATGATTGGCATTTTGCCAGCCAATCGAAGGGTTTTAAATTCTTTCGGTAGCAATCGTCTAACTAACTAACGTGATACAAAGTTCAATAGTCAACTAGTTCTTAATATTCTTGAAAGATTCGAGCTAGTTCAAACATTAAATTACCAGTAAGTAAGTAAGTATCGAAGTTCCAATAGAACAAACATCCCCTGCAAGACACAAGTAACAATTAGTGCCATAAATTATCCAACCTTGTACGGTTAGCGGTACAGAATATTAATTAACGTCACAAATTGTTGTTGACGGTACGTCTTTTCGCGAATGATTGTGATTAATGATAGTTTGACATGAGTGGCGGTAAAGTACCCTTATGTTGGGTGCAGAAAGTTGTGATTTTTAATAAGTTTCGAGGTTGTTGCGGAAACAGTACATTTGTTTTGTTAAAGTTTGGTAATATTTGTTTGACGGAAAGACGGATGGTAAAAATTCTTTACCATCATTTAACCGACATTACATGTAGACGAGTTTATTTACTTCAATAGTTTATCAAAATCTAATTTATTAAACTTAATGAAAAGAGAAAGAAACCAACTCACGTAGAGTGAACAATTTTTATAGTAAAAATTGCTTGGAAACTGATTGAAGTGAGCGTTTTAATTGGCTTGTTGTTAAAGAAGTTTTCTTGTTTTGTAAAGGTCGAGTAACGAACTTTTATTCTGTTACGGAAAAGGTTGTTAGGAATATTTAAGTCGGTCACATTGTTAAATGCATAACGTACTTTCGTCAGTTATCATAAAGTTCAAAGGTGATTGTATTTTTAAGGTTGAAGTGGACAAGCATTTTTGTACTCTTTAAAAAAGGTGTTTTCTTTTTCTATTAGATGTCGTAATGTATTTGTAATAAAGAGTTGAATAAATAATCCCAAAATACCGATACATACTCAATCATCCTTCGATAATAAAATGATTATTTGCTTCTATTCGTTACTTCTTTGAAACTGTCGGCTTCGTTTTATTTATCGTATTTTCCTCTTAAGACGATTTTCGGAAGAATTCCAGCACTTCGAAGTCTAATGCTGATCCGAGGAAACTTATTGTATCCTGTGCACTTTTCTTCATATATAAGCTTTATTTGGAGTTAACACTATTTCTACAAATTAATTATACTAAGAAATTAAATATGTCATATTATGTTTTTGAAAGTTGAATATAAAATGGTTCTTTGTTCATATCTTTTTATTTCGGGAGGGTTCCTAAAATTTTACAAGCTATTTATTAGTCTAACTTGTAATGTAAAAAGTTTTAATTGGTGCAATATAAAACGCCCACACAATAGGAATAACAAAACATGATTTATTCAAAGCATCCTATCTGTTTTTATCCGCATCCGGTACATACGGAGAACTTTTACGGCTAAAACTCCTCATTTCTCTGCTATAATGAAATGTGCACAGCAGCAAGATGTGCGTAGGCTACGGAAATGGAATGTTCCATTTAAAATCTTTCTACGGGATCTTTATGTGTTGCCATTGTCTTCATAAATAATACATATTATAGCTGGGAGTTGTATGTTCACTATATCAATTTCTAAAGCCCGCTTGTGAATGAATTGGACTAACCCTTAAATTGAGCATTAACTTCACTTTACCTAAATTTAATAAAATCTGAAGGAATTTCTCAAGCAGGTCTAAGTCCAAAGGTCAGATGTCTCTAAAGATTTTTTTGTGACAGGACAAAGGAAGTTAACTTCTCCTTGCCATCATTGCGCTCTTCTTCGTTGGGAGAACTCCGTGACGTGGTGAGCGTAAGCAGTCTGGGAAATGAAATTTTATGTCCACCCGTGCCAACACAACATCGATCGAACTCATTCAGTAAGTAATCTTATTATTATTTATATTAATAATTAAGTATTACAAATTATGAAATCTTTTAAAGTAGTAAATTCTCTTTAAGAAATTTCTTATTCTGCGTAACATTACTTGAACGAAGATTAATTATATTTTATTCATAAAAATAGCTTGCAAAAAATAGATTTCTATCTTCTTAATAAAATAGACAATTCTTTAGATAATTAATTCTTCGTCGTTATTAGATATTGTAATGTAAAATGAATAAATACTTAGTCATTACGGTATTGAATTCATTAGCAGCCGAACCATTAAAATATTAAGATCGTTAGATATAATGAAGCTTTCATTATACTTAAAATATTTATCCTGTTTAAATTAAAATTCAGAGCAAAATCATGTCCAGCCTTAAGGTTGTCGTCGGTGGAAAGTAAAGATGTGTCATTTTTTTTAAAGTAGAATAAAATAGAGACGGCATCAGGTATAAGCTAGGTATACCTTTTGTCCTCAGTTTGTAACAAAGATACGTTAAATTTTAAATAAGGTTATTTTCTAAGACTAAAATGCTTTTATTATATTATGATACGGACGTCTTTGTTTGAAATGTAATAAACTTTGTGAAGACTTTTATTGTAATTGTACTTATCTCAGAGATTTCATAAGCGTACATTATGATAGATTCATCATACAGGTTTCAAAATGACATTTCTATAATGATATAGAAATGTTATTTTGAAACCTGTATATCCAATATATGAATATCGAAACACGTTTACGTCGTTTTCCACCTTGTAATTAGTACTTTTCATTGATCAGCTGTTTCTATGCTTTGGTACACAGTTTTTAATGATGAAAAAATCACAGATTTTTTAGTTTTTTTTACCACTATAAGTGTGTCAAACGATCCATCGTAAATGTAAGATTAATATCAAAGATTTTCGCTTTTTCTTTGCTGATGGAAGCCGATTTCTTAAATTTGGGTATCTATCTTTAGATATTCGATAAAACTGTAATAAATACTCTTTCGTCAGCAAATATTGAAAGGATTATATCAAGGGATCTTCCTTTGTTACCTTCAACAAAGCTTCCGTTCGTATCGGTTCGTGTTAGCTAATAACACTGTCATGTCTAACGAAGGTTCTACAAAGGCTCACTTCGGCTTCGTGTGGAATTATTTCGGAATGATTTTCGTGCGCAGTATGAATAAACATTTTTAAAACTACGTTAAATTTTTAATTAAAACTATAACAAAACTATTGTTCATTTTTTTAAAAATTGGTATTTAATACTTTAAATGTTAAATCACAAAAAGCTAGTAATGCATTCCTCAGTGTTAGAATTCAGAAAAAAAAATCTTGTGCTGTTAAGTAATATTTTGGAAATAATTAAACAACAATACTTCGCATCCAAATGAAAAAGATAGATACATTATAGAATTTACCTTTTCCTTTGTCCGTTCGTATAAAGAAATTTTGCAATTCCAAAAAATAAAGGTGAACATCTTATCCACAGATGGACAGACCGTGCTGTCAGATCCAATTACGGGAAAGTAGATACGTGGCATTCTTTAGATTACCTCTCGAGATCTGAGATCTACAACATTTTGAATCTTAAGTTTCACCAACTTTACGATAAACCTTAAAAGAAAATAATTGTAATTAACCTCCTTTTTTTGAAGTTTGATAAAACACTAGCAAAAGTTTATCTTAAATAGAAAGAATATCCAATAAAAGAGCAAATAATATTTTTCTCTTTATTTTATCTCCTTAATGTCATTAATTCATATTTTTCTCTCTATCTCTCGAATTTCAAACTATTTTTCGTTTTTATTATCATGATTTGACCATCTAACCTCAATTACAAATAATATTTTTTTATATATCTAGTTAAATATCTTTTTTTACCTAAGGATACTTACCCTAAATTCATTCAATTCAGAACTCTTAGATTTTCAATAAATACGAATACTCAAGGAAAACGTCGATCGGCGATCGGAAAAACTTTTCTACGTAAAAACTCCTTGATTTGCGCTTTTGTTGTTTTAAAAATAAGACTGAAAAAGGCACTTTTTACCGTAACAATATCTGTCAACATTAATCAACAGATTTCAAATGTGTCAGAAGTATAAGGATAAGTTGACATTATTAATATATATTAATATTCTTTAGGCAAACTCATGGGGTGAGAAACGAATTATACAAGAGTGTAATCAAAGTCTCTTTAAAGAGACTGTTAAAAGGTTTGTAGGGTCGTCAACCTGCAAGTGACAACCGTTGTATTGTAGAGTTTACATAGGGTGGGATAATCACCAAGCAATAAGATGGAAACATTTTTATTTATAAGGAAAAAAAATATATTATAATACTTGCATGCATGGTTGGAGACAAATCGTTTATCTCTATAATTTAATACAAAAAGAAAGAACATTCTTTTACCATTTACATACATATATACACGTATAAAATTTAAACTTATTCTTCATGTTAAATGTTTAGAGAAAATTGTTACACTGAATTAATCTTTTAAAACTCAGATTAGTTTAAAAATAAAGTGCTTTAAAAAGTTAGTTTAAAAAAAAATGTTTAAATATTTATTTTTATTGTATTCTCTCATAATATACAATAAAAGCTACGATCAGGAGAACTAGAACAAAATACTGTTGAAGGCATTAGAGGTACTAGAGGAGCTACTTGAGACCTAAGCATTCTAGAAGTGCTGAAAATGTAATTTTCGATTTTTGCCATGCGCCAATTGCTACTACCAAGAAATAGTAAGCAGCATTGCTACTCCTACGGTTTAAATGCTTGGGTGGTGCAAGTTTTTATATCCTGAAATATATCTAGGAAAT
Source organism: Acentria ephemerella (assembly GCA_943193645.1). NCBI lineage: Eukaryota > Metazoa > Arthropoda > Insecta > Lepidoptera > Crambidae > Acentria > Acentria ephemerella. The sequence goes on from OW971891.1 coordinate 6,148,397, forward strand.
ATAACGTCTAATGCAGTGCAAAAGCATTATAAGCTAGCTTTAGTCCGCGTGAATGTTGCTTCTATTGTATGCAGACGACTTAGCAAATTAAAACAGTCTAATGAAGAAATATAAACTCAAACTTCAAAATTTACATTTAATCATACAAACTGTTGAAGACAATGCACCAAAACTATATTTCACAATCTTTAACCAAACTTCTTTTTAATACACAGTTACAGGAGGCTACAATTGTTATGATATCCCTTAGCATCTGAGAATATTTACCAAGATGAAGAGTAGCTTATGTTATTCTCGGAACCCTTATCTCCCACTATGCAAAATTCACGTTGTCCTTGCTCTGAGAAAAACAAAAATAAATGTATCATAAGGGGACCGAATTTTTTTTCGGGTTCAAGTAGTACTTATATGGGAATTTCCAGGCTATAATATATGTTTGTCCCAAATTTAATCTGGAACCGTGTAGTCTTACTAGCATGTTTGAAGAACAAATATTCGAAAATATGAATACTCCTTAAAGTCCAGTATTTAAAGTTTATCTTTATATATAGAAATTAATTGATGTAGTGTCGCTAGTACTCAAAAACGTCTTGACCTTCATATCTTGGGATATCTTATTTTGTTTTATTCAGTTTAATTCAGAGTTAGTTTAAAAATAAAAATAACTGGAGAAATCCGAATGAAAAGCTATAAATTGGTTATTTAGTATGAAAAACTGACAATGTAAACATTAAAACTGTCATTACTTCCATCGCTACTTAGGGTTTCTTTTGATAGATAGCATGAATGGTAGTTCGGTGACTGGACCAACTATTAGTACAATAATAAGACACTCATTCTGTATAATATTTATTATATTTGGTTATTAATTATTTTTCATTAAGTGACAATCATCTTTAGAAGCTAATGACGAAAACATCAGAAATTTTTTGGGAACTTAATTCTAACATGAACTTAATAATATTCAGTAGCTATAAAGGAAACTTACTTTTTTTCCAATTACAAAACAATTATAATACTTTCATAAAGAAATCTTTGAAATATTTAAATTGTTTAGATATTCTTATACTTAAGCACGTGCTGCTTACCTGTAAGTAGTTGTGACGTTTAACCAGTTTTACTTTGTATCAAAGAATTGTAAGATTATAGAGGAAAGAACTGTTGGTAGCGCTAACAGATGAAAAGATTGAAAATTTAAAATGTTGGAACCATAAAACATTTACTCATACATATTCCCTGTTGTGACGATTTAAAAGAGCTTAGTAAATAAGTCTATTTAAATAAAGTTATTTTTGACTTTGACTTTACGAAATAGTTAATCCAGTTCAAGTTCAGTCCAATACGTAAAAAGGTACCAACGTGTGAGCGGGCGTGACTCCAACCGTGTTAGGCAAAGGACAATTTTAGGAAGTATAACGACTGTGAGTTTGTTTCTTTTTTACGCTTTCACGGCTAAACTACTCAACCGATTTAGATAACATTTCGCGTGATGATAGAATAACATCCTGAAAAAGGACAAAGGTTACCTTTTCACGCGATAACGACTTTCACGTAGGTGGCGCCGCGCCACCCACGTGATATGTAAAATATTTTCTTTTCATAGAAATTCATCTAAGTAATTAAATATTTATTAAAAAACATATATGTGTATTAATTATGCAACGCCAGAGTCTTACTTCCCGTTCTACGCTGACCCTTCTGTTTTATGCAAAATAGTTTGTCCGATATTCACTGTAGGTACTGGACCATGTAATATTTAAATTAAAATTTCGGACAAATTCACAGCAACGTTAGAAATTTAAATAGAATTTAAATTTACAGTATTCTTTGACCAAAAAAGTTAGAAATACATAAATAAAATACTGCTTTTTTTTGACAGCATCTCATATAACATTTCATCCATCTAGTTCTATAACTTGTATTCAAATAACAATCCCAATCCATGTGGTTAAATTTTCATCCCGTGAAATTGCTTTTCCACCAATGTTCCCAATATTCAACAGTACCACGAGCATAACGATTGCACTGCAAAACCACTCTTATCACTCCTGAATAAGGTCTCAGCACAAATAATGTAACGCAGTAAGTTTTTGTAACTTATATATATAATCATAATATTATTTCAATAAACATCTACCTTTGAATATTTCGGTATGTTCCAGACAAACTTGCGCACGACTATTTGCTTGTACCGAAAAATCAACACTACGGATAACACTTTACTTCATGTAAACTTCAGATACCAATTCCAAAAGATTTCAATACTTAAAACTATAAAAATACTAAATAGGAAAAATAAATAATGTTTTCAACATACTTCCTCAATTCAAACTCATAATGATGCCGACTTTGGGCTACATAATAGTTGTGTGTGTAGAAATGTTACTTTCTTATATTAAATAGTTTTTACAAATTAAAAAAGAATATAATTTTTTCCCAGTCAACTGGGGAGAGATTGGTATATCTTTCCTGTCTAGTCGTATAATCCAAACACTATGTTTTTTTAATGCCTTGGGCCGTAGCAGTATAACGCGGATCAATTAAAGGTGGTAAAAGCGTCCTTCCTGTCTAATGGTCAGTGGCTAATGTAGTATATATGAGCCTATGACTATAGCCTTGTAAGACACTAAAACGTTTCTTTCATAAAAAAGTCTTAAAAAACTCTGTGTTGATTTAAAACAAAGTATTATACCTTAAATTTTTGTAGGCACCTGTTTCATATTTTTTATTTTTGAAATTTAACACTCAAAATTGTAAAAAAATAATGTTTTGAACAAAAATATAGACCAAATACAACAATACTAACAATTTTAAATTTGATAACTCCTTTTCTTTGAATTATTTTGCGTTTTTAGTATACACTAACTGCTTAAAACTTTTTTTATATTTACAGTCTTGTCATGGCTATGAACAAAAAGATCTTCGTGTAAAGTAAATTGTTAAAATATAATTTAGGTATCGGGGCAAGGATGTTTTTGCGGTGTAATGGTTTCGCTGTGGCTACGAGAGCAATATCACATTGACGTGATCGGCATCGTTAATTTTTACGGCAATTGTATTATATTCTATACATTTTCATACAAAAATATTACCACACCTACATGCAGTTGTAGTTAACTGTTACAACATTTATTTTTAGAAGGTTTTTATCTGCTTAAAAACAAGAGGCCAGGCCGTAAAGAAATAATCATTAGGGGTCCCTGTAATTAAAAAATGCATCTTAGGTTAAGCTGGTGGTGTTTCTGACACCTTTTTTGGAATTTAATTGTCCATATAAAAACATCTATTATTATACTAGATTCTAACCGTGCACGGTGATTCTTAATCATGACACTTTCATAGTGTCAACCAAAATTTAACACTACCCTATTTGGTGTATTTGGTGACAGGGTTGTGTTAAATTTTGGACAAGTCAGATTTTTACGATCTCTCTAAAAAGTTTTATTAAATATACCTGCCAAGTTTTAAAAAGGTTTTACGCTATTAAATCTAAAATGTTTTAACAGAAACTTAGAAAAATCATTAAAACTTTACGAATTAACAAAGATAAACGATTTTCAGGCATCCGAAATACCTAAGTTAGTATTTACTTTTGTTATTAGTCATTCTCGCAAATATTTGTTTTGACTTTGTATTACGTGCTGCATAATCAATATGAATAAATATGCAAAACGGAGGGCAAATATTCAAAAATAGAATTTTCCGTGAGTACCTTTTTACTTTATTCCAAGGACTTCGTGAGCACTTGAATTGGTGCTTGCAAAGCAGTATCCGGGAAGTAAAGTACTGGCATCAAAATAAACAACATTTTTATCTTGCTATTCTGTTGATTTACTTTAATCTTCTTAGATATAAAATATTCAAAGGGTTTGCACCCTTAATAAATAAAAAAATCTTTATCTTTATAAGGTTGGCAGGTAGGTGTAAAAGTCTCAAGTTTACTGAGTCAATTAAAAGTATTATAAGTAAGTATTAGCTAAAAGAGTAAAGGGATAAGATTTTTGTCAAAAGAGTAAAAATACTCTAACTAATCTCTTTCAACTTATTTATAATTAAATACGAAAGTTCGGAATATTCTAATTTAAAATTTAGAATGTCTAGGGAATCTAAATGCGTCAGTAACTGAACTATACAAGGTCTCTGTTTAATAAATTTAGAAGTACCTTTGTAAGTATTTGTGGTACATTTACTTGTAAGTATGTAGTAGTACATTTAATACTGAAACAATTACAGACATAACCAATCAAAAGCCCAATCACAAGCATTGCAATTACGTCCCTAATACGCTCGCCCAATGGGGGTTTGTGAGTGAAGATTATTGCAATGACAATACAACAACATACAACTGTATATAAAAAGTAATGAAACTATTGGTATTTAAAGTTAATTAATACTCAATCGATTGATACATTGATTTACAAATAAAATTATTAACATAAACAAATTTTAAAAGAATTGCCCAGAGACTACTAAATGATGCAATATCTACGACGGACGAAAACAGACTAACTCAGTTCACTATACCGTGGCCAAACAAGAAAGTTTTACATCTACCCACTTTTTGACACTTCACTTTTTTCACTGCTTTTTTTATGTAAGATGGTGTCACTGTCATTGCAATACGGTCAGATTCGTACTTATTTTTACGATCGCCAACACGGCCATTCTACCGGATGTCTGCCCCTGCCACTACACGAGTTAATGTAAAATTCTAAAAATTAAGCTATTAGTGTAATTGTGACGATAAATGCACACAAGACTTGTACGAGCACATACCACGCATAAAGAATGTGAAATGTACAGCCATGATATAAAACCACTTGCACTTAAAAGCATTCACGTTAATGTACCAAATTGTTTCCTGTTACCACATACTCAAATTTTCCGCTTTCAGCATACCCTATTTGAAACGGTTATAAAATAAATCTGTTTCGATATTTGCCTCAAAATTAAACATACACAAGCTTATTTACACTAGCAATACATTAAATTATATTGAGTGTTTTAATTAGTTATTAATTAAACATAATATTTACGCTTCTTAGAAAAACCGCTATTCATGATAAACAAATAACTGATACTGACATTGATAACCAAAGAGGCCTGAAGTGTAGAATCTTTATAATCAAGATGCTCATATCAGTCTTGGTTATTGACCGACTCAACACCTCAGCCACTGCTATGAATACTAACCAAATCATAGGCGTCATACTCCGGTATAACATACATACGGTACGAAAATTAAAGGCCTCATTTCTCTGTAAGCTTTACAGAAAATCCAGTAGCAGTGAATACGCAAATGTTACGTCTAGATCCCGCGTTTTATGTTCACGGTGATTCGCACTCAAGTTTTTGGTTTCGGCTATAGTTTATTTGACAAAAAAATGATGACAGACAAAGTCTGATTGAAGTTTTTACATTATAACTTAGCTTTTAAAAAGGCTGTTCTACTGCTACGAAAAAAGGCTACACATGAGACACGTTTCACTGCGTTTCTTGTTAGTAATCGTCGACGCGATGCCATTCAACTAGAATATTGAGACTGGCAGTGAAACTAGAAATAATGTGCAATAATTAAATTTAAAAAAAAGACACAATATTAAGTCATTATTATTTAACAAGATTAGGTGAATTTATCGTCAGAGTTCTTTCTGGAAGCGTTGTGGAGGGATATACGGGGGCTTGTTTGTATCACATTGTAATAGCTTTGCTTGCTATGCCTTCAGTACAACTACAATGTCACAAGCTGGACCCAAAAGGGTTTCCTCAATCACATATATTTCCGTTTTGCATTAAGATGTCCGTATTCGAGAGGTTTTGTGTTGAATACCAAGTAGGAATGATTACACAAAATCTTTTCAGCAAACGAAGCTTTTTTAAGTAAATACTGACTAAGACTCACTTATTGTAACTAAACTTGTAAAAAAGTTAGAAAACATTTTCAAAAACAATTATTATGGTCCAACAATGTCCAGTCTGATAAATTAATGATTGTCCGACCTCTGTTTAATGTCTTGCGTCCCTACACCCTCTATATATTAATGGGGTATTCTGGGCCAAAATAAACGTGATCCTGTAGGATAAGCATTATAACGAATTATGAAATTCCTCCCTTATTAATGAAATCTTAAGGTCGCATCGTTCTCAGCACATGCTACGCGAAATTTAATGAAAATGTCTGTATCTTGGTACCCTTTATGGTTAAGCTAAAAAAATTATGACGGTTTACAGGGTAAAATGTCTGAAATAATAAATAACATAACCTCCTTGTATTAGTGAAAGTATATGTTATAAGTTTTTATTTATGTATGTTTCATTAATTCCTTACATTCCCAATTTTATCAAGTACGTTACTGAGAATTGCTTTTTTAGAAGCATGTATGTGATCATTTGAAAATCCTCTCTCCAAAAGTATCTGTAAATAAGCACTTAAGAAATGTAATAATAAGTTTAATATGTTGTTATTAATTTATTAGTTTATATATGTTAATTATAATATGTTTGACGAATTGTTACTGTTTCAGTTAAACAATTTCTTTACTTAGTTGCTAGTTTATGCTAACAAAAATTGTATATCCTTTGACCTTTCACGCCCTTTATTTATAAATGATACTAAGCGTTTCATTATAACAAACAATAGTGTCTCACCTTACTAAGCTTACAAGAAGGTTTCATCTAATAGATGTCACTGGACAATGTACACGATCAACGTTAAATTTAACGCTACATATTTCAAAGGGTTTTACAACTAACCCAGACTTTGCATAATAAGCCCAAAATAGGTCCTATTGTGTTAAAAGATAAAAAAAATTACATACATTTTCACACGCTGTTTCCATTAAAATTTTTGTAATTTGATATTCTGATTTTAATTATTGCTTTTTGCATTTGTGTGTAATACTCGTATGTTTTGTGTGACTTTACATACATTGTAAAGTCACACTAAACTTAGGGGTTGACATAACCACACATAACTTTGTATTGTTGTTTAATTTGTAATAATTAACTGCAAATTGATAAAGTTTACAACTAGCTCGCGCTGTTTTCATTTAACCAATGATATAAAACTTTTACTTCCATTTATTCGTTTTACAACGTGTTACATACTAAAGATTAAGCAGTAAGCTAGCAGTTGATATATTTTTGTTGTATCTCGTGTGAGTGAATATAGTCAAACTCGAGAAAGGAATTATCCACATTCAAATGTTTTGTTTACTGGGTTGAGACTTCGTTTCAAATATTTATATGTACCTATTCAAATTCATTAATCAGTACCTTGACCTTAATGAGACACCTGAGGCCCAATTCCGGTCCAAAACAACACTACTCTTGGAAATATTAGTAGATTTTTGTAAATAAAAACCTGCTATTAGAAAATTATTGAATAGCCTTTTCACTATCTTATTGTTGCTGAAGTTTTTTTTAGGAATATGTTGAAAATTATGATATCTGAATTCAATTTATATGCACGAGACAACCTTGAACGATAACTTTCAAACTGCTATGTGATACTACTATATATTACTCTGTCAGGCGTTCAGAATTTTCACTGAAAGTTTTTGTTTTGATTTAGGGTAGGCGTGGACTGTGTACTTTCTACAGAATTTGGTTAAATTTATGAATAAATTATTGCTTTGTATTGTTTCTCTAGATTGGTAATTATTTACATAACATATTTATTAACATTAGTAATTTATATAAGCATGTTATAAGACTGAATTATTTAGATCTCAGTATATTCTAGAGTTATGTAACACTACGATATACTGAGAAAATCAGATACACATGATTTTATGTGTTCTCAGACTCAGATTATATTGTTCAAGTCCAAGCTATGCCATGCCTTAGTATTCAGTAATAATGAGTGGAATTAGTCGCTAAAAGGACGATGTTAGGGACGTATACTGGGCAACTCTTATAAAAGGTAATTCAGTTCATATCTCAGAAAATAAACCATGATTCAGTAGCTTGATGGATAATCGATGTATGCGGTTGGTGTAGATATGATGATTGGTGTAATTATTATCACATAATAAGTATCTATAGTTATCACCATAAAATTGTTGAATAAGATATTTAGGCACAGGCAATAGTTCGTCGACAGAGTTCTTCGATCCATTCGTCTTTCTGTATGCGAAAACTTCAAACTGCGGTAGTGGACTATTTGCTTGTTTGACATTGTCTGACTTAAAAGAGTAAACTATAGCCCCGATTCCATTGTGCACGAACTAAATAAAATTTAAGACAGACAGATGACCTGTGGACGTTTCGAAAATAGCAACTCAAGCATTTTCTAACCATTTAAACGCGCATCATAAAACATGACGATTAAAATATGTCAAAAGTGTATGCATTGTCTAAGTGTCAAATACCTGGACTTTTCTAAATGTCATTCTATCCCTTTTTAAAGAAAGGAAATGAAAGAGTTGCGAATAACTTAAATTTAATATAGTCTGCGCACAACGGAATTGGGGTGACTGACTATAAAAATATTTATGTTGCTTAAAATCCAGTCTTCATAATGTTACTTTTATGTTATTCCTATGCGATTCTCCTTTGAACTTTTTTTCTTACAAAATATGAAAATATGCTTCAATCATTCTAAATTGAACCAATAATGTCAAAGATCATCTACAATATTAAAAGTTATTGCGATTTGAAAGATGAAAGCGAAGGAACAAGAATGAGAGTAACCGAACGAAGCTTTTTAAATAACCCCCTCTCAAGGGAAAGCATACATGATAAAAATGGCTTTAGGAACAAGGAAATGTGTAATGATGTGTTGTCTCTTTTCTTATAAAGAAAAAGTTTCCTAAGGTTGAATAAATAGAGGCTTTATACACATTTCACGTAAACTGTTCCTGTATAAACTAAGTAATATTTTCCATTTAGATAACTTAACCAAAAACTATTTAATATTAGTGCTGGCTTCTGTAAGCTCTGGAAATGTTCTGCTTTATTTATAAAAGAATTTTAGCGTAGTATTAGATCTGAAATTAAATTAGTATTTTGTTAAAACCTACTCGTGTTATACCTATATTTTTTCTCTTTCTATTCCTATATTTAAACTTTATAATATTTTCTATTTAGATAACTTAACGAAAAACTATTTAATATTAGTAGCTTACAGAATAAGCTCTGAAATGTTCTGCTTTATTTATAAAAGAATTTTAGCATAGTATTAGATATGAAATTAAATTTGTATTTTGTTATAACCTACTCGTGTCATACCTATATTTTTTCTCATTACTCACATTGACAGTTGACTAACGGTGGGAAAACAAGACTCTTTTTAATTTATGGCTTGTACACTTTTAGGAACATTTATACTATAAATAATTTGAACAAGAATGTGGATGAAAATTAAAATAATATAATCGAAACAGCATAAACTAACACGAAAGCAGGTGTGTGATTGCATTTTGTGTTGTCAGTCAGTGAGTCAAAAATTTAACTCATTTCGTTAAGAAAATTAAATTTTGAAGAATAAGATTAAGAACGCTCACCCGTTCGACCTGGAAAGCACAACTAACAAAAGATTCGAGCTAAATAGCTAGTTCTAAAACAGATAATTTTTAAATAATGTATTCAAACACATTGTTTTAGCAGCAGTGGAACTTGGCATCAATATTGTCAAGGCAAAGTTATACGGGAATGATTTACTAATCGCCTATAGATCGTATGTCACAAGGTGTATCAGAAGGATACAATCATTCTTTTATAGAACATGGAATGTAACCAAGAAACAAAATTGTAAACGGACTGTATGCGAAATAAAACGTGAGAAATATATGAGTAGCAAATCTTGAACTTCATCTCAATTGTCGGTAAGTGATAATAAATCGGAAGACGGCAGCAAGCTGTACCCGGATTTATTGACCAGTGAAAACCGGTAGTTGTAAGTAAGAACTTGTCACAGGAACACAACGATGCTGTAAACATTGTTGTTATGGCGGAAGGCTTGGGTAATTTGGTGATAGCTGTTGCTAGTAAGACGGACTTCGAAAATGTCTTTTCTTTACCCAAACCGATAATAAATTGCCTGATCATACGGAAATTGAAGCCCGCACCTCCAGATCTATTAGTAGACAGTTATAATGAGGCGACTAAAGCACTTTCAATGAGCCAAATTTATTTCCAAATTTTTCTTCAATATGGGTATACATATATCTTTCATCAATAAATAATGGACTATCGATACTCGTTATCTGAATAACGTAATCGATGTTTGCTCCGTTTCCCTTTATCGTTTCTGGCAATTTCTTGTTAGGCTTTGGTAAAAGGAAAATTTATTACAAGGCAAACATGGTTTTGTAACGAGATTTTGGGTTGACATTGCTGTAACTAATTCGAGTAAGCTTCGATCGTGTCACAGTCACGTCCTTTGGACACGATGAGGAAGAAGATGAATTATTAGATGAACTTTGTATACGTTTCATCATGCAATGTTATTATTTACCTTTAAATAAATAAAGTACAAAGTAAGATGGTTGACCGTGAGTACTGCTATACATCTTGACTATAATATATCGAGTAACCTTTTGGAGAACATAATTTATTCTTTCTTGAACCTCTCACAATTGGTTTTCTTTCTCTGTGTTTAACAAAATACTGGAATATTGAGTTTTAAAATGATGTTTATAAGTATATACTCTAGTACAATAACACACCAGGTTTTTATTTATTTTATGGTTATAACGATTACTGTATACACTTAAATCCAAACTGATCATTCCTGGATCTGGGGGCCTACTAATGCTGCTTCTCCTGCTACACGGTCACCACTCGAGACCCTTTCTGCCTTGACAGCTGCTGACGTCAACAAAGGCATTTACGTTTGGAGGCTTAATCAATGATTAATGAATTTTCAATGATTGAAGATCCCAATCCCAATAGAGATGAAGAGTGATCAAGGAACTAAACCAGTTAGTCCTGTACCTGACTGCTATTTTTCCTTGAATTTAAAAACTTAAGGTTGACTACGATAAAGTGAAGGCTGAATTTCTCGGCAGAAATATTTAAGATCTAAGCACCCACTTTGTTATGGAAATCCGACCGTTAATGTCGCCACAACGAGCATTTAGCCAACCTTTTCTCATGAGATGAATTTAAAGCAATTGTTGCTTTACCTTCATTTGCATTACGTCTTAAATTAATAGTATTCATTTCCTATCCAATATATCTTTCTATGATTTATTACATTTTTGAATGATAATAAGATACAAAGTAAGCTATTAAAAACATGTTAATGTTAGGTAAGGCTAAGAAAACATTAAAATGTATATTGTAACATAATACAATTGTAACCTCAGTTATTTATTACGGGGCTACTCTTCGCCTCTCCCGGGTGCTAAGCAAGATAAAACCCAAGATAGATAAAAGCGAGTCATATCCGGATTCCTCAACAACAGAGTTGTTGAGTAGTCTCGATGAAACATTTAAAAAAAATATTTGTTCAGTCACCAAGTCGCTGAGTAAAATATTTTTTAACTAATGCCGGACAAATATTTCTCAAAACTCTTCCAATATTCCAGCATCTTCTCAACAAGGTTTGACTTCTAAGGCAAACCGCGGCTGTGATGCCCGTCTTCAGGCACCCACTATTTGCTCAGCGAATTTAAACAGTATTCATCGTAATAATAAATTGTTAATAATAAAAAATATATTTTAGAAAACGTAAGAAATTCTTTCAAATTTTAAGTTTTTGCTGTAAAAATTAAGTAATCTAGAAAAACTAGCGAAAAAACATCATTCTTCGTAGAATATTGATATGATGTTATCACTGTTACTAGAGTCATACCTTCAATTACATTTCTTTATTTTACTCATACATATTCCCAGTTATGATGATTTAAAAGAATTTCGCAATTGAGTCTATTTAAATAGAGATATTTTGATTTTAACTTTGACCATAATAACAGTTTTATTTTGTTATAGCCAACACCGCCGACCTTGGAGTGCTGGACCCTTCTTTGTACAAATCGGATTGTTTGGATGAGGATCTACTTTGGCCTGAGGGACACGTGGTAAATTAATTATTGAGGGTTAAATTCTTAAACACTATTACGTTGGAATAAATTAAAATATATCTAAGCTTGAGAATAAAACATAATTTTAGTTTGAGACAATGGAATGAGCGGACAATGTTAAGCTGGTAATATAGCTATTATTTTGTAAGTACCAAATTAAACGGGATACAGTCTGTTTACGAAAATTAGTAACAGTTAAGAATTAGTTAAAATAAGGTATGAGATATCTTTGAGATATCCTCGGGACAATTAAAATTTAATTAATTCACGATTATGCAGCTGTGAATGTTAAGAAACTCAACTAGTTTTATAATATACTTTAAGAAAACCCGTTTAATATGTACATTAACTTTTTTATTTAAAGCCTATAGGGAAGAGGCTTAGTGACAGTAAATGTCATTATTAAAAAAGGTAAAGTAAATCAAACTCCTACTAGGCATTCGGTGTCACGCGTGTTACAAGTAGGGTAGAATTGGGTGATTCTATTCCAAACACGGGGTGAATAAGAATGACACTATTTACATTGTGAAATAAAAGTATTCTGACTCTGAGGCAAGCCTGCTCTGCATTATTTAAAGAAAGTTTTTTTATAATTATTACAAACAAAAACACAAACAAAGTTGCGTAAAGTAAAGAAGTTAAAGAATGAATGTGACTAAATTTAGCTCTCGAGAGTAGCTTTCCGAATCCGCATAGCATTACGAAATGTCATTTTGTTTTAAAACTAACTAACTAGATAAATAACACTTTAGACTTTAGTATTTAGCATCCACAAAATTAAACTAATAGTAGGAAGTATCAGAACTTTGAAATGAGTTTATAATGCATACAGATTGTATGTGTTTTCATGACACATATTTTTCTGTCGAAGAGCAAGTTTCTCTTAGGTAGAAAAAGATAGTCACATATATATTGTTCTTATTTTAAAATGCCAAACATAGTCATTTGAACCTTCATATACAACAATTAATTACCAAGCAGTTTTCAAAAAGAGACTTGTGTTTGATATTCGATTACATTTTTGTGTGATTTTTTGCTATCTATAAATTATTTTTAAAAAGTACGATGACAAATTTAATCTAGTTTATAAAAATGCAAGCCCGCAAGAGCCTTTTAAGGCTACGGCGCTCAACACGGTGGGGTGGCTTAAGCTTCAATGCACAAGAGGTAGATTCTTGAGATTTATTGGTTGATAACAATCGTGATATCAATGAATCCATCAGTATAGGAAGCTAGAATATTAATTTACGAAGCATAAAAAATATACTCTTCTTGCTAGAATTAATCACGATTGAACGATGTGTTACTTATTTTCTAGGACATGTTTAGTTCATTCAGCCCATTCGAGATTTTAAGTAGACGTCATTACAAACTACGTTCCAAATATCTTATTGAAAACATTTTCAATCTACGTGCAATAATAATAGAATTTAATCGCTCTCTGCCTTTGATTTCCCTCGATAGCATTAGGAGTGAACAAACATATGTTACTAATCGATATAGGTACTGAATCGGGAATCATATGTGGATTATAAGGCTAGACTGTGCTTTAAAATTTAATAAAATCTTGTATTGTGGGATTATATGTATGCTTAACAAATTACGAAACACCATAACGGTGAGATGGACAATAGCAGTACTAGCAGTAGTACGTTCATTTATTTTTTGTAAAAGAAATTAGTATTAATATATTCACTCCTATCTTGAGTAGAGCGACGTGAATCGCTGTGTCACGTGGTCGAATCCTTAGAAAATCGTGAGATTTTGGAAGTTTGGGCCTCTATTAACTATCCATTTAATTTCCCTAGGGACGAGTGTGGTTCACGCTGAAATACGAGTCGGGAACTGAAAGGCTGCAAGTGCATATTATAAAAGCCAAGCACCTCCCATCCCGTACTCCGGCCCTGGCTAACGCATGCGACCCTTACATAAAGTGAGTATCTAGAGACGTAATCAGGTAGCAACCCAATAGAGATGGATTAAACGCTAATACTGGAACAGTGTTAAATCCATCAAGCTTTGATAAACAGTCCAATTTCATCACTGAATACGAAATGAAATATTTGAATAACTGAATATTTTTGGCTGCTAGCAAATGTTTCGTCAATATATCCCACGTCTGTAAAGTAACGAGCGTTTGCATAAATTACCGCTGTTTATTTCTACTGAAAGGTAATTTATAGAAAATTAAACTTTTTCATTTCGATTTAAGACATGTTTTATTTGATTGATTTATTCCACTTTATGCATTTCAATGTGTTCTTTTTAATACAGGTTACAATTAATGCCTGATGAAAGAAGAGTATTACAGACAAAGCAAAAGAAGAAAACGTGCAACCCTTTCTTTGACGAATCGTTTGTATATCAGGTAAGTAAAAGTCTATACTATACAATCAATAGAGAGCATGGGTTTTGTTAGTTTGATTATATGTGCAAAAATTTATTCACTTTTTTAAAGATTTTTTATTTCAGATGGTCATAGTATACAAAATCAAACCCCTAATAATGATCAAATTCTTCAGTCGCAAACCCATTATCTAGCCCAAAGTAAACATAATTAAGATACTAGATAACGGACAAATCTCATAAACATTTATATACACATTACTACCTGCACACATACATTACACATTAATTATGTGTATATAGATGTCAGGAAGATTTTTGTTTCAGCCATTCACCCTAATGCCCCATACAACCGAATTTTGCTTTCTATGGAGTTCGTTTACTAATTCTACGTCTGCGATTATAATTATCGCTTTTGAAGTTATGACTTAAATTTTATCGTTAATCTTATTTATTATCGTGTTATAGTCTTCTTTATGTATTGTCATATACGTACATATATTAATAATGTATTTATATAGTAAATATTTTGTTTATATAAGTTTCCATATTAGTACTTTTTATTAAAAAAAAATTTATAGTAGCACTGATACAATCGTTCACAAACGCAATTTTTTGTAGTTTTATTTTGTATACATAAATGCTTTAATAAACACCTGGCTAAGTAGATAAGGCATACTGACCACTCCACCAAGCGGCCGTCAAAATGCTCATGCTGTAATACAAAGTTACTTATATTTATATTTGTATTGGTATTAGGTATCTTAACTCTTCAATAGGTATAACCTATGAATCATTTGAATAATTATAATTTATTTTATTTTATTTATATTATACTTTTATTATTATTAAGATGGCCGTCTGATCAAATGACCAGTACCCCTGTCTACAGAGTACACTGGTTCGAATCCTGATAGGGGCAGATATTTGTATGATGAGTATGTATATTTATCACGACTCATATGTTTGCGTGTTTATTTAGTATATTTCCGATATTTAAAAATATATTAATTTGTACTTTTCTCCATTGTCCATCCATAACACAAGTTCTTAATGACGCTTATTTTAGGCTAGACAATAGCTGCGAGGGATAAATAATTTAAGGGCTATTATTTATCGACTTAAGAAGGTAGGCATGCAAACAATAGCACAAATTTATCCGTAAACTTTTCAAGCTTATGATAAATTCATAGCCTTAAGAAACTGTACATTTTTTAATCATCGACCTTAGAATTTACGGTTACTTCAGAGACTTTAGAAGAGAACTTCTATAAAAAAATTCAAAAGCCACCTAAATTAAAAATATTTTAACAGAATAAGTTCGTTTTTGAAAAAATTCAATTAGTAACTATACACATATATGGCTATTTATTTATAACAAATAATAATCAAGTAACAAAACTGTTTAAGCTGAACAATACAACAACTCGAGATTCTTGAGACGAAAGTTCTTTACAAGTGACTTAATAATAATGTTCTCTTGTCGATACCAACTTCCTGGGGTTATTATTTATCAACAGAATGCTTTGATACTGTTCCCTGTTTTTCAAAGCTTGTTTGATGAGGAACCATTAATTTCTCTAAGCTTGTTTAATATTTGTTAAGACTTGTCTTAATATAGGCGCTGGTAAAAAATTATAACCAAAATACAAAACCGACTTAAAAATGCAAAAATAATTCAATGTCATAATTTATCCTATTTAAAATTATTTTTTGTTTCACTTAATATTGATTCCGGAAATAACTTAGCACAAAATCAATAAATGGTGATATTCATAATGCTGGTTTCCAGCGATGTTCACCACTGACCATTAGATGGAACTATTTTGATTGACATTCGTTGACACATAAAACAAACAAGTCAAACTTATTCCAATTTTCCAGATAATAATTCTTAGTATTGTGTAACACATACAGTTTACCTTTTTCACCGACAGTAAATCAAACTCTAGCCATTTGCAAATGGGCAAAAGTCACTAAGTAAATGGAATTTATTACAACCCTTAGGATTTAGCCATAAAAAGGGTCCTTGACCTTCCTACGGGACGTGAGTGTATCAGCAGATTAAATGTATCATTCGTCGTAATTCTCCTTATTTGTGTCAACTGAAAGCTTAAGTAACAATAATGAAGTAATTAATTTGAAATCATGTGTGTAAAGTTTTTATTAGAAGAAATTATTTTGTTGGTTAAAACATTTTACACGACTTTTATATCCTTAATGAGATAGAAAGGATAAAGGACTACTCTTAATCTTTATATCACCGATTATTAACTGATGATAAGTCTGATGATGAAAGCGACTGACATCCAGATATCTTATCTTAAATTTCCGGAACACAACGATGCTGTTAACATTATGGTTATGGTGGTAGATTCAGGCAAGGTACATAGCTAGCTAACCACTACTGTCTACACTTGGAATTGAAACTCGGTCCTTAAAATCTGTGTGAAAAAAAAGTAGTCTCAATTACTATTAGCTTCTGAATAAATGTCTTTAACTGAATACAAGTACGTTGCATATTTAAAACGTTCAAGAGAAACACTAATGATAGGTAGGTTCATATAATGTAGGTAGGTACTTATAATGTCATCATCATCTACAGCCTATAAATGTCTCACTGATGGACACAGGCGAGAAACACATGAAGAGTTTAGACTATGACTATAATTGACCAAATACAAGTTAATGATGCCGTATCAATCGGGAAAAACGGCTTCTCGTGCCTTACAAAGCACGAAGCAACTTGAAATAGGTAATTTTGATTGGCCCATACGAGGCCAACTACGGAGAAAATAATCAAAACCAGAACTCTCAAAATTAT
The DNA here is from genome assembly GCA_943193645.1 of Acentria ephemerella. NCBI lineage: Eukaryota > Metazoa > Arthropoda > Insecta > Lepidoptera > Crambidae > Acentria > Acentria ephemerella. Next base: position 6,165,596 of record OW971891.1, read on the forward strand.
TACGCATACGATGTTTTCACACTTATACGCGTATGACCTATCATTTGCTTGTTGCAAACCAATTAAATTAAATTTAAGAGAAAATTGAGGATTTTTGATAAAATCCGTTCAAATTGTATGCGTACTCTGGGGTAGTAATTTAATGAAGACTGCACCTGAATAACAGGTGTTAATAACAACCCAGAAGTCATTGAGAAAGTGTTATGTTGAGAACAGTGCATTTCTTCTTCTTTTTGATGCTTTATCTTATTTTTTGTAGGGTGGCCCGGTTCAGGTGGTCAGGTGGTCAGCATCGCACCTGCCGTATCAAGTGATATCTCAATATTGAATGTGTCTATAGGTGTTAGTTACCATCAGGTGGTTAATATATTTGGTTGGCATTTCTTGATATAAAACGTGGCAATATGAACGTCTATATTTCATGTTGAAGAGAAGTAGAGATTGGAAGCTGTAGGGAGGACCTTCTCCTAGCCGCGATAATATTATTGGCTAAGTCCAGGATTCTCAGCAATAAAGTATCATTAACTTACAAAATTCTACATAAAGAAGCAGAGAGAACAAAGGACAAATTAATTAATTCTTTAAGTTTCAGTTTCTAATATTCTTCTTTAGTTTGTATTTTGATATGTATTTTTCGAATAGTAGAAGTCTTTACTAGAACATGAATTTTAAGTAAAGTATATATTAATAACCTAATTTATAAAGTAAACAGTAATTGTGCCCAATGTTTATGTAAAACCTACAATTGTATCTTGTTTGAAACGAATTAAACTGAGTGTTTTAATTACCACTAAGCCATGCCGATCTCCAAGAGTGATGACGATAATATTATACAGGTGTACAAAGATACACAGGAGAAACGCACGCGATGTATAGAAGTCGTCTCCTTAATTCAAAATATGTTATCTTTTTTTTGGTGCTTAAATACTCATACGAGTAGCGTTATTATATTCTGTAGGTACAAATAAATTTTACCATTTATTCCTTTTCAGGTAAAAATTTTTTAGATCAATATTTTTTGTAATTACCAGTTCTCTAGCGTTCCTGTGACAAATCTGTTTGAAGAATCTTGTGATTTTATTTTGTTTGTTGTTTGTTTTGTTTTTAAGAATATAATGTAATATTTGTCACACTTTTTATCTAGCCCAAATTAAGTATCTTTAACTGAACTTGTTTTCGATACTTGAAATGTCAATGTAACGGAGACATAATGATAGAAATATTTATTTATATAAATATCTAAGTTTTAAAGTAAATAAACGTACAAACATTCATGAATCGGAACAAATACTAGAAATTATCAGACAAAAATCTACTAAAGATCTACTATCAGACTAAATCAGATTCGAATTAGGGACCTTTGTGTAATTAGACTGAGGTACTGACCACTTGACCAGGTTGCCGTATTCAAATACAAAAAATAATCGTAACTATCAACTGACAAAAAGGGTATATTAGTACACTTCTTTTGTATTTTTAAATCTTCATACCTTAAAAATACAGAGTACTTTTGTTGCTTCATTAATTAGAAAGGAAATAAACTGACGAGGCTTCTAACGTGAATAATAGGTAGAGAGGTAGCGAATGATTCAATTAATCTGTTTTAAGTGCTGGAGTTCATTAATTAGAAACATTATTCGTGTGTCGTTTCTGGAAGATAAATTTCGTAAAGTAGCACCGAAGTTTCTGTGAATACTGGTAGGTACTAACAGAATGCAGGTATCTGCAAACGTTAGGATTGTAACAAGAGTGCAAAAAAAATGTTTCAAATATAAAATTACAAAATATAAAGTCATATATATTTTTCTTTAATGTATAATTCAGCAACATCATATTATATTAGGTCGGGGAAAGACTCTTCTCGCGTATGTTTGTATAAACTTGTAATAAAATATCTTTGGCTGTACTATTTGTATATTGCTGGTTTTTATGACATTAAATAGGTGACATTTCAAAAATAGAATCAAATTAGGACAATTTTGTTACCCACTATTTTTCATTTGTTTTTCATTTCTTTAGATTAATTAACTTAAAACTAAAAGAAACCTAAAGAAGCATGTACTCATTGGCGATTCTTTGTTGAGGCGTAATAAAGAATCGCTTATTTTTACAGAAATGTTTTTTATCCTCTTTATTTTTTGTTTATATTTTGTTATGAGCCTAACTCTCATTATTATCTATCTTCTATTAATGAAAAAATATTAACAATGTAATAGAGTCAAAGATGTGATAAATAAGCTTATTATATAATACCTGTATTTGGCATAAAAATGAAAAATCGTCTAAAATGAATTGGCTAGCCTTGATTGTATATGCACACTTGATACTATTGTAGCTGGTGAGTCTTTAACGACATATTTGATTCTTATTTTATAAGCACATTTGTCCCTGTAGTAGTCGATGAGTCTTTAACGACAAATTGGATTCTTATTCACAGACAACACGATAGTGAAAGTGTTTAATTAAGTCACAAATTCCATTTTGCTGTTGAATATTATATTTTCTGCTGGAGACTATAATACCATTTCATCCCTACTATCATCCCCGGAGTCTCTGTGAATTTATTACTTTAATACTGTATAAAGTAGTCACTTCAATGCTGTATCGTTTTGTAGTTATTTCACTGTTTTAGACTTGTTGCACTCTGTATCTTTATCTCTTATTTTTTAGTATAAAAATATTTTTGTGATTTTTTTAAAAATACTAAATTTTATGTTCAAAGACGTTATAGTTTTTCTGCCTTAAAATACAACAAATGGTATAATTTTCATATACGTTTATCTCTTTTAGATATAAAAAGATAAAATTAAGTTAAGGATTTGTTGATAAAACGAGGATATACCTCTTATTATGACTCTCATATTCTTTGTTCAGATTCCGCCTGGTAAGCTGGAAGGTTTGACCCTAAAGCTATCAGTAGTGGATATTGGAAGAGTGGGCAAAGGAAAGCAGCTGATTGGGCACATCATTTTACCTCTCAGTGAATTGGAAGGAGTTGCGTCTGATGAAGAACCACAACTATACAAGTTGGATATTGAAAAGGTTTATATGTTAAAAGTATTTATTCAATTGAAATTAAGAGAACCTTGAAGTTTTCTTAAATACCATTTACTCATAAATATTAATAGTTCAATCAAATTCCAAAAAACTAGCAATGCACATGTAATAAAAAATATATCTTATAATATATTTATCTTTACAAAGAGTAAATATTTTATTAAAAATATGCAAGCATCTGTAAATCCTTCTTATCTTTAATTAATTGAAGAATTAAAAATTTAGAATGTATAAAGTAATATTAAATAAACTTAAAGAGAGTTTATTTAAAAAATGTTTTTACGTGAGTGAATTGTCTCTTTTGACATAGAATCTAAACTTATAAATTTTGGTCTTACAAGTCCACTCATCACTCTAAATTGATTTCAATGCATTCACCTATTTCTGTCCAACCTATTACTTACATATTTTCTTTCTCAGGATCTTCAAGAACCAACGTCTGACCTAGGAGAGATATTAGTTTCTCTTCTTTACAATGAAAATCTTTCTCGTCTCACCGTTACCGTGATAGAAGCTAGAGGTTTAAAGGTAAGTTAAATTCTTAAAAAAGTTTTATTTTAAAACACGATGTAAGCGTGGTCAAGCGCCTGGAGGTCTTTCGTGTCTATAGTATGGTAAAATTGTTGCGTACGAAGGTATAATTTTTTTTAATAAAAATGACTTTGTTCTAAAATGTCAGATGCAATATAATACTGGTGGCTGGCAAAGGTTGGATGTAATACACTGCCTTTCCTATCTCCGCTCTGAAACAATTCCCTGTATATCGTTAAGAAAGCAATGTTAATCGTAAGTAATAACAGGACATACTATTCATTAACTTATCTTATCTCCAGAACATTCACGTACTTGCAATTATAAGTAATCTGTTTATTAGACAATTTTTATATAAAAATAATTTATAGTTTATGTTAAGTGATTGCCGGCGGGCTGTTGTTTAAAATTAATTCTAAGAGCAAACTATTAGTGACAGTAAGCTACACAACCAACTTTATGATTATGTATCCAGTCATAAGTTTTCTCAGAGTTTAGTATTTTCATGAAAATTGTTCCCGAAGCAGCTCTTGCGTTTCAATTACCCTTTGAGAATTTGCTTTAACTCCGATAATTCAACTGTTTCTTATCCTACACACAAATACTATATTTTAACAAATGCAATATATATCGGTTATCTTTATTGTACACGATTGTAACATAAAACTACAGTTTAAGAAAACTTATACAAAAAGGTTTTATCGCTAAGCCTTTAGAATGACTTTTCTAATTGCTATTAAACCACACATTGAATTGCGTAAAGATTAAATAAAGTTTCAAAAGAGTTACATTAAAATATTTTAAAGAAAATTGACAACTTGTATCATTTTATTTTGGATATTATATTATCCAAACGTTATGAATTTTAATTGGCTAAATAATCTAATATTAGTATAGATTATTTAGCCAATTAAAATTCAGAACATCAAGAAATAAACATTGTAAAGTAGTAACGTATAATCTCTGGAACTAGTGGTTGGAATTGTTTTAAAAATTATTTTTGGGATAGATGGTCTTATCAGGCTATTTAACATTTGTGAGCGACTGAATTTCACGCGGGCACAGCCGCGAGCGGAACCTAGTCATAATTATATCGCATTTTGTAACATCAACCTATATAATTAATTTTATCTAGATAAAGGATTACAACCTAATACTGGGAAGATACTTAAATTTTGAAGCCTCGTTAAATATTCTAATACTTATAACATTAAACAAAGCAAGCATAATTCGTTAAATGAGATATTATAAGCTTAATATCGACCTACATTTTGACGAGACAGATGTTTTTATCATGAGCTTAAAACAAGGACGGAAAATGTTCACTAAAAGCTGTTTTATGCAAAAAGGACATCAATTTATTAGTGTTCGTGTTCTGCATATATTTCAGAGGTGATATAAATTGTTCACTATAACTCCTTAGAAGTATCGCTTGGCAGCTGTTTGTACAATGACTGTCAAAGTAGACTGGATTGTAAAAAATGTATAACCAAAAAAGAAAAATCTGGCTATATAAATTACTTTATTTCACATGACGTAACTCAGGCAGAAGTTGAGTAGGCATATTAAATATATTGAAATTGGTTTGCTCACTATTATTATTATTAGTCGTGAATGAACTTTGACTTTTAGAATGAAACCACGGTTTTATAGAGGCGGGCCTTTGTGACTAGCATAAGGACCATTCGTATCTGAAGGATTTCTCATCAAAAAGCAATATTCATCATCTTCACCTTCGAAAGGAGTGACACAGTTCAGCTATTAGGACTATATCAAAATAAAGAGAGTTGTGTATGTTGAAAGTACTTGTGGAATGGATTAAACGGTATATTTCCCACGAACAACTCCACCCTTTAATCGAATAACCTACCCACAAACTACGCTTCATAACAATAAAAGTAGGTCCGATTTACCGATCTAAGCCTAAAAAAGTGTGTGCCAGATAGAATTGTAATGGCATTTAACAAGAACGTAAGCCGTGTTTTTAAAGGAACTGCCACTTCAACAACTGCTAAAGACCTCAAATCTTTGATCATTTTACTATTTCTCCGATTGAATTGTAGACCGAAACTACGTTATACTCTTTGAGATTGTCGATACATTGTCATGTCATTGATCGATAGATTTAATATGGAGACGATTCCGCATTCAATCAAAATAGGCGAGTCTCTCATAAGGCGAGTCTCTAATAATCACATGTAATATGAATGTTGACTTTTTTCGAATAAGTTGATGAAAATTGAGCCATTTTAAACCGAAAATATAACGATACTACATTCCTTTTTTTTTCTTCAAATACGAGAAAGTTTCATATATTTCTGTATTTATATTCACTAATTTAAATATTGTTTCCAAATAACGATCTGTTATATATATTTATTAAATCAAAGACTACATTAATTACTCTGACTGTGACTATGCCAAATTAAAAAATTATGTAATTAATTACATAATTTAAAATAAAACGTGAAAAATTATTTCAAATTTAGTATCAAAATTAGAAATTATTTTGTAAATATAAAATTTAAAAAATCCGAATAATCACAAAAAAATCTGCTCTTACTGAGAATCAAATCTTTAATAATTTCAATCTTTCTTAAATCTAGAATTCACTCTAGTTTTATTGAGCAACTAAAATAGGTTGGAAGACAATTATACTTATATGAAAAAACTTTCACGTCACTCACAAAATCATACCTTTGATCATTTAGCTGGACCCATCATCAAGCAAACACGAGGTGATAGTGCGTGTGACGCAAGAAAGAGCATGCCGGGGAGTGCGCGCGCGCCGCACTGCCGCCGTAGAAGTAGCCGAAGATGGCAGTGCACTGGTCTCCGAATGCTTCCACTTTAGACTGCGGCCAGACGAACTACATACCACCAGCGTCACAATACAGGCTTTGCAACCACATTCTGCGTATGCGAAAGGTTCGTTCTATTTTTTATACGTGTTTGTACGTTGGTACTTGACGAAACATTCTAAATATACTTCAGTCAACAGAAAACTGAAAAACAACAAACAACAGAAAACCGTTACAGAAATATTATGTACATTTAATTAGAAAACGTATTAATTATTTAAAGAGATGAAGCTGTTGTTATTTATCAAAATATATTTTTCATCATGTCAAAAGCAGAATATGTTACTTTGAAGATGTTTGGCATTTTACTTGCCAAATTATATTTTCTCGGTACAAACATGCACTCTCACAGCTGAATGCATTTGAGTTTTATAGAAAAAACAGGTATTATCTTAGGAGCCTAAATTTTATTTTAATGTTAGACTAATAAAGGAAGTGAGTAATTAAGTAAAGTTAAAAAGCTAAACCCCCTTAATTAACTTTCACCATTTCTTTGCGAAATAAGTTTTAGTTTGAAATTTTAAAAACCTTAATTTGTGTAAAATTGTATGAAATTCGGGCAATATTGAAAAGGTTTAAATATTATTTTGCCTCAAGAATTTCATAAGATGAATTATTATATTTGCTCACGAGAACAAAACTGATGCGATAGCCGCAAACATACCGATTTAATCAAGAAAGCGAGCCATGTTTGAAAAGTTTCAATGGCATACCGTACTTTCATATAAAGTTGACACATTTCGTTTCACGCAAATCTCGTGGGACTGACAATACTCGTTTTAGTTGAGTACGCCCATTGGTTCGTCTATTTGGTTAAGACTTGTAGACAGACGGATATATCTCTGAAAATAAAAACAATTGACATTGACTTGTTCGCATTTTATTCGTTAAGAAATATATTATTGCATCATTCTATACATATAAGCTTTTAGGTACAACTGGTTTACACTCGAAATGAAGCGATAAATGTTATTATGAATCTAGGTATGTTTTCGACCTGTCAATGAGAGAAAACATCGCAAAAATTATTTTTAAAACAATAACATGACTGAGTATATTGTATACAGTAGAAAGAGTCCATAATCAAGTACGACATGGGACAGCCTGTAGACCTGCTTTAACCACTTCCACTTTGTTGGTAAAAATAATGCCTTTTCACGGCTCAGTTCGTGTTTTTACCTATATAGGAAATCAAACGATATTTTATTAATCAATAACAATTGTTCCAGATCGACTCCTTGGGAAGTTTGTTCTTGGATCATACATGTTCGCTAGAGGGCGTGCATTACAACATTGGAATTCTGCCCTCGCGGCGCCTATGGAACAAGTCAAACAATGGCACCCGCTCAACAATTAACTTTAAACTAATTAAACAACCTGGCCTACTCTGAAAAACAGATAATTGAGAAGCCTCTTCTATAAAACAAAAAAAAATGCGCTTTGTTTCTTTAAGTTAGGACACATTATGATTTTAACACTTATCGAAAATTGAAATGGAAAGATAATTCACTAACAATTCGCACAAGTATTTAAAACCAACATCAAAAATGTTATTTGTTTTATAGGACAAGGCATCACAATATTAAGCGATTAATGTATGTTTTAAATTTAAATAAATACAATTTTATACAATCTAATTAACAAAGTATATTATTCGCTGCACTGGTCTAAAGTTTTTTTTTAATTTGTATTATATACTTGTAGGATTTTATATTTAAATTTAATTTAGATGTAAACAATTTGTAATTATTTTATGTAGTAATTTAGATACTATTTTTATTCTCATTCCATTCGAATGCAATTAAAATTAAACAATTGGCAAACTATTCATTCAGGATTCACTTGTAAACAAACTAAAATTAAATATAAGTTCAAAACTACTAAAACTCTTACATCACAATCCTACTAAAAATCAGCTAACTGTAAGCGTCATTACACGTTACTAAAATAATAATAAAATATCATCAAACATGCTGAATGGAAAGAGTAAATGGATCGTAGTGTCAACTGAGTTGACATACCTAAAAGTCATCCTATCCTTTTCATATTGAATTGGAATGAAAAAGAAACCAATAACTTAATAAAATGCTAGCAGAATCACCACACTATAACAAAATTTCGTACAATATTAATATTTTTGTTTTTATGAGACACAAGACGCAAAATCAAATGCAAACATATCTTTTAAATCTAAGCTATATAAATTCCAAATATTTTTGTATTAAAATTTTACAACTTAAGAAAAACAAAAGCAACCTTTCCAAAAATTGAGTAATTTATTATCTAATAATTTTAACAGAATTGTTTCACTTTTGATATTGATAATGAACATCTAAAATAATTTTATGCACAAATATATTTTCATAATTATTCTTTCAAGTGACAAATATAAAATGTATGTACTAAGTATAAATTAATTAATGTATCTTTATAACAACTCATATGCAACATATTATATGTAAATCATTGATATTTATAAATGTTTATTATTAGAAATTAATTATCGCCAATATAATATAACATAGCTATAATATATACACGTGTCTATTAGGTATAATTTCTAATTGTGCAACTGAAATATACGGTAACACCAAATTGGTGGAAATCTGAAGTTTTATTTCTTATCTGTTATCAGTATTAAATTAATTAGTAACAAAATTCTAATAATTCATTTTATAAATTAAGTCTTTACTTTCACACTATTTAATTTAGAATTATGGTAATAATTTAAGTTTTTCAAAATTAATTATCAGATACAAAAATTCATTTAATTATGCAGGACAAAATTGTCACTGGGACAATGAACATTAATTAAAAGTGTGTACACCTGTAATATAGAAGGGAAATGTTTCAAAATCAGGATACTGGTCACCTTTTTATACCTGTTTTGTATACGCATCTTGCTTCTTCAGCGTAATTTTTAATTCACAACAAATGTCCAATTTTAACTTTTAACATTATTCAACTATACAGGTACTTCTTATGAGATTCAAGTTATATTATTAAAAAAAATTTCAAGTCCCGTCACGTTTCATATTTAATTTATCTTTCGTGAACTGGAAACGTAGAGGTTGCAAATAGGATAATGAAAACCTCATCTGATTTCACGAAGCTTTGCCTTTATGCTTTATGTAATAAAAATATTTTCCTTTTTTATAAAAAACGGAATATCTTGAACTCTTGATTGATCAAAGGAGTTCTAAATTTCAACCAAAAATATATCTTTTTTTCAAATTTTATATAGTTAAACATCGAGTCTATTGAGTCAATCAGTTATCAATAAGCCATGTTAATCCGACATGGCGAAGTGGTCATGTAGATCGGCAGATAAAAACAGAAATATTCAACTCATTTGTTTTCGGATAACATAATTAAATGTATAATTTGATACTTCGTGCATTAAGGCGATAGTTCTGTAGCTTTGTTGATCATAGATATTTCACCAATTTTTAATCGCTCATATATTATATATTTAGCCCAGCATCTATCAGATAGACTATATTAGTAAGTAACCACAATAAATGTTCATCAAATCAGTCTAATTATGGTTTATTTTGTATAGTTATACAACTTGAATAAGTAATGAAAATCAAGGGCAATTTAGTTATTGATCTGTGGGTCATACCTGAGATAAATAACTAAGGAAAGTAAATAAACCTTCTCCACTTATATATAAAAATGGATTGGTGGTCGTTAGTCTCGCTAGAACTCAGGAACGGCTTGACCAATTTAAATAATTTGTATTTTATTTGTATTGATTCAGGAGATATAAGTATTAAAAAACCTGTGAAAAACCTTAAAATATACAACTGAAAATTGTTGTATTAGTATAGAATATCGTCTAACTTACATTCTAAACATTAAAACTGTTATTCCTTCCATCACTACATTGGGTTTCTTTTAATAGGGGACGATCAACTAATGTCAAATAAATATTTACAAAAATATTCATATTATATCGAGCTATGCCATGTCTTTTCTTTGTCTATATATAAAGATATTAATAATACACACCCACAGATAATGTGATGATAAAATAAATAACATAAAGTAGTTTATTTTATGTTCTCTCTTTACCATTTTATGGTATATAAAATGCACCATTAGATGGTAATATTGTTTTTATAGCCATTTTAACAACATTGTATACTTTGGCAGTTTGGCAATAACGAGAATCCTTTAAGATTATGCTAACGGCACTCAATAAAGAGAAACAATTAAATGAAAATTGTGCTGGAATAGTCTTATAAGATTTAAAATGTAGGAAAACGTGAACGCAGTGCTATTAGACAGTAAAGCGAGAAAATATTAACAATTAAAAAAATATTGTCTATCTATTTCACAATTTAATTTATAATTTATTAATATTCAAATTCAATAGTATTATAGTGAAAAATATTGTTAAATTTAATTAATGTAGTCTTCAGACTAAATAATCTCATTCTTTATTTGAGGAACAAAGTATTTTCTTGACATAACAAAAGAATCATTTCTAAATTTAATTATCCTCTGCCCAACAATAGGTAGGTCACAACTACTTTAATCTCAATCAAGAAACCACCCACACGTAAAGGTAGATCCTTGAGTCAATATGTGAGTGTAATTAAACCTTATTGTTTCTATGGACTGGGTAAGTACACACTTGAGGATTGAGAATCGATCATAGTAGTAAGTACGGAATGCTTTACATACTAAGAAGCGAAGGGTTTCGAAGTAACTAGATAGGAAGTCTTAGAGATATCATACTACTATTAAAATAGCTCTTTCTTGAATATAACTTCGTTAGTAAGTATCTAACAAGCGCTATTTCACCGCTTTTAAAATAAGTAACAAGCATAAAATATATAAATTTAACGCAAGAAGCAGTCTTTTAGATTTATTTTCTTTTAAATAAATCAATAAGGAACAGATTTTTATTGTAATATAATAATATAAAATTCAATGTTTTCTTGTATCTAAAGATTACATAATGAATAATACTCCGGTCTTACTCATTCATGAACTGTAGTATCTGTTTGTTTCATACGATTCAGAAATCTGAAGTAAGCTTGTGTCTATTTTCAACAGGTTGTTAGTTCTGCGTCGTAAAATTTAATGCTTGTAGTCAGGAACATTTGTTGTAGTACTCATTTGTCTTTACAGGCTATGGCTTTGTTAAGGATAAGTGAATTATAATTGCTTTAAATCGGAACAGAGTTTGGTTAATCAACTTCGTATCCATTTAATACTAAAAGAGAAAATTTTCGTCTATTGTAACTGGTAATAAAACATAGTTTCATAGGCGGCCGAAAGGTCATTTGAATGTCAAACAACGGCATAAACATTGATAATTCATTGATATTAAGAGTTGGTGAAAGAAAAGCTTCAATAAATTTAAAAATTAAGCTAAAAAAGTTCCTACACTTCTTCCAAATCTTCGACAGTAGAGGCGTTATACCAAATTAACTTAATAATCAACCAAATTGCTAGTTAAGAAATTTTTTCATATCTGAATTTAAAACACTTTTTAAAAATAATGAAAATGAACAAATTGTTGTACTTTCTGTGAACGTACAAAATTGGCCGTAAAGCCCAGGGCTAAATGAAATTGTATCTTATTAATTTGGATATCCTGCCCTCGAGGAACGAAACTTATTTATATTAACGAAAGCCATTTAATAAAAATAATTTTAATACAATTTTACTGAAGCTGTTTAACACCATTGTTAAAGTTAACAAAAGTAAAGTTTGGCTTGATTAAAATATTTTTTGTAATAAGAACAAGCGAGAGATCAAGAGTAAACCTTTAATTTATAATTTAAAAACTAATTGTATTCCGCAACTTTGTAGAATTTTAAAATAGTATTACTAAACTGAAACATTTAAATTTCGATGACAACCTACCATAGCGGACAATTCTTAAAACACTTAAAATATTGTTTCATATTCAACATAAATAGGTTTTTCTTATAATTTATCACGTTGAAAAAGCAAATGGCTACAAATTATCTTCCATGAACTATTGAAAACCGCATTATATTTGTTCAGTACTTCCGGATATTATCGTGAAAATTATCATAAATCTCAAGGCAGCTCTTTATGTGTGTCTAGATTGTATGAATTAGTAGATAAATAAGTCGGTTTTTAGTGTTCTGTAACTCTTCGTGTAACTAATCCTCATAGAGGATTTATTCTATTTTTTCACCATCCTACATTTCGCGTTCACATACAAATTCACGCAAATTCTACAGATTAATTATATATAGTGAAAAAATTTCTATCTAACCAAATAGAAATTCGGTGTTTAATTTTACACCGAATAAAAAGTTCCCGAGTATAATTTTTTATTTTGATTATTGCCGCTTAGGCATACGCGCGTTTTTTTATTACCGGCCAGGACTTTATCGAAGCATGCAAACATTTAGTTAATAAGGATCCAAATTGAAGTAATTTCGTTACCGATTGTTTTTGTCGCACTTATCGTGGAACCCTTCACCTCTCTTAGAATAGATGAGACAAAAATACATACTCTTACATCGCAAATAATAGCCGATTAACTTAGCTAACCTAATAATTTACTTTGAATCAATGAGATTAAACTAATAATTTTTTGCCTTTCGCAGCTTCCAAGTTCACAGCAATGGTACATCGTTTCAAATTTCAAAGAAAATGAATGGTCATTATAGATTGGAAGTAATAACAGGGTACAACTCACTCGTTATCTAAAATGACGTAATCGGCAGCCACGCCACCCCATCCATTGTATAAATAAACAATATCGTACAATGTTTGATATAGTTTATATATATAATAGATATACAAGCTCGACATTTGGGCCGTGAACTTTTTTTTGTATGAAAGTTGTAACTAGTTTAATTGTGAACAAGAAAGATTGGATGGTTTGGGAGTAGATGGTTCAGGCTTACCCTTGGACAGGTTCAATATTATAATTTATTTTTTAGTTTGATAGTAAGGTGTCTTCTTAGCAGCTTATTGATATGAAAATAATAAATAATGAAAGTATTTGGAAAATATAGACTTGGCAAAAATTAACACTTAAAATTTAAATAAATATGTATGAGAACATTTCCAACTCCCATGTAGGAATACCTATGCCCAGCAGTGGGCTGTTTCATATTGACTCAACATACTGCTTATAAGTTGGAAAATTACCAAGTTGGAATTAAATGATTAGCTACAATTATATAATACCAGTCAAAACCTTTGTTCTTATGCATAGAATTAGGAATTTGTGTCTCAAGAGAATCATTTGTCTTTGAAAGTAAAATACCTTCCATAAGAGGTTTCTCAGGTTGGATAGCTTTGTCGGTAATTAATGTTCTTGATGATATTTATAAGCAGTGGCCATAAAATATGGCTATATTATGATTATATAAAGCATAATAGATATTTAAATACGTTATAGTTTGATCGATTTTCACGTTAAAAATATATAGCTGAAAGTCTTATACTTGTTTACCTACCTGTTTGATAGCTGTTCATTAGTATCCTATAGTTGTATCTGTTTGCTTGTTCCCTTTAATCCAGGGGTAGTTAAAAAATAATATTGATAAGAAAATCCTAAAGAAAAGCTAAAAAATAATAATTTACCATGATCATTAAACTGACGTGCTATTCAAAAAGAATATTACATCCACTGCAATAGTGTTCATTCGCAGTTTTAAGGTGATAAATATTTCACCGGGTCAACTAAATTGAAAATAATTATGCAAATAATGTTTATTTTAAAGAGTACATATATGCAATGTTACAAAAATGATCGACTAAATTATATATATTTATATATAATAATATAACGTTATCCTGTAAAGGATAAGTCCTTTTTGAACAATTTAGGTAAGACTAAATTGTTCAAAAAGGACTTATCAACATTGAAAATTTCATGTGTCACATACAGACAACTCAGTACCGACAGAATAATGTCGCATGAGGTCAAGCTCTCAATAAAACGAATAAACTGATTATATAATCAGATAATAATGTTCTTTGTCTAAAATAGCTAAATGTATGTCTGATAATAAATAAATTTATTAATTGATTAATAACTAAATTTTTTACTAGTTATCCAAGATAATTAGTAAACATTTGATCGCTTACTTATAAAGGAAAAGATACGGTACGTACTTATGAATTGATTTCCATTTCCCTTCTATAAAAGATATGTCATTACTTTTACGAAGAGTAATTTTCATATGAGCAAAATTCAAAATAAAATAAAACTAAAATACTTATTTGCTCGTAGCAGTAGTGGTACATATAGCACAATGCAATTACTGTTTGAATGATATTACTTTAGGTCATAATTCTCAGTGCAACTGGCATTTTACACCAGAATCTTTATTGAAAATTTATTTGTAATACAATAAATTGTACATTTTTATATTTATTTTGTATTGTCAGTCTTGCTATGAATTTATTAGTATAATATAATAATATTGTACTATCGGGAAAAAAATTCAGAAAAGTTAAATTTCGGGGTAAAAATAATTTACTGTGTATATCAATTTCCTTTTCATGGTTTATAATCTTTTTTAAATCCTTATTTCTACACCTTGTATTTCTAATATGAAAACTATAGAAAAATAAAAGATCATTACCACTTAATTAAATAATTTCAATGTAGCAGTTCAAACGCAATTTAAGTTTTAGTTAGATTAGTTTGAGGTCATACTCAAAAACTTTCAGCCTGTGTTTAACTCTCAATCATACAGACAAATACAAGAACATATGCATAATACAATACATACAAGCACAGATTGCCTGAGAATTTTACCTTAATTAATATTATTGCTAATGTTTGTAGATATGTTAAATTGCATAAACTTCATAAACCTGATAAAAAGATATGATGAAATTCATCAGTGACTATCATAATTTGGTTGACGATGATGAAAAGTATTAGATAAGTCTTTATTTATTTATTTATTTCTCTTAACAATGTTTCAACAGCAATTTTCTACACACACAGAATATAATATAATAAACAAGACACAAGCCAATTAGAGAAACACATTATTTTACCAAAGAATCATCAGGAAGCCAAAATACATTAAGACACATTCAAACAAATAACTATAAAATAACTAAAGAGAAAAAACAAACAAAACAAAAATAAAAACAAAAACAAAAAAAAAATATCAATAAAACAAAACAAAAGTCAGTTATCGCATGTGTGTGTGGTGTGTTTTCCTTTATGTTTTTATTACGTCGTTTCAAATCAATTACTTTTAATATAGTTTTTAGTACAATAGGTTGAATAAGTATGTATAGTGAGGTCAGAAATTTTCCTAATCATGTAAGTCTTTACAAAATCAAAGACTTTGTGAAGGATTAAAGGTATCTCTTGGAGCCAGCATTAAGTGTAATGTATGTTGATATAGTATTAAATGTATTACATAACTAAACCTACTATAATATTGTTGTCTCGCTTGATAAGAGTACAAACAATAGAAGAATGGAACGACAAGGAGGGGACAACAACACATGTCGTTGCTTTCTTTTAATTTTCTTTTCGGGATCAGTTTATTTGTTTTTTCTTTATCTCGGAATAAACCGAATGTTAGTATACGCCAACGCTACTACATAGTAGCATTGGAATATACCACACATACTATACCAACAGAAATAACTTTACAGAAAAAATATTACGTTTTGACATATATCCCAACAAAATCGTTACACCTTTACTGATGTTGCCACGTACGATAGGAGCACTTAAAGCGTAAATATTATAATGGATACATGCCTTATTTATTTGGGATCCTTTTACGAGCCAAACTGCCACTGGATGTGATGGACATTTATGGAGAAATTTACTGGGAATTGTCACGAATCGGGAGAAATAGATTTGTAAAAAGGAACACAGCCTATGAATCTTTAGGTTCTTAATGAATAGTAAGTTAAAACATACAGCGAATGAGGGACAGAAACGGCATTTGTGAGTGATAAAAGCGAATTCTGACGTGACCGGAATTAGATGAAGCGATATTGGAATTTGGTGTCAAGAAACTAAACTAATAAATATAGAACAACACTTGTGTGATAAGAATGAGTGGCAACGAGGTGAGTTTCTTACATTGTTAGAAATAGTGGCAAGGGGTGACTATGGAGTGGCAAAGAGAGGCTATTTGGGGAAACATGTTTCCCGTATAGTTCCCATGTGTGAAGACCCGGTCTACACTCGTCGCGCTATACTAGGTACAAGTACGTACCTGGGCGCTTTTCTGCTCCACGACACGACTCGCCTGAGCCGAGGTCCGAGCCTTTAGACATACCCTCAGATTTGCCGTTCCCTCATTGCTCGAACGCCCTGGAGATTCTAAGAGATAGCGGGACACCGCCCCTCAAGGGTTAAGGAATCTCCAAGGTTCTCACCTCATTAAAACGCCGGTAATGCTGTAGATACCATATGCAGCCAACAGCATTAGTCAGTTAAAAGAAAGGTTCCCGTATTAAAAGATCAGCTGTTGTCTGATGGTTTCAATGGAAACTTTCCATTTCAGTATATTATAAGTGATGCATCACATTTAAATAAACGACACAACATATCCATACATAAACATGATCATACAACTATATCAAACCTATATTTTATTGTAATTATTAATTCTCAGGCTTGATGGTTTGTTTATATAATTTTAAAACTCACCGGCAACTCCACTGCTCTTAGCGGGGTTGACCTTAATTCTGCTTAGACAATTGACCGTACTACTCCCAGCTAACCCAGCCTTACAGACCGAGCTTCGCACCGTTAAAGATCTCAAGCGTAACGGCATGCGCAAAGTCCTTGTGAGCAACTCATACACCAGCTAAAAATACGTAAATACTTTTTTATCGAATTCTATTTGACATCAATTGTTTAAATGCCAAATTCAGTAATGTTTCCTCAGATAGAAGCTACTTTTGTCTAAAACTCTTTATTAATTTATTACAATAACAGATCAGCCCACCTATATTACCTTTATCTTGATAAATAACAACAAAGTAGTCTTATTTTAAAGCTCCATATAAAACTGGTGATAAGAATTCTTTTAGTCGTAAAAAAAATATTTACTATACGTCTGAAGACGGACTTATCATGTTTCAATCTGTACTTAGTATGATTTTTTGTATGAAAATATTAATATAGTTAGCCTACTAATTGTGACATGTTCAGACTTTCATAAGGGATATATTACCATTCAAATCATTCAAAACCTCATCGGAGGATAGGATTCTGGGTATTAATAGTTCAGTTACGTAAGCACTTTTAGGAATATGACATACAATACAATACTAAATTAAACTAGACTTTGAATTATGTTATAAGCGAACTATACAATGTTCATCCTTCGGGGTTACAAGGACTCTATTAGTATGTACACATGAGAACAGATGAGAACAAACGAGTTTCGCATATAATAGCACCTTTAGGGAGTAAGTAATTTCGTTACTTCAGAATATAGCAAAGTGACTCACATTCATACCTAGATATAGATACCGGTATCTATATCTAGGTATAGATTTTTTACTTTATAATGAGAGGATTGACTTTAAATAATGATTCTAAACAATTTTATAGTGTTGCATAGTATTCTATACAGTAAGAACTGCAGTGTGGATGTTGTGGCGGGGTCTTAGAATTGATCATTTCTGCTTCGTTGTCCACATAAAAAATATTCTAGCCAGATCAATGAATACTCAACATGTACTAATATGATCACTAATATTTGACCACACCATGTAGTGATCAAATGCCGAAGCAAGCGAAGCGCAATGGTCCCAAATTATTATTTACATTTAACTTTCAATTTGCAATAAAATATCATCTGAGGTCAGCCTTTAGAGGCACCCTCAGGTTTGTCGTTCCTTCATTGCTCGAGCGCACAGGAGACTGTAAGAGACAGCGGGACACCTACCCTGGAGGTGATGCCTGTCGATTAGAACTCGTCCAGAGGTGAATCGCCCCTTAAAGCTTGAGGACTCTCCAAAGTTCTCGCCTCCTTAAAACCCCGGTAACGCTGTAAAGGCCTTCTGCGGCCAACAGCATTCGTCAGTAAAAAAAAGTTGAATGTCGTTATGATAACTACCCTTCTTGATTTTATGAAGGTCACATGAAAGACGAGCGCAATATAATGAAACGGCGGCGTTAAACATTATGGTCAGTTTTAGCTGGTAATTTTACATGGACGCGACATCGACGCACCGTTAAAAAACGACAAGTCAATAAGACCTAATCATGTGCCGTTTAATACGAAATAGAGCAATATTCCATGAAACAGTAATCCAGAGCATATTTAACTGATTTTTAATTAAAAAATAAGTATTTATTTGTTTATTCTTTGGGAAACACAATTTTTATAACACTTTAATTACTAACATAAATTTGATTAGTATTGTAAAATAATGACAATAACAACTAGAAAGTGACATAATTTACAACATATTTAAAACATATATTTTATACTTGAACAAGCAAAAAATTTATGCCCAACTGAGAATTTAGTTTTGGACATTTAGATCTTAGGTAGGTCGTATTATCAACCATTAGACTACAAAGGTGGTAACCTTGAATCATTACCATAGCTGAATAAGAAAAAATTAAAATCAAGATCACTCACACAGTGTTGTAGACAATATCGCTGATTATGTAAACAAACAAATGTACTTGTTATTTTGAAATAAATAAAGAAAAATTTTATTTTATTTGTTCAAACAAAATACAATCGGTTCAACTATTTCTTGTAGTTGTATATTGTATTTTTTTATTTGTATTTTGAGACAATGCAATCTTGAGACAGTTTTGTCACTGCCACCTGAAAGATCTATTGTTATCTATTGCCAATAAGTAAAGTAGCCCCCGAATGAACTCATACCATAAATTTTAGGATCTTTCGAACCTCAGGGGTTTTAATTTTATTTGGATCATTTATTTTATGTGTCTCCACAGATAAGGTTTCGTTTGTGGATGTGAGGTCTACAGCCATATACAGTGTTTGGATTTCACGCTCTTGCCCATAGTATATATATCCTACAAAAGTCAGAATCACTTAGTTTCATATTGAATGTTAATTTTCAATACCCTGTCAAAGTTCTAATCATTGCATTTATGTAATTCTAGATGTACTTTATCAGGTCTTCATTACGTTCAGCTCAGTAGCTCTGTATTAAGGACTTGTATATCAAAGCAGGCGTCAAACCCGGATATTG
This sequence comes from Acentria ephemerella, assembly GCA_943193645.1. NCBI lineage: Eukaryota > Metazoa > Arthropoda > Insecta > Lepidoptera > Crambidae > Acentria > Acentria ephemerella. The sequence continues at coordinate 6,185,233 of OW971891.1, forward strand.
ATTAGATATTTTTTATTGCTTAAAATTTTTATATACCAACTGTATCATTAAAACCATCACTTCAAACGAAGTGAATGTGCCACAGACATTTTCGTGATTCTAAATTCCCATTAAAAAGCAATAAGAATTACCGGCGACAACTTTTATACTAACAGTAAATTGCTCCATTCTCCTGTCTCCCATTTGTCACCATTGTGAACATTTTCTTCTAGTTTACGGCTCCCAAACATTATTTTGAGCTACTCATCACTTTTCCAATAACTTCATATAATAATATGTCTTTGTGATTTTCTACAAGAAATAATTGGAATTCTATATGGTTTTGTAGCAAAATAGATTACGTAATTGAAGGGTTGGAATTCAATTTACTGATTGTGGTTTTTTTTGTTATGGTAGAAAAAAATAAAAGAAGAATCTATTGGTTGGTATTTGTGCTCCAACTAATTTGACGATCATCTGGTTGAGTGGTTAGTTCACGAGTACTGTATATACGAGTATTTCTGTTATTTATATACATATTACTATCAACATTTCTCCGTTATCTAGTACCTATAACACAAACTAAAATAATACATCTTTTAAGCCCTGCAATCTAGACGCAAATAAATTTCAGTTGTCTTGAGATTCCCAGTTGTATACCGAAGCTCAATAAATCAAAAACATCTGTATGCTCACTAAAATAAAGTTAAGGTCTGCGCAAATGAGGTACTATTGTCCGCCGAGGGCAAAAGTCCGCTATAACTTGGTATGAAGTATTTAGGTGAATTTTTGTACTTCATATAAATAATATAGAATATAAGAAATAAATATTAAAAAAAAATATAAGAAGGAAATAAACTTACACAATACAAGTAGGCGGCCTTATTGCTTAACAGCAACCATAAATTTTAAAATTTACACATAGTGTAATTAAATCTGGATTTAAGCCATATACAATTTGAGTCTAGGGCTTAATTTAGATTTAGCAAAATTGAGATTTTAAGAATTTTGCTGCCTAAGTATAAAATAAGTAACAAAAGCTCTGATGCATGAAGTTTTAATAACTCTCAAACAAGGCCACTCCAAATGTTAGTTTCCAATTATTACTATCATCTGTTTCTTTGATATAGAAAATTGTATCTGTGTGAAAGAGACACTATTAAATAGAATCGCCACCTAAACAACTAACGGACAGTGAACATTACTTGGAGACTTATTTAATTAAAACTTCACCAGAAAACTTTTAGGCAGCATTAAGTGCGACAGAAAGAAAGTTTTATTAATGGAATAGACACTAGACACACTTGTAAAAATAACTACACTATATACTAGTAATCCTCATAAATATTTGGTTCACTTCGTTACCAATTGAAGAGTTATAGTTTACCACCTCTGTGATAAAATGGATGAGACCATCTACTTTAGACCTGGAGGTCTGGGGTTTCATTACCAGTGGGAGCAGAAATTTTCTGCTTGGTTTGGTTGGTGGTAGGGCCTTTCTTAGTCCATCTGCCTAGCTACCACTGTCTTACCTAAATCAGTCGCTATAACAATAATGTTAACGGCAATATTGTATTCCGGCAGTTGGAGGTAAGATTGCCAGTACCTCTGTGGTTGAGTGCACTTACCATGAGAAGAAATGAAGCTACTACCCCGTAAGAATGAAAAAATAAAAGTGAACAAAAAACAGTTTCAAAAATTGAAATAAATAGTGATGTTCTTATCAATCGTTGACATGGTATTACAAAAAATGGTATCACATAAGGTTATTACAAAAAAAGAAAGTTTTTTTTTTGTATCGAGAAACAATATTCCCGCTAATACACACACAGACGTCACGCACTTATACCGTTACACATGTTCACGTAAATACACTGTCATACAGTTATTCATTGTATTACTATTTTTCTGTTATATTTTGGTTAGTGAACACCTGTTAACAAAAATGTATATTAATATGTGGTGATGTTTCGCAAAGACGGGACAAGTAACCTGTAACACAAGTATTGTAACTTACTTTAGGTACTAGTCTATTCACAAATGTATTGTTTTGCATAACCTTGTTACAAATCTAGGGAAATCTAATTTTTAAAAGAGAAATAAAATGAGTTTCTTATTATTTTTAACTGACATCTAAAAGCAAAATAAATAAATAATAATTTAAATAGCTTCAAAAATCACTCATATAACTTTGAAACTTAACACTCAAAATTGTAAATACGTTTAAAACTAAAAACCGATTTCGTATACGTTAAATACTTAATAATTTTTTGAAATTTATAATTGTTTTTTGGAGTTGGTGCTAAGTTGTTTTCGGGACCAATATAAGTGAAGCTCCGGCTCCAAATTACGTTTGTCGGTTTTAAGATTTGTTTAAAACTTTGATTAACTTAAAGTCACGTTTTGTAATTAAGTGAAAATGCTATACTAAATATATTTATTGACACTTACAGTGAAAACTCAAAAACTTACAAAAATTATGGATGTATATACTATACACTACAATCAAAACCATTTACTAAAATGGCTTCTACTCTGCATATATTAAATTAACACTAGATATACCAGCGATTTGAATATATGTCAAAGACAAAAATTATGTTTGTTACTAAAGTATATAAAATAAAATTAAGTTTATAAAACGTACTCTCTAATTATAGCTACTAAAGTCATAACATCATTTCTGAAAAAAAAATATGTATAATATAGTAGGAATTTTGAATTGAAATTGCACGACCAGTCTAAATTACTGGTCTGGTAAATCTAGTGTTAAAAGATTACGAAAACTGGCTTGACATCGTACAATTATATTGCAATTCGTATGAATTTCGAATCTGTAGAAGCAGGGTAATTTGATAATTCATGTTTCCCGACATTTATCAAAGGAAACGCAAAATAACTTTGCCCATAAAGTTTTGGGTCAAATTTGTTCGCTTCTTGAAGTTGGAAGCCAACAATTTATATACAATCATTATATTATTAAACTTGAGAAATTTAGAAGTACTTAATCAGTAATGAAAAGGACGTTATCATCATCATAACCTATTTTATGCTACAAAAGGACATATTAAGACAAAACTAAAAAGTGACTTCGAAATACTAATATATAAAGACAAAAATAATTAAATTTTCTAATAAGAACTATGACTATACGATAAAACTAGGAATAAGAACTAAAACATAACTGTGTTCCTAAATTATTGTATGCTTTTATCGTGATTGAAATTTATTGCTGTTTACCAAGAATGTATATTTTTCCTTTGTAATGGAACAAAAGCTTTACTCATCAAAATATTCCTCGACGAGATTTTGAACATTAAGAAGACAAAACAGCATTCAAATTTACATTACTCTTTGTTTAAAACATGCACAGAACAGTTGCTAAAATATTATCTCAAATAAGTTCATGTTTAAAAGCCACAATTTTGAGAATCAACATAGATTACAATCGTATTATAAAGAAAATAATATTTGATGTACACAAAATTTTAACTTCTGATCAATAAAATAACTGATGTCTGATGTCAGTGGTATCGCAACATCCCCATTAACATAATACTGGGTTATATAGCGACCGATAGCGAAGACTAAATTATCGGATTCAATGTATAAATCCAAAGTGAATTTTGAATCCACCTTTGTTATGGTTAAGTTATGGCACCTCAGTTTCACTCATAAATTTATTGTTGTGACTACTCAAATTTAACCCAGTAGAGGTGCGTTTAGCAAGGAAATTATCATAAAGGACTAGGGCTCGCTGAATACGCTTACCTTATAGCCCGCGTATCGATAGGTTCATCCAATGTGATGGTGAAGATGGTGGTACGATGGTGGAAGAGGTGGAAGATCTTGTTCTTGGGAGACGACAATATATTTAAGGACAATATGCACCTATTTCCATATTAGATATCGCAACTAGTGCTTTCTCTCGCTCACGAGTGAACGGGACGTGAGAGATACCAGGATACTCTGTGCCGTTCTAACATGGAAATACTAGCCGACTTCGAACAGAACCATTAAATGTAATCTGCTTATTTTTCTGCTTGAGCATTTTTTCAACCAATTCTTTATTTATTATGAATGAAAATCTATAAACTTTTGACAAAAAATATATGAACAAATATAAACTTATAGCAATTAAAATACTGAATCATTCGTCGTACCGTGTCATTATTTTTAGTGAGGTTCTTGTTGATAATGAAAGATTACTTTTTCGTTAACTATAGCATCTTCAGCTGTTCCTTTTTACGCGTTTCTTTATGGCTGGCCGACTAGCATAGGGTCTGCGTTATATAGTTATAGCCAGTGGGAAACACAACATATTCTATAAACTAAAAATTAGTTCGTAATTCCAATTCGAACACGTAAAAAAGTTGTAGGTAAAAAATTTGTACTTATATATACTTTAACATGCTATTCACGGCTTTATTTGTACTAGGTGTGTATTAGATTTGCAAATAATATCATATTCATAACAAAGCTCCTTAAGTGGGACCATTCTTTCCAATACATTTGGAATCACAACCGCACAGAGTAACCATTTTTGCTTTTATGTGAAAAGAGAAGCTCTCGTATCGAGCGTTAGAGAATATGTCTTAAAAGTACTATACGATGTACCACTAGATGTGAAGCCAGTGTTTTGAAAGGATTTTGAAGTGATAGATGTAAGTAACTTGACACAGTAACTTTGGACAGTCCGTCAGTCGTAATAGAAATGGTTTTTGTTACACAGGTATTTTATTCATTCCAGGTAAAACACCTAGTTCACCTTATTATAACTTTATATTATATATTAGGTGACGTTTTACACCTAATATACAGAATATAATTATTATCGTGAGAAATAAAGTTTTATTGACCTATGTCGAAAACCCTATGAAATAATAAATAAATCTGTTTACGGAAACTTAGTTGAAGGATAAAGCTGAAAATCAAGTATTAGATAATATTATGTAAATTTAATTTGCCGCTGCTATAAGATATCAATATTATTAATTTCATGACATGCTACTCAAATATAAGAGACAAAGATTAGCAAGTCAAATATGGATCAAAATCTAACCGGATTACATGATTGAACATTAAAATTAGTAAAATTAGATTAGAAAATGTTTATTTATCATATGATTTCTGAGGGCCTCTACAGCACATACAGTATATCAACACAAATTTAATTGTATAATGTAGGTATAAATTGTCTATATACAGAAGTTTAATTAATTTTACTATTTAAGAGATCTTGTAAGGCAGGCGCTCCTATGATATTCCTCTCCCTCGACCTTATAAATTTCACTTGAAGAAAAGACTTTCTCTCAGAAAAAAGGTTTAAATAATGTTTAACTATAATTTACAAATTTGCACATTTAACAAAAAGGTGAAATTGAATACTTTTTTTGATACAATACTATGAGTATTTTATTTAAACATTACTCGTTATTTTTCTGTGTTTTATGATGCGAATCACATTTACATACAATACAAAAATTAGTGTCTTATATATTTGAGTACTCTGAATACTGTACAAAATAATAATTTGTCATTAACCAAACCCCAATTACACAATTACTTGACTCCTCAGGCTCCGGCTTAAATAATCACTTTAATCAAGGTTTAATGCTCTTAAAATGTAATATTTTCATTAAAAAGTAGGAAATTGCTCATAAAATCAAATTTAACGTTGAGGCAATTCACTTAGAGTTGAAATTTCTGTGACCAAACAAAAAGAATATCTACACTTTCGTTTTTCATTCATCTCCTAATCACTAATTTATATATCTATTTTCGATCCATTTTATATATATCTAAATACGTGTATATGTATATATTTTATAATATTTGAGAATATTAATTTTATATTGAATAGTTAAGTGTTGGAGTATACGTGAAAGTAAAAATTAATTATTACTGTAAAGTATTATTGTACATAAGTATACTCTTCATTCATAATATCATATCGGATAAATTACAAAACGAATATATTGCTCCTGAACTAAATTCAGAGGAATTACGAAAACTTTCTTAGCGCTCTTGACATTTCAAGGAAATTTCTTTGCGTTTTTGGAATTTTCCTTAATCCAACCATGAAGCCAATTAAACAAAATAAAATATAACCAGACTAACATTTAAGAGGGAACAATGGGTTCAATGAACTCTCCCTCTCTTATACTTCTTAGGAGCACGCATGTAGGTCTACAAAGTCATTAACTTATTCCACATCTATTTTCCTCACAGAGAAATTTCGTGACGCCTTTCTTTTTCTTCCACAGCGTGGAGTTCCTTAACGCTCATGTTGTACCTTGATACAACATAGGCTCCTTCAAAAGCAGCGTAAAAGCTCATTTTGGGCCGCAAGGTGGCTAGGGCAGTGTGTCGCTGCACTTGCTAACTTTGCATATAGACAGCTCCAAATATCTACCATCCGGCAGTGAAGAGACATTTGCTGTTTTTTATTTTTTTTTAAATCGTTCGGTTCGTAATTTTAGTGTTAATAAAAAATCAATACGATACATTTGAACAAGGCAAGAGTGATCTTAAGTAGATTGTATTTAAAGGTAGGTTTTACTTGTCGAAGTTCTTGAAGAGCTTTGTAATGATGATTTTGTTTAGCTATTAGTAGTTCCAATATTTATACTTCACTTATGTTATGCTGGAGACGAACGAAACCTTAGAGTAATTTGAATTGATTGAAGTTGACGTTTTCTAGTCTATTGAATACAAAACTTCAGTTATATGGATAAAGATAACTTAAATATATTTAGGTTCACTGTGCATATTTCAAAACTTCTATTAAACCTGTAATTATTAAATTAAATTATTATTAGAATAAGATTAAAATTTAAAACTTTACGTGTGTATTAATTTTATGGTAAATTGTTATTAATTGTTTATTAAAAGTATTCACTTTTTTAATTTTATACTATTATAAAAAATTATAAAATTGAAAAAAGTATTGTTACTTACTACTCCACTCATCTATCGTATTCTTGAGTATCCTGTCCACCCAAAGGTTGTCTACAAGAGATCGTTACTTAGCCATAAGATCGCCGTTTTACAATGTACGATTTAGCATCCTTATATTGTTTCTATTTGTAATTTATGGCGTATGTCAATTATATCTTCTTCGAATTTCATGGGCTCATTTAAAAAAAAGGCTCGAAAAGTCACCTTTTGAGCTGACAAGGTATATCAGCTACTGCACTAGCTAACTTGGCATATAGACTCTTCCTCTTGCTTACCAGAGGTGGTGGTGCTCCTCCAACCACGAAGAAAATTTATCCGTGTCAAACTAAGTCTCAACTTAATAGTTCACAAGAAAACCTTTATTTTCTTTTACAATAATAGATTGGATTCATAGTTTAAATATCTAAATTATTTTGTCTGGAATTTTTCCTTGTAAATATATTTAGATGGTTAAATATTTTTTCAAATTGTTTTAAATATGCTAGTGTTGAAATCGTAATGCATCGATTTTCAAATAGTATTATACATTACTTTATTTAAAACATTAATTATGAATGTAATATTATGATTTAGTCTATTTATGATGGAGAAATTGCCATCTGTTAAATAAGTACTTATATGAAACAATCGTTAGTCCAACTAAACGGATTCTACATAAATAACAATATATGCGTAGGCATAAGTAAGTAGTAGAATATTTACTTACGACGTTGAATCATGTGTATTAGCCTGAAAACCGCGAGACATTTCCATCTAAGCTTTTAAGATCGTTGTTTGCCCTACTTTGTAGCAGCAAATGCTTAATGTATGGCGAAACGGTACCTAAATGGAAGTCTGTCATATTCATGTGATTACGTCACTGTTTCATTTATTTTATCTGCCTTAAAATGTTTTCTTTGAAAGAATAAACTTATCTTCTACATGCTGGAAATCGGAAAATTAATATCATTATTATTACGAAACTAAAAAAATTGGTACCAAAACTTTAAAGAATTTTTAATGTTTAGAAATAACGCCTGACTCTTTGACCTACATAGACATAACAACAGATAATTGTCACTAAGCAAGTAATCACTATATCATTTAGACTATTAGAGTTGGTAATAAAATAATAAGTGTTATAGCGTCCAACAGCCGCCAGGTTGCGATTGCGAGCGACTCTCTTTGCCTAACAACTTCATAATTAATAACTATTGCTACTCATAAAATCTGTGCCAATTTATTTCTCACAATAAGTTATAAAATTCGTTGAAATTTGCAAGCACGGTAGCGCCACCGTTAAGCGAAGGGCAAGGGTATGCTCCTGCCTTTTCTCGTCGTAATTTTTCATCTTTATGATATTTTAGAAGTAGCTTTGGCAGTTTTGGTAAAATTATTTGAATAATTATAAAATGATATACTCTAATATAATTAATATTTAAAACAGCTTAATTTATTTGCAGTTGAATTCATCACACCTGACTACGATTGCTCTTGTGATAAATTAACATAAGAAACACCTTAACCTGTGTGTGTTTTGAATACTTTGCAGTTTGTTCATTACTCGCCAATGTACAGTGGAGTCAACATCATTCTTAACGTCTATTAAAAGTCATCTATTTACTGATATACGGGTACAGTATTACAAAAATATATAAGCCCCAATTCCGTTGTGTACGGGCTAAATTAAATCTAAGTTATATGCATCTCCTTCATTTCAATTCAATAAGAAGTGATACGATGACTTTTATTATATTAGAAGCAATTGTTAAACCTCTTAGGAACGTCAGAGGTTTATCAACTGGGGTTTGGGGATAATATCAAAAAAAACCAGGTTCCCACTCAAAGTTGCTATGAAGACTCACTTCAAGGCTGATTTATTGGTAATTTACGTAAAATGGAACAAAGTATAAGTATTTCGATGAAAAACTCTTAACATCGCCTACTAGGAAATTATAACAATTTGACAACGCCATCTATCGGTACATAACGAAACTTAAACTTACATGCTATAGATACAATTTTATTTATTTTCACAGAATATTATATTAAAAAATACAGTGCTAAACATTCCGCCCACTAAGGACGAAATTACAATACGTCCTTTATAAAATTACGTTTTTTATCAAATGCTGCTAAATTTGTGAAAATATTAACAAATAATTGTTTTTTAAAGTGTCAAGACAACTCAACATACAAATATGACGATAAATATAACATACAAAGTTTGAAATATCTCATATTGAATTGAAAATATCAGGCTTTAGACTTAAACGAATCTTTAATGAGCAATAGAAAAACTCTCCCCTACAAAATAATAATAAAAAATATTCAAGCTATAGGCAGTACACAAAGCTTTGAAGTCGGTCTCTTAATAGTTGTAGTATTAGTACGTATAGTGACCACTCGCGTAAGGTTGTCCTGACCCGGATGCTTCTCAATCACTCTGCCAAGTAACCATTTACAAGGAGGCAAGTTGTCTTCCTTGATTAAAACTATATCGCCAATACTAGGTTCTGGAGATTGAATTGACCATTTGTACCGATGTAGTAGTGTATTCAAATATTCATTGGACCACCGGCGCCAAAACACTTGCATCATTTTTTGTACTAAGTGCCATCTTTTCAGAGTAGAAATATCATTTTCTTCAAAATTGTGGTCTGGAGCATTTATGAGGGGCTCTCCTATAAGGAAATGCCCTGGGGTCAATGCATCAACAGTGTTTGGGTCTGTGAGCCGATATAGAGGACGGGAATTTAAGCAGGCTTCTATTTGGCTCAGTAAAGTTGCCATCTCCTCATAAGTCAGAGTAGAGCTTCCAATTACCTTCCGTAAGTGTTGTTTGCATGACTTGATACCAGCTTCCCATAGTCCTCCAAAGTTTGGTGCATGTGGTGGGATATAATGCCACGTGGTTCCTTCACTAGCTAAAGATTCCGCAATCTCCTTACAAGAAAACCCAGAGTTTTGTGACTGGAGAAGAAGCCGCAATTCTTTAGATGCTCCTTGGAAATTTGAACCGTTGTCACTCCATATGTCTTTACAGTGCCCGCGCCTAGCCACAAATCTCCTGAAAGCCGCAAGGAAACCTTCTGTTGTTAGATCGCTCACTATCTCGATGTGTACAGCCTTAGTAACCATACATACAAATAAACATATATAACCTTTATACGAATGGTGACCTCTACCCTTTGTTGTTCTTAAATTTATGGGACCAGCATAATCAACTCCAGCGTTTTTAAATGGCCTGCTTGGTGTTACCCGTGAGGACGGTAGCTGACCCATCAATTGGTGATTTTTGGAAGCGTTGTACCTAAGACAGATCACACATTTTCGCACATAGGACTTAATTAAACCCTTAACTCCTAGTATAAAATATTTTGTACCTAAATAATTGAGCATTAATTGTAAACCTCCATGAAGAGTTCGGTAGTGCGCATCTGCTATCAAAAGATCAGTGAAATGGGACCTACGTGGAATCAAGATTGGATGTCTTCGGTTTTCGCTGAGATCAGACAGTTCCAGCCTGCCGCCCACCCTCAAAATATTTGCGCAATCAAGGTAAGCATTTAATGAACGAGGAATTGTTTGACCTTTATTTCGTTTTATTAGTCCTTTAATTACTTCATCTGAAAATGCTTTCTTTTGACATTTCCTTATACAAATTTCCAGCGCCAACCTTAGCTCTTCAGCAGTTAAATAAAATGTTTTTTTTCTTTCTACTTTAGGTTTCTTAAACTGCAAAAACCGTCTACAATATGCAATTATTCTAACCAATCTATTTAAAGATGAATATTTGTCCCAAATACTTGTATCATAGTTTTCTTCTACAACGTGTACCTTAACTTCTTCTATACTAGTTTCTCTAATATTAGGTTTGTATAACGAAATTGTTTCGTTCCTCAAGAAATTGGGACCATCAAACCACAGTTTCGATTTCAGTAACTCTGATGGATAAAGTCCTCGTGACGCACAATCTGCTGGGTTGTGCCCAGATTGAATGTGATTCCATTGTTTCGGTTCACTTTTACATAAAATTTCCGAAACCCGGTTAGCTACAAATGTCTTCCATCGACTTGGGTGACTATTTATCCAAGCCAATACTATTTCAGAGTCAGTCCAAGCGTATAAGTTTGACTTGTCAATTCCCATTACTTCTGAGACTTCGGCTAAGAGTTTAGCTAGCAGAACTGCTCCGCATAATTCCAATCTTGGAATAGAAACTGTTTTAATGGGTGCCACATTAGTTTTAGCTGTAAGCAAAGTGACATGAACTTTACCTTTTAAATCGACGACACGCGCATAAATCACAGCTGCATATGCCGATTTTGAAGCGTCACAAAACCCATGCAAGTTGATTTGTTTGTCACTCTGCTTTGTAAATAGCCATCGAGGTATTGACAATTCTGTTATATTCTGAAGCTCTTGACGGTAAGTTATCCATTCATTCTTCAATTCAGATGGTACCTCGCAGTCCCATCCAATACCGGTAAGCCATAATCTTTGAATAAGAGTTTTAGCTAAAACAATGACAGGAGAAACCCAACCTAGAGGATCGAAAAGCCTTGAAATATCTGATAAAATCTTTCTTTTTGTTACAGGTTCCTGCAACAGAGGAAGCTGAACGGAGTATTGAAAAGTGTCGCTGTTACGGTTCCAGGTAAGACCTAATATTTTTATTATTTCATCCTGTTTTATCTTAATACCTTCTTCTGTTTCGTTACCTCTGTTTACAATTATTTTCTCTAATAGTTCATCACTGTTACTGGACCACTTTTGTAACTCAAACCCAGCCTTAAGTAATAAACTATTCATTTGAGTGTATATATTTATCCCCTCTTCTATTTCTTGACAGCCTGTCATAAGATCATCCATGTAATAATCTTTGAGCACCTTTTCAGCTGCCAGTGGATAATAATCACTTTCATCCCGTGCAGCCTGCTGCATGGATCGAACAGCTAAGTATGGTGCCGAAGCTGTCCCAAATGTCACTGTAAGTAGCTTATATTCTTTAATTTCAGATTCATCGCTATCTCTCCACACGATTCTTTGAAAATCAGTATGATGTTCTGCTATCCGTATTTGTCGATACATTTTGACAATATCCGCTGTAAGACAGATCGGATGTACCCTCCAACGAATGAGTAAATGCCGCAAATCGCTTTGTAAATTGGGACCCACCATTAGGTCATCGTTAAGCGAAATTCCATTGGTTCCCCTGCAAGACGCATCAAAAACCACGCGTACTTTTGAAGTCTCCTTGTCATTTCGTACCACCGCATGATGAGGTAAGTATACAGCATGTTTGTTCAGCTTATCTGCTTCCGTTATTGCTTGCATGTGCCCTAGTTCTATATATTCACGTAACACTTCATTATATTTGGCTTTAAAGTCCTTGTTTTTATTCAACTTAGATTCTAATGCATGGAGTCTCTTTATTGCTATTTTTTTTGAATCTCCATATTGGCATTGGGGATTCTCATTTTTAAATGGTAAATTAACGACATAGCGTCCACTTTCATTTCTTTTTGTAGTTTTATTAAATATCTCTTCACATTTAGTTTCCTCCTCCGTTAGTATTTTTTTATTTAATTCATTTGGTTCTTTTTCCAGTTCCCAGAACTTTCTCAAGATTTCCTCCTCACCAATATGGACGTGCAGCACTGCGATGTTAGAAGACCCTTCCGAGTCAACCGTTCCTGATAAGATCCAACCTAATTTGGTGCACTGTGCCATAGTAGACCCACAAGGAGCTCTTTTTAAACCACTCTGTAAAATTTTAGTATATATTTCTGCGCCCAATAGCATATCTACTTTATCTGGCGTATGATATCTAGGATCTGCCAATTGTAAGTCATTAACTTCCACCCAATCCAAGTACGCTGTTTTTCTAACAGGCAAGAGCGATGTTATAGACTTAAGGACATAAGCCTTTACCACAAGTTCAAAGGAAGGATCGATCTTGGACTGAATTTTTACCTCGACTACCGAATTAGAAGTTAACTTATTTCCTCCACCTATTCCCGAAATAATCCCTTTTGCTGCTCTCTTCTTTAAACCTAGACTTTGCACAATATCTTCAGTGACAAAGGACGCTTGTGAACCTTGGTCCAACAAAGCTCGCAGTGTATACTTTGATCCATTTACTGAGATAGCCTTCACCAGAGCCGTGGCTAATAAAATTTGATTATGTACCGAACCCTTTGATAAGCAAGCTACTACTTCAGTTACATCCTCAACCTCAATAGAATGCGAATATTCATTTTTTGCCGGACCAGTATCGCTTGTTGCATTACCTTCGCCCTTACATGTCGTAGCGTCTAGATCATCCTGCGGATGTAATAACGAATGGTGTCTTCGTCTGCAAATTCTGCAAGACGCTGTACTTCTACAAACCCTGGCAGAGTGATTGTAACCCAAACAGTTAAAACAGAGATTATTGTCCTGAACGTACTTACGTCGAGTGTCCACGGTATTAGCTACAAATTGCCTACAGTTAGATATTTTGTGATCTTCATCATTACAAAACTGACATGATAAAGCTGCAATATGAAAGGTCCTTGTTTTTCCTACGACGGTATTTGTATTTTTGTTTGGCTTATTTTCTAAAAATTCGAATGCTCGGTACCGATTCGTCAAAAACTCTTTAAATTGCTCATATGTAGGTAATTGATCAGACTCAGTATTACTAGTGACCTTTAGTTCCCATTCCTTTCTACTATCAGCATCCAACTTTAACGTAAGAATATGAATTATTAATATATCCCACGACGTCACATTAATACCCAAATTCGACGTTAAATAACTTTTCAAGTAATGTAATTTTTGCACCTTGTCTAAAGTAGTATTTTTATGAATTGCGGAAATAAATAGATCTCTAAAAGTTGGCCATTCGGTATATTTACCCGAAAAGGGCGGAATAGTGATTCGTGGTAATTTTATATTTGTATACTTGCTTTCCGAAACATTTGTTGACATATCCGACCCTTCTACAGTGTTCAATTTATCTGAAGCTAATTTGAGATCACACTTTAAATCAAGATATAACTCCTCCGCGCTAAAATATACTTCGTTTACTGAATAAGGTGAAGCCTTTAGTTCTTTAGTATCGAAATCGCTTACAATTTGAGTATGTGTTCTACTAAACTGAGCCCAGAGTACTTCAACATTTTCTAATCGAGTTCCTACATATTGTTTATTAATTCTCTCTTTTGGCGACTTCTTAAAATTTAATTTAGCTCTGGAAAGTCTACTAAGAATGTCCTCTTGTACTTTAATAAGTGACTGCAAAGACATTTTGAAATACAATAAACTCCTTAACAATAACGAATATAATCCTTACACTTAATACAATTAACAATTTTAAGCACTTTGAAAAAAGTAGAATTTTTCTAAGTGTTTTTGAACTTATAAATTTAACCAAATTTGGGCATAGGTTCCCCGTCTGAACACAATTTGCCTTAAAATTAACTAAGTCTAACATACACAAATTAAAATTATTCTAAGTCTAATTATTTACTAAGTTCTTGAAGACAAATTTCAATAGGCAAATGGAATTCTTTTAGTTCATTTCTTCTTTTTATCAATGTTTATTACTCGTTAGCCATAAAGATCACTTTCCAGTTCACTAAAGTTCAAAATTACTCACGATTTTCTAGAAGACACAAAACCTGTTGTTGTATATGCAAATTGGATATCTTCTACTTTGACCAGGGACTGTATGGGTGGATTCCTTCCTCGCAATTGTTTCTTGAATTGGGCGTGCTATCTGTCTCTTTCTCTCCTACCAATTTCCCACTCGATGTAACAATACGAGGTTGATGCTTATCACGTTTTTTCTGCGAAAGCACCTGATAACCCTTGCTTTAAACACTGTCAAATTAAATCCGGCTCGAAGGACCATGTTAAACCTCTTAGGAACGTCAGAGGTTTATCAACTGGGGTTTGGGGATAATATCAAAAAAAACCAGGTTCCCACTCAAAGTTGCTATGAAGACTCACTTCAAGGCTGATTTATTGGTAATTTACGTAAAATGGAACAAAGTATAAGTATTTCGATGAAAAACTCTTAACATCGCCTACTAGGAAATTATAACAATTTGACAACGCCATCTATCGGTACATAACGAAACTTAAACTTACATGCTATAGATACAATTTTATTTATTTTCACAGAATATTATATTAAAAAATACAGTGCTAAACAGCAATTTTATAAAATAAGTGCTTCGAGACCCTAATTAATTCCTAATATGTTTTAAGTAAAGTAAGTACTTTCATATTAATTATTGTTGGGGGTAAAATAATTTAGCAGCTTGGGTTACAAGCCGCTTAGGTTTATAATTTTGAATTTCGATAATTTAATAACATCAATGTAAGCAAAGTACAGCTGTTGGTAACATTGAAAAATGTCTTAAATACAAAATAAATAAAAATATTAGGATATTAGGATTATTTTGCTCTAAAGGTTCATAGTTTTATTTCTCTATGAAAATAGTGAGTAAGTAAATTTTATTATAATATCGAAATTACATTAGAAACGTTACCAAGAAAAAGTTTATATTCAAACTTGAAGTGTCTGTAAAAATAATAAGTATTTTTAACTAGCTGTTGCCAATGACTTTGTTCACATAGAATTTGGATTTTCCTCATCATCATACTCATGTTTCGTTGAATTAAAAAATCAACCTTCCATCCAAAGATAGCCTTACTTGTTCATCAGCTATCAAAAAAAATACTCAAAGTCAAATGTTATATATAAAGTTAAGGCCAAAACTCGTTACTGATTAAACTATTAAGCAAAACTTTTTTTTGTAACATTAATGTATTTTACTTCTAAACTTAAAAACAAAAACCATTTACAACTCAGGTCTTACGCCAGTGGCCTATAATATCTTTACTTATGATTAAATATATCATCAATTCGTATTAAACGTCTACTGTAAATACTAAATAATAGAATAGCTAATTATTAATAAGTTATTAAATATTATATTACTATTAAATTTGTTAATAACTTATTAATTTATTTTTCATTCATCGGCTTTTAAGCATAAAATTTTTCATGTATGGGGTTATTATCATGATTTTTAACACCAATTTTACATCGTATTTATTCCATATATTTCACGATGCGTTATTGAAAACACTTAGACGAAATAAAATAAAACAATCACATGTACCAAATCCCGCGTAAAACTTATAACTATTTTAGAGAAGTGTTATGGATAGCATCAGACAACCGAATTAAAGTTCTTGTAAACCTCATTTGAGCGAATCCTCTAGAGATTAATGGGAATTAGAAGTTCACTTCAAAATAATTGCCAATCCTGAGCGGAGAAACCGTAAAATAAATTAAGAAATAAACATATTGCGGTCTTTAAGTTGCGTACTCGTGGGCGTTTTGTATTTTTGGTTAAGCAATAAATAACTTTGTATTTGTTTTAGTTTTCTTAGTAACGATATAACGTTGTGAATAAATTTGTAGATATTATATTCTGACGGTTCTTTGAGATATTTTCGCTATTATGTCTAGCTTTTTAACTAATACTTCTTCAATACGATAATAATATTACAATGTACAAGAACTCTTTAAACAGAGGTGTTTGAATATTTCACTACTAAATAAAAAACTGGGTTAACATTTTACCAAAGTCAATAAAATCATTAATTAGGTAAATAAATTAAAATAACACAAAAACTAATAAACAACACAAACACTTAATACTTCACAAAAAATCAAAATAAAAATATATTAAACGGTTTGGGCGAACCCTAAGAGTTTCTTGTAGTCTCACGATCTGCCTTTTTTATTTGTCTCAGACATTATTGATATAAAGAAAATACTAATAAGGAAGATAAAACAAAGATTAAATCATTTAACTTGTCAATTATAGACTATAATTTATAAAATAGATTAGATTATGAAAAAAATATTTGACTTTAAATAGATATTTTATTACGCGAATTATAAAATCGGCTTCAGTTCGAAACCTTTATAAAAGATTTTATAATTCGGGTACAATTTTAAGCTCTCACAAACACCAAAATAACAAATTTTAGTTCAGCTAAATTCTATAAAACGTTGATTTTTTTGGTAATTTCATTTGTAAATATGGTGACAATTAACAAACTTTATGATACGCCTATTTCTAATTTGCAAGTACTCGTAATAATTACATACACGATTGAATAAATCGAAGGAACTTTACACTCACTATAATGATTGTGGATATTTATTTAGTTATGGAAAGGGTACATCACGAGTATACGTATAGTACCTTTAGAAAAATATCTATCGTAATGGCGATGAAATAAAATATTTTCATTCTTACAACCTCAATATTATTTATCGTTATAATTCGTTAATAAATTGATAAAAACTATTAGTTATTTCACAAAATATTGCTCCTTTAAATTTGTCAACAAAAGTAATGACTGAGTTCAATATATTTTCTATTTAATAAATGAACTTTGTACCAAACTACTATAGTTTCTTTGTTCCGTTTCGTTATAGCGATAATTAGAATTGACTTGAAACTAGATAAGTTTTCGTTGGAAGTCACTTTGTGGTTCATTAATTACTTATGATACGAAAAGGTCATTGGACTGTATATAATGAACTAACAATATCATACTAAGCTTAACAATTGAACTATGAAAACCACCACTATTACGAACGCAATAAGGTGGCCCTAAAGTCGAATTGTTATTTTTCAATTATAAATTGCAAACACGTTTAATAAAAAAAGTACCCATTTTAAACTCGCCAGCACCAATTTATGAATAAATATTGTGTCTTTATTTTCTTTTAAATTACTTGACGACAAAATTTGGCGACGTATTTAGCCATACAATAGCGACAAATTTTGGGATAAAGCAGTTTGTTAATAGAGACTAATGTTTTTGAAATATGAAAATCGATTGAGCAACAGAAGCTATTCATTCCGGTAAGACCACCAATTGAGTCATATAACTTTTAAACTATGCTACGACAGATTTTGATTTTTGGTGACAAATTTTTAGTGTAGTCATAATTCAAATTTGCCAATTCACACTGATTCAAAAAAACATTGCATCTTCAAATACATTTCTCATATTATGCCATTTCATGTATACGGAATAATATGAGAAGAAGGAGGAAGAAGTGTAAACATATTAAAATTATTAAATTAATTACGCAATTTCTTTTTGATGCTTAATTTAACATTAAGCATCAAAAAGGAATTGCGGTCGAATTTCAACCACTGGGCGCACTTTAATGGGAATAAAAATAATAATATTTTTTCACACTCACACCTAATATCTAGCGTAAATTAAACATCATTAAGAGTTTGTGTTTTGGATACTAGATAACGTAGAAATTAGATAATAATATGTACACAAATACATATAATAAATAAACGTATAAACATCCATGACACGTGAACAAATATTCGTACTCATCTGTCCCTACCGGTATTAAAACCAGGTATCTGTTTCTAAGTATAGTACTAACTACCAGACTGTCGAAAATGAATCGTTTATGTGTATATATGTTTATAAGATATGGGAGAGAATCAGACATCCTGTTGTAAAATTAGATACCTGATAGTTAAACTTTTTACGAAGATCATCTACGAAAGTATTCTGTTCTGGGTTAAGTTAGGTAAATACTTTCTAAGTTAGGAGATGGATGTTGATATTCGGTTTCTCACGTAAATCAAATTCTTATGAGAAATATGCAAAAAGACAAACAACAAACAAAATATCGTTAAATATTATATAAATTATAATAAAGAAACATAATCCACAACACCTAAAAAATATCAAGCTCCTCTTGTTTCTAGATGTTGCACTACTACGAGTATAAAACTATCGAAAATGAAAAATAAAATCATATTTTTATTTGTATTACCCTTTATATTTACAAACATGTGTGTGCAATAAATAAAAGCGAGCGAGTTTCAGGAAAACTCTTTGTGCGTACATAGGACGCATTTATATAGTACGAAATACAAAGAAAATATTTTCATAGTGCTTGAGCGAAGGAATTTATTGGCCATGAGCTGTGAAATATACATAGAATGGATTAGAAATATACAGTGAATGGATTAAAAATTTTAGTTTATTACACAGTCACATCATCTCTAATAACCGTCTAATAAGAAATGAACTTCGGTAGATCATTTAATGTTTCATAAATATAAATCGTTAAACAACTTTTTTGCTTAATTTTATTTATTTACTGAACATTTTTTTATTTGCATAATAAACAAGGAAAGTGTATATGAGAGTTGTTAATTTTCTTAATTTTGAATTCAAAAGCTTTACTAAAACGATTAAATAAAAGACGATAAATTTCGCTTTATGCTGAAAAATAAAGTAATTAAAAATAAAGTTAGTAAGTCTGGTAGAATAATTTCATAGAAATTTTGCCACGACAAGCCTAGAAATGTTAAGCCGATAACTCTTTATACGCTAGTTACCTACTTAAAGTTATTTGATTTGCTACTTAGTTTATCACAATTTTCTAACGAGTTTTCCGTTCGAGACGTTTGAACTTTTAATGTCTCATTTCAAATAGCTTTTCCAATTTTGCTGTTTTCTGGAATTTACAAATAATACATTTATTTCGTTAACATATTAGATTTAAACATATAACTCGTTTACCTATAACATAATAGTTTTGTCTTACATACATACATTAACAAGCACTCATGATACACGATACATAAAAAAAATACTGGTCTGAAAGTAATGATTATTACCATTACTTACTCAATAATATGAAATTATGAGCGCAAACTCCAAACTGTTGGTTAGGACGAAATTTTGAATTACTATGTTACGTAACGCCAAGGAGTTACATTTTCAAAATTATATTCATAAATTAGCTTACAAGTGCAGAACTTTGTGTATGCTAGCGCCATCTACATAACGCTGCTTTCGACTGTACAGCCATCTATTAGAAAACCAGTGAAGCTTTTTCTTCTTAAGTGCGCTCGCTGTGACGTTTATTGCCTTTTATACTGGTTACATACAATTTGCTAGATGTCCTTGCTCTATTTTGATATACGCTTTATTACTTATGCTAAATCATAAAAAAATATGTATTCGCTCTGTAGTTTTAAATATTTTAGTCAAAAATGTTTACAATATTGAATTAAATAAATATATTTTATTTACTTCTTTTGTCATACTCGATTTCTATGCCATTTTTTATCCCTTATATTGTCTTATGAAATTCATCCAGTACTTATTTATAAAATAAATCGATTAAGAAGTCTCTATGCTCGGATACCACAAAATGGAGGTAGTTGTATTTACTTAGTCCTGACAGGTTCGTATATTTTCAAATCAATGTTCTCCATAACGTCACTTTTTTATAATCAGCTCAGCAATTGACTCGACACCACTGTATGTTTCCACAAACAAAACACACAATCACAAAGACAGTGAAACAAAATAACTATTTTAATTTGTTCTCTGTTTCTGTTTCCTTATGATAGCCACCTACATGGTAATGGTAATAAAACAACAATGTTCTTGTATTATTAACTATTTATATATTTCAATAGTATCTCTTAATTATAAACTATTTCTTCTAACGCTCCGCGCTCGCAATATTTGGTTTAAGTCTAAGTGAAGACGAATCAACAGTTAGTGTTAATTACAATCAAATTACTTACTTACTCATAATCAACATTCAAACAAAATCCAATGGAATACATTTAATATAGAAACTAAATGTAAACTTAGATAGTAAGCTAGAACATTTGTTTACTACATGATGGTATCCAGTCAAATTAACCTATTGGTTAGTTAAACATAGTCTAAATGAAAGAATACTAAATTTAACAGAACCATAGATCAACTCTCTCATAACATTGCTGAAGATTAAATACTGCTTCATATTATGTGGTAAATAAAACTATACTATTTAGTGGGGAATGTTAACTTTGGTATAAAATATTAATTATTAACAACATAACATATCTCAAACTCAAAGACACTCGATAAACGAGACTTAAATCAAGTATAAATTAGAAAAATACTGTTTAATGAATAGCCTAAGATCCAGTTCACTAATATTTACAACGACTGGTAAAACTTAAATTAGTATACTTAAATGGAAAATGAATATATATATTTTAAGTTTTTGTGATTGACTTTGCTGGTGTAAATTGCACTGTGCGTCGATGAAAATAAAGTATTTAATTAATTATATTGCAATAAACATACTGGGAGATTTCTTAACAATATACATTGTCAATATAACATAGATAAAGAGCATAATATTTTTAATAGCTGATTTCTCTAATGCACCATGTTATACATGTGTGGGTAGATACCCTACATATACGCAAGGCCTAATTTGGTAGGTACCGTTTGTATTCTATACTCTAACACATAGAAACAATTAAATTTAGAATCTACGTCAACAATTTCAAGTTTACACATTTTTAATTATCCAATAATAAGCTATTTAAATATGAAAGACGTATCTACTTTCATTACAAGCTGAGTTGTACGAAACAATTCAATTAGAGATTAGTTATACCAGTTTTTCTTAAAAAAAGGTTAACATATCAAGGCCAAATAATAAAGGTCATATTAAATCTATATGAAAAGGTTCTAATAGAAATGTCAAGTGCTTTTTCATCAATTTGTAATAATATTACACTATTTTGTACAGAATAAGAGCATGAATACACAATCACCTAATTATTACTAATAAAAGTTTCCGAAATGCTTTTATATTTCTCTGGATTTTTTTTAGTTTTGGGTGCATAAGATCCCCTTTAGGATATTAATTACAATTTTTAGAGCACTTGTACACTAAAAAGCACATCAAAGTAACAGTTGCTCTGAAAACCCCACTTTTAGCATAACTTATTAAGGTTGGTCTTAAGATACAAGTGTTACGATTTATTTGTGTCTGTTTATATCAATAGGTACTTAGTGTGAGTACATGTATAAATAATTACTATGATCACTATAAATATATAGATTTATCAAGTATTATGTCTACGTTATCACAACATTTACAAAGCAGTTAGCTTGTACATAGACATCATTATATAAATAGGTTTTGGTATAACGATGTTGTAAACAATTCGAATATTAATTATCTTTAATCATGTAAGGAAATTTACTAATCAAATTTTCAGTCAAGGAATGACGGGCACGTGAAACTAGGATGAATGAAATATATAATAATTAATTATCTTAGCAACATTTCAAAAGCAGAAGAATAAGAAATAAATGACTGGTATTACTTTGTCAATATTATTTCTACTCATGGCTACAGTATAATTGCAAAAAATAATCTTTCAAAACAAACTATTGCAAAATGACAAGTAAATTTTTCTACAGATATTAAAAAAGAAGGATTTAATGAATTATGTTATATTTGCTGTCTCCAAAATAAAAATGCTCATTAAAGCAATTTGCCCTCTTAAGAATGATACTTTGACATTCAATAAAGAAAAAAAGAGTTGTACATGTATGTACTTATAGTCAATTTTCTAAAGAGCGGTGCTAAGCTGGAAATCAACTAACTACTCCGCTTAATTAGAAATTTTAGTTTCCGTAATATTTCCACTAATTACCGTCTACCTACAACCACTTTTTACGATTCAGATAGATACATTCGTAGAAAATCAGCCTTACTATGTTTACGCTGCTATCAATAAACAGCTTAATTTCAGATCTGTTCACAAAGACGATAGAAAATAGTACCATAACATCGATTCTAACGTAATGCAATAAAGATTATATCCATAATAAAAGTACTGCTATAATTTTGTTTTCATTTTCTACGAAGAAGACTATCGTATAGCAGTAAATTGTAATTTATCTCAAGGTACTTTATCAAGATCTATGCGGTAGAATCGTGCGCGGAAGGCGGAGGTATAGAAGTGCCAGTGGATTGTTCTCGAAGTCGCCTTAATTCCCTGGCAGCAGAGGCTAATTCAGCCTGTAGTGACATCTCTCTCTCCCGCAAGCATTTTATTTCATTTTGCCATGTCTGCAACAAACAAATACTCAACTTTAGAACAAACTCTAAAAGGCTGTAAAAAGGTAAAATTTGTATAACATAACTTTCCCCGAAAGCGCGGGAAGATTTAAATTTACCTTAGTACCAACAAACCGATAAAAATTGATATGTTGCAAACGAATCTTTTTGAGTTCTTGTACCTCATACGGAAAGTCAATCGAGTTGTATTTCATTCAGTCCAAAATACTTACAATGTTTTGCTTCAATAAGTCGAGTTTATCGTTCTTGAGTCGGCAAACTTCTTGTCGGAGTTGGTCAGCATCCGCTCGCGGCACCGGTAGCGGCTCGCCGCGCGCTGCTTCAGCTGACGACATTGATTCTAACCCTGTGTCGCTGTCTACGTATACTGCTCCTAAAACACGAAGAACGTAAATTATAATTCCAGTTTAGTTATATTAACTCTAATAATGGGATCAACAAAGAAATGAGTTGTGTGGATATTATGAACGCGATCGAACTTTTTGAAAAACGCAACAACGTAAAACTTTGAGTATTTCAAATTGACGTGTTTTGTTTCGTTCTTAAGTAATTGGTAATATTTTGGGGGCTTTAGCGAATTCTGATAAATCTTGACTGACACTGACTTTGAAACTGTCTTTTGTAAATTTTCCACAATCCATTATATAATCTTAATCAGGGGTTAGAAATAATCATCATTTGAAAGTGATTTTGATGCTCCGGAATCCGTTAGAGAGCCATTACTCAGGCTTTGGGAATAGTAGCTTTTTTAATTTGATAATAAATAAGAAAATTTATAGAACTGATTGAGAAACGACACTCTCCATAGAAACCGTTTCAGACTCATTGTAAAGGGTTAAATTAAACTACAATCTGGTCATAATCTGTTTTTAACGATAACCTAATGCAAGCCTGCGTACCTATTTACGGAATATTGTATATTTTGTACAAGAGAAAATTGATATAATATATCTGTATCTGCTTAAATAATGACACTATGACACTTTCAGAGGTGCCTTATGGAAAATATCAAACTACTTTGTACATCATGCAATATGTAATAAAAAAAAACGTGACAGAAGGAGAAGAAATACTATGTACAGTTTAGATGAACAAAGGAATATCGACTCTACAGATACATGCGACAGATCTTTTACAACAATCGAAGTAACTAGATCACATCTTCTAACAGTTCTAAACACGTATAGGACTAACCTGTTGCACTTTTACCACAACTCAGCCAGTCCTTGTCGTCTAATTGGACAGAAAAAATGCAATTCAATCACAAAGCACCTGCATCGGTATTTTTTTTATAAATTTCTACCGATCATAATGAAAGTAATGATTTCTAGTCTATTTTATTGAAACCCGATCGTCAGAAGAGTTATAAGAGATTTAGGAAAGTAACTACTAAAACTTACTACTATGATAAGAAAAATACTACATGATGAAAAACAGCTTCATGGTTCATTTTGGCTTGGTTTTAATGGAAAATCAAGGTGATATTTGATTTATCTAAGGAATTGATTTAAAAACAATCAGAGATAAAAAATAAATTTAAATATAATACTTTAAATTTAAATACAAAATGCCTGAGAGCCTGATTCTAAAGTACACTATCTAATCATGGCAAGTGGCTAAATCCAATTCATGGCAAGTGGACGTGCCACTGCTATGGGCCCACATCCCTAATAGAAATAGTGACGTAACACTTTCACGGTATATCGAGTAATTTTAAAAGCTTAATAATATTATATCCAGTGCATTAAAGAAATAAAATAAAATCAATTAATCGTGTGTTATTTGGAACGCATGTATTTAGTGAGACGTTTTTCGTTTTGGTTACTTGAATACTTGTATTAAACTAGTGTTTTCCCCACGGTTTTCTCACGTAAAACTGTAGACTGTATGAAACCTTAATTAGAACGTCATATATTTTGTAAACATCTGCTTTGTTGGAATGCATCTAATATTTCGATTATGAGAGATTTCATTATTTGACTCGTAATTGCCTGTGTGGCCACAACCTTTTAAGAGGACTAGATCCGCGCCTGATTTATTTGTAGTGCATTCGTTATTTCAATGTAATATTTCAATATAAGAATGGAGCATCTCCTCACCTACATGCCTCATATTGTTTCTTTAAAACTATCTAAATTTTAGATTAATAGATCTTCAGAATTAGAGCCAACTAAATGAATCGACTCTTTTAACTCAAAGAATAATATAAATAATCACTCCTCTACGTTTAAAAAATGCTATCGATATTTACTAAAACTTGATAGGATTTTCTTAAGGGGCATCACTACAACAATTAAATTTGAACTGGACTCAAAATATGTGATTATAATCATTATGAAAATTATGTGTAAGCTGTAAGCTAATAAAACTAAGCATCGCGTAATCCGACAAATCAGTTCGATAAGCAGTGAACTTACACAATAGTTTAAAAATTAACACCTAATATGAATTACTTCTTAAAGATATGCTTATATTGGTCTTCAATAATCTATCTTAGCTAGTTTGTTATCGGGATCTGAGATTTGATTTGCATTGAACGAGTTTTAAATTTTGGAAAACCATCCGCAGATAGTTTAAAGAAACCCTCCACTTTTATCAGAATTTAAGTGTTTTTCTTACCAAGCGGGTCCAAGTCCACAGAGTTTAAGCTGGAGTCGTCACTATGGTCGTGTAACTGCGGGCGGGGGGGCACGGCTCGTGACGTCACATCCGGACTGGACTCGCCCGAGCCGCCCGCGGACCGCACGGATACAGCACTGGCTGAAGACGATGGTATTGACGTCTTAGAACGGCCGCTCTGTAAAACAGTTAAGTAATTGCTTCATAATTTTTATAAAATTGTAAGTGCATGAAACGGAATGCAAAGCACCTAAGCGATCGTGTACAGTGATAACTCAAAATCGAATTAAAACTACAAGTATTATCATTAAGTACCTTACCAATGAAGGACGAATAAATAATTCTTTTCTAAGACCATATTTACAGACCGCTGTAAATACACGCCTGTGTGCGCGTACTCTTACTGCGGTCCGTTGTATGAAGGTAGCTTACCTACTATGTATTTTGCTAGTGAAAAGTGTGCTTAATTTAATACCACTTAGAATAGTATTTAATATAATTTTAACGAAGAAAAACTACTTACATTTGGAGTGTGAGTTTCGTGTGCAGATATTTTGTTTTTGAGAGGATTCTTATTACTGTCCCCAGAGAGATTCGTATCTACGCTCGGTGATCTGAAATTTTTACAAGAAAGGGAATATAGAACTAATAGCTATGTTAATACAGTACAGTTTTACAACTATTTTATGTTTTCATATTTCAAATTAGTTTAGCAAGTTAGATGGAATGAACAAAATAATACTTCTGTTTTAATCTCGTCAAGGTCTGTGAGTGTAGTCACTAACCACCTAAAATAATTAAACTATTTCTAGTTGAAGTCATAGAAGAGTAGTTCTTAAGTACTCACCTCACTTTAGAAATGAGTGCTTTCTTCACAGTATCGATAAACCGTGCCCCAGGTCCATCTTGCTTCGGCGTGCCCTCTGGCTGTGGTGATACCGCACCAAGTTCAACCCTCGCACCAGCTCCGAGGAACTCCACCGTCTTACTCTTAAGATCATCAGCTAAGTTCATTAACAAAGAAGCCCGAGTCCGCAACTCTAACTGCGCAAATTTGTCAGCTTTGTAGCACGCGTTCTCGGCGTTTATCAGCTTCGTTAAGAGGAACTCTTTGAATTCACGCCCTTTTCGGAATATAGGCGGTTGAGGAAGAGTCGGGCCGAAAAATGGGACGTCCCCACGAGCAGTGACGGCCACTTTGTACCTAGAATAATAAACATTTGACGTTAAAATTATTCTTAATTACTTAATAGTTAGAAAAAACATTTTTATTCTATTTTTCTTTTATCACACGCGTCTAACGTTATCCCCGGGTAAAAATATACCAGTAAATATCAGTTTAATATCTTATAAAACACATCATTAAAATAATATATTTATGACAAAATAACTGCTACAAAATAATACCATATGAGGTATTATTTTGTGAAGTAGGAGCACTTAAACCCTATAAATAGACGCTATAATTAAGAATGAAGAAAAGCCGTAAACAAACAAACACTCGAGTTTCTTACGCCATTAACCTTTAGCTTTTAATAGGATACTTTCGTATTTTTCTTGCAAATGATGTCCAACAAATAAAACTAAGCATCTTTCTGTTTTGAATTCAAACATTTCAATTTAAAATCCTAAATAATTACCAAGAGAGACATATTTGCATATAAATAACTGGAATTTCCATTTTACTTTCCAAGCCATTTTCTCTACTTCTCCGTGCAAATAATGCCTCGGTTGTTGCAAAGTAACACAAACTTTATGTTAAACAAGTCACTCGACAATGAAGAAGTAATAATAGCGAGCAAACTTATACATATATTTTAAAATTTAAAAGTGACGCAATGTTTAAAAAGAAATGTTCAGCTTTAAGTGTACATAGATCCTTTATAGCTACAGATTGTCTTTACTTAAACATTACAAAATGAGGATACCAATAAATAATATTGTTTACATAATGAAAAATATCAGTTCTGAGTACTTTTACCTAAAGTATCAAAGAAATTTCAGATGCTATTTAAAATAAATCATTATAATTCTAAAAAGCTACAATGATTGAGAATGGAGCTTTCTATTCACTCATTTATAAACTATTTAAATTATTTAGGTTAACAAATATATTAATTCACAATATAAATTAGTCGTGTATAGACGAGAGGTAACATAATAAAACAAAATGGCTAAGAAGATATAAATTAAAAAGTTATTTACCTGGTCTCCCCGCCAGCAGACTCGACAGGCGTTACGACAATGAAGGCATGAAGGAAATGCGAAGCGATCATGTCTGGAGTAAACGGTGTTGCTTTCTCCTGAAATTTCAAAAATCCATCCTTGTAACTTGATAATCCGTAATAATTTAAGTTTAACTTCCTTACTTTATAGATAAAAATCCAAAAACTAGTAAAGCGAATTGGATCGTTTGACTGACGACGAAAAATGCCCTAATTTAATACATCTGTTTAGTACTAACCTGAAAAACAATGGCTACTATATCGTTGCCGACATGTCGTTTCCTTTGCAACTGTTGTGCGTCGCCAGCCGTGTGGGGCAGAAGAGGAGCGACATGGAACATTATTTCTCGGTTGTAGTACTGCTCGTATACAGCTTCTGTGCCTGTGTGTCCATTCATTATATCCAACCCTCCTCGGTAGCCTATAAACATGAGAATAATGAGTAAACTTATTTCTTCTTGTAAAATAAGGTTCATATAACACTGTCATTGTGGATTTTAAATAAAAAAGTCATATGTATATGAAAGTTGCAAACCTTTATGATCTTTAAGCTTGATCTTCTGTCCTAACATTTCTAGAAACTCATCGAAGGCTGGAGATGTCTCGTTGTTTCCAAACAGTTCTTCTTCTGTCGTCTGGCTGTACTTCTGGTAGAGAACTCCGAACTTGAAGTTGTTCACTAATACATGTTCATCATATGTTGCGATCAGCTGCGATGCATTTAGACACATTACTGCCATGAAGTTATCTACATTCACTTGTTCGTTTAGCATCTTAGCCATTCTCAGGGGCGACGGCATAATACTCGATCCTTGTGGAAAATAATAAAATTGAGTACATATTGAAATCCATATTTATTTTCAGAACCAAGATATTTAAGTTAAAGTATTCAAATAAGCATATTTTAACTCGCGATTTCATACACAGTTCCACGGTAATAAACATTCACAGTCCGAGTTGCTTGCTTAATTTCCACTAAAGCATTGCATATCAAATCAATTTAAGTTATTACCTTTTATTATTTTGTAAATCTACAAGTACTAACGATAATTGATTCAAAATTGAATACTCACTTGTAGTGGGTATAAGTCCATGCATGGTCTCCGTGCGGAGCCTTAATAGTATCCTGGTATGGTCTTGGCCAGCCACGTGCTCGTTCTTCAATGACATCACTACCGGACCCAGATTCTCATCGAACCCAACCAAATTGATGTGCTCCTGTAGATAAATATTCCAAATCAGTTCTCAAACATTAATCAAATGGGTAAATATTGCTTGCTTAAGTTTTAACATCCCGGTATTTAAGACAAAGACCAAAAACCAAGTTCAATGAACCTCTAAGTAAAAATATTTTTGAAACAAACAAACTATCTTCAACTAGAGAATCTGCAAAGAATAGACAAAACAAATCAACCTAGAAAATTGTGTAAAAGACTAGTTAATATTGACTGAAGAACATCAGTATAATATCCATGGGTCACACCCTGAGGCTATAAAAATGCGCTCGAGACAATATTTATAGCAGCAAGGCCCTGTATTTAAACGCAATGATTTCTTATTAATGGCATTTTTATGATCAAAGGGCAAAGAAAAAATAGTGGTGATTTCTATAAAAAAAATCAATTAGTTTTGTGAAATATACAAGATATATATGTTCAAATATCATTGTAAAGTATATTATGGTAATTTCTTGGAAGGCGTTTTTTGATTAAACCTCTACTATAAATGACCTTAAATGTATAAAGGAGGTTAGTAATACATATAAGATTTATCGGTTTTTAAACTCATTCCTGTGAAAAGCAATGTTATTCTCGGACATAACAATCAGTTCCTGTCAATTACTCGATTCAGTAATAATAAGTCTTATAAAATAGTTATGTTATAAGACTTATTATTACTGACTCAAAGCGAATTATTGCATGAATCAGAGCATATACTAGTGATCTCATAGTAAACCCAACAGTTCTAACATTTACTTTTGGAACTACATTTATTTCAGAATTATTTCGAGTTCAATGCCACAGCGTTGATATAATGTTTGCTTCGTTAACTCCGTTAATAATGAAAGGTATGTATAAATAACAGAGTTACTCGAAGCTCTATTTATATATACATATATACCTATAGCTCTCTATATATACTTCGTTTTTATAATGTACGTAGATAGGATGCATATGTAAAAATACTTTAGCATAAACAGCATTAAATTTTCGTCTTAGAACTAATACAGAATATAATTGAAATCAAACGAAATAAATATTCTAAACAATGAGTAACCATTTTTATTAATAGTAGATTTCACATCGTTCGAGGGTCAAATAAACATTTTGTATATAAACAAAGACTTGTTAATCGTGGATATGGTAATTAGTAACTAACATTGTTAACTCAACCTTGCCAGTCCCTTTTTTATTCCCACATGGAGACCTTTGAGAAGGATTAATATATTTCATTAGCTAAAAACAATACCTTATTTTTTCCAACTGATACATATGAACTTATTTGTATGTATAATTGCCTCTTTAGCCTCTATTACACTCGATAAAAATAATTTTATATCGAACATTTCTTATCACCGTTTAAAATGTATAATTTCACTCTTGTATTTGGCGTTAGTGCAAATATAGATTTTAATGAATCATTTAAATAGTTGTAGGTTTTAAATAATATACCCCTACAGTGCACTATTAAAATTTAACACTAGTAAGGGCAGATATATGACTGTTTCGTTTTACTTGATCCACTGCTAAATGCATACAACTTCCTGTGGTAAATACTTCATTTGGCTAAATTAATTCTTTATTCCCGAATATTTAATTCAGGGGAATAAAGATCGATTTTGTTTGGGCGTGGTTGCAAACAAATGAAACAGGAAATTATTTAACACTTGCGAATTAAATTCAAATCAACATTGTCCAAAGTGGAACGCAACACTAGAATAGGTACTATATCACTGGATATCTTGCATTTTATTTAGCAAAAGAAAAAAATATTATGCCTTAGCAAATAACGTGTTGCAAGGAATGTAACATCAAGAGTAAAAAATAGCTAATAAAACTGTCTACTACCTAATAATCCAAATAAGAATCAATCATTTCATAATTTCAATAAGAAACAAAAATACCTCAATTTTACGCACTCCGTCCTTTTCACCCTTGCCACAAAGAAGCAAATTGAAAGCTAAAGATGGTAATTGGAGGACGATGGGTCATCGCCCCTTTCGAATGGCTGATTGATGGTATCATTTGAAAGCCTGCCGGAAATTTTTTGTGACGTCGCTGAGTGAAAATGTCTGTTCAGGAACGAAGATTACATTGATAGATGCAGAGTAAGTAGGTCGTGTCATCTCGTTCAAGAGATTTCACTTTGACGCAAACTTATTCGACACCTAAATCAGTAGATTACTTAATAAAAGCTGGTGAAAAACATTATATTCTAAAAATTCCTAACGTACCCCAAACTTATGATTATGTTTACAGAATGTAATATCTTTTAGGCCACTCCTATATCTAAATCCTTTGAAAGTGAAAATCTACACGAATTAGTAAGATTAAGTAATTTTATGAAAATAATCTAAATTGTCATTTTCAATGCCTGTAAGTATTGATTGTAAATTATACTGGGATAAAATAAACATATTAGGGTGGCTTCAACAGTAAGTTTTACGTTGACCTTTAGTATTAGTTTAGTTACAAACTGTCCTAATGGGGGAGTCATTTGGGCCATTAGGGATTTCAGCTAATGCATTAAGTAAATAATCGTTAACTTACAAGGATTAGTGTCAAAATAATACACGTGATTATTCGTTAATGGGTAATTTACTAACAGGGATACCCATAAGCCTTTCTTACTTTTTTGTTCCTATTAAAAAGAATGAATGAATACTACCGAAAAATGAATGAACAGAAATGAAACACTGAAAAATCTTACTTAATTCACTAATCAACGCTGAATGATGTATTCTACATATTGTACTATATAACGATCCGTTTTGGTCTAAAACTATTCCAATTTCATGACCAAAACTACACTACAAAATATTATATGAAATAAAATATACAGCACCTATAGACCCCGCCATAGCTCGCCAAATATTCTTCCCTTTCTTACTTTTGTTTGGTAAGGTTCTCCATTTTAAAAGGAATGAAAAAGTAACTTAAGCCTATACAGCTAACTCCGGGATATACGTGAAACGTATATCTTTGCCCTATGGAGTTTTATACGAGTAATGACAGGCACCGCTATTTGGTTAATGATTTATGATAAAAAATTATGAAAATGGAATGCAATGTTAAAGACTAAAATTATGTATTCGATATATTGTACGATATAAGGTTATACAACACTATTTTCACATTACAAATTGCACTTAACCGACCCAGCCATTACGCCCCAAAACTCTTTTCTTACTTTTTCAAATTAGGTAAAGTAAAAAATAAGGTAAAGTAAATACTGTACACTTTTCGACTGTTCACTTTTCCATTTTCAAAATTCGAAAAGTTCGTTCGCATCGTTCGTAAGCAATCACTCCAAAGGGTCGTCATCCCTGATTGTTCTCAAACCAATTGAGCGTTATGAAAAAAGGCATTTGCTTATTGCTTCCACTTTTCTTTTGTCAGAAGCAAGCATCTGTCTTCGTCAGGCGGTCGATGGGTTGAAAAATAAATTGTTATTTGATGATGTTTTATTAAACATGATAGATGAAGTGTTCCTTAGATTAATTATTTAGCGTAACAAGATCGGTTGTTTTATAACAGCAATTTCAATATATTACATGCTAAAAAATATTGTATTTTCATAAAAATAAAAATAAGGTGAATACATTATCGTCGTTTTTACTATGTAGTTATTATATTATTGATAACAAAAAACATCTATATTAAAATTTTTAAGCTTTCGTGAAAAATAGCTAGAGCTAATCAAATAAATTTGATATCAACGCGTGTCACAACTTATCCAACGACTTATTTGGTTAAACCATAAACATTCACGATTTAGGTGACATATTAGCGAATCAACCCTACACAGCTAGGTATCGGCTTAGCGATCAAGCTCCGCATCCGTCTGGCCTAACTCTGTGGCGAAAATGTCCGGCCTCAGCCGTAATGATCCTAATATTTTATGCAAACGATATTCATTAGAACGCTTCAGGTTTCAGGATTGTTGTGATACTTAACTAAAATATGGAGATGAGATGAAGTTGTACATTTCTATCAAAATAGAGGCAAATTTAAGCATTAGTTTAAATAGATTCATAAGAATCTATTTAAGAATATATAGAGATTTATTAATACTCAATAGAGATACTAAAACACGTGATACTTAAATTTATAATTAAAAGGAAATATATGTGTTATGTTTCAGGAATCCGATGAAATTCTTAACTCGCATACTAGAAAAAAATTATGCTTTATTATTTTAAAGTAAAAATAATTTTAAAAGTACTTACTTATGCACTTTGAACTTAAATGGCTACTAAAATAAGACTCACTAATCAACGGGATATTGATTATTAAAATACATGGTTTTAAGATTGTTCTCATATCAAATTTTTTTTTTATTTAAAGCAACAAAGTCAAAAGTGTTTAAACCTTAAAAAAATATGAAAGCCCTTGCAAAGAATAATACAGTACGGAGATATACAACAGTGTGGGAATATAAGATATAATCTGCTTACTATAAATACAGAGTAATTTGCATTGTTACGTTATCTGATTATGTTACGAAATGTTTAAACGAGCTACATACAATACTTAGTGCATTACTAAAGACAGTTAATGGTATGGTTCCCAAAATATAATGTAAACTTTAAATTCAAAACCTTTAGATTTTGCTTTATGATAAATTTCTGAAATTTATGTTTAAATAACATATATAATATAAATTTATTAAATAAAAATTTATATTTTGGCAGTACACTAAACTATATATTTATATCATGTAACTGCATAATTAACTTTGTGACTTTTTCTACAGCGATGGTATCCCATGTATTATATCAATAATCTCTAGATAATTGGAACTATATCGAGTTAACTAGTGATTACTTATGTGATGACGACAAAAAATATCTCTGTTTGGTTTTATAGTATCAAAAATCCCTTCTTAATCACTAGCCCATTTTATAAAAGAAAGATGATAAAAACAACCCACATAGAGTTTCGAACTTTGAGCACAATATTGGTCTAGGCCAAGATTCCAAACATGAACTAGTACTTCTATTATTATTTATACAAAATAATGGTATCCATTCCCTTGTCATTAAAACTTTAAATGAAAAATAATGTTTTAAATTTAGTTTTATTTTGTTTTGTACTTTTGGATAAAATCCTAGCATTTCAACCCATGTAAAAAGAATTAATTAAGTGAGTTGATATTCAGCGGAACTATTTTTATTTATTAACCAACATGCGCGTTAAATTTTTTTTTGTAAAATTGCCATCTGTCAAAAATGCCCTCTGACCCTTTCTTGGCGGTTTACACTAATTATGCTTGTATAATAATTTTTAATATTCTTGATGTTCGGAGAAATTCTACAACAATGCGTGGATACTAATGCGATAATGCAGTCACACAGAGGGACGATGAATAGTGATGTGTTTACCTTAATAAATATTATACCTATCTATCGAAATTATTAATTAAAAAGTGAACATAAAAAAGAGTGAAAAGTGAACTATAAAGCGTTTAAATGAAAATAAAATATTAGATTATTTTAATGATTAGATATAATAAAATAGATACTTTTTATCCACAATTTAATAAGGACCTAATCACCTCATTGACAACAGGAAGTTCTGTTGTCAGGAAGTCTGGAAAATATTAATATCGGAGCCATTCTACGAAGCAGTCATTTGCTTAAAGATCATTCATTGAGTTTTTATATATCTTAAAAGGAATATTATAAATATCTTTTGAATTATGTGAATGTCTCAAGATGTGAGTTACTTTAATACTATGATTTGTGTCTCTGTTATTTACTATTGACTCCATAAGAAAATAATATTATCGACACAGCTTGGGCGGTACATCACTAATTATTCTCAAATTGCCCCACAATACACAATCGTTTCAATCTACAAGAGTGAGAACCTGGTTCACTGGGCATGAAGCCAACCCGTTCCGCGTTCTGAACTTGGAACATTCCCACTATCGTTCGTTGAGATTTTGTTACTTTATAATGATTTAGGTCCTTAACAAGCACGGCTACTCTATATGGATGAGCACGTAGATTTTAATATTTTAAATTAAGAATATATTTAATGGACTTAGATTAAATATATTCATTTTTCGAAGCAGCATTTAATTATTTTTTAAGCTCTTTTGTTTTGTGACGCATGAGCTTTTTAATATTGATTTCATTTCTATTTTTATAAATACATTAAAAAATATGTAATATGGTTACTACGGTGTGATTGTTACTAACTAAACTATGTCATCGTCAACTTAAATAGTGTAAGATTAAATTTAATTACTAAAAAAACTAGAAACATGGACAAATATTTGGTGAGTTTTGAATGCATGCATTATAAAGTAAATATGATAAAAAAATCTTTTTGAGTCCGAGGTGTCCGTATTTGACTGCGTTTAGAAATCACACCATATAAACCTATTCTGCCATTATGCACAATGGACCCTGGCTGATCAGTGCTAATAATGAACGCACTCAGTAATTAACTTTAACATCTAGATTATATGTGCGGTTGTTCATTACATCTATAATTGGATTAAGAAAACCACGATTTTAAAAGCCACATAAAACAATTTCTAGATCTACAAAAGAAAAAATAATGAGCGTTATGATCTATATAGATTAAACATGATATGAGAGATCAAATAAGTAAGGCACATTTCATATGACAATTAAGTATGGGGATTCGAGACGATACGAAAAAAGAAAAAGTACGTACAAAGTCGTGGGTATGGGAAAATTCACACGTGTTTATAACTGTATAAATGGCTTCCATAAAGAGAGACCATATTAATAAGGCAATAACGTTTTTAATGGATGAACAATGAATGGATTTTACAACAACTGACATTTTTATGACAAACAATCTATTAAAACTGTCTTAAATTTGTAAATACTCGTAGATAAATTGCCATTTTTCTTAAAGTATAATATAAAGTTTTCAATTTCAATAAAATCCAACTGCTGGGCACAGGTTATCTCAACATGGAAGAAACACATGAGAAGTTTGAGCCAAAACACCAGCAGCTTGGGGAATAAAAATGGTTACCGTAATACCCGAGATCAATGGCTTAACGTGCCTTCCGAAGCACCCATGAGCTCGAGAAATTTGATCAACTCATCCAGGGATATATCCATATATCAATCCATAATTGTCTCATAGACTATAGATTAGGTAGATAAAAGAAATGAACAGAAAAAATACAACACTTATTTATGTTTCTAGGACATTCTAGTAATTAAATTGTGTATATCTATGGATTATCCGACTCAAAGTTAACAGTAGTTATCCACAATGCATTTACATGCGTGGATCGTTAATCAAAGCAAAACCTTGTGACCAGTTCCACTCCAAAATCAGATTTATAAAAACTATAATATTTCACTTGTTGGAATTCTCATTAACATTTTAGCTCTTATTATCATTTCGATTTATATTGTACTGTATAACTACTAAATTGGGTCTTCAATCTGATCGATTCAGGTTTTATAAGGTGACAATATAAAAAGTCGTCGTCATTGCCGTGACGGGAACCAGTGTGTCAAGGGGAACGTCATCATATGGAGTTTTACTTTGTTTCTATCGTGGATTTCCTTATAGAACTGACTTAGTTAGTTCTTGACGTGTACACGGTGTATAATAAATAGTATCAAAGAATTCCACTGTTTCAGAGTGTTTAAATATAATATGCTAGTTTATTTGAAATTCAATTTTATAAATGAATATAATAAGAAAACAGAACTAAAAACTGACTTTGAGAAAAATTAATAA
The DNA here is from genome assembly GCA_943193645.1 of Acentria ephemerella. Lineage (NCBI taxonomy): Eukaryota > Metazoa > Arthropoda > Insecta > Lepidoptera > Crambidae > Acentria > Acentria ephemerella. Next base: position 6,221,979 of record OW971891.1, read on the forward strand.
TATTTTAATTTCTGACATAGATATCGTAACATCGCTAAAACAATGAGTCTTTTTATGAAATTGTTTAAGAAATTAAAAGCAAAATGGCATTCGTGTTGACTTGAAAAACCTCCAACGATCGCAATTAAATAAAATGACTTTGTTATGGTTTAGAAATAAGATCACCAAAGCTCAGTTAAGACAACGTAATGCTGGAAGAATCTCCTGTTACTGTCAAAACTACTTTATCTTTATTCTTATAGAGAAAGTTTACCATCAGCAGGACGGTACATTTGTGTAATACATTTGACAAATTTAATGCAAACATTTTAACAGCTAAAACTAAATTCTCAAATCGCATAATAATAAACACGAAAAAAGAAACATGTATTTTTTTTTAAATTATATTACTGCTAAAAATATTGAACTATCACTGTTTCCACCTTAATCGCGTTTGGCACCAACCCGTTGGCAGAAGCCGTGCTATTCTCTGCAGACAGTATGGCGCGGAAATGTCAAGGCAACCGGTTTTTGCCCTGTTTCGTAATACTTGTAAATGTTTCTGGAATTTATATAGATGTAATTTGCTTGTTTATATCAAGGGTTTTGGCACGATTTGGTGGTTTGGTGATGAGATTGATATTTTTTCTTTGGATTTTGCGTTACTTTCGTTTCACTTTTGTTTTTTCTCTATATGTTGCCAGATGTGGTGAAAGCTTGTATTGCTTACTAACTATTATTTCAAAATTATTTCATAGGAGTCCTCAAAAGTTACTTTACTGTACTTACACAGGAGTAATATCTACTAACTTAAAGATAATCCCACCGGCGTCTTCACAACAAAAAATATTTACTAAAACCTATTTTTCGGGAGGTACTTCAAATACCAATCTATCACTTTTACTTAGCATTTCTTCAAAGTTCCTCAACTAACCTTTCCCAGAAAGAACCGCCTATAATATTTGGCAGTGTCGTCGGTGTCAATGTTGTGTCGCCTGGACGCTTGTCTAGGAGTGCCTGGTTGCTGGGCTCGCGGTTCTGACTCTTCGCCTTCAGGGGCATCGTCCACTCCGTCTACCCAGTAACCACCGCTTGGTGGCTGCACAATTGTGGGGGGTGTTCCTGTAGCAATAAAAGGTGATGATAAATCAAATGGGATAATGTTGGACATTTATTTTTTATGTTATAGAATGCCAAAAAAACATACGTAGTGTATGTTTTTTTGGCGATGGTCAATGCTAACCATCAAAAATAGAAACCAGCAGTATTAAGAAGTTATATTACTTCATACTGACAGAGTTGTTATTCTGGAAACAGGAAATATTAATTCCTACCACTTTCCACGGTGAAATAGAAAAGATTGCGGTAGGTACTACCAGCGGGTGTGTAGCCGTTAAGATAAAATGACCCATTAGTAATTACTTTTAGATTGATATCTCATCATATCATTATAGGCAACACGGTGTATTTTGATCCTTTAGGATCTTTTGTGCTTTTACTATTTGTCCAGAATATAGCTGCTATAAGCCTCAGTATGTTAGTGCGCAAATCTGTAACCAGCATAGCCATCCTGGCTTAGCACACTGTCTTATTTCGAAGTAAGTCATGAATCTGTCAAGTTGATCTTACTACTGCTAATGACTGTACCTACGTGACAAAGTCAATTATTCGATAATAAAATATTCAGAAGGGAAAAAGAAAAGGTTATCTGTCAACCAGCGATCCAACGTTTAACGTTCTAACTATGATGCCGATACAATCAACTGATTGAAGTGAACACGACGTAAATAGCACGATTTAGTCATTTTGGACGTGAAAGAACGCAACAATAGAACCTCATTACAGAAATTTCGTAGACATGACTAACGATGACGAAATATTCGGTTTTTGTATCAAAAACAAACGCGCAAATTTAGGAAGTCACGAAGGCTATTATTTTTTTGTTATCAACATACAGTCGTAGAATAGACACACTTGACGACCTTCTCGACATCATAGCAATTTGTCCAAGGTTGAGATGTCTCTTTTGCGATGACTTTGTGTAACAAATCGATGAATTAGTAAGGTGACCTAATAATATCTTGAATATAAGCCTTTGCTAAAATTTCCTTCTCAGAAGGTTACTAAGACAATATAAATTACATACACATTTAACTACGGAATTTTTAAGTACAATGCTACATAAATTATACGAACTGTAAATTACGGCTTTAATTTACGTTGCAAAGCCAACCAACACAGTGCTTACATTAATTTTGTCGTCTTATGTTTAGTTTAGCGAAAACTGATAATGATGCTCCCATGTTGTGATAAGCAGTTGATAAATGGTTGGTATAGTTTTCGTAGTGTGGGTAAAACTTTAATATATAGGATTATACAGGACTCATGAAACAGATAAGGTTAGCAAAAAACTCTAAATAGGCTGAAATAGTTAATGGACATTATTCCACAAATTCGAGCGGGAACTGAGAGCACGAGGATACCCAACTGCTTAACTTTAACTTTAGAACTTGATAAGTTCAAAGAGTTTCTTTAAATATACATAAAAAAACTAGTCTCTAGACTATAATAAAACAAATGAAGTTCTGAGGCGAGAATCGAGCCGAGACCTGACTTGTACCAAGTCGTTGCTCTTACGTATTCGGGACTTCTCTGCGCTATCCGCACAGTCTAGTTATTTCAATAAAAATATTTTATTGAAATGTTATAATTATAACTATATATAAAAACAGTTGAGTCTCGGTTTTCTACATATTGTTTTCGGTAATAAGGGAATACCTTTTAAATTTGTTGAAAAATATATTTTAAAGTACTCAATACAAAAAGAATTTATTTTATTTCGTTTCCTTGGAAGCAGTAACGTACGTTAATTAGCAAGAAGTCTATTAAAAGACTAATGAGAAAGTACCTACCCACGGCCTTCGCTTTAGCACCTAATTTGAAATAAGTACTACCTTTGTCTAGAATAGCTTTTGTCCGGCATTTTTCAAGCCTTTCAATATGGTCCTGAGACTGAGGCTACCATATTTTGTTGCCGAGTGGGGATATATTTTTCAGGATTTTTTTAGTAAAAAGTTTTTTTGAAGTATGATATATATATATTTCATTTTCGTTGAAATGGTTGAGTAGAAATATATTATCTGCACCCCTATCATGAATATACATACGAAGCTTCGTAGACGATCTTAATTAAGAAATATAAAACACGAAGTTGATTCATTTGGATTAAGGACCACTCATGATAAGTGATAAAATGAAAGAATTGGGATTACTAATACAAATAATGTTAGGGAATCGCGTAATTTTAGTACAAAATTTCGTAACAGCTCTTTCCAAATTACAACCCAATAAATGATTTCTAGACAGTATATAAAAAAAATTGTTCTAATTCTTTTGCGAATTCAACGAAACATAAACATCCTAGTGATGTCCTGGAATAGCATTGTCCCTCTGTCCGTCTCATAAAGCTACCCAACGGCATTCACTGTATGTAAAGCTCTTCACAGAATATTTTTTTGTGAGAGGGAACAATGTTCCATGTTTATTAGTTCCAGGATAATATAACATGTTAGGTATATTATACGTTAGCGTATTCTTATGAATAACAAAAGTTACAAAGTTATGTTAAAAAGTATAAAAAGTTGGTTAAAAAACGAGTAAGAGCTTGTAAGTTAATATTAATGAATTTATTTAAAGCTATAACAAAATTTCTGGTCTCAAGCTTCTAAATATAACTTTAACTTAAATTAAGAATTAAGTGTAAGTAACAGCATGATGTTTTTATTAAATTTACTTAAGTAAACACAAATCAATACATTACTAACGTCTTATTTTTAGTACATAATATTTCCATCTATGAGCAAAGACATGAACAACGTGGTGGTGTGACATAATGGTTGTATTAACTACTAAAACTAATGACTACAAATGAGCTAGCCTCACGCACAGAAAGCTTAATATTATACATTTTTGTCAAGCTACCAGTCCGGTTACATTAAATTTACATTACGATGATTGTCTTGTTTTTGTTATACAAACTTAATCACTATAAGCGGAATTTCTCTTCCATAGTGATATAGAAATTCTACTCAAAGATACTTCGCTAAACTTATTTTGTCATTGACATTATTGAATAATTATTGAGTTCAAAAACTCAGTAATATAACATTATAGTTACTAGACGATTTAAGTGAATTTCATTCTCTTTGGAAAAGTGTGAAATCTAGAAAAATATTAGGTGGACACCTAGTCCACCATTTTGTGTGAAATAGCTGCGTATTGTTAAAAGTAATATATGTTCACTTTGATGGTTTTGAACGACTGTTAATAATTAATAAAAAACAGCAATTCAATCCAAAAAAAAATTACCCTGTAAATAAAATTTAAACTCATACACATAGAGTACTCAAATGCTTTCATATTCTTAGATAGATAGCAGCTATTTTTCTAAATATTTATTTCAAGTAGAATAGCTTATTCAAAACAAACTCCAGCAGACGTCTCGGCAAGTTAAGCGACGAATGTGTATTTCAGGATCATGCGGCGAGTCTATTGTTAGATAAACTATAACTGTATTTCAAAATAGGAACGTGAACTTCTGAGATTGTATTCGAAATATACTACTGTTTTATTATTCTGTAAAGTCACTATTCACTTGTTTCAATTTCAGTTGTTCGTTACAAAATATTCCGTTTCCACTCCAGGTGTTCCGTTTACTTATGAAATCGAAATAACGTTTAAAATATTCTCAAAGATTGATTGAATATATCAAAGATTGATACTTTAAACGCTGAATTTTGGAGACATATTTGTTTATAATTGTTATAATTTTTATGAAGCTTAGGAATCAAATCTCAAGGTCTCGCAGACGAAGTCGTGACTGAAACTTAGTAATATTATATTGACTAAAGAGTACATTACCTTTGCAATGAACCAACTAAAATAAAATAATTATTTCTTGTAAAATAATAAATAAAGTAAAATACTTCATTTCATATCGTTAACTATTTTGGACTCTTTTGAATTAACGTAACATAATATAACCTAAAAAGTTCGTGTGTTCTCAGAGAGCTAAAGAGCCCTGATTTCCCAAGATTATCCCTACCGTGTAACATCTAATTTAATTAATTATTTAATTAGCTAACTAGCGCTAGAACTTTTCTTTGAGACCTTCTTTGCCATTCTTTATTACACGATAGTAACTTGTTTATTTCCAAACTGAAATTTACTATGCACATAAAGAAACCTTAAGCATTATTCATATTGATAACTTTTATCAATACACCGGTGTACTGGCCTTAATTTATCGAAAATGATATCACGATTTGAATTTTCAATGGCGACAAAGAAATGTTATAAAAATACAATTTCAGTGCAGATATAATATGTCTGTGCAGATATACCCTCTTATGTCTGTGCCATAATTATAGTAAATTATTATCGATAGTTTTGGTATGACAGTCACAAAATACAATAACGATTTAATTTTTTATAATTAATTCATGAAAATTCCGATAAAAGACACGACATGAATTTAATGCCAATAGATTCAATCACGAAACGTGTGGGTGCAAAGTACTTCTAGCCCTTAGGTGAAAGGAGTGACGTATTGTTCCATGACACAGATTGACATAACCTATAATCATGAAATAGTAATGGTACCAATTTTGTGCCTTATCTATACAGAAACTATGTTATTACATATTGTATTAAAATTGAAAACGGAAATTATTAGACAATAGTTTTCTTAGTTAACTATATTCATTCTTACTAAGTAATTATTTTATGTATTCATTACATAAAGGAATACAAAAATTAATTACTTACATAAATATTGTAGTTCATATTAAAAGATTATTAGTTCAGATATGTAAAAGTCGTGCAAGTTTCCCCCACGAACCATTAAGACATAAAAAGAAGATCGTTATCTACTTTAACCTGTACGCTACGGCTTATAAATAATCTCGATCGATAAATACCAAATATAGTGTCATAAATATTAGAGAAGCTTAGAAACAATCACGTGAAACACAACTTGAGAATGAATAAACCTCAATATTTTACACATTGTTATTCACAAAACTATAATTCTATCATAAAAGTTAAGCTTATGTCAAGGTAATCATTGCTTTAGATTTTTAACTACACTAATCAATATAGGTATTTAAGATAATTCGTTATATTTTGACACCTCCGAGTACTTTATATGTGGTTACATCATTATTAATATTTTTTCAAATAACTCTTTTAAATAACCCTAAATTGTATTCAGACTTTCATATAAGTGATTTAAATAAGTTAAGTAATTAAGACAAAAATTCATATTCTACATTGACAGTATGATGAAATTTGTTCTAAAATTCTATAACAGTAATAAAAATTCAAAGTTAAGCAAGTATAAATAATTAGACATTATTCTCAGTTTGGACATTTATAATTCAATAATTCCCACGAGATCTTTTCCAACGCATGAATAAATGGCGAACGAGTGCCAAATTATCTAAATTAGCACAACACTGTCAAGAATAATTTCACAGAGGTATTTGAATTGGCTGCCTTTAATTAGGTATTTCAGGGCAACAGAATACTTGTACCTTTTTTTTAATGAACAAAGCATTTAGAAAATGATATTAAATTTAAGACAGCAAGATTACAATTCTCCACCTCAGACTTTTCAATAACGTTTCTATCAATGTCTAGTATAATATCTAGCTTCTCATTTGATTTTGGCCTTCTTCGAGATATTACATTCATGTAGTCTAGAATATGGAAGCGCCTGTATGTATTTGTGCTACGAACTAGCCACTTAGTTTATGCAGTTTATGAAACTTTAACCACATTTTAAACTGTAATGAATATAACTGGTCATAATTTAAACATAAAATTCCTATGAATGCAAATTGCTACGGTATGGTATTTCCTTATGAATATTCGCAAAATCTCCAAGAGATTTTAAAAGCCAAAGACATCTTTTTATGATTAGGTACTGTTTTTGAAAATAATCAATAAATATTGATACGATTAAGTCAGGGAAGGGAGTATACTAAGTGACTCACCAGGTTTGGCAAGCGTCTCTTCTAGAAGCTTTCTGCTGGCTTGACATGCTGCTGCTACCCTCCTCTGTGCAGCCGCTGCACCAGGCGAGGGTGGAGGTCCATGAGGCGCTGGCACTCTGCCCTCGGCGTAAGAATGCCGCTCACCTGGTCCACCGCTAGCACCCACCGAGGCTGACCGACGGTTTTCGACCCGTGGCACCTAGCAAGAAGGGTTCATTTGTAAAGTTAATATGAATATGAAGACTTTAATAATGACTATTAGAGAAATCGAAACAAATCCAAAACCGATGTCGTAACTCCAAACATGTACCATTAAAAATATCATGTGAAACCTATGGTCATGATCCGCTATGCTTTTCAGTGAGGCATTGGTACAGCAGCGAAGCAAGACACCGTGACGGAGCCAAGAACGTTGAACTAAAAGCGTGGGATACCATAATTGTTACTTTTCACAATAACAGTACCAACAAATCGTTTCGCGGTAGACCCAACCTTTCCCGTTTAGAGAACGTGCTTCCTCTCAGTAGAGACACCAATCTCTTCAAAAATAAATTGAATTTGGAATCGTGATCAACAAAGCCGAATTCAACTCGTGTATTTGTTACAATAGACGGTCATGGTTTGATTGAAAAACAAAGCTTTTTACGCACGAATAGCGATTTATTAAGACTACGAATACGAATGAAGTCATTTAATTATACTACCATTACACATGAATGCTTTATCAAATATGAATTTGATTATTACTTCTACAGATACAAGATTAGGTACGCAAATTTAACTCATAACTCAACCTATCTTATATCGTAAACTTTTACGAAAATTTCATTTGTGGTAAATGGTTTAAGTTTGGTGATTAAGAAAGGAAACGACTTCAGGTGTCGCCTGAAGAACAAAATTTAATGTAATCGATGTCGGAATATCGGCTGACCCATAAATCGACACCGTAAACACCATCAAAAGTTTAAAACAGGAAGCTAGCGGAAGCATTAGCTGAGTCGTTGACAGAAACTTGAAACAAGTATCGAGGAAAACGCTCAGACATTTTCACTTTGATCAAATTAATCTGACGTCACTCGAACTAAATTTACCAACATGTACTGTCGAAAGTGTATACGGTAGCTGAAAATCATGGTTATCAAATTAACGTAATACAACACAATTTTTCTAACTTCCACGGAAAAAATAGAAACAGAAACAAATATTGAAAAAGTCACGTAAACAAAAGAAAGAAGACCAGATTTAGATCGATTTATTGCCTTTAATCGTTTAAAGGCAATTGTATCAAAAAAAAACTGAGGATCAAAGATTATTGAACAGTATAAGTAATCACTATCAGGTGATATTCCTAGGTCTAAAGTCTGAAGGCAAAAATAAAAAATGTTGATTTCAACAAATTCCTAATTTCTTTTTACTTTTTCTTGTGTTCTTAACACTAGGAATTAAGAAATTTTAAGAAACTAATTTTTTTATACAACATGTAGATACATATTTAATTGTGAAAATGTCTCGAATAAAATGCGGCAGTTACTCTAGATACTGAGCAATAACATTTATTCCTGTTGGTTTATACAAGTGTCAGCTATATTCGATTACTGTATAGACATATTAATAACAAAAAAGAGAACAATACAAGTGCGAGCTATAATCTTTAATAAATTAAGAATAATTCGAAGATGGACAGGAAAATGCATTTAAAATATTCACTCGTACACTGTATTTAAAATAATAAGAAATATCCGTTACGTGATTCGATCGAACATCATTATGCATATAAAAGAATTGTATCCATCGATTTTTCCATGTGAATTATAGCCAATGCAATCTGTCAGTTTCAAACGTAACCAACACTGAAATCGTTCAAAAAACGCGATTAGCTAATTCATTACACGCCTACGACCTTAGTGTAATTGTATAAAATTTATATGTAGAAACATGTATCGGTTTATAGGCATTGTGGGGCTTCTGTCCGAACGAAATGAACAAAACCTTTTGTCATTTGTTATTGATATTTTGTTAGGCTGAGTAATATAACATACCTTTTTATATTTATTAAAAGAAAATTACTTAAAAAATCAAAAAGTACGAACGACAATATATAATATCACCTTGAAAACATCTTCCAGGTTCTTCTTACACGCGAATGCTTAATAACCAGGTCTACGTACTGTATTAATATGTGTATGAACAGAAGAGAGAGAGAGATAACATGCTATAAATATCTAAGTATTCACTGAATATGTAATTACTTGCAATATATGTCGAAAACTTATGGCAGTACTTTAGGCTACACATACATATTTTTAAACTATGTTACACTATGTAATTTTTCACTTGTGGGCCGATCGTCAAAACTATTTTTTATTCAAGTACTCTTGAGTACGATAAATACTTCTTATGGTGTTTCAATAGTCACGAAGTACATAAATGAGTCCTTTTTCTGCCATTCAGCACTGTCTTGGTCAAACTTCAAGATCAATTGGAAGGTTCACAATAGTCACTGGTGATGATTGTATAATTACTAGCATCCCCTTTTTCCATATTATTAACATTCCTCCAAATATGTTTCGTGGAAAGATATTCTCAGAGTTGAAATCACTTTACGACCCAACGATGAAATGGCAAAAAATCAATGTACGAGTATTGATCGCGTTCTATAATACAAAGAAGAAATTGTAAAGATCAATTAAGTTTAGTTGAAATACCTTTATAAGCAAAGGTCTTAGTATAATAGGACGAAAATACAATAAATTTTCGATTAATTTTAAACCAAATTTAAAAGCATATAATGTATAAATACAAATGGTGTGTTAACGTGTATTTAATTTAACAAATGCAGTTTCCATTTAGAAATTAGAAACCTTGTAAATATCAGTACTTCTATAAATAACATCCAACATCAATACAAATATTTTTAGACGTTTTAGATTTATAGTAATTTTATATTTTAATTTGATGTCACTTTTTTGTATTAAATTGTATAAAAACCTTTTTGACAAAAATTACTGAATACTTTTGGGCTACACGTGTGGTTAATAAAAGTTCCATTTACAAAATAAGCGCCCAAATCAACCAATACGTTCTAAATTTTAACGCCGAATTTCGCAACGCTACTTGCAACGATGGCGGCGCCGATGATTGGTTTGTGATGGAAAGTAAATTGCTCCTATGCGGTTCATGTTTATAGTAAGGAACAAACACGACTTGTTGCAATATCTCTAAGAACCAGCAATTAAAAACAGAGTTTATTATAAAATGAAAAGGAATTTTATGTATTGCGAAATATAATTAATTTTACATCATTTTACGAAATAACCTCAAAGTTCAAAGTACAGCCAGAAACTTGTGGTTTTCGTATTCCTTTGCTTACCGTTGTAAAACTAACATTCGCATTGTCAAATATAATTAAAACTAAAAAGAAATGTCAAATTCAACATACAACGTTAAATTTTAAAAATATTAGTAAATTAAAGTTCAATTCTTTAAAAAATTCCATTCAATCTGAACGGCCACACGGCTTTAAAAGTAAATACTTCAAGTAAAATTAATGCCGAGAAGGTTTAAAATCTAAATGAATAGAAACTTCAAAAAGGCATAAAATGTAACGAAATTGTGTTCTTAGGCAGGCACATGTCAAAAGCTGATCAACTATACATAATCAAAGCTTCAAACATGATCAAATATCGCGGGTACCCCGATCTTACATAAAAAGGATTTATAAGTAATTTTATATATAAGCAAATAAAATATGGCTATTACATACCATTTACTAACGAATTACAAGATTTTCGTAAATTACTTATGTATTTTCTATTCTTTGATTGTCAAAAGTTGAAACTGCTTATTCATGCAAATTAATTTATAGTTCAAGTCTTTCAGAGGACCCTACCACATCATTCATCGTCTGTCACCAATTAAAACTTCGAACTTTTGATGAAATTATTGATTTTGGCAGCACAGAATAACCTTATCTTTCACAATTGAATGGCTTCGCACAGCCTGCCCTAAAATATACATCCGCGTTAACTGCTGGCCTAAAAAATAAACGTTCCCTCAAAAACTCTTCTAAATGTTCAAGCAAAGGAAGTAATCTAAACGGCTTTACAAGACGATCTCACAAATGCTAGAATAAACTAGGCGTACTGTAACGGGATTTTCTCGTGTTCATTAAACTGAGAGGGGTGTATACGTGTTCCCATTGTTTTGCGTCAGATAGTAACGATATTGCTCCAACATTTGCCCGTTTCTGAGATAAAGGTGGCTTGAATACAGTTTCTAATGGAAGCGTTATTTTAGCATCACATTACCACTGAATGAATGTTGAACGTGTACAATGGGTCCCAACAGGGAACTCTGCGAATCATCTTTAATCAATTTGAGATTATAATATTTTCTCGTTAGTTATTTTCTTTACTTTCAAATAATGTCTCATATGAAAGAATCTTTGTAATAATATCACTTTTCGTACGTATAAATGTTACTAAAAGTTTTAGATCCATGAAGTTTATATACATACTTGTTAATAAATAATTTTATATTTCTAATACGTTTTAATAAAAACATTATATATGTCATCAGTAATGTAGTATACATAATACAAGCTCTAACGTTTAGTTTAAATTTTCTATTTACTGAAGCTTTGTATTATTGAAACTTTAGCCTAACATAGTTTAATTGCTTAGCAGCTACTTATTTTTCAATAAAAAATAACGAAGACTTTTCAAAGTCATTGTTAAAAGATGTTAATCAATTTGTTATTTTGTGTCTAATTACATTTTCGTCAAATATATGCGTTATTATCTCATAGTCTCACTTTTTTTTCTGTTCCGCTAATTGTGCCGGTGTGTATATTATATTGCTAAGCAAAAAATGTTAATAAACTAATTGCTATCCGTAGATGGAAAATTGGAAAGGGAATTGGATAATTTTGGGTAAGATAAAGGTCAGGGGTAAATAATTATAAATTTTTAGATTTAGTAACATCGTAAATACCGAACTTGTTTCGACCGAATTGTGTTTGACATCAAAAAAATCTAAAAGCAAAGTGAAATAATTGATTAAATAGAAAAATCAAGATTTCAACATATAATAAGAAAGAATGCAGAGTAATAAACGAGATTAATCTATAGAACGCTATTTTAAAATCTAAGAAACTCCACAATATATTAAAATCTTTAATGAGATCGAAAAGAGAGCTTTCTAGATCTTTGAACGCAGTAAAATGAGTTCTTTAAATAGTTCTGAACATAATGAACTAGGTTTATTTACACAAGGATTTTAATTATAATATTATTTTAAAAGAACAGACACGGCAATGTGAATCAGGTATGAATCGAATGGAATAAGTCTGACAAAATTAAATAGTATTTAAATTGTGTAATATTCTCACATTGGCACCTTTAATTTATATATTACCAATATGATAAATCAGATACTATATAGTCCAAATAAAACAGCAATCAAAGATTGACCTATGTTTTAAATTATAATAAAACTATTTAGAAGCTATTTTCTGAAATGAAACATGAAGTTAATTTTTGTGAAATACGAGTACTGGAAGATGCTACAAATTAATATGTAATGAGGCCATTGAAGCTGAGATACTGAATATCTGTCTCGCACTGTTCTCCGGAGAGTAATTGCGTTTATCGGAGCGGCAAATGAGCGTAGCAATCTTTAATCAGTTTCGTCTTTTTTTAATTCATACCACAGAGATCTGTTTGTTTACCTGCCTCCTTTTCTTTCTTGTTTCACTCATTTGGCCTCATTAAAAAAAACAGACGTCGTCAGGTATGTTTGCGAAGGCATTTTGTTTAAATTACTGGATTATATACCATTTAAATATTTTTGAATAGATTTCAATTACCAAAAGTTTCGAAATTTGTTATTACCACTGTGGTGTATATTTCGTATTCGCTCTTGCTATTAACAAAGTCATTGTTTACAAACGAGGCTAATAATGGGTTGCTAAGAAACTAGCTATTGTTCGTATCTTCGGGAAGAAATATATCCATTCTTTCTTGATATCAGTTGTAATATACATTGCACTAATAAGATATTTATCTACATACTATTTAGTACTATAAAGAATTATTTCTACAACATTATCGTTCTTAAGTTCAATTGAAAAAATTAAAGTTAAATATTAATTATCAAATGAGAATTATAGAAGAGGGGAGTAGCTAGTATAACAAGCTCCTAAGCATGACGCATTCATCAACATTATTAATTGTAAATCAAACCTTGAAAGTTTAAGAAACAGATTCCGAATTTTATTAAATAAAGTCTTTAAGACGGGGACAAACCGAGATTATTTTTTTAAATCCCTTTGTGCTGGCATCAAATTTGTTATAGGAATTTTAGAAAATCACTTTTAAAAAAAGACGTTTATTTGATCTAAGAATTACAAATTTGAAAATGAATCAATCAGTTAAGAGCAACTGTCCCCGGGGGCGGATGGAGTCGAACTGGCTTAACTTTATATTGTGGCCATAGGGCACAATTGATTTGGGGTGCTTATTCATGTATTTAATATACAAGTAATATACATAATGGTACGAACACCCCTATGCTATATATAGGAGGAGAAATACATGAAAATTGTGGATTATAGCACCACCATGCTAGTCCAATGGGGGTTGATGGGTGAAAGTGGTAATATCCGCCGTAATACCTTATAGCAATCCAATCAAGAACATAAACATAATATTATTGATTAATATGAATTACAAGCATATTTGAGAATGAATTACTGTTTAAATATTTATTAATAATTCATAGTTAAATTTTACTGATTAATTGTCCTGCACACATTGATCTTGCGATAAAAGAAATTTGACGGTAACATGACCTGTTTTATGATGTCACAAATTTTATTAAAAATAACTGAATTTTATCTATTTCCAGTTTGAGTTGAATCGATTCACCTGTTCAATTGTTCAATCAAGGCTCTTAATTAAATGGATTGCTTTAAGATATCATGGGAAGAGTCCATAACTCACATAATGTTTGTCCCGTTATTGAAGCAATCATAATTATTTTAAGGCTTCTTCATACTAGACTTACATTCGTTCATATTGAATACAAAGTATAAAGTAAAAACGATTATTACAGTAACCTTATTCTGGTTCATTCTCATGCCATCACAAAAGATTGACGCAAGCGAATACCACGAATGGTCGTGTTATTATTTCGTCATTAATCCTTGAATTGAACGCACCCAACTCGTTAGCCACGATATGAATAATCGAGTAATGTGTCTATTGTAATCGATACCTTGCCAGTGAACTTTTTCGATAAACGAATATCGATTTTTACCACCGATAACAACACCAAAATATTGTTGCTATAGTCATTTGTAGTTAGTACATTTAGGTTGTTTTTCACCTTAAAGATGACATTTCACTCAACAGTTCTTAACTATGCCATATTGAAAACAATTTGTATGCTCTCATATAAGTCTTTAAAAATATATGGTATTAAATAAAATACAAAGTAGGATAGTAATGAACTACGTTCTATGTATCTATAGGTGCTTTTTCTCGGCTTATTCAAAAGTTTGCAATCGCACGTGTATTTCCCTTACAAAGCGGCAGAGGCAGGATTGCATCATTGTGCTGAACAAAAATTTTGCAGTGCTAAGTAGTTGCAGTTTATGGACTTGAATACGGAACTCCTGCGGAAATGAGCTAAGAATAAATTTAAGAAACTAAGAAAAGTAGGCTGGTCGAAGTTTTTGTCAAGTTCAAAACAGGAGTTCAAAACCTAAACCTGTACATAAACCGCGTATGGAAAAATTCGCTTTTTGTAATTGCTCATCAACCTTATGTAACTGTCGTTAAATAAAATTGTATGAGAAGTAAAATAACAACTGAATTTGTTTGTAAGTAGTTATTTCTACTCCTCTATATTAATCTCCTTTTAATACTTTGATTTATAATATATTATATATGTTTAAATTCTCGCAATAATGGTCTTGAAAATATTATTAGGATAACATCAATTTTATAATAATTTGTATAATATAAGTAGAAACGTAAATAGAAAATATTCATTAGTGTACCAAAAATACTGGTTTTGAAAAAAAATCTCACAAGCAGTTTTTTGTTTTTCGAAGCCGTATACTCCGTAAACGAAATAACGCAGGTTGGAAAAATGAAATTGTCGAATGGGAACAAAGTTCCGTCGACTACTTTAGGGAATTAGTTTCTCTTAGGCAGCGTGTTTAACAGTTACTAGAAGGCACGCTATTGCACAGCAGGCGAGTTAAGAAACGATCGAATCACATTCGCTAATTAGTCTATAGAACATTTTATGTTACATACGATGAAAAGGTTTAAAAAATCCGAGTATTTTAGGTTCTTTTACCATCCATTTGTCCAAGTTCAGTTGTGAACTATAATTGGCTACCGAATGAAGCAATACATTAGCTTTGTATATGACGTCATACACGTATATTTAGGTGCAGACCAACATGTAATACTTAATTGTTTTTAGTTTATAACAAATTTGCTTATTCAAAAGTTTTCACAAGCTTGGTCTCCGTAATGGAAACCTCTAATAAGAAACTATAACTAGTTTATAAAATATCTCTTTTTGAACCAAACATTAATTATTTAAAATATTTGTCTTTTCGAACATCTAAAGTAGACAACCATCTGGAAGCAAAGACCACAACGTGACCAGTCAAGAATTTACACGAAACAAAAAGTTGAAATATAATTAAACCATGTCTGTAGTAACAGGTTGTCCACGACAGATACAGTTAGATGGCACACATTAAACCTCCGAAATGTATACGAGAAAAGGTTAAACGTTGTAAACACGGTACGATTTTAGTCGTACAACTTTTGTAATTTTTAAGATCCATGTGTGTAGCGTGTAGTGTGCGCCTGTGAGTAGCAGTGTTGAGAAACATTTCCGAAACACAGTGGCGAGTGTGGCGGCGTTGATGAAAGATAGACCTAGAGAGAGCATCTACATATTTTATTGAAATTTTGATTTATTGTTTTCATCAATACTTGATGTATATACCTAAGTAAGGGAGTGTATTAAGGGCTTAAAGATCATCATGATATGCGATATCAGAGTTGTTCCATATAAAACATTTGATAATATTGATCTTGGTCTCAAATACATTCATATTATTCATAAAATACGTGAACTATAAAGTAGAGTAGTAAAATGTGAAGTATAAAAATCAAGGACACGATTAACATCGTATGCACTAAAGACAGGTTTAAGTTTGACCGTAATCACACATTAAAATGTTTTTGTCTTTGAAGTACGAATGCGATGTTCTGATGAACTTTGTGCAATTACTGTTGTTGACGTGTGCAATTTATTTTTATTATGTTAAGCCTAAAATAAAAAGTATTAATACCCAAGTTATAAGTATTGTTAAACAAATATAAAGTTTTAATTCTCATAGCAGTTTACTACTGTCATCGTATAAATTGTTATAATATTACTGAGGCAGATAAATCTATATCCATACTTTTTTTTTCAAGATTATGGTAAGAATAAAAAACTTAAGCCTTTTCAATCATTGGACTGCTTCACAAAGCTATTTGTTCAACAATAGCACAAAGGCTATGGTTGATTCAAGAACTCTTCTTGATAAAGAATTAATAATATATGTCCGCCAACGTCATAAAACACCGCATGGCATCTCTAAAGTAAGTAAGTGGTCTCATCCACTAGACAAAAGAGGCAGAAGAATAATTTTATTAAATTAATACTAAATTAAATTTGACCTTAGTTCATGTTATTGAGAAAATAAACGTCACAATAATAATAACATGCTTGAAAACCGAAGCGACGAAAGTAAAATTATACAAGTCGTATTCGACGGTAGCGTAGTGAATGACATATGAGTTAATTGTTATTAAATAATCGATATATCAAGGTCGACATTGGATACCACGAGTTTTGAGCTTGGGCCAATAGACACTACTGTCATTAAATCTCTTTACCAAGTCTGACATTTCTTGCTTGATAAAATATCAAATAGTTTTTAAAAGCTTTAATAGCAGAGATACTGTACAAGATAAACAAATATTTATTTAATAATAATTTGAAAAAGTAGTTTAGAAAAATATCAAACTATCTTAGGTATTATAAAATACGTGGTATCGCAAATATCATATATGCAGTCCTATGCAATTAGTAATTAGTAGATTAAGACTTATTAAGTGCATTTAATATTTTAAAATACTTCCAGGTTACTCAACAAAATAAATAAGTTATATTTATCGCTTTAGAATATAAAAATTAACAGTAATATAAATATACATTACATTAATTTGTTTCTGACAAACGTATTGTCAGAAACAAATGAATATAGCATAGCGTAGGTATCGTTTTAGCAAATTTAAATTTGGAAATTTTAGAACGAGAATATTCTTGGTCAAATATTTGATTTCACGAACTAAATAATTCGTCATGGAAATTGATTTAGGCACCTTGTCCTTCTTTACAAATTATAACAGTCGCTTTCTATGTCTACATGCTTAGATAATTAAATCTTTTAAACTACGCAACCTATCATGTAAATCGGTTTTCACCAAGATAATAAATCAAGAGAAAAACTTAAACGTATAGTTTGTAATATTTTTAGTAGGTACGAAATTAAAATAAAGCTTAATAAACTTAAAATATTTCAAATTTTTAAAATATTTTTCTGAATTTTAATATATTAAATAAAATAGTTTATAAGTATATCTATGTAGAAGATTATGTACATACTTACCTACGTATTAATAAAATTTTTCTCAATTCCTGAAAACCACTAAAATACTTCGGAATAAGTAAGATGTGGACGCTACCAAAATTTAATTTAATATTATATTATCATATAAGTGGATTGAATTATATATATTTTTGAGAATAGATTATTTAATTTTTTTTTTTTAATATTTTAAAAATTGACACTAGATACCTAATAATTCTAGTGTCAATTTTGATTCGAAATATGGTTTTGTATTCGTTTTTGATTTTTCATGAAGCCCATACTCGTCAGAGCTCTCCATTTGGAAATGGAAAATTCTCTATCAACCTGTGGTTTCGGACTAAACCAAACCGATCTTACTTGTATAGGCTTTAGAGTCCTAAATTTATAGTAATAAAACAAGTGAGCAACGATACCTAATAACGATGAAAAGATACAAAAACATCATTTTTATTTAATCTGTCTACGAGTTTAAAGTATGAAAGTCAATAAATATACGAGTAATTAATTTTATGTGGGTAATTAATAAAAAAACAATAATATTCGACCATAAAAATGGTATTTAACAACCGTAACGCGGCGATCGCGTGAGATTTTCACAAAGTGTGAAAATTTTCACCATTAGCTTCGCCTATTTACATTTTGAACTTGTAAATTAGCGTGACACTGTTCTTTGATTATCTTTGCGTCTAGTGATAATTAGGGCTTTTTTATTAATCTCTTTTTTCTTAATGTACATATATGAATTATGGGTTATCATTAAACTTTTCTTACTTCTTAGTCTGACGTTTGTACATAGCAACATTTTCTACTTTCATTGGATAGTGGTAGGGTTTTTCTTAAGCCCACTTCGCTAGCTACCACTATCCTGCCGGCATCACAATAATGTTAACAGAATTGTTGTTTCGGTAGTTGAAAGTAAAGTAGCCAGTTCCTCTGTGGTTATGGAATCCGGGTGTATTTCACTTCCATTTTCTGCCTAATCTTCATTTACCATCAGGTGAGACGAAGGCCAAGAACTACGACGTTAAGAATTTAAAAAATTACTACTTCATTTCCGGCACGAAAAGACTACATACAGATTAAATTAGTAATATCAAACTATATTTATCAATCAAGTAACAAATAAAAGTTCAACTTATTCTCAGTTGAATATCAAAAACTGCATATTTAAATGACTTTAATCAGGCTTGCCATCTGAACCATTTAACTGTATTCAATATCATATGTACCTAAGCTGTAGTTCAATTCAAGAAATCATATAATTTTGTTCCTTATAACGCTAGGGTTAATATCTAGAATTGCGTATAATGAAATAATCTACATAGCCTTAGGAGTTGGATATTGGAATCGTATTGCAAACCGATCTAGGTCGTGGGATTGAAGTTCTTGGGACGACAATGGATTCAATCAAATGGCTCATTCATTATGCGGGTATTATGTTTGAATCACATTGCGTTTGCTCTAAACAAATAATATAAGTATTTCTAACTAAAAATCAACTTCTTGTGTTATCTATAGTACCCAGGAAAAACACTTAGTTTTTTTGTGTTTTCACTAAATCTATACCATTTATCATCAGTCGTATATTCGAAACTTGACTCTGTTCAAACATAAGAATGCAATATTTTGATTCCTCTTTTGAGACAGAAATTTATTATTATGTACACATTGAAAAGAAAATAATTTAATACTTTTTTCAAAGTAATACGGAAAGGTAATAATTTTCTTCAGCTATCATTAAGCTAGATCAACATAAAAATAACCATTACCTATAATTTACAAATCGCCATAACAAAAAAGTTTCGCTTTAAATGTTCGTAAATTATCATCAACCATAACTAACGTTAAGACGCCGTGTCGCCGTGAACACGCAACGTGAATATTTTTAAAGAAATCTTAATATATTTCACTTTTGTTCTGCTTCGACTTATTAACTGCAGTAAATTCAAATTGTTAATCAAATGAGGAACTAAACGACACTTACTTGGTTAATATTTTGTCGTCACTCATTGTAACTTTTAAATCATTGTAACAAACCACATCGTTCTAAACACTGACACACACAAGCATTTTTTCTCTAACAAATGTTGTGTTATTTAAATATGTTACTCTTATTTACATTACTATTATATCAAAGGTATCGTGCTACACTATCCATGTTATTAACATTATGCCTAATTCAAAGAGAACCAAAGACGCTTCGACTAGCTTTGTAGTCAGAATCTTAAGCTCTAATAGTAAAGAAATAAATCGTCTCTCGCTAGCAAAATATATAACAATATTCTAACAAAACACGATTCAAAGGAAAAGCTCAAAGAGTAGTTGACGGAGGTATTGAACATTCTTATCCTCTTTAAAGTTTCATAGTATCTGACAGTTGAAGTTAGGCTTGGTGGACGATATTGACAGTTTGTCTGATATAAAAGAAAGTACACAGTAAGTACAAAGGTACAAAATTTACCTTTTCTATCAATCACTCACTAATCTTAGCTTTATACAGAAGAAAAAGAAGTAAACTTTATTTATATAATAGCAGAACAACATTAAATATGTGACCTAATTTCATGATTATCAAAGTCAAAAGTCGATCGATCACACTTTAATAAAGTGTGGAATATATCTGGCACTCACACATATATTAAATATATATTAACTGTTATATTTAAGCATAAATATAACAGCTAACACCTATAATATGCCAATTAACACTAGAAATGTACTAAATCAACATACAATGATTCAATACTCGTGACTTTTGTTACGAAAATGCCTACCTATAACAGGACTCGAACCTAAGTTTCGAACCATTGGTTTAGGAGCCTGAACATACTAACAGACGGACGTCGAAGGTGATAAAAATATTGTTTGCACCCACATGTGTCTATGTCTAGCAGGTAACAGTCGTGTTACAAATAATATTTAAATGGGTAAGCGATTAATGAGGTCTTGATTAATTCTTGTCAACAAATTAATTCTGCTCTATTACTTCCTAATCAATTGTGAATAAAAACCTTCATTTTTCTTATGAACTTTATATAGTAACCGTTTTTATGACAATTTAAGACATTTTTCCAAACGTTTCCAATGAGCCAGCTGTAAACCAAGTCCATATTTCAACGTCAGTCCAAAATGCTCTATCACAGTCTAGGCTGACGATTCAGGTAGGCGGAAGTTATTAAAGGGTTCAACGACCCCGCCGAGACGGCACCGCACAATATAGGTATACAGTATGCAACATTAATTTTAATTTATCCTTTGTAGGAAAGAGACTAAAAATTTTAATACAAATTTTTAATTTTAATTGCATTAAGTATCAAAACAAAAGAGAAAATATTGCAAATTGGCTTAATATAGAAATTTTTAAAAAGGCTTAGCAACAGTGTTCCGTGTTCAACTCAAATTGATTAGATTTGCATTTAACTATTTTAAATAAAATGTATGAGTAAGTCTGCTCACATATTACAAAACAAATTTAAGTTTAAGTAATGGCCTTAAAGCTTAATAACTTCTCAAGATTACGTAACATAATGTTTTCAAAATAGTAATTTTAGCAGAATTGTTATAACATGTGTTATTGGATTCAAACAGCTGTTCCTTAGAATAAACTAAATAAAAACTGTGTTCTTGATAGATTCACTTTTGTCTGTTATTTAAGTTACCATGAAATTCTTGGTTAGTAAATTGGTTTTATTAAAATGAACAAAAATCTTAGAGTGAGAGAGTGCTCCCTGTCTATTCATTTTCACACAAATGAAATTATCTAATAAGTATTGATAAATAATTTTGTATTATAAAACTAAGTCCCACATAACGTCTGTTTTTCTGTCTGTTCGCGATAAGCTCAAAAACTATTGCAGGAATATTCGTGTGGTTTTCACCAATAGATAAAATATATATACATATCCTGGGCGCAGCCAGACCGAGCCTGGCCAGAATTATGTGAGTGGTTGAATTATGCTAAGACACTTATAAATAGAACAAAATTAATAATTAAAACA
Source organism: Acentria ephemerella (assembly GCA_943193645.1). Classification (NCBI taxonomy): domain Eukaryota; kingdom Metazoa; phylum Arthropoda; class Insecta; order Lepidoptera; family Crambidae; genus Acentria; species Acentria ephemerella. Next base: position 6,243,743 of record OW971891.1, read on the forward strand.
ATACATATCCTCAAGACAATTCATATGATAGAAAGATAACTATTTGTCTAATAAAAATATTTTGAAAAGTAATATAAGTTTTACTTGAAAGGTTGACTTCACATTTAAAGCGCTCAGTGAAAAACCTGACCTAGAATAAACGAAAAATAATTCTAATATAATAAAAAAACCTGAAAGATGTGAGATACAGAAATAAACACGCTGTATACAGGAGAATCACACTTGCATCAACAGTAAACGCTAAAACAACATTTCTTGAAGACATGCACATAATTGCTCCAGTGGTGTGCATGCTATCATTAGTTCCACTCTCGATTAGTGGGGCTCGTGCGGCAGCGACTTGTAGTACCAATATAAATTTGAGCACAAGTCGAGCGCAGCAAACACAAGTCAACCACATCAGTAATAACGTATTCGCGCTTGAGAATCAAGGTTCGTTATTTGTGATACCTCACAAACAAACAGGGCTGGTAAGAACAAAAAGTAAAAAGTATAAAAAGTTGGTACTTAAGCTATGTTGATGATGATGATGTTAATCTGATCAACAAAGTAAAAAATACATCAACATAGCGACGTATAATGAATAATACATGACAAATAATATTGCATACAAATACTAAATATATACATATATATACACTAAATAATAGTAAATTTGTAGATTGTCTGTGTAAAGGTTGTAAAATGCAAATCTTTGGGTTTTAAATATATAAAAAAGTATTTAAAATTAATATTTATGACTGTTAAGGTAGGAAAGCTGCCAGAAAGTGGATTAACTCTAAAATGTGCTAGTTGATATTATTTTTTTATAAAAATAACCTAAATATGTTATTTAAATACTAGACCAACAAAAACAGTGGCACGCGGCTGCATATTTATCGTTTATCATCAGGTGCGTAGTTATTTGCCATCTTTACCTATAACTTTAAGCAAAATACTCTTACGATTCAAATTGTAAATATCATAATTAATATTACTTTGCGTATACTCTAACTACCAGTACTTTGTGCAAGAACCCTATTTTTAAAAGCGCTCGAAATTGAGCCAACCGACGACGCACTAATTGACGACGTTATCGAGTACTCGCAAGTTTCGAGCTCGAGCGAACTTCAACCATCCTATTCCAATTTTAAACTGCGAACGAGTAAGAACGTTGCTGTAAAGTTTTATAATAAAATGAGCGCGATAGCCGTATGTTATTTCATCCTACGGTACTCAGAAAATACTAAAATCAATAAAGTAGCTCGAACAGCATCGACTAAAGTTGACTCTAATAAGTAACGAAAAATACTGTCAATCTGAGATAAGTTTTTATTTTTGTTTATAAGCAAATGCAATAATATATTTATCCACTTAAGATATTTCAAAATGATAACTCGGGCAAAGACGCAAGCGCGGTAAATCGGTAACGTATATCTTCATTATGCTACATTCCGCAAAATGGACTATGTCGGAGAAAGTTCTAATTTCCTTATATTAAGCAAATGGCTCCCAAATGGCTGAGCAGTTACAAAGTCAATTACACTTTTCGTTCCAATTGCAGATATGAACTTGGTGATTTAAATTAAAAAACATTTAATGTCGTCAACCAGTAATGTAGTCGTTTAATTTAATGGTAAAAAAGAGGAGAAAATAAATTTATTAAGTCACTAGTGATTGAGTCACTAAATAAATGATAATTACTAAAGACTTTCGTCATATAAGCTCTATTACTCAGTTTCATGTGATCTTTACCTTTTGAACTTATTCATAGATTAATTTGTCGAAGCACAGGTCTGTGAGGTTAATAATACTTTGCCGATCCTGGTAATAATTATTTTAACGCAAATGAAGAATCCAGGTGCATATAAATTGATTGTTCTAGTAGAAAGAAGTGACTCGACTTAAAGTAACTTAAACGACCTACTTATTGCACTACTGACCTGTGACATTAAAATAACTTTTAGAAGGGAAATTTATCGAGGCTAGTGGTACAACTACCTAAAGCCAGCAGTCAACCGGGAAATCTGACATAATGGTCCGCCATTCAAACAATGATGAACCTTGGTATTTGACGAGACTCGGAAATAAGGTAATTCACGACCGGACCCACAGGGTCTTTGATTATTAAGGGGTCAAGATACTAAAATTTGAATAAAATGTGAGTTTCGAGGTATTAACTAAAAGGTTTATACGTTCCCTATAAGTACTGTTATTCCTTAACATGAGATACACTGATTATGAAATCTTAAAAAATATTTTGATAGGTTGGTTTTAATTCATTCACTTTAATTGATTTAATACAACACATAAACCAAATAAATTCCTTACTTAGAACACTTCGATTTTAAACTACGACTACCTCTTGTAGACAATTTTTTATAAGGCAAGAGTTTACTGAAACACAAAAAAGAGATCTCATTTAAATATATCAAAAAAAGCAAATAAGCATTTGCTTCTAAGAGAGAAATTTTATCTGCAAATTTATAACACGATCTCATTTTGACAGTACCAGAAAAATATGTCTATTCTTGCGCGTTCTGAACAAAATGAATAACTCATTTTTATATTTTGCCCTCAAATTTCTTTTCCATCGTGTTCACTTATCTGCAACTTTTGTCATTATTGTATTCTGTTACAGCATTATGGCCTCAATACAACATCAATCGTCCGTAAAAGTTGTCACATACGATATCGGAGACGAGAAACACCGAATGAAGCAGCTCCTATAAATCACAAGATAACAAGCAAGTGAAGTATGATAATATATAAGAAAGCATATTTCTTTTGCTTATCGTTACGCCTAAAAGCAGAAATAATATATGAAACGAGTGATACATAAAATGAATACTATATATTAATACCTTCTTTATTTAAATGCAAGTCTGTGTCTCTATCTATTTTCTTTCAGGCAATAACATCTTGGCCATTGCTACTCGACTCGACTTTATAAATCCACATATTATTGGATTGATTACTCTACACAGTACTCAATAGAATATTAGGTAATGACTTTACCGATATCAAAAAGTACATTCTTATATCAGAATATCATTATATCATTCTTATATCATTATAACATAAAAGAATCTGATTCAAAAAAACCTTTAGTATGTAATATTAAAATACCAGAGCTTCTTTTACATCGAAGTATTTTGAAATTACGCTGCCATTTAGAAGGACGCTTAACAGTTCTTTCACAAAACTAGCATTAACGCTGACAATAAACTTTTATTTACAATTGTATTTGAGTTATAAAGTTTATTATTTTTAAATGCATACAGATCCATGAGCGAGTCTTTTGTGAAGCTTGTCCGAAAGTAACTGCATTAATTAGAATTGAATGATTTAATGAAATATTTTTCGCACAAAATCATTTAGTAAATTTTGACACATAGCGTTTAAACTATCACAAGGTACAAAAACGATGTCTGAGTTCATGTTTCAAATGTTAAATGCAGTGCGAGCTCCGTTCTTGAATGAGAATGCAATTTAAAGCGAAAAAAGATTTGTCTCGCTAGAAAAACAATTACTTTGCTAAACGAAAATCGCTTTTTCATTCAGTTTAGTGTTTCTAGATATTTTTTTGTGTTTTTCACATGCTCTAATGGTGAATCTTGATCATGGTTAAGATTTTTGATTGCAGCGATCGATATTATAGATATTTTATTAACTAGTAGAATATCGAATCAAGTACGATAGCTTGCAGAGAGCATACTGATAGCATGACTATCGATAATAATGATTTTGAAATTAAAACGTGAAATGAATGATTATGCAGAAATACTATTAAAGGTGAAGTGTACAAAATATGATTAGTTCGTTAAATGTTATTTTTAACATCCCCTATCCACCGTCATTACGCTACCCAGACTATGTTAAACAGATTTCCCAATCGGGTCTACGGTAGCCAGTTTGAAATTCAACAACCAGTTGGCAATCAACGGGAGTTTTATGTTAATGTAGTAAATTCATTTTACGTTTAAACTTGCACCGCGTCCTTACCGATTTTTGGTTGTCCCAAAATACCTGTAATAAAAGAAAAGGGCTTTGGTTAGCATTAATTTCGAAAAAATACATTACACAGTAAATTCGTAATAATTATATAATATATAAGTTAATACAGCTTTTTTATTATGTAATTATAACGAATAAAGAGGATAAGGATTTGAAAAACTTAAACTAAAGATAACGTTTAAGAGCGCCCTAATATCCAACGTTAATAGTGATATTAAAAAAAGTAATAAAATTACAACTAATGGCATTCTTAACTTGTACCCTATTTCCCATCCGTGGTCTCTTTAAAGCATTCTTCAATTTAAGATTCATAAAATGGATGAGTATTATTGAAAAATCAATCTATCAATAAATTTTGCAATGAACAAAGTTCCAAATTGACATTAAACTAAAAATTCCTTGTGTCTTCGTTCTTGTTCATGTTCCACATAAGATGTGTACATTTATATCTATTCAGTATAATTATTCGTCTATAAGGTTCCAAAAAATAGTCAGGCTTCTAACATCATGAAAATCAAAATCGAACAATGTACAATATGACATGATTGTGAAGTGGGCATAAAAGATGTACTAATTTAATTTCAACAGTACTCATGTCATTTAAATCTATTTTTTTTTAAATATTTTAGTTGATAGAAATGTTACAGATAATCCTTTACAATATAATGACATGAATGCATTACTTCGCCAATATCACTTTACTAGTAGATACGTATGTCTCAATTCTACAGTGTCGAACTAAATGGAGTCCTTTCTGGATTAGTCCAGGAATTCATGCATTTGCGTCGAGCTGATATACATGACTTGACAAGTACTAGTGAACATAATATGCAAAATAATGTAAGTCAAAAAAATAGACACTTCTACTTCACGTAATTCACATTTCAACAAATTTCATTTTTAAAATATATATGTACAATTTATTAGAATAGAAAAAAGTCAAGTGCTGGATATTAAACATATAATTTTATTTGCATTAGCTGTTAATTAAATTACTATAGACGTTTTAATTCTAGAATAAATAAGGTAGCATCAAGAAGTCCTTAACACTGCTATCTAACAGTGAAACTATCTCAATTTGAAAAGGGGTAAGTAAAAAGACTTGAGAGTTTCTTTATCGTGCTAAATTTATGCGGGGACATGAATAAATCGAAGAAATAAAGGTGTAACAGGGGCTTATCTGAAGAGATATTGGCGGTATAAAACATCTGAACCCCTTATAAGGTTACCGTTATAAATGATAAGAAAGGGTCGTACTACTCTTATTATCTTCGATATGTATCTCTAATAATCTAGGAAAAAAAACGTGCTGGTAGGTATGACTTTGAAGATTGTACAAAGACATTTGTTTATAGAAACGCTTGTTATAGATGAATATTCTTAAAAGATGGTGAGAATTAAGTAAATATTTCGTTAAGAGAAAGACAAACTATAAAACTTTTAAAAGTACTTTTGTTCAGAAAATAAAAGTTTATTACATGAAACTATTACAAAATTATACATTTTACGTGAAAATCTATCCCTTGAGATTGTATTCGTGTTTCCTTTATATCTCTTTTTGATGTTGAAATAACAATATTAGGCTTTATGTCTTTGAACTTTTTCAATACAATCCTCCAAGGATATAGCGTTCTGAAATCACAAAGTTTTGAAGATATTACAACTTGATATTAAATAAAAAAGAAACAAACTTATAATTGCAATATTCTCGCATAATCGCATTATAACCAATTGAATAATAAGCGCTTATACGAGTGTTCATTAATAAATTATTGGAATTAGATTAAATATTTTTTTTTGCAACAATGAAATGCAGCTATGATATGTGTTGCAAGTATATTACATAAATTTTAAATCGTAAATACAGAATTATACGGTTGTACTTGGAACACATTCACAAAACGGTTTGGCTACGACAAAATTGATTCAAAATAAATGTCTAAAGTTTGAATACAAACCGGCACAGGTGCCTGAGCAACTTTTAAGAAGCAATATTCGCTGGGAATATAATTATAATTCAAATATTTACTCTGATTAAAAGACTTTGGTAAAATATTACGAATAAAGTTAATAAGACATTGCGTTTATATATTCTGAAGAATTTAACATTTGAGCCTTTAGCTATTTGTAAACTACATTCTAGTATAGTTAAATCTTCTGTGGTGGAGGAATCCGGGTTTAACTTGTTTCCATCTTCATCCTTATCACCAACTACGTGATATAAAACCAAGCTAAAGGTAATTCAATAACCCTCGCCTTGGTAATGATAATACTCTCTTCTGGGTAATGATATAGTGGATCAATACAATACACTATCATTTCGATATCTAGTCACCTGTTTATATTATGATAGCTGCGACTTTGTTCTGCTACATTATTTTTAGATAGAATCCATTACTCTTTGTTAGTATCGACGCCGGATATTGTTGACATTTTTTATTACGAAATCCAATAATATTGTGATGATTTAATTAATATATATTTTTTTATTTATGATGAGAAAAATTTTAATTTCAATTTTAATCCAATAAAGGAGTTTCCATCTTATAAAAAAATATATTGTATCATAAACAATATGTAAAATCAAATATCTTACCGGAAAAAGCTACAAATTAAGAGTAACTCTTTATCGGGATACATAATTAGATAAATCCTAATGGAAACGACACAAAAAATTTAAAATTAATAAAGCTCCGGTAAAAACACACAAATCAGCAACCACAATATTTTTGGCTGGTTTAACCGAATAAGTAATCGCAATAAAATCGATTATTCGCCTAAAAGTGGCCCCCTAAGGCAAATCGAAGTCTAATCTTTTGGAACTCCAAGATAATGGGACTAGCAATTACCCTGATAACATCGGAGAACCTTTTAATGTTAATGGAAGAGAAGAATTTCGATTCTTTCCTAAGGAAACATTAATCTATTCTGTTCGTAACAATGTTAATAAATGTAGTATCATAAAACCAATTAACTTTATAAAAGTAAAATTAACTAAAAAATCTGATCAAATATTTTTTCTTCTTGGATCTGATTGGATTCAGAACAATTCGTATCACCGGATAATGAGTGGAAAGAAGCCCATTTTTTAATACAACTCCTCCAGGGTCGATAATACTTGCCGTATGTTAAAGTACCTCCACATACATATATTATACATATATTTTGAAGGATCCCATAAGGAGACCCAAGAAAGAGGGCTATATTTACTGGTAAAGATTGTCATGTTTTAAATAAACTATTAAAATATTCTTTAATAATTTCCTGTAGGCGTGATTTTAAGTGGATATAGATCTTATATTGTTTCAAAGTCAATCACCAATTACATAGTCAAAGATAGAGGAAAATATAATATAAGTGGTAGTTATTGAATAAGAAACGGTCGTGAAAGTGGCTTACGCCATAATAAAAATTTGATTTCGAAAGTGAAATTAATCACGATTGCGATACAAACATTGTAATTATTAGCAGACATATTGGCGCGTCCTCTTCTTTTAGTTAGTATACAATGCACGTCACCTCGAAGACGACATTCATGCCAAATTTGATTACAATAGCAGACAGGAGCTAGTCTTCGACTACAGTGTAGTAAGCGTTATTAATGCGACCTTATTCGGGACACAAAAAAGGTCATCCAGAAATTGAAACTAACAATAAATAAACAACCTAGTGATTCTGATATATAAAGATATCAGACATGAAAATACGGGTTTCCTTACGCTTCATAAGCAGTACCGCAAGTACGACATCCCTCGGCTGGCGGCGGCAGTGGTAAAAATGGAATAAAATTTCTCGCACTACTGTATACAGGGAAATAGGAAAATTTTTAGCAGGCTTTACAATAAGCCGATTTACATCCAACCGCTCGTTAGATACGAACCTTATATTATAGTATAAAATCAAATGTGGGACAGCGCTACCCTGTATGAAATAAGCCTTTACGTTAGGTAAGTATCCCAAAATTTCAAGTCAATAAATTATAAGCTTATAACTAAGTATTTTGTCTTTAAATCCTATGTCATCAATATCTTTTAATATGACTTGATGATACAAGGCTTAAAAACGATAAATAATCAAATTAAAATAAATTCACTTCCGTGGCAATTACGTCCACATTAAGAGAAGAAATATTTGGTGTGAAAATGTAGGTAAATCTATAGAAAGGTAGACGAGAGCATTCATTAGGGTCGCAATCCAATCTGAACATTCACTGGAAAAGTGCACGCAACGCGAAATAAACCATAATTTAAATTTCCTACTTACTTTGATATTCTTTGTACTTTTCTATAGAAAATACTTTCTACTGTACGTCTCCAGTTCTTTAGGTAAGATTTATTAAAGTATTAATTTCAAAATATTTGATTATATAAGCGAAATTGAAATCTACGAAGAACAGTTATTACTTGAAAAAGAAAATTTAAAAGTTTTAGCATCTTTTTTGGTCTTGATTATTTGTCATAGCTACCACCTGCTGGAGCGTGGATAATTTATTAAAAATCAAGATACAAAAGAGGACTGACCTGTTTTTGTAGCGTAACTTTTTGCTAATCAAAATATTCCGTTTGCTGTTCCTAATTACAGGTTCGCTTAGAATTGTATTAAGTTTAAAAATACAGAGACGCTAGTAGTCTACTTACCTGTAAAAAATGAATACCGTTTGTCTTGTATTGTGAATTTCCAAAGAAGTGATTTAAGAGCAGGTATTTTTGTAATTGCTTTAAATATTTGGGGCCTTGATTCATTTGACATTATCCAAATGAAAATGTTCGGGAATTATGGATACTAAATAACCCAGCTCAGCTCAGAAATTTAACTTACTAAGGTGTATAAAAGTTTATAGAATGGTCTATATACTTCTTGTATGTATTTCTATTTTTATTTTAGGTACGGGTTTTTGGATTTTCTTTCTTTCGAATATCTGAATAAATCCATAGTCACAAATAATTATAAGTAAAAGGACAAAGGACTGGTCTATAAATCAGGGAAATCCCACGAAATAGTGTCTTAAATTAATTATCCCAATTCTTATAAATCAACGCCACGACTACAGTAAAGGGTTAATTAGGTACACAAATTACCCACGTCTTATTCAACCATTCAGTTGCGATTTGAATAGCTGTTATTTAAACGTATGTCCCAATAAATTCGTATCGATTTGCCAATGGTTCCTCTATTCGTACTCTTTGAGTCGTAAAGTTTATTTATCTTCTATATTTTATCGCGTTCTTCAACATCTATGGTTTTCTCTCTTTACAATATAGCTATTTTTTATACTTCTTTCATAAGTTGGTATGTACAAAAGTAACTTCAGATGAATATGGTGTTTAAGTGACGTAACATTTTGTAACGACATCAAATATTTCGCGTATATCTCAAGCTTATTATATGGTTGAATAACTATATTTGTGGCATTTTTTTATATTTTATATAAATTAGAATTTATATTTAATCGTAACAACTATTAGCAATTTAAGTAAAAATATCCACTTCAATGTAACATTAAATGTTCAATAAATTGACATCAATATTTAACAATCAAATTTGAGTTATATTTACTGAGCCTAAGAAAAATATTTTCATTTAATAACTGAATTGTAAATATAGAGATGCAATTACCTATTAGTCAGTATATTTATAAAAACACAATAAATTTTAAACTTAAGGATTAAAAAAAATAGTTCAGTTGTATCTATAAAATGAATTACAGGCAACTAACTACAAAAATACATTATTCTAAATCCAATATTGAGATTTTTTTAGAATTGGGTTTAATGAAAACTCAGTAATACCAATGGGTATTTTAATTAATATCTGTAGGCTTCTTCAATGCATTCCTTTTACGTACATTTCATATGAAATGTAAGAGTCAATATTAAAAGTAAATATCAAAATAATTTAAAATATCAGGTTAAGGTTAAGTTCAAGAATTTTAGAAGGGAGAATGTAACAGTAATATATATATTTACTAAATTAAATCGAGATAAAACTGTAGGCTATTTGACAATTTAATAAATAGTGGGTATGCCTATAATAAAGCAATATTGCAGAAGCGACTGTATAACCTGCAATCAGTAGTTTCTAACTTATGGTGATATATTTGGAGAGAAACCATATACAACGCTAATACAGCAGAATCATAAAGGAGAAAACGTAAAAGTTAGATAATTGCGCTAGCTGCCCATAAAATAAAATTTATTTCATTGTTTAAACGTCTTTATACAGAAAACCTTGTGAAATAATTATTTATACACTCTCTAAGACACACAGAGACATTCACGTAACACAAAGAGAGGACGAAATAGATACATAAGTTACGATATTGACATAATATTATGTTGAGGTTTATGACCAGTATTAAATAATGAATAATTTAATTTTTCTAAGAGGGGTTGAGCGCTGTAAGCCCAAATAAATGTATATGTTCACCGAGGAATGATGTGATGTTCATAATTAATAAACCTCACTATATTACGCAAATTCTACCTTTGACTTTGTTAATAAGTAATCAACGCACTAAAAACAAAATAATAAATAATTAGATCAATGTATAAATAAATGTCAATTTTAAGTATAATTGAATATATAATATTTTTAGAGCTAACAGTGATTAATGTAGTTAGTGATTACCCTAGTTATAAAAAATACTAAAAAATTTAATCTTATAATCAGATGCCACATTTTTTAAAGGTCATTTGTTCTTACATAAAGACAAACAAAAGTATTTAACTGCGGCAGTTGCCTAAAATTCAAATAAACGTTTAGTTTTACAAAACCATTAACATTAAAAGAAGGCATTACATCTAAAGTAGCAGATGCTAAACTTATTTTGTATGACAAAAGGCCATACGAATACTACCATCTACTGTTACCAAGAGTAATTTGAACTTTAATAATTGTGATTTCAAAGTAAAATTTATTTTTGAACAACTTAAGACCGTTTAGTTTGATCTTTTAAGAGTTTCGTAGTACTTTATTAAATAAGAAGTATTACATTATTATTATTTCTTGGAGTCAACTTAGTCTACATTTTTCAAAATGTCCTTTTTACTAATTGTTTAAAAATTTCCCACTACCCTTTTGAATGATTTAATGCTTACCTATTTTGAGAAATTTTATGTTATCAGGGAATTATTTTAGAAATTAAATGCGAACACAAAGTAAATCCGTCACAGTGTCACTAAATGTTAGGGTTGTATGTGTGCGGTGGAATGTCCAGGAAAAGACGGGTTAAAACAATAAAATAATTTGATTATAAAAGTACAAGCAACCTAACAAAATGAATTTTCTGTAAGTGTTATTTTATTGTTGTCATGGTTACCAAAAACAGACTTCAATACTAAAACCGTTGTATGTCCTCAAAACATGGTCGAATTCATCGACAAAATTACTTTGTGGTTCAATACGAAAGAGTGCTATGTAATTAAGCGAGCGAACGCTTCACTGGTCACAAATGATGATGTAGTTTACGATCTTATGTACAACGACCGATCGTTCAAAGACTTTTCTAAAGACACGTAACTCCACTCGACGGCTGCAATTGTGAAAAATTCACTCACAAATTCCAACGAGAGCAAACTAAATTCTGAAGTGAAAGTTGAAACTACTATGGTTTTCAATAAAGTCATATCAAAAGTCAATGACCCGCACGAAAATAAGTGCGACCGCTCCGACAGTTATGTGGTAGAAAATAGATAAATAAAGAATTCGGTATCACTGGACTTTGTCGTAATGGATTATAAATCGTCTGTGTAGTTTCACATACGTTGAACACATATCAATTAAATATCATTACAAACAAAAATAAATTTTACATCCCATTTCTATTATTAACAACTGCAATTACCTCATCAATTACTGCAAAGATTTAGAAATAAATGAAAATTTTGAGGTACGACATCTCCGTAAATGGTACTAGGATTTCAGAAATGTACCAACTATAGGCAATTTTTCTATACATTGCATGACATACATTCAACCTGTAAGTAATTATGCTTAGTGCATATTATAACAATAAGTTAACATTATACTTACTATTCAAATATTTTATTTATTCATGTGGATAATGAGTAAAGATTGAAAAATATTATAAAAATTACAAATGAATAGAAAAATATTTCTAAATAATAATAAGTTATAATATAATCCATTCATTTCACCAGGAAATCTTTCTTCCGTGCTTGTAATACAATTTCTTTTACTTACACAATAATAACATAACATAACCAATAATTTGAATACAATTGGTAAACACGAGGCTATTAAAACCTTTATTGTCTATAAGAATGCTTATTGAAGAACAAGTTACAAAGAGAAAATTGTAATCATACAGTGTTGTCACGAAATAAATATTACCTAGCGAGTAATTTTAATGTTTCCCCACAACTTCATCATAATTAAAATAATATAAAGATAATTGTAGAAAATCAAAGTTAAGGTTAGTCAAAACTGTAACACTTGGGTACAATCTAATTATAAACAAAGAGCCTGCAGCCTTGACAGTCATGAGTTGTTAACTATAATTCATTATATTACCATACCTTGTTACCTAATTTTCATCACTATTAAAATTGTTTGTCAAAGATTTAAATAGTTACGTGGAATGTCGAACACATTGCAATTGGTATTGAAATTCATAAGCAGATTATTAATTTTAGATGAAAGACACCACAATTGTCTTACCCCATACAGGAATAGTTCTTGATTGTCCATTTAACGACTAAATCACGAATATTTGTCTGAATTAAATTATATTTACATAGTCACTTTTATTTAAACTTTATACGAAACAGATTTTATTTACAGATCTTTATTTTATCACTCAGAAAAAAGGCGAAAGAGCTTTACATTTTGTTTACAGTTAATCACCCAATGACACAGAATTGTAATGTACCAAAAACACAACAGTTTAAGACACTAACTAACAATCCGAGGAAGTGCTAAAATAAATCGAGCCTGTATTAAAAACTTATTTTTAACTCATCTTTAGCGAACGTCACAGACGACTGGTACCGACTGTTCTTGTGTAATATGTGTTCATACGACGCTAAAACAGCGCATTAATTCTAACAGTTAACCAATAAGAATACTAACTAGATATAACTTCCGTTACACCGTAAGTGCAATAAAGTTTAATTTAAATTGCTTAGCTTAACACCTAATAATAGGAAGCATACTCCTTTTTTGATCCAATCGAAATAAGACCTGAACGCGTTATGAACAATATAAAAATTTTCCGTCTGGTATCTGTTCATCAGTGACCACCACGTATTCAACTTTTTCCTCATTAACATTGAAATAAGCTCGCTTATCTCAAGAGTGAAATAAGTTACTATAATAATAAATAAAATTACTTACTACTTACCAAATGCACCTACAATAGCCTTGATAATATTTATTATAATTTGCCTTTTATAAATAAATTTATGGTTTATTTATCAAATTTAAATCACATTAAAATGTCTTAAGTTTTAATACAGCGATTATATATAATATGAAGTATAGTAAAATATAAGTATGTAATCTATTTACAATACTTTTCTTAGAAATGTAAAATTTAGATTTTAAGTAATTAATTATTTTTATTTTTATTCTACAGCTAACCTATTTCATTGTGTGAATATTTACGCTATTACATCAGAATACCCTTATGCAGTTATAATTGAAGATCTATCAAACAGCTTTCGATGTAAGTAGACACTCAAGGAATATTAGAGCTATCTTCCCAGATCGATGAAGTCCAAATGAGAATATAAATACTGTGTTACTTAAATTCACATTGCTATGTAATCTCCGGTATCACAATCTTGTCAGTGGAAATGAATCAATTTTGGGTATATCAATAAATAATGTTGCTTTCGATATTGATAGATGAAGAACCCACTGACGTAATCGATTGAATATGGTTACTCGGATAATAAACTACTGTTGCCATTTAATGAACAAAAGAAGTAATGATCAATTCTTATGCTGATAATTTAATCTTGATTATGAGTGTCGTTTTAATCTCCGCTTCTACTAATAATTACTACTACTAATAATACGGCCCTAATTTTATATGAAACTATTGATTCTTATATTTATTACTTACTCATTTTATAAGTATCATTTTTATAATATACGAAGGGTTTACTCGTATAATTTCTTGCTGCTTGACTTTGAATCTTCGCAACATAGCAATGCGTTCTGAACAATTTGCGTAAATATTTAAGCGAAGGCCGTCTGTTTCATGTATTTACAGGTGTATTTCAACTGCTGTTTATACGAAAGAAATTCCGATCAACGTATCGACTAACACGTAGCGAATAAATAAATAAAATTTATTATCTTTTAACATTTCCGTGGAAGTTAAATAACGGTGCATCTATATGTTACTTTAAGACTAGCAACATAATGTAATACGATAACATTAGGTGACATTAATTAAAATTTGCGATATTGTTTTTTGTTAAATGTCATCGCGTCATCGTCATTAAATAACAAACAAAATATGACATTCCTCCCCGCCCCTATCTTTTTGTTAAATTCAAAATACTATTTTATTTTTCCAAGTTGATGTAACATTCTGTTGAGGTCCAATTATTATCAATTATATTGACTCTTCTCAAAAGTAAGGTAATATTATTAAGCTACAATACCAATGAGAAATAATATTTAAGTACAATAATTTAATGAGGTTGGCAGCGCAAAGCAAATTAAGATGGTTCTGAGTCGGATTGTTCTTAAATTGCTCACAATTTTTTGTGATATCATACTGTTCATAACGATGAAAAAGATTCGCTTGGGCGAAGTATCTCAGTTCAAAGCAAAATTAACAAACGTCATCGAAGTAAAAAAAATAACATTCGTTTAATGGTTAGGAATTCGACAAAATTTAAGATTTTTTTTCTTTAGTTTTCCTTGTTTTTAATTAAAGATATATTTTAGTAATATTAATGATACCTGAGTGTTACAGCAGTATAACTATGCCTTATTTATTTATTAAGGTATATACGATAAAACTTTGATACAAGCTCGCAATTATATGTACCAACGCCCAAATGACATTGATATATCGTTTATTTACTTAAAACTCGAAATATTTATAGATTTATAACCATTTTCATTAAACTGCGCTTCAGATCTTTCGACATAAGTTAGATATTTAGTCGGCTACAACTATTTTTCGTGTCTTTTTAGAACTGATTACGTAGCACTTGGGTCAAATGAGACCGAAAATGAATAATAATAAATAATTTCCCCTGTTTTGTTAGTAATTTTGGAACGAACACACGCAACCCCAGTTTGTAAATTTCCAACTCCATTAAATCCTCATAATCTCATCAAGTTTTAACCACCTCTTTAGTCTAGTGGCTGATACCATTAACTTCAGATTTGGAAGTACGGGCTTCAATTCCCAGTGGGAACAGAAATTTCTATTCGGTTTGGTGGGTAGAAAGCTACCATCTGCCTGGCAAGCTACCATCAATTTATCTAAGCCTGCCGCCATAAAAATAATGTTAACAGCATTATTGTGTTTTGGCAGATGGAATTTTAAAAAGAAGTAATCTTCATACTTTACTTTTTTGTATAATGAAAATAAATAAAATTGTCGTCTAATGTGACCGTAAAATAAAACTAGCAATACCATTGTATTATCCAAAAAGGAACGCAGGATACAGACTCTTCAATCAAGAGTCACAGCTACCAATTTGCATACAATGTCGAAGATATAAGACAAAGTGCAAAATAAATGGGAAAATCGCACTGAATATTAAATTTTGTTTCTTAAAAATGGTAGACAAACAATGGCAATACATATTATAATTGTTTATTCTGTTTGCACACAAATTTTACCGTCTGTTATACCACGCTGATTATTCGTACTAGAAGACGATACTTACATTAAATTCATGCCACGATATATTTGTACCTGTTATCACGATTGCCAATCAATTTTATACCGACACTGTTAAGGAATAAGGTTGTTAATTTAGCATAAAGCTGTTAACACAAATAAGGCCTTACAATTGGCGATGATACAAAAGGAGTCTATGAGTCAGAGATAAATACGGCTACCTGAAGTTGAAGTAGGCACACTGTCATTGACTTTCTGAATGACTCTAAGACATTGCCAATTGAATAAAATAAATTATATTCAAATTTATTATGTTAATTCAATAAATACACATAATTTCAAATTGGTTCAATATATAACCAGGATATAAATATAAATAGATGTGATTAATTAACAACGGGAAAATTTTCACACAGATAATGGACAATGTCAAATCAATGTTGACATACACTATGGTTAAATTTAGATTCCTATGTAATAGAAATAAAATCAATGGGCATGAAATTTTTGTGGCTTATAAGTACTAAGAAACTCACTCTTAAATGAAATTTAGGTTCCATCCCGCTCATCATTTTGTTATGAGAAAACGGAAGCAAGAACTAGAACTGTTAAATAAAAGTTTTGAAGAGACCAAAGATTTTTTTTTTTAATAACACAAAAACTACTGCATTGAATTGGATGCAGTTTTCACAGATGTGCGTATTTTGTCATAGGTTAACTTAAAATAAAGACTGAAACAAAAAAACATGTTATGTCGATAAATAGTTTTAAATAATACTGCTCGCATTTCAAGTTATTCAAAATATGTACAAATTTCTAGACAGAAACTTGGTTCCTGTTTAGATTATCTCTACGATATTTTATTTCTTGATACTTAAATATTAAAATTATCTTAATTGGGCTTCATCTCTAACATAAGGTTACTTTGCATACGTTTCATAATGATACTGAATAAATCATGTTTCTTAATTCCTTGAAAGCGATGATTCCTTAGTCAAATTTACATCCAATGCTGCTCGACTAAAAACTTATTTTGAGATCTTGTCTTATAACCCAGCATCGGGTCTGCAATAACTCGGCGATCGTCTAAAAGTAAAAGTTAACTTAGGTCACTTCGACAGTATCAATAAAACGAGAGAGATATAATTTTCACTAAATTATTATCTAAACTAAATTAAAATCAATAGTCATCAAAAGATGATTATTTACGTACACTTTTTTTTCATAGATTAAACCAGTTCAGAACCACAAGCACCACTTAACAGAAAGCGTATTGTAAATAACCCTTGTGACTCATTTTGAGTCACAGCCTCTCCCGAGATTGTCTTTTGGTTTATCATTGAGAAACCAGATTGTAGACGACTAAGGTTAACATAAACATTACTTTATTACGAATCTATATTGGTATCTGATGTATGTACATTATTCGTTAACGGATACAATTTTGCAATGAATTGGAACTAAATGGCCTTACTTGCTCAAACACTGTTAACTATATTTGATTAATAAAGGTTTACTAATTTATTTTCGGAGGTCATAAATGACTGTAATAAAGACATAATTAACAAATTTGTATACCTACCAAGCACTATAACAATTAAGTTTTGTAATGTCATGGATCGATATTAACTATAAAACATTTTAAGAAAGTAACAAAATAAGAATGGAATTTCATACAAAAATAAATTGAAATTTTTTAATAGAAGAAATGAACCTTAATTTTAATATGATAAAGATTTAAAGGAAAATCTTCAAGATACTAAAATGTTGCCTCACTCAAAGATCTATTACGTTCTATATATTAAGTGTAAGAAGCCAAATAGTTCAAATGAAAGTCATAAACCTTATCGAAAATGCATCGCACCTACATTATGATTAGTTGAACCATTCACAGCGAACTGGCACAGAGCTGTTATTATTAAATAACTACAAACCACGCTGATTGGCACTTGTTATGATTAGTTCATTGACATCGTAAAGTAGAGAATTTACAGTATTATATACTTCGAAATGACAAAGATGCAATTAAATTGTTAGTTATTAGACTTCACGGTGCTTTAATATAGCCATGGACTACGGATTCAAATCTTATATTACATTGAAAATTATTGGATAATTTAATTGGCTCATTGACCAATAAAACTCTCTTCATGTTTATATTTATATTTGTAACAACTGAACATAAAATTTTAGATAAATTATACGTATAGTTAATTAAATAATATATAATTCTTGTATGTTTATGGAAACAATAAGTGACTTTAAATAATAAATGATGGTGCGGTTCAACTATAATATTTGAAAAGTGTGTCATTACTTGTTCTGATTAAGAAAATAATTTTAATAATTTAAAATTTGAATGAGTTGCAATTTTACTAAAATTTATAAACTTAGTGCCAGAAGACACTGGGGAATAAATAGTTAATTGTACAAGAAATCTACAAAAACCTTATTTTACTTTTACCGAAGCCAAACGAAAATATCTAAAATTTTATGGCGTTACTTAATTTTGACATACAACTTTAAAGTTGCAGAACATGTAATGTT
Organism: Acentria ephemerella; assembly: GCA_943193645.1. Classification (NCBI taxonomy): domain Eukaryota; kingdom Metazoa; phylum Arthropoda; class Insecta; order Lepidoptera; family Crambidae; genus Acentria; species Acentria ephemerella. The sequence continues at coordinate 6,262,119 of OW971891.1, forward strand.
AAGATAAGATATTGTAGAAAATCAGCAAAACCTTTTACTTGTGTTTGATAAAATCAGATAAAAACAACACAGACCTTCATTTAAAGATAGAAAAAAAAATTGGGTTTTTTACAAAGGTTGCCATGTCTTGTTAGTTTGTCACACCTGCCTGCTTGAGTGACGTGTCAGAGCGAATTACTTGGTGGAATTGGTATCTCATTAGATAAGGAATTAATTTTTTTTTTTAAATGTAATACTGAGCTTTAACTATACAAATGAACTTCAAAGACCAAAGCCTTCTGTGTACCAAATGGTTTTATATTTCGATCATGAAACAATTTGGTTAGTTTCAGTGTGAAGGAAAAGGTATTCAATAACAGTATACCGAACAACAACATAATTATGTCAAAACAATTGCGATATCAATTAATTAGCCTAATAATGTTGGTGTTTATATGCGATAGCTTCCACTTAATATCTAGTGAACTAACTACCTTCGTTTGTTACTAGTGTTTCCTCTTAATTGTATTTGCATTTGTGAAAAAGTTTGTACCTGATATGAGAAGAAGAATGAGGTCTGAAGAATGAGGTCCTGAGGTCCAGAAGAACCTTTGCTACAGGTTACTAAGGCCAAATCGCGGAGACATTAGCAAATATTATTATATTTTTTTACGACAGGAGTTGATACGCTTAATATAAACCTAGTATATTGTATTTATGGTATAGTAGTGCTTCCAGAACTTACAGGTGACCACGGAAGATCAGTGTCGGATGTCCGAGACATCCGGCATATGCTGTTGAAGCCGTTTTAGAGGCAAAGTTAATACTTGTATACGATACGTGTCACTTATAAAATATTTTTTCTTTCTTTTAATATCAACGTATACATATTTCCTTTAGAAAAATATCATTTTATTATGTAATCAAATCTGATGCCAATTTTTGCAAGGTGATTTTCATTTGGCGCTTTACAAAAGAACATTTTTACAGTACTATTTATCGGCCGGAAGATATAAGATTAGCAATATGGATCTCCGCGTTGGCGTCATAGAATATTTATGACTAAGAGTTGGATTTGGTGTAGCATTCGAAGCGAAATAAACGAGGGAAACCTAGGCTCTGAGCAAATAGAGAGTAACACAAACAGAATAAAAATATTGTTTGCCCTGTGCTAGCGAATGCGTAGCCCATTACACATCTATGAAGTACAACGTGCACTTTGTAATTAATATCAAATAACACAAGAAAGGAAATAGTCATTTATTAGCTTTCAAATCCAAAAATAAAATTTATGATGCGTCTTTAAAAATATAAAACTTTCCGATAATGAATTCGAGCAAATAATTAATGATTTCTGGAACCTACAATTACTACACATAATCATATATATTATTATTAATTTTCAATTAATAATAATATATATGATCCACCCCTTAAGTCTTTTAGTAAAAAGACATTTTTAATTAAAATAATAATTTATGAATTTTGATCAATAATATAAAATAGTGGTCGTATATTTTATTTAATCTTTCCAGAACTTGTAGATATAACTTAAACATTAAACAATTTTGTATATTCAAATGAGCTTGGAATGTAATATCCAGATGTTTTAACGTTACCTTTAATGGGGACGGACAAATATATAAAATAAATTCACGGTCTCCTAACTTAGAGTGCTTTTGAGTAGGTATAAGGTAGCATCATAATGTAACTCTGTTATTATTGAAGAGGTTGTAGATATACAAGTACAAAGCTTATAAAGTATTGGCTGCCTACAGTCAATACTGAATATGTCAATATAATTATGTTGACATATTTTATTCATTCATCTTATGTTTTGTTGTCATGGTTGTTGTATGTTTTAATAATATATTATTTGCTTTACATATTCACTATTTTATTATTCTAACAAAGGTTATGGGCCCAGAAATTGAAGTATAAGTGCATGTGGTATCAAAATGAATTCTTTTGCTAAAATTGAACCTTTGACAAAAGAAAATTTTGATACTTGGAAAATTCAAGCAGAAGCTATTTTGACTAAGAATGATGCCTGGAAATATGTGAGTGGAAAAGTATCAAAACCAAATGTTAATGAACAAGATGAACTAATGAAGTGGGAAGAGGGAGATGCTAAGGCTAAAGCAGATATAATTCTTATAATAAGTGCTACTGAACTTCGACATATTAGAGGCTGTACTACTTCTAGAGAAGTTTGGTTACGGTTAGAGTCCGTATATGCTTCATGCGGACCAGCTAAAAAGGCTACGCTACTAAAAAGACTATTAATGTATAGAATGAGTGAATGTGGTGAAATTCGTGAAGAAATGGGTATATTCTTTGATACTGTTTCAAAACTTGATAGTATGGATATAAGAATTCATGATGATTTATTGTCCATAATGTTATTATATATCTTACCGTCTAATTTTGACAATTTTCGATGTGCTATCGAAAGTCGGGATGAGCTTCCAAAACCAGAGATTTTAAAAGTAAAGATAATAGAGGAATATGAGTCCAGGAATGTGAATGTTGAAGTACATAATCGTGCTATGAATATTTATCAGAGAAATAAATTTAATGAAAATAAATGGAATGATAAACAGAGATTTATCAATAATAGATACGAGTCAGGGGGGATGTCAAGAAACTATCAGAGGAGAGTATTAAACTGTTATCGTTGCAATAGTCCAGGTCATAAAGCTTCGAATTGTCAAGTGAAAAATTTAACAACAGAACAATATGCTAATAATGTTAAGGATGAAAAAAATGGTAAAGTTTTATTATCTTTAAATGTTTCAGATGACGAGAACTGTAACGTTATCGATTCTTTCAAACAAAAATGGGTGTTAGATTCTGGGTGCACTTCTCATCTCTGCAATGATGCAAAAAAATTTGGTGATTCTCTTGAACGATTTACCGGTAAATTATGTCTTGCTAATAACATGACCACGGATATCAGAGGTAAGGGTGTAGTTAAACTATCGGCATTATGTGGACAGTCTATAGGAACGGTAGAATTTAATGACACTTTGTATGTCCCAGAGTTGAGGACGAACTTAATCTCTGTGGCTAAAATAACTGATAAAGGGTACGACGTTCTTTTTTCACAAAACTATGCATCGATTGTTGATCATAGCGGTGCGGAAAAGTTGTTGGCCCATCGTCAGGGAAATTTGTATTATTTTAAGGAGGTTGAGTTGGCTAATGCAATAACACACAGAGATCAACAGGGCTCTGTCGATCTTTATGGCTGGCATGAACGTCTAGGACATTTAAATGGTAGGGATGTTGTTAAATTGTTAAGTAAAATAGGTAAAAATGCTAATGTGCATGATGTACAGGTCTTACAGGATTGTGATATTTGTATTAAAGGTAAAATGTGTAGAACACCATTCTCTGAATCTGAGGGACCTTGTGAAGAAAAGTTGCGGATTATTTATAGTGATATTGTTGGTCCAATGAGGTGTGAATCAAAAAGTGGAGCTAGATATTTTATAACTTTTATTGACGATAGTACAAGATGGTGTGAAGTTTATTTTCTGAAAACTAAAAATAAAGCTTTAGAAGTTTTTAAAATTTATAAAAATATGGTTGAAAATCAAACTGGATCAAAAATTAAATATTTTCTGTCAGATAATGGAGGTGAGTATTGCAATTCGGAATTTGATGATTTCCTAAGAAGAGAGGGAATATTGAGAAGGTTGACAGTAGCTCATACTCCCCAACAAAACGGAATAGCGGAGAGGATGAACCGGACTCTAGTTGAAATGGCTAGATGCATGTTATTGAGTTGCAAGTTGTCCGTGGGATTTTGGGCTGAAGCTATTGACACAGCCTGCTATATAAGAAATCGGTGCCCAACAAGCAGCTTAAAAGGAGGTATTCCGTATGAAATGTGGTTTAATAAACCTGTCAAAATTCATTATTTACGCAAGTTTGGAACAAATGTTCATATATTAGATAAAACACCTAACAAAGATAAATTTGCACCTCGTGGGATACCGGGGATATTTGTTGGATATCCAAAAACTGTAAAAGGTTTTAGAGTTTGGTTGCCAACAGAAAATAAATTTACTATTGCCAGAGATATTAAGTTTAGCGAGAGTGAAGTTATGAATGAAGTAATGAGATATGCGAATAAAAATATGGAAAAAGAATATTGCCCAGAAGATGAAAAAAAATTTATAGATATACCTTTAACAAGAATTCCCAATTTAAAAAATTTTGAGGAGCTTCCAAATGATGTTAGAAATTGTGATGAGATGATCGTGCCCCCATCAGAAGAATTGAGAAGAATGAATGAAGGACAAAGCTTGGCTCCATCTTGTGAAATAAAATTGAAGAGGAGTGCCGGAAGGCCCAAACTATTGCGTACTGGACTACCTGGACGTCCGAAAAAAGTTTATAAAACTGTGGAGAATGAAGAAAATATATTTGAGGAAAACAGTGATCAGGAAGAAATTGAAGATTCACCAGAAACGTTAGAAAATGTTAATAGTAATAATATGGCAAGAGATACTATTGATTTTGCAGGGACGATTGAGACATCACTGGAAGATGCATTAAAAAGTGATGAAAGAAAAGAATGGGAGGAAGCTATATTATCTGAAATAAGAAGTCTTGTGCACAAAGGTACATGGGATATTGTAAGTAAACCTGTGAATAGAAACATTGTTGGATGTAGATTTATCTTGACTACCAAAACAAATGTGGATAAATCTACAAAGAAAAAGGCTCGACTCGTGGCTCAAGGTTTCAGTCAACGGTATGGGATTGATTACGATAAAACATTTGCTCCAGTAGCAAGACTCGATACAGTGAGATTATTAATGGCTCTAGCTGTAGAATTAGGTTTAGAGATTCATCAAATAGATATAAATACAGCTTATTTAAACGGAGATTTGGATGAAGAGATTTATATGCGTACTCCGAAATTGTTAAAGGAAAGCTTAATTAAATTGATACACAATAAAGATGAAGACATATATATAGTGGCACGTGCAAAACAAATGTTAGAAACCATAAATGCTGGAGGTGATACATGTTTGCTAAAGAAATCTTTGTATGGATTGAAACAAGCTGGTAGGCAGTGGAATAAAAGATTGCACAAGAAGTTGTCAGACATGGGGCTAAGCCAAAGCTTGAATGAACCTTGTTTTTATTTTAGACAGCAAGATAATGAGCACTTTTTTGTACTAGTATTTGTTGATGATATTTTAGTCGCATCTACAAAAGTGGATCGCATAGATCGTTTTAAAAAAGAATTGGGAAAAGAGTTTGATTTAAAAGACTATGGCCAAGCAAAATTTTTCTTAGGTATTGACATTAAAAAGAGTGACAATGCCATTATTTTGACACAAGAAAGTTATGTAAAAGATTTATTAGAAAAATTTGGTTTAATTAATTGCAATCCTTGTAATACTCCTATGGAAATTAATGAAAGAAATGTAGAACCTCACGAAAGTTATAGTGAACGTGGGAAGGATGAAAAATGGCCATATAGAGAGTTGATTGGCTCTCTTATGTATTTAAGTGTGGCTACTCGGCCAGATATCACCAATTCAGTGGTAAAATTATCGCAATTTGTGAATAAACCTGAACAAAAACATTGGAAGGCTGCAAAGCGTATTTTGAGGTATCTTAAGGGAACGGCATCTTATGGACTTGTGTATAAACCAACCGGTAAGACTATAGAAGGTTACTGTGATGCAGATTGGGGAAGTTGTCCTTTGGATAGGCGATCATTTTCAGGATATGCTTTTATTTTAGCTAATGCATGTGTGTCGTGGTGCTCGAGGAAACAAAGGACTGTGGCAACGTCTAGCTGTGAAGCGGAATATGTCAGTATTGCAGAGGCCATGAAAGAGAGTTTGTATTTACAAAGTATGCTTAAGGAGATAGGAGTTTACAGGTATGCGTGCGTCTGTCTTAATGCCGATAGTAGATCTGCAATCTTTCTTGCACAAGACCCAGTGTTTCATGGTAGAAGCAAACACATTGACATTAAATATCATTTTGTAAGGGGCGTCTTAAAAGACAACAAAAACATTCAATTGAGACATACACCCACTAACGATATGTTAGCAGACGTGTTGACAAAACCATTGTCTAGTGTGAAACATTATAAATGCATACGTGGCTTAGGAGTGAAAATTAATTAACTTTAAATTTTATATGATATTTGTCATTTTGTTCTGGACTGTCATGGTTTTATGTTGTGTTATGTTTTTTAAGGTTAAGGCTTAGAGCTTTGTACTTGAAGGGGCGTATTGAAGAGGTTGTAGATATACAAGTACAAAGCTTATAAAGTATTGGCTGCCTACAGTCAATACTGAATATGTCAATATAATTATGTTGACATATTTTATTCATTCATCTTATGTTTTGTTGTCATGGTTGTTGTATGTTTTAATAATATATTATTTGCTTTACATATTCACTATTTTATTATTCTAACAGTTATTGTATATATTGAATTAATGTACCATTTTCGGAATGTTTTCTTTAGTGATAATAACATTTACATTTACATTTAATAAAACTGCAGAGTATTTAGCTCTGTATTCTGCTTAGTTCTAGCGAATAGGTTTATTCTAGTAAATCTTCATCAATATTATTATTTTTATTTGAAATTCAAGTTTCTTTATGTAAGAGGGACGCTAGTTCCTTTTATAAATTTTTGAAGTATAATGACCATTCATATCACTGGGTAAAAAAATTATATAAAATTGTTAAAATATAATATTGGCACAATTTTTTGTTTTTGCCATGAATACCAAAACTTTTGTCATTTGTACACATTCCATACCATTAAAGTCAACAATTTAAAAAAAAGTGAAATCAGTCACGATTTTTAAAAATATTAATATCGTTTGAATTTTTTTATAAATGATACTGTCTCACGAAAGCTACTTATACAAGAATTATTCCTCAAAACAATCTCATTACATGAAACGCAAAGGTTTCTTTTAGATGTGTGTAACGAAAACTGGTTGTAATTACGTTGTTTGTATTATAAGACTATTATAGACACGAGCTGTCTATACAGTTTTAGGTCGACAACGTATTAAGGTGACACACGCGATGTTTTTACTAACATTTAGCAGAGTTCTTTAATTAAAAAACTCTTGGAGTAATCACATTGATCAAACATTGAACCTTGAAATGTGGTTAGTTACGAGTGGAGCTAAATATTAAATAACATAAAAATGAAAAATATATTTAACGACGAAAAAGTTTGTATCAAGTACGTTTTGATTATTTCGCAGTTAAAATGAAATTTAATTAATAACTCCGAAGACATTTTTATAATTATACCTAAAAATGTTCTTAATCTCTACATATTAAATCACCATCCTTCTGGCGCAGTAGGGATATAAACGCTTAATAACTAAGACCTGATATTTGCAATTAATGACGTAATTAAGGAAGTTTTACCCACACTAAATATCTATAAATTCCATTAATAAAACTAAATACATATTGTATTGTTGAAGATACCATCGGTGGGCTGGTAAAAGACAAAAGGAGGGTAAACAAGCTCAAATTTAATCTAGATATTTTTCTCTATATAAATTATCTGTATGTATTACAATACATCATAAATTAGTTACGTAACACTAGGTTACCCACATCAGCCCAGGTCGTGAAGGGTTCACCTCAACTCACTGACAAAAACGTGACAGTAATAATCGTGCTACAAATCCGACCAATTGTCGCAAGAAGCGCATGAGCGTGACATTGACAGTAGCATTTTAGATCGCAACACTGAATCGTGAACTCAATATTCACGAGAGTATGATACATTAGACGTGTTCTGTTTGAAGGTAACTGACCTTATTTTTAATTTATAAAATAATTTTGAGATTTCGCGTTAATAATATTCAAAGCATTTTCATGAAAACCAACCGTCGAATTAGAAAAAAGAGACTTAATCAAAACCACAAGCAGATGATTTTATTTCACTTGTATGATAATTATTTAATTTTATATTTAATCCATTAAAATATGCTCTTACGTCAATTCAATTTTCCCGGAGGATGAAATATACAATGAATCATTAATGCAATTTATAAATACGAATTAATGGAATGAATATAATTACATTTACCAAACTGTTTTTGGTGCAAAAGTTCATCAATACTGTTTCACATACTAAAATAGTTTTTTAAGTCACGCATTCGTCTAATAACGACAGCTGACGTAAACACCTGCGCATAGGCAACTGCTGCTGTCATGGCAACGGTAAAACACCAAAACCATATGTTTTGAGTAGATATTCCCATATCGTATTTTCTGCAGGTAGATAGATATTTTCATTATTATATTAAATAAAAAGAACACAATTTTATAATCGATAAACGTTATTACTGTGTAAAAGATTTTTTTAATTCTAATTCTTAATGTTATACTGAAATCAGGGCATTCATGGAACTTATTCGATATTATGATTAAAAATGTTTGGCAATGATTCGTTTGATATCCTATGTTATATTGTGAGTGGTTTAAAGGTTTAATAAAATATTTTAATTAAGTTCAAAATTTCAACTCATTTTATAATTTGTTTTTTTTTTCAAATAAAGTGTTTAATATTTGAACGCCATTCTGTATGTGGCAGACATGTGTTGGAGCATTTGTCGTTAAAAAAATAATTAAGAAAAATAATTATTGTTATAAAAAATAAATAATTTATTTGTTAATCATATGGTATGTTTAACATATAATCTTTATTTTTTAATTTAATGATATGATTTTAATTATTATTTGCACGAGGAAGTAGGCATCAGAAGTATTATTATTAATATATAAATAATTATTATTAATATATAGCAATTAAATTTCTGAATACCTCGAATAAGCGCTATTCATAATTATTATGAATAGCGCTTATTCGAGGTATTCAGAAATTTAATTGCTATAGGTATGACCAGTAGCTATCAATTAGACTTGTTAATTAGTTATAGTTTTACAAAAATTTATTTATTTTTTATATAATAAACGGTTTGCAATCGTATTTTAAAATTTAATTATTAAAATAACGTTTATTTCAAGTTATCCACTATAATAATAATGATTACTCAAACAAAATTTGTATCCAATTTATAATTATTTCTAACATTTAGACCGTTAATGACCTACAAATAAGAGTCACGTTATGCAAAACTCGTTTAATTTGTCATGCAATCCAATAAAACTTGTTTAGCACATTATTGTAATTTAATTGCTATTTATAATTTCAAATATTTTTTGCTTCAAAATGTATATATACACTTATGGTTGGTCCCAATATTGCAGCAACAGATAGCGATAGGCTTTACCAAGCAATTAGTAAATATTAGTAAAAAATATAGAATGATATGTAACCATTCCAATTGTTCTGTAAGTAATAATAACATAAGTAAAATTAAAATAGAATTTTATCATAACAATACACTTACTTGAGGCTACTATTATATAATATAATAGATATACATAGATTCTTTAAAATAATTAATATTCTAATTACTAATCAGTAAAGATAAATTAAATTTTTATAAGAAATAAAACTTTGAATGTTGTATCAAGTCCCTTTTCAATAAGTTAGGGATGGACTGCTTTTTTGACATATTACTTTGATTAAATAAATTCTTTTTAAATTCAGAAATAATTAAAAAATAATTAATTTTATTAACATTTAATTATTATTATTATAACCACAACAGGATTTATGTTAGCTGATGTCTAAGAAATTTATTTATTTATTTGGGATAATAAGCAGCAATCACAATACATCTTACCTAGGTGTTAGGTACAGATATTATAGTGGCGAAGCCCACACTAATAAATAACTAGTTTATATAGGTAACGGTAAGTAACTAGTATATATATAAACTAGGGTAATATACTCAACTAAATATTTGTTTATTTATTTTAAGTTGCTTAAGTAATACTTTAACTTTAAATGTATAATATTGAACAAAATATTAATTTATATTATATTGACATTATTATACTGTCTCTATAATCAATCAAATATCATTGCTATTGATTTCATGTCTTTAAATTCTGTATGCTTTCTAGGTAAAGTATGCTGTTTTAATGTTATTTAAATGTATTGTTTTAATGTTGTTTTAACGCTAATAACATATATTCAATATCATATTATGTCCTCAAGATTATAAAAATAAGCAACAATTATCATTAATGTGCATTAATATAGTCGTGAAATTTATATATAAAATTACAAAAAATATTATTTTTTGGTATATATTTGAAGTTTAACTTTTCAACGCCGCTATAATGGATTATCATTTTTGTAGGTACTTCTAAATTAATAAAAAAAGATGCTGTCCTAAGACACGAGAACTATTTCCTCCACAAGCGATGAGTTTAATAATTCAAATTAGTAATTATCAGTCTCTTAAACCGCGACTAATTAAAATTTATCTATAGTCAAGTTTCATAATCCTTATCAGCTTAATACACATTAGACATTGAGTTTATGATTGCACTAAAACTGGTGAGTACGCGGCCTTGAGTAGAGACGAGCCCAACTGTAAATGAGTCACCTATCGATCGTTACTTTCAGTTTAGTTAAGGATCTATTACTTAATTGTGGTTACATGAATCCATGAATTTCGTGATCACACAGACACTATAAAGTAAAGGGTGGTAATATAATTACCTTAAGCTTTAACTGAATTATATAAAATTTGTATAAAAATTAGGTGTAGGAACGAAACAAAAATATACAATCTCAATATATGTATTATAGGACGTATGATAGATAATAAAGCACATAATCTTTGGGCAATAACAAAGAACTTGGAGAATTATGAACTAATAAAAATAAATGGGAAAATGACCATATTTTTCATAAGCGTATTATTTTCACAATGTCTAAAATTTCAATTGACTTCACCTTCATAGATGGACATAAATCTTTACTTAAATGAGTTGATATATTAAGTAAAAAACAATTACATTTAATGATTGCATAACTTTGAAATACCTGATCATGTCTTAAAATGCCTTAATAAAATAAAATAATGTGGCTTTACCTATAAGATTCTATTATTAGAAATACTGACTAATTGTACTTTGATCTAATGTACAGGAAATATATACTTCCCTCATTAAATAAAAGTAGACAATATGTAAAATAAAGTTCCCGTGGTTTATTTTTAAAAGATGTTTCTGCTTATTTTTCTGGGAAATACAGGAAACGGAAAATATTGCGAATTTATTTGGTAGGTAATTATTTACTAAGTATTTAAATTTTCCTGTAAAGAAATACATAAGTAAATAATTCAATTACGATAAACATAACTTATGTAACTGTAAAGTGTAAACTAACTGGTAAGATTGAGAAATAGACAATAATTTTTGTAAAAACACTTAATCATGATCAATATCCTTAATTAAGTAAAAATGATAAAATGTTCAGGTAGGTATATTAATCAGTATTTTACTTGCCCTTCAAGAAATTTTTTTATCATTCATTAGATACCTACAGAGAGGGTATTATCATTACTACATAAATTTGCATCTTACTGAAGTAATTTCAGCATTTACCTAAAGTTTAATATGTATTTGGTGTAAGTTATCGCGTCGGAAAAGAAACTGGTTTGCGAATAGGCATTCTGTATCCGGTGGTTAGGGTTGACATAAACGTCATATATTCAAACAAAAGTATTATTTTTCCATAAAAAAACTCATGTTTAAAATCACTTAATTGCAACAATTCCTGATAGAAATTTTAGGTAAAAAGGAAATGAAACTGAAATACAACTGAATGTTGTAGTGATCAAGCAATGATTAATATACTAAAAAGTGCACCTCTTACCGAAATTATCATAAAATTATTTTTATCGTTTGTTAATTTTCAACTCTGCAGTCTAAGCAGTGATGCGTTCGCGTCGATTTGAAAACGACAATGCCAGGTGTCGGTTCTGTTTGCCAAATTTACAGTTATTGCCAACTGCCATACCAAATGTTATATTTACGTGAAATTTATATAATGTTCTGTTGAGATAAAGATAACATCGACGCCAAAATAACCTAACGTCATTTCAATCTATAAACGTCAAACAACTTAAATAAATTAATAATATACATATTAAACATGTTTTTTAATAATATTGATTTATTTAGAATCGACAGCTTGAATGCGCAGTGAAGAGTTATGCAAATTGTGTAAATTTCAGACGTCAGTATATTCAAATCATTATTTAATCAGTAACCGATAAGATATATTGCTGCCTCAAGGTCATGTCATTGATTTAAAATTTAGTAATCTGTACTTGTAAGGCTGGTGTGAATCAACTAACGTGAAACGTAAACAATGTTTATTTATTTAATGACATAAGAATTAATTTTAATTTAAAAAAAACCTTTAAAATCAAAATTTAAATCAGCTTCAATAAACATAAGAGAAATTTTAACATTAAAAATGGAGAAATATAAATAATAAATAAATTTTAAAAAATCCTACCTCATCGGAGAGAGGCGAAGAAAGCAAAGGGGAATCCTTGGAATTTCTTCGTTTTAGGAAGTGTTTCTCAACAATAGCGCTTAAGGACCGTCTCCTTGGTGGCGAAAACATTTTCAACAGTATACTAGACACTTTTTTACATGTCCAAGCACAATTAATTACGAAATACAATTTCCTGAAATGTCAACGTGCGTTCTATACGAATATGCGGACGAAAATGGTGGGCTGTACGGTTTGACAATACCCACGGCGCACAGCCTGATAGCGATATTAACAGCCTAGCAGGAAAATATTTAGATAAAGGACAATTTTAATATTTATCTACATTAATTTAACAAAGTCATTTGACATTGAAATAATGAAACCTAATCAAATGAAAGTTACATATTTATTTCTTAAGCTAAATCAACTCAGACAGCCGTCTGGTCGAGTGGCCAGTACTTGGTCAACTTAACCTGAGGTCCCGGTTTCGAATCCCGTTAGAGGCAGATTTTTGTATGATGAGTACGAATATTTATTCATGAGTAAAGGATATTTATATTTAGTGATATTTATACATGTTACTATATATTTCTCTGTTATCTACTATCCCTAACCCAAGCTCTTAATGAAGCTTATTTTTGGCTAGATTATACGCGTGAGAATAAGAAATATTATATTATATTCATCATCTTCATCTCACCAGATGGTAAATGAAGATAAAGCCAAAGATGTAAACGAACTACAACCAGATTCCTCAACCACAGAAGAACTATAGCTATATCCCCTTCAACTCCCGGAACATAACAATGCTGTTAATATTATTGTTATGGCGGCAGACGTAAATAAAATGTTGGTAGTTAGCCAAGCTGATACTGAAAAAGGCCTAGCATCAATCAAAAAAACATTCATTACGCTCAAAATCTTGAAAGTGTTTTACTGTTGTCAATAATAAAGCAGTGTCCTAAAAACACCAGACACAGTCACCCCGATTCATTTACAAAGCAAACACTATAAAGAGGAAACCCAGTCGTTATTAGACTTGTCCAATCTAAACAACCCCGAAATCAAGCACCACGGTCGAATATACAAAAGTAATCTTGTCAAACAAAATCAGACTTACTCCCAAAGCGATACAGTTCTTAATAGAATAGCTAAGGAAATCGGAAAGAAAAGGTTGCACATACGGCTTTCCACTTGTCTTGTGAAGAAAAGTTAATGAACAGCGGAAAGTCCGAGCTCTAGTTTATTTGAAAGAAAAAACTAATGTTTCGCTTTTTAAAATAGATCATTAAAGATTTGTTCTAAACCAAATGACTTGGAAGCAGCTAGCAGTCCTACGAAGGTATTCCTATGAATGTAATCTAGGTAGGTACCTAATAATTTTGATTTAAAAAAATACTTTAAGTAGGTTCTTCTTAACATTTATCTACACAACATTACTTCTTACTGACATCTTCAGGGGAACTGTTTATTTGAAAATATATTTACGTAAGTTCACTATTAGCAAGATGGTTTGTCACCAGTATGGTAATGGTATACTGAATAAAACATAGACACGAAATAGACCATTTCTTTATTTTTGCTCAAATTATGGTCTCCTAGGACATGGAAGATATATTTGTGTTTAGGTAGCTCACTGAATATTTTATTGAAGTGGGAATTTTATTGGAACTTATTAGTATTTATCGTGTAAATATTATACTAAAAGTACTATTATACCATTTACTTTTACTAAAAGTTGCAGAAGCGCTAGTTACTGGTCTTTTTGAAGATGCGAAGGAATTATTGTTTAATTAATAACCTTTTCTGAAAAAAAGTTGTGAAAACAAATATGTCTGCTCGAATAAAGATATTTAGGCGAAAAGTACGTATGCATAGACTCTGCACAAAAGCGGCCAAAGCTTTGTTTGTCGATCGTCTGCCCTACAATTTGGTTACCAAAATAGGGACGTTCAGTCTCAAAGGATAAAGTTACTCGTCTCTGAAGTGTTCCGATTGAGGAGTTTGCGAAGCGGAAGCCCTCAGCCGAGTTGTCTCAATGCACTTAGGTTTTTTTTCACTTAACACTTACAACACTTTGTTCGACGACGGAAAATGGCGAAAGAAACCAAGTTTATTAATTTACAACATTCTTTACAGTGCATTTAACAGGCTTTGATGAAATTATTAAATTCTCAAAGCAAAAAGAATAACTTTATTCCACATCATTTCGATATAAATAAAAAACTGACAAATAATAAAAAGCCTTTAACAGATTTATGATACTTGTATAGATGAAAAATACTTTTTACAAAGTGTACCTTCAGGCGGTGTTAATCTATGAACTGTTTCCTAAAAAAAAATAAACTGTTCACAGAATGAAAATGTCTATAAAATTAAATGATTTAAACCATAAAGAATTAGATTCCCCAATAACATAATGCCTACAGTTGGCGTGTTCATAAGTAATTTAATTACATACAAATAACAACTCTTCAAGTATGATCTGAACCAAGTAAAGTGGAAGAGGACTCTTTGGCACACGTTCAACAGCGGTGCCTTGTCCATAACTTGCAATGTTTACTTCCCTCGCCCTGAAATATTTGCGCCGTTCTACACGTGAGCCGCATTTGTAAATAATTGCAAATGAAAAACATCGAACTTGTAAATATATACGTTGTAGACAAACTTTTCTGAGTAACTAGGGCAGATATTGGCCTGTTTTTTTGCATAAAAAATACTTGTTATATACATGAAGCAGATAAATACCTCATAATTCATTTCAAAATTTAGGATAACGTTTTTATAAAATAGGTGGTGAGAATTTTTTATGAGGGCAATGAACTCTTTATTTATTACTTTGTAAACGGCTTTATACTTTATGATGCTGATCATTGAGCACAGTATCAAATGATTGCACGGATTTTTCATAGCTAACCTTTTCACTAATTCTAATTAGCGGTTTCTAGTATCGCCCTCAAATTGCATTCAGTACATTCATTCAAAACAGGAAAGCGTTGCGTGAGGAATAAGGTCGCATATTTCGCAGCAATGCTTTAATAAATTGCCTCTCCCATTGTCTTACCTCTTGCTTTTAAATATGTATGATGTGCCTTACTCGTACCTCCAGAAACGTATGCGGGTCTCCAGATTTATGAAGGATCAAGTGTGATGCCAGCGAAAAATAGACGCAGCGCCATCTATTTTGTGGAGAAGTCAATTTGCTGACAAGGGTCAGTGACGTTACTACGATCTGATAGCGATGACCTTACAAATTTCGAAGCAATCTAGCAAGAACCGCATACATATTTGATGAGATTACGAAAACCACCAGAAACACGACTGAATCGACGTTATTGCTAGTCATGTTCATAGAATAATAAATTATAGAAAAAATAAAACTTGATGCCATTTTTAAAATCATTTTGTGTCTCTTTTGACCCTGGCTTAGTCACACTCAGATTTCGGTACAATGCAAAATGGCAATGCTTTAAGTTTTGTTCGTTAAACTGATAACTGACATGAAGATATTTGATATAAAATCAGATACTTATAGTTACATGTTATAATATTAAAACTATGAAACGGTTCTGATATTCAATTTCAATACTTAAAAGTTTTTATTTAATTTTAAAAATATTAATTTTTAATATTACTGAAAAATGTGATTGTATTATTTATGCACACATAGCCCGTCATGCAAAAACAGAAACCGTTGATAAAATAAAGCTGGAGGTATTACATTTCGTGTAATGAATTAATAGCCTACTAAGCTTAGCTTCAAAGCTAGCATTAAACTGTTCAGTTACTGTTAGATCCGCGTCATTGTATCATGCCAAGCGATCTCACAAACAGAGCATGGCTATCGTCCGATATCTTGGTTCGTAGCTTAATTATTAATGCTAATTTAATCATTACATTGCTGTTTAATGCTACTAGGAATACAGTGGTGTAAAAATGCGACTACTTTACTTATCGATATAGTTACCTATAGCGTACCAAAGAAATTCCACGAGAATAGATTCAGAATATCGTTTTCTTTTGTCATGTGACTTTTAACGATGCTTGTAGTACTGTAACGATTACGGAGTTACGAAGAGAGTGGTGTAATAAGACCAAATCACGTCACTATATATTATAATATTGCAAGTATTCATAAAATGGTGTAAAGAGTCGCTATGACATCACGATGTCATGCACCACTTTACAGTACAACATTAAACGATACATTAAACTTAATGGTCGAAACATTTACTACCTTTTTGAACCTTTTTGTACAACTATCAGTTATGTCAGGTGTTTAACAAAATGATTGAACTTGTTACTAAGATTAAGATTTTCTCGTGAGGGACATTTCACAATTAAATAATGAAAATTAATAATTTAAATGTGTTCGTATGAAGTTATAAATTAAATTTTGATAAATACATCAAAATTTCACTTTGACAGTAAGAAATTTACTTGGGTAAATACAAAAATATATATAGACAAAACACATTTCAAAACAGATGTGATTATGGAAAATAATTAACCTCTAAGATAAATAATAGTTTGTAGGTTGATCTCGTATCAACAGTTGCATTTAAAGTTTTAAAACACTTCATTAATATGCCTACCAATATTATCTTCTATGTAACTAAAAGCCCTTAAATCCCCTATCACTTATTAGGTATATTTCCAGCAGCTGTCGGCTATAGTATAAGCTTTTGTGTCAGTACACACAAAAGCTTCAACTTGACAAATAAAGAGAAATGACGCCCCGATTCCCACTATCGATATAAACCATCGATTACATTATTCTAAAATAGGAACGGTTACACAGCTTACAATGTCTATCATGCAAGTGTTACTGATACAGCTGGCTGTTACACTAGATATAACGTTAATCTTTTGTTTACACTATAACGTTTGTAAAGTCGCCTTTCTAATCGCGCAGCAAATTACACTTTCGCTGCAATCGGTAGTAACACAAGTGAAAACAGAAAATAGTAACGTTTTATTGAGGTATATCCAGAAACATTACGTGCGATTACAACAGTAATACTGAATGAGAAACATAATGCACGCCAATCCGAGATGAATGCACAAAATGACTTGGACTTTCGTACGTATCAAATGAACTTGCTGGGATAAATGTGAGACATGATATAACATTTTTGATAATACAAGGAAAATAGAAAACTAAGAAGAACCATTTATAATCACGCAACTAACTTAGAGGAATTACTCGTCTTGTTTGTATTACGCACTACAAAAACATTATTCAAGTAATAATCACTGATATATCTAAAAGCAGCTATTCTGTCCACAAAGTGATTTTAAAAGCAATTGCTTTCTAGTCACACTCAAGGATCGTTATAACTATTATCTGCTTACACCATAGGCTACATAAGGCTTAGCAGGCATTACGAAGTAAAAGCTTTGATGTCTTATCGAGGTCGAGAATTTTAGTCTAAGAGAGCTCGAGTTTGCGTTATGAACTGATAACGAACACTACAAGAAAACGTATACATATAATAGGCATCTTTATTACTAATTAACAATTTCTTCCTGACAACCTTTGGTGAGAGTAATTCATTAAATAATAAAACTGATTGGGTAAAGAATATGGAGAAATTAGGTAAATATAAAAATTTGAATTTAAAACGGTTTTTTTTTAAATTTGCTAACTATATGTTCGCCTCTTGATAACATTATTCTTAATTCCTGATAACAAAGTTCTTTTAGATGATTAATATTTATCTTGTAGAGATTTTCTGCTATAAATATTGTAAGTGAATACAAAACATTACTTAATAGTCAAAAGATGGTATTTAACTGTCCATTGGATAACACTTTTAACAAGGTAATCCAATTCTTGTAAGGCTACAACAGAAACTTAAAATGACGTAATGATCGCAACCTTCACCCAACGATTACCATAGCGGAAATAATTGTACGATCACTTCGTTTCAAATGGCATAAGCTTTAATTTTTTACCTCCATAACAGATATTTAATAAAATAATATTAAATTTAAAAGATTAACAGTCCAGTCTACGGACTGTAAGAAATTTAAATTGTCAAATTTCTTGAATTGCAATTCAAAATGCATTTATTATATTTAATCGAATACAAACACAAACATCAATGGAATACAATACAATTTTAATCAATTAAAGAAGTGAAAAATGTATATTATTTGTGCGCGTAGAAAAAGCGAAACGGTGAATTGATATTTAGAATATGAACCGCAGTTGCTAGATGGGACCTAATTTAGCTCTTTGAGATGTACAAGTGGCGTGTGGTTAAATCTGCAATAACACGTCATATCGCGTGCTATGGCTTATTTGAGTATTGCATAGCAAATTTGCAAGTACACAAGCTTGGCTATCGATGGAATATTGATTTTCCTATAAAATTGACGTTGTGTAGAAAACTGAACAGTAACTTCTATCTATCGCCTCTTCAATTATTGGTATGTATTTGCATATCAATTAATAATTTTTATTTCAAATATCTTCTGCATAATTTAAACGATCACAAGCAGCACCAGCAAAGGAAGTAACAATTTGTATATTTTATATTATACTTAGTTTTCCGATAGAAACCGTCTTTTTGTGTCCATCGAGACCATTTTATATTTCCTGGATTAAAATACCAACATGTATTCAAGATAGAAGCCTAATTTCATCCAACTCTGTTCAATGGCCTAGGCGTAAAACCGTAACAGACTGATAAGAGTTATTTTATAATTTATAATATAATTATGGAATATTGTATTGTTCCTAGTAGTTAAACTCACATACCTATAACTCTGCTGTTATGAGGTTAGCTCAATTATTGAATCATTTACCTGAAAAAAAAGAAAAAACATGAATGAATATTCACGTACAGTAAATTTAAAATATGTACTGAAAAATTTAATTTATTAAAAATACCTTAATTCATCATTTGATTTTGAATATGAATTGGACCCATCTTTATTATGTTAAATAAAGTATACATTAATCAATTACGGATGTTATGACCGACACCGACATAGCCCAAAGAATTGCGAGCCTAAAGTGTCACTGGGCAGGGCACATTGCAAGGAGAACTGAACTGTTGGAGCGGAAAGGTTCTCGAGAGGCGGCCACATACCGGGAGATGCAGCGTTGGTAGGCCGTGCGGTTTTGGAGATCCTTGGGGGAGGCTTATGTCCAGTAGTAGACGTCTCTCGGCTGATATGATTATGACGACATGGTTTCAATTTTCAATCTTAAGAAATGTTTTCAATAAATCGCATAGTTTAGGAACCTCTTTTATAAAACTTATTAAATAATCGTATTGTAGAAGCAATTTGACAATTCAGATTATAAGCTCCTATTTTCTATGGGGAGTAAGAGTTACCTCTGAGTTATATTTATTACACTTAGGTGGGTTTTATCTTAGTGAAAGTTACCAGGAGCGTATGAACGTTATCATATATAAGTAGTTACATTGTATGTAATTTGCTTTACTTCCGATTGTAGGTATAGTTGGAACGCTTCCGACGAGAATTAAATTTTACGATATGAACTAAACACGGCTCGTAACTACTATTTTCAGCTTGACACGCGCTGCACAATAGTTTATCTAGAAAATTTCGCGGTTCCGCGTACAAAAATTATTTAAAGCTTTTCAGAGGGTTGTGATAAGCTTTAAGTTACAGACCATAATAATATGGTTTAAAAGGAAAGATGAAAAGTAAAAAAGTAACAAAAAAGTACTTTGGCATAATTTTAAGGAAACATACTAAAAAAATTATAGGCTGCTCTTTTAAAGGTTCAATTAACTTTACAGGTCTCATTCCCTCTGTTTGAGAAAATATGTGTTTGTTAGATGTTGTATGACACTATGTTTGTCAACTGATATGTATCTACACTGCTAGAAAAGTTCTATACTTAATTCAAAAAACTATCAAGGAGGCTTGTTTAAACTTAAGACTTACAAATTAGAGCCGATAATACTTGCTGGAAGATTTATAAATTAAAGATTTAATAAATTGAGTTGAAAATTCCCACCATAAAACATACATAAGCATTACTATCTCAAACGCCCTACATTTACCATGAAAATAAACATTAAAACACCGTGGGTATTATGTACACTGGAACAGTTGTGAAACGAAAAGCAAGCACACACATGACGAAACTATAACGTCGGACACAAGCCTCGTGGGGATTCTAAAAAGTAAGGATGTATAATAAATGGCCAAACATTTTGGTACCTTGAATGATGTTGCAATAGAAATAAAAAGGTAGTAATTTTTATGAATTCATCTTTATATCAATTAAACTGTACAATATTTTTCATATTTGTATCACAAACAGTTTGTGTATAAAATTTTTATTTGAATAGAATTCCTAGTTAGAACTCTAGCAAAATATTTCATATGATTACTAAAAGTGGAAACATAATTGAATTAGATTTTCATATACCGAGTTTGAATCCGAGTTACATTTTTTTTTGTATTTACAAAAGATTTGTATGATGAGTACGAGTATTTTTCACGATTCTTGAATGTTTGTATGTTTTTAGTATATTTTTGTAATATTTATATACAAATTACTGTCTATATTTCTCCTAGTCTAGTACATATCCATAAAACAAGTAATGATGCTTATTTTTGAGTAATAGATGTAAAAGATAATAGATGCAAGTGTTAGAAATATTATATTATATTATATGAACGGATAACAATTGATATGTTTCTGAAGGAAAAAAACAGTATTTTTAAATAAAATAATGTATAGCCTTTATTCGACTAATCATTTGTTCCGAATCATTAAATTTAATGCTTGCAATAAAAGCAACTGGCTAGGAAAAGACTCTAATATTGCAACAGTCAAATTGGCATTTCACATTCTACTCCCTTCATTTAGTCCACAGGTGTATTTGTACCAATTTCGACCTTAAACTGAACAATTCAAAGATCATGGCTCTTGTGTCATGACTTGACTGAGGTATGCTTTCCGCTTCGCTGACCACCCCATGAACTCTTTTATTAGCATTAGCTGACTAAGCAAGTTCATACAAGTAAGGTATTCTGATATTGAACAATTACGGAGAATTAAATTTTTAGAAGAAGATTTTTACTCTTATATTTCTAAATGATATAAACGCGAATTTAATTTTGATTTAGATTAACAATTTCTGAATTTGTACGAATAAAGAATATTTTTTTCTACCAATATTTGTCGATCTCAGTTTGATTAGATAGCTGTTATTTGATGGAAAAAAGTTTTAGAAACTAATAAATGCGTGGTTACTTTAGAAGGAATCCGTTTCCTTCTAAAATTACCACGGTTATCAAGGTGAAGGTTTTCGACCTTTGAACCTCACGAGGTCGTAATTTCACGAAATCAAACATCGTTGGCATTTTCTGGGCAATGACCTGAGAAAATAACATAGAGATGCACAAAGAAAAATATAAACGTGTATCACTATATAATAAAATATTATTGTCAGCGTTATTTAAATTATAACATGTATTGCTAGGGAAAGTGGGAGAAATCTGAACGCGGCGTAAGTTTATGTCGTTATGAGACAATCCAATTATGTTATAAATCTGAAATTCATAATACAATCCCTAGTTAGCTGGAGCTAAATAATTGATGTGAATGTTATATTCTGAACACGATCCGTTAACAAGATTATAACTAATATCTGCCACCTTATGGAATTTTTACGGGGTTTATTAAGAGAAGTAATTCAGTTAAAGTGATTGCACTTTCGATGGCAGATGGTATTATTCTAAATATTCAATCCCACGTTTTTACCGGATTATAATGAAAATATCTTTGTCTAATTAGCTGTGCATGACTAAGAGAGAAGAAGCACAGGGAAAACGGTTTTGCGTTAGAAAGTGGAGCCATGGACGCAATTATACGTTGCAAAAAGAGTACTGACTTTAAATGAGATATTGAAGAATTATTTCAATTATTAATAATTACTGTCTTGAAAAGCATGATGGAAATATAAAAAGGTGAAACTTGATTCACAGTTTTTGTCATGACTTCCACAATTAGATGGACTTTGGCAATTTCACTGTTTGTATATAAAAACATCGTAATGTCAGCGCAATATTATATTGATAAATTGCAATGACGTTTTGAAGAACTATTTTTAATATTAGTGGCAAAACCAGTTGTTTTTCATGTTGTGTATACGATTCAATCGTTTAACCACGTGGTGTAATTACATTGTTACATGAATAGAGTTCTTTATCTTAATTGGAAACTATAAAAGTAAAAAACATTATATAATATCGTAACAAGGTTTATATAATTTCGATAGCCATTATTAATTACATGCACGCTCGAGAATTTCCCTATTGTTAAATATTGGCGTATTAAAAACATTTGATTGCACTACTCAATTACAATTTCGAAATAAGACATTGTTTTAGTTAACACTAGTTTAACTTACCACTTATAGTTTAACTATCACAATTTAAAATAGTTTGAAGGCAACTTAAAAACATTTACAAATTAAATCTACCAAATTAAAAAATAATTCTACCCCTGGTTCTGTCGATTTTTCTAAAATTTATTTCCAACCGTAAGTTGAGATTCTAGATAATACCCAAAACCAACTTTAACGAATGTCGACTAATTACCCACTTCTGTTCCAATGCTTCGGTAAGGATCAAAAGTTTCCACAATCAGGGGGACGTCGAAACTTCTAATGCTCTCGAAAATGCTTCTCAGTGACAACACAAAGGAGTTAAACTCGCGCCTAAGCTTACAGCGGTATAAAGTTAGAACAGTTTTAACTTTCAATATGAAGTTATGATACGGTCGATTGTGCTTCGGAGTTCCACTTCAAGGATGTGTCAAAACCAACCTTTTGTAATCTGTTGAAAAATATGTTGATAAAAATTTTGCACCTGGCTATTTTTCATGTACCTTATAAATGATAATAATCTTTGATTCATAACACATAAAAGACAGGACACACGTGGCGATGCCGGATCATCTTATTCAAAGCCGACCTACTGATTCCGTTTATGTTAGTGCGATCACGAAAGTCGTGACAAATGATAAAGCCACGTATTCACTAGGGAACGAGATATGCGACACGTGTCGGGTAATCTTTTACGCTCATAGATCTAGATGGGTAAGTTGTTTATATACACTGTTGCAGCAAATCATGCAGATGTAAATCAAACTTAATACTTAGATATTAAAAAACGACATTTGAATATAATCCTAGTCTACGTTAAAAGTTACCGTAAATCTTTGAGAAATATAATAAATTTAAGAATTGTAGATTTCGAACATTGAATCGTTCAGAGCTCCTTTTTATACAAGAGGTAGATACATATCTTAAAATTCAATGGATTCTCTTTCACGAATAAGCAAATAAAAGAATGATATTTGGGAGTGTCATGAAAGATGAATCATCAATAATTGAGATAAAAATGACAGCATTTTTAGATGGAAGTGCTTAAAATGTCATTTTAAAATACTACAAATAATTGACATCACCAGTCATCGATTTTTTCGATTTCAATTATAAATATTATATTCAAATTAGGAAAGGCACTATTTTAAAATTAACACTAGACTACATAGTTTACATAAGATATATAGCAAAACGTTATTCTATTGATGGGTCGTTTAGTGAGTATACAGCTTAGTTCTTACGGAATGTCAAGACACGTTTTAGCTCACATCCATTTGGTCGCACAAAACAAAGCATGCATAAATATTGTGACACTGATCATGGTAAACGACCATAGATAATGCGGTGACCGACCTAGGTTATGCTGCCACTGGTAACACATTTAGTAATAAACATGACACATTACATTAATTTTAAAGTGAAAATTTTTTATACGACAAAACGTTTACTTTACATTATTTATACAACTATTAAACCAAATAAAACTGAATGTGACATATTGTAAACACAACTATTAATAATGTTGACAGTTCGTCAATAGGTTGAAATTCTCAATCTACAAAAAAATATTTGGTTAATAAAACGTGATTATAAACGACATATTTAGTTACATATAATATAAAATGATCAGAATTTGTTCGTTTTTTGCCAAACGCCAAATTTACTCGTATTATGTAATTGATATTGCATTACGCTAACATATATATCTTAAATTGATTTCATGAATTTAGAATTTTATTGAATTCTTCAGTTTTTTTATTGAAATGTCATAGATAACTTTATTTACAACCTTGACTAAGTTCATGGTTCATGTTCTTATATTTTCAATCGAATTTTTATTTGGTCTCTTAAGGTATTGTACAGGATTAGATATAATAATACTTATCATATTTAAAGGAAACAAATGTTCTAACAAATAAATTATATTTATACTTAAAACATTTTATTCCGATTTCAATAGACACCATTTGAAAACCATTGTAAATGAAACGTCAGTCACAAATCTGGCTATTCAGACACCCATAATCCAAATCCCCTGCAATCCAACTGACACAAATACTATTCTCCCGCTTAAGCTCCAGATAAAACGTCCTCGTTCTGGATTATTTCGTTTACATAGAATTTAATTGCTAAATATCGTTTTTGACCTTTTTACTGTATTCGAATCGTAAATAATTTTCTAATGATAAAAATAAATAGCAAAAATGATATCTCTGAGTACTTAACATACAATTGATGCTTTTCAAATTTATCTTACTAGTTAAATGAGGATGTACGAAACAAATTAAAAGTGCTCATATTTATAATGTTAGTGGTGAAGATCTAAGTTTTTTATATAAGACTCAGACACTTTGGAAAATGAAAATGAAGTACTGTAGACACGAAGATAGATTCGTCTTACAAAAGATAAAAATCTTTTGTAGTTTTGTATTGCAGCAATGAGATTGATTATAATTTATTTATGTTTCTTTCTTCTTCTTTATATATAACAATGAATATGGATTTGCTACTCTCATTAATATTTAATATCTTGAATTTTTGACTTTATATTAAAATGCACTAAAAAGGAGAATATTTTTTTTCCTAGTTAACCGAAATTTTCAGAATCCATTTAAATTATTAATTCTAAGCGTGGAGCGCTTAATCCTCTTTGTGAAATATATAGCTACTGGGCGCTTTTTTTACTCCATCTTCATAAATTTTTGCACTAACTTTCATTAAATTACCAGCGAAAATGTCACATAACGTGACTCAAATCGCATTATTTACGCAATCTTAGAATTGCCCCGTCAAGTCGAGTTCATATATCACAAGTCCGTCAATGGGAGAGATACCATTCACGGACTTGTGATATTCTTCTTGCCCGTGCATTAACCTTTTTGCTGCGGATAACTTAACCAATACAATCACTCAGAAATGAAATTTCTGACGAACAAATCGTGTTAAAACTTATCATGTAATAAAGACTTCTTGTGATATTTTGTAACGAAATATATAACGAGTTATAATGACAGTAACAAAATTATAGTTAATTTATTAATAAAATTTATTTAATGGTTAATCCTTTTCTATATCTATATAAATATGTTTTTTTTTCAAGTAAAAAGTCACGTTTAGCTGATCTATGTCAGCATAACACGCACGAGTAATAACGGTGCACCGATTAAGCAGAACTGGACGGTCGCTCTTATAACCAATATATCCCTCATTAAATAAAGCAAAGCGAACAAAATGGCCGGTGTCAGCGACCGTCGTGACGACACGGGACATGTGCCGTGAAATAGTTGTCAAATTGCCAACTTACGCGGTCGACTATTATACTGCGTCGGCAAATTTGAAGTGCACCGATTGACCTGATTTCAACAGTGCAGTTGTCATAATGCAGTTTTAGCTAATGGTTACGTTTAGGAACATGATCTCACAGACTTAGAATTTATAATCAACTTTCATGGAATAAAATCTAAATCTAAATAAAATTTGGATGTATTTTCGAATAAATAGAACAAAACATTAGTATATTTAGATTTTTCAAATAATTAATAGAAATGAGAGATAATATTTTGGATCAGGGAGTATTTTTGGACGTATTCGTTCTCGATTCCCTTTCTTTTTTCTGAGACACTGATTTAAGTTTACCCTTGTCCCTTCCTAGGGTTTCAAAAACCTCGCTATTACCCTGTCTCATAGAACTTGCCATATTATATCAACTATATTTGTTATGACTGAATAAAAAATAAAGTAAAACAAAACCAACTTAATACCCACGTCACAGTATTATTGTTTACGATTACGACCTCATCAATTTGTTAGCGTTATAATTAATAACTAATACAAAGAGTGTACCAGGAAATTAAGTAGCGCATTTATTTAGTGAATGAGTACTTCACACCTAGTTTCCACAGTGCGTTAAAAGAATTACTTAAGTGAATTTTACGATACATATACAGAGGTACATAAATACAGCGGGTATATAAAAGTCGTGAAAGGGTCACATAATGATTGTATTGTGCGAATGAACAGAAAATCTACTTACAGAATTAGAAATAATATTAAAAATAGAATTAGTAGGTACCATAGATACTTTAGACTTCTGAAGTCTAAATGATGCATTTATGATTTCTAGCTTGTTTGAATTTAGAGCCTAAAACTCACATTTTGTTATAACTATTCGCACATATCACTACGATGTAGGTAATGTATGCAATTTAACTATTTAATATACCTTTAGCATTTTTAATCTATAGAATATTCCTAGTGAAAAGATCGGAATTCAAAATATAAAATGTATATGTAAAAATTAAGAACGATCGGTCTAGTTAATGAATTACTAAAGCTTTTAGAACTACTTGAGATTTAAATCAATATAATAGCTTACAAAAGAAAATACATATTCTTTTATCAGTTTCAAAAATACATAGACTTATTTGTCAACAGCTATTATTGTTTTTAATTCATTTGTCAAAAGACATTATTTAATGTATTAAACATTTCCTACTGTTGTATATAACCAAAGTTGAAATAATGTGTTGTGTCTAAAAGATTACTAAATTTAAAATTAAACAATTATTTGGGTTATATTTTCGAATATGAATACGATTCCAAATTTAAAAATTGAACTTGCTGGATAGCGGATTTGTTCATAACTCATATGCTAGGGGTACAGCGCCCCTAATTTTTAACTAGGTAACGATAAAAATCAGTTTTAATTTGATATTCATTGTTGTTACAATATATGTCACTATGGCAACGATATTCAAAGGGCTAATGATGGACTATAATATCAACTTCAATAGAATATGACAGATGTTGAAGTCAGATATAATGTCTTTAAGACTTTTTGTAAATAACATATTGCATGAATCCTTTTAAATAGTCCAGAGGAGTCAGGTCTGGTTTTCTAGCAAGCCTAATTGTTCCCTTTTAAGCTATCCTAAAAATATAAACTAAATAGTAAAACAAAATTTATTTACTAACGCTCATATTTATAATTAAAAGATTAATTACGTATAATTATTTAAACATTATGTTTTACCTTAGCTAAACTTTTCTATTCAATAACACTAACCATTTGGCTTATAAACATAACTTATAATGTATATAGTCAATTACTTTATAC
The DNA here is from genome assembly GCA_943193645.1 of Acentria ephemerella. NCBI lineage: Eukaryota > Metazoa > Arthropoda > Insecta > Lepidoptera > Crambidae > Acentria > Acentria ephemerella. The sequence continues at coordinate 6,290,056 of OW971891.1, forward strand.
TTTGTATCCAATACGTCACATTCTCCACTTCTGATATAACTAAAGTCCTCGTGGATATAAAAATTCTAAGAATTCGTCAAAAAAGCAATATAAGTGAATATCATACCAGTATGAAGATTTCGTTAAGGCTATGTAACTTGAGTAATATAAATTGCCCATTTACATTTAATATCATAAGTGCTATGTAAGATGTAATAAAATGTGAAGTATCATATTAAATCTTAAGAAACGTATCCACTTCATATTTATTTGGTATAAATGAAAGGACGACTTAACAAATACTAATTCTTACAATGATCTGTAAGAATTAGTTGAAGTTCTTACAAGAACTACTATTTAAAATAACGTAGTGTTAAATAAAAATAATTAATAATTACTTCAATTTGTATTGTAAGATAATGTGCTTATAAAAATAGTATGCCTGTATCAAATTCTAACATCTACACTATAATCGTACAGACTTTATTATGAAAATCTATGACAGTATCCAAATATGTTTCCTATTATGATATTGAAAACATCATGTCACAATACAACAATCAGTCACGTAACGGTGTTACTTATTTATTTACATACTCAAAATTATGTCCAATATCGTCCGTTATCATAAGGTCAGACACTAATTATTTAGGTTTGTAGTAAACAAAGTTATTTAAAGTACAATATTAGATAAACACTGTCGTACTGTGTACAAACGAATTGAAACTTTTGCAAATCATAATGGACCTTATACAGTTTAAAACTAAAACTGTATTTGCGATGCAAATATTGGTGTAGAAGCGTAAATTTAAATAAAAGCCATTAATTTACCTGAGTTGATAAATCATAATAAGTACATAACCGCTAATTAAATAATATGTTTGTGATTATAATTTACTTAGTATTTACACAAAATATGGTGTATGTTTATTATGGGTAGTGTTATGTTTTATACCTAACTTATTTAATTATATCAAACTAAAACTGGTGTAACTAAGATAAATTGTAATCTTAATGATACACCACACTATGAAGATTTGAGGTTTTACTAGTTGCTCAATAGTTTTAAATAAGTATGGACCACAACGGAAGAAATGAAGTGAAGGTTCCATATAATATCGCCTTAGTACTTAGATTAACCAACGACTTTGGTAAAGTGACTTTGTTGTGAAAGAAGATATTCTAACACTAAAATATCTCGACAATGGTCAAATGTCAATTCAAAAACTAAAATAAAGATTATTTAGTTTTTATGAGTTTTCAAAATAATAGTACCCAACAGAAATTAACATTATAATATGTTGAAAATTTGGCAGTGAAACCGGACATGACCGTGACAAACTTAACATTTTCTCCATTAGTCACTCAATTTTACGTAATCTCTGAATCATGAGGACGTGATGTCTTATAAACGCTATCGTAAATTAATAGACTACTGATAAAAACATCAATATGAATGATAAAGTTTTATTACAGACATACAAAGTGTCACGACCGACAAGAAATCATTATTTTGTTTACAAATATTTTAGGTAAAGATAAAAGTTGAATAGACAACGTTATCGATTAACAGACGAGTTTTAGAAAGAAAACAAGAAAATTTAAAATTATAGATGCACTATAAAAGTAAGAAAATAAGCCTTTTTTATTTTCACTAGTATGTTCTTATAAGATAAAGACAATAACATTGTTTTATTAAATTTAAATACTTGGACTATTTTGTAACAATTATAAGTTAGACGCAATCACTAATCTTTATCTGTGATCCAGAGATAATAAATCTTATATTTTAGGGTCCAGATAATCATTGCCAGAATATCGTTGGTAAGTAAACATCAATGCGATAAATTCCCGCATCAACGTTACTAACCGGTAACTAAAAGCTTGTTATCTGTTATTAGTTACATTAAAAATGAACAATAGTTACTACAGGAATATTAGGTCAGCTATTGGCCTGTATTTTTAATGTTAATTATCCAAAAACTATTAACAATCACATTCCCAAAGATTTACGTTGGTTTTTGTTTCGCTACATATTTAAAAACGTGTCTTTTTATTCAACTTTTGAAGAAGTCATCTACTTCGAAAGTTCTTAAAACAATTAGCAAACCTAAATGCCGTCATCTATTTACACTTCATTAGATTCCAAGTGACTACATGTGTGTACTTATAGCACTAGAAACATCATTATTGACATAGTCATTAATTCGAGATAATCGGTTACGTCTCTCTGTTCGTTGTATCTATACGATATACTAGGACATGATTATTCGCTTAAGTGCCCATGAATTGTAAATACATAATATTTTGTCTAGATATCGACATATTACGTCAGTCAAAGAACAGTTCATTCTATGACTTATACTATTTTTATGTATTTATCAAAATTAAATAAGTGTGTTTTCTTAATGTTTTTCAGGAAATACGCTAAATGAGTATGTTTAATTCATTTATTAGGTTAGTGACCATAGAGATTTTAGTTTTGACTTACCTCTTTTTGATCTGTAATCGTACTAGTTCTGACGCCTGTCAAATCCTTCCATCTGAGCACGCCCATGACTGCGTGCCTGACCCACGACCCCCGTCTCCCAGTCCTGGCACTTGATAACTCATCCACCACTCCACATATAACAGAGTTCACCGCCAATTTTCCAGTTCCATCTTTCTCATTTTTCAACGCCACTTCGCTACTAATCGGCAAAGACCTTCGCTCCCTCATAAAGCCAGTAAAAAGTCCTCAACCAACAACCACTTTAGCGCTCCGAGAGCATCCTTACACACGCGCGATTAATCATTCTACATCAAACACAAAATAAATCTTCCGAATCGTTTATTTCTATCACAGTTTTCGGGTCACCCAGATGCGTTCTTTCCCATGCGTGCCCAAAACTTTTTCAATTATTTCCTACCAAAGAGAACATCAAATTTTTGTCCACTTGTTCCGTCCAATGAAAAAAACACTGTTCAAACTTTCACTCCAAGAGTTTCGCGCCCAGGATGTAGGTTACACTTCTTCTGTATTTGTTTATACACGAAAACGGCTTTATGAAACTTCATTCAAAACTTTTTAAGTCCTTAATTTTCTCACAGAAATGCACAGTCCACACTTCAAGGGCACGAGGAATAGAATATCCTAAGACTTGCCACTAAAAACTTCGTAATACTTAAACTGTCAAAATACGATCGAATCGCGAGTATTTTGAAATTAGAATCACCAATACGACGTCCGCAACGACTAGCGTTCGGAAACCGAATGGAGCGGCGCGTGCCACATGCTGACGGGCATTTGGAAAGCCCTGTCTCTTTCTTCGTTTCAATGTCTGTATAGTGGTAGATAAGGACAAATAGTGATATCAACCTTCGAATACAGGAGCACCTTAGACAGGTGAATGTAGCCGGAGAAAATGGCAAAAACTTTTAGCGTTTCTAGAGCAATTTTCAATTGTATCGTTAGAAGAAACTTGATCATGATTATTTTGTAAGAAAATCGTGGTGATATCTGTTGAGACAATAGCATTTAGAGAAACTTATATTACGTTGATATATTAAAACAAAAAGCAGTGGCGTAGCGTGCCTTGTCGGGGCCCCGTATAAAAATTTTTTTGGAGGCCCTTATATGGAGGTAAAGATTTTTCACAAAAGAAAAAAAATATTGTGAGAAGAAATATTTATTTATCACATAATTTACCAATTTTACAAATAAAAATCGAATTTTAAATATTCACTTTCCTTGCCTTATTTTCGGCAAACTGATTTATTAAATCATTTATGGCTGATGATGATTTTAGTTTTTCTAAAGTTTCTGCCTCTATGGACAATAGTTAGATGTCTGACAGCCGTTCTTGTCCCATCGAAGTTCTTAAGTAATTTGTTATTAGTTTTAATTTTGAAAAACTTCTTTCTGCCGTTGCGGTTGTAACTGGAAGGGTCAAGAATAAAAAGCATGCTGTGATTACCTCGGGAAAACTGGATGCAAGACTATTGAATTTTACTAGCAATAATTCAATGAGTTCTTTAATGGAATAAATTTTTTTAATTTCAGAATTTAAGCATGTTTTTAGAGCTTTTAATTGGTCACAAAGATTAAGTGAGATGTCTTTACTGTATTTAGCAGACAGTTTTCCGGAAGCGTTTAATATCTCTTCGCTTGAAGAAGATAGGAGTTTCTCCGGTTGTAATATTTCGAATATACTACTGAGGTTGCAAAGGCTTTGAAATCTTTCTTTAGTTTGAGAAATTAATATATCTAAACAGCAATAGTAGACATTGACTTTGAAATAGGATTCCGGGTCGGAAATTCTCTCATCTTGTGATAACTCATCAAAAAAACGCTTCGTTATCTTTCGCCTACTGTTTTTAAAAACAGTTGTTACCCCCCACTCTTTTGCTAAATCTTTGGATTCATTTAGCAAACTATTAAATGAATTCTGATTTCTTAATTGGCACAGTCTATTTAAAAGATTACTTAATAAAATACTAGATTTCTGTAAGTCATTATTTTCATGCTGTAGAGCTTTAGAAACAGGATTAATAATTTCAAATAGTGAAGAAGAAATGTAACGAGCACTAAGAAATCAAAACTCTCTAAAATATTAATTATACTTTTACATTCTTCACGTTCATCTTTTTTATTTGAAATTAAATTTAGTTGGTACAAAGTTTTCATGATTAGTAAAAAATTTTTCTTTACTGCTAATAAAGCGTCGTTCCTAGAAGACCATCTGGTAGGACATACCTTTTTAAGGGTAATCCAATATTTTTCAGATGAATCGTCACTTAGCATAGCCCAGCGTTTTATACTATTGCCAAAAAAAGTATATATTTTTTCTAGATTATCGAAAAAAGTCGATACTTCACGAACATGTCTCGCAGCATCATTCAAAACCAAGTTTAAAGCGTGCGCAGCACAATGAACATAATCGGCATTTGGAGCATGCTCTTTTATTAGGGTTTGTAATCCTCCATACACACCCGACATAACATTTGCTCCATCGTATCCCTGTCCTCTACATTTAGTCAAATCAATTCCATATTCTTTAGTCAAATTTAAAATGACAGTTTTCAGACCTGCAGCACTGCAATCGGTTACTGCTATAAATCCTAAAAAGGACTCACAGATTTTTATTTCTTTAGGCACATTATCATCATTTTCTGTAACCGAGATATATCGAAAAACTACAGATAGTTGGTCAATTTTTGACAAGTCTTGTGTTGTATCCAGAATTATTGTCAGAAATGGAGCTTTTTTCATTTCTGAGATAATACTGTTCCTAACGGTGGTACCAAGCAAACTAATAATTTCGTTTTGAATCGTAGGGCTTAAATAATTTATTTCACCTTTCGGTTTTAGAAGAAGTTCTTTTAAAGTTGCATCATAGTTAGATAGCAGACGTGAAATTGCCATAAAATTGCCAGAATCAGAATCATGCCCCCTCAAAGGTAGATTACAAGATACTAAAGTAATTATAACATTAATTATACGATGCAGTACATCTCTCCAGAATGTAATTTTACTATCGATTTCACTTTTCAATAGAGTATCGATGGTATTTCCTTGCAACCAATTATTATAAGAGAGTGAGGCACTAATATGCTGCTGTGACTTTTCATGGTCAAGAATAGTTTGTGTGAAATTGCTTCTAACCGAAACACCGTTAACCCAAGCAGAGGAGTACGATTTGTTTTGACGATCTGCTAATAACCAACAGAAGTGACAGTATGGTTTGTTTAAAACGTTAGAATAACATAACCATGGTCTTATAATTTTTATGCCTGCCTGATTGAAATATGAATAATAATAAGCCGAAAAAGGACGGTTATTTTCTGAAACTTTTGGAAATGATCCTTGTGGTTTAAATGGACCCAATTTAAAAATTATTTTTCGTTCGCATTCAGTTAAATTGGCACCAAAATTTCCTCTATCTGATGAAATTATATTACAATCTGCAGATATATCAGAATCGTTGACTTGGGGTTCCTCGATTTCTGGATGGACATCCGATAAAGTATGTGCTTGGCTTTCTTCTATTTCCGGATGGATATGTGACGAAGAACATGCTTCAGAAGAATCTAAAAATAAACGAGTAATTGTTAAAAAATAAATACGAATGCTTTGATACTAAACTAAAAAGAGTTATATATAAATAAATACCGTTACTAAGGGTCACACTTAGAGAGTGTTCAGTTCAGACGCACACAGACTCTACGCGGATTGTGCTCGTACCTATTGGTAGATACAAAATCACCTGCATCCCGTCCGTGCATTACTATACACCTGCGTGCTATTTAAACGCAGCGCGTAGTGTAGTGGCCATACAAAACGAGAACCCGAAAGCGAGTCTGCACATCTGAAGTTCTCAACACGCAATTAATGATAGACAAACAACAAAACAAATCGATCCTATAGATAGGTTAGAATTTTGTTTTTTTTTAATCAAGGCACGGAACTCTAAAAACAGTATAATTGTGAAAATCGAGGGGGGAGACAACTTTTTGTGACGGACAGATGGACAGACCGAAATTAAAAGATTTCCTTGTTTATCACTACGGGCCCCTAATAAATGGGTTGGGTAGTACTTACCTTTCCAATCTAAATCACTCACAGTATCTTGTCTCTGAAAAAATGAAGAAATTTTGGGCACTTTTTTTATAACCTCGTCCCTTTTCTGTTTAATTTTTCTTTTCTCAGCGCCGCTGGGATAATCTCTTTTCCTTTCACTCATTTCTTTTACAAATCGCTACTAATACTGCTAAACCAGAAGAACAATATTGTTTGTACTGAATTACAATGTAATGCACATTTATATAAAGCGCGTAAATAAACAGTGCACTGCACTCCGTGGCTTAACATCCAATGCAAAGTACAACAACGTACACGTACATCGCGATATCGATGAAGGATTCCCGGGGATCCCGCTGAGTTGAAGATGAAGTAAGTAAAACGGGGAAGTCCCGCAGCCCGCCATAACGATGTAGAGTGTTGCCAACTTTTGAACGCACGCTTAAGGCGGGAAAAAAAGGAATTGCCTTATAGAATTTTGTCATTTGTAAAATAAAATAAATTAGAAAGTTTTTATTCTTTTTCCTTACACACTTTGGGGGCCCCCGTGGCCCGGGGGCCCCGTATAATTGATACGGCAAATACGGCGGTAGCTACGCCCCTGACAAAAAGTAACATCATGTTTAAGCCTAGATTTAATTGCAATACATACGATAAAACGTCTCATCACAATATCAAACAATGCAAAATTATATTTTCATTATAAATTGTTATATATTTGTAGTCTTAATATTAATATATGTATAATCAGTTTTTATTAGTTTTATTGTTTTAGATAGAAAACTGAACAAAGCTTTCGATATAATTCCTTAAATTGACACTCGAATTGCAAATAGTGCGTGGGAATATCCGGGCTCAGCGGAGCGCAACCCTGGATGATGAGGGGATCAAGCAGGTGTTTTTGCCTTTGTACTTCATATTTCCAACATTGTAAGTTCCTATTAGATTTAAAAAAAAATCATTCTTCTCACAGTGATTTTGTGAATATGTAAAATCATAGAATAGAATAAAATGGGATATATATTTATTCATATTATGTTACAATGTTCTTTAGCTTTAGTTGAAATAATAGTCAAAAATGTATAATTATACGGTTATTTACACTTCACGACCTAAGAATACTGGATTTTATATTATTTTTAAATTTCAATTAAAACCCTAGTTAAATTAACCATTTCTAATAATAGAAAAAGTGTATAAACACCGAATATCTACAATTATTTCATTCAAATATACGGTAGAGTATTGTCTTAAAGACTTTTTTTTCTAAGTTTTAAGAGATCATTTTTTAAATCCTACAAATGTCCCCCAGCAGTGACTTCCGAAGCCTTAACTAAAATCAAGCTGTTGTACGTCGCAATCGCAACGGATTCAGGAAGGATGTGGTGGGGGCAAAAAGTTGACATGCCGAAAAAAATAACGAGATCCTTACACGAGTTCATTAGGTTCGCAAATGCTAGTTAGTAAGTACATCAATTGTAGTATAAAGTTAAACTAGAGTACATTTATAGTAATGACGTGATATAATTACCACAGTGGAGTGTTAATGATAATAATGATATTACTTAATGTACCTCAATAATGTTCAAATTGTTGGAACTACCCTTGTTTTTAAAGAAAAATGCCATCTAATTATTTTCAAAACTAAGATTGGATATAATATTGAATATGATATTAATATGAATTTTAGGCCCAACTCTTTCGGTATCATTTTTAGCTGCAAAAAATATAATACCCAGCAAATATTTGTACCGATGTTTTTGTTTCTATATTTTGTCATCAAACTCTCATTAGTTGGTTAAATTAAAAACGCAAGCATTTTTCTATTTCTTTCTTAAATCTTTTAAATACATAATAAATAATAAATATCGTAATAAATTAAAAACCACATAATAAATTTAAACCCAATGTTATCATTCAAAAAAGAAGTAAATTACCGAGTTCATGGCACAAAAACCGTAATGCATTCAGAAATTGCATTTTCACGTCACATTTGTCTGTGTTTAAAACATTTGGTTAACCACGGGACGTCCTGTTTCGCCCAACTGACGTAAACGCATATGTTGAAGTACAAAATACTCGTCTTTCAAAATTAAGAAAAAAGACTTTGTCGGTATGTGAATTTAATAATGGGTGGTCTAAAAATTACATTTTAAGGAACATATACTTTGAAGCTTTGTGAGCTTAAATGGATTTTATATAAAATCAACTGTCAAAACTGTTATAAATACTATTGTTGCGCTTTTTAAAACTAAAGCTTAAAAATTATAGAATAGAATAGAATATATCTTTACAAATCTAAATTGCTTCGACAGTTTTATTTTTATAGAACAGCTAGCACAGGGACTGTAATCAATTAATTAACATAAATAAAATCACTCAATATAATATAATTCTGCATCAATATAATTAATCTGCTAGAAATGTTTAAAATTTACTATTTTTATTGTTAAATTATTATTATTTTTAAATATCTATAGGGGTGTACTGAATAAGCTTATTATTATTTTATCAATTCACAGAATAGGTTACAGTGAATATGACATTTTGATTAAAATAATTTATATTTTTTTGCTAAAGCATAATCCTCAAGCGTGGATCTTTTTGCTTTAATAAATTGTACTTCCACTTGTAAGTATTTGCTAGAATTTTATTAGTCTTATCTGTGAATGTAATATTGACTAAAGCCACAAATAAAAAAAGCAATATGTATTGAAGGATCTTAACTCAAGTTTTAATTTTAAGTTTCATCTATTCCAGAGAGATTCTCGAATTACTTGATAATTTTATTTTTGTAGTAGCTATAGAAATGATGTTATCAAAATATATGTATTTATATATTATGAATGATAATATATAAATACATATATTTTGATAACTTCATTTCTTTTTTCACTTCATTTTGACCTAAAAAGGATTTAAATAATTCCTCAAAATAATTATTGCAATAAGATTTGATTTAAGAATGCTTGATTTTCTTATTCTTGGCCCCATTTCGTTTAGAGAATCTAAATTACGATTCTAATTGGTGTAGGCACGTGACGATATTGAACCGATAGACCCGCTTGGGATGTAATTTTGCATACTGAGAATCACGCTTTGATAGTGATGGTAAAGTATATATCGATATTATTATCTACTATTTTTATTTTAACAATAACATAACATAAAAATGATGAAGTTATCATGTGGTAATAGTAATTATAACTAAATTACTAAATCTTATTTATAGATATAACGACACCTCGTTATATCTATAAATAGGATACTGCTTCACGTTCTAATATAATGAAGATGTATCCGGAGTTAATGAATATACGTCTCTATTATTCAGTTCTTTATTTTTACTTTAAAGCTGTCATTTTAATTTAAATTATGAAAAAGGTCGCTTGCTAAATTTAAAAAAAAAATACTTCATCAAAAACATAAAATATGATTAAAATATTTTTAAAATCAATGTTTTATTTGACTATTTCTAGTCGCTTTTCTAGAAGCTTTATCTTAGAAATGTATCTAAGATAAAGCTTCTTGTCTATCTATTAGTCAATAGTTTATATGTGAAGTAATTTTATACTTAACTTTATTGTTGTGTGTTGAGAAGCTGCGTTTGCTATGTTCGAGGATAAACTAATATATTATATATTCAAAAATATAGTTTAAAATAAAATAAAAAACATAAAGAACAGTCGAACTTTCTGTTTTATTGAATTCGGTTCAAATATATAATATCGATAAGATCGGCTTCCCTTGCAGTATTACAAAAGCGATGCATCACTTATGCAAGTTCATGCTCCTCATTTGGCGGTCGTTAGCGCATAGATACAACCTGAGGCATTACTAGTCAGCACATGAGTTCTGAGCCTTATTATTACAGAACCTAACACTAAAAATATTACAATGAAACTTTGTTACAGCCAAGGAAGCATGACATATAATACTAGAGTTCAAACTTTTATATCTTGGCGTTTTAAGCGACTGATTCGAAATGTAAGCTTATCTTATCGATAGAAGTATGAAAGGAGGCACCTCGCTCATTATAGAACTCTAGACTAGAGGTGTTATTTGTGACACTCCTTTGTTTTAGTAGTCTTTTTATCTGTATTATGACCGTCCCAAATAGATATACTTAAAAACTTCGTTCTTGTGACATTTTTGTTTGTTGTTTTTCAGAACCATAGACACCTATTATATTTCGAAGCATATTGTGGCATGTGGAAATAAATATTTTTATGAAACGTTACATCAATAATAAGCATTAATGAAAGCAAATAAACAATTGAATTAACATATAAACTGCTGATCTTAATTTTAGGGAAAAAAGAATTTTATGCACATCGCAGAATACTTAGTAAGTTTTTATGCAGACAAACGAGAACGATTACATTTCCTGGCTCGATCCCAAACGTCTTAAAATGTGTTAGAATTCATTAAAATTTGATGTACAGGTATTTGATGATAGTATGATGTACCGGTATTTTAATACATAATATTCCTGGAATTATTTGAAGTAAAGATTTCTAATTGAAATATTTTACTTTCAACTCAGGGCTCAAAAATTTTAAGTAAAAATTATTTTGTTTGTTCTATATATTATTTACATTTATCTCTGAATTGTTTTTAAATAACTTAATTGTCGGCCCGTTCATATGAATTTAAGCCTGATGATGAAGCTCATTGGTACAGTCGGCCTCAGAAGTAGCTTAAGTTTTTAATGTAGGAATTTCCAAACTATTTTAGAGAAGACACCTTTTCGAACAGGCCATATTACTATAAAAATTCTATTAAAGTTTTTTCATTTGATACAAATACTTATAAATGTTCATGTCGAACCCTGGGTAACTGATTTCGACCCCAAGGAATTGATATCGACCGCTTTGGGGATCCCTATCCCTGCTTGTCAGTGATATGTCATACCAAGTTTTAAGCATCAGTCATAGTAGCCACCATAAAATAAACGCTTGATGTGATATGATAGTTACGTGTTGAGCTACTTCTGAGGTCCATAGTAACAATAATTGTTCTATTAAAAGTAATTTAATCGCTTTGTAGTTACAAAATAGCAGCTAGGTCATGAACAGTCGGAACAAATACCAAGGAAGTCTTCTTCTCTTTACAATATTTTATGTTAACTTATTGATATAACTAATTATACATAATTATTAATATGATTTTTATGTATATTTATATCCGAAGAGTACTGACGGAATCGCTGCACTCATTTCGAAGTTCTTTCATTTTATTAAAGTTTCTAAATTTAAGATAGAAATAGGTTATTCATAACTTATCTGTCATGATCGAAACTGGATTAAGACAAGTCGCTGGACTGTAATAAATACATGAAACTAACAAATCTATCTTTTATGTATATCATAATTCTAGCCTATAAAAAATGTTCCACATACTCTTAATAACCACGTTCTATGTTAGGTATTTGGCACACAATCTAGTTTATCTTAACTTTTTTAGTCAACTCCAAGCGGTTGCCAAGAATTTCAATTCAATAATTTATAAGTCGAAAATAAATACTCAGTATGGTTTTGTTCGTGTATTGTTAATGTTTACATTTCCTACCTTGTAAAATTTGAAAGATTGTATAATTCATACCCTGCGTATAACTTCTGTATTTTTCTAAACAACTTTTTGTTGTTGACAGTACTCCTATTGAGACGTTTGCGATCGTAGTTTCGTTCAGCTGATAATCGCAAATATAAAAAATAGTTTCCAATATTTCACAACAGAGGCGCTGCTGTTGCTTCCATACAATTTGACAGCTGACGACCAACACGATCGGGACGGTTCAATATGATTGAAACTCACACTACGAGTACAGAACAAGGCCACCATCAAACGGCTCTTTAATCCTGTCATTTCATGTGAACCCCGAGCCGTAACACTTTTAACTTTTGAAACAACATCGTATCAAACTACACACAGTAGTTTTATTGAAACAATAACTATTCAAAATGTAAAAGTTTAAGTTATAAACTTTCTGTTCTTCCATTTTCTTTATTAACTCTACAAAACTTATAAGTGAGAGTTGAAAGTCTACAGAAATCCTACGGTTTGTTTATGAATATTACTTGTAGATAGTTTGTTACACTCGCGTTATAGGGCTTAGGAAATATAAGAGGCCGTTAAGGATACTGCAAACCTGCATATCCCAAAATGTTAACGGTAAACATTCGATTTTAGGACTTTGTAATAGTTTAATATTGATAGCATATACGTACGTATTACAGGTTAAACAACTTTTAGTACTTTTATTGGATATCGTTCGCGTGTATTAAAATTTTACATAATTATTGTTACCCAACGATTTGGAACAATTGACAGCAGTTATTATTACAGTAAGTCTTTTCAAATGTGTATATGTATTGCATTTAAAAAATTATTTAAATTCATAACAATAAAGTACTTTTTACACTAAGGTCGATCTATCTCTAAAAAAGGTCGTAAACGATTCTCCTTGTCACACACAAATACCTATGCATAGATATTTAATTGTGTGTGACCGGGATAGCAAGCCAAATCATTGAAATGTTGAATTTTAAATCTTCGCAAATTTAAATTCGTGTCTATTGATGCCAAAGTAATTTAAAGTAGTTAAGTATCCCCCATAACATATACATTAAAATTATATCCACCCACGTTACATTCTAAACGGTCGTATGAATATCTTGACTGCATAAAATAAAATATGTAAGCTTTGGTCGACCTGCAGACTAAGTCTTTGCAATCCTCACCGCAGTGGTTTTATGTCCAACTTACACTTACAATGCGGCTCTAGAATGCATTACCTTCTCATATTGAAAAGGCTCAGATAAACTTGCTTTTAGACGCCATTTTCTGGAAATTTAGATGATATTCCCAGAAAATAACCAATAGCGACGAAATATAAATTATAATTTGCATTCAAAATTAATTTCTCTTTTATCAGTATCAGTTGTTGGTACTGAATGGTTGATGGTCATAATACACGTTAGTTTTATCCGTATAGATAAGAAATACTGTGTATTTTTAATAATCTATACCACATATAATGTTTTCTATTCGATATAAATAGAACTCGAACTTCAAAGTAATAGTTTGAATTTAAATTCAAAAATTCAGCATTTTTAAATTGCACCTTTAAGTTTGTCGTACTAACAAAGAGTTTAGATGCGAATACGAAAACCAGACACTATGGTATTGATATTGCTGGTATTGAAAACCAATGCTCAATAGAGCAAGGTCGATGCATTGTGACCGCAGATCGCTACCACCATTCTAAACTATAATACATGACCAATATGTAGTAAAATTGAATCAGTACGTTGCAACATAGTACACAGTAAGCTGTTATGCAAGACTACTTCAATTCCAAAAATATTAATCGTTAAATGTGCACTCATTTCAAAAAAGTGTCACCTATTTATCATCAAAGCAGAACGGCAACAGCTCCGAGATCTTACCAATGGACGGACGACACAGGACCCGCACACCGGGAGACGAGTAGTCTTTCTTTCATATCGTATTTATAGTACTGTGTGTACTGTGTTTATAGTACTCGCATGCTATTTTTCATAGAATATTTTATCAGCCGAATAAATTTTATTAAATAACATAACATTATAGTAATTACTGTATTTACAAGTGAAATAAAACAACATCGCTTCTATTTGTGTTATTAGCATAATCGGTGAATCACTTAGCAAATGAGTACAAATACATTTTGACGTATTTATATATTTTTCTCTATGAAATTCTATGGTTTTCATGTGAGTTGACATTGTAGACATGCTACTCCTTAAGCTCATTAAAGTATAGGCATTTAAAACATGTGGAACCATGGCAGAGTCGATTTAGTTAAGAAACGCCTTTGATGTCTGATAACACTACCACCCGAGTATATACTTACACTATCAGCATATATGTAAGGGTTGTCGAATAAGAAAAATTAAATAACTCGGTAATAATTAAAAGATGTCAACGCACATCTCCATCCAGAAAAAAAATTACAATTATAAAACAAGGAATTTTATTAATTCCCTTAAAACTCACTAGAGCATTATACAGTCAGTTTATCCCTTCGCGCAACATTCGTTTCTCAACTGTATGGATTTTAATCGATTTAACGCTGTTCCTTTTAATTAAATAAGTTTGGTTTAAGCTCCAGTGTATTACGTAGAACGTGTACAAAAGGTGCAAGAGAAGAATATGAATTCAAAATAATCCAATTAGGCAATTTGATTAGCTGTTAGATGTTTGAATATAAATCGCCAATCATAATTACTGTGACCTAGATAATTTAATAAACTAATCAATTAGAGTCCAAAAGAGCTTCTCACTTCTATCTATCTATATTCTATCGCGTACATACTAGGTACATAACATAACTCGAAATGAGATTTTAAAAATATCTATTTAAAAATGCGAATCATTTTATAAGCGACCGGTTAACTTGTGAATATTTATTGATTATGATGTGAACATCAATAATGCGTATCTCTATCGTGTAAGTTTGCTAATTAAACGATGCCTGAAAACGGTAGTTACAAAACGTAATAAGTAAAATAAATCCAGTTTAGTACACAACTGTGCGTACGCAACCCATTTCATAATCCTTTGTGTAGAAATCATAGTGGTGGAGTAAAGTGGATATCAATAGTGATCAAAGTGTTTATTTTTTTTATATCGGTAGAGCCATAAAAAATTTTGTGATTAACTCGAGTGAATCTTTCTTGATACCATATTATCCAAAATTTCCCCAATTCATGCAAATTTATTCATAAAATTAATATAATTTTTTTAATCAATATCGAGTTTTTAGGACCTAGTTAAAAAAATAAAACTTGCCACCATGATAAAATGAATCATGTCTGTTGTAATAGAATATTATGAAGTCATCTCCCGATGCAAAATTTCCTGATGTGACACAAATTGACCTTCTGAAGTGATTACGTCAATCACACGAGTCGCTCGCTAATAGAGAAGCAATTAAATTTATAAAATCAGACTCAACTATGACACTATTTTATAATTCAAAACGTAAGTGAATTGAAATTATTTTAATATAATTTTTTCTTCATTTTTAGACAAACGAGCAATTCCTTTATCGCTAGAAAAGTGCAGCTAGTAAAATTATTTATTTATCTATAAAAATATTAATATTTACTCAAATAGTTTGGATTTAAATTTGTTTCTTGATTTTCCGCCGGAATCGAAGCAGTCTTTACACAAATGTTAGGATATACCTAGTTCCTATAAAACCAAGGTTATCTTTATGACTAAAATGGTCAGGGAATATAAATTGTGCATCTGGAAATTATCTACATAAGAAACGAATTGATAAATTAATAAGATAAACTACAAACGCATAGTAAAAAGTGTGCGCTTACTTCTAAATATAAATAGTCGTCAATAACTCAGTCAGTTCAAAGTAATATACAAAGAAGATCAAACGGAATACAAACTTCTGTATTTATCTGAATGGCAGTTTATAAAGTTTACGTTTTCAAATAGTTAAAACGTTCATTGCAAAGGCTAGAAAGACGAATAAAGACTTTGTTTTAGGTTCGAAAATTAAATTAAGATATTCTGTGTTTTCCCCAATAAATTATAACATCAATATTACATGATAACTAATTATAATATTCCATTGTTTCGTTTTCTAATTGTATAATACATTCATAAGTCCAGTAAAGAGGACGCAGGATAAATTAATTTTAATGTATTACGATTACAGATTTCCTATCATTTGGTTACCGTTTTATTTTTAACCACCGAAAGTTTTTTGGGAGTTACTGGGCGGAAACACGCATTAGATACAGACAACCCTTTGTTATGTTTCCGAGTATTTCTATTTACAACAAACATACATTTATAGATACATAGCATCTAATACAGCTTATTATAAGAGGAACTCGTTGACGAACTCTTTGATAGTGGTTCCAACGCTTTGGTTTCGAATACCAATAACAAAGCGACTTCGCCATCGTTGATCCCAGGATGGGTCAGTCAAATTTGTTTTTTCAAACTCTTGCTTCTGCTTCGGAAGGCACGTTAGCCGTCGGTCCCGGCTGCTACGATAACCACTTTCACCCACCAAGCGGAATTGGGCCAGCGTGGTGGAGTTATGCTCTAAATTCCTCATGTAGGTGTAGGAAGTCCTGTAACCTGCTGTAGGACGTATATAGGCTGCTGATGTTGACAGCTTCTTATTTATATTTATTATTTGTTAACAAGAGACGCACAATATTTAAGAAGCACAAGAGACGTCCACCTTAATATAAAAATTGTAGCAAATATACTATTGAAAACATTCCCTTTTTCATAACTTATATGTTGGCTTATATAGGAGCCTTTGGCAGGAAACAACCACAGCAACTTTAGCGACTAATATCGAAAACAAAATAATTTTTTTTATTATTTATAATATTTTTTATTTATTATTTTGTGTTTATATGTAGTAACGTCATATATCATCAGTATTTTAATTATATTAGGAACCAATTTAACAATAATTCCGAATATTTCAATGTACAGCAAATATGATTTTATAAATTATAATTAGCACAAAATATACAAAGCAAGATGCTAACGTTTGTTTCTCATAAATATGCAGTGAATGGTAATCTCGGTGGAAGAAAATAATAAGGGAGCCCATTGTTTTAACACAGCTAATTAAAACAAAAGTGTACTGGTAGCAGCAACAGTTTATTGGCCACAAAACATAAACAAAATTTAAATGCGTTGGAAATAAATACACAGCTTTCAGCTGCTACCGTTACTTATTTCCACAGATATTCATTTTTTAAATCTATATTACATTTCACAAAGTGTATCCATAACGTAAGGGTAGAAACCCTTACGTTATTCTATCGTTGTCTTTGTCGTACACGTCTTCTATCATATTGTAGGTTAATATACTTATTTTTTTTTAAATAGTTGTATGACGATTCCCTGTTTTTGAAGCTTTCACAAATGATTACTAAAATAAAATTAACAATTATCTTGGTTAAATAATTTGAAAATTGAAAATTAAATAATTTTGTTGGTTGAAAATTGAAATTGTTTTGCATCCAAATCCCATCCATGTCAGACTAATCATTTTTTAAAAATAATAAACTAAAATAACGTGAAATATAAAGTTACTAATGAAATAGATTTATATTAAGCTATCAACATTATCGTAATATATATTTGTAACAGAAAAAAATAATTAAAAAACGGAAAACCGATAGTGATGTATTATCACCTATTTATGGGTGACAGAATCGGTAGATTTTTTTGCACGATGAAACGATCCGCGCGGACTGCCCACACGGATTGTGAATAACATCCAAATCTTTGTCAGTGTTATGTCTTTTAGGAATATAGGTATATATATGGTGTTTATAAGCTGCATTTTATGTTCAGTACGTGCCATATACCTAGACAGTAGAAGATACCAATGTTATTAGAACTTTAATTTAAAATGTATGCTTAATACTGTTGCCGGTGAATAAAAATTTTTACTCTTTCATACACTGAACATTGTATCCTATCATATTATTACCATCTTCCCAACAAGAATGCTGGTAAAAGTGAATGACGCATCACTCCTTAAACAAAGCCAGTGTCTTCGACATGCTTGGCTTGCCACCCCACTTTGCCTATCGTCCATCTACCCGGTTTCCGCCGATTATTTCTCAACGAACTACCTGACCGTTGACCCCCTGATTCGGCTACGTCTGACCGAGTGATGATAGCAGAACCTGAGGGCGTGACGGTTTTGTGTGTCGCGTCACACTTAGCTGCTTTTGCGTTTAAAACATTCCGTTATCACTGCCGTAAAACAAATTTAAAATTGTTAAGGAGTTTTTGGCGTCAGTTGATAGGTAGTACAGATAAAATTACCTTAATTTTTCATAAATCAATTAATCTGTTATAGATTGGTAATTGGTAACCAACCTAAAGCTCCTAAGATTTTTTGTTTTGGAGCTTTCTTCGCCGGTAATTATCTTCACATTAAAGTCGTTCATATTATTCATTAAGCTTAAAAAAGGAAGGTTTTTTAATTTTAAAAGACTAATAAAAATAATAATTGGAAAAAAATAAATTTGTATCGTTATTTTTTTTAAAAAAAATTTACTTTCTTTCATACCTGTGAAAAATATGGTGGCAGCACTGCCCTCTGGTCGTCCAACCGAGAACATTGTACTCGTTCAAGCAACTCGAATAGTTCGTGCTGAGCTCGCGCGCCCCCTGTCGTCGTGGAGCTCCATGGCGCCGCCACGTGCTGTCGTCTGCGACCAAAAGTGGAACTATTTAGTCAACGCGTCGCATACTGTTACCACGCACGGCACTGCTGCATTTAAAATTGTAGTTGTTTGATAGATGGCGCTATACGGTACCGTCGCTTTGAATTTTTAAGTTTACGAAAGTCACACTTTAATTCAGTCTTAGTGTAAATATTTATTTCTAAAATAGTACTATATTATGATCATGGTTCGCAGGTCAATTAATTGTCATAAATAGGTAATTCAATATATTTTAAAAATTAATAATTAGTAGATAAACAAAAGATAAATGTGAATTACAAGGTATTAAATTAATATGACAAGACGGACGTTATTAAATAATAAATAAAAAGTGTTAAATTTCAGCATGCAATTACTTAAATAAATTAAAAACTTTTTATTTTAAACCTTCTTATGGAAATCCAACTTTTTAATAACAGTAAATCAGAATGATTTTATGAAAAATATGCAACTAGTAACATAGTGCTAGTGCTAGTCAAATTGGTGTACCTAATGTATTTTGAAATAGGCAATATTTAAGTATACCACAATTATTATAGATAACAATTAATTAGTTTTACCACCTTAAACATTTCAACAGCTAGATAGGTATGTAAATTACAATACTTAGCTACCTAGCTAGCTACGTTATAACTTCAGGGGCCATCGGGCACTTCATTTCTACATAAAACACTGTCCAGCCTCGTATCGAACTTATACACTTTTTGGCTCAATTTAATATTATTTGAAAACAAAAATGCTTAAAAAATTCTGTTTAAACATATGACCTGTTTGGATTGTGACAAATTTTGTCGTACGTAAGGGAAAGCCGGTTATATTGAGTCATTGACCTTCTTTTAGCTTAGGTATCCTTAATTAAATATGTGTACTTACTTTAGTAAATTATTTAAAATATTCCTCTGATTTTCTGTTTTTAAATAAAGTTATTAATAAATATTGAATGAATTAAAACGTGAACTTTTTTGTTAGCTCTACAGGATAACGCATCAATTAATTAGCTGTCTATTGATGCCTAAAATGCCATTGATTCCATCAATCAAACATTTCCTTTTATTCCGAAGCTAAGCTTTACTGCTCTCGAGACTTCTAATGAGCCCCGT
The DNA here is from genome assembly GCA_943193645.1 of Acentria ephemerella. Taxonomy (NCBI): domain Eukaryota; kingdom Metazoa; phylum Arthropoda; class Insecta; order Lepidoptera; family Crambidae; genus Acentria; species Acentria ephemerella. The sequence continues at coordinate 6,309,975 of OW971891.1, forward strand.
GACAATAGGTACTCGTTACTGGCATGCCAGGATAAAAGTTTCACATTACTTCTTTATTTTTACCTTGAAGAAAGGATATTTTAAATGCCGCGTAAATACTTCGCAAGTTGATGAGATGTCAAGTTCTGCTTTAATAAGTGCTAAGGGCTTCGAGTTTCTTTTCTTGCAGAGGTAATGGGTATGAATCTACCACTATCGATGGTAATGTCTAAACATTGACACAAAGATTTATGGCATGCCGTTAATAAAGATACTAAAAATAGCCGGGTTGAAACCCATAATGCCTTTGATTTTCTTCTTAGTAAAATACAATCTTAATATGTTTTTTATTTTTGTTTTATTTTTTTGGTAGATAACAGTTTACATAATATAAAATAATAACTTATGCAAATGTTACTGAAACATAGTTCCACACAGATATAAAGCAAAATACAAAATTTGTAATGTTAAACTTACAAAAAAATTAATTCACACAGTGCTAAGAGCTAATAATTGTACCATCTGACAATTTTCCTTTATTATTTTAAATTTTATTAGTCACTTTAAAAAAATAATACTTTACAACTACTCCCCAACAGACTCTTTGTCAGATCGATATTTCTTCACTTCACTTCATTTCAATTACATAATAGAGTGTACTCAAGTGTTTAAAAAAAAATTGACATAATTTGGACTTTAAATTTATTAACACCACCACTTACTCTATTGTTAAAAAATTATCTCAAGTACTTTTCTCTCTTAGTCGAAGTCTCCTATATCACTGTTATATCTGAATCAGATCCTTGAAAAAAGAGACTTACCACTTCACCTAAATAACCTTATGTTGATACAGCTGTTTATACCTACACTTAAAGCTCAGAAAAATATTACTTATACCCAGACACAACACAGTGCTTCATTATGGACATTAGATAGCTTAAATAAATATTCATACATGCATTTTGCATTTAAGTTGATAAAAATGAAATTCGTAATCAAACGTCTTAAGATGCTTGCTGTTACCAGAATATTCTCCGGTAACCTACTATAGGTAGAAGATTCTGAAATTGAAATTAAATACACGCTTTGTGGAGTGGAGCGTCTCACAAGCTTACTAATGAATCTGACTACAATTTGTGGCAGACTGGCAGGTATAACACAATAATTATGATTAGCGACTTTTTTTTTCAAGTGAGCATACTTTTATATACATTGAAAAGATTCGTTTATGAATGAATTCTATTCTTCGTTTGAATAATGCCTAAACTTAACTGGCATATAAAATGTAAACTGTTAATGCCTGAAGAATCAAAGGAATTTGATATACGGCGACAGAAACACATATTTGAAGTGAACCGGTTTTCATCATCTAACAATTTAACACTATTATGAATATAAACAAGAGAGCACGCGACTACCACCCCATCTGTTGTCCAGCGACGGAACTGAGTCAATAATAGGTTCGAGCCTGTGATTTATGACTCAATTAACTGACCATTCTGCACTCCCCACACGCTAAACGTTATGACCGGAATGGTTTTCCAAATTAAATCTCTCCCCTACTTTTAATCTACAATAACCGGTTACGGCACTCAATCAGAGTTTGTTTGTTTTTCGTCTGAACGTAATTTTGGCGATGAAGGGTCACCATTGTTAATCTCATGTAATTCTTGATTGGCAGATGTTCGGGACTGATAAAATGTTTGTTGTTTTTCAATTTGTCGACTTTGACAACGAAAATGTATTTAACTTCGGCAAAAAGGCATATTTTTTCTATTTCAATTTAAACGTCATGGGCAAACTTTGGTTGCCTTTTCATGGACGTTTAATATGTAAAGTGGTGGTATTTACATAATACGATTTGCGGGAAGAGTATTATCGTGTTGAGTTTAATGAAACTTTTAAATCAACTTTCAAGGAGTTTCATTTTGTTGTGGTCTTTATCCGGTTACTGAAAGATAGACTTTATTCTTTTTATAATACTGTATTGTCATTTGCTGTGATTTTCATGTAACAGATAGCGTTATAACGATTTTATAAATATTAATAATATAATAATTGATTTTGAGTTCTAAATATAAAACCAACGACTTATACAGACATCACGTCAAGAGTAAAAAAAAGTACCATAACTTTTCTAATCTTATAGGAGGTCGTTCCAAAAATTACAAAAAGGTTTCTTCTAATAATGACACATTATATCTTTTGTCACTAAAATCAAGGTTGATTTTCGAAAACTTAATATTCTGCATGGCCATATCAACGCATATTCAAATATAAATACACAGAAATCTAAGAATCAGATGGTGCACATGTGACAACTGCAATTTGTGTGCCGCTTGAATATTAAATACACAACTGCCTGTTGCTGAACGTTCTGAACATATGGCCGGAGGAAGCCGTTTGTTGGATGTATATAATGTATGCCTAGGTCGTTATGAAGCTTGCCCTGAACAAGAATCTATCCATAAATTATTTATTAATATTCATAACACGATCAGGTTGATTTCTTGTATATTGATTGTTGATTGGCTTAACATTTATGTAACTTCCATATCTTCATATAATATGTACCTATAGTGAGTCTTAATCGTATCGTATCGTTTCGATCGCAGTTGTCGTCAACTGTCAAATTATATGCAAGTGCTTCGGTGAATTATTGGAGACGACTTTTTATATATGTGATTGAAACTTATGCTACGGGTACAGAAAATTAAGATACAAAATGTATAAAAATTTTGATAGATTTTGTTAAGGGAAATATCAATCGCTAATATTAAATCAGAAGATAAAATAAATAACCATAAAATCATTCGCATAAAGAGGCCTTATAACAGGTAAATCAAAATAATGCAGCTGTTCACCGTACGATCGGTTATGTAATGTATTATTATGAGAAAATATATTTTCTAAGTATATATACTAAGGCAACAAAGGACCGAGAAATCAATCATCAAATAGTATGATGCCTCTATAAACAACGTAGTGGAGCCTAAAATCACAAAAACGATGAATGAATTAGTGATAGTTGTAAGAATAAAACTTGGTGAGAGTTCTCAGGACTTTCCAATGATTTCTTAAATTCTTAGTAGGATTTAGTAATTATAATAACTATTGGCTCGCTCTACACGTGAAAATAAGAACGTCTATTCCTCATGACACAAAAAAAACAAAAGAACAAATTAAATAAACCGTACCAATGTTGGCTGTATAATGATCTGTCGTCTTTGAAACATAAATCACAATTGCATTAACTATTACTATGCATGGAACATCTTGTTGGAAATGAGAACGGATTAAGCCATTGAGCAGCTAGCTTAACTTATAATACAAACTGTAAGTCCAAAACTATTGATTTGATTTTCGTTTGGATTCATTTTGTCGATAAAATTTTATCTAGTAGCTAATTAGAAAATAGATCTATCAAGAAATAATGGAAGTATTATAAAAGTTCTACTCCATTATGTTATAGCGAAAAATTTTGATAAAGCTTCGTTCTGTCAAATTAAAATTTCGGTTAAAATATGGAATTTAATTCAAACAACTCGTCTTAATCAATATAGTCCTTAATGGTTTATAATCTTAATAGTTTTCCAATAAGATCTAGCTTTGTATCCATTGGAAAACTTCTGGAATCTTCTACTTGTTCCATAAAAGCATAGCACTTTAAGTGCCATAGTATTTTTCCGTTTAGATATTTAAATTCTTTAAGTTTAAAATGTTTTAATTTTGAACAGGAACTGACACGTGTTTTGATGGTTCTCGAAGGGACGAGTAAAATATCTGAGACAATTTAAAGGGTTGCTTGATGTGGGAAGATCAGTTATTAAAAATAATCAAATGTGGCGTGGGAACCTCCGAAATAAATTTCAGAGGATATTTAAGACATTCGTCACACAAATAAAGTTATTGTTTTATATAAACTTTGTATTTAATACCAAAATTGTCAGGTACGTAATTAGTATGATTTCTATATGAAAAATAGTGTTCAATATAAAAACCTATTTTGTCGTCACTGGCTTTTGAACATGTGACAATAAAACAAAAGCATCTCTATTTTATTGCTTTTAATAATTACTTAATAATAAACATTAACTAACATTACAAAGAAATATTCTTCAGTGATAGAAATATAGACAGATTCAATTTATAACTCAATATAGATTATTCCGGGAGCCCGCCGAATTATGTGACCTCCTTTAATAATTGAAGTTTGTAAGACGTCTAACCCCTTAGATTGTATAATCTAAAATAACTCCTGTAATCCCTTAGCTGGAGAAACCTATTAAATATCTGGGACAAATGTATAGGATCGTTTGATCTTCGCTAAGATTGTCTTCGTCAAAAGAATCATGTAAGATTTAAGTAGTCTCATTATTATTTTTATTATGGAGGTTAAGGAAATAATTATTTTGAATACCCCTTTTTGTATATTACAAGGACACCGTTCGCTTTCCCTGGATGAACGTTCGATAATATCTGCCACGCTTCGAAATAAAATACCTGCGTAGGTCATAAGTTTCATGAGACATTTTTAATTTCTGAGTTGAGATTTGAGGCACATCTCAAACTATGCTTGAGTTTTATAACTATATTTATTGCGGACGGTTTGTATGAAATATATTCATAATGTATAGATTAGATACATTGGGATTTATTTAGCATCAAACTCTAAATTAAGAACTTGACCTAAAGTCTAATCTCGTAAAATTACTTTCTCTGTAAAATAGGTTCATCGAAACTACTCAAAAAGTCCACTATATTTAAGAAATATAGAAAGTTTCGTGCATATTGAAAGAAATCCTCAAGACTTCTCTCCTGTACATCATCCCAAGAAAAATAAATTAGATGTAGAAAAAACACACTAGAACGTGTTATTCTACGCAACATGTATAAAATTAGATCATAATATTGCCTCTAAAACAAATGCAATCGGATTTATGAACGTTGTAAAACCCATACTTCAGCAATACGTAGAATACTACCGTATCAATATTTAAAACAGCTTCCCGCGTCTCATATTGCAGTATCGGTGTCGGTCACATGTGCTTACACACGACAGATAAGTTGACACAAACGACCTCGGCGACAGACGGACAAACCGCAGAATTGATCGTTACAAAAATACAAATTTGAATTAGAAAAATACATGTTTTATAGCCATGGCTGACATATATTAGAAAATAATATTCGATTGAACTTTAAGGCTTGTGACCAACACAAAAACATGCATTTTTTATTTAACGGTTTTTGACATCGCCGTATACAAGAAATGTCAAATCTGACCTTCTTTGACATTATTTAATTATAGAAAGGAACGTTACCATAACTTACTTCTAGTTTAGCAAATTTCAAACCCCTTCTTCTAGAAAGAGGGAAGCACTTCCAAGCCATGCGTCGACAATGTGAGCGTACGATGACATTCACACTTAACGTTACAAAAGCTTTTAAAATACCAACAAAGGCCTTCCTGGGAAGGGGGGACGCGGAGAAAAGGCGATGGTAAGTATATGAAATATACAGTTTCCACTTTTACCCTATGCAGGATAAGTTTTTAAATACTCATTTCAATTACAAATTGAATCAAATACAATTTGTAATACTTTTACTATTGCTGTTAAGTTATAAAGAAAGCAAATAAAAAATAATGTATAAAATTTTGGTAACTGAATGTATAATAGTGAATAGTAGTGTAGTGTACGTAGTGTATTTCAAAACGTTTAAATAAAACAAATACCAGACTTCCGTTCCCTGTTTCTATAACGTAAAAATTTTATTATTATGATAAATGCAAATAATATTTTTAAATACAACAAAAATATATTATATTGATGCTATCAGGTAAAAAGCAATTCATGACGACTCTTCAGTAAAGAAGTCAGTCAGTCAGAAGTCAGTCTTCAGTCTTCTTTCATTCACGCGAATGTTTGTAATTTTTTTTTAATATAAAAACACAGCAAATGACTGACACCACCTGATGATAAGCACCTGATTACTGGTTTAAATTACAAAATTGTCTCGGTATTTAATAAATATATAATTCACTTTTCATCCAAAATTTTTAACTGTTTTCTATATTGCGTAATAACAGAAACAAGTTTTCCCCAAGGAAATATTTTATCTTCCAACAATAAATTTTGTCAAAACTAGAAGCAAATACTGACTGCTGTGTAGACTTCCTGGCTTCTAACAGACAACTTTACTCGACAGCGGCAGCTAATTTTAAGGATGTGTACAAATAATAACACAGAAAAAAAACTTAAAATCTTTAGAATATTGTATGAACATCACAAATTAATGAACCAGTTAGTTTTATAGCGATCTAACTGCTGGACTACCAATTATGAAGAACATCAAATAATATACAATATTGTGGAATCAACATTTTTTATACGTGATTCCAAACCGAAAAAGAATTGAAACTTTGACAACCCTAAGCATATTGCAATAGAGCGCAAATGTTCAAGTCTTGTTCTTGAATCGCACGCTACTGTTTCGAATGAAAACTGACTAATGTAAGTTATCAGTGTAAAGTTTTTTTGTCAACGTGAATATTAAATCGTACATTATATATTCTTACAGTCACTAACTTTAACATGATATTTGAAATGTCATTCAACTGAAACAGTCTCGAACACTCTAATGATTGATGCAATAGGAAGCAGAAGATTTTTGTGTAATTTTTTTAGAAATAATGAATTATAAGTTTTTGCAAATACTGTTGCATTACACATGATGTTTTTATTGAGTTGTAATATAATAGCGATTGCAAATGATAACAGAAACGTAAAGTCAAGATACTATATACCACCATAAAATACTATATATGATATATTCTCTTCTAATCTATATACTAATTGTTAAGTCCATCGGTAAATCTACATTAAGAATATATTTCGAAATAATTTGACTTTACTGCTATTTTTAATATTTAGATTGGAGTACCAACATGGACAAAGACTCCACGCAGGCGGAGACACGGGCTGAAGCTACTCAGTCTCAAATATACGCAGCATTCGCTGCACTTAACGAGCGAGTACGTTTAATCCATTTACATTATTGTTAGATATAATTCTGTGTGTGTGTAATAACAGATATAAGAATACGTATGTGTGTGTATGCACCTATATTAATGCAGATTATTTAATTTAGAAATTAGTAGCAAATAAACCAGTTTAAAGTGAACACGTATTTCAATTAATTAAAGTTACTACAAACAAAAAGCAATCTTATTACCAAGAACATTTGGTCGACATCGAGCCGGATAGACATACGACTTACGACGTTTAGCACCGAGTAGTAATACAAAAGGGATGACATCTCAAGGTCAGCGTTGACGAGCGCCGCGTCAAAAAGAATGCAATTTTTGAAAATAGAATAGGAAAAATCAATAAATTATAGGTCAATGCCCGAAGTGCCTCGAAGTTATTCACGCAAATAATAATAACAAATATTATATTTTGAAGACGGAAAAAAAGCGAAGTTATTAATTACCGATTTTAAGGCTTATTAAAAATGACACCAGAACAAATATTGAGTGTATTGGAAGATACTGCTTCATTGTTACGGAAAACTGATGAGAATTTGAAGAAATGTCCAAAACAACGTTTGACAAAGGGATATATCGAAGCGCGGATAAAATTAGTTCAAGATCATTGGTCTACTTTCAAAAATGCACACGATGAACTAGTTAAATGTGTTCCAAAAGCAAATAGAAAAAACATTTCATATTTTGTTAATGAAGATTATTTTGTCCAAGAAGAATTGTACATTTGTTTACTGGCCAACCTAGATGATTTATTATCGTCGATTAATATACCTACACAAGGAAAATCGGAAAATAGCAACTTCAATTACGGCTCTTGCAGGGAACTGCAAGTCAAGTTACCAAGGATTCAACTTCCAAATTTTTCCGGTATTTACGATGAATGGCCTACCTTTCAAGATCTTTTTGTATCACTTGTGCACGACAACATATCACTAAGTAAAGTACAGAAATTGCATTATTTAAAAAGTAGCCTTACGGGAGAAGCCTTGTTACTCTTAAAGCACGTACAAGTAACGGAAGCTAACTATGACGAGGCATGGTGTATGCTTAAGGAGCGTTTCGGTAATAAACGAATTATTATTAATTCTATTTTAAAAAGATTATTTACGCAAAGAAGAATAACAATGCAGTCTGCAAATAACATCAAGTCATTATTAGACACAACTACAGAGTGTCTAAACGCCCTTAAGAGCCTTGGGTTATCGACTCCTGGGACCCGCTCATAATATTTCTAGTAGTACAGAAATTAGACCCAGAAACTCATCGTGATTGGGAAGCAATTGCATATAAGGATAACGCAGAAGGGTTACCTAAATGGGAAGCACTAAGTAAGTTTTTGCATTCACAGTTCCGAATACTTGAGCTTATTACATCCCCGTCAACAGAAAGACCTACACCTAGAGGAAGAGAATACGCTGTTCACTTATCAACTACGGACACTTCACCTTCGGAAAAGCCAAGATGTTGCGTGAAGTGTAGCAAAAATCATACATTGTGTCATTGTGAGGAATTTATTACACAAAGCCCAGAAGAAAGGTGTGAGTATATCAAACAACATAACCTATGTTTTAATTGTCTGGCACCAGGACACTCGGCTAGGCTATGTCGATTAAGGATGTCTTGCCGTATATGTCACAAACGTCATCACACGTTAACTCACCAATCTGCACCAATGACGTCATCAAACCAACCAGACAAGATTCAAGCAAATTACAATGAGGTGGAAAATAACTTGATTCCTGTACAGCAAGATGAGTCCACTGTTACACTTTCTTCGCATGTCGCAGCCAATGTATCCACTGCATTACTAGCTACAGCCCTAGTACCAGTACGACACCACGAATCGGGACAAATGACAGTGCTCCGGGCTTTGGTAGACCATGGGTCCCAAGCCACATTTATCAGCGAAAGAGCGGCACAACTGCTACGAGTAAAGAGAACAGCGGTAAATGGTACGATCAATGGAGTTGGTTCCACCAAAACAAATGTCAAACATGCTACTACAATAGAAATACTATCAAGACATGACGCAAGTTTCAACCTGGAAATTAAAACGTACATTATGACGCCACATCTCACTACTCAATTACCATCTCAAAGTATATACAGTTGCACTTGGCCACACCTAAAAGGACTTGCTTTGGCTGATCCAAGCTTCAACCAACCAGCTAAAGTGGACCTGTTATTAGGTGTTGATGTCTGTGCCCAAATTATGAAGAGTGAAGTTATCAAGGGCCCACCGGGTACACCATGTGCGCAAAATACGACTCTGGGCTGGATTCTTTTTGGCAACGTTGAGAACGATGTAACAAGAAATGAAATCATTGTCATGCACCATAACCTTGACCTTGACAACATGCTCAAGAGAATGTGGGAGCAAGATCCATACGAGAAACGAATACCTACAGCAGAAGAACATAAGTGCGAGGAAATCTACGAGACTACGACTACAAGAAACAACGAAGGACGATATATTGTGACGTTACCTAAAAACACTAACATGCTTTTATCAACACAAGGAGATACGAGAACAGTAGCTTTAAAAAGACTACATCAATTAGAACAAAGATTCAAGAAAAACTCTAAGCTTAAGAAAGATTATGCCGCAGTCATGAACGAATACGAAACTAGTTTCATGGAAGAAGTACCCAAGTCAGAGATTTCTTATCCATCTGTGTACCTACCACATCACGTTGTTATCAAAGAAGAAAGGGAAACAAGCAAGATACGTGCAGTCTTTAACGCATCTCAGAAAAGTACTTATAATATATCGTTATGTTATGATGAGAAGTCTTATTATGAGATGGCGCCTGAAAAAGATTTGCTTCTTCGCCGACATTCAAAAAATGTATCTACAAATCCTAGTTGCTGAGAAGGACAGAGACCTGCAAAGAATACTGTGGCGTAATTATGACCAAGAGCCAGATAAAACCTACCACCACTAGTGAAATAGATAATGCACTAAAAACTTGTATTAAATTACTTCAGAGCGAAAGCTTTAAGGATGATATACAGCACCTGAAAATAAAAAACCAAATTAAGAAAACAAGCAAATTAAATAAACTAAAACCTTACCTGGATAATGATGGTATTCTCAGGGTGGGCTGCAGACTCCGTCACTCTGACTTAGATGAAGATGGTAAATATCCAATCATACTTGATTCTAAAAATCACCTATTACTGTCCCAACACCAGACTTTTCAAACCTTTCCTTCACTCACTTGTCACGATGACAGCACCGACAAAAATTATTAAAGGACTTTTGGTGAAGATGGCAACTCGAATATCTGTCAAAAATGCAAGAACGGGAAAGCATCCGGGCACAGATGATATCACACGAGTGTACAGCGTAAAAAGTGGTGATAGCATTGTCCAAAGATCATTTAATAAGTTATGCTATTTACCAATAGACATAGAAAATTAATATATATTGTATAATTTATTACTATTAGATAAATGTCTTTGTTTCAAATATATGTTAAAGGCCCTTATAGACCCTTTGGTGGGCGGTATGTTAGATATAATTCTGTGTGTGTGTAATAACAGATATAAGAATACGTATGTGTGTGTATGCACCTATATTAATGCAGATTATTTAATTTAGAAATTAGTAGCAAATAAACCAGTTTAAAGTGAACACGTATTTCAATTAATTAAAGTTACTACAAACAAAAAGCAATCTTATTACCAAGAACAATTATATTTACATTTATTTATTTTCCTCATACATATTCCCTGTTATGACGATTTAAAAGAACTTAGTAAATAAGTCTATTTAAATTCAAAGTCGTTTGTGCTAACCGCGATTTTTTTTAATTAAAAAATTTTCAATTTAACCAAAAATAATAAATACTATTAATATTTACATTAGATCAGTATTTATTTAATAATTATAAACATGCTAGACGGGCAAAGAGTGAAACCCGTGCAGGTTTGCAGGTAATAACCGTATACCCTTAAGAAAACTAAAAAGGAATAGTCGAATAATTTGAAGAAAAAAAAGAATATTTTTAATGCAACTAGTGTACATACAAGAAACGTTAATTGAATAAGTATGTACTCATCCAACAATAACAAAAACTCTTCCGTTGACACATAATTCTCTCGATTCAATGCATAACACTGCAATGCGGCGAACAGTTTGCAGTTTATTGAAGCATTATTTAGTGTAAGTCGGTGTAAGTCAATAAGCTATGCAGTTGGCGCAACTGTGAATCGTGAGGCAGATAGGTAATATTGAGTTTATTAAGTCAACTGTTAGAAACTAGTAGAGAACTGTGTTAAATAAGTAGACAGTGATGTATCATCTAGCTTTTCCACTTTGTAAGGACATGAAAACATTGATATATCATCTGAATTCCCTCCTCCATATAACCACGTCTTCTTTAAAAGAGACTGGAATAGGTACTTTGTGACCAGCAAGTAGGTTACTTTTTTGGCGTATGGAATGCTCCTAATATCATTTTTATAATCCTTTTTATAATATAAATAATATATTGGATTGAATGTCAAATTGATTAGTTAAAGATGGTCCATCATATGGTGCATAAGATAATGCATACCACAATTAAAGATTTTGATTTCGTCTTTTATGAAATTAATAAAAAGATAACGCATTGGTCTGATTACACCAAAGCTTTCTTCTGATCAATATAATACTATCAGGATATGAATACTCATAAATATTTTCGTAAGAAGTAATATCCAGCAGTCGTGTTTTTTGTTGCTGCAGAAAAAAAATATAAAGTTCATTTCCTCGACATTGATCTTAATGTCTGAAAATTTGTTATTCGAGCCATACCTAATAATTTTTTTAATTTTATTTCCTTCAAGAACATTTAATATTCTCGGTTTCTCGCAACAGAGACTCGGAACGAGGCTCAAATGATCGTCTAAATTATTGTTCAGACGAACGCAAAACAAAAATCGCACAAAGGAGTCCACAAAGCACATTTAAACAAACATTTCTTCGTCGCAACCAAACAATTCGTGATATTTTCAACGGCTATGTGGTATTTGTGAAAAATGGGCACGATTCGCTCTCCGACCTGAGATGGCGCCGAGGATAGAGTATCCTGCCTTCGTTACAGGATAGAATATTTGTAGACTGCAGTGAAAATATGACTCTGACCTGAACGGTTTAAGGAGCCCCTAGGAAATTATTGGTTGCAAAGGTCTTGCGGTCTAACTCGTAAACGCATCAACAATCATAATTAAACCTTATTTAGACATAGCTATAGTTATTTGCAAAGTTTTGATTCATTTATACAATAATGACAAAAAGAAACAGTTAACACAAATCAAAGAGGAGTTACCCCAACGTGCAGGTATGGAACAAAATATTTAATATGGTATTTCTTTAAAAAGTATATGTAATTATAATTTTTGAATACTTCATTTATAACCATACTGCACCTATCTTTGCAAATTAATTTCTCTTCGTTACGAGAAATGAAACTAATATTATATAGCTCCATTCTGTATAGTCTTCTAATAAAATAACTGTGAAATATTTATGGTCGGAAATATAAGATAATGTCAAATCTATACATGATGTAATTATTTACATCGTGTGTGATTTATTCAAATTATATAATTATATAAGGCTTCTTTCGTATTTTCTCATTTTTAATTAATATTTTTACCTTACTTTTTTTTATTATTACTTCGTACCAAGTACTTTGTTTATTTGTTACAAACTTGGTACGAATAAGGTAATAGAAAGTCTTTCTTTATCAATAAACACGATGAAACATGTTGTGAGTGTTATTTACAACGATCTACTGTAATTATGTTAATCGCGACTTCGTAATCCGGACTGCGGAAGTTATAATTTTGTATCGATACTGCAATGTAATGATTGACTAGACAATTATCTAGCAATCGTGTTATGGACAATAATTGTTTTTTTTTTATTTTAATAAGGTCTTTTTACATTTTAGCCCTAGGAAAATTCAGTGAAGTGAACACATATATTTTTGACACGGTGGGTTTAATTCTGAAGTAGCTACACACCCTAAAACTTAATTAAAGAGCACTGCAACTCGTTCTATTAGTATGATTTTGAAAAGTACAGTTATCACGTGTACAGGGTTATCACGTGATAACAATTTTGGACAAAACGCCCCAAATTGCAAGTTTCGCGAAGCGTCACCCTACATGCCTTCTAAAATTGTCTATGAATCCTTTAAATCTGTTTTAATTTAGGTCATTTCAAATTTTTTATTATAATTATCTTGTTTTATCACATATTTCACATAGACTTTTAAAGTTTTTCAAATTCTTGATGAGAAGTGTGTAAAGTAGACGTGGCTACAGTGAAGGAATGACTCCGTAGACCAGCACGCGTACTCCTTAGTAGAAAAGTTATAACAGTTGTTTAAAAATAAGAAACATTAGTACCCCCCAGCAATTTTATAAGTATTTATCCATTAGAAATAGAAAGCATTTTTTACTTCTAATTATAAAGTCAGGTGTTGATTATATTTTATTATCTTTGTTTGTCGTAAATAGAAACAAGGTGCGCACCCGCCGACCGACGGTAGTTAAGATCTATCGAAAAAGTCAACTAATAAGCGGTTACAATTTACTTCAATTTGAACGAGGGCTTAATAATGGCATTAAGTGAGAGATTATAAAAAAGTTTTTGTTAAATAAATCACTGCTTTTTTTCTAATTCTAAACATCTCATATATTTTTACTCACTGTACGAGCTATAGGCGAGGATGTTAATACCGCATTAAAGTATCGTATTTCAATATAAAAACATAGATTGACGAAAGGTTTAAATTATTATAAATTATATCTTCAACCCTCATTCACACTTCAATGGTGGCGTTTCTAAATTGGCCTTTCTTTCATTTCAATTTAATATGAAAACCCATTTAATTTTGCTTTAATCGGCATGTTTTGTGATACGCGTTAAAATAAGGAAAATATACTTATGAGGAGACATTTTAGAAACGTCAAATAACGAAACCGGTCATCTGTAATTTTGGTTGGATTGTAATGAAAGAGAACTGCACTGAATTTAAATTTTATTTAATCTTTTGCGCAACGGAATCACGTCCAATGAGGTTGTGACCTAACCAAATAAACAAAACTTTGATTTTTCTTGGAAGATGTCTAATAATAATAATAGTTAATTTGAAAAAGATAGTTACATACTGGTTATTTTAGGAAAATCACGAAAGCAATAGAGATGATTAGCATTTCAATACTTGAAAAAAGAGTAAATTTAAAAATATGATATACGACAGCTAATTTAAGTTCTAAAAGATACTGAATAATTGAGACTTAGAATTATTATGGGCATACAAACTAAATGCTCGTAATGGTTATATTATTTATGCAAATTTTATTTTAATACGTTAATTCACACCATACTCCTGTTCTCGTATCCTGTAATGCATCTTAATAAATGACAGATGTTGTAAAACATAAAGGGTAAATGTAATTCCAGACTTCAGTGTGGTAGGTTTAACAAGAACATTGTAATTATGATAATACTCAGGTTAAAGTCACTAACTTACATATGTGATACAATATGCAGAAATCTGAAACAGATTTTTATATCTATGGAGACAATTTTAATTCATAATAATATTAGTTATTATGAAAATATACAATAAAAAATGTGGATTCTAAATACGACTCTTAGCTAAAACCTGTTAATACGTGCAATTGACACACAATTGGTTTTTAAATATCTTGATGTTACCGAGAGTATACACACACATGTGTGTCACATTAGGTCATATCCGATATTTTACCTACATGTCAGATGTATAGAGAAAAATTTCCGAACGTAATTATTTTGTAATATTTGACATAATTTCATAATTTGAATTTAGAATTTTTGGAAAAAAAATATACCAATAAAGTATAAATAAACACTTATTTAATTATTATTATTATTAACACTTATTAAAATTTTACCCATTATTGTGTAACATAAGTATTTTGCTAATAAATATTACAACACTGAATAACTGCCCATCCAATTACTCCAAATATTGTTACCATTAATTAAATTTTGTGGTAACAAACCACACGCGACTCACTGTAATAATTGAATTGGAACGGAAATTTGTTTATTATGAAACATGATTTATAATGCGATTTAGTCACAGAATATGAACTCCTAAAAGGTTCTATTTTCTATTTTCCGACTACGCGGATGTATCTGCGTCTAAGCAGCACTGAAATTTTATTTTAAAATGTCATTCTGTTGCTAAATTTCGTGAAATAGGCGAGTAAACAGCAAAACACATTTTCTTGGGTGTATATTTTTTATTTAAATAAAAAGTAAATTTGATTATGAAAGAATTTAGAAAGATAAATCTTGTAAGCACTTAGTATTATTACAATACATTCAAATAACAAAATTAATTTTATCTTTGAGTGCGTGTCGTACACATACATCTGTAAATACAATATCTAGTTTTCGCTTTAGGTTTGACAGTTCGGTTGACATGACTTATCTTTTTAGCCGTTTTTATTCTATGGATGAGGATTGACACAATCCACATGAATCTTGAAAAAAAATTTTATCTTTGGTTTTTCTGGGAAAGATACGATATGCCGTTGTTCCCAGTAGTTAGTACCAAGAAACAATTTTACCAACCAGGTGAACGTATTTTGGCCCTAGCTCATCATATATTTCATCTATACGTTTTCTAATTTTTATTTTATTTTCAAGATTTGTCAAGATGCATCTTAATTACACGTATTATTTTGATGACAACCATCATAGAGTGGTTATTTCTGGTATAAGTCACGTAGAAAAAAATAACTTATAATATTGTAGAAAGTAATTATCAACGAAAATTTTCACAATTTATAAAGAATCACTCTCCTGGCAACTCTCAAATGCACTAAGTGTGAAAAAATATCATATGATAACAAACTGTTATTATATACTCCTGCTGCGATCGAAAGGGAACGATAACGATATTTGATATTGAAACGATATTTTTATTCTTAATTATAATAAAAGTATAAAATTTTTGGGTATAATTAATTTCAGATTATCCAATGTAGATTAGTTAGATTACATTAGTGGTTAGGTGGATTAGATAAAGAATATGGATTGTATAAAGCGTTAAAATGTTCTATAAATCAAAATCCATAAATACATATGATTGACTGATCTTACCAACTGCTTTATTGATTCATATCTTTTTGACCGTTTGATATTCTCAGTTCTACTACTGTTGTAAGACAAGTTTTTCAAAAGTAGTTTAGATACGGAAAGTAAAGCACGAAGTAAAATATACGTTACTTGCAATCAGGGCTACCAAAGAATTAAATTCTTAACAATACTCCTTTATAAAATAAGAGCTCTAGATCACGGTACATACTTTAACAATTTTTTTGGTTTATTATGAATTAGCCTTTGCTCACGAATTCTTTGGAATTTATAAAAAAAGTATCTGTATAGAAAGTGTACTGCGTTTAAATACAGCCCTTATTTCATGTTAGCTTCTAGCAATACATCGGTGACATAAAGAACAACAGACAGACAAAAATTGTGTGGTTGTGGCTTGTTATAAAATTATTTTATGTATAGATATGCTGATGAATGCAAAAATTTGTGACATGATAAAGTAAATATACGGAAGGTCTCCACCTAAGAAGACTACAGCTAGTTAATATTATTAGCGATCAATTATAAAGTTTGGTCACAAACTTAGGCCACCCGAAAAATGGTGATTAATCAAGGCCCATTCGAGAATTTCGGATATTTTTAGCTTAATATAAATGATATGAAATCATACTCTTGGCGGGCGATAACTTTGAAGTCTATTCCGTATTCTATGATTATTTCTGTCTCTAGTATCTGCACAACCCTAGTCAGCTCGCGCCTTGTTCATCTATCATGATTAAATATCTTCTGGAATAACGGGAGTTTAACAGTGCACTGTTAAACAAATATCTGGCATTTGTCACTTTGTTTGGTCGAACAAATCTTAGGACGCTTCCGTACAGGATAAATTGAGCGATTAATCAGGAACACTTATTTTTTATTTGTCTAACTACTGTTCAAAAGAGCTTTTCGCGGAATAAATATTATGTTAAACTATTCATATATATGGAGTAGAATCATATTCTAAATAAGGAAGTGTAGAATTCATACATTTTGAATCAGAATACCTACAAATAATTAATGTATAAAGTTGGTCCAACGACCAAGAACTACATACAAAGATAAAATCATCAACCATCGCCTTTACTATGAAGGTGTACTTAAATACTGTTTTATTCAACCCTGTCGTATTCCTTCGAATATGGTTTACTTTAATTAGTGACAGTTTAATAAAAATTCAAAGTATTAATAACCCTTCAGTTTATATACTTAAATGTAATATAAATCTAGTTGACATTAGTTGAAATCTATTGTTGAGGGAGTGATGCTTGAAATTAATTTCTGGAGAGAAATCTGTGCTACAAGCTATCAGGCCCAACCCCTAGATTACATACTAGTGACCAAAAACTCTAGTGCAAGAATATCTAACGGCTTATGTGATGTTTTATGGACTACAAACTGTTAGACAATAGACAGACTACAAAGTGAAGTTTTAAGGATTTTGTGTGCGTGTTTTGTGTGTGTGTTTTGTGTGCGTGTTAGTGTGTGTGTGTTTTTTGTGTGTGTGTTTGTATGCATATGAGTGTGTTAGGTTTTGTAATCATTAGGTGATATATAAGTGTAGATGTCACTTGACAAAACGGATTAATTTTTCCGTCGCGACTTGGTTAAAAGTGTTTAGGCATTTTGAAATAATAATTTTACAGCGAACTTTAATAAGAGGGTAAATAAGTAGAGCGACATAAATTTTATTATAGATGTAAGGGCCTGGGAAGCGAAATACGGTTCAACAAGGGCGCTGAAAGAGCGTCAAGTGAACCAGTCATAATAAATTTTTTAAGTAACAATTTTAAAAGTGGGTATTTAAATAAAAGGCACTAATACTCCGCAACACAACCAAAGTTAGTTTAGTACGTGTAAGATGATATGGATTTTTTAACAGATTATTTTACTCTAATTCAGATTGCATAGTTATAACAGAAATAGAAATAACTATGTAGAAATATATATAAAACTTAATCATAGTTTTAATTTTGCTGAAAATAAACTAATAAAAATTGTATTTGAATAATTTGTCATCATCACTTAAAAAATCAAACCCATTTGCAAAAGCTTCTACAATTACAATTTTTAATATAAACGATAAGCAGATTGCGTATTGCGACTTGGAAGTTCAGAACAGTTAATTGAGATATAGGATGCAAAAAAAATGCAAGCAATACATACATTAACTTCTTCATATATTTTCTTCTCGCCGTTAGCAAAGTGTAAGATTCCTTTGGACCGCCCGAAGGCAAATATTTCATCTTCACCACTTTGGACTTCATTCGGTGTCCTCACTTTTTATGCTATTATAATAATGTCGCTTAATTCTTTTCAAAATGTCAGTCCTAGCCTCATTTCACTTTTATGTCCACACCATCTCCCGTTTCCCTAAAATTAAAAATAAAGGAAATTGAAGATCGTACAATATTTACAAAAAGAACCGTCACATTTAAGACACCAGAAGCAAATGCAAGCGAGCAATATAAATGTAACTAATTAGGAGGAAAACACTCTAACTGTAATACCTACAGGATAATTAAATGATTCATGCATTTTACAAATATAATATTTAATTAGTTTGTTGTTTGACCCCACAGGCCAAGAGGAAATACGAAATAAATCTCTGTTTACACTAACATAACCTCAAATCTAAAACAAATATTTTTTAATAATGCTGACTTAAATAATAATAATAATTGCTTTTTATATGACGATAATTAATTTAATATAATAACAATTATTGAACATTAATAATAAGTAATGTTATAACATTACTAATAATAATAAATATTCATATTTACCTAATTCTACTACAATACTTATTATAATATTTACATTAACTAATTTTTTTCTTCTGTCTTTATGAAGACAAAAGAAAATATGACACTTATTTAAAATAAGTAAAGAAGCTGAATTTAAATTAGTAATAGTAATATGATAAATTTTGAAAAGATTACAAAAATTCAAAGACGTACATTATGTACCCTATTTAACAAGTAATAAGGTGTCGTTTTTAAATATTTTTGTATCCCTTTTATGTAAACATCTGTTTTGATGTCACTGTACCTTGCTTGTAACATGTACCTTGTAGGTTCAATTCCGATCATTACTTGGTATTTAAGTTATCCGTACATCATACCATAGTCTTATATAGTTTAGATATCAGTGAATAAATATATTTCAAAATATATTTCATTATATAAAATATATTTAATTCAAAAGTTGTTAGATTTTCTCATAACAGACACGACAGGATATTACGCAGACAATAATTTCCCGAGAATAATGCTTATATAAAGGATTCCTTTAGAATCTTTTATCATTCATTTTTGTATTTCATTATTTGCTAAAGTTACGTTGTTTTTGATACTAACGCCGTCCGTTTCGTTGCGAAATAAGCAGTACCCCTTGTGTGAATTTCGATCGAATTGATCCGTCTTAATCATGTTTGTCGTCATCTATCAAATTGTATGCAAACAACAGCAGCGTCTCTTTTGTGAAGTATTGAAAACTCTTTCTATATATATATATATATATATATATATATATATATATATATATATATATATATATATATACATACATATATACGATTATCAGCTGACCGTAACTACGAAGGCAACGTCTCGATACTATTGAAACTCACACTAGGAATCAGATCCTGTGTTTACTTTCTTTATTATTTTTAGCTTTATTATTTTTTATTTTATGTTTATTTCATCCGGTTTGCATAAATAAATAAATTAATGACTCCTGTATTACTTCAATAATTTAAACACTTTACTGAACAATTATATTCGACATTTAAATAAAAAAAATAACTTTAAGAAAATATTAATAATATATACCTATACATTACTGATTCAAAAGAAAAATGGACGATCATGGATTCATAGATAATCAACATATTTATGATGTCCCATAACATTATATTAACAGTAGCAGGAAAATAGTCCATAGTCCATTCTCATAGATTTATAGTGTATTTTAGTATTATTGAGCTATTGAATATATAACTGGCAAGTTTTAAAATAGTCAATTAGTGATCAAAGCTTATATCATACAAAAATTTAATCCGCTGAAAATTACCATATAGATGAGAAAATACTTCAAAAAAAAGTTATTCAATTTTTTATTCGTATTGCTGTGGAAGTGGTGAATTAATAAAGTTAATTATTATTTTATAGCAAATATACAGTAGTATCTAAAAATAAATAATAAATTGAATAAATATAATATAAATAAGAAAAAATTAAAATTTAAATATTATGTCTACCATTCATTTTAAATTAACAAGTAAATACATTTTTTTCTATAAAAATAAACCATTTATAATCAATCTTCAGATAACAAATCTTGTAACTATTCTATCTAGAGAATAATTTTGACAAGTCGTATATTAGAATATATATTAAATTGGCAATATCGCCAATAATTTCAGCACTTATACCAAAATAAAACTATTAATATGAAGTTAATATTGAGAAAAAGAACAATTATTAATTTGTTTCTTATTTTCAATCCATCTAGATTTGAAGATGTTTCTCATACAAACTTGTTATCTAAAGTTAGTTAAAACATTGAGATAATACGAAAGATTACAACAAACAACAGATATCTATGATCTGATTATATTTTAATGTCCGTGTGAAGATAAAACAAAACTGAAATCGAGTTAACGTAGCCAATTTATTAAGATTATATTTGAAGTACGCATGTAAGTAATTAATTCATTCATTACTTTTTTCTTATAACGTTGTACCGTTTCTGCTTTTTAAACTCTTGACATCTTAATACAAAGAATACAAACCACGCCCATAATAAATTTATTATAGCAAACATGAATACAGTTTTTAATTAAGATTACACATAATTTCTTTATGGGAATGTTATTTTGTTAGAAAAGTTGTAGAATAAATGAAATAAGATAATCACACTTCATCTAATATTGTTTGGGTACTTCAACTGTAGTAATAAAAAAATTCTGTAATTTCGCCGCAAAAGCGAAGAGTGCTGGGCATTTTTGGCATCAAAATTATAAATACCGTTACTATAAACAAAAGTTAATTGTAGTCGTGGGATGCAGTCCAGTTTACACGTATACTAACCCTAATAAAGTTTTAAAAAATTAATTATGATAGTACCTAACACGATATCACGTGTGAAACGAAATCGAAACAATATTCGAGACTTTTTGATCAGTTAAAAATTAAACATCACATATCTGCTTAACATGAAATTTGAAAATTAATATTCAATTAAAAACGTTCGCTTCCAAATGAACTTTAAAAGGGTATAAAAACAATTACATTATTATCATTCGTTCTGTTCCCCTAATACTAGGAAAACTATGCTCCGATCTCTCTCGAAAGAGAAAGGACTCCGGCATGAACAAAATTTTTCTGAACCTTGTGTTTCTTTAAAATTAGAGCATTTTATACAATGCTCCTTCTGTAAGTCATTGTCATTACAAACACTTTTACATCTTTAAATAAAGTTATGCAATTTGAAAAGTTGTTAATTGTTCGGGACTCCTTCGGCTCTATTCACGAATCCGGTTTTAAGCGCTTCACTTTTGTTTTATTTCTCTCTCTTCAGCTCGCTTTTATGACATTTTCAACATAACATTTTGCCCTATCTACTTTATTATTAAACACCAGAGTTTATACAGTCCAGTTTTTATTATTGAAAAGGCTCCAGGTATTGAAGTTGGTATTATATTATTTAATAGTTCTTCTATGACATTATTAAAATTAAAAACAGTACCATGTTTTTCGAACTCATATCCAAAGTACATACTTCAAATTCAATTTATTTATTGCGTACCATAATGTTACATATAGGCTCTAAGGTCACCATAACCATTGATCATTATGGACCTAGTTGGACTATTTTAGATATATCGTGGAACATGAGGTGGCCGTATAAGAGTGATGCTCTTTGCATTTCAAACAGTTTTATATAATAAAAAAAAATTCTATTGTTATTTCGATTATATTTCACAGCAATATTGATTTATAATTAGAAATCTCGCCAAAAACGTAAAATTGCTATACCTGCAGTATTTATGCAAATAGCTCTCAAGAAATCGAGCAGCCCTGTTTTGTTATTAAACAATACACTCGGATACAATTTATATTTGGGATCAAATTACCTAATAATACCTTGAATGTTTCGTATTTCAACAGCTCAATCGGAATCGATACTTTAAATAAATAGGTTACTATTGTACTACCACACATCCTGATTTTGTTTATTATAAATAATCAATAATAATTGATTATATATATCTCTTTTTTAACAACAGTAATAGAAATTATTCTATTCATAAATTATACAGAAAGGTTTTATGTCTGCAAGAAGGTTTTATGTTACTTAATGGTAAATTCGTACAGAACTTCTAAATTTGTCTCATTCATAATTTTTAAAACTATAATAGAAAGATTTAACTGCTTACCTATATAGTTGGCGACATTGGCATATGAAGGAACTTAAAATATTAGAAGGGTACTCGTTAATGATCTTGTTAATGTAGAAGCATTTGATAGACTGTGTAACAATAGCAGTGTAGGTTGATCATTTGAAATGGACATTGACATATCAATTTTGCGTAACAAAATAAATGGACAAGCAAGAGCGCATGACCCATTAAAACAATTTTTTGTTATCTAAGCATTTCATATGTTTTGACTCATTTTAGTGTACATGAATATTAATAGACAGTTATTGATGAAATATAAATTAAATCATTATTGACATTTAGCTTTAGGTATGTTTCAACATGTAGCGTTATCTCTGATGGCCAATTATATTGCAAAATGAATCAGATTAACAATGGTATGTTTTATATTTAAACAACTGTCGAACATTACAATTCAAAGACGCAACATCTTTGAAAAAAAAACGAAGTTGTATAGATCAATCTCAACCAACAATAGAGACTAAAGATAAAGACAATTGAGAAATTTTACCGTTATTTTTAGATTCGAAGTCTATACCTGTTTATATGTCCAGGAGCAATAAGATTGGAAGTTATTTTAAAGACAATAACCGGACTAAATCATAGATAAAATAGAAGATATGGAAGAGCTATTGGCGTGCTGGAGTTTCGAAATCGTTGAATTGGTTGGTGAAGTTGGACAAAAGTAGACCATTCAAATGCCTCTTCGCAAAACGCGTTGCAGTATATTTCGACTGGAGTTGGCAGTGATAATTTATCGACGTCAGAGCCTTGCGGCATTCAGGACAACTATCTGACACCCAATTTGAGGTTAGCCACCGGACAGAGTACTGGCCATTATTCCACCAATTACATACCTTCAACCGAATAGGTACACTATGATGAATTTGATATGTATATTGAAAAATCATGGGTATTGAACTAGAAGTCTAAACCCGAGAAATATTAATTTTCGATGTGTATGTGTAGGGGTGAATTTAGATCATGTTTAAATTATAGGTTTGATCAACTTATAATTTTGATGAACTTTTCATGCAAGAAGAAGTTAATAGACGTTAAACTTTAAGACCACGTCAGCACTATGAACTGACGATCATAACGGTAAATCTCACTTTACTAAGTAAATACGGGTGTATCAACATATATTTAATAGTGGGAAATGAGTAATCAAAGCCTTTCCGTCAGAACGAAACAAAGTTCAAGGCATTTCAAAGCCTGCACCAGACATAATTAAAATCTTCTCAGAAGCTTGTTGCATATTTCATAAGCATATTTTGTTGCCATGTTATAAACACTGAAGTTTGCACACTGTGAGTGCAGGTTTTACTTAAACATTTACTAATGCACCAACAACGAATGTAGATTCAGTTGTTTCATACTAAGGCAGCTTTTTCACGTTGTTTTGTGTTAGTGAAAATACTAACTTTTGTTAATTTAAAGCAAATGATATGCTAATTAGTTCTGCATCCAGTCGTCGTTACAAGCTTTCTTAATTTTACTACATCATGTGGATAAAGCTTATCTTTTGTTACTTCTCATATAAGAATTTATACTTTCACTTAAAAACATCCATTTAATATTGATAATATTAATAAAAAACTGTTGGATTATAGATATTAATAATTTTGCTCCTTTTTCAACAAAGAATTGTAGATAAATATTATAGTATCTTTGATTCGAATATTTATTTAAGACACCTGCGCAGGCGTCAGTGATAATCGATCCTGTAACGATAATTCAATTCGTTCTCGATTCTAATACAACATGATTTTCTACGCCTTCGGGATTAGATCATTTTGAAATCCCACGCAACATCATAGTTTAAAATCGTATCATAAAGAAAGCTTGAATATCTCTCGATTAATAGAATAATCCGTATAATTTAATCTAGTCTCCAATCTATTCTTTAGTTTAAAAATAGTTTGATACTTCGCACTTAGCGTCTTCTAGAACTGTTGTAACTAGTAGAACGATTTTAAGCCGTCGAAGTTTGGCAACAATTGTTTTCCGCTAATTAAATGACTTTAATTTTCAGCATCTTAGTGTACATTAATGGATTACAAGGTTTATTAAATCTTTATTACGTAAGATTTATTAATTCCATTATATATTACAATAAATTTCATTTACGTCATTCTAGCTAATGGCTATAACATATAGATGCTTAGATCATTATAATATATGAGAACGTTTACATACCTAAAATCTTAAAATGTGAATATTATAAAATTATCAAGTTTCTGAATACATGACCATAATTTTATTAATATTACCGCTTTCTCTTAGTTAAAGTTCAATAAAGATATATTAAGAAATATATACCGATAAGGCTGTAGAAACAACCAGTAAAATTATAAAAAATAAAGTTTATTTCAGAACAATAAAGAATCATTAAAACCATTGCAGACTATTTGTAAAATCTTTTTGCAAATGATTCTATTGCTTTCATAATACGAATGGAGTATGTATATGCACAAGGTTAACAGCTCCTACACGACGCAGCCATCGTAAATCTAGGACTGGTCTAGACAGTGCTTTACCACGAATAATAACAAATTTTAGCTAACTGCCGAATAAACAGCCGTGGGCGAAAATGGTGAAATTGCAAAATAATTCATTAATCTACTAAGGACAACTTTGTCTACATGAGAAATAAACTTTGCTAGCTTGATGGTCAGACACTTTGGTCAAGGCTTGTTATGTCAACGATTTAAAAAACTAGGCTTTTGCTAATGTAGTATTTTTTAGGAAAATTTACTTACCGAGTGATGATGAGTTGCGCGAAATGTAATATTCATGGGAGAAATATACTACACACAAAATTAGTGGTTTCAGTTGCAAACAATTTTAAAATGAGTATAGATTTTGAATTTCACAATAATCTAGGCAAGTTTTAAGTAGCTAGCGAGGAATATGAAGCAATTGATGACGCAATACTGGTAGCGGACATAATTGGACGTGATTCCGAACAATCTGATTGCTGTGACGTTAAGAGGCATCGGAACAGATTTGTTTAATAGGCAATGAACCATAAAGTGAAACAATTAACGTTCTATTATAATACACTTTTATAAAGACTATAAAGACTATTAAAAGAACTGATGTAATATTATGGACTGTGAATAATTTCTTTGTATATACTAGAAACTAAACTGAATAGTAAGCTAACGTTATAAGAACAGATCAGTAACGAATTTAGGTAATCCATATTTGACATCCATATCCCATTTTTTTATTTTATATTGCCTTATAAAAATGACATTAATTGGTGATTAGATTAAACTTTATATTGAAATACATGATACACATAGGTAATTTAAACTTTTTATCTTGATATTAATGGCAATTTACAAATTTACCTGTGAGAATATTTTGAACGAATTAACATCAATCATGTTTGTAGTAGACAAATAATAGTTATTATGAATTAACAAAGTTCTCACTTAAGTCATAATCACACTCTTACATAATTTATATCATAAATACTACAACATAGTGCCACTTAATCTTATGAAATAACACATAATCACACATAATCTTATCTCATGGGTTCCTTTAAAAGAGGCGTGAAAAAACAGCCGGGTCGGCAAGATGAGGGTAGCTAGGGCAGTATGTCGAATGCTTCACTAGCTATCTTCACATATGGACTCCTCTACTGCTTATCATTAGGTAGTATTTAATGAGCTTAGTATACAAAAAAAAATTAAATCAATGACATAGGTAGTCTTTTTATTTGACTTCGTTACAAATTCCTCGAAGTCTTAGGAAATAGCTTAGCTTATTGCTTAAAGGATATAGCTTATTACTTTAATCTGCATCAATTTCCCAACATACTTTTGAGATGTACATTTTACCAAAATTAAAAGAAATTCTTGTGAAAACCGTAAAGATGGGATACCATATACAATTCTTTCGGCAACAAATAATAAACAAACTTTTAACAAAGCAAAAAATACTCAGTGATAGATTGCGAAAATTTTGTGAATTTTTATATTTATAGCAAGCAATTTACCTTAAAAATATTCTTAGAAATATTTGTTAAGTTAAACCCAATGAAAGCTAGCTAAATGCTTTAATCGGAAGTTTTACTTTCGGCCATTAGAAATAGAATTTTTTTTGATTTAAAGTTCATCAAGTTTTGGAAAGAACAAACAGTATTTTTCCGTTTTCAATATCATAGTTGTTTTTTTGTAACGAAACGAATTTCTATCATGTTCTAGAGGAATCACATGTAACAAATTACATTAAATAACTTCTGGTTCAGTGCTTGGTTTTCGTCCTTATTATAAGTGAAATAAGAGACAAATTTAATTTTAGATTTACGGAACGTTTTGAAAGCTACTAAGCTATTGATAGATAATGTAGTTTCAAATATTTTTATTCTTCTTACTTCGTTGAGACGTGTACTCCGGGGAACCTTGAGACAATTAAAATTTAATTGTATCTAGATTGTACGGATTGACAGGTTAAAAAGCCATTTATTCTTAAAATGCATAAAAAACACTGATTGAATAATACCGGCAGCGCAGTAAAATGACCGAAGAAAACTAAAAGGAAAAGGTAGACTCAAGAAACTATTGAAAGCGCTGTGTCTTGAGTGTTCACGTAACGATGGTAGGTAATAGCACAATGATTGCACGATTTATATCCAAAAAAAAGAATAGGAGGAAGAAGAAAACTTTATCAAAGGAGTGGTTAATATAACCGCCAATTGAACGTAAGCATCTTTTGGGGACTTTATTAGTTATGAACGTTTGCCTGTCCTTTCTCATTTCATAGTTTGTCATTATACGAAGAAGTCTACTAATCAATTCAATAAATATTGGCTGTAAAATTTTACAACACAAACATTTTTTTATGGTTACCTTTAACTAATCAATCAATCATCCTCAATCCTTTCATGACTGCAGCTTTAATTAAGTTTTGTTCAAGAAGCTATATTTTATGTTGGTAATCCAATAAAGAAATAAACGTTGAACATTACACATAAGAATCCATTTAATTCACCCTACTTATAAACGTGTAGGATTATAATGATTGTTACAAGATATCCAATGTCAATTATATGTTAATTTTATTTAGATCATAACTAGTTCCTCAGGCGCCGGCAAACCGGTTCAAATTAAAGCATCGGTCGCATATATGGGTAACGAACTAGCAGTAGTTGTTGCCTAATTGTTTTTGCCCAAATAGGCACCGTCATCAGAATCTGAACTAGTGACGGTTGCTTCCTGATTCGATTTATAAACATTACATCATTAGTAGCCCCTTATTGGGACTACTTACTAAGTGGTACAACATCCAACCATAATGTACTTAAAATTATCATTTAAAGAATCATTACTGGTGGAAACAAATGATTGGTCACAGAGTTGCAATCGAATTAGAAGCCAAATATGGATATAAATAAAGCTTTAATTAGCAAAATAGAACTGAATTCCAGTAATTAATTCTCACGCAGCTCGAATGAAAGAGAATTTTATTAATGTACAACACCGTGGAAGAAAAGAACCAATTTATACTAGATGGGGAATATAAGCGCCTCTGTGGTCTAGGGGCTGAGACTACCTATTGCAGATCTGGTTCAATATTTAGAAGTTCAATTCGTAGCGGGCAGTATGCTGGGTTTAGTTGGTGGTAGGGCTTTTTTAAGTCCGCCTGGCTAGCTACCACAATCTTACCTGAGTATGTAAACAATATTGTTGGTTTCCGACAGCTGGAGATAATATATCCAGTTCCTTTGCGGTTAAGGAATCAGCGTGTAGTTCGCTTCCATCTTCAGCCTTATTTTCACTTGCCATGGGATGAGATAAAGACCATGGGCTACCCCGTTAAGAATAAAAATAAAAAAGTATGAGAAGGAGTTTTAAGGAGACAAATTTATTGGAATGGTAGTGTTAATCCAGAGGAACAAGATCAAATCGTTCATACTAGTAGCTTTCTAGCCACTTGATTGAGGATTGTGGAGTATTGTGTATAGAAAGCAAAGGATATACAAGTATCAACGACGTCTAATCGGCGGTTCCATTAATAATATTTTCTTTAAATGATTATTTAGGCTCTATTTACTATAAATACGTTAATATTAACAAATTAACAATGTCCGTTCACACATGAAATTTTATCAAATTCCACACTTGCCTGAGTAATTAATTAATCAGATATTATATCGGGCCAATATAATGACCATAATTGACGGCTTCGGTCTGAATTTATAATATGTCCATCGTGTAAATGAATTATCTTGATTACAATATAAACTGAAATCTAGTTATGACAATTAAATTATGTTCTTAGTTGCCGATATGATTTAATTGATTAACGTGGTTGTCCGCGAAATCCTTTACTCACTCATCCAAAAATTACGTTCTATACAGCCACTCATAGAAATAATAACGATTTCGATTAGTCTAATAAATCTGTGTTAATATGAAAATATCGATTGAACCAACTAACCTTAGCTGTGAAATCGCAAATCAGCTTAGATTTATGTTCGTAACTAATCACTTTTTTTGTACTTTGTGAATATCGTGTTTTATGAGTTCGAAGCTCAATGTACCGCGAAGAAATTACTTATTCCAAGCAAAACACAATTACTACTTATACAATTAAAATAAAAAGTTTTCATTGTTCTTTCCTTCTACTTTGTTCGTTTAGCTTATTCTCCTCAACTTGTTATTTCTATCTAAAATCTGAGTCTGTATCCTTTCGTTGAGTAATAAAAATCTTTACTGGTAACAATCGCGAAATATATTTGTCATTTAATACGAACAGAATGGCAAATAATTTATAACGGTGTCAATTATCATAAGCATAGCCATTGATGTTAAATAAGAGAGCCTTATTTCCATTTTATTGCAGTAAATTTGTTCGAATTTACTTACTGCCTACACAAAGAGCTATTTTGTTAAAACCAACAGTTTGATTGTTAGCCTTGAAACGTATTACATTTGACTTGTCAATATTTTTAGTTCACTTTTTGACACCTTAATCGTATTACAATAAATCATGTTCAAGCGGCTCAACTGTCATCTGTTAAGATTTTATCGTTGGATATAGGAAATCTTTTTAACTATTGTGAGCATTTAAGATTAGACTAAAGGAGCCAAAAGTACTCTGTTTTGTCGAAATAATAGCTGATCAATTAATCAATCTAATTTGGTTCTGTTTACTTTAGTACTTTAGAATATAGTAAGTTTTATACTTATTGGAACCGATGGGATAATACGATTGCGTCCTCCTCTCTTCTACTATTGCTGTGGCCAAGGTCCACAATGGCTTTGTTATTATCATTTATATACCTACGTTGTGGTTTGCAATATTTTTTTTATCTATACATTACAGTACAATAAATTGATTAATAATTACCTTCTAGTAATCATCTCATTTCGGATTCTTAGTTTTTTGATATTGTTCTTCATTACGAACAAGCCATATTCTATATAATAAACATCACAAGTTGCTAATATTTCTATATAGGCGGTCCTTTCGAAATAACCACAATATCCTATGAAAATAACAGTATAAATCGCCCATTATGCACCCACGTTCCCTACTGAGAATGGTAATAGTGGACACATTGTGTACTTTACTTATCTTGTTCTATGTTAAAAGGGTTCTATCTAATATCATGGCATTTAAAACATCGATTTCGTTATTGTAATATACCCTAATAACTTATTTAAATTTTAATTCAGTGCTCACAAAATTGTCAGCCATTGACCCCGAATTTTTTTAAAACCAATACTCTCTCCATAACAAAGAAGTAAATAAACAAAAGGTTTATTGAATATTATCTTGTTGTTTTACTTTCATTGAAGTATTAAAGTTTTAATAATTTATTATTTAAATTTTAATTGACAAAAACATGATTTCGAACGCAATAATTGAATTATTGAAATAAACTAATTGTAATGATGAAGGGTTAAATTTCGTTACGATAAAGTGATTTTTCTTAAAGTAGCCTTACTTTGTGCTGTCGCTAGAAATTTTTAACACTGCTTATTTTTATTTGACTAACGTATGTAATTTCAGTGGTATCATTAAAATAAACAAGAGATATATAAATTGTTCATGAACAGTAAATTCACGGTAAATTAACCCTACTTAACGTAACTTATAAAATGGGAAATTTTAACAACTATAAGCCTGAGTTGTAATTTTTTTTTACATATTACAGATATAATTTTGCCTATATTGAGTAGTAGGTCTCAAGATGAATTAAACTAAAGTCTCTATGGGAAATCAAAAGTTGTAATTTCTGTTTTCGCGTGGTAAACCTGGCCAACAATATGCCAGTGGCTTCCCGGGTCGCTTGGTCAGGTGGGAGGGTCGAAGTTTGATGGATACGCACCGCTCCACGCATTATTACCAGCTCCGAACATGTGAACGTTAGCTTATATCTTGTTGCTTTTACCGGCTATTTAAACTTGTAATTGCAATGGTGTTGCTAATCGCTGTGTATAAATTTAAGATAGGCTTTAAGTTATTGAACCCATCTCTATTCATACCTTAGATAGTTTTGTGTTAACCGTTGATAAGTATATGTTACATGTAACATTGATAATAATATGTGTTTATTTATATTATATAAGTTACATACCTTTTGACGAATTTTATTTATATTTTCAGGTAGTTTATTTTGATTTGAGATCTCTTGTAAACATGTGATAGATAGGGATAGAAGTATCAGCTGAAATTAAGCAGTGTATGGTTTAAATAATAATATCGCTAATTTTAAATCCATGGAATTCGTATAATAATTTTTGACTTTACAATTTATAAATCATTCTGCTGTAGGTAGTTATGAATAACTAAATTGTACCTAGTCTTATTGAACTATATTCTATATTGCAATTGAAGTATTGAGATGATTTGTCCAATTAACATTTTTTTTGTGTCTATGATCGAAGAATTGATATAAATTAGTGCGAGATTTGATTAGATTTTTATTACTGTTGATTTGGTTGACAGAGTATCTTTTAGAAAGAAACCACACATTTTGCGATCTTCGTAAGTTATAAATGTTCATCACACAAATAAGCATTTATTAGGTCGACAATCCAAAAATAAAATAAATGGCGTCTGTGTCATAAGCAATGTATTTTATTATTAATATTTGTTAATACAACTATATCTCATACAGTGCAAAATTTGCGTGAGTGACTCTTTATTTCGAGTCGACCTTTCCGTTTATGATAAGATAATAAAACACTGAACAAAACTTATCAGACATTAATGTGGG
Organism: Acentria ephemerella; assembly: GCA_943193645.1. Classification (NCBI taxonomy): domain Eukaryota; kingdom Metazoa; phylum Arthropoda; class Insecta; order Lepidoptera; family Crambidae; genus Acentria; species Acentria ephemerella. The sequence goes on from OW971891.1 coordinate 6,341,839, forward strand.
TTTGATTTTTTAAATTTATTAAGAACATCATTCTATCCTAATTTCTAATCATCTATTTGTAATTTTAAAAGAAAAAAACGAGAGCGTGATTCAAATGCTCGCTAACGTATTTTAATTACAGATTAGATAAATATGTTTTTTTTTGTTTGGGCGTAATATGGGTGAGTGAGAGAAACGATATCAGTTTTATAAGTGTTTTTTTATCTAAAAGGGTTTTAAATTAGTATGGGCTTTATACTGCCTAGAAGTTTAAATATAACAATTTAACAGTATTGAATTAAAAAGGGTACTTATCAATTTTTTAATTTATGAGATAAATTTAGTAACTCAAATCTAGACGGTAAATATTTTCGTTTTAAAATAATAATCGTCTTCTAATTTAAAACCGAGTAAACAAACTTCTATTTCAGTATTTAAGGAATCTCGTGGTTTGCTAATCCTATCAGCTGAGGTCGTCGCGATATTCTGAAAATACATTTCAATTTGTAATTAGTATCTAGAAGCATAGGGTTAAAACTCAAACAACGATAAAAATATAAAATCTGCCATTGCGAGCATTTGACCCGAATTAAAGAGTAAATTCATACAAAAATGTTCTGAAATTTAATGTTTGTTAAGTAAGCAAAAAAAGCTAAAATGATTGCAAAAAATAAGTTGAAAGTCAGGGATTCAATTTATTTTATAAGACTTTATTTATTGCGTATTCTAAAATACTGTCTTTTATTCGACTATAATAATAGGCTATTTGATTGTGTCCATGATGCTAATACTGATAATAATAGATATTAGGAACTAGCTTTCCATTTCGAATTCATTGACAAGCGGTTAACCATAAATAAAGCGGACCGAGTCATTTATAGCATACATTTGAATTTATCCACCCATAAACTAATCGTAAACCACACTCGCGATTTATCTAAACAAACTTTTGTATGAACGCAAGCCGATTATTTCCGATTAACTTGAGCCGAATCGAATCCCGATTTTTTGTATCGATTTATCACAACCAGATTATCTACCGTTAAAAGGTACCGTAAGCAGAAGGAATTTCGATTTATCGTAATTTTAAATCATCGTCCAAGTTACAGCTAGGTGTAATCATTACAATGGTCTCTGTCGCTTTTTATTGACTAAATTTTTATCGAGATACGGCACAAGACGTAACATTGCTGTTTAACAATAACAATTTTTGTAGCGTAGTCATAAAGGAAAAAAACAGGTATTAGATCATTGAAAAATAAATTAGACGATAAAGCTGGATAAAAAACTTTATGAAGCAATATTTACAAATTATTTTCATATTTAATTAGGGAGATATTGAGCTTAGCACTGTATAATAAAAGTTATTCTACTTAACTAATTATTTCTTTCTTACTATTACTTATCTATACAAAGTATTGCAAGAGATAATACCAAAATCCCTATTTGCTCGTTATTTTTTGCCATTTCATTACAACACATATAAAACACATGACAATTTCAGGCTACACCTTTGCATATTGTGTAGTGGAATGAAGCATTATCTTTTGCATAATCTTCTCTTATATTTGAATTTAAAATAATGTAAAACTAATACATATAGATAAAGAAAACGTTTAGGTATCCGATGCGAGAGTTGGATTCGTGATGCTCAATTACGAACGGTATACCGCTCCTGTCGTAACAACGCTGGGTAATATTTTAATAACGGTCAATTTGATACAGACAAGAGGTTACTAGCACAGTATTATCGAGCCTAGATGACCGGAATGATTGGACCCCACGCCGGCTCAAACAATGACCGCATTCACAACAAAATACCGGATAACCCATAAAACATTCATATTCTGGATAACAAAGAAATTCATACGAATCAATACGCGGCAACCCTCAATAAATAAATACTTAATAATAATTTTATAAGTTTTTAGTTTGTAACCGTAGTCGAATGCACATATCTTTGTGTTATGCATACGTTGATGTATTATTCGTTTTTAATCGAGTAAACTAATGCACATTATTTAAAACAAAATTTTTTAGCTTTTTAATTCGGTGTTTATAAATTTTACTTCAAAAAATATGGAATATTAAAACATTCTTTTATTGACAAATAAATTCAAATATAATTTTATTTACTCAAATTTTATTACCTTTGAGAAGTAGAGAATACCCAATTTATTTTGTAACGAAATGGATCATTATTCTTTGGTAAATTTATTCGCAAATATAAGGGCCATCAATATGACATGTCCCGATAATGTCATTCCGATAAAAGGGCTGTATAGCTTTATCGGCGTCGTTCGATATTAATCATTCGTGAGTTTGAAGAAAGACCACTTCCAATGTAAGAACTGAAGATAAGTATAATATATTTTTAGCTTTCTTTTGGTCACTATATGTAAATTAATAGGATTTTATTCTTCCCTTTATATATGTTAAGCCTAATATAAAATATATGACTGTTTTTTATCAGAAATATTTAAAGGTTTAGAATCAAATTCACTTGCAATAGTTGTTAGGGTTAATCTTATATACAGTCAGTATTACATGTAGATTTGACTAAATCCATCGAAGCGATTCATATCGAGTTTCTTCCTACACAAGCTTGATTACATTGCCTTAGACTGGATTAGTCTAGCGAGTACTAAATATCGAATAACATTAGAATTAAGTCGATTGACGAGGATTTTACATTTAACTGTGTTTTTATGAAGTAATTGTCGCCAAGTAAGTAGTATTGTAGTCACTATTTGAATAATTTTAAAAGTTTGTATGCTTCCTGAGAACTGTGCATTTTTTTATTCTTAACGGGGTAGTTCTTGACCTTCGCGTCACCTGATGGTAAATGAAGATAAGGCCGTAGATGGAAACGAACCCACTCGGTTTCCTCAACCTCAAAGGAACTGGCTATCTTATCACCAACTGCCTGAACAAATGAAACCTTGTTACGTTATTGTTGTGGCGGCATACTTAAGTAAGATAGTGGTAGCTAGCCAGAGAGATCTCTGTCACCAACCACACCGAGTAGAAAATTTCAATTTATTTTCAGGTCTTAATTCCCAGCGGTTGCTACCTACCTACACGCTTCAGATCAGGAGATCTGAAGTAGGTCGTCTCAACCACTAGACCACGGATACTGTTAAATATTTCTCATCAGAGGAATTCCCCAAAATGTTCGTAAAACACTTCTTCTATGGTGCTACAAGAATCTCGATGAAGTTTTGTTGGACTTCAAACTGTTCAAATATGATGGACGGATTCAGCTATAAGTATAAAATATCTACATAACATTTTCTTTTCTCGCTTCTTTCAAAGGAAAGTTATAGGATAGGCACTAATATGCTTACTGGTAAGCAGGTTCAATGTCTTAACGCGATAATATTCAGCACAAAAGCAGCAAAAAGTTCGTAAGAAATTCGTAGAACGCTCTGAAATCTTAGCATTTATTTGTCAAAGATCGCTAATCAAGTCATTAACTAATTACTAAGAAATCATCTCAAGAAGCTCATACAAGCATTCGTGAAGGCGGAATGCTTCGTTTTGTTAATTAGTCACTAATAAACAAACAGCTATTGCTGGTATTCTGCTCTCGTTTGGAATTTTATAATTATGTTTTTATTTAATGTAGGAAACAAGACTACAATAAAAGAATTTATCTGATTCAGCTCGTTTGTTCAATTCACATACTTACCGATAGCTTTTGTTCTTTTTATTTATTAATGTGATTTCATAACTACTGTCAACATAAGGCTGTAAACAATTGTTTGTTTTTTTATATTTTTTATACTATATCTGTCTCTTTTTCAGAAATTTCGACATCCTCACTGTTTATAGAATGATTTTATACGTATAATATATATATGTATTGTAATCCCATAACCCCTAATAAAAACAGCATCAGTAGCCACACTCATAAAGGATTACAATGCACAAAATAACAGTTGAGTATAAAACTTGATTCATGCGTAATCTATGAGATCGCCTATAACTAAAATGTAAAAGATTCCTTGTTAGAACATAGAAAATATTTTTTATTGAATTCAATAATATGTAGTAATTTAAGCTATGTAATTATTTAGCACATAATTTAACTACTGGGGTTGGTATTTGAAAGTTTTTATCCGACATCTGAGATCACATTCTTTCCACAAAATCACATTGTGAGAACACACGCATTATATCGTGACTGAAAACCTGTATGGTACTATAAGCACTGTAGAAAAGATAAAGAACTGTTTTAATTTTTATGTTCACAGAGTACAGACATTAATTGATAATCGAAATTACATACCTTCGTATTCTTGTGACCTTTCGCGTAAGCTTCGGCATAATAATTGTCATAATAACTTTTAAGTTTATGCTTTGCCAGGAGCAGGGTAAGTGGTAGAAAATTAAATATATTTTTAACTAATTCGCGCGTGTTCTGTAGTTGCAATGAACAAAAAATATATTTACAGTTCATTAAATGCGATTGTGCTTTTATGGCCAGTTTTAAAAACTATGCACTCTGTATAGGTTATGGCGTATCGAGGGTCAAAGTTGTAACTTTACTATCGTATTGGGTAATTTTCCTGTTTGTATTAATAACCACTGTCTGGATTCATCGTGAAGTTTAACGGTGAAGCTATTTGCCGGGAATCTTTCAATGGCCTGACCAATTAACTGGTCAAACTTTTGAAATAAATTTAGAAATCCTGAAATTTCAGATAACAATAAATTTAATTTATAAACCACCCAGGCCAGGAGTATATTATGGTACGACCACAATAAATTGAATGAAAAGTATTCATGACTTTTTTCACATATAATATTATTTATTTATCAAATTAGTTTCTTATGCGGGATGGAATAGAATTTCCTATAGTATCAAAATTGTTAATCTATTTTTATTTCATCAATGAATCAAACAAAAACTAGTTTTAGTAAAAATTTTGAATAATTAGAAAATCTCAAACGCATTAGAAGAAACATTTGGACAAGAATATAACGACACAAATAATATAAGAAATATTAAAACGGTTAAGCCATTGCTTTATAATCCAACATTCGACAAGTCAATTAAAGCAAAAAAATAAATCAGAACAAAATCTCGCTGAAGAATGTATAACCGTGATCCTGTTACATGATATCTAGATGTTATAGGATAGAAGAATACGATAAGTCACGTCATGAACCTGAGATACTATAATCTGTATCTATGGCTTCTTCGGTATCTTAACGTAATCCATTTATTAATGGCTCCAAAAAGTATGTATATATATACATATTTTTAGTCAATGATTCCAGGTGGTAGTAGCATATGCATATAAATATACTAACAAAATTTACATCAGCAAACTTCGGAATGAAGGAAATTTTCTTTTGAAATTGAGTCCAAAGTTTCGGAATTTAATAAGGAGTAGGTTCCTTTTAGACCTTTTTCATAAATGAGTCTTCATTGAACTATTGAATAGTTAATTTATCCATTTTAACCTTATTGTAGTTCGTTCCGTTAGAATAAAGTACGAAATTCCAATCAGCACTCATTGTTATAGATTAAAAATAGTTGCAACAAGAGCTTTGAAGTGTTTTTATATCCTCAATTAAATCGATTGACAGTCCAAGATTAACGACCTAGCAACAAAAGAGACATTGACTGACAACTCGCACCACATCCCCTCTCGCAACAAACTAAGCTTAGTCGTAAACCATTCCCCTTATGGCGATTTTACTGCTCCAATAATAAATAAGTAAACTCATTGGATTGCGGGACATATAAAAAAACTGCGGGGAATTCGATAATAACTATATCAGTACCATTGACGCGTGCGCACTATTATGCGTTCCAATTTCAAATAATAAGAGGCAAAATTTGTACAATTGGGTACGGAATAACCTACGATTACCGAAACCGAGTGAATTGAACGATCCCCATAACAGATGGTATACACAATAAGCTATCGAAAATATCATTGTTGGAATAAAGCATCGATTTTTAGTGCATACTCATACTGTATTCCATAATTCTCTTATCGATTATTTTTATGACAGTTTCGAATTTAGTACATTGTCACCTAATGATATGTGACTGATCGTCTTGTTAGCCATACTTGAGTGATGACAGAAGTTTTGTAATGATAGTAAAGTAGTATGAAATAACAAACAATTAGATATTTATAAACAGGTACTACTACATTAGTATGTATAAGAAATATTAATCTTAGAATAAATACGCTGGAGTATTTATTATTGAACAAATATGACTAGTGGAAGAAAAGAAAGGTTGCCGGCATATCACCTATAGATATTTTTATATTGAATTTAAGCGAAAATTTGCCTTTTTTCAAGTCAGATAAAATTTTGGCATCTTTTTTTTTCATACACGTCTTTCATCACGATATCTTCAATAACACAAACAAAAACGTTTTTTTTTTAATTTGCAACAGCATACTTTTTAATGATAGTGTAATGACATAGGTAACAGACTTCCAATATCAGGCAGCAGGCATTGTTTTCTACAAGCGACTTATATTTATTCGATCAAATATAATGAACGTAGAAAGCATAAATATTGAGTGAAATCGTTAACTCGTTCGTCACTTTGGACATCGCGTGACTGTATTCACACAGTTGATAAGCACTGAGACGAAAATAAAAATATCATGGTAATTAAAATAATAAACTAAAACTAAAGCATTGAAAGAGATATAAAATGTCAGGTAGTAAATGTTAGTAAAAGAACCCAATAGTGATAACGATGCGATGTAGCTTATTGCTATAATCTATATTTACAAAAAATATTACCTAAATGATGATACCTTAATGATTAAGATAATTACCTTTTAATTTCTTTATACAGCCTTCGATGATAGAAACAATGAATGAAAAGGATAGATAGATTATCTCTTTACTTGCAGATATAAATAGGTACGTTCCACCATATTCCGTCAATTATTAACGTAGTATCAAAATTCAAAAACAGTAGGTATATCAATTACATTTGATCTTATAAATCTACGAGGCATATAATAATACAATATTAATTACTTTTCCGCATATTAGCCCGCATTTTAAATAAAAACTGCAATAATAACACAATGGAAAGGATCGTGTTGTCCATCGTGGAAAATGAACGGTATTTAACAACAATAAAAGTTATTGGGAATTTAATTTATTTATTTGAAAATAATATTATTCATACTGAATAATACCAACTTATTGTTCTTCTAGTAAAGTATATAAAATTTAATATAAAATAATTATACAGTTTCGGGAAACAATATTGGGAAAAACTCATTTATGTACCAATTTATATATTTGTAAGTTATATAATAAATAGTTACATAGTTACTAAAGTAAACACAATACGTAGTTAAAAAAGTAAACTAGAAATGTAATATAACTCTCTCTCTCTTTAATGAGGTAGTCGCACTTGACTTTCTATTGCATAGTTTTGAATTTTAATTTATATAAATATATTTAAATAGGTAAATCAAATCATCGGTTTGGATTCAAATGGTACGCTAATAAATCAACTATCATGCTAAAATACAAACTAAAATAATTCATATATTTCAACAACATGAATTCAGTTTGAGATACTTTATCAACAGTATTCCATTGTCCATTATACTATATATTATATTATATATACGAGTATTAAGCAAGTCCGTTGAGGACTTGCTTAATACTCGTATATAGCGTTAAAATTCTCTGAAACTTAATTAACTTTAGTAATGACGGATATTTGATGAATAGGTTTACCGCTGCATAACATACTTACAATATTGTACTTTCTCATACTAATTTATTGTCTGACATAAATTTCGAACATGATAAGGACAATGTTTGAACATTAGGATAGCGTTGACCACGTGCAGTTGAACATAAGAATTATTATTTGAGTTCTCATATTGTATTCGTTAACGTTTTGAATAGATAATGTGCTATGAAATTTGAAAACGATTTAATAAAAATGGGCGATGAAAACTTGTTACTTGGTCTTATAAATGTAATGAAACTATCTGTAATAAATGAAATGAAAATACAAAAGTTTTATTTGATTGAAGTGATACCGTGAAAGCAGTCCGTGAAAATATTGACAGTTAATGTTATCGCTACAGTTATAAGGTTTAGGAACGACTTGCATTAAAAGTGACAGTTAACTTCGAATCATATAAGGAACAGAATATTATAAAAAGAGAAACTATGAATAGGTAATTTGCGGTAATACATTTTATGGAAAGTTATTCATTTGACACAAATTCAAGGAGCAATCGCACATGTTCGTCATAATTTGCGGTTTTATTGCCAGGTTAATATTACGCGGTAATTGTTGAGTTCAGACGGTGCAGGCAACGTGCATACTTTCATGTAAGCAGAAGTTCATTACACTATTATATTTAAAATCAGCAGAATGAAGTAACAAAACGACACGTTGCGTGATTTTACAAACATTGTTTTTATTGATGTAAAAGTGATTAGTATAAATTATTTAATGCTGCGCTCAAGTGATTCATTTTTAGTATTTCTAATGAAAGCCGTAATGGAAAGGTATACCTACATTATTAATAAGAGGATTTCTTTCAAAATTTACATTTTTCATTTAACCATTAGGTATTCAAGTGATCCTTTGCCCTTTTAAAAGTTTAGATCAGGTCATCGTAGATAAGCCACTTCTTATGTAAATTAGCGACGAATAAAGTGGGACAGTGATAACTTTCATGCAAGGTGTGGGACTTTGTCCCAAGTGACCTGGTCCGGAATGAAGCATAAGTTATTAAATATGTAACCCTATTTATTCATTTCTACTGTACTCAAAACATCGATGAGTTATTATAATGTATATGCAGAATTTGTCAAAGTAATAGTCTTAAAAAATGTATAAATAAAATATGGATTAAATTCGATAACAGTCTTCAAACAATTATGTAAGTGTAACTAGTCTTTGTGAAATGATCAGACAGCTTCCAAAAAGGATACCTGTCTCTAATAAAATATCAACATCATAATCTACAGTCACCTTAAAACACGAAGGATAGTCAATATACACAATCACTCGCAATACCAATCGTTTCGCTAAAATTCTTTTAAGTTCAGTAGGTACTAGGCGAAATCCTAATTACCTAATTTATCATAATAGCTTAAGAATTACTTTAATCCATCACAGAAGCTGCAGTGAATGACCTCGAAGGAAGCACCGGCTTACAATACCTTGGATCTTATTTATTAATGCTGAAAGTCGAAGTTTCTATAATTGGTACGTTGTTGGATGAGGAATGGTCACTTTGAGAGGTAAATATGTCCGTGGGCGAGGATAGTACGTGATTCATTGCAGTCAGACGTCCTACGTGGACACTGGAATAGAGCTATAATGATTTAGAGGCTGTTAAAAATGAAGTTAGTTTTTAGCACTTTCCTTACCATTTGAAGTGGAATTTGAAATTTATGAAAGGTCTTCGTTAACTGGCATTGAAAGAAAATTGACTCCCACTTCTCTTTTCGTTTTCTATTTATCGCTAACAACCCATTCTTATTCAAATTAAAATGGTGCTCAAAATAGTGACGTAAAATTATAAAAATCTGTTTTTTTAAATTTAACTGTGTGCAATACTCTCTCACATAAAAATCTTTGGTTGTTTAAGGAAAAGTAAATCAAAATTGGAAACACTGAAAAGAAAATAATTGAGAAGTCTTTAATTGAGCCCGTTATTTCAAACATCAATTTACTTAGGATAATTATGGATATACATTTTTTAATAGCATTGTTATGAAGTGAGTTCTCATTATATTGTTCAGAATAATCAAGTTTTATTTCTTTGGAGTGCCGTATATTAACAATAGTAGTAACTATAATTATGACAGTATAGTAAGCCTAATTATACGAGTGGTAATCGAGTTAAAATTTACGGCACCACATGATGATACGACCTATGGTGCCATGAACATCAGTTCCAAGAAATGGTGAACTTGAAACATTAACTTAGAATTCTTTATTAGGGCTACCAGTTCTTGAGGATATTTTAACGACATAATTATGGCCAGCGGGCTTACAAACAGGAATCTCTGTAATTCGAGATGAAAGCAATCAATCATATCGCAATATTGAAATCCGATAGTTATGTGACAATGGATGAACAAAACAAACAGCAACTGAGAGGGAACCTTCATTTATGCATGGAAGTGCGCAGCTGTGTAGTCTTATGCATGCGCATGCATATTCAAAGATCAGTCAGTTTTCATTTCGCGTTCGTAATCGGAAACGCACTTGGTCAATCAAATTTAAACTTTAAAATTAGTGGCGGACACTTCTAAATGGTTTGTCGACGAACTATAATAATTATTTATTCATTTCTAAATTACTCCGATGAATAGGAAGAGGTAACCAACAAAAAAGGGAGTTCTGTGAAGGCGAAAATTACAAGAACTGTATTGGGCGCGTTAGAGTGTGACGGGTGATATCGGCAAGCTTTGAGGAAGAGGGTGATGGAAGCATGACACGAAAGTATTGACACGGCATCGCTTATAATGTTAGTTACCGTGTCAAATTTGATTTTGATATTACTTGGGAATAAAGGGGAAGTTTTCGATGATCGTCGTTGATACTAAGTATTGTCAAGTCATTCACAGACATTTCCTGGTATAATAATGGAATTTCTTTATGAACGATTAAATGAATTTTGTTGCATTACTTCGTTCCATATTCAATGAATATAAGAAATATGGTGTGTTATCTCGCTCTGGTCGTGCAGATCATTTGTCTTTAGATTCATTCACAAAATCAAGTCCATTTACTATTCTGTATAATGTTATCACATTAAGATCGCTTACCAATGGCTTAGTATCTGATAGGAACTTAAATGCATTGGCTATTGGAAATAGAAAACATACAAGTTTATATGTAAATTCTTGTATCTACTAAAGGCGTGAATTGATAGCAAGTATTATAAAGTTTCTGATAGTGTATTTGCCTATTCAAATATTGTACCTTCGTACTAGATCTACCAGGTGTTTATGGAAAATCAAGGAATTATCGTAAAATTAGAAAACAATGGTGCGTAGGTTTTAGATCACTTGGAAATAAATACATTGTCTCCTTATATGCAAATTACTTAAGTAAAGTAAATGGATAAATATATTTATTTTTAAATAATACTTCTACTTTTAATAATACTCTACTCACCTACTTCGATAGTATAAGTTTCCAGTTACAACAAAAAATATATTAATTGTAGGTCGTTAAAATACATCTATGAAAAATTGTCTTCACTTCAAATTGTAAAACAAATTGTTATTATCAATAATGTAATATTATTTTTATGCATAATCGAGGAACAGTTCCATTGCAATATTGCATAAAACATAATAATTTTAAAATGGTAATATTCTTATATATATAGGAATGTTATGTAATAATGCACAGTAGCCATAAACATCTTATTCATGCATTGTAAATAACACCATGCATTATACCTTATCAATTTTTTATTTGAAACAAGTAATTACTAAGCTTACCTGTTAAAAACGCTGACTATCACCATGTTAAACATCCAGCAATGATTATCGTTGCAATTGTTACGATTTATGCTATAAACAAATCCATTCAGCACTTGATAATCGTCAGAGAAAACAGGCACATTTTCACTAAAATGCACATCTTTTTCCTGATTCAACAGTCGTAATAAACTTTAAATGTTCAAACACGCGATCGGTTACATCGCGGGCAGCGACACAACCACACTGAAGCAAGAACGTACGGCGACTGAAGCGGTGATTGGTTGGTTGGTGCGGGATGCAGCGCGTGCGCATCTAGCCAAACAATCGAACGGGTTGGGGCTACCATTGCGTTGAAAAAAAAAATACGTTATGATCGTGAACATAATAAGTGATTGCATAAATAATTTACTAAACGTCATGCCGAAGACATATTACATAGACGATTGAAAGCATCTTTTTAAATACATTTTTCTCCTATTACTTAGTATATGTATTTCTATTATTAAATGCATATATAAATTACTAACCATTTCTGCGTTATCTAGAACACAAGCATTAATATGGGCTAAGCAGATGTGAGTGTCTATCATATGAGAATGTCATAGTAAACATACCACGTTTAAAATTAAATTCAATATGTTTGCATTATACAGTTCTTACAAAATTCAAGTCTGTTTATACGAAATGCTAACCTGAAATAAAATTTTATTTATAATAGAATCCATACTTCAAAATTAAATCTGACACACGATTGATTTTTATTAATTAAACATTTTTCTTGAACTTCAATATTATGGCTCTTTAAGAGACTACTGCCAATATCAAATTAGATATTTATAAGAGCTCAACATCATTTTTCAATTTTATCTTTCAACTTAGGTGGAATAGATAAAAGCATATCAATCATAATTTACAACGTCTTTCTTTTCCAGACCATTTGCCATCTCAACAACCCACACGTGCCTTAATGTATTCCCTTAGTTCTGAGGGATGTCGTTTGTCAACGTTAGTCACCTGCAAACTTTATTGATGCTACACAGCTATTCACTCAGTTTTACAACGCATACTAATACGGCTTATCAGTCGAGTCAAGACATGCTAATTATTGATTTTGAAAAAAATTTAAATAAAAATGAATTATTGAAATATTATTGATGTTTAAAATACCTTAAACTTAAGTAGGTTGTTTTAAGATGTTACTTTATCACCTTATATTACGTAAATTCGTGAACACAAGTAAACTAGTTAAAAAAAAACCTTTATATATTTCGTTACAAACCAATTTCAAAATATTATATTTTATAGGATAAAAATATATAATAACTATACCTCATGGTTCTCCAAAAGAATCTCAAAACGAAACAGAAAAACTTTATAAAATAACTATGTGCACAGTAAAAAGCCAGGCGATATAAGTAAAAAAATACTTATGACTTGTAGGCTTGCTTGTCTCGTTGAAATACGCTATTTACTTTAATCATAACACACGCTATGATGTTAAATAATTTAACGGTTTGACGCTTCCTGGAGACAGTTATTTACTTGCCACATTCTAATGTAACTCATAAATATAAATACAATAAACACCAGTAGTCTAAAGCAATGCATTGTATTATTCATACTCTGTCACAGTCTTGCCTCACTAGGTACTCCGTGGAAGCTCACGCAACCGCGCTTAATACAACACAAGGCGCGCCCCTATTGAATTCCTTATCGAGATCTCACAGCTTCCTAATTTAGAAACTAGATGGTAAGATTATCGGCGATATTGTGGGGTGTGGGGACGTCCCGTCGAGGAACGGGGTCACTGTGCCAGTACAACCACCTGTACCTATAAATGTTAGGGAGTGGTTGGGAACGATTAAACCGTTTGTTTTCTAAGTGTTCATTAAGCATACAAACATCAGTCAAGTAATTGTAAAGCCGTAGCGACAAAGAAATGCGATGCTTAAAAAACGTTAATTTTGATACAATAGTAATAAAAGCTATGAAAGCGCTAACGCTTTTATACAAAATAAAATACAAAGTTGAATGTAGAAGTAATTAACCTGAGAGGCGCATAATAGATGATTTTTATAATTACGAAAAGTAATTTGTATCTAAACAATGTATGTTGATAAAAAGTCTTTACATATGTATTTTTTATGAAGTATGTAAATAAGTAATTTAAACGACAGATCTTAACTTAAAATCCTGCATAATTGTTCAATTAAGATGAGTATTATATTATAACTAAAGATAGATTTTAGAATATACTTTAGTGCATGTTTTCTAGTACTGTCAATATTCTGTCATTCTTGCTCAGCTGTCTAAATTTGAGTTTTCAGACATTATATCTGCAATCTTGTTCCCAACCTACATATATAAAAAAAAACAAGAGTTTATCTTCAGAATTGTGCCGTATGTGTCATCACTTCATCAGACATGCACGTGAAGTGTAGTTCTTACAATTTTATGATAGGCGCCTGCAGCGTACCTACGTGTACGCAATACAAATATACGGTGGTAGATCTAAGTGTAAAGCAAAAGTGAGTAAAATTTAGAAATACCAAAAGAAACCCTTTGAATATTTTTCATTCATTAGCGAGGGCAAAGACCTTCTATTACGATAAAGACCTTAAATACACACTTCACTCAGCTCTTTTCACAAAAGGCCTTCTTCAAAAGGGTCACCGTCCAGTTTGGCCCATAATTAACCCAACATGGAATTTATTTCAAAAGTAGCCGACCATGTGAATTCAACAATAATTGGTCGGGTCATGTCGAGTTCTAGCTAAATATTAAATTCTATTACAGACAAATTTATGAGAGCCATTTTTACGCAGCCATTTTACCTTCATTTGACAAAAGACGAGTATTGATCGAGAGTAATTTTATTTTTTTTATAATTCATTCGTCTAACAAGTTTCGAACCATTTTATTATTACTTCTTGTTTATTACGATCGCATTGATATCGATCATGATCATGTTATAACAATGGCCGATAAATAATCTAGAATACACAGACTTACATCTATAATACTTTCAGGATGATTAATTTATTTTTTCGTATTAGCATTTAATCCGGTTTTACGATAGGTGTCGGTACGCTTTCTGGTAGCACCTGATCTTCATTGTTAAATTTACCATTAACTGGTTCTAAATCTCGTTTGAGATTTGCCATTCCGATGAGAGCGCTACAAAATTAATCCAATTTGACCGACTTTTATTTGCATATTGCCATTTGTCAAATACCCATTAAAAAGCATGTGAATTTACAAGTAGGTTAAGTTTTTATCACCTGTTCTCTATGCAGTTATATTGATTAAATGGTGTCGAGATGTTTTTGCTTCGTTTGGGAATCTAATCTGTATATCATAAAATCATTTCCTGTTGATTATCAAGAGTTAGCAATCGTTTTTGTTCATCAAAGACTTACTTACAGAAGCAAAAATAACTTTTTATGAGCTCTTAATCTAGGCGAAAAAAATATATCAATTATTTCTGTAGTTTATCAAAGGATTAGGTAAGAAATTAAATTATTGAAATTGACGGACTATGCGATATAATAAAACTGAGAAAATAATTAACGGACAGCAAAATCTTCCATGCGGTATGAAGCTAGTATCGAGCTTTCTATAACCAATTTACGAAACAGTGTGGATAATAATTTGGAGTAATCCCTGGTTGCCCTAAAGCTAAGCGATCATTTTGTGTACGCCTTACTACTAAGCAAAATGGACCAATGCTTGTACGCAACGGTAATTATACTCTTAAGAAATATGCAATCAATGGGAGAAAGTAAGTGGCAGTCGCAAAAGACCCAAGGGCGGTATTCGATTTGAAATAAGAGTGTTGTATTCAGATTTTACGAGTATGTCTGCTTCAGAACAAATTTAATTTAATTTTACTGCCAGATATGCGATATTAAATTTTTGCAACAAAAAGGCACCTACAAATATTATTGTCGTAAAAACTACTATAATTTTCATACAAAAACGTTAAATATATATATAGGTGTAACTGAAAGAGGTGACTGTGAGTTCTTGAAGTCATTTTGGCAAATACTATTTTTATTATACTTTTCAAAATCAATGACGAGGAACGAACAACTATATTTTTTCACGCGCCAAAGTGTAACACTTGTTTTTTGTCAATAAACAACTCTCTATTTGCAAGCCAGTTCGAAATTTAAATAAAACCTTTGATTATTTTCCTCCTTTGTTGCCATGTTTTGGAGTAAAAGATCGTTCCATTTTTAAATTACACGGCAGATATGAGATTACATAGTAATTTATTTGGCCGCTAAGACTCGGCAGGTATGAATTTTCATACAACTTTTCCCATTGCTGCTCGCATGTATTTGGCTAATATAGCAATTTCGATTTATCTCGAAGAAGGTAGTCAAAATAATGCTCAAATTTGCAAGCATCTTTGATAAAGAAAATTAGTTTGCTTGGTATCATAATATATAAATTATGTTTGCTCCTTTCTGTTTTTAGATACATCTATTACAACATTTAATTTAATGTTTAAGTAAAAACTTTGATAATATGATTGACCAACTAATTTAATGATTACCTAGGCAAACATATTTTTCAATAGATTGAACGACATTTTTGGGTTATTTTTATTAGAATTGAAGACTACATGTTTATTTAAATCTCGGCCTGCATTATATTTATTCTCTAAATTTTATCATAATCTATTAATATATTAATATATATTATCGACATAAATCGTGCTTGATAAAAATATCTACGTAAAAAGTGACATTTATTATTATTATTCAGTTTCTATTCGGCCTCATAAGCCACTTGGACCAGTGTTGATCTTTTGTGGCAGCCCTTTAGATGACACTGCCTTGCCTCGCTGATTCAAGAAATTTCCAGATTCTTTGGACTATATGTTGCTCCTATATGCCATACAAAGTGGCATTTATATTATGATCAATGTTGGTCTAGATAGAAATTTAACTCAGGAAATTAAACATATGCATTATATTATATTATTGAGTTGCATTCGGTAAACGATTTTATATTTGTTTAATGCGATAGGACAACAGTTAATTTGGGAACTTTTTGGAATTTATCTTTGTTAGTCAAAATGTTGTCAAAATCACTGTGGTGTTGAACACATTTTATGTCCCTACTTCGAGTATACTAATTTGTTATAAAGAAATATTTTGTTTACTTTAACATAGCTCATTTCTGAGATGTTAACCACAATCGTTTCTGTTTAACATAATCAAAGTAGTGAGATCTCTAAAGAAATATAAAACACGCAAATCTTGATCTTGACCAGAAAAAATATCAACACACATCTTAAGGTATTTTCTTTGATTATTCTTATTTCTACTTTTAATACAACAATGTGGTTGCGGAAGAAAGCTAAAATGATAGTAAATGATGTCTCATTGGAAACGTTTAGGGTCCTTGACGCAGCTATTACTTAAGCAGTATAATAAGCCTTCGTGTCTAAACTCAGCAACAGAACGGTATCCATTAAAACAACGTGACTCTAAGTAATCTTTAACTGTACGCCTGAATTTTAAATTATAGTTTTGCTACACGACCCTCACCTTGGCTTCAACAAATTGGAGTGGAATAGATGTTTTGTGTTCTCCAGGTATCTCAACTTAGTCAAGTCTAGAAGATCTCGGAAACAAAACCACTCAGACCTTCAGAATTTCGAAAAAGTTATCAAGTTTGGTTTTTTTGATTTTGCTATAATCTCTTTTTATGTTTTGATTTTGGTTAATTAAAATTAAATTTAATAAAAACCTCTTTGATGCAGTTTTTGTGAAAATATTCTAATCTTACTGTCATAAAGTCAGTGATCAACCTTACCATGTATTTGTTACTTTTTTGTCATAAACATCTAGTTTATTATCGTGACATTGCATGTTTTATAAGTGTTTACGCTTATCAATTAATAATAATTACTACCATGAAGTATTAGCTCTATCTTGGAATAAAACCTAATTTAAGAGGAGGTCGTTGGTGTAGTTCAAAGGCTCTGGTTTCGATAACGAAAACTAAGCCATTTGTGGTCTGGATGGTCCGTGGATGGGTTCATCAATTTGTTACCTCAAGCAGTCCGGTTGACCCGGCAATTGCCTTCAATCATCAACCCACATTGGGCGATGTGTTATGGCACAAACTTTCTCATGTGTTTCTCCCATGTTGGAAGGCGTGTGCCTATCAATGGAATTTATATAGACAGTCAATGATCAATCTCCAAATTTAACATTCATTGACTTATTTGGGATTTAAGATAAGGATTAATTTGTATTGTATCATTTGAATTCCAATATTTGTATTATAATATTTTTATTACATTTAAAAATCCACATAATCACTCCACGTGCGTATATTTTGTTTTTATAACCCGTTTGTTTGGAACCATCATAAAGGGTGCCTCTATTATAACTCGTCCAAAATGTATTTTAGACAATACACTAGTTTTATAGCGATGACCGGGTCAGACCAAGAAAATGTTCTCACAAAACAACAATAGACCACAAAAGGATGCTGTTATTCACACAGTTAACTCTTTATTATGTTAGACTATTTACGCTAATGTTGATATGACACTGGTAACTTAACTACAGGTTGTTTGAAAAAAAAACTCCGTAAAACAATGGACTTCAATTTTCAAATTTTGTTGGTTTACATTTGAGAATGTGAATTTTAATATAGTTAAAAAGGGAATTTTATAAATATGTGAACTATTTTGGTTTACTGTTTTCAAATGCTGTTATGGATTGACTGTGCCTGTTTTTTCCTTATCTTTATTATGCCACAAATTTCAACTAAAATATTGGTCCTGTTAACATTTTTTTTATTATAAGTTAGCTTACAAGCTTATAACACCATGTATAAAATTTAAATTAAAGAACTAGTCCACAGAGTAAGGTCGTGAGACAAGTGGTCCACAATGCCTTTAAAGGGGACAATGGGACTTAACAACAACCCCTGCAACTTCTCACAAAGTTCGACGAACTTTCTTCGGTAGGCCTTTGTATTTTTAGATTTGAGAGTTATTTGATTTGATAATGATATGAATATTGATTAATATAGTGAAATGAATTAATAAACTTCTACGTGACTATCATAAGATCAATACTAAGAATGTAATATAATCATAAACTAACAAAAACTGAACGGCTTTTAATGAAATTTTGACGAAAATTAATTGACTTTTTATTTTAAGATTTAAATTTTTGTCATAAAATTTAGTACGGAGAAAGAAAATAGAAAAACAGATAATTACAGAGAAAATTTTACTGTATATTTGTGACATGCATTTTGAAGTTTATCATTTAGAATTGCCATGCTTATATTTATTGTCTCTTTGTCTAATCAAAACAATCTTGAAGCTAAGTTATTGAAATGTACTTTTACTAATAGTAAAAAGTTCACGACTACTATGACTTCTAAGCTAGAGGTACGGGGTTTGAATCCCAACTGGGTAGATTTTGGTTTTACGTTTATGGTTTACATATAACTATCTTTATATCCCCGTTTTCTAGTATCTATAACACTAGCTCCTAACTTTGCTTAGTTTTATCTAAAATATGATTATATTTTATTACGTTCCAAAACATTGCACAGAAAAAAACACATATGTATTTCTAGATAGCTATAAATATACTAAATATAAATACAAAATCCATGACAAACTTCTATGATGATGACAAGTTCACGATTGGATAGCTGTCAGTAAATCATTGCAAATTATTGACATATACGATAAATAAAGGTACTAGATAAAGTACAAAGGTAGTCTAATTTTAACTTTAATCGATTAATATATTTTTTGTTATATATAACTTCTATTTTTGTCTTACATTTTTGTACGGGTCACTGTGAAAGTAATCTCATATTTTATCTAGAATTATCAGCTTAAAGACAGCAGGACTATTTTTCGACTTGATTCAACAGATAATAGAATTTATCACAAATAAATCCAGTTTTTTCTATCAATATCCACACTATTCTTAAGTCTAATGCGGAAATTATGAATGAATGTTTTGTGTGAAATTAAAATTGAAAAATTCTTTATATTAAATATTTTCGATACAGCTCAAGCTTTGTTGTTACTTATTATTGTAAGTGGGAATTTCATAACTTTTATGATTCCGCAATAGAATCAAAAGGAAACTTTATAACAACATAAGGGAACTACAAGAAGAAGGTTTTTTAAAAAAGTATTCCGTATGTCTTTCTCTAATGTAAAATTATCTTTATATTTTCCTATGATGCCTTGTAAAAGTCATTCTAAATTTATTAGGTTTACATACTTAGTCCAATAGTCCAATGTACTCTGAATATAGCTACCGTCTCGCCTAAAAAATAATATACATTTATTGCTACAACGGTTTGTATACAACAGCCTATTTCTAGTAGAATAGAGTTCTTGCAATATATTTTGACTATGTGAGTGTGTACATCATTTCAAACGTTACTGTATGGGAAGCCATTAAGGAGTTTAGTGTTATTTAAAACTATTGACTATTATTTAAAAATACGTTAAAAACTTTGAACAATCATAGGCCTTTACAAACGCATGTTCGAAAATTGACTTTCTAAATATCTCGTAAATATTTCTGTAAGGCATCAATAGACATTCATAGAGGATATTACTCAATCTTCACTATTTAAAATTTGAAAAAAGGCATTCTCATTACACAAAGGGAGGTGAAATGACGGTATTAAGCTAGACACGTCCCTCACAATGGGTCTGGAACCTTTATCTGAACCGACAGCTCTTAATGTCGCGTATTCCCGTCAACTTCTTTGCCGTTAAGGATTATATCGGAATGATATAGTCACACTTTGACAGATGAATTGATGTTAAAGGCTTTCGTGTGAAAGTGAAATAAATATCTACCTATTCCCTTTTTAAAACAAGATCAGAATAATGTGCCTGTTCACATTTGTTTCAGTTTAAAGTAGGTTCATAATTAATAGGTTATTTATAATACATACTTTTATATTAATTATATTTTTGAAACAAGGTGATTTAAACTATATCAGCTTATGAGAAATAATAGTTACATGGTCAATATTTTTTTCAAATTTTATAGATTTTTAAACGAAATATTTTAAAATTAGAATACGTCTTCTAATGACACTTCCATTGATGCCATCTCAACTTGTGCAAATTAATGCTTTAGGTCCGGCGTGCAGCTTAGGAATGGTTTAAGTATATTTTATAGTAAATATAAATTATTAGCTAAAACTAATAATTTCCCAAATACTTTAAGTTCTTTTTCGTGAACTGAAGTACTTCAAGCCAAAATAAAATGTGATAAATATACTTATCAAAGTTCTTTGAATATAAAACTTTGTCATGGTTGCAAGAGGGTATAGCCACACTAATGTTTGCAAACAGATTAAATGCATTTATATAGGTACTATAACATCTTATCTAAAGGATAAAGTTTTCTTTAAGTCCTCTTTTCATCACCAAAAATAAAACAGGCAAATAACTTTATCATTTTTTTTAGTACGAGATGTTACAAAATATTTTTTTTCGTTATACATATTTTTTTAAAACCAACTTTCTCTACTAGCGTACCAGCGTAGAAATACCTACGGTATGCTGCGTCAGGCCTTATTTCATTTCTAGTTCCTTTTCTGGTGCAAAGTGCTTCAGTGTATGAAATAGATTATTGAATCTTTTCATTTTCAGCTGGACATGGGCGCGAAGCTGATTCACAAACGGATAGGTGAAAAAAATAGATTCCCAGGCAGGAATATCGTATTGAAGCATGCATTTCTAGCAATCTTTTTCACTTTGTAATATTCTTAATATTACAATTTTGATCGGAAAATAATTGTAAATAAAAACTTGCTGGTGAATTGTATAAAATTATTGTATAAGCCGTGTATCATTTAAACGACATTTTAAATTAGAGCAAATGATATTAAACAACAAATGTTATTTGTGAAGCACTAAGCAGTGTTTATTATTAATAACAAAACACTATCACGTTACCATACAGTAAAAAAAATAATTAAATAATTGGGATTCATATGTTATTATAATTTACAGTTCAAATATTTATTCGAACGTTCGAAGTGTATTTTTAGCCAGGTTCTCAAATATATACAATTATTGTTCCCTTTCCTTGTTTCAATCTAATCTAGACTATATTCTTTGGAAAAAATTTGGTGGTGTTTTAAAAATCTAGAAATAGACAAGGAAATATGAAATCTTAAATGATAGAGGAAAGCAAAGTAAATGCAAAGAATTATAGTCTTTATTGCAGACCAATAATAACCGTTTTCAAAATAACTGTCAAACTCATTACCCGCTAAGAGCAAGCATTCAAATGTGTGGTTTTAATACACTCCTTGAATTGACGACCACGATACAAATTTAACGGAGTCAAATTATATTGCTGACGATACTAAAGAGTAGGGTTACACTGACCATACCTGACTGTTTTGAGGGTTCTTTTATTCGGACATAGAATTAGAAAGGGCTCAGCCCTATTGTGGATCGGTGCATAATGCAGCGTGTCGAATTACAATAACTTTAGTCTGGATTACAAGATTTTATATGCAAAACCCACTCATGTGTACTTAAAATATGTAAAAAAGCATTTGCAATAGTAATGAGATTAGGACAAACTTCACATTTAATATACCTACAACACGTCCCTGAATTAAAAATTGACATTTTCGTTTGCGTGAGCTGAATAAAAATTGACTTATTGACAAAAAATCTCTCCTTTATCATTATAAAAGTTATAATATAGACAGCTAAGTTTTATGAAAAAAGAAATGTTTGTTATTTTTATTTATTTTTATTTTTATTAAAGGACTTAATAAAAAACCACAGACATCTTCACACGTATGGTTTAGCTTATATATTTATAAATATCGATTGTTACCCATACTATTGTTACTCATACAAATAAAATTTTAAAAAATCGAAAAAAGTTTCTGTTACATACCAACGGTGTACTTACTATACAACTATCAAATGATACTTTAAATCAAATACACCTACAAATTATACCGAAACAGGCAGCAAGCAAACTGTTCGGTACCTTAATAAATCAAAAAGACGTTGAATAAAAAAAACAACAATTAATTTCTCTACTAATCTGAGACTGTTGCAAATCAACATAATCGAATAGTTCAAGCGATATTTTTTTTTTATATAGGGGTGCTAAACAATCAACAATTAAAAGGGAAGACAGAGTGAAACACTCTTTAAAGTTTTATAAAATCAACTTTAATTATAGAAGTATAAAACTGAGATTGCTTTAAAAATGCTTAACGTTCGCTAAAACTTTGGGATGTGTGAAAGTCGCTGAAGGCGATAGGTCAATAACCCGTTTTGAGTGCTTAACATTAGATTTTAAAGTGTATTTTTATTATACTGAGAAAGATGTTATCGATGTTTTTCTTGTTATTATGCGCTTTGAGGCAAATATTTTTATAATGAACACGCTATTTGTTGATCTTGCAAAGAGATAAGGGTAAACGATAAATAAGTAGCTGCCTATAAAGTATTAGGAAAAAATATCCATAGATTCTTATTGTGGAGTGCCTTGAAAACAATTGCTAATAAATTTTTAAATAAAGTAATCTTAAACTTACATTTGAAATAAAGGATGCACTTAAAAGAATTTGCTGAACTAGATAATTAACCAAAATTTACATATGTAATATGTATGTGGACAATAAATTTCACATTTCACATTTATTTCATAAAATTTTAGGAACTCAATCACATAAGCTTTGCAAAGTAGGTATATTGATTACAGGCAAACTATGCATCTGTGATATTGTTTATTATTTGTTAAATATTTATTAATGAAATAAAAATTATTATTAATTTTTTTGACGACGATCTCCTCTTTCAGCAAATTAATGATCATAATAATGACATTTTCTTAACACACATCGAAATTTAAAGCGAAATGATAAGTGTTGAGATTGTCTACACATTACGCAGGTATGGACATTTTTTTTCTAGGAGGAATGCATTTATGGACTTGTGTGGGGCTTACCTAGTTCCACATAAAATTGGACCTGGGAATAACCACTAAAACTCCCCGGTAACTCCATTGCCCTTCACGGGGGCGACCTGGATTCTGCCGAAGCAATTCACCTAATCGCCCCCCGACGCAGGTATGGATATAATTTTATTCAGAAAAAATATTGGGAAACAAAATTTTTTCACCGGCGTGTATAGCACACGTAATTCTTAGGTTGTGTGTGAAGTAGACCAACTCGCACATAGCCTGCGCGGTTGACCAAGGTCTAGTCGCCCTAATTTAGGGTAGGCTTCAGCCCCTCGGTAACGACGTATATAAGTTTTTGATGATGATTGCAATTAAGGCATTAAGTGTCAAACTAGTAAGTAAGATAACAAAAGTAAATCATAATAAAGTTTTAGAGCTAGGGGTTTTATTTGTACTCGCTTCAAGTTAAAGAGATTATAAATTACCACCTTATCACCTTAAGAGTAGTTATGATTTAAAAAAATCGGTTATAATTTTCAAATCCCTATTATTAGACTAGTGTTTCGTAAATTGTATAAATTCAAATTTCTATAAAGTAATATTCGTTATCATAATACATTCTTTGTCCTATCAAACATAAATAACTGCAAATTAATAGTATTATTATTTTCATGCAAATAAATTCTACAAAAAATTTCGAATATTTAATAGTAATTAATAGTAATTTGCAAGAAAAAACCCGAAATTATAATCAAATCCTTGCATATAAAGGTGAATGGCCCATATTTTGCCTGTGCGTTTAAAATGTTTGAACAAATTAAAAGGGTGACAGTTTTATAGAGAGATAAAGTTAAGCTCGTTGGCTGGCTAATATTGCAAGTTGGTGATGTAAATTTAATAGGTATAATGATTACGGTTATCGTCTGGTTATTTTGTTGCAATATGGCATTCGTACGCTGCATAATATGGGAATATTAAGAAAAAAAGTCCCTTCGGGGGCACTTTTAATAAGGCGTAACAGTAAGAGGAGCACATAATAAAATGGAATCACACAATATAATGATATGCAAGTACAGCATGCGAAATATATCTGTAGCCGCCTCCACCTCGCTGTCCTTACAGATGTTTTATCAAGGTGATCATGGAAACGATAGATATAATCGAGTCACAAAGTATTTTTGTGTGCGATAATGGGGTTGAGACATGAATTGATGACTCGCAGACCAGCACACGTGATCTTGAGTCGAAATTTAAGAAAAGTGAGGGATGGATAAGGTCAAAAGCCCTTCAAAGAACAAAGGTACGGCCGATAGATGGCGCTAATATCATAAGGTATTTAATATATATATATATAGTATCTGATAAATAATATTGACGTAGTCTAAATGCAAATATTAATTAGGACTGAATTATGTAAGTTAAATTTAACGATAGATCAAGAGCTACCTCGTTAAAAATAAAAAAGGACGTAATTCATTATATAAGCATATTTTTATTTACATTTATAATAATAAAGCGTCTCTTATTTCTCTAACAATATTAAATACTTATTAAGAACGTGTCAAATATCGGTCTAGTATTAATATGAAATATGACCATCTAACAAGGTTTATTGTACAATGACTGCTCCATTTAAAGCTTTCTATTATCTCATCCTATTGATACTTTTTTGCGACATTACTTTTTGTCTGTCTGTCGTTAGTAAACTTGTTTACCTCTCGTAAATACTTAACATGCTTTATAAATTGAATTTTAATGGTCTCTTTGTATGGTTGAAAATAGTTTGCCACTTAATTCTACTTCATTTAATAGTGTGAAAACACGTCAAAATTTTAGAAAGACCATATGGCTATCGGTAAGTGGATTTATCTAATCCAATGATTAATTTATCACCTTTTAATTCCTAATTGATTTTATTTTATGTCCAATTTATTTCCAATGCATTCGAATGCAATATCTCAACACAGATGTTAAATTCACAAAGGGAGACATTATTTTTTATAGAACTGAGATAAGATAATACGTTATCGATTCCATTTAGTAATGATGATATAATGTTACTTAAGTCCATTAAAATAGTGGAAATTGTATCTCTTGCTGTTAGTAATTAAATGGTACTTTAAACCAGACACAAAAGATACAACAGTTGTAAAAAACCTTAATAAAACCGAAGCCCAATAATGGACATCTAAGTAAGAACGTTGCCTAAAAAATACTTTTTAAATTGGATAACTTGTGATTGATTGACTTTTGCGTTTTGAGTGTTTTGAAGTCGGTTTTTAGTTTTGATAAAAACTTATTTTTTCATAATCTTGAGTGCTAATTTTCTAAGGTAAAAGTTAGATGGGTAACCGTCAGTATTGTAGACATGCCTGTTTGTTTATGGTTTGTTAAACATACTCAAATTAGCTTTAGGAAACTAAAATTTTTCGTGTGCCTATACAATTTGATGATTGTCCCATCGCATCGTCAGATCCTGACTTGGACCTGACAATCTATTGAATAAAAAATAATTTTGGACATAATTGACCGCGTAGCTTAATCTTACAACAAAATTAAGAACATACTACTTTTTTAAAAGTAATTTAAAACACTAGCTTATTTTATTTTTAAAAAGCTATTTACTTGTTTGAGCAAGTAATTTTAAAGCAACAGCATGAGTTGCAAAAATGTAGTTCTATAAAGAACTAAATCACACAGAACTCACTAGGCAAAAGGAGAACTAGACAAGCCGAACTGCCAATGCAATTTAAGTGAAATTTCCATGTAACCTTTTTATCCTGATATTAAGGCAACTTATTACCATTTCCCTGTCAAATGCCTCGTTCATTCCACCTTTCTGTGCAAAAAGATAAACTAGTTCAATAAAAATAATTGCTACTTACTAGTAAACTAGTAAAAGTAATGTTTTTAATTGATTGGAATACGATATTATTGTTAGTGCATTCTTGCATCTGGTTCTTACATTTAAACAAGTATTTGAATGGTCACCATTTCAATTTCATTCAATTGACCGGACGCAACATTTCTTTATAATATACCGTCTTTTGACTGATGGTTCATAAAAAAACTCAAACTAGTTGACGTAATTTGCAGCTTACATTTAAAATTGTTAAAAAGTTGTTGAAAATGCACGCGACTGGCGCTGTAAGTGGGTACTTAGGGACAACGTTATACAAAACAAACTTCACTGTTAATATTTTTAACAGGATTCATGTCAACTTTATCTAAGCTGTTTTAACTTTATTTATCTTTTTTTATTGGCATCAGTTAATAATTATACAATAATTACTTTATAAACGATACTTCCCATTAATCCTAATAACTATTTACAAAGGGCCAATAAACGTTTTTCATAATTATATCCGTCCAAAACAAAAGTAAAAATACAACTGGTGTTTGCCTCCATAAATTTTGCAGTAGCAGTATTAACGTCACGGTTCTCACCCTTATTTTCTTAAGATAAATGAGTCAGAAAGCATTTTTTAGCAATAGAAAAATATTTATTCTGAAAAACCTACGCATCATTTGGCCTCTTCTTCATTTAAGTTTCTATTTTGTATTTCACAATTTAAGTCATCAAGACATGTTATTAAAAATAAAGCTATTTTATTCACATTAGGAACTCTTTGCTTTTTAGTCATTTAAATTATTTTAAAAATGAATAATAGAATAAAATATATCTTTATTGTAAATCAACCAATTCAAGTAGAGAAATACTCAAAAAAAACTCTAATGTAATAATAACTGTAATGTATTAAAACCTGTAAAGTAAGACTAAAGGAAATTCACTAACGTTTACCCTAACGCAATAGTTGTAGCTATAGTCAAAGCTATTAAAAGGCGCGAAAAGGCCGCCTTGTGTACACCGGCGTATTTATTAAATTCCATTTTTATAAATACGCATTGACATGAAACAAGAAATACGCAAACATCATATTTTCATAGAGCAGTCTCATGTGAAATAAAACAAATATTGCTAGACTAGTGATAACTCTTGGCTACGTCTATATAAATGAAAATATATTTTGGATGTTTGGTACAAAACTAAACAAACAAACTTTTAATCTATTTTCTTACGTTTTTAAAAATATACAAAATATTGAGGGGGTTGAACAAGGGCTAGCGACTTAATGACTGTAATGCCTATTGGATAAGCACGACGCGTCGACCGTAGTAAAAATGTTTCTCAAATTTAATATTACTCTGATTACTAACGGTCGGAAATAATTAAGGAAAGTTAGACGATAGAGATAATTAAATCAGTGCCGGCGTTAAGTAACGAAGCGTGATAGTTACATGACCATTCAAGTAAATGGATAAATTTTAATTAAATTTTTGTGATGACCTAATTAATGATCCTTCATAGGTAAGAAGGGGTAATTATATGCCTTTTTACATTATACGCTTGACACTACGCTTCCTATATCAACTAATGCAATCTTACCCCTATCAAGAACACAATACACAAATAGTCAGATTTAACTTAGCAATCTTTCAACAAAGGCTAAAAGAATTTTTTAAAAATAATTCATTATTAACAGAGAAATCGGTTAACATACATACAAGAAAATACTGTAGAATATAGAAAAAAGTTATTTATTAACTTTCGTAAGTATCTCCCCACATCTCTCTCTTTTGTATATCCAGTCCTAAGGTTGCCTGGAAGAGATCGCGGTTAGCGATAAGTCCGCCGATTGTTCAAACTTTGTCGACTAAATAAAAAAACTATTTTCTTCGTTTTTATGACGTTGCTAAGTATGTATAATAAAGTGTTTAATAAATAATAATACAAAGAACAAAAGAAAACTAAATTATAATGTGCAATTTATATTTTATATAATAGTATATGTACTGTACGACGAACGGCTGGCCGAGTGGTCAGTACCTCTAGCTACAGGCTAATCAGCCAGGTGTTCTGGATACAACTCCCAGCCGCGGCGAATATTTATGTGATAAACTTATTTAAGTATTTCTTATTAATAATATAAAAATATATTTTATATAAAATCCGTTTTCCATTATTAATTATCAATAACAGAGATGAAACTGTTCGATTAGTATTATTATTATTATTTAATTCTAGCTTTTGCTTCCGACTTCGTACAAAAAATAATTAAAATAAATTATTCGTGCGGTAAAATGGAGTAAATCTTCAGTTTCATGCAATAGTTTTGGCGTCTCGTGTTCTAATAAAGATCACTCATATACAATATATAAACCTTATGCCAGCGTTCTGCGATCTCTCAAACTTGCTCAAGAGCTCCTCAGTGACATCCAAATAGCTGGTATCAGCTTAATCAATATAAGGCTGTATTTTGAGCAAGGGAAGTTGTTATTCTTAGCGGCAATAAGTTTCTAATAATACTAATCTATGCCGCCTTTTATAGTGGCATCGATGTTAGATAAGCAGAAAGACTTCATAAAACTTTTAATACAAATGTGTAATCGTTAGAAATTCCCGCTAAGAAATCTTTGTTTTTTTTGTTACGACTGACATTTTACTCTATTAAGGAAGAATGATTATTTTAGTGCAGTTTAATTAATAATTCTAAGCATTAAAAAATAATAAATATTAATAATATTAGACTTTTTATTGTCTTCAACTGAGTAAGAAGGTCTTGACTAGTACTCGTTCGTGTTGCCATCTCCTCCGGAGAAATACACGAAGCAGCCCTCTCGCTACCTCGTGCCTCGTTTGGCGTTGTCCCCTGTTTCATTTCATAATATTGGGTAACTTCATTACCACGAAATGTCAGTGTGAAAAATAGGCCGTCAATCAAAAACTATACAGTATTTTGACAATTAATTCATCTCTGTACAAAGTGAATGGTAAATTGGCGACGCGCGGACGAGGTAACAAACTGTGGTTTTCCATTAACGAACGCAGTGCTAGTTTCCATGACATAATTTCCTTGTGAGTTACAACTCAAAGTACACAGTGCAAGTATTGTGTTATAAACACAGTCACAAAGCCGTACATTGTACGACGATACAGTACAAGTTACTTTGTGGTACATAATTCGGGATCTATAATTTAAGCTGCTCAACATTAACATCATTAACGGTATAACTAAAATAGTTATAATAGTTTAATAGGATATATAAAAGTGATTTAATTTAATATTATACAGTAGAAAATCAATCGTAAGTACATAATATTAAAATTAATTGTTTAAGGGTGCTAGGAATCAAAATAATTTGCAACTGTTTTTGCAATCTGTATTTAATACACATAAGTCAAGTTTAACGCTGTTTCACATGCATGGAAGTCCCATGATGTATCATCTGGGTTTTGCAATCCCATGCACTACTTAGCGAGAAGAGCGTATTTGTAATGATTATTTAATTTTAATTTAATTATTTTACTTTAAATAATAAATTAAATCAGAGTTTGGAATTTCTTACTGGCAATTCGGAGTGAATTGCCAGTAAGAAATTCATAGAGAATGGATTTCTTTAAAAAAGGCAAGAAAGGGTACTTTTATGGCTAGGGCCATATGCTGCATATTACACTAGCTATCTTCGTATATGGACTCCTACTGATTGCAATGAGACGGTGTTGAATCATTTGCGGTGCTTGTAATAAAATAAAATTAAAACGTGACTTAATACACTGTATTAAGGTAACGTTTCAGAAATCATAAAATTTCGGAAATTTAAATAAAAACGTTCATCATGAGATACTGGTATTAAAAACATAAAATATGTCGTGTCAGCATCGTGACCACTTGACCAATGTCGATGTCGTCAATTAGTTTAGCAACGATGACGCATTTCCATCAATGTAAATCGTATGCATACAGGACTGGTGAGAACAAAAATTACTCTTTGCCGCTAAAAAACTTCTCATTGTGCACGTGTAAGATATTTTTACAGGAATTACCTATCTTTTTTGATACACTACATACATGGCATTGGTATCGCTTTTCTTTAACTTAAAGGTAGAATCGATTTGGACGTAGCAGATTGGTTGAGGTTAAAAAAGTATCATTCATATATATTTATTACTTTGGGCTGGATAATACTTGTGTGTGTTAATTAGTTGATATTAAATTTACTATAAAATTGTATTTATTGTTCGTAAAAAATCATTTTTCTGAAAAGCTGTTATTAAAATCGAAAGGGGAAACTCGATTCACGGTAAAGCGTGCCGAAATCAAAGAATCAATCTTTTGTGTATTCATACATCACAATAGGAAACGAAAAGTACATTTTTAAATTTTTTAAATTCAAGTGTCCAGGTTCACTGAGCCACGCGTACGGCAAAATTAATTAGTTCCATCAATCATTGTGTGAATAGAGTCAGTAGAACCGGCCCACTGGGTTTTAAAAAAGACCAACTATCAGACGGGGATGTCAAAAAATAAATGTAACGTGATTCATGCATTGTATGAACCCTTCCAATGCAGTTGTGACAGAAAAGGTAAAAACCGAGTTGTGACAATCGCACCGGGCGTGCTAGCGCATGGGCGGAGATATGCAGGGACAATATTTTGAATACGTATTCTTGATAAGTTACGATTTATGTCCTGAGATGCAAGGTTCTAGGTCGATAATCTGATCAATAGATCAGGATCATTTTTTGAAATATGCAATAATATTTACAAAGGTTTTGCAGATGAACAAGGCAATGAATCAGAACATAAAAAAATATTATGAGTATTATGCTCACATTGTAAGGTAAGTATGAATTCAAATACTGCAGATATTAAATATTTTACAGTTTCTTTTTGAGTAAAGTCACTGTCATTGTTATAATTTATTGATTTAAAAATAACGTTTACAGCTACAGAATTTAATCAAAGGAACTTTTACTTATTAAAAAAAATCTAACTAACACTGTATTATTAACATCTACACCTATTTAAAGGTAATATTATTATTCACGCATACTACAAATCCCAAAAAGTCAGACATACATCACAGGCATAAAATAATTTACATTTGTAAAGGCGATAGTTTGAATATGACAGCAATCCATCATGAGGTGACAATGCGCGCGCGCCCTCCGCACGCGACCTTTCGACATTCTCTTGTGTAAAAATGTAGCAATGGTACCTTTCTGGGTACCTTAACTCCAGAGTAATAAAGGCTATATTTGAAAATTGTCACTATCCGTAAGTTATAATCATAGCAATTTAGACTCTAATATATCTTTTTGACGTATTATATTTTAATATCTTTCCTCATACCTATCCTTAGTAAGCGGCTTATTTTTCGAAGCGATACGGAAATTATGAAAAAGATATTGAAATATTTACCAATCTTTAATTTTTGTCAATTATAAATGACAAAACTTAAGAAAGTGCACATTTTTAGTAAGACATGAAACTTTTTATTAGTTCAAATATATTATGATTTTTTTATCCACATGTTTTGGGAGAGCAATAGATAGAAATATTTGTCCTTATAAGTCAAAGTCAAAATATCGTTATTTAAATAGACTCATTTACTAAGATCTTTTTAATCGTCATAACATGGAATATGTATGCGAAAAAATAAACAAATGTAATTAAAGGTAATAGTGATAACTTTAAGTGGGTATTAACCAGGTATTTACAAATTTCCCCGTTATAGAATTTAAAGATGTACATCTTACAGAGTCTTAAATAAATATCAACCACATTTCGTAATTGTAGTTCTTACCGATTTTATTGAAATAACAGAACAGACAAAAAACGACGACGTAAAGTCTACATGATAAAACTACCTATACTCATTGTTTTTATAAACTTCAAAATATTTAGGGGTACTTGTACACCAGTACTTTGACGTTTTAAGGTTAAATCAAACTGAAGATTAACTGCATCCGTGATGTAGTCCGCTTACATTTCATCTTACCCTTCATTTAACACTTTTGTCAAGCAAGTAATATTTTAACGCAAATCTAGCACAGCCTTCTTTCATTTTGTGGTGGATTTAGTACCGTCTTTAGGTAGCACGGGGAATGTAAAAATGCACGGAAGCACTGCACCCTTATTAACACTTAGTACCCCGAAGTGGCTTTATTCGGTGAATTTAAATTTAAACATGCACCTCTACAATAATGTCAATAGTCTTTTTTATTACTATTAACAGTAAAATAGCAACTGCGAGCTCTTTAGTTGTATGTCGGGGTGTATCTGAAATATTTTCGAAAACATTTCACCAAAATTATAATTAAACATGAATAACAGTGAAGGGTTCCGTAGACACAACAATTGTAATTCGCCTCTTTGAAAAATATTACAATGCTAGCGGCGTATCTTTTTTTGAATAAATACAACTTATTTGCATTTTGTCGTTATCTCTGGTGACAATGACAGGTAAACTTCGTAAGGATGCACCCTACAATATTTTCGTAATAAATGATTACGCACTATTGATTGCTTGTTTTTTCGGAGAGACTAAATAAGAGAGGGTGATAGAATAACGTTCAACTAAAATTTCAATTGAAATAGTTACTTTATTGCGTGAATAACATTCGCAAAGGTACTCTAAAGATTCAAAATATTATGCTATTTTACTAACGAATAATATAAAAATTGAAAAATTTTATGTTCCTCTTTCTCTTTGGCCATAAATAGGTATTTTAAGTATATTATAATCCACATTGACAGACGCACTATACATATCATATACTTGTTTAGTGTTCAATGTGTTGCCATATAGTTTTGTGTAAAATATGTAAACTTAAAAATTTAACTTAGATCACTGAATAAATAGCACTTCTTATGATACACGATATTTCACTATATTAAATATAAGTTGTTAAATTATCTCAATTGGAAAAAAATGCAATAGAGTTTGTTATTTTTTACACATTTTATTCATTTTAAGGGTGATTTGTATTGTATGTAACTCGAGGGGCGATCTGCAATCTTTAAATTCACACCTGCGGCGGTGTCAAGGCGTATTAAAAATTAATAATAAGGTTACTAATTGTTTTTCAACGAAACAATCGTTTGAACAAACCCTCTCAATAGAATTTTTACTTTTATTTAGATTGTGAGAAAAAAATAACCAAAAATTATTTATAAGACCCTCATTATTTTAATACATTTGCCTACTCTCATTGTGAAAATAAAAAAATACTAATGCAACTTTTCGTGTTCACGTGGAGTTTGTATTCAAAATTAAGGCCACATAAGGCCGGGCGTACCTCGCCTTTTGTTCATAAAATTACATACAACTCGCCGCTGAATAACACAAAATGGACAAAAATATGTTTTTATTTGTGAATTTATCTTATGATAAGTGGGGACCACATCTTATAGGTAGATGTCAAGGCCCGGACTTTTAAAACACGTGTTATTTGATAATAACCAATTATCTAAATAAGAACTTAATATTTGCCTACTTATCAAATGAACTGAAATTTATTTGATTTATAGACCCGAGATTGACCGCTATTTGTGTGTGTGTGTTTATCGATGCTATTCAACAGGCACCAACAACCAATGAGTAGTCCGTAATACGATAGCTGGAAATGAAACTTTATTACGAAGCGATAGTGCATTAAACATATATGTGGCCTCCTAACCAAAACAACGGTCTATAATGAGCTTAGTGCCTTACGAAATTGGTTTATCTATGATTTGTGCCCTTAATGAGACAGTAGTTATTGCAAAATGAGATTAGAGACGGAGTAGATTATCCTAAATAATGAACATAACAGTGAAGTAATAGTTTCAGGTCCCTTCACCCATAGAGCGGGTTAGGTTTGATATATTGGATTAAGATTTATCACACTTTAGTAACAGATTAACATATGCATTTCTCGGTTTCATTGAACAAATTTTGTTATTATAATATGTAACGTAGATATTAAATTCACTTTATTTGAAATACTCACTTTCAAATACTCTTATTTGCACAAAAAAGACACAAACCTGATTTTTAAATTGCTTTTTATTAATAGCTCACAAAACGAAGTCAGAATCATGATTTAAGTTAAATCAGGGTGTTTAAATTTCACTGATTCTCATTTTTGGGGATGAAAAAATTTATTTTAATTATTATTTAGCCTTATTTTATTTAATAACATAGTATTTTAAACCTACTAAAATCACCTAGGTAAAGATTTAAAAAATTATTTAATATCGAATTTTTGTCTACTGTCACTTACTTCTACAGTCTTTTTTACTGAATTAAATTATAAGTTAAATATTAGCTTACATTACCATTAGGATGAAGAGTGAGCTGTATTTAAAATGACATATTGAGTTTATTATAAGCTGTTACTCATAATACCAGTGTAGGATAAGACAGTAACTAAATTATTCTTAGTTAACTTTCGAGTTTAAGAATTATGTTATCAAAATACGTTACAAGTATTTTGATTTATTTTCATTAGAATGTCTACCTGAAATTGTAACGAATAATTAAGTACAGATGAAAGTTAGATGATAAAAGTTGTATAGAATAAAAATACAAATAAGTACTTTCATTTAAATATTTATCTACCAAAGATGGTGTTAGCATTAGCACATAACAAGCAAAGGGTTATTACTAGTGTTACAAGGGTTAATAAAACTATCCAACCACTTAAAACTTTAACAATGGAACAGCAAACAATATCTCGGTCTATTTCGAGGGTATTGAATTTATTAGATCCGTAAAAACTGTGCAAATATTTTTTTGGTTTCGTCGACATTGTACACGCCCCGCCGTTGGATATGGTAACAGAATACGCGTGCTTGCAAATAAAACCAAGCTTTGTTTGTTTTTTTAACTCATAGTTTTATTACCATTTTGGCCATTGAAATGACCGTTATCAGAAATGGCTGTAACTGTAACTGCATTTGATTTTTTTACACACGAATATGACAAAAAGACGACAGCGTAATAATTTTGAAGTAACCGTTGTGACTTGTGATAACTTCTAGTACGAATTAAAAAAAAAATATAACGGCTTTATAAAATTGCTTTTAATAAGATTTAAAATTTCAAAATGTGTAAATATATTTATATATATTTTTTATGTACATATAATTTGTAACTTTTTGTTTGTATTTAGTACAATTGTTTTAGTTTTTTGTTACTGTAATTTTTTTTAGTTAGTCTTTATTTATAAATAAAATGTTAATCAATAATTTTCATTTTCTATCATTTAGCTTTGATTATGAAATAGTTACAAAGTTATAATTTAATCAAACGCGGGCGAATACAAAAAATGTTCGTAAGTTATTTCTGATATGTAACCACTATTTCAACTATTACATTAGAATTTCATTTATATAAAAGTATAATGTGCATATTAGTATAGCATAGAGGACAGCGACAGGATTTGCGACAGTGTAGGCATCACAAAGTCGAGGGTCTGGGGCGTTTCGCACCGCGTGCTTTTCGAACCACCGTGTGAATAACCTGAGTGTCTTTTTTAATAATTAGTTGTTTCTTTAAAAGCTGGGGAAGAGAAATATTATTAAACTTTTTATTACAAAAATGTAATGAATCTTGAGTATGTTTCATTACACTACGAGTTATTCATATTTAAATATGGAAATTGGAATATGGAAATCATTGGACTAAGGAGGTATACTCGTATAATAATAAATAAACTAAACAATTTACTTTTATAAATAAATGATTTATATAAAACAAATGTAACTTTATATAAGTAACTAAGTAAGATACACTATCTGAATCTATAGTTATTGTGCGTTTACTATCGGAACGGCAACTGACGGATTTGGAGCGAAATTTATTGCTTTTGATTCATAATATAAAGGGGTTTTAACATTTTAAGTATCAGTTTCATTGTGAACTGAAGAGTCACCTTGTTATTATTGTACCCTCTTTATTTACGGTAATGTTGAATTTACACGGACGATTTATTCTTTAACATTGGCACACTGCGTTAGAGAAACGGTTAAAAGGAATTTCATAAATTCGTTACTGATATTCGTAGAAAGAAAACGTATTCATTATTTTTAGTAAAAGTAAATTTTAAATTCTAGAAAAAAATAGATTAAGATTTTTTCATAGTTATAGAAATTTTTTCAAACGTCATAGAAACAGAGAAGATTTTTAGGGATGTAAAACCTTCAATTGGACTGGGTATTTTAATTATGGATGAATACTTACTATTATGGCCGAATGTGAACGAATTTTATTCATAAATGTTAATTTAGTATTTTATAACTTATTTTGTAATTACAAGAATTATTTTCAATTTACATTAATTAATATGACTGAATCTGAAAAGCTATTTTCAGATGTCAACTTAATTAATTTAGGTCAGTAATCCGATTAAGTTACTAAGTTTAATAACATAATTTAATTTTAAAAATCTGTCTGTTCTTTTACAAATTTCATAGACTGGTAAAAGGTAACATATAAGTTACATAAGAAAACTTGCGTTTGATCAGTTAACCTTAAAAAATTTAAAAAAAAATCCCCCGTCTAATTTTTAGTCACACTCGCTGACTAGCTTCCTCAATATTGTTTTGAACCATAACATTGTCATAAAAGTAACTTCACACTGCCCGAGCACGTACAATTACCGGCACGCGTTCGGTTGGCTTATTAAATTATAAAGAAAATATATGTTTTAAGGGTCTTAGCAAAACTGTCGCTCGGGCAAAAGCATTAATCTTGTATTCCAGTCGGTTTCCGGCTTAAAATTAACTACCGTATTGAAAATCTAAATAAAAATACATTATAAGAAAGAAGAAATATTACCATTGATATAAAAAATATCACTTCATTATTCGCTTTGAATAGTTTGTCCCGTTTGACTTATTATATTATCTGTTCAAAAATGTCGCAGTCGGGAGTTAATATCTATCTTATGGGGACTTCTTACAAGGCAATAACATTGAAGTAGTGTTGATTGTAATAATAGTATTGCTTGAATTTTGATCGCAGGTTAAACATCTTAATTTTTCAATATTTAAAATTAGAACTATCTCATCGCTTTCATTGGTTCGTGTCCTAAACACTCGTTACTTTCTGCAGTTGTAATGTTTTTCTAAAGGGGACGACAC
The DNA here is from genome assembly GCA_943193645.1 of Acentria ephemerella. Classification (NCBI taxonomy): domain Eukaryota; kingdom Metazoa; phylum Arthropoda; class Insecta; order Lepidoptera; family Crambidae; genus Acentria; species Acentria ephemerella. The sequence continues at coordinate 6,379,235 of OW971891.1, forward strand.
AGGAAGGGGCATGATTGCCACGTGCTGTCCAGGTGGGTGTGTGATTTTTTGCGGTTTACTGTCAAAAGAAACGACTTTAGCTTTCAATGTTCATTCTATTTGAGCAATGATATGATTCTTAGTAATATGTACAAAAATAGATTGTTTTTGTCAAAGTCGTTTTATAGGCTTCAATTCAAAAAAGACAAGTGTTTTATAGGCTTCAACATTATGGCGTTATTTGGCATTGTTACTCAGTGTCACCTTTTCATTACAAACTAATCAGATAATGACAGATGAATAATGAAGTCTGACGTCATTTGTAGTTTCTAAATAAAAACTCTCATAATATATATTATGATTGGTCTCATCGTAACGTTTAGCTTTTGACAACAACACCGCAACAGATTATTTTCGTAGATTACTACAGTTGAGCTTTATATCAGAGAGTTAGCCAGAGATTGTTTGATTGTATCTAAAGATGTTCTACTATCAGCGATAAGAGATAGCCAGTTCTGTGTTTTAGTAGTATTTTTTTACCTGATAAATATAGCTTCTATTAAAAGTCTTTTTATTTCTCAAGAAAGTTATTCGTTTACGGACTTACCCGCCACTGGCTAAGCAACAGGCGTGTGTGGGGCTCGCCCATTGTCAAATAAAAGCGGCACTGGAAATACCCACTAAACCCAGTAACGCCGCTACCCCCATCACAGGAGTAACCTGAGTTCTGCCGAAGCAATTCGATACGCCAATACCAAAGGTCTAATAAATCTGTTGTAGATTTCAAATATCTGTGATATCTATGGTTTTCATAGATTGGTTCCTCATGGGCGGGCTAAGGTTATATGTAATTGTCGTAATTGCTCTACGCAAACTTGATCAACTAATTCAAGAAAAACTTTTTATACGTAATATGAGCCAATGTAGATTATTAAATCTACATTGGCTCATATTACGTGTACCTACTTACTACAATAAAGCTACCGTAATCAATCTCTATCGTTTAATTTTAAATATTTAATTGAATGTGACAAATACAAGAACCTTTAACAAACATATTTTATGAGAGATATTTGACTTTATTATAATGCCAATGTTAGGTACCTATATTAGTTTTCGTTTCATGCCGTGATGGGCATTGGGCTAAATACAAATTGTTACGTTTATTGTTTGTAAACTTTAAAAACCTGGATAATTTTAAAAACCACGTGATTGTATACGAGTACATACAAAAGAAAAATACGTTGCTTGTTCGATTTAAATTTCACAAGTTTTTGTAATTTAAAAGTTAACACCAAAATATTTTTTTTTTTAATTAGTTAAGTTACGCTACTTCAACTAAAGAGTTACGATTACATGCTTACCTAGCATATTACTTAGATAAGATACTACCCTCCTACAACTAATATAATAGATTAATAAATGATCCGGGCAACACTGTACTGTTCCCTTATTATTTAGTTAATAAGACAACAACATAATTGCATTTTGATAAATAACTTTTCTTCGAGCAGATGGCCGTGGTTAATGGTTCAAGACAAGTTCCTTTGTTAAATGAACCGAAATTTTCGAATTACTTTGTTTCGGCAAATAATAGGAAGTATGTACGTACAATGTGTTTGCATAGGGGTGATATTTGCCTATACTACCTACTTAGGGTTTTCTTAATATAGAGAGACCTGAGACCCAATTCTTTTTATAAGAACTAAATAATATTCACAAATTCAGTACTACTTTATCATCCTACCAGGAAAAGTCAAATGACCGGTGACGTCATTAGACGATTCTAAAATGGCGTCTTTTAAACATATTTGACTTATTTTAGCGCTCATCATAAAACGAGCCAATTAAAATAACTCGAAAGTATATGGATATACGTGTCAACTAACTTGATGTTCCCAAAAGACATTAGATTTCTTTTAAATTGAATTGGTATAATAATAATAAATAATTGGCAAATGACTTAATTATAGTTAAGAGCGTGCCAATCGACTCCCCTACATATGTTAGCTAAAACTAAAATAACTAGAAAAACGCAAATAAAATAATGCTATTGAAAAATATAAAATTCTATTAATTTTTTTCATCATTTTGAACCGTTTGTCCCCATTTAAAACCCTTTTCATCTTAAACAATAAATTAAAGCCCTAAGTTTTTAGTTTTAAACTTTATGTCAGAATACAAAATAAGAAGCGGACTGGGAACTTAAAATGTTAATGTTATTTTAAAGTTACATAATATACTTTAAAATAATATTCCTCTGATTGAAAGAAACTTTTTATCTAAGAAACATGAATGACCACCAGGTGACCCACGATACATATTTCTTATAGGGGATATCGAAGTAAAGTTAAAATAAAAAATAAACGTGAAATATATGGTAATTTAGTTCTTTCTCATTTTTGTATTTCAGTATTAGTATTTAATTTAATCATTGCATATTTTTCAGTACGCGTGACGTCTATTTTGCCTAATACTTATCTACTTTGCCTTTCGCAGGTGGGTTGAAAGAAATTTCTTTTACAAATAAACTACATTTTTGGTATCGATTTCTTGTTTTTAATTTCTTACAATCTTATCAACTTACAATCAAGATCTAGAGGGAACTTACTATATTTTATTAAATATTTAGGTTGCCGTGTAAGAGAATTATAAATATATAGAGAATATATCAACAAAATTAACTGTGAAAACTTATAAACTGGTAGTTGACTTTTGAACTTTATTGGCTTGATCATCAACCTTAATATAAAACTATATTTTATATTAAAATACAAAGGTATGTCAAAAAGTAAATCCTTTTACCAAACGTAAATACGTCTTCCAAGGAAGACGAAAGGACAAAATCTAGTTGATGTAATGAGATTGGTATTTATTATTCAGAAGACCCATACAGTTATATTATTATAAGTGAGCTTTGGACCACAGATCTAATAAGAAAATTAAGTTACAGCATTACCTACAGATAATGTGAATAGAGAAAAAGCCTTATACAATCGGCCTAACACATTTACAATTAAGTCCATTTTACGAATTCAGTCCCTTGTCTCTGTGATATCGTTGGCTAAGTAAATTACATGATATGGTTCAGAGAACACGATCCACTAGAAATTAGTTATGCCTGGATTCAGAGGGTATTTTATATATGACGATTTCCTTCTCATACCTCAGTTTAGAAATTATATATTACCTTTAAAGATGGATTTTATTGTAATTTGCTTTATGCGTATTTTAATTTATTTTATGTCTTATTGTTATATATTTTTCACACTCACACTTTTTGTAAATAATCTAATATTTTCAAATAAAAATCATGCTTTTTTTCACTCTTATTTAATTGACAACTTTGACAACTAATTCTCTTCCCTTTTTTTATCTATTCTAAACATAGAGGTTTCTAACACCTTTTATCTAGTCCAAAGTAAGCATAATTAAGAGCTTGTGTTATGAATACTAGATAAAGGAGAAATATAGATTGTTGTAGAAATATAGATGTGTACAGGAATATCAGAAATATACTAAATAAACATACAAACATACCGTGACTCGTGTACAAATAGTCGTACTCATCATACAAATATCTGCCCAAACCAGGATTCGAAACCCGGGACCTCTGGTTAAGTAGATAGGGGTACTGACCACTCGACCTTCCTTTTATTAGTTATTTGAGAATTATAACTTATATCGAATTCATCTGAAAAAAAGGTTAATAATTATGACCAAATAAGTTTCAATTACAGATCAGCGCCCTCTAGTTATAACAGTTAAAACTAGATCGAACTATCAAAATAATGCTTGTATGATCAATTTTACATAAACTGTTCACATTGTATTCGGTAGATGGTATTGTATGGGTCAGATAAAATATTATAATAAATTTAAGTAGATATTGTAGAAAGCGAAATTATATTTTACTATATGAATCATTCATTTTCATATAGTACCTATACTCTGTATGCTTATCTTACTAAATCATAAGTTACACATTGTTACCGCCATAATTTATTAGAAAATTAAATGTCTATTTACAAATAAGCAGATATCCATCAACCTTCTAGCTGTTTAGTACTAAGGCTGTTTTGGAAACAATCGTATATACGTACAGAATTTAGGTATACTCATAGTTGAAAATAATTATGTTATAACCTCGATCCCGTCGGGATTAGTTTGCGCCTATCTTCAGGAGACCAAGTTGTTCGAGCTATAAATAATATAAATAATATAATGTCATAAGAATCGTTATTTTACGTCTGGTAAGCTACTTTAAAGTTTACTTAGGCGTGATTACGTTGTCTCTATTCAAACTAAGCAGAGCAATCTAAACTCAGCGCTATGGCACTTTAAATTAGAATATATTATCATTTACACCTGGATCTAGTCTGATTAACATCGACTTGCTTAATTCGATTATTGAAAAAGTTTTTCATCGACCCTCAACTATCTACCAGTTGAGGTATTTACAAAGCACATAACTACCAAGCAAGTAGCACTGCTTGTGTTTTCATTAAAAATTAACAGGTTTTTTATAGAAACCTCAGCAAATGGCTTAACTCCGCCTGATGGTAAGCAGTAGAAGGAATCCATATATGAAGATAGCTGTTACAGCATGCGACATACTACCCTAGCCACCTTGCCGACCCAAAAGTGATTTTTCACGCCTCTTTTAAAGGAACCCATGTTGTATGAAGGCGATAATACGTGTGTCGGTAAGGAATTCTGCTGTGCGACAAAAAAGGAAGCAAGAAATCTCTGTGCTTGAAGTAGACGTAAAGACAGGAAAAAAATGACTCCGTAGACCCGCAGGCGTGCTCTTGATTAGGAAAAGAGAGGGAGGGATAAGGCAAAGAGTGCATCAGAGCACTTTCTATGGTACAAATGATCATAGGCACTAAGCGACATTATTTCGCGACACAATACAAACGCGATTTAAATAAAATAATTTCTTCAACATTCAGAATTACATGTAGGTACACTATGCTGTTCACTAAGAAGGTATATCAACAAAACTATATAGTTTATTAACAAATTGTAAACGAAATAAACTAAAATAAATTTCCTATCATTAATATTTACGAAACTGGAAGATTTCAAAAGTATTAAAAAACCGCTAACCTTTTAAAGCCAAACAGAGACGTGTGCAGAATACTTTTACCATTTTTTTATAAATGTGTTAAAACAATCTATGCATGTTTCATATACGAACTACTGATAATAAGGCTAATAGACATGAAAAATATTTTAGTTTATATTACTCATATCAATACAACGTAACTCATATTCGTATTTCATTTCATAGGTCTTAAAGACAGCACCCGACTACAAACGTCACATCATTGTTGGTGGCTCATGTAGATGTAGTACTATCGAGCAGCCATAATGAGATATAACTACGGGTGATCGAACGTACTCCGGCTTGTTGAGCATCGACCAACTGGTTTAACTATAACCGTATTTCATGTTCATATGCGGAAATGGCTAATGCAGCATACGACATATGTAGTGCCCTAGACTCCACCTTGCCGGTTCAATAGGTACCTCCGCCTCTTTTGAAGGAACCCATGATGCGAGAAGAGTGTCCAATCTACTTTATGGTAAGTTATTAACTTAATCAAAATACAATCGTTACATGAAAGTTAGTAAGCTAGTAAAGGACAAAAGAGTAATTACGCTTAGCCCAAAAGTTAGAAATTACTCATCGCGCATCAATATCCAGAAAGAACCAAATCCTATCGTATGAGTTTGTATGTTCAAGCAAATATTCCGACAGCACCTTTAATGAACAAACATGAGCACAATTATAGGCTTAAAGACTATAAACATTATTTGACCCCACATTTACGTGAGGACGGGTCTTGGTTAGCTCGGAGCTGTAATTTATGCGGCATGTGGCTTAAGCCTCGGCCATATAACAGCAAATTAATTAGCTTTTTACTATTTAACCACACCGGGTGACATTAACGCAGTAAAACTACAACGACCGCTGGTGAGGTACAATTTGTAATAATTATTTTAAACAAATACCACAAGAAAAATTTTGTGTCAGTCTCATCTTGTTTAATGTTTTATCTAAAATATTTCTGTAAAATTGTTTCCGCGTGAAATTGTTTACTTCTTAAACTAATTTTCAGTCTCATAAGTCTAGTGTGTGTAAATTACAAAAAAGATAAGGAAATAATACTATGAATGAATATTATTTTACAAAATGTAATAAATTCTATTACCTGTATGTTGAACTAAAGGTATTTATGAAAACATGTCAGTTTATCACTAAAAGAAACGACCCCTATAATTCTTTAGTATCTTCAGTATTCAATAAAAAATTCAACATTGCCTCTTCGATACTACATCGTAGATGCTAATAGTGAAAAATATAACAGTAGGATATTATCATTATTTTTTAATTAGCTTCATAGCTTAATATTGCAATGGTGTTGTGTGTTTGATTTTGAAAAACTTAGTATTTTCAATATTATAATTGCTATATATATATATATATATATATATATATATATATATATATATATATATATATATATATATTCATTTATTTCTTGTGTTTCGAACTATTTTGCGTTTTGCGTTTCGTCATTCTTCAATCATGTGTCCTGTGGAACATATGTCCACATGTAATATTTGTTTATTTGATATACATATAATTAAATCATCATCTTGATGACCGTGGGCAGAGAAGTCACAAAAGGTATTAGATGACCTGAACGACTTCTAGGTCTAAACGACTTTGCATGTTGTTTAATTCAAATCTTTGTAGTTTAATTTCTTCTACCCAGCAAAAGCTAAAGAATAGACTATATCCGATGTATGTGTAAATGCTATTGATACATAGCCCGCTGTATTGTAGTATCATCTGTGGTATTTTTCCCATATTGCTTTACCGTGGCAACCCCAGTGACAAGTTATAAAAATTATATAAATATGAAATAAACTACCTAAGCAACTTTAACATGGTCGGCCTAACATACGAATCGGTCATAATAAGAGTGAGCTATCTTCTATTGATTTCCACATAAAAAAATCAATCTTCCTGAACATTGCTGGCGATTCTGATGACATTCACTTAATCTAAAATAAAGTTATTTGCCTCTTTTTCATTTCAATTAAATGTGGAAGTATAGAATGACTTTTAGGAACTTAGAAGACAAATACACAAATACACTTTTGACCGGGTATCTGTCTTTGTCTGGTCGGATTGTTATGAAAGACTAACGCTTATCTTTTATTTTATTTTAGTCCATGTACAAAAAAGAGGCCATAGTTTAGAAGGCCTTATTAAAAATATATTATTCTGAACACCTTTTGAGCCCAACCGTACTCCAGTGACAATTCATTGCTCCTACGTTTCGCTCGTACCAAATTTGTGGACTTTACTAACGTGTGGGAAGGTGATTCATTTTAATAAGAGTGTATTGGTGTTGCGTGTTTTACTATCGGACATACAATATTATACGTTTTGTTTCACGGAAAGGTGTGCGAGGAATATCCTCGGACATTCTTAGTGTTCTATTGAAAAATATCGTAATGTTTAGATATAGCGGCATGTCTATTTCATTTTGTACTCATGAGGGAATCGAAACTAAATAATGTGACAGTTTATCTTGAAATACATCCATCTATAAAGTGAACCCGTGTTCACTACTTTTATTTCCCGACGTGAACTTATAATTTTCGAATAACAATATGTATAAAACAAAAAAATTGTATCCTTTTCTTGTCCAATATAACTTTGTAAGTATCAAATAATGCAAACTTACCTCGTTATAATAACACCAACATAAATTGATCCGCGTCGCCTATTGTAAATAGGAAAAGTGAGAACTACGGCTGAAAACTATTAAGATGATCGGAGGTCTAGATGTAGTGGACGGTTAAAGATGTATTTTCTTGTAAGCGATATTTTCATCGGCCTTGGATTCGGGATAAAGTGACAGAGTAACGAGCCGTGGCTTTGACAGGGTAGACCTTTGTCACAGGTGACGACAAAATTATTGGTGTCAACATGTTGGCGAAAAAATTAAATTTCTACGCGGTGAAATTTAATAAATGTGGAAGTCGAAATAAATCACAGCGATATTATAATATTATTTGTGGTTTTTACTCATACTCAGGGGATGACTTAGATTATCAAACTGTAAAACTTTCACTATAGAACCAGCGTCTCAAACGCGAAAAAAGTTGCCCCTTACAGTTGCGTATGTGAGTCCCATTGAGAAAGTTTGATGGTCTAATTAACCTCCTTGCGTTCTCCTTCTTCCTTACTTTCTTCAGCTCATTTTGTTTTACACCTTGGGGTAACATTAAACAAATTATTCGCTTATTCAATTGAAGACAAGAGCGGAACCAGAATTTTGTTCACGGCTAAACAAATGAAAACTGCCGCATTTTTACTAAGTAAAATTTACCATTTAGGTAATTTTGTCATTTGCGCACAATTAACACATGGCACTTGGAACTAAAGGCATTGGACAAAATAATTAACCCTTACGTATTTTTCAGAAAAACCTAGATCTCAATACAAATAATCGTAGCAGAAATTCGCAATTTGTTTTGAAATGTATAAAGAAGTTTTATAAAAGCTAATTTACCTGAATATTTTAATAGCTAGAATTACCAATTATACCTAACATCTAAAACGTGAGAACTAAGAAGTCAATTAAACGTCATAATGACCCTGATTCTGTTATGTATGAACTAAAATTAAAATTAAGTTCGCGCTACACTTTCATTCAACCCGATCAGAAAAAGACAGATCACCGGAGTCGTTTGCAACATTTCTAAACTTGCGACTTTAAATCAAGTTTGCCTTCATTTACCTCGCATCTAAAAACATGCCGTTAAAAATAAGTGAAAGGTTGGATGGATCGTCAAGTGTCTAATTTCTAACAGTCATTCTATCCTATTGACCAAAGACAAAAGATTCTGATAATTGTGTTTTCTACCGACTTAAAAAGGACGAGGTTGCCACAAAGTAAATACTTTATTAAATACTGGAATTTTCCCAGCGTTTTAACGGATTTTTCGTCTAATATTGAACTCTTTGATAAGTCTTCATGCGATCCAGTAAGAAAATAAATACATAATACAATAAATATATTACTAAAAACTAACTTCAGAACTCACTTACTTACTTTGATGTTTCAATATTATTCTTTGGAATATACAACGACATTATCTTTCCAATTGTTATCGTACCTTCAACGTATGTAGTGCTAATGTCATTTTTGAATATTTTATAAAATATAAATATTTGACGCACTTTAGAAATAATTAAATTTTCTTATTAATTGATAATTATAAATAAATCTCAAAGATTCCAAAAGATCATCTTTGGTTTCAAAGTTTTTTGTATACAATGTCAAAATAAAGATACCAACAGGCCCAACGTAATGGGGAGTCCTATAATATTATCATTATTCTTAAAGATCTTAAAGGAGATTTCTCGAATCAACTTCATGAACTCATTCCTTTTGTAACAAAAGGACAAGTCTTACCGATGTGAATGACGACAATACTTATCGTAAAAGAAAAAAGTCTTTGATAGCAATTAGAGAGGACTGAAGAGGGAAAATCAAGTACAATTAATATTGCCAGATAGTAACAACCCTAACCCGTGTTATTCTATTGAATCCACTATGGCCGGTGTAATTACTACGCACATTATTTTTCTTAGTAATATACGGCCTTATCATATTATATTAAGGTTTAATATCGTGAGAAAGAGGCAGTACGAAAATGGAAAACGCTTAGAAGAGATTTTTTTAAAGGTAATAAACTACTACGTTTGTAAAGACTCGCTAATATTAAGACGTTGTACAACCTTTATGGGCAAGTTGCATTGCAATCGTAACATTTTATTCGGATATGTATCCCATTTATTTATGGAAATAGTAATCTTTTTTGTTCATTTAATATTTTATTACACATACATATTGGTAACTTAACTAGTCCAACTCTCCAATTAAGCTCGAAGGTTAAAAACAGTTTATTAGAATCATGTCTTATACATATTCTTATTACTATATATTTTTTGAGTTGTATTTATAATGATGTACTAACATTGATTTCAATAATTATGTTTACAGACGAAGGGAACTTATCTGAAAGGAAATCTGGCACATTTATCAATGACTTACCCTATCACATGGTTAAAAACGTTAAAAATAGGAATCGTTTCAATTTGCAATAACATCATTTCGAAGCATAACATTAATGGGTAAATTTTTGTATCAAAAATAAAGGTGAGCCTTTAATTTTAAAAGAATTGTTTCCACTAAGAATTACAAAATATATATCTTACTTCAATTAGTTTTCTTAAACTAAATAAACATTTTCTTACAACGATAGATTCTGAAACTCCTTAATCGAAAATATCTTACAACATTATAATGACTAAAGCAGGGATGAGCTATGAGTCAGTAAACATTTTGTTCAACAGTCTGCGAATATCATGACTCAACAAATAATACACTAAAACATTTAATCACTTGAATAAAATTTCAAAAAAAGAACTTCGCTTAGGACTCAAGACTTTAGGAGCACATTATATTAAGGTATTTTTCTGCAATGAGCTATGTATTTTTAAATAAATACTTTTTATGTATTTTTCAAGTTATGTCTCATTTCCTAGTCCTCAAACATTCTTCAAAAACTTTTTTCCGAAGTCATTAATTTTGTGTAGCTATTTTCAATCGCATTTTCTACCTTTTTATAAATCTTGTTACGTTTTCTATAAATTCGCAGAAACCCGTAATTAAATTTTACCCAAGTTTAACTTTTCAAAAACAAACTTTATAATGATTTTTAACGGTTAATATATTATCTGAATTTCAACAGGGATCTTTATTATTATTTATGTCGGATATTTTTATATCCAATCCTGCATGTCTATCTTGAAAATAAAATAAATTTCTCTCATTATTGATATTGAAGTATAGTATGACAGCAGAGTGTAAAAGCATATATGTCTGAGAAATTATATAGTCTGTAATGATACTAAAATATGCTACATTAAAATCATATTACTTCAAATGATAACCAAGAAGATTGAATATCTAAATTTCAGATTAGCATTGCAATTATTTTTATTTATTGCAATTATTGGCATGATTAAAGAAGTGAACACAAAATAATGCTTGGAACTCGTTTAATCTTAGCTCATCGAGTTGTTTTACTTTTAATAAACCTTCCTTACAATCTCCTCTTGAAGTCTCATGTCTATGTCATAGCATAATCTATTCATCTCGCTGGTATAAATACTTGATAACTTAATTAAAAGCCGACATTGATTGTGATCAGGCTTCGTTAAGTTATATTTAGTATTCTTTTATGAATGCCCGCGACCAAATCCAGTTTTGAATTAATTAGTCTCGGTTCTTCTCTCATGTTTGTTAAGAACACGACATTTGTATTTCACGTTTATTTTATGCCAAAGAATGACACAGAAACGAAAGAGTTTGACAGTCTCATGGCAAATCGTAACCTTCGCATATTGAAGGTATATTGCAATTCAAAAAAAGAATTTGATATTTTAAGTGCGTTTACATAATTTGGATACAAAAATATTCACATATCTCTTTTCTTATATATTTATATATCACTTTTCTTTTAACATTAAAACATAGTTAACTTTTCCACGGGCTAATAAAGAAAATTATTAATACTTATTGAGTATATCGTTTTATTCGAATAATATTACGTTGAAACAACGGTATTGATCAATTACTGTTAACTTCACACAACTTTTAATTATATGTGTTTTTTTGCGTTTATTAAGTTCTATATAGGTTAGTCATCTCCAGAATATATATTATTTATATATAAAAGGAATTATAAGCCTTAATTGAAACCATAAAAAAATTGATATAACGGCGTCTAGTCGAGTGGTCAGTACCCTTCCTGTCTATTTAGAAACCGAATATTTGCCCTTAACGGAATTCGAACCAGAGGACCGGGGTTCGAATTCTGGTAAGGGCAAATATTAATATCTGTTCACAGTCATGGATATTTTATATTTATTTAGTAAATTTCTAATAATTATTTTATTTGGAAAACTAACGACAACATTCACTATGTATTCCACTATATGGTTCATTAATGGTTAATTATAAGCTTCCACATATAGAAGTTGTATGTGTATACATCCAAATCCATAAAACAAGCTCTTAATGAAGAATTAAGAAGAATAATCTGGCCTTTCAAAACATTTATTGCGAAGGAATATAGAAAATGAATTTCTGTGAACCATTTTTCAGTTATTAGTATTTAGTATTACCATACTATAAAAAAACATTTTTGTTCTTTGCAAACAATTTTCGTGTACTAAAAATGAAGTAATAAGTAATAAATAAAAAAAAGGAGTCGACCTGTATACTCAGTGGGTGTCGCCAACCAATAAGGGTCAACTAAACAATTCGCACGCCAAACTATATGTTGCAACCACCTTACAAACAAATAAAATACACAAAGTAAGGGTACCAGACATATAGGGGAACTTAGACCAGCTTCCCATGGCTAGATTCCTGAGTATAAACGGACTCCCAATGGTAAGAGTCGGAATAAGTATATGTTACGTGGGCGAATAAATACTTCGTTAGCGTGATTTAGGTTTGCCTTAGAATCTTCATAAGAAAGGTAGTCATGAAAAAAATTATTTTGTAGAATCAGACGGATTAAATCTTATTGATAATTAAGATAGTGGACCACACCACACCGCCTGAATTGAAGTAGTAAGGGGATTTTATATGCTAATGCAGCATAGATGCTGCTACCCTAGTCATCACGCTTTAAACATAAGTGTGGTGTCTAGGCTATTAATCATTTTGTCGGTAGGTAAGTCAAATATCTTTCTATTGTACGACTTTCATGTCAATACCTTAAATAATAGATTTCGAAAACATTGTATATGTTTTCCACTAATATAAAATTTATATAACAGCAGTAAATGAAGGTATACTTCATAAAACTGTTTCTAACATTCACTCGGGCCGGTCGGCGGCAGTGGCGACGCGACGTCTCGTCGGAGCGCCGCTTGACTTACGACTATGCTTTTATGATCAAAACGTCTGCCGTTCAGCGAGTTTTATTGGGAATAGTATTCTTATTTTATTTTTATCCAAAAAGGATCTAAATGAAAATAAAAAATGGATTTATAGCTTATTTGCTACGTCTTTATTATTACAAAATGTAATTGTATTATTGCTCACAATCTATAAATATTCAAAATGATTGACAGTTTTTTCGTGCGAAGATGGATATTGTTGGATAGTAAATATTGGCGGGGAACAGATACTACACGCTCCTTTGAAATTCTTCGTAAGGAATATATGAATATGATGACCATTAAAGAAAGCATATGCCTTTTAGTTAAACGTAAGTATATATAATTTACTTGCTCTTAATAATGTTTTTCATAAATTACAAGAGTAATCCTATAACATTTTCTAAACCAGAACATAATTTCTATGTTCGATGCTAAGAATTTACTGACAGATTATTTACCAAGAATCTCATCTAAATTAATCTGATATTATTTTCAAAGTACTCTTAATCATAACATCAAATTTAGATAAAAATCTTCACAAAAGGCTAGACCTTAGTAAGACACTTCCTAAAAACAAACAAGATACTTTTAGGTCCTATAAAAGTTGTTTGTGAAATTATCCCGGTCGGCGCCGACCAGTCGGTTGTACTGTCGAATCGATATTCGTACAGCAGCAGAATGTAGGTGAACTCCTGGTAACGTTGTTGTCAAAGAAATCGGTGTTTCCTGCTTTATACTTAAATTTTACTTATTACACTACTTCAGTCATATTTAAGACTCGAAAATGAAACGTATACGAGTCTATTCCTCTTAAAAAATTATGGAATAATCTTCGACAACTCACATATTTTTGTGAAACTTAGGAATCGTAGGAAAGGATAAGCATACTAAAGGAGATCAATTAATTTAAAATTTACATATGAGATAAATAAGTTTAAAAAAAATTGTAATTGCAACATAATAAAAATGTGCCCATCAAAACAAAATAAGATTGTGCTGGATTTGGATATACAGTATGATGCTGTAATAGTTTAGTTAGATTTTAAGATTAGAACCTTTTTAATTTGTTTTTGGTCTAGGTAGAGGTGGCCTGTGTTTAAATTAAGTACTTCCAGTAAAGGTGCAGAACGTGCTTCGTTTGGTGTTTTTTGCGAATATTACCGCTTTAATTGATAGAGTCATTGTGATTTATTTTGAAATGTAGCACTTAGGAGCTAATAAAATTCTGGTAACCGTCAAGTACCATCATCATATAACTTATGTGATAAGGAGATAGGTTCTTATATTACAGATTATCTCAAACTGCTTTAAGCAAAAATTTTTGTTTTTTTTTTGGTATGGGCCCCGATTCCGTTGCGTACGGATTAAATTAAATATTAGTTATCATCTCTGTCAATCTCTTTCAATCCAATTCATTAAAAAGGGATAGAATGACTTTAAGAAATGTCAAGTTAATTGACACTTAGAGTTATAGATCCATTCAATTTTGTCTTATATTAATTGGCATATTTAATTATTCGTGTTAAAGCAAGGCAAAAATGCTTAAGAGTCGGCATTTTTCAAATATGCAATGACGATACTGGTTATCTGTCTTTTTTGGTTTTTTTATTCTTTTCAGTTTAATACTTTTGCGAAGAACATTAAAATAAGCTATTTATCTTCAACTTTGGATATTCTTATGCCCTCGCATAAGAATATCCAATCTTGTGGGAAAACTTAAAATGGTTTTATGTTGTACTTAGATTAGCGACTTTCAATAACGTCTGTGTTGTTTGAAATTTTGATATATTGTATGTCTAGCGATATAAAATTTGTCTACTGTTTCCCATGAACTGTTAACTTAGCGCCTATCAACGATGTCGGTGCTATCGGTACGGTATCGGTCGGTACTACGGTTTTACTCGGATTTTGTATTCATTGTTTTTTTTACTAGACAAAGGATATAAGAGACTTACCCATTTGGTTGCTGCTCCTGGTTTTCGTCAGAATCATTACTGACAATAGACTCTAACATCTGTATTTTCAACATTGTAGGGCGTCACATGACAAAATAACACATAGACACTTATTTTTACACATAAAAGATTCACACACGAAGCACTTGTTATATTGTCATATTCCTTATTGTTCTCTCAGTTATGGCACAGTTGTAGGCTTTCCTGTAACAAAAGAAAGTTCAATATTAAATGTTGTATTCAATATTAAACTTGAACGTTTTGCGCTAAAACATGTTCCCATTGAATTAATTTGTAAAAATTATTTCTGAACACATTATTTTTTATCTGAAATATTGAAAACAATATGCTTCAATGGGATCTTTCTAGCTTGAGTTTGAACCTTATCCTAAGTCAACAATACGAGTCGTTGTTACGGTCTTGGGTATATTTCTTTGTAGGCTCATCATAATGTTTTTTTCTCACAACTTTTTGCTTTACCTGCTTTTTCAAAAGCAAATTATTCCTTTTTTTTAAATAGAATTTCTAAATCACGCTATTAGAGTTTCCTAACGTTTTGAGTATATATAGATTTTTGGATGACTGAGAGTTAGAGGAGTCCGTTTCTACGCGGTCAATGCGGCCCTGGAAATAGCCGTACTTATTATTTGGATTGGATGTGAAGTACTTTAATGTATGGATCAGGCATCAGATGGCACGGCGCTGGATGATGAGGAAAGTGAGTGCTGAGCACTCAACCCCACTGTTGTAGAAATTTTGACTCCTCTTTTGAAAATACCTTTTCCTTTCTAGAAATCAATCTTGGGTATCGAATATGCAGAATAATGATCAAAAATATAAATGACAACAGCTTTAATTTGCCATTAGCTGTTTAACTAATAAAAGCGAGTTAAGTTTGAAATACTGTCAAACATCTCTATTTTTCATTTCCAATATGATTGACAGTAACATAGCAGAGGTTTAATAAGCGTTCTTTATTAATTAGTAATTCTTAGAAACTTTTTCAAATTTCACGTTGATTTCAACTTTGGATCGAGTAGCTACATTTAGATTAAATTTTGTCTTCAGTTTCAGTCAAAATTAAATAATGATTGTATTAGTTTTAAATACGAAATGCCCTTATCTGTTCTGGTTTTAGGGTGACGTGATATTCTGAAACTCCTTTTTAGCTTAGAGGTCAACCGAAAAACTTTTTGTCTCGAATGTTGAAAAAGTTATTCCAAAAGCAAAGTTTCATTTTACGAAGGGTTGGTACAATTCGTACTGAGTATGTAGGAATACCATATTTAAGTTTACTTAAAAAAAACACAAATGTGTCACAGTGTTAGATTTTTGGCAAATGTTCTTTGTACTATCAAACATTCCAGTAAGTGCCACATACTTAAAATATCAGCATAGCTTATAAAATTCTCCTTCTTCCTTGTCTTATTATATACGGATCAAATTTGTGCATTTCTATAATTAGATTATAGCTTACTTTTTATATTTTAACGGGATAGTGCTTGGCCTTCATCTCAACTGACAGTAAGTGAAAGCGAACTACACACAGAGAAACTGGATAATATCTTACCTCCAACAGTTGGAATACAGCAATGCTGTTAACGTTGTTATAGCGTCAGACTAAGGTAAGATGGCGATAGCTAGCCAGGCGGACTTCGATAAGGCCCCAATCGTGCAGAAAATAGGAATTAAACCTCGGACCTACAGATTTGAAGTAGGTAGTCAGCTCAGCCACTAGACCGCAGAGGACGTTTATAAGCCTAATTAGGCTTTTAAATCTCTAAATGATAACTTATATTGATATCTATAAAATATTCAACTATTATAAAAGGACAATATTCTCTTAAAATTATTTAAGATGTGACATTATTTATGGAATAAGTTATGAGATTGCTTTGATTTGATTTGATAGGAATAAATGTTGTGAAATGGATTTTATTATTTGAATTGTCAAAATCACTTTTCTTAAATAATGCTAATGTAAATTGCAAGATAATGAAAATCAGAGTATTTGTTTTAGAAAGATATAATTGAATGGATATAATTGAATATAATACTAATTCTAATATTCAAAAATTCGTATGTAATGCTTTTAAGAATTTTGTTTTCTTTACCTTTTTGTTTTTATTTTGGACAGTAATTCCCAAATTATGTGAAACTTATGGTAGCCCTCTGCGTACAGATGTTTCGGGTTGCCTCTTTAGCTTAGCATGAAAGCTACAATAAATTATAGACGTTTCTTAGGAACAGATGTCTTTGATATAAATGAGGCTTAGTAAGAAATCTCCGACGATAATAATATAAATCTAGACCATTTTCATATTTCTTATATTAATATTTCTTATAATCACACCTATTAAGAATACTTAGTTCAATATTGGTAATTTAATATGGAAAATTATCGAACTGAACAGAACCGCCATTTATTCCATCACCACTTCGAGTTACTTTTAATAGATTGATATATGTCATACCAACAACAAAATTTATATTCAACGTATAATAATTAATTTCGATTAAAGTGTAAGTCATCAAACATTTTTAATAGAGAATCTTAGTCCATTGAAATATGCATGGAAAGCGAGAATGTCGAATCTTACATGTATATCAATATAAAAAAGTTAAAAAAGATATATAATGTTTAGGGGTTAAAAAAGGGTGTTAAAATTACTCTTCTGCGGTGGAGGTGGGAACAGTGTCGACTGAACTCCGACCACAGGGTCGAAGGAGACAAGGCGGCGGTACCCGTCTCCCAAGACCCCCTTACATCTGCCATGGCAGCTCAATAAGAATTTAGGATCTGCACACATGTATTCGGCACAGTGTATATGGGTTCGGATAAATCTTAAATTACATCTCTGTCGTATACTTTATACGACGGCCCGAGGAGAGCTGAACACCCAGATAATGAAACAACAGATAGCTTACATAAATATCACGATTCGATTATCTTTGTCAGCGTGATTCAGGTCAATATAGATTTTGAATTACTGCTGAGTGTGTGATATTTAAAATTAAAAAATAGATAATTCTCACAGTTAGAAGAAACACAATGTTATCCTGACGCATGAATTGATCCCACAAACTGTCATGATCCGTATCCTACCCCTTTTCTTAATTAAAGAAAATAAAAAAATAAGATTTATTTTTATTTATTAAATTAGGTGGTGCTATTCATAACTTCAACTATATATTTTGTACAAGAAATCAAAACTTAGCTCTTCAGTGGTGCATAGTCAAGTCACTATAAAAAAAAATTGTTTAAAAACCGTTAACACTCTTAAAAATCATGACCAAATAAACAAGCAAACATTAAATGCTTGGAATCTCATCTAAATAAAATGTGTGTGAGCATTTCTGGCATTCTGTAAAAAATAATAAACTGTGTAAGCTTTTGAAAGTTGGCAAATGTTGAAATGAATCCCTGTGTGGTAATGGTAAGAGTTCCTGTATACCTTTGTTTTAATACTTTTTACGGAAATCATATTTTTGTACATAAAAATTTATCGGTAACAGTCTTTTCTTTGGTATACCGGCTATAGCCGGCCGCACATCAGAGGTAGAGGAGACACCATTTTGGAAATTACTCTTATTACAACTTGATTTGAAAACTAATGTGTAGGTAATGTGTAGGTAAGACAATCTTGAGTAAATTGTATGTTTCCGATAGCTATTAAATTTTTATTTTGTATTTTATCGAATTGTTTTCTTTTTAAAATTAGATAATATTATTTATTAATAAAATTAGAACGAGCCAAGCCACAAATTATGATAAGCAATAAATAATAATAATATTAGCAATTATTGTTTTTTTTGGTTCATCTACAGTCGCCATAACATAATTTATGTATTACTACTACACCTATTTTAAGACTTATAACTCTTTGAAATTCTTTGTATTAAATACTAGCGCCATCTAGGAGATTATTTTCAAACTTTTATACAACTAAGTTTATGGTCCCAAAAAAATACGTTCACCTCCATTTAGTCATTCTTTTGTTAACACAGCCTTATACACATATATTAAAATTAGGATATAGAATTAGCTGTTATGTAAATTTTAGTTATTTATCTATTTATTCATAAACAAGACAGATTAAAAGTGTTAGAAATATAGATGCATATGAAATTACATGATTATAATCGTACTTGCAATCCAAAAGTTTATGTATGCAGAGAAACCAAATAAAATTAATCCTTAACTATATATAAATTATTAGACAATATTGAGATTGAAAAACTGAATGTGAATCTTAATTTGCTTCCCTTTTAAAACATGATCAATTATAAATTTAGAGATCGTGGAATAGGTGTAACTTATAATTTTTTGTAATGCCTTCGATTTGTAAGAAAATAAAGTATATTTTTTAATGTAGAAAATAATCATAGAAAATATAATGATACAAAATTCATTATAGTCAAAACCAAAAAAGATTTGCCCTTACCGGAATTTGCACTGAGTATCCTAAAGTTTTAGATAAGATGCTAACCTGTCAATAGCAGGATCATTTAATTCATTGCAAATGCTGTTAAAGTAACAAAAAGGCGTCAAAAATTCTTCGGCATTGGTTTATGGCCGTCTAGTACACACTTCGTGTCAAATACCGACTATCGCCAAGAGGTAGAACACATGAGGATGATTTCAAGGTCAAGCTATAGCAGGAGTAAAGCCAGAACCTGTAGTCTGGTTCAACGCGAAGAAACGGACGCCCATTAACCCAAATTTCAAATTGTATTTAGTTAGAAGTACTACGAAAACTTCGTAATCGCGTTTTAGAAGATTTACCTGATCTATTTGTCTATTTTGTAGAAAAGGGTCTGTTTACGTCGCCTTTTGTGTTTTTTTCTGACTATCCAATCCGAACGACAGTATAATGGTTGAAAGCTGCACCGTTACTTTTTGCACTCAATATTGTTATTCGTTCTTATCCACTTTCTGATTAAATATGTATGTATATATAATATTTATTTATAATTATAATTACCATTATTGTTTTAAAAACTCTTTTTAAAACTATTAAGGAGAAGATTGCCAAAAGGTATTCCCACGAACTAAACCAGCAAAAATGTAGGTTAGATTAGGTTTATTATTTGATCCTTAAATACAAAGTAAACTTGTTCAACAATTTATTTCGTACATAACAGTTGCAGTGAGGTTGCTCTTATTACCTCCGTGGAAAGCCACGGTAATATTACTCGTATACGACCAACCGCCGAACAATATTGCTTTTACGATATAAATATACTACTTCTCACTCTATTCGTGATAGAAAAATATTCTATCACGAATAGAGTGAGAAGTAGTTTCATATCGGAATTGAATAACAATGACGTTGAGAGTTTTACATCAATTTTCGCTACCTCAACTTTTAAGCTTTCACAGTATATTTTATACTGTGAAAGCTGCTTTTCATCATGTCTTCGCTAAAGTCTCGTAGTGCAACTAAAGATGTAAATAAATACATTATAAATCTAAAATAAAAATTAATCCTCATTTTTTAATAAAAACCAATATTCATGGTCACTATAAAGTTCTTGATACAAGAGCCATAAGAAAAGGAAAAAAATATACATGTGGGTACTCGCAAAATTTATTTGCTAACTTACGCTGCTTCCAATAATTAATTATTTTTCTTTCTCATCCATAGATGGCGTTACTTTGCAATTAAATCCAATAAATATTTTATTGGGAAATCCTATTTAAAATGAGAACAAGTAAGCATAAGCAGTAGCAATTGAAAAAAGTACTTTGTTTAAAATACGAATTAATTTATTTTTACAAAAATGTCCTGAATCACGCAAACAAGATATTTAATTTTCGAAATGCAATATATCCTAATTACAAAGTGACACACTGGGGGTCCGTTTCTACTCATGTAAGGAGCTAACTTCACTCAAGTAGCGACCGCCAGATAATACAATGTTAAGCGGATCTCTGACGACCATATATATGTAACAGCTTGACTACACACATGTAGTAGATACTTTGACCCCTTTTTTTCCTTCAAGCTAATTTATATAAGTTATTTATATCTTAGAAGCAATGATGTAATTGGTAAATAGGGTAAAAATTTTGAGTAAAGTAAGATACTACAAAAGGCATTGCACGATATTAGCATGGATGACGCTGTTCAAACTTCAAGCAGAGACGCGAGCAAGGAATTAGCGCGCCTTGTTGTTAGTGGCTATTTAACCTGCCTGTTAACCTATTTTACTGTTTAAAGACTAAAAAATAATCTATACCAGTATTTTTTTTATTTTCAATTATTATATTTCTTAAGATTCTTGGACAGATAGTGAAACAACCGACTTTTTCCTAAAGTAAAGCTCAATTTGCATTTATGGATTTAAATTTGGTTTTGGACATTAATGATAGATATTTTAGGTAAAATTACACCAATTTGGCGGTAATTTATTTGGTATATTCCATTGCATGATTTAGTTTAATTAAAAAAAAAATCTTATTGTTATTTTTATATTACTTACAAAAATTTGCTTCAGTTTAAAAAAAAAACATTTGGATGGATGTATCCTATCGTATCCTATGTTCCTCCCAAGTCATCATTGTAGGTCGAAATAATCCCGGAAAAGTATAAAGCTCTCGTAATATTTTAATTATTATACTATCCCTTTGCTGCTCAATAAACATAAACAATGGTATGTAGATATGAATTAATAACGTTATTTTTATAACGTTTACTCAGTGAAAAATGATTTGACTGTACTGATGTCATCTCACACCATATTTAGTACACTAGTATATTATGATGATGCACTTGTGGGTGGGATACGCCTATTAGCAATCAACATAAGTTTTGTTTGATGTTACATTGAAATAACATTAGGAGATTGATATCTAAGGTCAACGTTAAATCTTAATAAAAGGTAACAAAGTTGAGAAATAGCATATATAATACTTAAAGATCTGGGTTTTAAGAAGCATGTGTTCGAGCACTATTTGTTCAGTTTCATGACTAAATTAATTATCATTATATATATAATAAAGTAAGTGCCTACGGATGTATATATTCAGTATTTGTATATTATTTTATTTGTCATTTATGTATTCGTTATGCGTCTTAATTTTTTAAATCCTGTATAGTATAAATTATTTCTTTTTTAATTCGTATGTACAATAAAGATATTCTATTCTAATTTGAAAAGAGACTGAGTAAGAATAATGTTAAAAGGTAAAGATGAAATTTTAATATATTTACGACATTATTTGTTTTTGTTTTCTTTTGCTCAACTACTAGCAGTATGACGCATCCGAAAAGATATTGTTTACATCAAAATCTCATTAGTTCCGAGCCAAAGGTTATACCAAGGAATACTCAAGAAAAAAATGAAATTTTAATCTAATAAAACAGGAGTTATTGCATTGCTGCCTGTCTTGCAAGTTATCTGGTCTGGTTGTTCTTTGGATTAGGGTGTTGTTTAATCGTACGAAATATACCTGTTGCAAATCCTATAAAGGACCATTTCAAATAAAAATACATCTGTGTTTCTCTCGGTAATATGGGTTGGTGTTGTGGTTTTATGTGTTTTTACAACTTGCAACTTACGCTGATGGATAACGTATTAACTTTGAAATTCCTAAAAAATATTTAATCAATTGTTACCCGTAGCTCACACTTGAAAATTGTTAGTTCTGACAGCCATTAACTCTTCATATATCCACTCATGTAGACAGACCTTTACACAGTAGTGCGATGCTTAAAGGCTATTCAAGAGATGCTATTAATACGGCTATCAAATTAACAAGAGTGAGAGAGAATGGGAATATTATCTTATATTAAGGCGTTTACTACGTCACTGTGTACCAGACCCTTGGTAATCTTTTGTGTCTGTCGTAATTGCAATTTTCCTATCTAAAATGGCAGTGGACTTGGTGTATCTTAATGTGATATTTTAATATTTATTCCAGTAAGGTACGGAATTGCTTTTAAGTGTTCTTTCAGTTTCACTTAGTGTTCTCTAACTCATTTTTGACCTTAGACTGATCTGAATGATATTCGTCTGAGATTAAAATACATTTTAAATTATACATATCACGTTTTAAAGATTTACAAATCTCAACCAACATTTCAAAGCGTATAGCGTGGGGGGACATGAGCTGGTTTTAATCCTTAACCGTATATTTTTTTAAAGGCGCAGTGCTTTGTAAAGTAACTACCTTATTTTTTTAAATTTATTTAAGAATTGACAAAAAGGGAATGGAGCTCTCAACTAAACTTAACTAAGCGTAAGTTTTTGTATACAATTTCAATATTGATGTTAATAAGCATAGAAATATTGATTAATTTATTTACAAAAATACATCTGAACTTATATTCAGATATTTTCTCAGCAAATCTTCTTTACAGTTCAATAAGAAAAGATAAATGGTAAATGGCTACGTTCCATATTCAAAATTTTGAATCTTCAAATTTTATTTTTATCTAGTCTAAGCTTAAAATTTTGGCATATTTTCTGTAGGAATATTGTTAATTTATCAAAATAGTTTCTTGTTCAAAAGTGTATCTATCTGGGCATTGAACATATTATTTTAATAATTACGACCTATTTGACTTTGGACTCGAAACCAATAAAATTGATAATTGTCACGTTATAGGTGTAAATGAAGGGAGGAAAATAACTCATTGACGTATTTTTAATAAAATATAAAACATTTTGCTGCAACCACATATGACGTTACGTAATTATGTGACATACGATAACCCATGTTTACCTAGAAGAAGAATGTTAACAAATTGGACAACATTAGTTTAGATATATCTGTCTCTGTCACTCTTGCTTGTTTCGCGTATCGACTTGCCCTACGGCTAACCACCAGGCAATATGGTGTCATTCCCTGTGATTTCTATAGTAAATGAAAAGCTAAAAAGTTGCTTACTTTTCGTAGACAAAATAGAATACTAACAATTTATTACACTGTAATTTTACTCTGTATCCGATATAATAAGCTGAGATGCTCGTAAACATAAACCAGAAACTATTTAACGACAACAATTTTCAGATAATGATTTTAAATATTAATTTATAACTTTGTAATTTCTATTAAATACTCTATACCAAATTCATTTTTTATTAATATCAATAAGGCACAGATTGCACATAAATTATTTAGTTTTTGTACTGCGGTCTCTTTATCTAGACTTATAGTACCGTTACATTGTTTATTTTAACAGCCACGATATAACCGATATATACCTTTTAAGAACACTGTATAAAAGCAATGAGAGGCGCTATGGGTGGTCTTGCAATGTACACTTAACATAATTGGAATTAAAAAGGCTTTTATTAAGAACTAGGTATAAAATTCTCGAAGCTTGTGTCTCTTTAAATAAAATAAGGATAAATTGATTATTTTTATTTTGAAGCAAGATTACGTAATAAATTTGAGTTTCCTAGACACAAATCACTGAAAAATGAATTTCCATTATCTAGATTTTATTATGAAATGATTATAAAATGCAAGAGGCATGTATTTCGCAGCAGAAAATCATAAAATGAGTACTTAAAAATGAAGTTTTATAATATAATTTTATAAATGTTAACTTACCAACCGTTCTAGTATCTGAGATATTAGATAGTATCATATTTTTATTATTATTTTAACTTCACAACTAGTGATAACAACAAGTAAAATGAAAATTAAACGTTCAGCGGAAATTTCATTTTTAAATGTCAACATTATACCTACTTAACTTTGATGCTAAATTACTAGTAGGAGTGCTCAATATCAATAGCACACTCAAAAAACCAGTTAGCGAATATCATGAAATATTTACCGAGTTCAAAATTAACGGCCGTGTCATTTCATTTATTATTTAAATACCCATTACAACGGCCTCTCGCTTTTAATGTCTTTAAATGGATATTTATTAATGAGCAATAAATCGTACACTGTCAAATTGAATTAGAAACAGAAGAATGCTGCTATTTTTCATATTTAGATAATTACAAATTTATATGTAGGTATTTAAAGAAAACAATTCATAAGGTGCATCTGCTATTTTCATATTCAATATTGAATACAATAATCACTTTCATAATAGGTCGGTCAAGTGATCAATCATTTGACACTACTGAGATATTGCGTGTCTTTGATATGTGAGTATCTATAGCCGCGATCGTCAAACTGCAGCCCGGGGTTCGTATTTGTGCGGCCCGCAGTAGATACAGCTAATGTTTTAAATAGTCAACTAACTACCCACAACGGTTTTGACATATGAAGTCAATTAAATATGTAAGTAAAACAACCTAGAAGAAGACTTGCCTTGTTGTTATTTACATAAAACAGGAAAGGATCAGGCAGAGAGTCACGACAGCGGGGCACTTGCATACCACCCGCTGTCCACCGCACATGTGCCCGCCTGCTACTCCATCCACAGATCTCATCTATGCAATTTATTTGTTTTTGCCAGTCTAAGCAGTGTGACCGTTCTTGGTAGACGCTAATATAAATGATATCGTTAAGAAAATTCAACATCATAATTCTTAAACTATTTCATTGAATTTCTTTTACGATTTGATTTATATTGCTTTATTTTATTCCAATAAAATATAAAAATCAGTGATTTTGACGTAATCATATTAAGTACCTAATTTTTTATAATATGGCGTTGAATTTATTATCATTTATGTTGTTGTAATATAATCTAATAAAAATATTACAATAATAATATTTTTTTACAATTTATATTTATATTTTAACACAGTCGTATTAAGTAATGTAGCATGTAGGTAGATATATGCATACATGTGGCCCGTAGTATGCGGCCAGGAATATCTACATTTCCTTAGTGTTCCAAAAAAATTATTTGACGACCGCAGATCTATAGTATTAAGTTTTAGAGAAATACCGAATGAATGATAGGTTTAAAATATAATAATATAATGGAGAAATTTCTAAAGAAAAGCAATAAAAACTTAATTGGTAAATTAGTACAATAAATCGCTTATTGATATGGCTTGTCATTTCTTGACCACTCCTTTAGAATACTGTTCGTAGATGGCGTTAGTGGCCAAAACAAAGTTCACCGAGTCAAGTAGTGAATAAATAATATTTCAAGGTTTTTAAAAGAAAAAGTTTATTGGCTGCAAAGTTTTTAGTAAGCTATAGGCAAAGTTAATAGAGAAAAGTAGGTTTAAGTCAATGAGGTCAACTTTTACTAAAAAAATTCCTTCCTCTTCAGATTTACATCGTATAAAACTTTTAAGTGTCCATGTTCATCAAAGAAGTGTTTTGTTGGGTGGGAACAAGAGACTGAAATGCTAGATGCGAGCGAAAAGAAATGAACAAATAAAGTCGACAAAAGTAACAGATAAATCTGTATCTTTATGTACAACGTCGGTGCGCTGGTGAAATTTTTTTTAATTGTACCTTACGCAAGAAAGAACAAGCTTTTTACTTTATAGTTCATGCAGGTTTTATTGTAAAATTAAAAAAAATATTAAAAGGGGTATTTTATTTTGTTGTAGATCGATTGAGTCGCTGATTCTGACTGATTCCAGAAAAAATCAGGTAAACATAACTTGATAACATTTAAAGCATCTATTTCAATAATAGCGCATGAAGCGTAGTATTTTACATTTAAAATTACTTAGTTACTAGAATACGGATTTCCTTGCATCTAAATAAGGCTATGCGTATAACATATTCACATGAAAGCTTTAAGATACAATTTATGCCGTTTGTTTTGTACGACGCACAAATGAGAATCTGTATATGAATACTTAATAAGCCCGTAGTTTCAGAAATACGTGAAGGGAATATTTAATATTACATTAATTTAAGTAATGTTAGAATTACATAAATTATTTTCGAACTATCAGATTGTAGCCTGTGAGGTGAATTATGAAGCGCCGCATAATTATGGAGATCTATCAAATTTTATTTCTCATTATTTTTAATTTGTTTTCTTTCGTCGAATGAAGAAATTAGATACACTATAAAATTTTATTACAAAAAAGAAAAAAGCCGCGAAAAACATTGTGACGTTTATGAACCTAATGTAGTTTCAGTAAGAGTAGCACAAAGTTGGTTTAAGCGTTTTCAATCCGGAAATTTCGATGTTAAGGATGCACCTTGCTTTAGTCGGCCTGTGACGGATAAATGGACGCAATTTTTGAAAAAGTGGAGCAAGATCGGCATATCATCTGTTACGACATAGCTGAAGAATTGGAATTTGACCACAAAACAGTTTGACCCATTTGAAAATAGCTGGTTACACAAAAAAGATCGATATTTGGGTAACACACGAGCTCACTGAAAGAAACCTGATGAACCGTGTACACATTTGCGATTGTGTATTGACATAATGAAACCGAACCGTTTTTAAGTGATTAATGAAAAGTGGATCACGTATGACAAAAACGTGCGAAAAAGATTGTGGTCAATGGCCACGCTAACCGCTTTTCACGTTTTTTTTCATATTTATCTTGGATGCGTTACTTTCAAATCAAAAGAACCTCAGTTGATATAAACAACAGTTAGTTCATATTTTCTGTTCATTAACATTCTGATCAGGCTGTCTAATCCGGGTAGACATTACTGGCAGTATTATAGGATAAGCGGGGTGGTATTCTCTTTTGCAGACGTTTCTGCTTTGTAGCAAGTCCGTACTGATTTTCAGGTTATTGTAACCGAGATAAGGCTCCTCACAACAGCTAAAGCTCTTGCTTTAGATTATTATAGATTCTTATCCACGCTGACGCTTGAAAACAGTCTTTATATTGGTTTTCTTACGTATCGAACAAAGATTCAGTACGTCGCGGATAGTGCATATCCGCGTAAATGCGTATAAAGTAAGAAAACTGACAATTTATAACTGTTCCCCATGACACTAAATTTTGTGCAGATACGGGGAATTTTCTCATATTACAATGGATTTACACAATGTGATTAATACTCTTTTTGTTGTTTCAAAACCAAGTTTCTTGTCCCGGACAGAAATTCAGAAAATCCAAATGACAGAATATTTTGATTCAGTACCTCTTAGAAATAATGGTTCCTTTCCATTAATTTGCGCACGAAAATGTGGAAACTCATTCCGTTAACAATATTGTAACCTCGCATCGATGAATGCCATTCGTATATTCACCCGATGCATGGTCGGCTGATGGCGATGATTAAAAATGAAAAATTGATTCGTCGAAGCGAGCCCGGACACAGTAGATATATTTCGTTCAAGAGCAATACGGTAAATAACATTTTATCGCCTGATTGGGATCTGTGAGAGAAAAATAAATTGACACTAGTGCATCCTCCACCTAACATGCCCATGAAGTATTTTTATAATTAACTAGCTGGATATAAATTTAGCAATTTCACAAAAATAAATCATCGTCATTATATCAGCCAGAAGACGCACACTGCTGCACATAGGCCTCCCCTACGATCTCCAAACTGATATAGGTCTTGCGCTGCCCTCATTCAGCGCCATCCCGCAAACTTTATCAGGTCGTCGGTCCACGTCTCGGGAGGCCAACTAACGCTGGGGAGTCGCAGTACGAGAGTGCCTTTTCGCCTCAAGCATCGTAAGTCTTCCATGCAATGCGTCATGCCTGTCTACATTATTTGAGACTTGAAATTATTTGAGCTACGTCGGCAACAATAGTTGTCCACCTAAAAAACTTCACTTATATCTGGAATGAGAGCCCCTAGCATGGTTTTAACAGTGTGTCAGAAAAGGTGAGCTAAAACATCATCAGGATCAGGCCTCGTATAATTTAATTTCAGTTCATTGTAGTTTACGTTTAATTGATACTACAATGAACTTAAATATTAGTAATACCTACACTTCCACCTGATAAATATCTTAACTACTTGAACCTTCCCATTAAAGGTAAATACTCCCGCATGGCGCGCGGCTGGGCCGTGTGGAATTTACGGAGCCCTATTTGACCCTGTAAAGGGATGATTTTAAGAAAACTTTGAAAGAGGTATCTCGTAATTTTAATTGAATATTGGTTTAAGTCCTGTTAGGAATTACGAAAAACCTTTTCTTAGTACCTACACATAAGATTTTTAATTTTATTTTAAAAGAAGATAGCCACCTAACTATTTTTAAAGTGAGGTGGTTTGCGGTGTATTCCTGATGTTGGAGAAATGCCCATGTATTTTATTTACGCTTTGATTGTTTCAACATTACAGCTTTACCTTTTTCTTTGCTATTTATGAAAGAAATGTTCGTGAAAGAGAAACAGCAGCCTTACAAATAATCGCACTTAAAACTAATGATAGTATACAAATTGCTCAAAAATTAACTCTGATATAAATACACAAGCACAGTAAGGGAATGTATTTTAACTTTAGCATTGTTATTCGTATTACTGCAATACTAAACAAGAATGGTTACTGGGCCGTTTAAGATAAAGTCCCAAAGGAACAAATCGCCTAAGTTTTGGGAAGAAACGGTAAATACTCACAATGTGTACCAAACTTTTGTCTTTACTGTTCCTATCTGTCGAAATAAAAGTTGCTAAGCAGCTAAGCAACTAAATCATGAATCAAATAGAAAATTTCATTTTATAACATATTTCCAAAGCCTTTGTCGTAAATTGAATAAAACTGTAAAATTATTACCACAAAGGCTTCTCAGTTTCGATTTAATTAGACACTAAAGCGTCTTCATTTTGTAGATGTAGATTTCTATGCTTATATTCAAACAGAAAAGAATCGAAAAACGCTAAGATATCTGTTTTTAGTGATGTTTAATCAAATTTCTTTCTTGATACCAAAAAATTCATTTATTGGAGGGTTAGTAATTCCATTAAATAGCGTCATCCTGTTCTGTGTACTGTCACGTTCTTCTAGAAATCTTGTCATCAACAGGCGAGCGATTTTATCATGGATGGCATGTGGAAGTTGAATTCTTGGGCTCTGGAAAATATCCAGAGAACAGTTACAGAACTTATTTGTCAAGATAATGAGATAGGGAATCGTATTTGCGAACATAACAAAACAATTACGTTTTGATTTTATTTCAACATCGTCTTTGTTTAAACATTTTTTCCTTTCTTTAACGTTCGCAATAGAAATTTGCTGATTTTGTTTTTAATATATAATGCACAGCAAATGACTCGACACCACCTGATGATAAGCAGTATATGAGTCCATATGTGAAGATAGCTAGTGAAGTATGTGACATACTGCCCTAGCCACCACACCTTGCCAGCCCAAAAAGTGCTTTTTCACGCCTCTTTTAAACGAACCCAGGTTATAAGAAGGGAATACGTGTGCTGGTAAGGAATTCCATGCTCTGGTTGATTAATTGGTTTCATGATTTTGGTTTCTAGGAGTTTAAAGTTTCAACCTATTACGATTTTAATATTTTTATTATAGGGATAGGTTTATAGAGTAGAATTTCGCACTAACATACAATAATGAACATAAAATTTCAGTGTTTTCTCACAATCGAGTAGTATAATGTATACTACTCTTTTCTCCTACCGCTTACTATCAGGCGGTGTTGAGTCATTTGCTGACCGTTCATATAAAAATATATACTTTTTTTTGTAACAAGGATGAGAAAATCCATTGAACTATATTTTTAAAGAGTACAGTGGAACGAACGACAAAAAAATTAAGAGGAATTCAAGGGATAATTTATTATATTTTGACTAATTATTGAACGTATCTCTATGATTAATAATGAACTAATGATAGATAAAAACAGATTACAAAATACTAAAACGCAAAAAATAGTTCGATTGATGTACTTATCCAACTTGAAATACAAAAACCAAAAAATGCTTTTAAATTAAATAAGTAGTTAAATTGATATTTATATGACTTTTAATGAAGTAGTTTTTAGACATTTTTTAAATTTGTTCTTTTTCTCAAATTTTAAGTACATAGTTTCAAAGGTTCTATCGTCAGATTAAGGCATGGTAACAAAGGGACGACCTCAGGAGTATTACATACTCTATCGAACATAAAAGTGTTTCTGTAAATCAGCCCATTATTGAAATAACATACTTCTTTTTTGGAGTTGGTTGGAGAGTTCCTTGATTGTGAATATTTTTATAAGTATATTTTTATCCAAATGTAAAAAAAGACGGTACACTAACGTATTACGTCTTTTTCTCTTTTATTTTCCTTTCTAGGTCTTTCAGTAGTTAAAATAACAGAATTGGATCTTTGTCTACATACTTTATCGTATTCTGTTAAGGTGACACAGGCTGTGAGAAAATAAACTCAGAGGCAGCCAAGACTAAATTACTTTAAGGCTTACCTAACAAACCTTTTGTGCTTTTATCAAGAATAATAAAGGATTTATTCGGTGAATTCAAATATTGACATTACTATTTCAACCTTAGCTTTAGAAAACTCAATAAATATTTACTTTTAGAAGATCAAAGCTATACACAAGAATTCATTGAAAAAGCGACATGCTGGAAAAAGAAGGATTCGTCTCATATGCCGTCAACATAACAGTATCCCTTGTGTTTTATAAAGTAGGCAAAGTGTGAGTAGTGCCCAAGATATTACTACCGGCTTGTTATACCTAGGGTATGGCAAAGATTAAAATCGTTAAATATGCCCTCGTGATAGACCCGAAAGTTTTAGTTAAGTACACTTAAGTACAAGTAATGTGACACAGTTACAACTGTGCCACATACATGGAGTGTATTACATACTTTTTAAAACGATTTATTGTGTGAAAAAAGTTTAATTTTGAAACACACTATGCTGGTTTAATTTTAATTCAAAGTGGTGCGTACGTTAAAACGGCAATATTATAAAAATATGTGTGTGTATGAGTTTAAAGGAAACTATTATGAATATGTTATGATACAAAAAAGCAACTTTACAATTTTAACTGTCCCGGATTATATCGGTGGCTCGATAAATTAAAAGGGAAGGAAAGTCAGAAAGCGCAGCGGTCAGAGCAGCCGCAACGACTGTGGGAGATCGCGGACTCGATTCCCGCTTCAGCCCCTATACAACATGACACTTGATTTTCGCTAACGCAATCTGTAAATGAAAAACTTATTAATTTGAGCTTTAATATGAGCTTCCAATTGTGAAATCCCATTTGGTGATTTCGATTGCCATAATCGAAAAGGCCTTATTTAGCGCATAAGGAAAAGGAATATGTTTTTATAAACTGATTTTGAAATATTATTTTTACTTACATAAATCGAACAAAGGACAGAGAATCCTCTGTCCTTTGTTCGATTTATGTAAGTAGGTTATTGAAATAGAGAATAGATATTAAATCACCCAAATTTCTTAAACTAAACGTGTATTTAAATATGCATGATAGAGAGAACGAGGAAATCCTTCGTCACCCACTTAATCAAACCGTTCTTCTTGACTCTCGTAGATAAGTGTGTGGATAGGTTACTCATTAAACCACTCATAGTTGGCTGTCTGCTAGTATTTGTTATAAGGCCGTAATTTGTTATCGCCTTCTAGAGTACCACTTAATATAGCGTAGTCGTGAGAGAGTGCTTCATATAGTTTTATTATAACTGTTTAATTTATTGTTGACAAAAACAGACGAGCAATAAGCTTATTATGTTAGAAAATATATTGATTATCATAGACAATCCAAATTAATTTAATATTAGTATGGTCTGTATATAATTTTTTTGTGTATATATTGTACGTCTGAGAATAGGTCGGAGGATAGTTTTATACGCCTACGTGATAAAAGTGGCACTTTCCAGATGTTTTTAGGGAAATAATTTATTTGGCAGAACAACATTTGCCGCGTCAACTAAAAATTAATAATAAAATATTTTTAATTTTAGTTTGATTTTGTTGCTTCGTTTTCGGTAATACATTCTGAAAGTCACTGATGTTACATAAGTTTCATGTCTATGACGTCACAATTTACTGAAAACTTAATGATATTTGTATTTTAAACGTATTTTATGTGACGTTCTTTGGACGCAATCTCCTGTGAGATAAGGATTCTTTCTCAGTTTTAACGTAGGTAGGTAGTAGGTATTTCATTTATTTATTTAGTCAACGAAACAGATTAGAATCAATTAAGTTACTTGTACAAAATATTCATGAGTTTAGTGCTGGATTGAAGTCGTAATTATTTTGACACTTAATTTTTAACATTACGCAGTAAAGCTCTTAAAACCAAACATTTAAATTATTAATATAATGAAGATGAAATAGAAATAATATTAAGTGATTTGGGAGACACAGATTACACACTATATTTTCAATTTAAGACATCTATCTATACGAGGTTTTTTAAATGTACAAGGAGATATTGGTGATACATATCTCCTTTCAATGCTGGTATATTATAGTCAGAGAATTATAAAACGGTGTTTTATTTTTATAAGTTTGGAAATCAAAATTTTATTATGCGTTCATCGATTACGCTTTATCTTAATATCTAGTGGGCTTTAAAGTAGCATATTGTGAAGATAAAAAATATTTGATTGCTTCTGGCGAGTCATCAAAGAATTCACTTTAAAAATATAGGTTTTATGATAGATAAGGCAGTTTCCCTTTAATATATTCAAAGTTAATTTTCCCCTTAGTTTTTAATTTTTGCTTAAAAATATGTGCCTTATTTCCTCTGATTAATTGTGATTGTGTGATTTTGTTTCTTTCGTCCTTTTGATTTGTGTGAAATGTAACCTCAATACAGAAAGTGATATTACCCCCTGTAATTGAACGGGGAATTCAGTTTCTCAATTAACTTTTCATATAATTAGATTCTATTTACTTACTAATTAAATATAATTTAGACAATTCTCCATCACAACACAGTTTAATACGATGAAATTGAAATACATCACTTCACTTGTTTGACTAACGAATACTTATTAATTCTGAGAACTCAACGGCTTCACGTAACAAATGAAATTTTCAATTTGACAGACTCATTAGTAGGTAAGTAAGACAAAGTACTACAAATTCCTAATAAATATATTAAATCTATGTACAGAAACATGTGAAGTTACATGTCAAGCCTTACGATTATGTCATACCAACACTGAATTTATCTATACTAATATTACAAAGTTGATATTTTGTTCGCGCGTTTGTTATACGCGATAATCTCTGGAACCACTGATTACAATTAAAAAAAAATTTTTGAGAAGGTTAGTCGACTTGTCGAAGAAACCTATGACCTATATAACAACACGCTACGAACAATAGGACCTGAGTATTAATTAAAAATGTTGTAAAACAGCAAAGAAATATACTTTTTGGAGCTTTCGTTCCATGAGTTGCGAAAACGGTTAAAGATAAGAAGTTCTAAATAGCTAAAAGAAAACAATAAACTATTTGTGTTCTTTTATTTCAAAAAAATATAATGTTTTGATTAAAGTTAGCTAAATATATTTTACAAAATATTTTTTTTCGTATGATTCCAAAAATTTATGTAGATATTTTCAAAATAAAGCGTAATAAATATTTAACAAATCGTTATAATGCATTTCTAGTCTTTACTTATCCACATTATAAGTTATAAATTTTAGAAGGAAATTACAAATATATTATTAAGAGAATGTACTAATTTTAACTAAAATTAGATGTACATATAAACAAATATTTTGACAGTAAATACATTAATAAAAATAGACAAGACTAATAACTTCACACAAAAAATATAGTGCAAAAGGAAATGCCAGTAAAAGATATAAGTCTAACGGAACTCGTAAAATATTTACACAAATTCATTTTAAGCTATTTACATTTACATAAGTTTAGTTATTTTACAAAAAGTTTTTACAAAAGTTTTTTGGAAACTAGTAAAGTTAATAAAAGGTTTATTCTTATATATTTATACATTTTTTCTATTATATATTCCCTAGTTAAATATAATGTTAATAGTTTTATCAAGCTATACCTTTGTTATACATTAGGTAAATTATAAATCTTATAAATATAATAGCAAATTTCTATGCAACTACAGTCATATTGTTGTACAGAAAAGGGAAGGGTCTTTTCTGATACGGGTTTTTAAAACTTAAAAGTAGAGGCCCACACATTGTAAAAACTACGTCAAGTAAATGAAGTTATTTTTGATTTTTAATGATTATTAATTTTGTCCATGCAACCATATATTCCGATAGGCACTTACGTGTGACATCACAAGCAAGGAGCAATTTCTATAAGTAACGAAATACTAGCTCGTTGTCATCAAGAAATACTTCACAGTCAAAGTTTACTGTGGGGACGTAGAGTGCGACATAATATCATTCGTGATTTCCCAACAGTATTCAACATTATCATGTTTAGTGTATAACACTAAAAACCTTCCTTTTTTCTTTGTAATAAGCATTATATCTGCTTGATAAACGTCGTTGTATTGATCTTAAATACATTAGCACGCCTGTTCACCTGTATATTCTGGTAAGTTGAAGATTCCACGCATAAATTTCTATTCTCGGTGAGCTGTTAATTTTGAATGGATTTCTATTATTGTTAGCTTATTCTCATTACTCTAAAATTAATATAAAATCATGCAATGTATTAATTTAGATGAACAAATTAAGATTTTTATTTATGAAAAAATAGCAATAGGTCAAATATCAAACAACATACAAGTTTTAATTTTTCTTTACCAGTAAATTTTTAGTCTTAATAAATACAAAGTATTTTCGTTTCAAATGAAACTTTCGTTACTTTTGTTTTAAGATCTACAAAATTCTTGGTAGAGTTACCTACGACTGACGATTTCGACTTATATAAATAATCGCTGTTGCAAAGAAAGCAACTAGAGTTTTACAAGGAAGTAACTCGGTATCAGAATAATGGGTACGAAGTTCCCAAAAACAAAGTTGCGATTTCATGGCTTCGCTCTTATGTGAAAAAAGATAACTAATTTCAAAATATATCGTGGCATAATTAAGTAATGATTATTATGAAACCCTATACAAAAATCAGAAGTGAAGTCAAAATTCTCATGAAAATTTTGAAAGAAATAGGGTAGTGTAATTGGTTTTTAATGCATGTACATTGATTACATTGAGATTTCTGATCAGATTTATATGATTCTTTTTTGTTCAATGCGGAAAAAAATTAGTAAAATATTTATTCACTTGGGCCCAGTAGTTTTTAATTTACGAGCATTATTGTTAACTTTCAAATTCTATTCGAATAGTTTTATATTAATAACAAACAGACTGGCAACTAAGCAATACAATAAAATACTAATACAATAAATGATTCAATTTGAGAAGTTATTCAATTTAAAATAATTCCTAACTAAAAATTAATGTTCGGTGACTCCTTTCGTCTTATGTCAGCAAACTAAATTCGAACATTTATAATGTATTTAACTGTTTTTATCTGTATGAAAAGGATTATTTAATTAGCAATCTTATTGGCTTTTCGGCAAATTGGATAGCAAAAGTTTTACACAGTTTGATTTAACTTACTAATTATTTTTTGTTTAAATTTACCTGCTGACTGTTCAGTTTCCTGATCACATTAGGACATTTATTTATCTAGTGTAGACGATATTATAAATACTAGATGTATAATGTGTTTATAATGTAACATAAGGAATATTTTCCTTATCCAGCAAAAAAAAGAGACCACAAAGTAAAAGCAATGGTTTTAGAGGTTAGAGAATAAACAAACTAACACTGGTGGCGATTCTAGTGCTACTGACATTCGCTTTAATTAAAATTCATTTCTTTGCCTCTTTTCCATTCTCATTTCATATAAGCACTACCATATAAGCACATAAAAGGTATAAAATGTCAAGTTAGTTGATACTTATACACTTTTGACTTTTTTAAATTGCCATGTTTTATGATCGCTTTAAATTAAGGCAAGTATCCTTAAAAGTCGCCATTTTGGAAACGATAAATGACGTCACTGGTGATTTGTCTTATACTGGTCGGATTATAATGCAAGAGTATCACTGAACTTAAATTTAATTTTAGTCTGTACACAACTGAATCGGGGCTATTTATTTTTATTTTTGAGAAAATTAATATACGTAAGAGTTCTATTTTGATCACAAAATAAATAATGTCAAAATTTATGTTAGCAAAACAATTGTTTATGACCATATTTACGGACTAGGAAACAGTAGATATTATGAAATTACGTAAAATTTAAGTACTGTTCGCATAAAACATAAACTCTCATCTGAGGTTAAATGCCGTTAAATTATGCCTGCTTTTTACATTTTACATTATTAATATAATAAAGTAAAACCTAAATTTCGAAAAGAAGTTTATCAAATAAAAAACACGCTTAAATAAAATACAGAACTTCAAGGTAAGCACGCAATTTCTCCTGAAGAAGGGCCCTAGAGAAATCGCGAGAATTTCCACTTGGTGACGTTACCACCCGCCCAATGGCTGCCCAAAACCCGCCGCATTAATACTTCAAATATTCATGTTCCAGGTTGCATAAATACAAAATGAACAGCGTTTAATTGATGAAATATTGCGATAATCCTTAAAATGGGAAATGAAAGCTTCTATCTCCAGCCTGAAAGTTTTACATATCAATGAAAGAATTTTTAATATTGGAAGTCTTTTTGAGCTTTTGCGGGTTAATAAATAAACT
Source organism: Acentria ephemerella (assembly GCA_943193645.1). Classification (NCBI taxonomy): domain Eukaryota; kingdom Metazoa; phylum Arthropoda; class Insecta; order Lepidoptera; family Crambidae; genus Acentria; species Acentria ephemerella. Next base: position 6,416,745 of record OW971891.1, read on the forward strand.
ATTTTCAAAGCTTAGTATCTTAAAGTCACGTGACTATGAAACAAAAGTAGAACCTTTTGGTTAAAAACTTCAAAACAATAAATTAAATATTGCCTAATAAGTTTTTATTTGGTAATTCAGATTTGGCCTTCTGCCTTTAGCAAAATCTAAATCTTTAAGACAATTTTCCTGTTTGAGAAGATCTACGGCACGTGTAAAGTATTTTTGTAACTTTCTTGTTTGTTTTAACGTAAAATGAAAATCATAATTTCATGTTGAAATCTGTAAACAAAAAAAAGCCGGCTTAAACAAACAATTATGAGTAAGCATTAACAATTAATTTATTGGCCCTTGAAAATATTTTTTGCTGTCCACCTTAAGATAAGCATTAAGCTTGATTCCTCAAAACTTCTTTTCTTATTTCTTTTTCGATAAGCATTGTATGATTTCAATTAGTATTTCACATGTCAAAAAGATTTTAATCTGAAATTATTCTTTTTTATAACGATATTGGTAAAATCTACTCAAGTCACGACTTTATTTTATATTTACTAAAACATTTAAGTCTAATACTTACTTACAGGTGATTCTTCGCTTTAAGTTAGTATGACTATATTAATATTTATTTCAATACTCAATGAACAGTTAAACTTTGCATAACGACGTTTTTCTATTATTCCCACGTTGTCCCACTAACGCTATCTATGTAAAGTAATCCAAAGTGGCCATGCAATTCAGGCGTTTTAACAGTAATGAATTCCTTTAATTTTCTGTTACACTTAGGTATAACTAATGCTAAATTAGGGAATTTTTATTGTTTATTAAATAAATTATCAATTAAATTCTTGTTTTTGGTTTAATTCCCATAATCTTAGGATAACATTCTTCTGATTCAAAGCTAACCATTTGTCTAATAAACAATAAACATATGCCCCAGTATAATAGTTACAGAGATATTGTACAAAGTTTTTACTTTTACCACAATCGCCAATTTATCTACAAAATTGTGAGCTACCTACATTGTACCCGAAAGCGAGAATTCAAATTTAAAAGCCTATCACACTGTGGGTAAATTTGTGGAAACCTAAAACTTTGAAATGAACACGCTGTATAACAAATGGAATTTCACTAATTTGATGGTGCTCCTAGTTTTGTTAGTTCTACACGGTAAAATACTATTTTTCACTACGTATGTTTTTTTAATTAGTTATCTGGATACACTTGCGTAATACGCACGGTATGGAGATTCAATAAAAGTTTGTATGAGAATTGACACTCACATCGAATTCTGGGTTACAATAAGCTATCTGCAGATAGTTTTGTGTAAGAGGCGTTGAATTTTGACGTACCTATTATATATGTAAAATATGTCAAAATTCAACGCCTTTTAACGTAACCAAAACTATTCGAACGGTGAATATTGAAACCCATCGTAAGAATGATGTGTTCAAAAAATTTACGGTCGTTATTTAATTTCCTCTGATAAATAGGTAGCAGATGGTTCAATTTGGCATGTAAAATTCGTAATATAACAACTAACATTTTCATAAGAGTTAATTAAGTGCTTTTCAACATTTTGACACTTAGTAGCCCGCCGGTTAGGTATTTTACAGATTAATATATCATTGTAACAAGAGCATATGTTTATCAGATTCTAATAAAAGTGCAACTAGTGTACTTAAAGCAGGATGAATTAAAACATATTCGCTAGGGAACTTTTGTATCGCAGAATGTGTCGCCGACGACAACACGCAATGTTGTACGAACATCACCAGAGTTGAGTCGCTACGACATAGACATGACTTCACCGCATGATTCGAATATTATCGCTGCGTATTAATATTTTTCTTGCAAGTATTTTTTTTATTTATAACGGGTTACCTCTTGGCCTTCATCTCAGATGATGCTAAGGTAACACCGAAAATGGAAGCGAAGTAACACCATCAACCACAGAGGAACTGGCTATCTTACCTACAACTGCTAGAATACAACAAAGCTGTTTAACATTATTCATATGGCGGCAGACTTTGGTAAGATGGTAGCTTGCCAGGCGGTCTTAGATAAAGTCCTACCATCAACCAAACAAAGCAGGAAATTTTTGCCCCTTCCTGCCCCATTAATGGGAATTGAACCCCGGACATCCGGATCTAAAGGAGGTGATCAAAGCGAATAGACCATGGAGGCAGTTAAAATCGTCATTGACATGAATTCAATACTGATAAAAGTATCAAATGAAACACAAACGACTTTACGGTGGATAATAAGACTGCTAAATAAGAATTCCATACTAATCTATTATCTGTGTGGCGAACCGACCTCTTTTACCATTTTTAAATTATACTTTTATACGATTCTACTGTTTTTATATGACGTCTTTATTGTTTTGATTTCGCGTTGTGAAAGCAATCAACGAAAATATATATTAAATAGCATTTAAAATATCATTATTTGATCCCTCCTACGTCGTTAACAATCTGTAGAAAGTAAGTTCAGGTCATAAACAATTTCTAAGTAAATTAAACCAAGCTGTTATTGTAATTCTAAAACCAATCACGTCGTAAGCCGTAACGACTCGCCTGGAATGATCATTACATTTGTCAATTGACCTTGAACTTTAGCTTTGACATAGATTACAATTGAATAATTGAGCATCCTTTGTATTAATTCAGTCATTTATTGTAATCGTCGTTAGTAAAATGATAGAACATCCATGCGGAACTGTTAAAATCCGGACACTGAAAGGGAAGTGATTTGAATTAATTAAAATATTTGATATTTTATATCAATGATTGTCAAACAATAAGATAAACACGATGGTGATTATCAAATTTGTAGATAATTAGACACATGCGATATTAAGGTATCACTTTACATTTTCGCTGGCTTTGTACATCTGGTCATCATCAACAGCCTATCCTTCTAACTGTTAGGTCCAGGCCTTTCTAAATGGGAGAATCACAGTCAACCCATCCAGGGATCAACCATCGCCAAAGTTGCTTTGTTTTTGTTATCGAAACCAATGCAAAGCCACAACTCCTTATACTTATGAAAATTAAATTGTTTTTTTTTTACTTTCACTTCTTTCTTTGGTTTCGTATTGCGATCACAAAAACAACGCAACTTTCACCACGGTTGGTTCCTGGATAGGTCAATCAAAACTAGCCATTACACATAATAATAATAATATTTCTCACACTCATACCTATTATCTAGCCCAAATTAAGCATTATTAAGAGCTAGTATTATGTATATTAATAGATAATGGGGAAATATTGATAGCAATATATATATATATATATATATATATATATATATATATATATATATATATATATATATATGTGTCGCCCTTTGTACAAAATTAGTTAGTTAAAAGTTATTTTTGAGTGTTTCTATTTTTGAATTGGCTGATGTACAACAAAGATATATTCTATTTTATTCTATTCTATATAAATATCAGATACACATAAAAACATAATGACTCTTAAACAAATCTTCGTACTGATTATATAAATATCTGCCGTAACAGGGGTTGGAACCCGGGATCTCTGTATAAGTAGACCGGGGTACTGACCACACTGAATCAGATTGATTAACACTAAACACAGATACAGTAAATATTGTTCTAAATTATTTTCGATAGTTTAGAACAGGCCCTCTACTCATTTTCGCCTCTGACACAGGCGGCGTTATATTGTAAAATTAGTTAAACAAAAATATTTTAATAAAATGAGTACAGAGTGACAGGATTGATTTATGAATATATTTTAATAATGCTATTGTCTTCTACATCAGTCTATATAGGCCGGTGTTAGTTTACATGCAGTAAAACTTCATTATAACACGTTGTAGAGGCAAGTTAAGGCACCTTTTAAAGCATATAGTATAAAGGATTATATTTATTTTAGATGTTCATTTCGTTTTGCCAGGATATTAATCCATTTGATTCTCATAATAAAGTGATTCGCTATTATATTTAGGAATCGGTGTATACAAGTAAAGAGGTAGGTATATATATTTTAAATGATGGCATGAAAAATGAAGTTTATGCATATTATGAATAGAAATAACGTATGTGTTGCAGGTCTGTTATTGGTGTTAATTAATTTAAACTCAATTAACCTTTGTAGGTAATTATGTTATTTTAGATAATTTTATATTTTGTCTTCTTTGTTGGAATTAAGCAATAATTTCCAACAAAGAAGACAAAATATATTTATTTGTTTTGTTAAGTTTCGCTATACTCGCAATCCAACATTTTATGGTTGACAATATCTCAGATTAAGTGTAAGAACCTTCAGGAAAATATAAAAATCTATTTGCATTTAAATATTTGTTAGAAATTACAAAACATTTTGTGTCTCATTTATGTACAAACATTTTTATTCTGCAATTAAGAAACGTCCCAATCTTGCCATGATAATTTTTGTTGTTGAGATATATTTTTAAGATTAAATTAGTCTACACATGTATACCTATATAGATTTAAATTATCTGTAATGGGAGCAAAATGTTTTATGACTTACAGATTTCTTTAATGTAAGCCACGATTACTAATAGTTCGCGATGAAAATTTTGTTTACAGACCGCGGAAAATGACTTCACCCTGCCCAGTAATAAGCGGTAAGAAGAGTACGGAGACAGAGTACATCATGAATATACTGCCCTACCCACGTGCAACTCGCCGCCCCAAAAGCATCATATCATTACTACTTGATTTCTTTAATAATCGTTTATTTATATAACATGTAATACTTTATGGTACAAAATGTTCTACGAATTTAATAAAGTCTATACGACAAATTTATAGATTATAGAAATTATTATTATTATTTATAGTAAATAAAATCAATTTTAATGCTAGTGTGTATTATTGGTTTAACTAGTCTTATTCTTAGATATTAATTGACAAAATACTCTACGAGTAAGTAGATACTTTGTTAGGTTAGAGTGGAGTATTTTCAAAGCGAACTCCGAACGAAGATATTTACATCCCTATAGGAAAAAATTTAGTCTATGCTTAGAGTCTGCCTGTATTTACTATTTAGCGCAGGCCTCTCTCTCTTAGATGACTGAGAGTGTAGTCTGAAGGAAAAAAGAAATACCCAGCTGTGAGTTTTGATCATGACGTAAGTAAACGATTTTTTCCGGAGTCAGTTCGCTTTCATAATTATTACTGCCCTCTCATAAGCGCTCTTTCAACCAATTTTGGGTGAAAAATAAATAAAAAGACATACCTACGGCTTGAAATATCATAAGTAGGAAATTGTAAGTATGTATAAAATTTTATCTCTGATAACCTCTTTATTTATGCAAACTACAAAAAAAACGATTTACAGAAGAATATCAAAACAGGTTTTATTTCAATTATCAAAGTCTCGTTACTCTAGAATCCTCCATACCCCAGCTCTCGGCCTCAGTGTCCCAAGATTGCCTCTTCTGAAGATGTCCAATGAATTTTTCAAGCGTTCCTCTCTCAAGAATTTATTCATATAAATTCTGTAGGTCTTAGTCTTGCCTTTTCGCTCATTGGAAAAGCTTATTGATATTCAATTGGATTGTTCCTGTGTTACTTTATCAAAGATTTCTTGTTATATTCTAAGCGCTCTCTAAAGAATAAATAAATTATATTGCTAGTATAAGTATTTTTATAAATAAAAGAAATATTTTAACGCACACAAAAATTAGGTATCAAGCTCAAAGTAAGAGTCATTATGAGTTTGTGTAATGAAAACAAGACAATATATTTTCATTGCTTCAAAGAAATAAGCAAACCTCAATACTTTAAGCTCCTAACCATAACTCGATCGCAAATATTCGTGATCATTCCACAAACAACTGCCCCAACCGGGATTTGAACTTGGTCAGGGGCGACTTGTCTGTAGCTGGGAATACTGACCACTTGGCCAGCTGGTCGTTGAAGATACTAATTTAGACTAGTTTTAGTAATAAATAGATAGATAGAAACAAATACGTAAATACTCTAAGCACTCATCAACTCAAACCATCCACTAAGGCACTAGAGTCATACCGTCAGGCCTCTTGCCATAATCACGCACTAAGCCATTAGGATTAAATTAATTGTTTCAAAATATTTCTACGTACTAGTAATACAACCACTATTGAATTGTAAGTCGTATTGTCATCACTATTATAAGGTCGTTTTTATATAACACACAATCCAATAAACAGTTAATATCCTTCTAAGTCGTTCAGGCAATAAGCCAGCTACATTTTTCGTGAAGAAAATGATATATTGGTGGAATATTTATTCAATTTCTAGACGTTACTATGAAAATATCCATATTATGATAGTAGAATATTATTCGTCATAAGAATTGGGCCCTTATACATGCTATATAAGGTTTCCAGAACCACTAAGGTATTATTGCCTTTATTAAAGTTTTTTCCTTATAGATTAACATTTTTTTCCGTTACAAGCCCGCTTGTGTGTACTAAAACTAAAAAAAGTTACTATTTTTATTATCTACCTAAGATTGTTTTTACTGCTATTAGTTTACTGAGTAAAATCTGACTAAAAACACATTATATGTGAAAATTAGGTACTTTGTGTTTCTTCGCATCCATTAGGCTTTTATTACTTCATGACATCTATTTCCATCAATCATGTATTGCATATAAATATATGTGCTGCAATGTTAGCTTATATAAATTTGAAACTTAAATGAAAATTAATATAAAGGGCAAATATACAGTTCAATGTTTTACCATTTTCGAAGCAATAACAACAATCTTTAATTCTTTTCACAGACGCGTCTTTAGAAAAGTTTACTTTAAGTAATGCACAACATAAGGCATAAACACTAATTTCAAACTCGTTCTCAGTACAAATAAAAACACACTTAAAAATCAAACTGTATGTGAAGGTAATAATGTCTTATTTTAAATAGCACAAATAGTGACCCACGCCTAAATTATATGTGGCCGCTATTGTTCCCTTTGATGAATATTCGATGCGCGTGCGCAGACTGTGTTAAATATTTCGTTGGAAAGTCTCTGTGGAGTTGTTAATTCTACACGTGTGTAATGATAGTGAATACTTTCTTTTGTATAACAAAATGTTGAGATGCAGAGTTCAAATTTCTACGAATTTTAGTCAAACTATTCTTAAAACCTAAATATAATAAACGTATATATCACTGCAAAACGCGACCTGTTTTTATATATTAACTAGTTTTTCAAAAATGTTAGTGCTTACTTGATATCTGATTTATATTGGAAGTGTTACCTCATATTTTCCATTATCAAAGCTTGAACATTATGCACCATATAGATCAATCTTGCACAAGAAAATCATCAGACAGTTACCTAACTGATACAATAACAGTAGCAGGTAACGTTCAACAGCGCTCGGTGTTTGTTTTTCACAATCCAGACTATTGTGTTACGAAGTCGATAGTAATAAATTCTCCCACGTTCCAGAATATAAAAGCCATTGTTTTTTAATAACAGACTTTGAAAGCGACATTGGATAATTTCTAATTGTCATCGAATTTTAAATAGAGGAACACTCGGGAATCTTATGGGTTGTCATATATGAGAATGTAACGATTTAATTAAAAACTTCTAAATTTAATTATAGCAGCTTATGGGTATGTCCCTTTGTTGGGGACAGGCCTTCCTGAGTAGATTTAATTCACAAAGGACTAGCATGCTGACCCAAATCACTTTGGTGCATGAAACCAGTGAGTAAAAACCGCAATCAACATAACAGCTTAACGTGACATCAAAAGAAGAAAAGTTCGAAATTTAAATTTTTTATAGGCTCATCTGTAATTAACCACGGCGACGATAGTTTTTTTTAGTACACAAATGAGTATATTTAGAATCAAATAACTCAATTTTAACTTTTTCTATTGGGATAGATTGAGTCGTGGGTGTTAGAATGTTAATCATATTCTATTATTCGAATCTAATTTTTTTTAAATTTAAACTAAAATGGAGCCCTAATTTAAAAAGTGACTTACTTAATTAAAAGTTCTTTGTTATAGATATCTGAAACAAATGAGATAAATAGATTTAAATATTAATACCTAATCAGAAATCTGCATAAGAGAATAAAATGAAATTGCCGATTTGATTTTCGATACCACTTTCGTCGACATTATTGGCAATATCACTTTCTACCATGGTGAAATTCACTTACTCTATAAATAGCAGGACGCATGTCACCTTAACCCATCGATCCTCCAATGCGTCAGAGCGTCCCTCATGAGCCGCAAATAGCCAACCTTTTGTATCGAAATTAATGTGTCACAGGCAGGTGTATGCAACCTATTTTGTCGGATATTGACTGTTTAATCACGATAGGATCCTCTCTTAGGACGGTATCTTAACGCTTGTTCAATAAACGAAAATTTTTTGAAGTGTCAGAAAATTGTTGTTGTTACATTGTTTTTGTGTGTGTTGTTTTTGAGTGTCAGGCGCGATTGAACTAATTGAGCTAATTTTGCAATTTCTTTGATAGTTCTATTTTAACAGTTACACACTACAAATTATCTTTTATTACTGATTTTTTTGTCTTGATATTATTGATGATTAAGAGAAGTAGGTGTATTTTGATTGACAACGTAATTATTTTGCTTCACAAGTCTGTACAAAGTCTCATCCATAAGTAATTTACAATTACATATTGTGTTGATGTAATAATATGTTATGATGAAACTTTTTCTTACAAATCAAGACTGATTTTAATTTAATACTGTACTATATATGCTCCACTTTACGAACAGAACGATACCCATGATATATTTGGTGTCTATTGGCAAAATGTTTACCAATTAATATCAGGTGCCTTTCTTTGACATACAAACGGACCTAATGAAATGCGTTACTTCCTAATTTAACAATGACATTTTAATTGTTAATTATTGCAATACAAAACTTATTTGATAATCAAACTTTGATCACCACATATGTTGCTTTGTTGTAGATTTCCAAGATAAAGAGGTTTTATTGAATGTATATTGCTCTATCACACAAAACTAGCTTAAAATGATTTGTCATTCAAATTCAGGTCTATAGTACGTATTGAAAAATGTAAATACTTTGAACCGCATTTTTAAATGATACTCTGACGTTATGGTTGGACACTAGTCAATAAAAAACCAAAATAATTAAATTTTAAAGGCTACGGCAATGCCTAATTTAAAAGACACACTTAACTGTTTAAATTAAATTAAGCATAAAGATGGGATCTTATTCGTTCTGAAAGAAAACACACGAATGAATGTTATATAACGATACAGAAATTTCATCTTCAATTCTAAATTGAGAGTTAATGTTGTTACACGTTTCCATAAAGCAACGTCGCCTTAATTGAAAATATGGAAACTGTGTGTGACATATTCCGTCCTCGTTACATTGGGTTTTGTATAATTTGTTTACCGTAGTTAGATGGTACATTGAATGTTCTAACTACATTGCTATGCTATTCCTATAATATTTGCAATTGCATATTATTATCATACAAAAAGTTTTTATAGATTTCTTTTGTTATTTATTTGTACAGAAACAAAATGCATCAATAACTTTATAAAGAACTTAAACTTCACATGTTGTTAAGGCACTTACTATGTATTTAATCTGAAATTTGTTGTCAGATGTTTACCTGAAAAGAATAGAAGAATGTTTAATAATAAGCAAAGAGCTTTATACAATAATATACAGAATTAGAAAGAATACTTATATGGTTTATGTGACTAAATGTCTGTGTTTAATACAATTATCGTTGATTTTTCAACGATAATTATAATATATTATGATTGGTTGTAACAACTGATAATATTGGGAAAACTAGTTTAATATTTGGAACCAATAAAATCATAGGCGCTGTGAATTCTATAATCATATTTTCTAAGTTGCAGTATCTTGGGCAAACGGTTGAAAATAAATTAATATATTACTTAACAAAAAGAGACTTTTTATATATAGAACGGTCTTATTTACTATCGAATGTTCCATAATACTATCGTAACTTGAACAGAATTCCTCGTCTCATCTGAGCAGTCTCAGGGGAAATCAACGAAAACGGGTTATTTTCATACGTAGCTCAGAGAAGTTATCCTTACAGAATTCGACTATTCGCAATTCTTGTCATATTCTCATGTAAAACTTTCGCAATTTAGCTCTTCGAATCTTTTCTGGGATTACCCGCTTCTGATCGGATTGAATGGCATTGCATAATCTCAAAAATTCATAAAGATGTTGATAACTTGAAAAATTCTTGATTGTATTGTTACGAAATGCGACAGGAAGTTTGGAAGATACATTAAACTGGTTCAAGGTAACATTGAATTGCCATTCTAAATTCGAAAAATTTCTTTCTCTTATGAAACAAAGGAAAAATATATCAGTTATGTTAGGAAATCGTTTGAATAATTTTGATAAAATTTTTCAAAACAATGAGACAAAAATTCATATTTTTTTTGTCATAAAAATTAATCCAAATATTTGGCTTAATTTACTCTAAGAGTCTCTAAGCGCAGATAGTAAAGGCAACATATGATATACTGCCCGAGCCACAAAGCCGAGTATACACTGCCAGCCCAAAGGTACTTTTCTGAACGCATTTTATATTAAGGAGAGAATACGTGTTCCTGTAATTCCACACTCTGGCTGTGCGAAATGAACAACATGTCATGACATTGTGCGTAAATTGACGTAAAGACAATGAAATAATGACTCCGAAAACCCGCACGAGTGGAGAGGAAGGGATTAGGTCAAAAAGCTCTTCAAAGCATTCTTGATGGTAGAATACGTTTAGAGATACAAAGTTGCAACTTCCGACATAATTGCAGTTGTTAAAGGTTGTCAAGGCAATTTAGATTTAAAAACAAAGTTTACTTTGTAAAGAATTGTTGCTTCATATTCAAATATAAACTTAGTTTATATATATATATTATATGTTTAGAAGTCTGTGCATTCTAAACTTTCATTCAAAATTTAATTATTAGATTATTTGTAGGGTAATTATCTGTTGTCAAGAATTTAAGTTCTCAATTATAAATACATTTTTAAGTTTAAATGGAGTCTTTTATTTTATTGGGATTCGAAGCTAATTTTGTAATTAATCCGAGCAAAACTAAAAACAAATGAACTAAAAGCTTAGCCATTTAAATAATTACTTAAATATAGAACAAAGTTCACCAAGTGACGTCATTAAAATTCTTCAGGCAATAAAGAATGAATGCAACAAGCGGGTTGCGGGCAGACGCAGAAGGAGTCGTTGACCCGTCGCGAGTCAGATGTCAGCTCTGCACCCTTTCGACACTGCGGCACCGGTTAGGGATGCGACAAATAATCGATTGATTTGGGGTTCGGAACAATTATCTGTTGTTTTTCAGTCAAATCATCATCGGGAACAAAAGAAAAAAGAAGAAGAAAGATGGTTTACAGGGGACATTAATATAATATAATACTTATATAACTTTTGGTTATAACTCAAAGATCTTGAAGATAGGTAAGTTTTACTGAGAACATATTCATTTAAGTTGATTAAATAAATAGTTGCTTTCATTGATAGAACTTTAAACAAAATTATTTCATATTATGTACCAAATGAATCTTTAACAATTTTATTTCGCCTCACATTCTGCTTGAAATCAGCAGTGGAGATAAGGTTTTGGTTAAGGTTAAGTCAGTAACCATCTTGCAAGTCTTTGTTTACTATTTCGGATGAATATTACAATATTGCAATTGCGAGCAAAAACAGTAATCATTACGCCAACCTACATTATGCAGCACTTGTCTTCGTATAATAGTACAACGATGAAAATACGAAATTTTATTTAATATTATCTATATAGTGTATAGACATGTTATGAAACAATAAAAAAAGTTCTAATTTTATAAATGACTACTAGACTTCTTCTATGAATTTCAACATAAACTGTTCTGATTTTATGTCGTGTTTTAGGCTCCTCACGGTAAGTGGAAAATCCTCAAGGGAAAATCTTTTACAGTTAAATAAAAGTAAAGAAAGAAACATAAATAATATTAAAAATAATAATTTTTAATATTATTTATGTTTTATGTCGATAGAGTCTCAACACTCACTGCTCTCGAGAGACGTGTTTCATCTCCCGCTATAAATGACCAGATAGTAGCTGAATGGTAGCTTTGTAGTGTATATTGCCTACTTTATGGATTACGCAGATGTAATAAAACTACTTTAGAATTACTAACACATTCCTTGGTGCATTTAAAATGATACCTTATTCGCTAAATCCACGAATTATAACAGGTTACTTTGAATTACTTGAAAGATCTTATACAATTCGTAGCTGAAAAGCATTCTTTGAATGGTGTTTGTGGCATAATGGTATTCGATTCAAACATCTACCTTTGTGGCCTGTTATTATTAATGCCAAAATAAGTTTACTTTACATGCGTACTGACCATATTAAGAGCTATATGGAATTCAAATAAATTTAATCCCTACCAAGATATACCCACATTGGTGTGTATCCGAGTTACATAATGTCAACTTCTAAAGATTCTTTCCAAATATTCTTTATTTTTTAAATTTTTGAAAATCTTCTTATTTTCATATCACTTATAAATAAGACTTACATAATTGAATATTACTTAATTATTTTTTGTAATTATTTTGCCTTAACCTCTAAGTTGTTCGTAGGCGCTCGAGACTATTTTCATAACGTTCATTCAACATTTAACGTTAACTATTTTAAAATCTGATTTTAATTATAAGTGTAATAGTCTGGAAATTATCCTAAACTTCTATTCCAAATTTATTATCAAAATATAAATTAAAAAGCCACTAATTTTGTTTTTTAGTTATTTCGTGAAGAATTTCACAATTATTTAGGGAAGTGGTCGTGTCGGTTATTATGTGTCGTATAACATTGAGCCCCAAAGGATTTGATGAATATGTATGCTTTGTACAAATAAATTATTGTGTTACTTGTTTGGCGTCAGGAACTATATAGATTAGACTCTAACGTTTTAGGTTATGTAGGTTATGGCAGTGACTGTTAATGAGATGGTATTTAAAAGATGAAGTATACTTAATCATAAACTTATTCATAGCTATAAAAGGGTTTGATGATATTAAATTTATTTTTAGAATTTATATTCACAACAATATCATCTGTCATAAAATTACGCACGTGCGAAAATTTTCGGGGAAAGTCTCAACGTTATATAGTTGATATATCTTTAAATTTTAATTTATCACTTCCCAAATAATCCGATAAGTATTTGTGGTAATTTCATGCTAAAACTTATTTTTAAAATTTACAGACATAATACTAATAAGCCATACATAACGTTTTTATTCTATATTCAATTATGCTAGTATTCGTGATACTTGAACCAATATTTATACTAAATTATTTGCGGAAAATTGTAGCAAAACCGGTATAACTATTGTTTACACAGTGCGGTGACGATAGTACGCCATTTAATTAAAACTTTGTCAGTACTCTCGAATTTAATTTGAAATTAACACAATTATATAACTGTCATAAAATTGATCAATACATTTCTATGAAACATTTTTATTTAATAGCTTCATTGTATATCTTAAGATACAAAAAAAACAATCTAAATAGTGTTATTCTTGGAGTTATTAAAGCTGTCTAGTAAAAAGTTCCGAACATATTCAGTCTAACCAATCCCGGAGCGGATAACTCGGACGAGAAGGGCTTTCTTTTTTGCCGAGATAGCTCGGAAAATCGTTTGTTCTGACAGTTTTATAACACGATAGTTAATAAGGTGCACATAGACTAAAGAAATTACTTCGTTATTTCATCGCCCCTTTCTCATCGCGTAACAAGCCCTTTTGTGGAAAATAGGGATAATTCACTGTAAATGCGTATAAAGAATTAGTACAATACCCGAACAATATTACTTGGGAATGGTATTCGCGACCAACAATATATTTCAAGACATTGCATTGACATTTGAGTGATATGAAACTATTTCTATACATTTGACGTGTTTCTTTTATTCATATGTCAAAAGAAAAAGACATTCGTTTAAATAGGTTTAGACCAAAAAATAAATAAGCTTGTTACAGATTTTTTTCCAAGAACAAATAGCAGATTGGCCATACGCAAGTTGCATGTATAATAAAATTCGACACGAGTAACAAAATGACGCGCTGTCTATTACAAACGGCCAGAATTTTGTAATTAGAATATCAAATAAGACAGGCGAATTGTTTTGGAATAAAACGTAATAAATTATCTTCTCTGCTTTCGACGACTTTATTTATTTTAATTAGGTTTTAAAGTGGAGGAATTACATACGTATGTGAAATTACAATCGTCTAATGCGATCCCACTCTGCACTAAATGTTATTTGATACGACCTCTCAATTAATACTGTTGAAAGATAAAGGAGTCCGACAAAAAGAGAAACACATTTCTGCTTGAGTTAGGGGTTTAGAGTGTTATTTTTACCTACTATATAATTTCAAGGGCTTTACTTTGCTTAATAAGTGGAATTTCTTCGCATCAAATTGTATAACAGATTTGTTCGTAGATGTGTATACACTATTGGGATTTCTGTAATCCCATCGCAATCTGCTTCGGTCAGGTTTTGCTTACATTAGGTGATGACAGGACTTGTGCGGGGTTTCTGAATAGCGTTCGTCGACCGTTCAGAGGTTCTACTTTGGAGAATAATACCATAATCAGCGTTCAAATTGACTAAACGAGGTCTTAAGTCAATTTTGTTATTTGAAGAAAGAAAGAATTTTTTTTCACTAGTAAACTAGTAAGTCTTCGCTAATTCTAATCGTTTTATATTAATAAAACTAATTTTGACAAAAAGGCTTTAGAATTAATACCACCGCTTAATTTCAAAACCTGACCGAATATAGTGGGGACTTAAAAAAATTCTCCATATCAAAAAAACTACAAATTACATGTTATAATAAATGAAAGAACTTTATGATAAAATGGATTCATATTTACGTTTCCTTATTACGAGACTGAAAAGTCATATTGCCATCCTCGTGCGAACAGGATTTCACATCAAAGCCGCGACTTCAGATAACTAGGAAAAGGCGTATCAATATAGATATGTTTGACTTAGAATTTAGGGATATGTTGTATAAAAAGCACAAGGATTCGTCCGGGGTTTGAAATGAATAATTGTGAACAAGTAAGAAGAAAATATAATTATATCGATCGTTCAGTGTATATAAATTCTTTTCTTAAATAAAAAAAATGATCTGATAGTCTCGTCCTAGTGGCAGCTAGTGACTGACAGATCACTAGTAGGTGACTCAATCAGTAAGACTGCATGAAAAGCGATGGAGTCCAATAATAAGTCTGCGAGTCGGTTGCGAAGAAAAGCTTGAGAAGGAAAACGGCAAACGGAATGATCTTTCATATTCAAATTTAGAGTGGAACAATTGAGAAACAACTAAGATTTACCACGCTTTAGAAGATCAGACCTTTTGTAGTGTTTCCGTATCATGTCGTAAATTTTGGCGCGCATGATTTCAAAATTAATAGTGTTCTTTATTGCTGTGGATATAATTCATCACGCTTTAAAAATGATGTATTCATAAATCAAATAAATAACCAAAAAGATTACTGGCTACTAAAGGTTAATTTTATTAACAGAATTTATAGATAATTTTTAAAATAAATAATACAAAAGTATTCTTTTCTTAAATTTAATTTGATTTGTTTTATAATGTCAGTGTATTCTAGTTCATTAATTTTTATTTGCCTAATATGTGACCCAAAGGATTTCACAAGTATGTAAAATAGGTATAATAATTATAAACATAATGTGAAACCAAATTTTTTATTCCCTTGCTCTCCTACGTCGGGTGGTATAAAAAATATCTGCGCATTACAAGGGTATAAATTACATATGAGTATTTCACGTTCCTCCCAGAATCATGGAAATTGAGGGAGTGAAGAGCAATTTTACCTCCGTTATTAAATTCGGCCCACAGACGTGAGGTTTGTTCAAAACCGCGGTAAATGTGTTTTAAATTAATAAAGTTGCTATATCGTTTAATTTCAACTTTTACGCTTAAATTAGTACTGCTAGAAGGGAACAAATGGTGTTATTGTTTTATACTCTACAAAATATACAAAAATATTCTCATGACATTATTGACTATGAAATAACACTGAGAACTTATTTCCTTAACTTATAAAAATATCTATATATTATTTTTTATGATAGGAAATCTGATGGTAAAAAGTACCTATCACCTATAGACACGTAGATCTGAATCAATCTCTCTTAAACCATTCATTCGTTTGTGACGGAACTTTGGAAGTGGTTCTACTTACATCCGTGTGGGTTTATCCGTCGTGGATCCATTGCAACGCTACGAATGGTGAAGATACTGAATATTTCTTGTTAACTCTTTGAGAAAATTTCTCAAAAAGTTGTTTAAAAAGGACATAAATTTTCTTTCAGAAACAGCTAACCGCTAAATAAAGAAGAACTTCATTCAAATAAATTATTGAACTGATTGAATACTTCTACAATTAATGCTTTATTATTTACCTGGAATTATTAATTAAATCCTAAGCCTTTCAATTTACTCAAACCTTTGTCATTCATTATTATTGGATGTAATTTTGTATTCAGCACAAGAACCGTTTAGTTGAAATTCTATCAAAAACTTAAAATTGCGATTAATTTTTGAAACCCATTTAAAATTCATAGCGAAATTGGCAAAGTACAAATAATTATTTATAAGTAAAGTAACACTTTATTCTTAATCCTGATTTGATTTAGATGTACTTAAAAAATCATTTGAAAGTTTCCTAATCAACATTATTGGGAAAGTTTACTTTGATTTGACAAAGTAGTTTAAAACCATTAAAATGGAAAATAAATCAAGCGTATTACTTAAATAATTAAAAAGTATTTATTGCAGTTGCTAAGTTTAACTCACACATCGTATAAAAAAAATAGAAAAAATAGAAATATATAAAGATAGCTAAAAATAATAGCTGATATAACATATAGCTCAAATAGAAAATTACTTTTGTCCTGTAAGTGTCATGAAGGTGGTTTTCTTGTTTTGTTAAAAAAAATATGATTTAACCTGTCCAATAATACGCCTCTGTCATATGGTAAAATTATTTAGTATATTTCTGATATTGATACACATATTACTATCTATATTTCCCCTTTATCTAGTATCTATACCTACACCAGCTCATTAATTAATTAAGCGTCATGCTTAATTTGAGCAAAATAATAGGCGTGAATGTGTACAAAAAATGACAAATTTACTACTCATAGGTCGGCGAAATATCGAAAATACTTTGAACATGATTTTTGATAGTACGGTACACTTCTGTGTGTGTGTGCACTCTTGTATTCGGTTGTATAGAGATGTCATCCAGTTATAATGTATTTTATAGTTTTAGACTTCCACTGCTGGACACTTATGCGGATTGTTACCCACAAACTTGCATTATTGCAGCATGCCAAATACAACCGGGAATAACTGCTTAAAATACCTTCTGAAGCATTGAAAAGTCGGAGCTAATTATAGTGACCGCTCCAGGGAGCAATAGCAATGACATAAGTTACTTTGCAACCAGAGAGTTCAGCCACTGAACTCCTCTTACTACGGCAACATGTTTTAATATAACATTAGAATAAAAATAATAGCATTTGAGTGTTCAAAAAAACAATTGAATAGATCGCTTAATAAGTATACGTTAAATCAACGAAATCATGTAGTAGGAGCGAAATTAAAACTAAATTAAAATACTAAAAAAGATGTGGACCAAAGAGTCCGCAGACTGTATTCATTTATTTAAAAAAAAAACTATGCCAACAAGCTCTTTGCTATTATATTATGAACTCCTATTTTTGGCGTAAGGCATTGCTAATAATGTTCATTTAACGTCAAAATGCAATGCAAATTAAAGTTCATATACAACCCCGGTTTTAAATGAAATTTAATATTTTCGATATCTACATCTTTTAAGGCAACAGTAATCCTTCATAGACACATATTGCCATGCGAGCGAAAGCAAATTAAGTATATTATTAAACCAGAACCGTTTTATTTTAAGTATATAATAAAGTAATTTCAATGCCTCGTTGGTTCTTTGTTGTTTTTTCTGATTTTGATCAACGCACATGCAAAATCACAAAAACTCTTAATCTGTTATTTACTGTAACTTCTTTGAAATTAATGAAATATTTTTATATTTTATTCTATGGTTTATTATTGATTACTGATTACTGCTAATAACACCCAGAACCAAATAAAAATACACGCAGTTGTGCGTGATGGTTTTATGAATAGAAGGCTTATTCTTTTTCTGGAGATGTTAATCCCTCACATGTCTTGTAATAGCTCTAGGAACATCCATCACGACTAACAGAGAAAAGGTAATAATATACATTCTGAAACTCTGCGAATGAGATGTATCAAAATAAGCTCTGTCAATGAAAATAAGGTTTAGCGATAAACTTTACCAAGTTTTAAATGATTGCTTCATTTTGGCGGATGGAGACCCATTAAATTATAATTTAATAATAGATTAAACTCAGAACTACATTTTTATTATATCATAGCTAAAAGCCCTTAATTAAGTTAATGTTCGAATTCTCACTGGTCATAAATCGCAAACAAAGATTTATCAACATGATGAATAATCATTTTGTTACGAGATTAAAGAACTAATTTTATTATAATTTACTGCGGATTTATGAAAGGCAAATAAAATTACGTCATCTTTTCAGACAACAAAAGCAATAAAGTACCTTAGTTGTTCGGATCCACAGAGCAATTAGATTCAGAACAACAGATTTCAATAAAATCTATTTTTATGCACGAAATTCTCTTTCTATCACAGACAGCATTAGGGATAGAAGTTTATGAGATAATATAACCTAATTTTAACTGAATGTATCGCATCTTTTGGTCTTTTGAGTTAATTTGGCATAACTCAGGTTACACTCGCGAAAGGTTCTAGAGTTCCCGGAGAGTCTTAATGGGTAGTCAGTGGCATGAAGATCTGTAAACAGATTCCTCCTAACAAGAAGGTACAATAGCCTAATTGACGCACGTAACTTCATCTATATTACCGAATATCTTCCTACTCTTACATGCCTCTCTTAGCTCTCTCTCTCTAAATACGACAGCACGTTCCATTTATGAATTATCTGAACCTTCAAATAGAAACTATGCTCTCTTTTATCTTTCTTTTTTTATTTAGTTTTATGTTAAATTTTATAATTTTCTTACATGCCTCTCCTAGCTATTACATTATTTGCATCACCATTATCATGAACCCACAGCAGTCCACTGCTAGACATAAGCCGTTCAAGTAGCACGCCACATAATTCATTATTATCCTTTCCAAAAATTCTGGATTATTCTTTGTAAATTTTCGTAACATTAAAAACCACTCAAGTGTTTAAGGCCCGCTTACACCAAAGTCTTTATTATCTCGAATTAATTGAATCTACATTTAGACCTTGATGTTTATTTAAAGTCAGCTAAAACGAGGTTTAATTACATTAAAACTATATTTAAAACATTTCTGCCAGTAGGCCTTATATTACACTTTGTAGTTAATGTTAATAGAAAGCTACTGAGGAGCCCACTGGCGTAGCGATTCGAGCGTTCTGATTTTGATTGCGAAAACAAAGCACATTTCGTCATGGTTGCTCTCTGGATAGATCAATCAATATTTGTTATGTTAAGCTCCTCCGTCCTGATGAAGGCACGTGAAGCCGATATTCCAAGTTGTTACGGCAACCGCATAATTACATGTAACACTATAGTATTCGCCATCTGTTGTTTGTATACAGATGTGTGCCTTGGACAAGTGGATGGGTTGATGTGTAACGTAAAAAACGATGTATATAACGAAGTATAATGCATAGTGTGATGCATACAAGACTTGTAAATGCACGACTCGAGAGAAACGAAATCGAAATTAAAATCGAGGTAACTCGTAGCGGAAATAATGAGTCAGTGTGGTAACTGAAACCTCTAATGTGGTCATGATAATACAAACCTTACGTCTATGTTTTACGTGTCTAATTAAAGTGTTATGTGCAAAGATGTCAATCTAGATTTGTCAAGTTAATTAATAAAATATATTAGCAAATTTTTTTGAGAATAACCCTTTTTATTATGTTATTCAGCTTGAGGTAGCGTGCTGTATTGGTATGAAGGTTAAGGTAGCCATTAATAATAAGTCATAGGAAGCGTTTAAAACATGTTTAAGTAAAGTATCTATACTAATATTATAAAACGGAAGAATTTGTTTCTTTTGTTGAACACACTTCTCTCAATAACTACTTAAAATGGTTTTTTTTGTGTTCGATAGTTCATTTATCTAGGAGTGTTTTAAAAACATTATATTATAAATAAACAATATTATAATACCTATATATGGCATATTTTTATTTTTCGATATCCACGCAAACGAAGTCGCCGGCAGCTAGTTAAGGAATAAAAATTAAACCTTTGATTTTTTGCCTGATGTGCCAAATAAAAAAATCTGTTTAAATTAAATGGATTACTTTTACTAAACTTCTCAACAATAATTAAATAGTAAATTAACTGTTAAATTTTAATTGTTTTAAATGAAATTAAAAGTAGCCAAGAAAAATATTTTGTAGTTTTAATGAGATTCCTTAGTGTACTTTGTTTCTTACCAAGGATTTTAGTGTAGTAGACGAGATAGATAGTCTTCCATATGTCAACGCATGAGCGCCAGACTATCAATAGCCTGTACTATTTGCTAATTTGCCTGTACTATAAATAATTATTAGACCTTCGAAATATAGTAAACCAAATTATATCTCTTATTAAATGAAGTGCATACTAAATAAAGACATTAATGACGTTTTAAATAAGTATCAATTTCTCACGACAACTCGTCGACAGCGCGTCATTGCCCCTAATGAAATGTTGCACGCTAATTAATTTCGGACGGAAGCAAATTTGACCTATGTCGATTAATGTACTGCACAGAAAGATTCTAAGTAACAAATTGTGTGTGGAAACTTCTACTTTGTGTGTTTGGTATAAAGCTTATAGTTAATTGAAAGGGTGTTCTTATAAGAATATTTTACCGTAGGGCTCTCTTAACAATAGCATAAGTAAGAGTGCAATAAGGTCGTCACGTCCGCTCTGTCAGACGTGAAATTAACGGCTCGAGATGATTTTATTTATAGGTTATTATGATGTTGAAAAATGCTTTCGTTCTTGAAAGATATTTGGAACAAAATTATAGACGATTGTACGTATTTATGGGTACATATAAACTCCAAATCGACGGCTTTGTTACATATATTTTGTTATTTTACTTTTTATAAAATTGCGCTCGAAAATATCATAAGGATTACCGACTTTATTTCACTTATAATGATTAAAATAAAAACGGTGATTAATTCTAAGAACACTAACATAGGTTAGGAGTTCTATATCTATATTATAACAACATTAAAAAAACATTATAACAACGCTAGTACTTTATTAGTATTATTACTGTTTTTCACCATTTTAGAACATGGTTCTTCAGACTATTTATTTATTTGTATTTTAATCAAGAACTTTTAATCCAAAGAAAGCAGAAAGCTACTACCAATTCCACCAATCCTTGTGCGTTTGCTAGACAAATATACTAAGCAGTATATTTGTCTAGCAAACGCACAGTAATATACTAAGCAATATATACGGAGGCAAAAAGATTATTATTGAAGATTAGTTCCTATTATCCTGTAATATACACCCGACAGGTAAATCAGCAAGTTCGATTGACCTACAACCTTTAAGTGACCTTCATCCTAGAATGTGGATATTGAACTGTATATAAACCGATACAAGACCCGAAATGAATCAGCAATGAAAGGATACTAAGTTCCCAAATCACATGCACAGTATAATAGACTAAACGGTAGTACAAATCGGTAAAATGAGTTGTAACTATTGACTCACGATTGTAATCGTAACAAAAATAACTGACATAATTTATTTATATTTCCTACTTACCTACAAATATAATCATATTTATCATGCAGTATACATACAGTTTCACTACATACTCACCAACTATAAAGACTGGTAATTTTTTGACTAAGGTTTTTATTATTATGATTGACTGAACAAAAAATTTTACTTAATGTAATTTTAATTTCCAAAAATTTTTTTTAATATACATATTCCAAAAAAGAGCTTTT
This sequence comes from Acentria ephemerella, assembly GCA_943193645.1. Lineage (NCBI taxonomy): Eukaryota > Metazoa > Arthropoda > Insecta > Lepidoptera > Crambidae > Acentria > Acentria ephemerella. The sequence goes on from OW971891.1 coordinate 6,438,915, forward strand.
TAATTTAAATTATATTAACTGAAATAATTGTAATAACATACTGGGCACTATGCTTTATTGTGAATACTATATTGGTAGCAAATTCATAGAACCTGTGATTTATAACTTGAGGAGACAGATTGCGGTAACCTATCGGCTTTTTCACGAATTCAGATAGGTAAATTTATAGCGATAAGGATTTGTTAGAAAGTTTTTCTTCTGATTGATAAAGGTTTTTTAGTACAGTATATTTTCGATTTATATATATTGTAAGCTAAATAGAAAAGTAGGTCAAATCAAATTTCAACTAACTTTATATTTTATGAAATTCTGATCTATTACCATAAAATATCATTAGGTAAAAACTTTATACCAAATTTAATTTCTAATACCACTACGTAGAAATAAGTTAATTTTAACGACAATCTGCTTAGATTGTCGTTAAAATTAACTTTAACGACAATCTAAGCAGTTATAAAAAAATAATCTTTCTATATACTAGACAGAATTATTTTACTTAAAATGGTATATGGACTTAGAATCTTAATTCTAAGAAATAAGTCTACAAATTCATTGTTTACCAAATTATCACGCCTCCCATTCAAAATCGATCTCACCTGGATATTTATGCCTTAGCGTACGACGTTGTAGCTAATATAATTATACATAGCACAACTCATCTTCATAAGCCTTTTAAGTGGCGCAACCGTAAAACGGAACGCTTCTCGGAAGTCAAAGTTAGAGGATTATGTACTTTCGCGTCATTACTTATAAAGTTCAAAGATATTCTAGGCTAAACAACACGAGTACAGTAAAATTTCTGTAAATATTGATATTTATAATAGTGCATTAAGTGTAATTGCTTAAATAAAGAAATTTTTGTGTTGTTCCAATTCAGTGCAAACTTATATACCTTAAAAATAACAGCGCATTTAACAGTACATTAAGTTGTTGTTCTTAGTCTGTAAGTATTAGGGTTTCAATGCAATAACCCAGCTAAATCAATTTTGTTTTCAGATCTAATAACTAACAACAACTCAAACTAAAAACAAGTATACGTGACAAACGAAAGCTTAACAGAAGTTATAAATTGATAATATAAACAGTTAAGCAACTGTCGTATAATTAAGCGTATAATTATATAGGAAACACAACACATTCCTCGTTGGTCTTGTAATAGAAGGGATTTAACGTGAAAGATTTATTAATTCTAGTTTAACGAATCCATTAATTCCAGATAATTTACAAACTAAACGTTCCTTTATTTTTACCTTTTTGATTAACTTATTGGCTGATACCTGTACTTAAGTACTTAACAGGCTAATACCTGAAGTCAAAACATTTAAAAATCAATACAAAGATATTGAAAATAAACTAATTCTAAGTAATACTTAAATCTAAAGATATTATTTTTTTAAATATCTTTTTATCTCAATATGAGTGGAACAGGCAGTTCTCAATTGTGATAAGTCTAGTAGTTAACCATAGCATTAACAGAACAGAACATGTTGATGTAAAGAAAACATATTATATTTAAACAGTACTGCAATTATTAGTTACTGCGTAACTTTTGGACCTGATGAATTAATTAACGCTACACAATAGTGAATTATAACCCAACAAGCTCTAGTGGAGTTTCCTCACCATCCCATAAACTCGAAGAATGCTTATTTCCGAACTTTTTGAATGTCAGGGAATCCAACTTATGCGACAGCGAGGCTACGACCCAGGACCACAGCGACCAAAACGCCCTGAATAGATTATGATAATCAAGGAATTCTTCGTTTCAACATTCATGTTTTGTAATTCAAAAAACTTGGAGTGGCATGATGACTTCACACGATTTAGCCTATCTACTTACATCCTAATAGATGTGACAAATGACTTATACTTATGGTATATCTAAATTCCTTTTATTTATTTTAAATCGGAGTACGTGCTTAGATTTTTTTAAGTGTTAATTAGTAGGTTATACGGTTAGGAAGAGTTCGCAACTTACTCTGCAGAAGTAGGTTAACTTGCAAGTACATAGGTACCACCCTCCGATAATAAAAAACTCGCTCTGATTAGGTGCGATGATTAACTAATAACATTTTCCAGAATATCTGGTAATTTTCGTAAAATTGCAGGTATTCGTTTTCACTTACCATCAGGTAGATTACTTACTTGTTTTCTATTAACCTTTAGAGTGATTAGATACTTCAGATTAGGTATAATAATTCTAAAATTACCTCTCTAAAATTCTCCCGTTAATTCAGAAACAACATCAACCAGTGGTTTCACTGCATGCGCGCAACCAAACAGGTCATGAATAGCTTAATGATTAATTATTAGTTATTTAATAGAGTATCATACTTGGGATCGTCACAGTCACAGTCTACTGTTTGACTTATAATTTTTACTCATGCGAATCTGTAAAGCGTATTAACCGTATCGGTAATTTTAGCCTTTCGTTTGTGCTTGGTTACCATTGTATACTATGCATTATTTTTATTATATAAATTGTTGAATTAGTGTATAGTGTTGGGACCAAGCAAAATTGACTTATTTCAAGACAAAAAATTCTACTGATGTTCCCAAGGTAGGCAAATGTGATTACTCCTATCCTTATTTCATACTAATCCTATAAGTGTTACAATCATTTATATATCATTATCATAGACTTATTATCATTAGCCTCAACAGTGTATATAAGTATAGTATATAAGTACTGCTGGGCACCAGATGGGAGATGCAGATGCTTTTCTACATGATAAGACTCGTTTTCTCTGATTCACCACCACACGTTGCCCAACGCGGTAGTGGATGAAATCAGTTGCTGACACACCTGAAGGCTTCAGCTTAACGTGCCTTCTGAAACATGGAAGAGCTCATTTAATAAAATTTTAATGATCCAATCACGAACCAACCAGCGAAAGTTGCTTTGTATACGTAAACAAAATAGCGCTAGAAACTCGAATCACTACAGCTCAAGAGCTCCGAACTAGGGACGAATACTTGGTCAATATTGTTAGGAAAAACTTACTTCGTTAGTTTAACGCCTGTTGGGAACTATCGATTATGCTTTTAGCTAGACTCTGTTTTCGATTTCATATTGCTCAGACATCATGCCTGAATGAGTAGTACTGAATCAGAAAACACGATGCCTAAAGCATAGTGATCGTCGCCAACATAAAATTGTAAATAATCAAAAACGAATCATAAAGCCCAGTATAATAGTTTAAACCGTTCTATCGATTCATAAAATACTTGTATTTTAGCGCACGCTATAGGTACTAAGTTAGAGAACTAACGAGGACTGTATTTGTATCTTCAAATAATGAAAAAGTGAGCAAATGGCAATAATAAAATGGGTTTATTTACGAACGACGTTGAACGTCGAAATAGATTAAGAAAAATTATCGGTTTCTGAAAAAAAACGGATTTGTAGGAAATTATCTAATCGGTTATATATTTATTTGATTTCAGCATTTATAAGTATAGGTGTTTGCCCAAGAAAATTTTTTATATATAAAACTGTATCCAATTCAAAAATATTATACACGTGGATATGCGGCGAAGGCTTTTATTTACTCTTTTCGATTTTGTTATTGCACAAGAGGCCTTTACACGATAGGTGATATAGTGCTCAAAGCAAAAAAAATATTTATGAAAAAATTTAACAACCTTATCGATTTCAGTTGAGATATAGCAATAAAGTTTTCAATTAACCTCTTGAATATATAATTTTACTTGTTATATATATTCGATTCTTGTTTTGTATAATACAATCCGCGCTTGAAAATTACGATCTCAATAAAAGTCGTTAGTAACTTCTTGTTATTGTTCCATAAAATAGGCTTTATTGCGTTTTTATTTTGTGCTCTTTGTAGCTTTTTATTCTTTTCCACCTCATTTTTATTTGCAGAAGATAAAATCTTTAATAATCATTTTATTTACGATCGGCGTCACAAGTCGGATATAAATTACTTCGTGCTTATTTGACAATACTTTAGCTAACCTGTCCATCGGTTTTTGGTATATCACGCTATTTTTGTTATCAACAATTTGTACCTATTCAGTTTATATCAGTCCCAAGAAACAGTTGTCCAACAAAAGTTTTTTGTCTGAAAATTCAAATTATTAAACCTAATTTGTTACTTAGAGCAATCCCACCCACAAAAGACAAATAACTCAAAAGTTTAAAAACAATTCTTGATCTATGCAACTAACGAAAGCCAATCAGGAATCGATCCCATAGTTAAATTATTCCGTCATTGCATTGAGTTTTGAAATACTACTAAATTTACGCAATACTAAAGACATTTATATATCGAATAATGCTATAAAAGAATACCAGGCTCACCTAATCACTTGATATTGCTAATGAGTCGATTTTCTGGAGATAAGAGATGTCAATATATTCCATGTTAATTACAGAATTGGAATGGCTACCTTTCCTAACCCCTTTCACGCACTTTTTCAGTAAACTAGAGATCCTAGGTATGAATACCAACATATAAATGAATATGTTTGTATTGTTAGTGCGAATCTCATATATGTTTATAAATATTTAATTTATTCCTTACTTTTTATAGGGAGAATAGTAAGCAATTAGATTGTATTTTAAAAAAAACATAAATATCTTATTTAAATTACAAAAAGACAGACACACATCATGAAGAACTTAAGAGTTATAAATTATTTCAGAATAATTAAAACACCCGCTGTTTTATTTTGTTGTAAAATACATCAATTCAGGTTCTTTGACTGCGTTCATGATATGTTAAACAACTTTTTTCTTTAACAGATAATAAGACTGACAATCCTACTAATGTAACTAAAATACTAATGTGAAAATATGATGAAAGAAGAATAATAATTTTGAAATTTCACAGATCGTAACAGGTTTAAAATTATAAAAAATATTTTAGAATGTAATATGAAATAAGGGATCTCGTTAAATATTTTTATTGCTGGCACGTGAGGTTCATCTTGGGTATTTCCGTTTCAATTGGTCCTGGGAAGTGATAATAAAAAATTTTTCAAGAGAGTTCAATATTAAAAGTTTTCATCAAAATGTATAGAATCAAAGGTAAGGTCTGCAGTTGTGGCTCAAACATAATATCAATATTACACGTTAGTTTCAAAATGTTCATTACTTCGAATATAATCTCTTTAAATAAAATAATCTGGTGCTGTTTTGGTTTGTACATTCTTTATCAAAGATTGTTATATTCATGGTCGATATCAAATAAATGAACGATGTCAACTTACTATGCTAGGTTTCATGAATTTGTTATAATGAATACAGACTGAATTGCAGATAAAAAAAGTACCTTTTAAAACAAGAAATCTAAAAAACTGATGATTATACTGATATCGCGGTACCATATCTTAACGTATATTGAATCGGAGATCTTTGTTTCGCCACATGCAGACAGCAGTTTTGAGGTTGCCAAAAAATAAATTGGTCACTAGACTGTAACATATATGTACGAGAAATACGTGTGTGCAGTACAAATATAACTCTGCATTTTTCTCGTTTTTGCAAAATCCAAAAATTATATATAATATTATAATTTGTATGTATATATAATGTAATATGTATATCGCGTGTTATTTTAGGATTTTTAAAATTATTATAAACCTACCTATTTGAAAGGTACACATTGATATACAATTTTGTTTTATTAGGTATAATTATGGATTATGTATGTGTCAACCACTCAAATACAAATTCATGTGCATTTGACAGTCGTAGTGATTTCAAAGAATGAACCTCACCGTTTCAGTGGATAAAACCACACCAGACGCAATATTTTTTCTATGGTCTAGCTAGAAGGATTCGGCGAGATGGGTATAAAAAGTATATCTCATTAAAATTTAATTTTCAATATATAGAAAGTTAATATGGTTATAAATAGTAATAATCAAAACAAAACAAAAAAAACGAAAGAGGTGTTCGTAACAAACGCACACATCGATATCCATAATCTAAACATGTTGTACTTCCGACCACATCATTTGTCTGTGGTTCTGTTCCATTCCCGGACAGTTACATTTGCAAACATTCCGCTACAATTTGTTCCAATTCCGAAACAATTGCTATTCGGAATTCGAAAAATGATTTGGCAATGATGGATTCTTAATAAAGTTACAGCAGTTGGAAAATATGTTAAGAACTTATTTCTACGTGTTTACGGTCTCTATACGAAATGCTTCTGATTGATTTTGACGATCGTCTTGTCGAGTAGTCCATGTCTTCTTAGCCAAATGTCCCAGGTTCGAATCCTAGTAGGTGTATATATAGTATTTCTATGATGCGTATGAATCATGCATCAATGTTCACTAGTTCAAATACATTAATATATTTCTCCGTTATCTAGTAACCATAACACAAGCTCTTGAATAATGGAAAAAATACTTTGGGCTAGATAATGGGTGTTAGTATGAGAATATTATTATAAATAAATATTTTTAAATACTAATATTTACAATAACTACAAAAAAAATACTAGGTTTGGGATTTTGTGGCAGTTGCAATCGCCAACAGTTTTCTTGGCAAGTATAAGTTGTACCAAAAAATTTACTTGTCGACAATTTTATACGTATGTAAAACAACCGAAAAAACTTATAATCAATAATAAAATCAAATGAATGATTAATTATTCTAGGAGATTGAAGTGTAAATTTATATAGGGAAAAAAAAGACAGATGCTCACGTGACGCCAACTGTGGAACGCCGACTAATAAAATATTTTAGTAATACAAGATGCATTGTAGTAGCCACATAACTATTCTGATAACAAAGAAATCAACTAATAATATGTATTTGGATTTGCGTTGTTATTTGATACAAGATTTATCTTTACCTTCAATTTGGAATCAACGAACGGCTATGACCAAAATAGAAATGCTGGTGAGTTGGAGGCAGCTAGGACAGTATTCCTCTTCCTTTCCATTAGGCTATCTCGAGTTATTTGTAGTATGTACTGTGTTAGCGACAACCTGGCATTATCAAAGCCTCTTATATAAGAATGTTTTTTATAAAAAAAATGCTGCAGTACTATACATACAAATCAAAAAGTTAGTTATGAATACAAAATAGTCTTAGTATTGAATATCTGGCAAGGTTTGCAGTAGACCTGTCTGAAGGCTCTTCTAGATAGGTACCGGTTTTCTTTTTCAGCGTTTAAAGGATTAATAGTTTTGTCAAACATGTCAATATTATCAAGTGATTTCTTGATATGGCTAGTACCTATAGCCGAAGGTTCCCAAAGACTCACCAACAAGTAGACCGTTCACTTGCTAGATATTATCATGCACAAGTAAAAATACTTCGCTAAAAGATAAATCTCAGAAAATTCTGAAGCAAAAATAATATTTAGTTTCTAAGTTACAAAGAATATTTTAAGAATTACCTTTGGATAAGCAATTACCGACAGGAAAAAGCTAAGATAACGAGGAGTTTATTAACGATTCCTTGAAATGTATTTATTGCCATCAATAATAAAAGCCTACAAACTACGTCATCAACATTTTCCTTGAAGAGTTCGAAGAGTAATAAACAATTATATTAAGAATCGCGTGTGTTTTGTTTCCTCTTGCTAGTTCAGACAAAGGAGTCTATTAACGTCTTGATAGCGTAGAAATATTTTTGATCGTGATTTTTTATTTACGTTAGTGGCTATAATAGATTATTCTCCTAGAGTTGTTTGTATTCAAAAACGTAAATGCAAACAAAACTAGGGAAATATTTTTACAAGTCAAGTCAGCATTGACTACTGAGGAATATATCAATTGATTATCTAGAGTAAAGCATTTCCATTACTATGTATTGCATTAGTGAGAGTCTCTCTCTTGTGTGATAAATAATCTTTATTATAGGTAAAATCCCAGTTCAAGTGCCCACCTAACACAATTATTCATTGCTACAAATTCAGGCAAGTTGTTCCTTTTGCGATAATAGCGTCAATTATTATTAAAAGGTGAAAGATTTAAAAAAACATCAAATATGACCAGTACTTTTCTATTACAAAACGAGCGGCATCGGTCCGTAACTGAATAGCATAGGTAATATTCCAATATAATAGGTATTCGAAAATCAAGCGAGTCTGATACCACGTTGATCTCCATTTCACAGTCTCGAGGTTCTTAGTAAAGCAAATTCATTTCTTCTTACATTTACGATTAAATACTTAAAAAAGTATCTGTTGCTGGGGGTATTGTATTTACACGAAATACACTGCTGCCTAAGTTAGCAATTATACGAGGTAGTACTACTATTTCGAGGACATCTTAACGATCACAAATTCATAAAACTGTAGATAACTTAATAACGCTTTTTGTAAGACCGAAATTTTTATTCTATCAGCAGTTTATTTCCTCATATTCAATTTAAAGTATCAACATAATATAATCAAATTAATTTCTGAGATTTTTACAATGGAAAAACCATTCAACAGATACAAAATTATCTGATTTTAAGAAAAATGTTTATAAGCTAAACGCTGGAAAAATATATCTGGCACTCTTTGTAATGGATCTCAAAGTAAATAAATTTCAAATGAGGTTACCGGGAAAATCATATGCCTGATATTTTAACGTTTATATTTGCTTATGTATTTAAGAGGTGACTGATTCTCGAGCACTCTACGTAAGCATACATTTATTTAAGCAAAATGTTTCTCTGAAAAGGACAATACAGTTGTATGGCAGTTCTGTAACTTGCTGCTTTTTGTTAACAAAAGAGTAACAAGGATGTGAAATAACTCTCGCAGCGAGCTGTTATTACAATATTTTTACTGTCGCTCCGGAGTCAACATTTACAGACTCTACCATTCAAATTTACCACTACCACTTGTAACTATTTCAAAGAGATGTTAGTATTTAAAGATTTTATTAAGAGTATTAATTAAGCATATAATAATAAATTAAGTTAAGTATTTGGAGTATGTGGGAGGAAGCCTGGTGATACAGCATTTAAAAAGGTAGAAGCCATAGTAGTCGTTCTGTCCTAAGAAATTTATATCCTAAATTTGTGGTAAGTAATGAATTTTTCCTTTCAAATAAAGAACAAATGAACCAATCGTTGCAATTGTAGAAAATATAGGTAACCTTTCTTCACTTCTTTCTTACTTATCTTCTCTGTTTTATAAATCACTAAAATAATCAAATTTTTTTAATATTTTAAAAATTTGAAAATAGTATCGTTTAAGAAACAATTGAATTTTCATCCGACTTACTGAGTGAAATTAAAATATAATATAGAGAGACTTTTTACAATCACTACTTACTTTTAAATTATTGTATTGTTCAAAACAAGTTAACATTTGACTTGGCTTCTACCAACTAATACAAAATATTTCAATGCCACAAGACGATGAACAAAGTATTTATAATGTGGGTCATCAACACGCAGAAACCATAACATGAAAAGGTTAAGGCAAGTTGTATATAAAAACTTTTAAAAAGAAGTAATGTCTGAAATATATTTTTAGTACAAGTTATTTCCAGATGTCCCCTACTACACAATTTAGAAGAGAGGTTTTGAGTTACACGGAGTTACAAACTATATTTTGCTTTCTTTAAATACCTTTTTATATGTGTTGCTTACACTGCTGTAATTTTAATGATTTTTGATGTGGTTGATTGGGCCATAGAGACAGCTAAATAACAAAGAAGTAGTTAAATTTTTACTTTAAGAAAAATAAAGTCTTAACGCTTTTTGATAACTTTATGTTGAAACTGAATCGAGATAAAAATCGCAACACATAGTATTGGTACTACTCGCTATAAAAATCAAGTCACGTGACGGCAAGAAATTGTTTCAGTGATTTTTATCTAGTTATGAAAACTCAATTTTATATGGGTTTATTTCTATTTGAAATGGCTTTATTATTTTTGAATCCTTATTTTCTATAGTATAATTCAAAAAGGTTCCATTTAGGATAGCACTAATTTTAGTTAAATAAAGAAGCAATAAGAATTGTAAGGTCTGAAACATCTTTTAAAATAAAATATTGCTAAGATAAAGATAAGATAATCACGTTAAAATGAATTACATACAGAGTAGGCATGGAAACTTGTACAAAATAATTATTGTATGTAAGTTTTCAAGCGTATTGTATTCAGGATATATAAGTGTTTATGAATGTGTCACCAGTTTGAGATTGATTATTATGTGATAAATAGGTACAAATATTTATTAATGATTCATGGTTATTAGTATTTTCTTAAATTCGTTGGATGTTTCTTATATTCATTTTTTTTATTTTATGTACAATTGTCTTAAGATCTTTTGATGTTTAGACAATTGTTCAATGCCGAAAATATTTACAAAAATTTCAGACTACTTTTATTAAGCTGTAAAATTATAATCAATAAAAATTTTACAAAGACTACATTTTTGTTATATTTTATACAACAAACGTTAACTTAAAGATATACTTATTATGGTATTTATGATTAAACAATTGAAGTTTTATTTCATACATATACATAATTATCTAACGCACAGTAATAGAATCAGACCCAGTACTATTCTGTATACATCTTGTCTCTTTCAATCTTTTAAAAATAATAATTATATATTTAAACAAAATGAGGTTGTTTGAGTAAACTGAATTTTTACTGCTTATTGAGTCATCTTGAATACAAAAACGTAATATAAGTGATACTTCAGACTGGTCCTTATTACCAGGGTTCTCGTTATATAAGAATTTGTATACCTAATCAAGTACTCAGGCCTTTTAGATAAAGCACGAACCATTGATTTAATGTAGCTGAAATTTTAAAGTAGGTACTAGAGGATGCTATTTTAAGTAAAAAGGTTGATGAATAAGCGTGTTGTTTTGGTTATGTTATGTTAAGTGACAGAGGATACAAATTATCATTAGACTTTAAATTGGTAAAGTTTAATGAAATGGAGCTTGTAATTTACGTATACTCTCTTAGCTTGGGATAGTGAAAGTTACATGCGAAGTGATTTTGTCTAACATAATGGTTATAGGCTAACCGCTAGCTGAAATAACCTTTATTCCTATATAATACAATAGCTTAGAAAATGCTTAATATTGTACTCTGAAATATATGCACCTGCTAATAAATAATTGTAGTATTTTTTTTGTAGTATTAGGTTATTTCGATCGGTTTATGCATTTACAAAGCTAGTCAAAAGTAATTTAAAATAAAAAAAAATTGTGATAAGAATAAAGAATAAGAAACTTTACGTTCAAATATCTTATACTACACTTGCGAATTACTGCGACAAAATCAATTTACACCCGGAAAGGTGTAGTAGATTAGAGAGGCCGTTTTAATATATTACTTTTGAAAGTAGGTTACATTTGTTTCATTGCTCGTCTTGAGTAATACAAAGCGCTTATAAGAATTTTTATACTGGCATTTACAGCACACTGGCAATTAGTGTTTGTGCAAAAAATTTGAGTAATTATTTCATTTATTGTAAATAACATTTAAGGATCAAAAATATTCAAAATGGCAATAGTATAATAAAATTAGTATATAAGTATATAGGTATACGGTATATTTTTCCCGTTCCATATATTTGTAACCCTGCGGCTTTGATTATTTATACTTATGGAACGGGTTTAGACAGTATTCCGTTACGGCAAACCCCTCTTGCTCACAATCAAAACTGTCCATAAGTTTTAAATGAAACTTCTTTTTTTAAAGTAAATATTATCCAGTATAATATATATTATATAATCCAGTATGAGTTTATTCTATTTCAAAAGCAGTATACTATTTGTAATGGAATGCACATTGATTAAGTTTTTAATGCGCCATGCATGTCCAATTAGTAATTTTATTTCTAAAATAACTAATTAATACAGAAATATTATTAGAAAATACAGACAATTGTGCTTTCATGATCTAAAACAATTCATTAAAAAAGTAACGAAGCGTTACTGCTAGAAGAACACTGCGTGTGTGCGTGCACATGCGTTTGTGATCCATATGTTCTATTAAAATATTAAATAAGCCTTTCTTACGATACTTTTACAATCAAAGAACGTAGCCTTTGATTTTTATCATGTATCAAAATTTTAATTTATTATTTATCTACATATTATCTTATATTATAAATTTGTACAATAAATATTTTTTGTTATAAAATGCAACAAGAAACTCTTCGTTTGCAAGCTTCATCTGAATATAGAAACAAAACTTCTTGAATATAATAAGCTAAATAAAATATCTTTCACGATAACTTTATTGATACAACTTTATTTAGTCGGGAAAATAAAGAGCAAAAATGCTCAACGACCACTTGTTGTGTATGAAAATAAATAGCTGCTCTGTATTGATCGCAAAATAATAGAGAACAATAATTTTAGAGTAAAGATTTGTAGATTTGATTGTGTAAATTAATTTTTATAATTTAATCTTCGTACATATCGTAATTAAAAAATATTTACTGCATAATAACAGATATCATTTTTTAACATTTCATAAACATAATGATGCGCATAAAAATTAAGCTGGACAATCATTTTCGCAAAATTCAAAGGAACATTTTATGGAAATTACTGAATAGAATGTATGAATAAAGTACGAAGCAGTTATACCTGTGTGAAACATGGGTACGAAAACATTGAATAATTATGTGATTGCGTCGTAATGTAATATTCACAAATGCAAATTCAAAGCGTAGTGTGTTAAGCTTATATATACATTTCAGATCAGAAGTTATGTGTACTATTTATTTATAACAAGTATGAAGTACTAGAAGGCTTTAATTTCAAAGTTTGTTTTGTTAAAGGTCTAACTTGGATTCAAGTTTGTAATGAGAGAATTATGTTATGTAAATTAATATCAAAGCTTAATCAGTTTTATTTTAACTTCAATTGCTTACATATTGTAATAATACAATATCTAAAACTAACAAAGGATGTTTAAATTAGAATGTATTTATAAAATCTACCTAGGTAATATGAACATTCGTTATTTTGGGATAGAATAAAAATTGTTTGTACACAGTAATTACCAGCAAATTATTTTTTAACTCCACGTGCCATCGTTAGCGTAGGTGGCGCAGTGCGTAAGTTCATTGTCTTCCATGCGGCAGCGGTTTTGATCACCTCGACGTAACAATCTGTTTTCAAATTTGGAATTTATATGTACATATATTCCACTCTTTAACGGTTAAGGAAAACATTGTGATGAAACCTACATACCCGTTAAGAATTTCTTAGTTTGTGTGGTCGACCAACCCGCACTTGGCAAGCGTTGGTTGGTTGACTAAAGCCCAATCGCCCTAAATTAGGGCAGGCTAGAGCCCTTCGGTAGGGATGATGGATATGAGCTGTCCATGATGATGACGTGCTTTCTAATAAAAATTTGCATCAAATAAATTCCATAATCGTTTAGAAAGCTGAATAATCGCCATTAAGACATCTTCAGCTACAAAATATAAGACTCATTCCGATAGAAAAACCCGTGTCGTCCGTACATGGCTGAGTTAGTCGTCTGTTCAGCGCTTGGTTTGGCATGTACCATATTTGAACATACAAACAAGTAAAGACAAAAAGCTCTGTGGAATTCAAATTTTTTATAATAATAAACTCAAAGCATGGCCTTATAAACTGAACAACAAAAATAAATAACAATAATATAAATCATACTAACTTAATTTTTTATCAGTTTAAATAGTCTTCGATCACTGTTCACTACAACGTATCCATACGCATAGTGGAAGTATGGCCCATCATCTAGGAATTCTAAAGTAAATAAAATTCATGAATACATTACAAATGAGTTCAAATATGATTGAATTACGTCTTATTGTATTGATAATTATAATACAGTCATTAATATCTTAAGAAGCGTCATTACTACAACTACTAACTTATCTTCATCTGCGAGTTTCAACGTGGAGTAAATATACCATATTATAAGGTGAAACTTACGATATACGTGCTTGTGATGTCTTGACTTTGGCAAAAGCTGTACCACCTAATTAGCATGCAAATAACACCGTACAAGTTGCTTAGTATTAAGTTACTGAATATAAATTACGACATCTCATATGAAAAGAAACTTTGTATTTGGTTTTGCGATAGTGATATTGTATTGAAACAGGGTATGATAATTATATTATTTACTGTATTACAAGTTGACCTGGAACTTCGTTCTACAAAAACACTGTCATTAATGTCATATATTAAAAGAAACTTGAAGATAAATGACAGTTTTGATGTATAGCGCGTCAGACGATTATCCATGATAAAATTTTCAACTTTAGTGTATATATATTAGCTTTTCGTGGAATTAAATCAAACAAAACACAATAAAATTTATTTCAATCGGTCTAGCCGTTTTTGTGTTTTAACGAGACAAACGAATAGAGACAAATAATATTTTTATTTATCAGACAAGATAAGTATTTAAATAGATCAAAAATGTTTTCTACGTGGAATATTTCAAGAGGATACTTCATTAAATTACTTTGTCACTCTATACAACAAGGCTGGATAGTAATGTTATAAGTAGATTTACGGTTCAATCTAAAATAAAACTTAAGTTAGTTACTCGTCTACTCGTTCGTTACAATCCGACCATCCGAAACAGCCAATGACGTCACGTTACGTTTTAAAATGTCAATTTTAAATCACTAAAGGCTTTATTTTAACGCACACAAATTGACCTATTAATATTAGTTATGAGTCATGTAACTTGACTAAAAAATCAATCTCATTCTTATTTAAGTATAATGAGTGAGAGGTGATTAAAATTGGGTTTGAAAAATGCCTACATAATTGTCACCGCCGTCAAGATAACACGAGCTTGATTAATTCAAGTTACAACTTGCCAGGTGCAGAGCCTGCTCAAAATATTCACTTCATTTGTTTTTGAATCCATTTACGGACTTATTCCCGCGTTTGAATACAGCTCTACTAGAAATCCTCACTAAAACTGCCCGGTATCTCCGCTATCCTACAGGAGTGACCTGGGTTCTGCCGAAGTAAATCAACAGACTCCCCCGACAATACACTCAACTCCGTAAAAATTTCACGTCGCTTCTTCGATGAACTGATATGCAGATACTGAGATCAGATGTAATGTGATGATTTGATATGTATAACAAATCTTAAACAATTCTATACAATTTGTGAAGTAAGATCTGCAAAAGATAGCATTTCATCCGACGAAAGTCAACAGAATAATGAAACACGTAAAAAATAAAATATGTAACTCATATGATGAGCAGGTCCTAAAAATAGAGGGATTTTGTCTGTCTACTGTGATTTGTTTAAGATGCCTGATGTACTCGTACTTAACAATAAAAGTGGCGTTAAGTTGAATCTGTCCTAAAAGCTTTCAGTCACCAAATTCCTTTATGTTACAAAAAGAAGGTGAAATAGAGGAGATAAAAAAAATATAATTAATGAAGTTATATTAGATGTATGAAAATCCATATCTGTCATGTTTTGGCGGCGAAATAATTACTATGTAAACTCAACTGACTCGACCGAGGAGGTAATTAATCAAAAGGTTTTATTTAAATCTCGAACTAGCTTGCAAAAAGCAAGCTGTTTATTGAAAAACAAATGAAAAACTTTGGCGCGTGTAAAATTATTGTTGATGCTTTCTCGGGATTGGTAAAGAAATGAACTATATAATTTCCGCGCATTATTCAAGAAAAGTACTATAAAAGCTTTGGCCAAATCTAGGTATTTATGGACTTACGTATGTGTGCATCGGCTTCGCCTTTACCCACATTTACATGTTTGTCCATTAATGCCTCTTTTGCTGCATAATATTAAAAATTTTATTGCAGCTAAAATTTTGTTTTTACTTCAAAGTCACCTAAATGTTAATAAAGGAAATATTCCTATAGATTATGAAATTAAAAATGGTAGGAGCCTTTTACCTAAATTAAAGTGTTATAATATTGGTAATAAAGCGTATCATTTTGATAACCTTTTAAAAGTGTACTTGAAAACCATTTCGTTGTTTTGTAATAACAATAATCGCAAAGCGAGAACATTAAAATTTCATCCAATTTCGAAATATACAAGAACCAATATTCCATTAGTGAAAAGCGATTAAAATAAACGACAAAATTGTCTGTACTCGATACACGAGTGAAAGAACCGTTATCAACCGGTTGAGAGTTTGATAACAAAATACCAATTTGGGCTGCTGTATTGGTTATCCACCGTAATCAGCAGACCAATTTGAACTCTAGGACTTGTACAGAAGATAACAAAAATAACGTGAGGCTCTTTAAGGCATGTGCCATAGATTCTTCGCGCATCGTCATCAATTTCACATCTTTTTAGTTTTGGTATAATTCAATTTCGGCTTCATCCAATTCTAAATGTTCACCTTTGCCCACGGACGTTATTTTCCACGCGGCCATTGATTCAATTCAATATAGATCCCAGTTTAAACATAAAGAACAATTTTTTAAACCGACCTAATTAAAGTTGTTATCGTAAAACTGATTTATAATTCCTTAGTAATAACAATTCAAACAAAAGAATAGAGGCTAGTAACCACACAGATACTAAAATTATTTCTGTTTGCAGGGTCTGTGAAGCATGTTTCAACCAAGTCAACTTTTCTATGGTTGGTAGACTACAAACACATAATGACACTATTTTAGTTACTTATATAAGTACCATACATAAAAACGTTTATGTTTTAAGAATATGTTTTCATGTCTAAACTTTTTCAGTCCAGAAAACGCATCTGCCTTACAAGCTTTCACTTGAATTCCAAAAATTATTTAGCACACCTTTATAGCTCGTACAATATAATTGCACAAATAGCTGGGATCAGTCTAATTTATTCATTTCAAAAACGACGATGAAATATATTTTTGTGACGAAACGACAAAAAAAGTTACAGTTTAAGATACAAAATGCGTTTAAATGTAAAACCAAATGCATTGCAAATGACGCGATTCATAACTCACAAAATAGTTGTCGTTAGGCTTCAGCCTAATCCACTCTTACGCTTGCTTGCCCTTTGCGAATATGAAGAATCACGGGTGCAACGTCTTATTTGAAGAAAGCAGTATTTTAAGCAATATGTTACTCAAAGACAGACAATAGCCCCAATTCCATTGTACACGGACTAAATTAAATTTCATCATTAAATTTCATCTCTTTCAAACCATTTCATTAAGCATGGACTTTAATGAATGTCAAGTTAGTTGACACTTAGACAATCCTTACACTTTTGACTTATTTTAATCGGCATATTTTATAATGCGCGTTATAATTCCATTTTAGAAATGTAAAATGATCAAGTTTCAATTTTTTTATCAACCTTTAAAATAAATAAGGCAAAAACGTTTAAGATGTGCCTTTTTAGTAACGTCAAATGACGTCACTAGTCACTAGACTGTCTTTTTTGGTTGTATTGTGCTCAAAAAGTAGTACTGAACTTTAATTTAATTTAGTTCGTGCACTACAGAATCGACGCCAATGTTATGGCTTCCCTTCCCTTGACTTTTTAACTGTTTAGAGGAGCCTAAGCTTAAACTCAGTAAGTCAAGTATCTACGTAAAGGCAAGCGATGAGTTCTATAGTTTTGGTCTTCCATTTGTTGTATTCATAATTTTTGATTCTTAAGATTTTGGAGACGAATTTTTTCGCATTATTTAAATCCTTAAGTTGCTATATTTGAATTATGGCAAACTGGATATCGTTCGCTGGTATTGAGAGTTCGATTTCCGCACGAATTAAAACTGATTGAAGGTCACTTTGACGAGTTTTGCTGCACTATAACTAATAGATGTGCCTAAATTGCCACATCTGAAAAGATAAGAGAAGTGGCATTTTAATATCTGTGTTATGAAATAAATTGAATCTCAAAGGTTTTAAATGCACATTAGTGTCATTCAAATCATTCCAAATCATGTATCTCCTTACCTACAACAATAACACTAACGATATATTTAGTTTTCTTACCAGTAGCGGGTTGACATTACTGTCATACAAATCATTTCGCAGCCTGTATCTACTTACCAACAGCCTTAATAGTCCCACCAGTGACTGCTGAGCATTCCCGGTAGCGTCAGGCTAAGTGCCAGTATTGTTAAAGCGTCACCTCTTTTATCAATAACTAAATCAAATAACAGTTGAACGTGATAAAACTGATAATAAAGATTGCAGATTGTTTGCTATGGGCACAGACTTTCGTACCTTGAGAAGTATATAATTTTGGTATAGCATAGCACCATCACGCACTGACCCGGGTAAATACTACTGTTTATAACAAGCTGACACTATCATTAATGTGATAATATACCCGATTTATACATGAAATCTCCATGATATGATAGTACAAATAAATAATAACTTTTTAGCTATCTCGTTATTTATTAACATTCGCCAGTGTGTTTTGTCTATTGTAAACACTCGTCGCAACTTATTTTTGCTTTTTCGAACCGAGTTTTCAAAATTTTTGAATCTCTGTTCTGTGTAAAATAATATTATAGATTGATATTTACAAGCAGTGATATTATCCCTTAGGTTACTTAAATATTAATTTTATACTAGTTTCAGGTCTGATTACTTAGGGAACTTTGTTTATAGAGGACACTTGCTTTATTTAAAGGAATATATAAGAGGAAAATTTACTAGAATAGGTAACATTATTTTTTAAATGGCACAAGCGCAGAATTCAAAACCAATGCAGCTTCGAGTTTGGAACTACTGCCCTGCCCTTGAATGTTGGCATTACTGATTTCTGTGCTACAGCAACCAAAAATGACCCTTAAGGTGAGAACGTTTTAATTCTGTAACTATAGTTAGGGTCTTTCAAAAATACATAATCTTATTTCATACAATAAACCACTACTAAAACCAAACAAGGAAATAATAAAACAAATGAAATCTCCAGCCGCAGGTAATGACCGCATTTGTTTCTAGACACGCAATATAAACTGAACCACGCTTAACAAAGATCTTTGCTTACGATAGATAACATCGATTTTATTTATAGCACTTTAATTACAAACCAAAATAAGACAATAAAAAATATTGTTGTATTTATGATATGTGCATGGACCTCAGTGTAATTTACTATGACCCACTTACAATGTCGAAACGTAAATGAATAAAAGTATATTTTTTATTATTGAATTTCTGCTGAACTGGACAATTACTCAGAACTTCAATTCCAAACTCAATTCCTAATAATTAAAATTTAATTTCGAATAGTGGTAAAGTAGAAGCAAAATCTATAAATCTATTGATTTTATTGTTTATCAAAAAGTAAAATATATCATCTATCTAATCCCCAGGTGCCGAACGAATGTGCTACAACGAATGTACCTGATGTAAACTAGGCACTACAAGCTACATTAACATAGTTATTGCATTTTCCAAACCCGAAAATTTAATTTCAGGACAGTGAGACTAACTAATGTTCTACTTGCGTGAATAAAAGCATTTTTTTAAGAATAATAAATCGAAATGGGTTATGATAGATCATTACGAGTATATATTACTTAACTGATTAAAATACTATTACATTTTATTTTAAAATCTATTAAAAACTACTATTACAAACCTTGTGCACTTATGGACAGCATCGTCTAGTGTCATATACCTTTTTAAGGTTTAAAACGAAAAATCATAAAATTCAACAACCATGATCACTGAAATTATTAATAAAAGTATTATTATTATGAGCTAGTTTTAATAACACGAACATGTAAATGAGATGTAGGTATTTTTATGTCAAACTAGTATCAATTATTTAAGGAAATTCTGCTATCAATTAGATAATAGATAAATAGATAAAACATACCTAAATAAACGGCCATCTTTTCGAGTGGTCACAACCTCTGTCTACTTAACCAGAGGTCCCGGGTTCGAATCTCGGTAAGTGTAGATATTTGTAGGATAAGTACGAATATTGACTCACGAGTCATGGTTGTATCAATACTATGCTAAATATATATTAGCATGTTTTTGATATTAATATACATATTACTACTGACTTATTTACTATTGTGTTTTATTTGTAAAATAAGTGCTTGGAGAATATAAAGATAGCAAATATTTAAAAATATGATTTTTAACAATATAATTATGATGACAGATTGTCCCAACTGATATAAAACCTATTTTATGGTGATAAAATGATGTCTTTTATATTATTTTTAAGTAACTGTTTAGTCTCAAGAAAGATCCTTAAGATCCTTATGATCAAAAAGTCTTAGGGCTGTACTAGAATGAAGATTGAGTTGATCTTAATACATTTCTTTTACTACTATTGAAACTAAGCTCTATTAGAAGTTTTTGTTAAATTGTATAACGTATAATAAAATGTAGTTACTGCAATTGTGTATAAAACTAGATTCGGAATATTAACCTCAAAGCAGTTATTATCTTATTAAAATACGATGCAATAGAAATACTATACAATTACCGAAACCGTATTGCAAGAGACGGCAAACATAATTCCTCTGAATTAAAAACGATTACACGTTCAGTCGAATAAAAGGATGATGATATAAGTCTGCTAAGATATGAGCGCTATTTGCTAGAGTTATCGGATGAGTATGCGTTATAATTACTGGCAATTTGATGCTATGGATTGCGATATTCAATGAACAATCAAAAGAAGCAATCGGTTTATAATTAAATTCAAAAATGATAATATTTTGCTTTAAGTATTCACGACTAAGTATAATATCCAAGCGAGCAAACTGAACGTGCCTCGGTAGCAATCGACGAACGCCTATTATTTTGTTTGGACGCTCGTGTGAGGTAGGATTAGGTTTAGGAAGGGACTAAAATAGACACATGAGATGTTAGAACCGACACTAAACATGAAAAGCAAGGCTTTTAAACAATACCTTCAGGCTTTTCTCAAATGCCCTTTCTAATTTTCCGGGAGACACGAAACTATGCAACTCCTAATATGCTATCTTTTGAAAATGTAAATGTTTCGGCACAGGTGAAACCCGATTTGCTGCATAATTTTAAAACTTTAGGTTATTTTTAACGGCAGTAGCATTTACCGGTAGAAAAAGAGATGTGCCTGTGCTGTTGAAACTGAGACTTTACCATGGGTACAGCGAGCGTTACCAGAACTATATTCCAGCTTCACGAAAATTAACTCTACACCACTTAATTACTTTACTAACAATGTTTATCTTATATTTGAGACAGAACTTCTTTACAGCAAATTCTATTGTTGCGTGTAGGCATTATCCTCTTTACATGCAGCCATTGGAAAAATTGTAGTAAAAAGCCCAGGGGCATGTTTCCAGAGAATGGACGATCCCGAGAAATTTAACTCCAAAGACCCTAAAGTTCTTCAGTCCCTAAAGAATGCGATGACAATGTCATATTTCTCATACATTGCTCATCATTAGATGTTCTAATATTATGTCGAAGCTCATGCTAAGCACTAATCATTTTCAGAATTTCATCCTTGGCTTCGTTGCTGATAGGGCTTTTCCTGAGTCCGTCTTACCAGGTATCAGGCTTACCTTAGTCTGCCGGTATAACTATAATGTTAACAGCGTCGTTGTATTCCAGTAGTTGGAAGTAAGATATATTACCATAGTTGCCTCGGTGGTTGAGGAATTCAACCTTATCATCACTCACCAATGGGTGAGATATAAGATAAATGCTAACTCTTTGAGAATTACAAAGACCAATATAAGAATACTGGAATTTAAAGCTACATTAAATTATTTTTTAAAATTGTTTTATAATTACCTTAATATATTATCTAAATGTTTTTTAAGCTAATACTTTGATCCAATTAAGTAGACACTTAACGCGCCATTCAATTGAGAGGTGCCTAATACCTAATGAAACTGAAACTTCACGCCTCCCATCTAAAACAATCCTTGACTAATCTGTATAGTATAATTATTACGGTCACTAAAAACAAAGCAAGTGTCATTAATCCTTTCAAAAGCTTAGGGGTTTTTAACTATTCTCGAGCCAATAAAAATATGGTATCAGTACCAGGTTTTTGCAAACCCCAATTGATTCGATTTCGACTACGGCAAACTCGATTACTTTATAGTTTACTGAGTATATCTCTTGGTTGAAATTAATACGTAATAAGCAACATTAATCATTCCGGTGAAATCCGAATATCGCTGCCGGCCAAACTTGCATTTTTCGTATGAAATAAGTGATTAGAACATGCATTACCTGAAATTTAACAGCCAACGAACTGGTACTTTTCACCGGGTTTTAAATCCAGAAATATGTCACAATCAAATACACTGCACTTAGATTCCTTTGAATGTGGAACGTCTTATATTGTTTTACACTATTCTGATGCGTACGTTGTTTGTTTACATTACGAGCGATGATCGGATCGCGTCGCGACGTGTACTCAGACTGAGTGAATGGAAAGAACTGGCGTTTGCCGCTTACCGCGTTTGTCGTCGTGTGAAGAAAATCACTCAGAGTTCCGTCATGGAAAATGCTTTCGTCACTGTATGTATAAGGTAACGGCGTGTGATTTACGTTATGGTTAGTTGCAACCAGTGGTTTTACTCTCACGATTTATGTCATTATGTTTGTCTTTCGTGCGTATTCATGGCATGGCGGAAAATAGCAAGCATGGCCTTTCGTTGCGGATAATGATTTTTATAGGCAAAGATTAAAATGAAACTTATTTCAATTAGATAAAGTGTAAAACATAAAAATATTCTGAGTTTTAATTAATTTGTATCAGAAATTGATCATTTTAAACATACTGACTTTATAAATATAACAACGCGTCCAAGTGTATTTCAAAACAAATAGTGATTTGCAATCAAAAAATCTTTTATACAATTCTGCAATGCGATTTAAGAATTTGTGAAAAATAGTGTCCAAATTATTTAATTTGTATGCTTACAAAAATAGTTCAATAAACTTATTAACAGGTATTTTTAACTAGTTTATAGTTATTTTAACCAGCAACAGGTTGCTAATGTTGTTTTTGTTGAAGTTAACCAAAGTATACTATTGGTTAAATCAAATTGAATAAATCAACTTTCATTACGCCAAATATACATGTAAAGTTAACATGCATATTTGGCGTAATGACAGTTGTAAACGCATAATTTATAAAGATATTAATTTTGTGCTTGTCTCGCTAACCATTGCTAAATCGCGACGTCACTAGTCTTATTTTTTTTATAAGAAGCATTTCAGACCATTTTGAGCAGCCACTCAAATATAACCTTTTTTCGAAGAAACTATTGGTCGCAGACGTTATACTGTTGTTTCTTCAATATTCCCATAGCCCATTTTCCTATAACATCTATTTTTAAAATTACTTTAATTCAAAAACAGTTCTATGTAACCCTTCACTGAAAACAGTAGGCTGATAGTAATTCCCGTCCATATTCAATGTTGCCTTATAAAGTTAACCATTTGGAAAAATAATATTTATTAAATACAGTTTTGACATTACGTTATTACTCATGTGAATACCAGCACCGGCATGCATAATTTTCTGAATGTGGCGAAATGCGGAAGTAGAATTTTAAACTAAAATAAAATCAGTTTCAAACTGGAAAAGTAACTGATGGATCTAAAAATAAAAATAAAAAACGAAAATAATCTTTCGTTGTGGCGACGCCGGCGGCCTATTAAGGGACTATGTTATGGTCTAGAATCCTCGCCCTCATTTTTAACTATTTTAAAGCAATATGATCAATCAAGCGATATCATCAGTCATTCAATGTTATCAATTAAATTAGGTTTATGTTTACAATTTTGTAGACTTAAAAGTTCATAGTTCTGGTCAGATTTTTTAAAGCACCTACAAAGGAGAGACTCCTATCTATGCTGTGTAGGTATTTATTTATTATTACTTCATTATATTATTTTCCTAAAACTTATTATGATTTAACTGACGTCTTTTTTGGTACTAACTACTGATGATATTTTTGAACACAAAATAGAATAGAATAGAATAGACAAACAAAATTATCAAATAGTTGTTTTTTTAACGTCTAAAGCTACATTTCATAATGAAGTAATGTACCCCATAAGGCTTCGTGCAAAGAAACCTGACTCCAGTAGATATCAGCTGATATGGGCGTGACAGCTTTCATGGGCTTCAAAAGCCACAAATCTGGAATCGATCGAATGATCCAAATCTTTTCTTTTTTCATTATTTATTTTATACTTACAGTATATATGGACAGGACAGAGGAGCTTTGAATTCTCAAAATGCAATCAGGAGTTTTTATGATGTTTGTGCTATTCAAATTAAGTATTATGTATAACAGAATAGTACTTAGTAGTGATAGTTTACCTTTAAACCTTTTTATCACGTAACCCCTAATAGCAGAACGTAGTAGGGAAACGGTACCCAAGAACAAACTTCGTATTTGATATACGAAGTATGTTTCTGCGCTTAGATTTTAATTAAATTGATAGCAAGCTAGGACAGTTAAACTTTTCCTGGGATGATAAAGCGTTGCTAGGCTATAATTTTAATACTGGATACCACAGACTAGAGAAGGGATACAAGAACAAATATCAAAAAGCATTATTATTATTTATTATTCTGTGCATTGTTAGAATGTGTATACATGTCTATAGTTCGACAAGAATATTTGACCCGTGGCCAAATTATATATACTTACTTATTTCAGTTTTAAAGTATATTAGTTACATGTACTATGAAAATTACAGTATTTATCAAAGACAAAGCAAGAGCAAACATGTTGAACTTGGGAAAAATCTTTCAGTCGTACCTGCGTAAGTAAATTTTTATCTCACTTTCGACAACAAGATTACGTTAAGTCTAATAGACAACAATAGCTAGCTCTAAAACTACGAAGATTTAAAACATCAAGTGGTCAGAGATTGTTTTTCTACCGTATAAATGAGACGGTATTGCTTTTGCGCTAGCTTCGTTGGCTACGGAAAAAGTTTTGCTTTAGACGAGAAATTATGTTATTGTATTCCATGTCTTGTCTATATATATAGGAATGTTTCTTGATAAGTATTAATTAAGTATTTTGGCTGTAAGCCAATGACATCAGAGGTAAAATACAGGCTAGGAAAATGCCAATTACAAACATGGCTGATAAGCTAACATAAGCTTAATCCCCCGTCGCCGATTTAAATCGTGTCGTCTATTTGCAATCTCTTACTTTCATTTAGGTCACTTTTCTATTAATCTACCACTTCTGCTTATATGTTATAAGCAGAAGTGGTAGATTAATACTCTCATTCATTAGAAGCATCGTTATGCTTTTTCATCTTGTTAAAATAACACGGACTATTTTACTATTATTTATATTACGTTTGTTTTCCTTGCCCAAAACGTTGTGGATCCAACCTTGATCTATAATAATTTACGGTAAACTTTTACTTTACCCACACTTTCTTTAGAGAGTCTTTATTAACTGAAAAGTTATTTATTGGTATTCCACTTATTAAGTCCTTAACACTTACATAATATTAAACAATATCTACCATTCCAAGAATAACACAGCCGAGGAAAATTACTAACCATTTATGGCAATTGAAAAAAGTTGCCGCGAGAAATTAGCTCTGTGACACGCCGTGAACGCGTGCTCAGAAATTATATATATTGTTGTATTTTTTTTACTCCACAAGGTTGACAACACCATCCTGTTAGTAAATTTTTTATTTTTTATTTAAATATGCACATGTAGTTTGCCAATGTTTTTGACATTTTTCTAATAGAATATGTCCACCTTAGTTGAGATTGTTTGATAGAAACAACGAGTTGCAATTCAGTGTTTCGTATTTTTCTTACTAAAAATGGTGGCTTTTTTTATAAAATCAAAACAAACGATTGGACACCACATGGTATGCAGGAGTAATCCATATACGTAGATAGCTAGTGAAGCAAGTGACATACTGTGAGGAATTCTGGGTCTGGATGTACGACAAACAAACGAGCGCCAAAAACTCTTCACTTGATAAATTGATATAAAGACCTTAAAAGGGTGAAAAATATAAAAAAATCTACTTAAGATTATATTTCTTTTAAATTATATTTATTTAGTATTATATTCAAAAACGAGGTTTTTGAAATACCCAGTAACAATTAATGACGTTTGATAATAAGTATAAGTGGGAAAACTTAATATGTAATCATGATAAGCTTAATTCTACAACATTATTTATTGTGAAGATGCAATTTACCTTTTTACTATTGTGTGAAGATTTCTGTTACATAAGCAAATATGACAAAGATTTATATAAAACAGACTAGTTAGTATAAATGTGCATTGTATGAGAAGGATGAAAATAGCGTAATGTTATTTAGAATAATTAACGTAGTATCAGCAAAATATATAACAAGTTTCTCTGCTTCCTTATGTAAACTTAATATAATGTTCTGGCAAACCTACCCTTAACAGAAACATTAACACTCCCGCGGTACAATTACTTAGTTGAGATCTTCAAATCTACTGCTTTTTCTTCGTCAGTTCTCCACACGTCAAAGTCTGTTGCGCAAATTTTATTTCGCAAAATGTCAGATATCTGCGTTATACCTTACATTAGTACAGAACCTAGAACTATGGAACTATTAGAACATGGTGCTGAGTGCTCTCCAGATTGTGAATGGATGGAGCGGGAAATGTAACTGCATTATAACCTTATAATAAAGTAAACATTTGACGTCATTTACAGCCTACATAAAGATCCAGTAGTGGATACAAGCCTTTCTACATTAAAGAAGACATTAGAAGTTTGGAACATAGTACTACCGCTGACCTAATGCCGGTTGATGGGTGAAAGCGATTAACAATAAGCGAAAAAATTAATGGTAGTAGGAACAGGAAAGTACCTAATTAAAGGTTTTTCACTTCTGGCTACTTGAATCATTTGACTATTAAAACTGTGTTAAGTTTTATTTCCTGCTGAGGATCTTACGTTAAACAAGATGCTAGATTGATTGATGGTAAGGTTTCTTGCTCTTTTTCGGGGATATAGCACTAACAAAAGAGTTCCTTAAATTTTAAATGTAGATATCAAAAAGCTTAACCATGTCAAGTTTCATTGAATAGGAGCTACATTCATAATTTTTTCACCTTTCAGTGCATTCACGAGTTAACATCAAATAGTAACGTGAAAAGAAATTTCACTTTTGTTCACCCGAAAAGGGTTACGACGTGAAAATGTTTTACGTGCTTCATACCGGCGAACAGCTTTTTCACGTTCATAGAATTATAACAATTTTATACAACGACTGGAGTACACAGGCTTCCGTGCTACTGAAATTTTAGTCAAATTAAAAATGAGAATATTTAAGTGATCGTCAATAAAACACATAGTGGTATCATCCGAATAAATATTGAGCTTTCAGACTAAGTGGATTAGGTGCTCTTGTTTCAATTTCAAAAACATGGCAATTCACACAATAGTGAATAGCAGATATTTTCCAATTATATAAAATTAAAACGCCATTGAATTAAATCGAATTTATATCAAACAAGATCTTTACATTAATAATTTTATGATCACAATAATGGCTTACATATATTCTCACGCAGGCACATAGACGTATGTTACTATTAAACTTTACTTCAACGTCTTCCGTTTTTTCTTCGTACATAAACTTTTAGTTAGCTATGACATAAAACCAATACACAGCGCCTTGTATAATAGTAATTCTTGGTATTATATTACGTAGAAACTTAATGTAATAGAAAATGAAGCTATCAGTAAGAAAATTAAAACCAATTGTGTATTAGTAGGCATAGCGAAGTCATATATGAAGACAGTCTGGTAATGCAAATAAGGATATAATAGGGAAGGAAAAGAATAGTGGAAAAAATAGGACATTTTTTATGCCTAAAATTTGCATAAAACTCCATTTAAGCGCTTTTTTACACAGTAACAGTTATACCACCTTAACCAAACAACTGAATTAGGAAGGTTGGTTGTATTTTTAGCTTTTCCTCGACCCTATTCTATACACTGGCCCACGACTTTAAGTTTATGGATTGTTTAACAAATCAATAAACCAAATTCAATCCTAAACAAACGAAATAAGTTTGTTCCAATAGTTGGAGAGTTCGTATATTAGCTTGTGCAATGGTGTAAAGCTCATTCCATCGTATTTACACAATTAAAGATCGGATAGGGGTGTCGGTCATCTATTCAACCAGTCAATTATCTTCAAAATTATTAAAGATAATTTATTGATGACTCTCCATTTCTCTTCCATTTCGTTTTTTCGAATGTGGTTTATTGATTTGTTAAACAATCCATAAACTTAAAGTTGTCGACGAAATGCTAAAAATACAACCTATATATCCTTATTTGCATGCAATAAATGTGTGATTAGGCTATATCACACTATGGCAGTATTTTTTTGTATATTCTTCGAATATGTTAAAGAAAATTGAGCGTTTTCCGCAATTAAATGGGTGACACCCCTAGCCGATCTTTAATTGTGTAAATACGATGAAATGAGCTTTACACCATAATTAATACTCTATTTCCAAATTGGACTTACGAATAGGAAAACGTGAGCTCACTTGTAAAAGAGAAGAAAGAAGACTAAGTAATGGCAACATTAATTCAAAATATTGTGCTAATCACCATCCTCATTCAACGGACGATTTTAGCCAAACGCGTGACATTATAGTGAGTGTCAGTATGTGACTGTGCGTCAGTATTATAAGTTGCCTAGTTGATACCTATACTCCTTAAAAGATTAAAAAATAACATTATTCCATTTAACTATATTTTTGCTATCGGTGTTTCACTTTCTAGAAACAACTTATCAAACGGCAATTCAGAATAGTCACTGCGTAAAGAATACGAAGAGACGGCAACAGGTGGAAATCTGAAAGTGCAAGGTCAGGGCTATATGGCGGATGCATTAACACCTCCCAGCCAATCACTCTTCATTTTTGCTGAATGCTCAGTTTCTTGCTTCAATCTCAACAGTTGTTGGCCGTAGAGCTCCAAATCGATGGTTCTGCCCGGCGGTAAAAGTTCATAATGATTCCCTTCCAATCCCATCATAGACACAGTAGTACCTTATTGCGAGTTAACCCAGGTTTTGTCACAGTCTGTGAAGCCTGACCGACCTTTGACCATGACCTTTATCGCACGTTCTTTTCATCACAAGTTATCTATTTCTTCAAAAACGGTTCGGTTTCATTACGCCTCAATAGAGAATCGCAAATGAGTACATGGTTCATTAAGTTTCTTTCAGTGAGCCCATGTGGCACCCAAATATCGAGCTTTTTTGTGTACCTAGCTTTTTTCAAATGGGTAAAACTAACTAACAGTATCATTATAGATTTATGTTAGAACGTATACTGTAATTCTTCCTTTATCTGCCTTCATTAACCTTTTTAAGGTTTACTGGTAAATTATTAAAGGTATTTTCTCTAATTATAAACTACAGACAAGACGACTTTACGAAATAGGTCTACAAAATAATTCATTCCTATTTTGTCTTGGATTTGATTAATCTCATCATAACGAGTATCTCTTTGAAAAGATTAAAATATCCTTACAAAGACCCCAAACCTCCTTTTCGGTTATTAAGGTCACTTTAATTAGAACCCACATAAAAGTTCTTGAAAAGGAACGTAAGAACTCAGTAAGAGGTCGACGTAAAATTTGAAGACTAATAAGTGGCTTTATACACACATTTTTTCAACGTTCTAAAAAAGATTTCAAATATCGTCTTTGTAATTGTAATTCTGTCACGTATACATAATTTTAATACTTACAAGGGTACAGAACGTCTATAGACGTACAGAATCTCTTTAAGTCATTGAAAGTAATGAATAATTCGTATTCAAAAATGATTTAAGGGTTAAAACTCGTAAGGATTTGCATGCCATTTTTATTACGTTGTGATTCCTTTCATTTTATTAGTCCTCGAATATTAAGAACATATTTTTGTAGGTATTTTTATATTGATTGGTTCACCATTTAGAAACGGAGACGATAAAAAGATTGGATTTTGATATTCAATGATTTAATTAGAATTATTTAGAATAGTATGTTTCAGGTGACATAAAGTGAGCATTTTAACAAAATATAAATTTAAATGCCACTAAGCATTGTTAGTGGCTTTTTCAGATATACATACAGCCCTTCAAATATTTATAATCTATAGTTTCACAAAGAAGTCATGCAAAATGTCTTGTCACTGTCTAAATTAAGTTTAAGAAAATATTTTTTTTCTTATTTTGATGTAGCAGAAAATAATTTAGATTTATATAATTAAAATTCAATATGTGAAACATGCTTTCCTGCTATAAATTACAATTAAAGTTTTATAAACGCTAAACACTTACAAAATTTATAGACGTTAGCAAAAACAAATATTTGACTTCGATAATACATAATATAGTATATAAATAATATTTTTACACATACCCCAACTATCTAACTAGCCCAAAGTAAGCCTTATTGAGATCCGTTTTATGCAAAATCCTTTTGATCTTGATTTTATCAAATCTAGATTAAGCCTTAGCTTTAGCCTAAAATTGAATTTTAATTACCAACACATAATCTAGCTTTAAATATTGCTGCAAGTAGGCGTTTAGCGTATAGCTAAAGTTATGGATACTGGACAACGACATAAAAATATATTTGATTAGTTTATATTTTTATATCAGCATATAAGAAATATACACACATATATATAGAAAGCCGCGAGCCGCGGACTAATAGTTGTGGTTATTGCACATCATCTGCCCCAGGTAGGACTCGAACCCTGGGCCACTGGCTGCCTGAGCCTGTATCTAGGGTAAATTAAAAAGACCTGGTGAATTGCTCGTGCAGAACCCAGTTTACCCCCGTGAAGGGCAATGGAGTTACCAGGGAGTTTTAGTGGGTATTCTCAGTGCCGCTCTTTTGAGGTACTGAGTGAGCCCCATACGCCCGTCGCTTAGCCAGTGGCGGGTAGGTCCGTAAACGGATTCCTCCTCGTAAAAAAAAGGGTAAATTAAAAAAGCTTTGCCATAAGTTAATTAGATTTATATTCTACTTTGAATGATTCTCTGGGTTTAAACTTAATATCATTTACTTTTTTAAATCTAATCCCCCCGCTTTTACCCCTTTTATAATATTTATTTTTATCAAGGTACTTGTTTCAGTTTTGTGGTCAGTATCTGTTTAATGGGCCGAAAAATTGTCGTATATACTATTATTTGACTTTCAAAGAATTGGTGGCAGATTTGATCGATTACAGATTGAAAACGTAAAACTTACTTGTTGTCTGAGAAAGACGATGCCGAGAAAAGATAAACACGCTGCTTGGTGTGGATTGGTGCATGAAACCAGTCCCATAGCGTAAAATGCCTTCTAAAACAGGAGAAACTCGGGATTTACGATTTTTGATTGATTCATTTGTGTAATTTCATTTTTTTTTAAATTTAAAGACTTCATAACAAATAATAAGCATTCTGTATTTAGAGAAGTAATTAAACAAAATTTTACCCCTTATACATCGCAAATATATACTTTATGGAATATTTCACCAGTCCGGATTAACTGTGTGCTATTTATCATCACGTGATACTAATTTTGATTAATCTTTGAATATTACATTTTATATTATTACTAGTATAACTAAATGCACTGAATTTTCCGTATATTATTTTTAATGTTAATAATAATTATTAATTAGTCGAAAGGTTAATTAACGATTTAAGTTGTAAGATTATAAAATCAGAATAGAACCCCCAATTCCATTAAGAACTTCGTGAATTGCTCGAAACTTTCGCCTTCGCGATTAATCATGTTTGTCTTTGTTCCATTGTTGTTTACCTTCTATATCAAAAACAAGCAATGTATATCTCTATATCCATACCTACATATATATTTATAAAGTGCAACGGTTTTATCCATCTGACTTTTCTTTTGTATGGTATTTTGTGGAAAATTAATGTTGATATGGATTATATAGGTACAAGATTATAATTTTATATGATATAGGCCTTCCTGACTAATTGAGACAAGCTTATATATGAAGCTTTAACTTTATCATATTCTAGTACACGTAAGAAAATTATCATGGCCGATGTATTTCAATCAATAATTGGCCAGCAAACAAGTCAATAAACTTAAGTGCGTTACACTATATTTCGGAAAATTCAACAGCGACAATTAATTAGTTCGGTATTTATTAGTTCAATTGTACGTCAGTTCGATACGCCTTTTGCCTAACCGAATCATTGTTTCTTCGTGTTACTACAGCCACTGAATCTAGCAAATGTTCAATAATTAGGAATGATTTTTTAGTGTTTGTTAAATGATGTTACCAATGTTCTGGTCTTTTATAGAATTGGTAAGAAATACTAAGACATTTTTATAGTAACAGAATAATGGACTTCCCGGCAATCGGACGGCTTTAGCGTCCACGGAAATTGGCCAATTTTCTTCAGTAAGGAGATATTTGAGAAAAGGTATGTTTTGTTAAGATTGGTATTTGTTCAATTTTGTCAAACGTGAACTAAATGATCTCAAATTTTAGTAGAATACAAACACATGTCACAAACAAAGATTTCGATTTAAGTCGAAGTCGTAAGATACCTATATTTTAAAATACTATAATATTGAAAATCCTCATAAATACATAATCGCAACCATGTATTATAGATATGGTTATTTCATTTGTGAGGATCTTTTAAGGTTAAAAACATGTTTTTAAATAACAAATCGCTTTAACGAATAGGCGTATACCTCAAAAATCGAATTACCAAGTCCAGGGAAACTTTGTCAAATTATAATTATCGTTCAATTAGCCCACACACGTCAGACAATGAATACCGATTTTTGTCGGTGAAAATAGAGAACATTTAGTGCAATACTTAAATGCACACAGTCTACTAAAAATCGGTTGTATGCTGGCATGCTTATTCGTACATAGTACTGATTTATTAATGTTTACGCGTAGTAACTAAACGTAACTCATAGTATCCGACTTAGGTGTAAAGAGAAGTATCTGAAAGAATCCAGTCATTTTGAAATCTATCAAAGATACTCGCATTATTTATTACTGTAGTATCACGGATCCGAACCAAAAACTTACTTCGATGAATCGCAATAAAAAGTGCGGTTTTACGATTTTTTTAACCAGAACATACTTTCCGTATTTTAGTTATATAGTATTTCCTTCTTAGTTGCTTATCATAATTCCATATTACTAACTTATTTTATAGTAACTTAAATACAGTACAATAATTGTCAGACTTGATTGCAACGCTTGCGTATTTGCTAGGGTATGTTCCATTCAAGAGGACAACTTTCCGATAACCGGGTGTACCGTGAACGGATATCCGAACAACGGGGTATCAGTATTCCGGTAAACCTGTTGTATAAGTAGATACATTGAATTTTATACGGTTATCTATAGAGTAAAATAATTGTCAAATAAAAAGTATGCTGTATGAAAAATGTGATACTACTCGTAGCAGCATACTCTAAGAAAGAGTTCAGAAGATGTTAATAAAAAGCACAATGTGTTCCTTAATAGGATAAATCTTTTACTTTTTTAAACTTTTCTATAACCAATGCAAATAACACCCTTTAAAAAACCCAATGAAAACCCTTGTATGTTCCTCCTCCTAGAGCTCCTGCCTATAGCAAACAAGTCTAAACCTATTTCTGACGTAACAAAGCCAATATATGTATAAAATATTTCTTAATTTGATAGCTAATTATAGAATTAAACATTTTTCTCAAACACAAAATTATTGAAGTATCTCAGTTATCCTGATCTTATCCTGATGTCAATGGTTTGAATCCCGGTCTGGGCAAATATTTGTAGGATGGGTACGAATATATGCGTTGACCAATTAAATATTTATTTTTTTACAATTTTATTTATTATTTGGTGTAATACGTACTATTACTTCTTATACATTAGTGTATTTATTTTTAATTTATGTGGTTGAAAACACTTTACCTGTATTTATATTCATATATTTATTATTGACTGTAGATTTTAACATTTTTCAGACAATTCACAATGACGTGTAAAGAGAGGGACAAATCGTGCTGTGTTTCTTGTCTGTTCTTCTCCGGACAAGACCCCCCGGTAAATTTACGAACAGATGGCTTGGATTGACGTTCAATAAGTGTATATATTTGTACCAAAGTTGTATAAAATATTTTGTCTTTGACTTTGATTTGTCAACAGTCAACATATTCATGTTTGTTAGTGTGTAAATTTCTGATATTTATATCCAAATTACTATTTCTGATATTTATATCTATATTTCTCTATCTCTACCTATATATCATTACAAAAGTTTTAATGATGCTCAATTTGGGCTATGCAGGAGTGACGGACTTATTACAATTATATATATATATCAAATCCTCACGGTGGGAATTTTATAGGTTCCATTTAAGATAAAATATTTATTAGATTTTATGAATTATGTGTTTGAACGTTTAACAGGGTTCATTGGTTTCAATTCCTTTATCATAGGATAATTAAGTAAAATTATTTGTATGCAATAATATATTTAAATTTTTCGTTTATTCATACACCAGACACCGATCAGATAAATAACTCCGAATAATTATGTTGTTAATGTTGCTTATGTTAAGTGATTTGATTTCAGTTATGTATAGTCACGTCTGAAAGATGTAGATAGACGTTTCAGACTTTGTGTTTGAGCTTTGAAGCTTTAAGTATGTACATATTTTGTACATAGTTGTATGTCTTTTAGGCATATATGAATAATATAGATATATAGTGTATTGTTGTAAGTTTATTGAGAAGTTCGCAGGTGTAGCTGTTCCCATATTTATTCGTGCGGTGGTTATCTTCCAATAAAAAAATTTGTAACTAAGGTTTTTCGAGAACTCTGAGTACTTGTTCCTGGTTGGTACTACAACCTCACACATATCAATCCATATTAATCCAGCAAAGTTGAATCTTTGACCTTAAATTCTCAATATGGTTATCCAGTGTAGAAAAGTGCGTATAATTGCACTTAGACATGTACACTATTGCAAGTGTAATATTGCCATTAAAAAGAAAATCTTACTAATTTGCGTGGCAACCTACCGTTGCTTAAGACTTTCTATCGGCTATGCCATGGAATGCGCTCGAATATTTCTATAAATAAATTATATTTACTACATGGTCAAACTCTTCATGTATTTCTCCCATACGAAGTATATAGGCAGATGATAATGATGATGATGTATAATGATTAGGGTCGGCAACAGTTTATGGCACTTTCTTTCGGGTGAATCTCATGCTTGTTTGTAGCAATCGTTATTTAAAATCCAATCTATATCTATTAGGAGCCCTGTTCAAAAGCACGCGTGCCGTGAACAGAGACATAAGTTCACTTTCCCAACTTGTTCACAAATTAAGTTACATGTTTCATTGTAGCTGGTTTGTAATTTAGAGCTGGGAGTTTTTTAACGGGACGTGTATTCTCGTATTCTTTATTTAAATATCCTGTGCTCCTTTTAAAACAGTGTTTAAAGGTTACTTGCCGATAGAGCAGTGAACAAGCCCCATGCAACAATAGTTATCTGCATATGTACTCCGCCTACTGTTTACAGTTTACTATAGATGCGTGGAATAATTCTTATTACGTGTCATTTGATACAAAAATTTAGTGAGCTTAGTCGGCCACGGCTGTGATGCTGCGCTGAATCCAATCAATGCTATTGAAATGCCAATACCCGAGGGTCGGACCCCTACACTGCGGAACCAAATTATTCCATTACATACAGGAATGGCGTGATCATCGCGCGAAAATACACCGCTTCCTCGACACACGGTAAGTAACAAAAGTGTATGGAATCATGATAGTTGATCATTATCAGGTATTTAACACATTATGCGTAAATAAACTATATACTTATATCGCGATTTAATTATTATGATATAAAATGTATTTCCTTTCATATTATAACTACAAGAAAGTACCGGTACTTTCTATAATCACAGGTTCTTGCGTTTATTAAAGTCAAGGTCATATCATATCACAATTCGAACATTAATTTTATGCCATTTGTTGACAAATCTACCGGGAGTATTGATCTGAGTGTCCTCCTTAATCATCTAAATAATGGGTGACAAATAGTCCCACATTTTATGTTGAACTTTTGTCCAATGCGCTCCTAAAGTTATTGAGAATTTATCTTAAACAATCCACTGTGGAGATATTTAAAAAAGCAATTTCAATGAAAATATAAATACTGTAAGTAAATAAACTAGATCTTAAGAATAAACAACTTACAACTTAATATTAAAGTAACCAAACCTAAACCTAAAAAAACCTAAAACCTAAACCTGTTAGCCTATTTTATATTATTTTCTATTGTATATTTGTAATTGTCTGTAGGAGGCATGTGTGTTAAAATGTTATGGATCACACCTCACATGGAATGTTACACGCCATCAGGCGGCGTCGAGTCATTTGCTGAGCTTTTTGCAATAAAATATCAAATGGCAACATGATAATGTTGAGTAGGACGTAATAAAAGTTGTCCCGGGTATGACGGCAAAATGTATGTGGTTAAATTTGAAATGTGCTGCATTTCATTCCTTGTGTACACCTGTCCTCATAAATATTGGAACATCTTATGACTGATGCATCACAATTACTTAATTTAACGTCACTAATTAGTGACACGATTTTATTGTAATTATGTGGGCCGATCCCGGCGGCACTGCAATGCCGGGCCGACCCGTGACGAGAGTGGAGCGAGCCCCGAACATCTCGTCGTTTTACAAAAATCAGTTTAATATACTGGTCCCTCAGTGAGGGAACTTTCAGATATTAAGCTGAAAAGAATAGATACTACACTTTGATCTTAGCCAAAAGGCCGAGAAGCGATAAATATTAAAAGATACACGAAGGCTATATATGATCTGGTAAAAATCTTAACACCGCCATTCAGTAAAATTACAAAGTCTTACATAACGCCATCTAGTAAACAGCTTGTGAACTATTATTTACACTGTGCAAGGGCTGCGAGCACACCCCGAGGGGCTAGTTATCTATATTATACGTAATTTTCAAGGACCAACTATAAATATACGTACCATTTTCTTTAAAGTTTTCTCCCGTTCTATGCACTAGTTGTTAGAGAATGGGAAAATATGTGAACCTTTTTTTAAATTACCTAAAATTATTTAAAATGTTTTTAAATATAAGTTTCCCGGCTCTCCCCACAGTACAGATTAATGTTGAAGACAGTGGCCTCAGTTAAGAGTCAATAATAGATTTACTAAAATTAACATATTTATTTTATTTTTCAAGAATAAATTAATAATAAATGGGTGAATTTTGCCACACCTATTATTCCAATAATTATTACGCTGCAAAAATAATTGAATGTCGTCGACACATTCGAATATGTATATAAAATAAAATAAGCGGCAGATACCACAAATGTTTCTTTACAATTGATTTTAGTGGAAAGACGATTAAATTTAAAAGTCAACTCTGTTTTTCTTAATACTTTTTATATCTAAAGGATTGTATTGTTAGGGCTGTAGGGCTGTAGTACTGCCAAACACCACCATGTGCGGCTGCACGAATATCGCATAAAAGCTCTATCATTTTTGATCTCTCTAGTACAATAGTCAAATTTTTATTAATACCACCTCAAAATCAATTGAACCCGTTTATTGACTAACTGGCCAAAGAGGTACATATTTCCTTCTCTTAAATAATGTAATGGTCACTACTTTCTATGGCAATTAATCACATTGAAATAATTAAAAGCATACATCTATTTTTGGTTATTAATTTATTTGATTTATTATATAACTGTAAACCTGCATAACTCTGAGAAAAGTGATAACACCTAAATTATCTGTACCAGTTTTTTTTTATAATGAGCTCACCAAATAGATCGACACCACCTGATGATAAGCAATAGAGGAGTCCAAATGTGAAGATAGCAGCATGCGACATAGCCAGCTCCACCTTGCCGGCCCAAAAAGTGCGTTATCACGCCTCTTTTGAAGTTATCATTTATTATTGTAGACGATCATAAATTAAAGAACAGTTTATAATTGAAATGTATATTACATTAATCGTAAATTCATAATCAATAAAATATACAAGGATTACAAAAATAATTGTTTTCTATGATAAAATTAGAAAATCTTCACTTCATACATAGAATACACATTGCTATACTAAGAAATCAATCGTAACTATTTAGTTGTATTTTATTTAGTAACTTTAGAATTTAAAATTTATTATAATTTTATATTTACAATAATTTTCATAGTGGAACGCTTAAAAATAAATTGACTATTTTAAATTTATATTTAGGTATTTTATTATGTTAAGTCTTAAATAATATGTCATGTTCTGCAGAAAGCTACCGTTGTATACACAACTTTCAGTGTTTAGTACATGACAAAACTAAACAAATCACTAGAATATAACTAGACGAACTATAGTGGACTTTTGGACATTATATTTAATATTTTTAACTAAATCACAATAAAATTAATGAAGAAAATTTAAATTCAATTCATATTCTGGTGTACATCAATTCTTATGCAAATAATAAATTTACTTTTCAACAAACATTCAAACTTTTGAGCACCACATGAATTAAAACAATTTAAACATTTAAAATAACAATAACAATAAAAAATAAACGATTAAGATTTCAGAGAACGTTTATGATTACTATGCAATATAACAAAACCTACTTATAATACGTATATATGAAAAATTTCAACATTACAGTGATAGTATATCATAGTTCTTTACCCAATTTGCTAATTTTTTATTAACGATTATCGATATTAAGAGTTATAGAATGGTTTTTAATGATTTATTGACAATATCTGGTAACAGTATTTTGGCATTGCAGTTACACTGACATTTACATAATAAGACGTACAAATTGATTGGCAAAAATTCTAAAGTCTAGCTGTTGGCACTTATATTAAATTTATATACAAAAAGAGTTTTGAGTTTGTGAATAATAAAATGTTTAAAACACATGAATGAACATGTATAAAAAAATTTAAAACTGTTTTATGATAGTGATTGCAACATGTAGATATATTATCGATAATTATTACTGTATAAGACCTAAATTAAACATATATGAATGGTGATCTAACTTAAATGTTAAGATTATTAATTATGATGACTACGTTACTTTTATTCTGACGAAAAAACGGTATTCCTTTACAATATGTCAAGCTTATGGAGAAAGAGGTTATCAAATCGTATCTTTTTTATATTACAATGAATGGTACATCTTTATTCATTAATATTTTAGTCATCTTAAATTTTGTTACGTATATTATAAGATTTGGAACATTTACTATAAAAAAAATTGCTAATAGTTTGCTTTTTATAATATTTGTTTGTGATATTTACAGGTGATTTCTTTAAATACTACGATAAATACTTGGCAAGCCTTATTGATATTAGAAACAATGTAATATTATTCAGATTCAAGATGTAAATCGATATTATACGTCAATAACATTCACGAAAAATCTTTATGACTTCACATATCTATAAATACAAAATAAGTTAACCGCATAGGCACTATTCGATCACATACTCAGTAACCTTTTAAAACATGACGACATTTTCATTAATATATTTAAATTTCTAATCTTTGTGATCTTTGGAAATGGAGTTGTTTCCCAATGAAATTAATTTTTTGTCGTCTACTATAACCTTTAAAATTATAGTACAGCTTCTCACTAATAAAAGGCTGTATTACCTTTTACACATCCACTTATCATAAAATTATAAGCCCGACAAATATATACAATTTCAATCACATTACGTTCACGGATTAGTTGGATGTTGACGATTCTATAAGTTTTGAAACAAGAATATCGAAAGATTCGAGATGAGTTCATTAGCAACATCGATGTATTTCTACAATGATCTCGTCAACAAGTTAAAAAGTGGCATCCCATCCTGTAAGATCATCGGGTGGCGGTTCGTCTGAGTCTGGAGGGTACTGGTCGAAATTGTGCGTGTCCACGGGAGATCCGACGGTAGGCGTATTTGGCGGTTCCAGAGTACGTTGCGCTAAACCCTCCCAATTAAAGCCATCAAACCATCTGGATAAGAAAACAGAAAAAATATTATTTAAATATACGATCACAAATTTTACGAATCATATATTCCTAGATATAATAGGAATACATATAATATATGTGTGACATTCTAAATATTCAATGCTGCTCGAATTTTGTTTCCTGTATTCTGTAAGAACTTGATCGGTACACAATTATTATTATTAAATATCGATAACTGGACCAACTCAACAAATAGAACTGCTATTTGTAGGCATTTTCATTAAGCTACTATATCCATTTCATTACATTAGCGCCCACTGTTTTCCATGAGGTAGGTGGTTATACATATATATAAATCACAGAAAGTATTTCGATAGCGTTTAACTTTTTAGTGAACAGACAACTATACTTCATTTTAGTTATTCAACACTAACTTTTAAGTTCGTCATATATATAGTGTGTGTGTACCAAAGATGCATAAAATATTTTGACTATATACATATAATAATAGTGCTTATGACAATCAATCAAAAAAAAATTATCAACATACTTTCTTAAGCAATTGGTCCATGCATTCTTATCGTTCAAAATTCAAATATTCTGGAACCTTATAAATAATCTTTGTTCATTAAATTTATTTTAACATAGACTTTGTATTTAGGCAGTTAGCTTTGGCGGGACTTTGTTATAAATGTGTATAGATTTCCCCATGAAAGAGTGACCTGTCTTATGTAGTCTAAATTGTATAAAAACTTTCTCTCTTTGACAAGGTTTTATTTCCAAACAAGTGGTGTATACAACAGCTATAATATTCAACAACAATCGCTACATCACGGTCCACGGTTATTTTTATCCTAGAATAAGAAATGGCTAAAATCGTCCCAAGGACTGCCTAAGAGCAGCACAGTAAGAGTACCGCACTGGCACAGGCTTTCTAGTATGGAACCAACACATGAGGAGCAGGCCACGCTGGCCCAATCCGATTTTGTTGGGTGAAGGGTTTGCTGTAACCACCGGGAACGTAACCTTAAAATCACTAATTTTCTGAAATAAAATGGCGAACGTTTATTAGTTTTCATAATCGAAACCATGGCGCTAAAATCACTCCGTCAACGAGGTCCTTGAGAAACTGATCTTTGAGAAGCTTAGGATGTGATTATTTAAAATACTTACTTGTGCTTCTGTATTTCAGTAATCCCACCCCGTTGGTAACCTAACCGCTCAGCAGGATTGTCCCGGCACAGTTTCTTGATGAGGTTAGCAGCATTTCTCGTGATGCATCTGGGGAATTCCACGGCATCGATACCTTTTAAAATCTTGTTATAAGTCTTCATAGAATCCGCACCAGTGAAAGGTGGTGAACCAGTCAGAAGTTCGAACATGAGTACACCTGGAAAAATAAATTGTGGAAATGTTAATAAAAAGATTTGAAAATCTGGCTCAACAATAAGAAGCATTTTTCCATATGAAATCAAAAATATTTGGGCAGACCTCTAGAGATTTAATATGTAGAAATGCTAGTGGACTCGAAGCAAGAGATTGAACAGGTTATAAGAGAGCAGTGGGGCCTGGTAACACAGTTGCAACTCCAGAGTGACTGGATACCATTACAGTATCATATTTAATGAAATTCAGGACGAATCTTAGCACTAAATAAATGTAATCTATTCTGTTAGGTTGGTATTTGGATATAGTAAAATAATGATCTTATAATGAATGTTAATCACGATAAGTGAGTCATTGCAGACGAGATTTGAGCTGATCAGGGACAATCAAAAAGTTTAATACGTATTAAATAAAAAACAGACGGGTTTTTATCGGGTGACATTTAAAATACCTTTTTGGACTAAGATCATGTAGATTATTTTAAATGTCTCTCCAGAAGTACAAGTTTCATCGACCATAATCTTACTCGCCTAATGACTTACCTAAAGACCAATAGTCGGCACTTATGTCATGGCCTCTATTCATGATAACTTCAGGCGCGACGTACTCTGGCGTACCGCAAAACGTCCAAGTCTTGCGGCTAGCTTGCAATTTCTTGGAGAAACCAAAGTCCACTAACTTCACGTATCCTTTCGAGTCTAGCAGTAAGTTCTCTGGTTTGAGATCCCTGTAACAAAGATTGTGTATTAAACTTGTGTATGTATATTAAATTGTGTCAACGAAATTCAATTAAATATCATCTAATATTTTGTTTATGAATAAAATAAATACCAATAAATTTGAATGTTTCTTACCTGTAAATAATATTCCTAGAATGTAAATAGTGAAAAGCTTCAACGACACAGGCGGTATAAAAGCGAGTAGTGGCGTCATCAAATTGTCCTGAAATAAATACATAATTCATTAGCACAAAGTGAAAGCAACAGGTCCAGATTTAACAATGTTTTCGGAACACAATCATACTTGATGAAACTAATACTTAGTGACTCACATAAATTGAACATATAATTTTTGAACTTGATAATTCTTTGCCACCTATCTTGTGACATTATATCTGACTGATCAGCTTTTGTATAAGTTATCAATAGGAAAACTCACCTCTATCCCTTAGAATTGTCCATAATTCACCTCCAAGGCAAGATTCCATCAGCATGTATAAATATTTCCTATCTTTAAAGGTCTTGAACAATTTTACAATAAACTCGGAGTTCATTTCGGACATGATCTCTTTCTCCGACATTATGTGTTGCTGCTGCCTAGTTTCAACCATTAAGGCCTTCTTCATTTGTTTCAGAGCGAATGATCTACTAGAATCCCCTTGTATCTGAACTAGCTCCACGCGACCAAAGCCTCCAACTCCTAGGGTTGCAATTATTCTTAAGTCTGAGAGCCGCAAATGAGCAAATTCCTCGTTCAATCTGTGGAAGGTAATTAATATATTTAACTACGAAATAATTACAAATTATGTACAAACTACTAAAAACTGTGTATGTTTAATAGATTCTATTGTACACGGACATTCTCTTTCATAACAATCCAAGAACAAGAAAGAGACAGACGATCAGAGACGTCGTTTGTCGTTTGCAAACTTGCGACTTTTAAGCATATTTGCATTATTTTAATGCGCATCACAAAACGAGCCGATTCGGGATCGAATTAGTGTCAACTAACTTGTCGTTCATAAAAGTGATTCTATCCTTTTTATATTAAATTGGTATGAAAGAGAGGCAAATAACTAATAATAGTTTAAAAGAGTGTCAGTAAAATCTACATCATTGTGGAATAAGTTAAAATATCGTATGATAGTAGACTTCAGGGAGATATTTATGTACATTTGCTTTTCGATTTATATTCACTTTTGAGACTAGGCAATAGCATACACTGCGTGATCATTGTTTCATACTAATCCTGTTCTTCTATAATCACTACTGTGAACTATTTGTGATTTGCACTTTCTTCACAACGTGCCAATTTTAATTGTTATTTCTTTGTCTACTACGCGCCTATCTATTACCAAGTTACTGCCATTGTTTTCAACTGAACCCAGTTTTACAAAAACACGAGAATGGCACTTTTTTACAAATATAACCTCTATTAATCTATAATTTCTATGTCAGAGGAAAGTTAATAACCACCAATTATTCCCACTGTCTAATTAGAATTTGACATTGACGTTTTGGTTTCTCATAGAAAGTATTGAAATTATCTCCTTTACTTACCACATCATAATGTAATCCTCGTGTTTGCATTCAAAAGAAACAGAAAGGATTATAGCAGGCATGCTTCATTCAAAATTGTGCTTAATTTCCTATTGTTTTACTAGCAAAAAGATTATTCCCAGAACAATGGAGTTGTACTGTGAATAGTATTGATTTCTATTGTGAATCATATCAACGTTGATTTTGGGTTGATTGTTTTTTGTTAACTCAAAAGAAGAAAAATAACGTTATGCTGGAACAGCACACGCATAATTATAAATGATGTATTTTTTATATATTTTTAGAAAGTGAATCTATAAGAACTTGAATATTTGCACCATCATTACAGGTGAATAGTAGCTCGATGATTTTGCTATAATGATACCTAATATGCGGTATGCACCTTCGTGGCACAGAAAATTAGACAATTATCCAAACCCAT
The DNA here is from genome assembly GCA_943193645.1 of Acentria ephemerella. Lineage (NCBI taxonomy): Eukaryota > Metazoa > Arthropoda > Insecta > Lepidoptera > Crambidae > Acentria > Acentria ephemerella. The sequence goes on from OW971891.1 coordinate 6,482,943, forward strand.
TATCAAATTTTTTTATATTTACGATAAAACTGAAAACTTACTTCTGTCTGCTGTTGCCCTCGTCCTTATATTTAGTGCGGATCTCATCAAGGGTGGAAATAAGTTGATTGAAGGTTTCACGGTCAATGACGAGGCATGTGCATCCTTCGGGAGAGTCACATATGATGTTTGCTGTTCGAAGATCATCCCTAAAACACCAGAATAAAATTCTTAATACTTCCGCTAAAATTTAAACCATGCTCATCTGATTTGATAGAAGATACCACAAAATTATTGCATGCAACCAGGCATATCGTTATCAAGAAAAAACATTACAACAATAAACCGTAATATAGAGGGAGAAGAACCACTGACAAAAAACTTTATTATAGAAGCTTTTTTATATAAGATTTTTGAAAAGAACAATAATTGCATCTCCAACCGTTCACGATTCATATTGATATTATTATTATTAATGGAGTACATACCCTTGCAATGCTTTTTCACCAAAGAAATCGCCTTTCGTGAGAGTTCTAATGAATTTTTCATCGTTGCTGTTAGGTTGTTTCTGGGTCACCTTAACCTGAAAGTTGAAAGCATTTTTTTTAAAACAACACATCATATTCATATAAAAACCTAGTCAGAAAAATAATTGTAAGAAGCTACTGTAACTTATAACAGGTTGGGTTGGTAGGATCATTATGTCGCTATAAAATGTAGGACATTTAAAAGCATGGAAAGTCGTAATTTACTACTCCGTAAACGACGTTTGTATGAGTAAATAATTATATGGTATGCTTTAAGATACCAGAATGCTAACAGTTGTTTTATTTTACTTTTGTGAAATTAAACAAAAAAATTATTCATCTAAATACAATGAAAAAAAACTTATGAATAATACTCAAGTTTAGAGTGTTGTTCAGTGTCTAAAATTTTAAAAAGCTACGAAATGACAAGGGTTTTTTTCTAAATAGATTATTTTTAAAGAATGAGAGTTGCATCTACTGAAGTGACTTTAAAAGACCCATTATAAGCAGTTCCATATGATTCATTACTTCGATCAATTTGAAGAATGCTGTCAATGCGCGAACCGTTTGGTCTTTAGTTGCAATTTACTACCTACTTCTTAGTACCTATCCTTCGTAATAGAGACGACAATGTAACAGTGGCATACGAAAGCTGTCTACTATTACGAACGGACTAAAGGCAGTCTCAAGGTCAAACTGATACCATTGATGATGTTATCGACTTTATGTTTGTCTAGTAAAAAATGAATTCTTAGCTTTATATAATTATATAACGGCAATAACAAATCCATCAGAACACAATATCAAGACTGACTCCATGACATAACGTGCCATAAAGCAAAGTATATTAAAATATAGAATAGTATCTAAACCATGGTATATATATGTGACCTTCAGCCAGTTTCCAACAGGACCATATACTGGTTCATTGTGTACATAAGCAATATAAATAACCCGTAATCGACATGTACTAAGAAACAAGTCCAGAAATCATAACAACTCAAATATTACTTTACCTAGAAAAAAAAGCTCAAACAAAAATGAGATAAGAACGGAAATGGATGAGATAACTTAGCATTAGGTAACTGACGCCGAAGGCAAAATAAACTGGCCAGTAGTAAAAGAGCAATAAACTACAGGTTTTGTTACACCTGACTGCTTCCATGATGATCAAATTTATATTGAATCGAGTTCTATAGAAACAGAAGCTTAGCGCAGTGATTTTATAATTGTCATAATAATAAATGCAGTAGGTTCGTAGATGTAATTTTTACCATGGAGATTTGATATTTTAATAACTATAATAGGAAGGCAAAGAAGCATGCGAGTCATGATCAACTGAAACAGTATTGCAGGTTCGTGAATTAGAGAATCATCTAATTTAATCGAGTATGGAGAGCCTAAGCGTCATATAATTTGCACTTTCTCCGGCAGGTTCAATTAATTTTGTAGTTATTTCTTTAAATTGCGTTTCATTTCATCAATAGAAAGTATTTACAACAATTTGTACTAACACTACAAAGATTATGTATGTTCAAGATTTCGAAGCTTACAATCTGTAGAATCGAACATAAATGCTTAATAATATAAATTAAAGAACCTTTACCATTATTTCTATCAAACTGTAAAATAATTGAGACATTAATTTGATAATCTCAAGTAAAATATACATAACTATAGTCGCTTTTACAAAATAACGACTGATTGAAATCGTTTGATTCAAATAACTGCTAAATATTATATGCATTAAAATCGTGCCCATAAAACTCAATAAATTTTTACAAAGTACTTTGAAAAGGTTGTACCGTAAACTCTAAATATTATGAATTTTGATTCTTAAATATCAATATCAAGTATATTCTTCGCGTGTATGATACTTATTCTACTAGTTACTGTGGGAACAATTTGCATCTATTATTAGACGCAAATTATTCCCACAGTAACTACATAAAATATGGCCTTAAAATATCATACGCGTAATCCTGCGCCCGCGCCGGTACGCTGACCTTGTGGACACAATAGCTAGGCTTTTGGCCTCTGTATGCATTATACAGCGGTGTGAAAACATCAGTCACATGAGCTAACAATGACAATTACTGGATTACGGGAAAGCCTGTCTTTACAAACATATATTAACGCACGAAAAGAATCGTCCAAACAATAATTCAATAACTATGATCATCGCTAAAACAAAACAATTTAAATGAAAGTATATATTATTTTTATATCACTCAAAGAATAGTAATAATATAGCCAATAGAGTTTAAGATTATAATACAACATGACAAATTGTCGGTAAACATTATTTAGAAAACTTAATGGTTGAAATTGATTGCTTACAGAATCTATGAAGTTACTTTCAAAAGTGGTAAAACCATGACGAGTCACGTCAAAAAATCACGAGTAAATTAGCTACTGTGATTGTACCTAAAATCTAATAAAAATGTTAGCATACTTATTCAGTATTGGTAACGATAAAAGCATGCCCTGCAGAAATATACCCTGTTAAATGCCAAGGTAAACTTCTTGTACACTCACCATCTGATATAAGACATATAAACTATAAGAATTAAACTTGCATTTACCGAAGTATCCAAGGATGTGTTTTTTTTATAATCACAGTTTTAGACTTACTAAGGAAAATTGATAACTCTATAGCAGTAAAAAAATCTAAAAAATGTAAGAGAATTAATCATTATTAAGATTTTACAATAATCGATACTTCTTTCTATTTTAATGAAAATACGCATAAAACCTACAGAATATTAAAAGGAATAGATAATAGAAAATTACGTAATATAAGTAATTATCAAACCATGCGTCTAAACAGAAAAAGTCTAATTATAATAACTATAAACCATATTTTGTTTACAAATTTTCTTATGTAATCGAATTTAATTCTTATGAGAAATAAAGTTTCTTGAACTTGATATTTAACAATGTGTTCCATACAAATACATCGTCTAGGTATTACAATTTTCAATTGCGATCATCTAGCATAAAGGTACGTCTTAGAACAGTAATTTGGAATCACCGATTCTAGTTTTTACATCTTGGCGATTTTGCGTCGATCGCAACCATTGTTGAGGTCGAATGAAAGTGAAATTACGAGTTTTTATAGTTAAGAAAGCTCTCATTAGAATATGCTTATATACGTCATCGAAAAAAAACAAGGAAAAACGTTGACACAACCACTTTTTACAGGCTCAATATAGAAAAATGTTTTTTATAATAGAACTAACTTTTTAATAGTGATTTCGGTGTATTATAATCTGGTTTAGTAGATTCACTCATGTCCTTTTAAACTAACTAATACATAGATGACATTGGTGCGATTTCATTGTGCACAGACTAATTTTGACATATTACAGGTGACGTAATATGACGTTTCTACAATAGCGAATTTAAGAATATTTGCCCTATCTTAATGCGCATCATATAATACATCGATTAAAAAAAGGTAAAAATCTATGATTGACTAAGTATCACTTACAAATTTTAACTTGTTTACTAAATTAATGTTCTTAAATGTATTTTCGTAATTAATTGGAATGAAAGAGATGTAAATAACTTGAATTTAATTAAGTCCGTGCACATTGTAATCGGGGCCATTATCTCATTCGCTATTCATTTCATTTTATTTTTCAACTTCAGGCATAATACGGTATAAATATATCGAAAAGAGAAACAAAGTTTAGGAATAGTTTGTGAGAAAAAGCATCAAGAAAAATAGAGTAAATGAATAACACACAGAACAATGAGGTGAATAAAATTTAATTAGGTATTAGATACAGTGCATGATTAATAATTAAGTTTCTTGATTCCTATATTGCAATGCGCTATTGTTTCTTTATGGACAATTTATTTTAACATGATTTTAATGGACGATTATGTAAATTGATCTTTACTACCCCACAAAATATCCATACGTGCCGATTTTGGTTAAAAATAATAATCTTTTATTATAACAGCTGACTTATAAATGCACGCGATTCTTACTCTGAGTATACTAGTGTATATAAAAGTTGACAATCTCTCAAATCTTTACCGGTATTCTTTGAAATTTTAAAAATGCACCATATAAAAAGTGACTTTTCAATTTACCTTTATTATCTATGTGGAAGAGTTCATATTTCAGTCGAACAAAACTGGAACTAAACAGATGTTATTTCTCAAACCACTGTATTTATTTTTAAATTCGTTTGAACATTTGGCTGTCACAAACCTAGACCTAGTGATTCGTAATTCATAATCTATTTTAGATAAATTATAATATTTTTTTTCTTCGTCAACATAAAAGTCTCGTGTAAAAATCCTTACTTTATTATAAATAATAAATGTAAAGAGCAATTACCTGTCCTTTAGAAATGATGAAGAAGGTGTCACCACGAGCACCTTGCCTGATGATGTAGTCTCCATTCTGGTAATGTGTTTCTTCCAGGACATCTGAGATCTTTATAAGCGTGTCTTCTGGGAGATCCTTGAAAATTGGAACGCTGTAACAAATTAATTTTAGACAGGTTATATTATTGAAAAACTCATCATCAAATAAATTCTTTTGGTTTACAAAATAAAACAATCACTTAAGAAATTACCGATTCTGAGAAAAAAAAATATACAAGTGTAGTGATCGTCGTTATAAAACTCATAGTCTATAAATACCTATACAATATGAAAACAAAAGCCCAACTATAAATATTTAACTTTGTCAAAGCTAATAAATTTATTCGAGAATTTAGATGTAACATTTAAACAAATTATGGTCGCTTTCATTCATTACAATCATACGTACAACCCATATGGTGCGAAAGATTCTTCATAGGTAATTAGGTGTAACGAGAATTATTCTTCTACTTTTAATAAAATAGGTTGTCGTTATTGTTCTCTCTGTTCGCTGTTTGTTTTGTTTGTTTGTTTGTATATTTATAGATGAAATAAATATTTTTGTTACAGTAACAACAATAATGGCACGTAATATTAGAAAGTGTTTCTGACATGTATTATGGAATCTTTACAATGACAAAATCTTGTTCAAATTATAGTATTATAGGAGGAAATGAAACAACAATGATGAATGGGGGAACATACAAAGAAATGAAAAAATATATTAAAAAGTAACCGTGACATTTTTTTATATTTTTAAATACTAAAATCGTCAGTTTTTAGTTTGAATGTTTCTGTAAATGATAAATCTTTTTGATGGTCATTTTAATAAGAATAATAATAAATATGATCAGTATTAAATATTTGTCTCAAGTATAATGTATTACCTACAAATGCTTTTGGCACGGGCCTTTCTAAATGGCAGAAACACATAAAACACGTGTTATGGGAATTATAATTTTATTATGTTTCCATACATATAATATCAATATTGACCAGTACATCAGCAACAGCAGTACATTGCTACCGTACCGTAATAACGTATCGTACTTCGCGATATTTATAATAGACAATAACATCTAAACTTTTATAATTAATATTATAAAAGTTTTGAAATAATTTTCATGTTTATAATATTTATGTTTATCACAATGATAATAATGTTCATCTTTCTCAGATTGTAATGTCATTAATCGATATTTATGACAAACCGTTGAAATATTACTGTTAATGACACGTTACTTATTATACAATGACATAATATTCCTTACATAAATGTATGGCATTTAGCAATGTCTAAGTACGAACTTTATAAAATACATTAATTAAATAATTATTTTTGAAAGTGAGCGTGATTACATCACACGACAGTTGAATTTGATTGGCTTACTCAAATGACTAATACAGTCATAGCGAACCTCTGCAACCGGTCTAAACACCAAAACAACTTCGAATTGGACTGATTACATTTTTAAAATAACGCAACAGAATATCTTAAGTTAACATAATAACTCTGAAAAAGCTTTAATTGGACGCTAAATAAGCTGATCTGAAGAACTTTGCCCGTAATATAACGTCTATTTAATTTTTAATAAATTAAAATAGATTAGAAACTAACTATTTACATTTATATATAGATTGTAGTTTAGTAGCACATAAACAGTTCGGAGTGTAGTGAAAAAATTATAAGATACCGCAATATAAATTCATGATCACATTATTATTACAAGACAGAAACATACGTAACAATATCCTGAATCGTATTTCTCTATCAAATACAGCCTTGAAAATAACTTAAAGGAAGTGAAAGTGGAGTGACAACGTTGCTCTAAAATAAGAATGGGATTAAATGGGTTTTTAAATTACTAAGGGTATAAAACACAGACATAAATAGGTATAATATAGTATTTGATCCTTGAAATAGTAGAAAGAATCTAAATAAGAAAAAGAACTAATAAAGGAACTCAGTAACGAGTAAAATTGAAAGAACAGTGAAGAATTAAAATCTGCACATAATAAAACACACTCAGCTTAAGCGTAGAATATTCTGGAAAGGTAAAATAAGATTTGAATTATTAACACATTAAAACTTAGTTCGTTAAAAATTAAACATATTTGAGTGAATTTATGGTAGTGTTTAGAGGCCAATAAGAACTAACTTTGTTAAGAACTTTTATGGAGTAAAAAGGATAATATTGATAACACCACGAACAGCTATATATTAGATTAATATAAAAGAAAGTAAACATAATTTACTAACAATTCATATCTCAGGAGTGAACTAATATCTTATTCGACAGAATCGAATTCCATTAATATAGTATAATAATACGTAACATTTAATATCTTTTCGCTTTGAGTTGAAAAATTTATTCTGAAGCTTATGACCAATTGGTTTAAAAGTAACAATATTTTAGTTTTACTTTAAAAAAGATCCATAACACAATTAAGTATGTACATGAAATACGAATGAAAGTTTTGTCAACAAAACGGAAACTATATTAACTGCATGCTTGTGTGCAAAAGAAGATTGCTTAGAACGTTAAAATTTCACGGTCACCGCATTTCGACCTACCTATATGCCGTTTTAAATACGTAGCTGTATTGTGATTTTGTACACCACTAATACCACACTGTACTATAATGTCAGAATAATTATGATTGATTTTAAAAGAGGTATGTTTTAGCGTTACTTTCCTCTGAAATTGGGATAAAAATGAAAAACTGAATCCATTCAGATAACTCTATTGTATGATCAAAAAGCTTTTAAGAACAAAACAATTTTCTGGGACTCACTGTAATTACAATAACATACTTATTATTGTAATTAAACTGAGTCAGTATAGTATCATTGTAAACGCAAACTTTACTATAAACTCTGTATAGGGATTTGTAATTCGAACTTCTGTCAACATTTGAAACATAAAGGTAGCAAAATGAGACTAAACAAAAAATGCTTTTCAACAGTAAATCTCAAAAGTCAAACATCTATAATTTATATGGATTCTGTAATTAATATTTCAAATGATGAGACTTCACGGTAGGTTCTCGCATATTTTGGTTCTAACGTGGGAGGATACCTGCCGGTAGTGAAGGATGCAATGCGTGTGCATGATGCCAACAAATCCTTATTATACACTACTAAGCGGTACAGGATATTACATACATACAAAGGTTATAATAACTAAATTTCACAACGTCACAATCTATCTATCTATCCACTACAAATATAAGCCTTAGTAAAACGGACCAAGGCCTATTAAGCATTGTAATTCTACACTTTGATTAATGTGACATGTAATGGCTATCCTTTAAATATTGAAAGATCAAAAGACATGTGCCAAGTACCTAGTTGTTATTAAAGTTATTAAATTGTATTGTAATAATGCACGTGCCTATTCTATATTCCCATACGATAGTTTGTGTCTTAATCTACGAAACCTAGTGAATTTAGATAATTGTCAAATGCAGAATTTCTAAACTAATTAAGTTCAGTTTTTTACATTCTATCGTCTGTTGCTAACACGTCTTCCCATTAAACAGAACTTATTCAATAACATTACAAGAAACCCAAACAAAAAATCGTATCGTATTTTGTATTAACTCTTGAAATTTTTGAACACTTAGTTATAACAAATAGATGAGATTGATATTTAAAATAAGCAAAATCAGAGCGATATAAAGCTGAACTAAACAGTAATGTAAAGTATTTTTTCAATGTATTTTTGTGAGTAAAACACTGAATAATAACAAATACAAATGCAGCAATGGAACATTAAAATTATCATAACATCTAAAAAAATATCATTCCATGACAAAAGGCATCGAAAGGCATTAAACTACATTTTATATAAGTAACTAACTATACTTAACTCTGAGCAGATTAGAAAGTTCCGAATTTAAATAACAAAATTTTCCATCAGCAATTTGCGAAACTCTTTCATTGAATATCCTGAGAAATAATGAATTTCTAGTATTTTAGTAAACAATGTTTTGGCTCCTCGGTTACTGGTTTTGTGCTGTCGACAATAGTCCAGTTATCTTTTCTCAATTCAACGCTTATCAAAAATTGATTGCTTAATTTTAAAGTTTAATCAAGCTCAAAGTGTTTCCATCTGTTATAGTAAAACTGTTCTCATCTATTTTAGACTTAAAAGTACAGCTTAAAAGTTTACAATAAAAATATTCAACATCGTTATGTTATTATTTAAGGTTAAAGCATTTTTTACAATGTCAATTACTGATAGTAACAGACCTTCAAGGAAAAATCAAGTTTAGGGGTATCTTTTTCCATTACTTGTATTGAACCACATAGTACATACCGATTTCTACATTGATTTCGAAAGATGTAATTAAATTTGATCGCCTTCTCTATGACCCTGCAATGATGAATTGATACTATGTTGATTTCTAAAAAAACATTCATCAAGATCCAGCTCGAGTATATTTACTTATCATCAAGAATTTATATGCCAAGAATATTTCTTAAGTTATACAAGATTGCAAAACTCTCATTTGAGAAAATTGTTTTGTTTATATTTTATTAAGTCGCAAATGACTAAGGTTGCTATAAGAATAACAGACAACACTTTTGAAAACGGATGTTCGGGTCGCCCAGTCCTATCCCTATTATTTCAACGCTATCACGGTATACTGAAAAATATATGATTCAATAAAGAAAACTAAAAACATACAGGAATATTTGATTTTCCAGTTCGTCTGCGCAGTGAAAGTAATAATCTCAAATGTCATGAGCCGGTACGTGACGACTGTTTCGCAAATGCGCACGAGCGCTTTTGCAACGGTGACAAAGTTACTACAATTCCTTTGTTTTACTGTTGTTTTAATAGTTTAGAGAGAAAAAATCACGTAAACAGTTACGTCAGTCTACTTTATAAACGATTATGTCGAAAGAGTATTACTTATTTTGGTGTATGTTTCCTACATGTCCAAAAAGTTTCTAAAATTCAAACAATTATTTTCGAAGCTTGTATTTACAGGTTTTATTTAAATAAAAAATGGTTTTATTTGTGGATTACATAAAATTATCAAATTCAATTGAAAAAACACAACTTAACAATGGTATTAAGAAAAAAAAATATGTTTTAGTATAGTCTTTATTCCCGACTAAAGTTGTTTAAAATTCTATCACGTTCGTTTTCTAATAATGTAAATTAATAATGCACTTTCACTATCCATTTTGTTTACTTACTATAAATCTATTTAATGATTTATGAACGAAATCCAAATTGCATAAAACATAAATTTACATTTTTTTCGCATGTTGACTAAACGGGAAATACAATTTTTATAGTTATTCGACATTGTTCATAACTTATTGAGCTTGATTGCTTATCATCTTTTTTATTACTTAAAAACGTATAGAATATTAATGGAGAATATCTTATATAATATGTTTGATATAAATCATGTTATACATTAACTCTGCATAATGTTCCTGTTCCTCTTGGTAAACATATCGTACGAAAGAAGTAGTAGTTTAAGGCCCGATATTTCAATAGTTTATATTTTTAATAGTTACAAATTATCTGAGTATTGCAAAATCAGCCCTAAATGGTATAGTATTTAAGTTACTTATAATTTATGGTTAACATTTCAATAGTGGTGTGTAGTGAGAAAGAGTTTTTATCCGTGAGATGTTGCTACTTAGTGCAACCAAAACAGTCTACTCTGTGTTTCATATCGTAATGTGACGTACTCTTGTGAACAAAATAAACTAAGTTAAAGACATTTTGCGTTGTGATGAAATGACTTTGTAATCTATCCCTTTATTTACTTATTACCACTGAAATAACAATTCTGGACAATAAGTGCCTCTCGGACGGTCACTAGTTTCATCGTGGTTTGCGTTTCAGGTCAGATAAATAAATAATTGAAAAAATTAAAGATATCATCATAAGACTTGTAGATACTACTTGACTGTACCAGTTGTTGTTAGGTAACCGAAGTTATTCTTATTCAAATATCATGTCATTAATTTCATTGACTTTCCAATTATGTAAACATTTAGCAGATTTTTCTTATATTTTCGAGATATTCCTACTTCGTTTTGTGCTCCTGAAAATGCCGTAGAATTTCACTTTTCCTTATTATGTTGTCATCATTGTTTACGCCAAGAAAAGATTCCAAAAGTTTATGTGCACTAAATTTTCAAATGAATCACACTGCGACGTTGCCAGCTCAGCTAAAGAGTAATGCATATTACGTCAAATACATGGAAGCCCTTAGTTTGTATGAAAATAAAATTAAAAAGTTGTAATTCACAAATGCGTCTTCAGTAAAAAATGACTGAATAATAGTCCGGAGTTCATGAATAACTTTAAACTTGAATATGAAAATGTAAAAACAAAAACTATATAAATAGTTTTATTTCCTAGATTTTTAATTTTTTGTATACACAAATTTTACTCATGATTGTAAATCCAGTTAGATATTCAAATATTGTATTTTTATAATTGCATTTAACCGTTCGATGGGGACAATATAGGACCGACCTGCATGGAGATCCTTGGCAGGTCTATGCCGCAGTCTCACGGCTGATATGAAGATAATAATGATTTTAATAAGTAAAGAAAAGAGTACTAAATAAAAAGCAATAAGTAAAACTATATTTATATATATAACTTGAACTAACAAACTGTATAATATTACGCAATAGCCATAACAGATCGTTTATGTTTGCATACCGAATAAACGACCACATGGCTTTGTTATTACTACGATATCTGGTTTCTTAGACATGTATGGCATAACATTAGCTTATTAGATTTCATATGTGAAATTATCATAATACGAAAATGAAGAGTTGAGTCATGAATTAGCATTCATAATTGGGCATGCTCCTAACTTTCTTAATCATGAAACTTGATATATATAAGAAAAACAAATTTATGTAATACAAATGAAAAAATCGTAGATTCAGAATGTATAGCTTTATGCAGTTAGTAATGCTCCTGTCCTTTAAAATCTAACTATGCACTTTAATCTATATGTATTTTACGATACGTTATGCTCAATAGACTGGGTTTAATGCATGTTATTTAAGCATTTTGTATTTCATGGATCGATCTTATACGCACTGGTTTCAAGAAAATACAGTATAAGATTTCTAACTTAGTGCAGAACCTTGTTCTATTTTTTAATGGAAAGGCAGTAACCGAGTCAAATATGTGATTCAATATATTAATTTTATTGGATTTTAAGCTTACGTCCGAGTTTTAACATTAATTAATTATAAATTGATCTTAACTGTAAGTAAATATCGAAGAATAGTTAATATTAGAAACCCGATAGACATTTAATAATAGTCAATATAATACTATAGGCTATGTATATAGAATATGCCAATAGAAGCCTTTGCCTGAAATTAAGTATGCGGAGAAACGACATCTTAGAGTATGTAAGATATAGTTGCAAAATAGGCTCACAACGCTTGGACGGACACTCATTACACAATTTAATAGATGACTCGAGATACGGACATTGAATTGGCTAATGGCTATGTCATGGCTATAAATGAAAGCAAAAGATTCTGCTATTGTATTAAAAGTTCTTAAAATAGAATATAAATACACATACATCCATATAAAGAAAGGAAAAGTTGGCTAACAAATTCACAAATCCTGATATTGAAAAGGATATTAATATACACAAAAGAGTCATAGAAACACGGGCACTACTACAGATAGTAAGAACGGTTTAGGTACACATAATAACATAGAAGTTGCATACAGACGCATATGTCCCGGCCGATGAAAGAGGATGAATAAGCCTGTACATACCCAAGCATTTGCATAAGTGTCTCGAGGTCAACATCCTTCTCCATTGGAAATGCTCAGACGCATTCATTATTCTCATAATACAAAGTTAGATCCTTTGTAAAAGTAATAGGACTTTTCCTTAAAAGGTTCAGAGACTCCAAACGTTTTGTCCTCAAAAGATTTACCTAACGTTTGATTACTTTAAACCTTAAAGCCTTGTTTATGGTTGCTGTCAGATTTATGTACATGTTTGCTTTTGTTTGATTCCTTTCAATTTCAAAAAGAACGAAAAGTATTCAGGTCAAGATAATTGCTTAGCATTAGAGATGAAATGTCACTTAATATTATCTTATGGCATAAAACTTTACTATACATTGCTACTTATTTACATGACTACTAGACCATTAAATACTTGACTATCGGTATGAATATAAATTATCGACTCCGTGACGGATTTTATAACTATTCAACTGGATACATTTCAATGACATCAACGAGTAACAGAAATCGAAAACTATTAACATTTTTTCAACCTTTTTGCTAGAGAGATATTACGTAAGTATAATTACTACTTTTAATGACATCTGTCTTGTCATAATATAACTTCGTTTTTAATTTATCCTTATCTTAACGTCTTACATTATTTCTAAAGCAGCAGTGACGTATGAAAGTATAAGATAAACAACAGAGGCCATATTCGTAAATAGGTCGGATTGTAGTAGCATGTGTTTATATTGAACGTCAAAACAATTTTTGAAGTCACAGAGGTTATTGGTCTTATTTTGAACATGCCTTTAATGTTGTAGATACTTAAAACCATTTATAAAACTATACTTGCTTAAAAATTGTTAATTTAAAGTAGAAAATTCAAAATACCTTTATTGTTAGCCGTCTTTTTCGTTCATATTGAGCAATATATTTGTATTATCTTTATTTGCAAAAAATAGAAACGTAGCCTTAAATATCAATAAAACACTATTAAAAAATTTAAATTTTGGCATTAAATTTTGCTGAACAATAAACTGCGTGATATGCATTATTTACTATAAAACAAGGGAAAATTACTAATCCATTAAAAGGGAACAAATGATATGCTAAGATTCTACACTTTCCATAAAGATAGTTTCTAAATAGCTCGAAATCAATTGATTGATGCTTACTTTACCTAAATAACGGACGAGAAAGTGATATTGTCGAAAGAGATTATTTATATTCATTTACAAACCTAATTAGTATAGGTGAAAATGCTAGCCACGATCGGGCTATTAGGATGTCAGTTATATGTTACTAAAATTTATTTTTTACTAAATCATCACTACAAGTAACTCTTCTAACAGTTCGTAAAAGTTATAATTCCTAAGTAAATTACCTTTAATTATCTTTTTCTATAACTAAATTATCTACCTTTTATGAAATGGCCTACGAGAAACCTAAACGTAATAATAAAATTCATAACCTTACAAAGATTTAAAATTTTACAACAATAAACTAAATCAATAACACCTGTAAAAAATCAATAATATCATGGTCCAATAACTGGTTTAAAAATATCCAGGTACGTGTAACAAACACACATTAAATCTACAAAATATTTGTACGTACCTCTTCAAGAAATCCGTATATTCTGCCTGCCTGATGAGTCCTGTCCTCATCATGATGGTCTGGAAGCACTGTCGTTCGATGGCCCAAAGCCTGCAGTCAGTAGCTGCCTTGATATTCGCAGTCCTCTTGCAGTTATACAGAATGGCCAGTTCACCAAACACCTTGCCCGGAGCCATTGTGCTGAGGTATTTGTTCTCCCGGGAGACCTCCACACGACCCTCTGCGAAAAGACAGAGGCATTACTTTGATTGTTCCATTTGAATTCAAGGATCATTTCGTAATTTGAAAATCAAAAAAGGACGTTACTTCTTACTTTTCTAGTATTTAGTGATACTGGTACTGTTCCATAATTTTATTACTAGACCTTAGTCTAGAAATAAATTCATAGACAAGTAAAAAACTGATAATGGTAAATAAAAACGATCCCTAAAAGATATAAATAGTTGTCTTTCTAATATCATTTGTTATTTTTAACGATCTAAATGGAATAGATTGTGTTCAAGGCAAGGTTCAAGTTTTTTACCTTTAGTAAACAACCTGTGTGACTAATACTCTAAGCAAAAAGTATGCATATAATTAACAATATTACTGACCTTGAGGACTTGATTTAAGGTTTACATTTAAGCAACTGAAATAGCTACTCTAGGATTAAAGCGTGTGAAACTAAACACATCGTGTGAACTGCTAGGTCTTTGTGTCCCGTTTATATTGATTTTGATAATAACTAATTAATTTACCGACCCGGATATCTCGCTGTGAATTGAAGTATCTGTGCAGTCGCTGTTTTAGTGTTAAGTATTCCCTGAGAATTCAGTGGTAATTATTTCATATTATGGAGTGGAAGTTACCGAAACCCGATAGTTTATTAATTTTAATAAATACTTATATTCGAGATTTCTTACAATCAATCTTTTTTTAAATAGTAACTACTAAACAAGTTATAAATGTATATTTTTTTAATCTTATTGATGTAATGAAAACATGACTAAAATCTTACAATATGGTGAAAATAAGTACTGTGGACCAGTGTATCTGTTCCCCTAAGTAGCAATGGAATCGAGACTTATCGATCGTAGTTTCGATTATCTGGCAAATACATATTTAATAAAATCTAATAAAAAGTAGTTTCCGTAATTTGAAACAGAGCCGCTGCTATTATTTTCATACGATTGACGAATAACAGCATCGAGATGGTTTAATCTGATTGAAACATACACTAGTGGAACTTTATCTGATCTAGATCATTAAAAATAGGGACATTCTACCACCCCTTGCATTGGCAAGGGGTGGTAGAATGTCCCTATTTTACGTCACTTAGTGATTGACGTATATATTGATTAAAGTATACATCGTATTTAAGTCTAGGCTGTCGGTAAAGCTAACTAAATCAGCAAAAAAGCTTCTTTTCACTTGAAACACAATAAAACTCATTGTATAAATCATACACAGAAGACCCTAAGTTTTTAAGTGCCGCTTTGATATACGTAAATTTGATAAAGTCAAGGTTTTTAAAACAGATAAGCGCAAGAGGATATATTTACCATAATAATAGAATGAATGTTCTTTATTAGTTTTAGACGAAAGTTATAGTTATTTGCTTTTTATCCATGCTATTTAAACTTTTTTCTATACGTTTACAACCTTTTTGAACTAGTCGGAAACAAGTCTGTAATTTATTGGTCATTTGAAAATGATTGCAAAGTACAAAACTTAAATAATATTAACACTCAAGCATGAACTATTTCAGTCGGTGTACAATTATAATATAGCTATATGTTATTTATACTTTAAAGCATAATAATTTCAGAATACTTTTTATACTAGACTAGCTGACCCGGTGAACGTTGTAAACTGCCACTAACGTAATCTATCAAAATTATTCGAAGTAGCAGTGAAGAAATGACAATTTTAAATTAGCAAGGCAGTTATGTAGACCATATTCCATACTTGATTACTAATTTTAATTTTATTTTTTAGCTTACCTTGGTTATTTTAATTTTTAAACCACCCCTTAATTAAAAAGGTAGAACATTAAAGAGGTCTGTCTAAAAAGTATCCGGATATATTAATACATATTTACTATGTTAAATAAAATACACTTTAATATGGAACGGACCCTAACTTGGTCGATGCAATACCGTATAAAATTATATTGTATTGAATTGTGCAATATATTAAAAATCAATTTGTTACGTATATCAATCGATTAAAGCACAATGTTCATTGTTACAACAGAAAAATATTCAAATTCATGGTTCATATAAATTAATTTTAGTCCTTTGAATAAGTTCCTTTTAGTGCCTTGAATATTCGAATATTATTATAATTTAAACTTTACCCCAGAAATCATTAATGTCACACTCATGACTGACTTGGCATCGGCGGAATTAGATAAAAGTGTCGGGAGGCCATTACAATAAAAAAAGTATATACTATCTTTACTATCATATGCAAGTATAACATAATATATATCCATGAAAAGGGAACAAATGTTCATACCTATGCACCAAAAAAAATGTATAGTTATAAAAGACAAGCATCGAATTCATAGAATCTGGGCTTTTAGATAAATATATAACTAACATTCCCCCCACGGCTCCACTCGCGTGAATTTAGTTTTGACACAAAGATTTTATGGCGTCTGTCGGACACATTCAAGTTTTACGGACAAAAGTAAAGAAAAAGGTATCTTTGTTCTCAAGATCTTCACACCTTTCATGCATACTTTCGCATTTATGGATAAATAAAAATTTGTTTTTGTATGGATGAATCGAGTAAATAGTACTAAATACTAAACAAATAAAGAAATAATATCTAATTGTTTAATTTGCATAATGGTAGTTTTAAAACGTTTCATTTAAGCTATCATCCAATTATATAGAACGCAGATATATTCATATTCATACATGGTTTAAAATTGAAGTGGGGCAAAACGTAGCTACCTTCAATTAATATGCCAGGCTCGAATACTTTGGCAACTTAATAGTGTCTGTCGTATGCACGCATAATGCATTTAGTCAGTGCCTTTAAATATGGCGTTAGAATTTCGAAACAAAATCATTTAGATATTTCTTTTATTCCGAGGAGGAAATTTTAATCGTTAATGTTAGATACAATATAAACTAAGAAAACATTACGTAATATCTTGATAAAGTTAAACGTTAGTCGTTATGTTACATAATTAAAAGTTATAATTATGTCGCCTTGACACGATATTACGTGCTACAAATAAGAACAAATACAACCAGTATACCAATATATGAGTGTATACCAATCGACATGAAATCAGGCATCTAAGGGCGCCTTTGTCTAAAGATAACAAGAATCTTAGATTAATACAATACCTGGTTCCACATTTCGATGATTTTCCAGAGTTTTATCGTTGTCCTCTAGACGTGACACGTCCAGAATAATGCCAGCATCTAATGATGTATCTGTCGAAGTGTTGTCCTGCTGACCAAGATTGCCGGTTCTTCGCTTTCGAGTCCCGTAGGTGTGGACGGGCACTATTAATTTTGGCCGTGGTATAGAAAAGTCTGAGTCCGAACCACTAGATGAATTTTTGGCACTTCTAGAAAACACTCCGTTAAAATTCGATACCCGCTCCTCACTAACACGTTTTTTTGGCAAACCGAACGATAAAATGTCATTATATCTTTCATATCTATCGTCACTTTTCACTCTCACAGTATTATACATTTTTCCAAATTTATCACGTTTAATTTGTTTTGCAATTCCGTTACTAGTCCGCAAGTCACTTTCTTTTCCGTCAGAGACAAATCCTTTGGTAACTTGTGAAGCAAGAGGATGTTGGCTTCCGTTGTTCATGTCGTACTGCATAATTGTCAGCTGTTCGCTTGGAGATAAATTCCTCTTTGGTTGAGTGACAGTCACATCATCATTATTGGGGCACGGTGTGTCTAGATAAGCCCGAAGCGGTGCTCTACCTTCACTTTTTACTCTCAAAGACTTCGAACGGAAGGTAGGTTTAACATCTTCAATACCAGTTTGTTCGTTTATTGGTTGCGTTGTGCGGTTAGGAAGTGGTTCGCGTGTAGATAACGAGTCATTAATAGGCCGCATGTAAAGACCCAAATCTTCCGCTTCGTAATCTACATTGCTAGTTTGATTAGCCGATCTTGATTTTATTGGTGACAGATCCAAACTGGCCATTGTATTAATTATTTGGTACATTGCATCATTTCCAAACCTACTCGTACTATCAGAAGATTCTCCATTGTGGGTATATTTATCCTTTTTTATATCTTTTTGTAGTAGTTTAATTTTATCGCTATCCGTATCATTGTTTTGCTGACTAACTCTTGAATAATATTCATAATAAGACTCTGATGAGGGGTCGGGCGGTACAGGGCCAGGATCAGGCAACGGATAATAATGTTTTCTAGAATCTGCTTTTCGTTGTCTGTGTGCATATTTTAAGGAATCTTTACGCTGTGGAGGTGCAGGCGGTTGCTTGCCATTACATGCAAACGCATCTACGTCCCACTCTGTGAAATTCCTGCGTTTCACACGCCTTAAAGTTGAAGGTCTGTATCCGTTCGGCATATCTTTAAAACTATAACTATGTTTAAGATTATTTTGCGCGATGAGGTTATTATTCGCTCGAGCCTTTTCTTCTATATTTTGTTGATACTTGGCTAATTGAGATATATGTTCATTAGGGACGTTATTTGGATAATATCCGCTATCTCCTGAATTTTGTTTACGTTCGTACTCTTTGTCATAACTGCGAACAACATCTCTGCAAGACTTGCTTCTGGATATGGAGTTATATTTGGTGGAGTTATCATTTTCAGAACTTTTATTTTCATTGTAACTGCTGAGATTTCTTGCTCCAACCCAATTGGCGGCATAAACCAAATCCATAGTTCTGTCCCCAATTGAAAGCCATGGATCCTCCATGACCACTTTTCCGGGATAATGTTTTATTTTCATTTTGTCAGCAAAACCATGAGATGCTTGTCATTCCTGCAAATCGATGAGGTTTTTCTTTGTTTTAGATAAATTTGAGACGCAGTCAATGCCATTTTTTCCATTTGATTGATTTTATGAATAGCTTGAGGTCAATCAGTAATGTTCGTCATTAAGGATACCACTGAATTGATTTTATGACTTACTAATGATTAAATCTGTTTGAGAATAAGATGTAATTAGGATCTCTAGAAAATTTTGTGGTTTTAGCTACAACAACATTTCAAGTATTATGGTGTGATATGTAAAAATGATGGTTTAAAGTTATGAATGATTATAATTTACGTAGTTAAGGTAATACGATCACCAGTTACCCAAGTTATCCTATTCAATCTTTTGAATTTCTATACCTTTCAGGTTTTATTTTTACTGATTATACCAATAGAATAGTAGGTATTATTTTATTACATAAGAGCATTTGTGCTTGTTTTCAGGTCAGGTTTTACAAAAATGATCATATTTAACATTGTTAAACACTTTTAATCATAAAAACTCACTTTCACATGAATCTTATAATTTTTCAGAATTAATTGCGTTTGAAAAACTAAATATTGCGTGTCATATGTTTTTTAGACTATTAGTTATCTTTCAATCAGAAAAAAGTTATCTTAATGTTTTGGTAATTAAAAAGAATACGTTGTATATATATATTAATATTAATTATGGATGTTTTGTAACTACAGTTTATTTTTACGTGATTGTAGCACTCTCCGTATAACATTAACTACAGTAATATCGAAATACTTCGTAACAACGGATGCGTCACGGGATGCAGGCACCGATTACGCAATATTTCAAGTCATCGTCGACTGTAAGAAAACGGTATCTGGGTCCCCTAAGTTAAATGAGTTCAAAAGAACCTTGCACAATAATTAGATATTGGGGCTAAGCGAATGTGTGCCAGTTCAGTACAGTGGTTCACTCAATTACATCACTTAAATGTATTATTATGTATGATACATCCACTTTCACTGTCATCTGTGATTACTTGTGAAAAAATCAGATAATACAGAGCTGAAGATTACTACTAGAAACATTTAGATAGTCCTAAGCGACCCTACCACTAAACAAAAGAACTATGGAGGCATAAGAAGCTTTTGCAAATTAGTGGCAATAATTAAATGCATGATCGAGTTAGTAGGAAACGATTTCTAGACATCGAGCGAAGTTGAAACCAGTTCATTGATCCACATATGCAGCCAGCTGGCCAGCGATGACACGTGAGAATCGCGTCCAGGAGCGCGAGAAATCATCGGTTGGAGACGAACTCTGATTACACTTTCTTATTAATAACAATATCAATAGAAATCATTTTTCAGTTCTAAACAATAGCGTAGCGTTTAAAGAACAAAGAAACATGTTATTTCATGAATAACTAATGACTAATAAGCACATAAATAGATCACGGTTACTGACTTACAATTAAAGGATATCTTTAGCTACATTCATTGAAGGTATTGCTAAGTCGAGCACAAAAATAGACCGGGCTATATGGGCTGTAGTATAACGGCATTTCACTTGAGTAACACACAATGGTGATTGTTTGTCCTGTTTTAGTAAGACCATTACAATTATGCTTACGGAATAAATTTTGGAGGCAGGAATCATGATAACAAGAAGTTTTCATAGCATTGTTAGCTACTAATATAAGACACAAAAAATATAGAATTTTGCTATACAGAAATAATGCTTAATTTTAATATTTTTTAAATCTTTGTTTGTTTCTATGTTATTGATAACAAAAATACTAAACTACAACAATGGGACGTCATGCCACAATTTACTCAACATAATGAATCAACTTTCTATGATTGGAAGAACCTCATAATGATGCTTATAAACATAGTATTATTATAAGATTACTGAACTCTATAGCTAAACTGTCAAACACGCAGCGTGTTATCTTAATCAGTGACTTATTCCATCAGGACAACTTTCTAATCACTGTTTAAGTAGCGAAACGTGACAATGATCTCAACATTATACACATGTATTGATGAAATTAGTCAACCAAAACTGACGCTGATACAATGGTAGTGCAATACTGATTTCGCCAATGTAATGACGCGTAAATTAACTGTTCTCTAAAAATCTATCAATACGCTTCTAATTATGTTATTATTTAAGGAAAGTTTAACACAATTTTCTACACAAACTCCCAAATGAATTTATCATATTATGTTTGATGTTTATGGTCGCTCAAAGAGAGACATAGAAAGCTCGCGTCGTCAACATTAATATGCTAAAATATCTTCTTGGTGAATACGACGCTCCGAAATACTTTCACGGCATATAAGTAATGCACGTTAACAGCAAACGCTTGCAATAACCTTGTGCATTAAAGAACCTTCGAAATAGAACTTTCAACTATTTATACGGATAAATAACAATATAATCCTCCCAAGGAAAATAGGGTAAGTTTTATTGTGACTAAAACTTACCCTGTTGATACTTTTGACATATAATATGATGTGTAAAAAATATTTCTTGCTAAAGGAATTATTACCAAAAATAAATAAATATTAATATAATAGATATATGTATATATACAAAAATGTTGTTGAAGATGAAACCCAAATTATTTAAATAGTGCATCCCAAACCCGGTGGTATAGTATAGCCAGGTTATAGTGACAGCTGCAACTTCCGTGAAACAAAATCACCACAGCCCACAATCGAATTTATCACAATAACACTATCACAATTTACCATGTTCAAAATAAAGAAGTCCTTAATATCTTAAAGAGAACACAAACAAGCGTAGAAACGATTCATTGTTTCTCACAGAATAAACTCGATCGCTACTACTATAAATTCAAGTCGCGAGACATTGAAGACATAGCGACCAATCACGTCAGCGTCGCCCCGCTCACTGGTCCACTGCGATCGAATCTACTCCTGCGCATACAAACGACGCGTGCGAAAGAGATATAAATCAAACGACAAAGACAAAAAACGTACCTGAATCTAAAAGCTCCGTGTTTATATCGGAAAGGTAAACGATTATGTTTTAAGTTATTACAATACACCAAATTAATAATGAATGAAATGTGACGCACGAGCCTGACCACATTGGAGTATTATGAACTGTTTAATCAACTGAAAATTCTAACCATGACAATGATGAAACAATAAAAGGGCACTCTTGAAAGTGGAAATCTGATTTCAGAAACTATTGTTTAACTTACACAAACAGAAGTCGAATCTTTATTATAATTATATTATTGTAAAATGTGAATGTTAAGTGAAGGTGATAAAAAACTAAGGTGTGAAGCATTGCCCGTGACCGGTTGGTTAAATTAATATTATAATTGAAGGCCACAGCGGCCATTAAATGCTAAATCTTAAAAAATAGTCTTGACAATCATTCTAAGATACTTGGCAATATGACTATACGTTTTGTTATTAATCAATTACTTGCTTGTTTATTCAATAGAACAAAATGTACTATTTTTTCTGTTAAAAGTGATATATAAACATAATAAATAAGATTTAACGTAACAAAAGTAGTTGACAGATAACATATCATATGATACGCAAAATAAATTATAAAATATTACCTAAAATACTGAACCTTTTTGGTGATTATAGTAGAATTAATATTTAGAAAAGTTGTATTCATCGGTTATATCATAAAAGTTGATCACTGAATCGTAACAAAAGGATAAATGAAATACTTATCTATACAAATGAAAGTGTAGAAAGATGAGCGTTTGGTAAAACTTTGTAGAAAAGTCATTAGTTTGAAATTACTAATGCAGACTTCATTGGAGCGAGTGAATACATGAAACCGTAAAACGCTACTTACCATGCCGTAATGAAAATGCGATTTCTCGATAATTGAAACCACTTTGATTGGATGTTGTTTGCGAGGATTTTAATAATACGATTAACAATCAACTTTTGTTAGTGATATATTATTTGCAATGTTAGACTAAAACTAATAAATACATAATATGTAATGCACCTAGGTATCAGACAGGAAACCCAAAAAAATTAGAAATATGTAAGATAAAAAGATACTATATTTAAAATCGCATAGCAACTTTCTCTAAATAAATAATATCAATTACTCTATCTACTCGTACTTTGTATTATTAGATGATATTCTATTACTATTGTAATAAAATTTCGTAACAAATTAATAAAATGATTCCAGTAATCGACGTTGCAATTTGTTTAATAGTTACTGGTTTTATAAAACTCGTGTTACTTTAATGTATAGAGGAAACATCAATTTTGTTAAGTGTATTAAAATAGATGTGATTATTCAATCTTATTCCGGATTAAGTAATGTATGCTCTAACGCTTTGACATAAGCAATGTTATAGCATTCAAAAAAATACGCAAATAAACGGGCATAGTTCGAAAGTTCAAGTAAAAGTAGAGAATACTAATCTGACAGTATCGTTGGACGGATTTCGTTTGTGACGCAACTGAGCGGTCAAGGCAGAAAGATCACGGTTTCACTTTCTTAGTAAGAGAAATAAGTTTCATACTTTCGGTTTGTCTACGCAACATTATTGACGTGAGCTAACACAACAATTAACAATAGTCTTGTTTGGAAACAGTAATCACAATTATTAGATGATTATTTTTATTATTTTTTGGATCTCTCTCTTATTCACTCAACCAAGTAAATATATCTAACAAACTCAAGACAGTTAAAGATTCTACAAATTATACAAGGTGGAGGTGAAATTATACAAGATAGTGCAGCATGCGAAATACTGCCCATGTCGCATGCTGCAGAAGCTATCTTCACATTAGGACTCCTCTACTGCTTAGCCAGCTAAACCGACTCATTTGCTGAGCGTTTTATAAAATAAAAAAGTTTGGAATCATTAAATTAACTTAAGCAAAAAAGAGCCCATTGTTTCGACGTGCTCCGGGAGTAATCCTGGCCCTACATCAAGATAAGATAAATTAACTTTACAACACCTTCATTACTTTTCGGTTTAATTGCGACACCAGTTTGTTGTCAATCTTGATGAATCACTTTTTGTTTATGAAAATGTTTAAAAAACCGTGATGATATTGAAATCATTGAAGTGGTCATTTTATTTTGTGTTAAGGAAAATATAAAAAATCACATATTAAAACTGTTTTTTCTTACTTAATAGTTTTTTTAAATTTAATGTATGAAAAGGAACTTTTTACCCATATACCTTAGAACTTTAGAACCTCTCATAAACTTGCGAACAGATTACACAGAGTAAACGGAAACATTAAGTTTTTACTAATTTCCTATAATCTATAAAGATTATAGGAAATTAGTAAAAACTTAATGTAAATGAAAATAAAAATAAAATGAAAATAAAATAATAATAATAAAAAAATAATAATAATAAATAAATAATAAATAAAAATAAATAAAATAATAATAAATAATAAAATAATAATAATATAATTTAATGTAAATTGATAATATAAATTATCAATTTAAATTATAATTATTACGAAAAAACTTTGTTCAAATTTATTTCTTTTTATTAATTTGGCAATATATAGCAATAAACTCAATGAACCTCATGGCGTATTTTAAGTTAAATACACCATTAGACAAGGCGTACATAAAATATTTGCCCAATGAGAATCACAGAAATTAAATTACTTTTAAATTTAATTTTTTTTTAAAGTTATAGTGTTTTTTTTTACAATATTATAGCAACATAATTTACACAACTAATCATTTTTAATAACCAAAAATGTAACGACGAATCCTTCATGCTAATTGTAATATTTTGCCTTAATAATACAATTAATTTTTCTGTAAAAATTTTGTAAAATTATATTTATTTATAATTCTGAAGTAAATCACCTCCGTCATTAATAATAATAGCTGATAGGGAAATCCATTTCAAACAGGGACTTGTTTTAAAATATCTTTGACAAGATAAGAGGCTGTAATACTGTAAATACGAAAGTTAAATATTTATCCAATGTGTGTATTGTTCTTTGTAGAATAGTTATATTTGTTATTAAACAAGCAATCATATAATAAGTGTCACGAGGAATTAAATCATGAGATAAATTTGAAAGTGTAATATTTTTTTAATAGTTAGAGATATGCGTCTGAATGCTCTTGATACCTATACAGACAGAAAATTCACCTTTGATAGTCTAATATCCTGCTCTCTTTTCGACTATCAGTTACTTTAGATAATTTTATATTCTTGGTCATTGGATTAACGCCGGATAGTAATAAAATTTCGTAACAGAGTAGTTCTATAAAATGATTCCAGTAATCGACTTTTAAAAGAATATGAAGAAATTTAAAACCTCTTTAGTGGCTAATGGTGTTCTAAAATTTGTAAGACTTAAATGACTGTATGACTTGCGGAAATCTCAGTTTTGTTAAGTGTATTAAAATAGATGTGATTATTCAATTCTTATTCCGGATTAAGTAATGTATGTTCTAACGCTTTGACATAAGCAATTTTATCGCTTTAAAAAATATATCCAAATAAACGGGTGCAGTTTGAAAGGACAAGTAAAAGTAGAAAATACTAAGCCCATATTTTATTAGACACGAGTTGACAGCGGACTATGAATATACTCGCACTGTTTATAGGTACCTTATTCCATTACATTAAGAGTCAATATTGTGATGATACTTTAACTGGTGTCCACAGTACATAAGTTATTAGTAAGGCCTTTATTAATTTAGGCTATTAGCTTTGCAATATTTCGTTGAATATTCCCGTGATACCCGTTGTACCATTTTGTAGCCACATTAATCACAGAGAACTCCCGAGTTAAACTATAGTTAATGCGAGTCTATATAGAACAGGATGAGTTGGACCCTGTATTGTGAATTGCCGACACCAGCCGTTTAATTGACAATGAAAGTTCATACGGGCCCATCTTTACTTACTATATTACCCTTAATGCTTGTTTGATATATTTATTGAAAAATAAACACAGCATATTTGTATAAATTAATTGAATTAATTAGTTTTTAAGTATACTAATATGATTTTTATATAATGACAATATAAAGTAGCTATTAAGTGTGGTAAGTCTTATTTACTCGGTATGACTAACAAGGAACACCTCCCAACCGCCCGTCGCCGATCTATATGTATATGGTATCATTTAAAAGGTCTTGGTGAAGTGAATACAAATATATAAAATCTCGTTCCAGTTTTGGGTTTTTCGACCAGAATTTTAAATTAAATAACTATTTTATAAGCTTTCATTTGATACCCATATCATATGTGTTGGTTGGGTTTTAATTTTTCAACCAGTCGGTAAAATGGCCTGAAAAACCAACCACGCGCGCAAATCATGAATTATAGCGATATATGTATAGTGGCTATTCGATCCAGTTTTTTTCATCAAAAAAATTAAAAAAACAAAAATAATATGATAAGAAAATATAAAAATGATAAACGATTTTTGATAGCATCAGAAGGAATCCATATGCGTAGATACGAGTAGCTGGTACGCAATACCTATTACCCTAGTCATCCCGGCCATGAGCCCCTGTCATTCAGTGTTGATATGACAGTCAATTAAATATTAGCTTTACTGATTTCTTTGATATGTTTTATGAAATAAATCTCATTCGTTTAAAGATGTCTGCCTTTACTAAGAAAGAGCCTTAGTTTTAAGTCAACTTTAAGCCAAGCTTGATTTATAAAGGAGATTGCGATATATTCAAAATTGATGTACTCCTCCTGCACTGTAGGATTTTATGATTATTCCACCTTTCGTAGTGTTTTCATTTATAGCACAAAGAAAGGTCTAAATTTATACTAAGTAAATGTACAAATCCATCGACAACTGCTCACTTAATTTTATCATACGATTTGTTATAATTTAAAGTTTACCACAGCATTTAGAATCAAATCCTTATTCCTCGTAACACTAAAAAACTATAGTGACTTTTTCGATACTTTTCACACCAATTACGGTTGTATTGACGAAACACAGCCGAAATGTATCTTAACATCTAAATTATAAAGTATCATTTAAAAATCATATCTCATCAACACAAATACACAAATGAACAATACCAGCATTCATTGGCACTATTGAGCCAATATCCAGAATTAGGTCGCACTCAGTCTATTGGAGAGCAGTAAATAGAATGTAATTTGCTAAGGCTGACTATACAACAGCGTTTTTGCTGCGACTGTTCGCGATGTAGCAATCCAACTATCGATTATAAAAACACATGATGTAATAACATTGTACGTTTCTTCTTACGCGTTATTTCATGTTATTTACAAATCTAGTATGCTATGTTTATTTGGGGAGTAACTTTTAAAGGACTTTACGTAGTAGCATCGTTTTAGTTTCCATTCGGCGAACGGGACAGCGTGTACTCTATGCCTTGCTAATAGTATTCATTATAGCAAATTTATAAATATCATTTAAATTTAAAAGAAATAAGAGTTCGTAATAACATCATGCCCAGATAATGTGTACAGATGATCACAGATATAAGACACCATTGTAAATTCATTTTTCAGTATCTATAGCGCTCTTGTAACGAAAACGTTTCTTGTTGGTAGCCCAGTAGAGTCCATTCTTCCTTGTTTCTCCAGTGTGCAATACATAATCTTTACTTTGTAAGAATTTGGTTCACGTTTGCAGACCAACTAGTTACCACTACGCGTAGATACAAAGATTATTTTAAATGAGCGTGTCGTAAAGTTAAACTTCTCTTTAGAGAAACTCATGATATGGATGGGCAAATCGTCAGAATGCAGATGCAAGCAATTAAGAAGGTGGTATGGAAGATACAAAGAATTGTGATCGACACGACTGATCATACTAGTTGGTCAATTAATTGTTCAATTTATTAGCCGAAGAAATAGAGTTCAATAATTTGTTTAGAACATGATAGATAAATGTTTTAATAGTTCTGAACGACCTTGTGGAAACATTTGTTTTCGTAAAATTAATAATAATTTACGAAATAGAAATTACCGTTTTATAATGACATATTTCTATACTAAACCGCAAAACTTTGAGATTCGTCATACATGACTGGCCTAGTAAAAACTATTAATGCATGTCACAGAAACATTTATTGAAGCAGCCATGAATATCAAATCAGATGCTCTATAGCGAAGTTGAACACATTTTCCACCTTTTAATTTAACCCTTATTACTAATGTAATTATATTAGTCAAAAGACTGCCATTCTTAAAAGTATACAAGTAATAATTGTACTATTAGACGTGACTTAGGTTGAACCCAAAATTATTATTGAAGTTAATATGTGCATCGTAACGTGCTTCGAGGACAAAACAACGATTTTAACTCGATAAAGGTTAAGACATTGAGGCCGCATTGCTTAACCGCTCCTAACTAGCAGAATCTAGGCGAAAATTGCCTCCACAACGAATGATTCTTCAAACGTGGACGTTGTGATATTTGAAATAAAATTGGCTACTGTACAACAAAGATATATTCTATTCTATTGTATAAAATATCGCATTATTTATTTCATAGAATTACTGCATGACTAATGGCACAAGTTATGTAAAGACGACAAAAGATTGTTGACTAATCAATCAGTCAAAACACAAACTGACTCAGCGCGCTTTAATTTGGGCAAAATAAACTTTTTAACGAGGCTAAGCTCAAAATAATAATGCTTTTTGTGTGAATTACCGAATTAAGATGTTTCAAATTATAAGTATCAAATATAATTCTAAATACACATTCACGTTAACATCTTTAATTTGCACATAATTTGGAGATCTCTCCGGTATCTGTTACGACTTCTTACTAAATATAATTCGAATATTTCTTATTCGAAGATCTGACTGGAATAACCCACATTTGCCCCAACCTAGGGAACTTTAAAAAAACAAGACAAAAGAGCTAACCGAATTCTTAGAACGAGTCATTAAGGGGTACTAACAGACCTATGAACCTATGGCTAAGCGGCGGGCGTGAGGCTCGCTCAGGCTTTCTCATAACGGCAAATACCCACTAAAACTCCCCGGTACCTCCGCTACCCTTCGCGGGGATGACCTGGGACAATTTTGACGAATTCACCCGACCAAAATGCAAAAAAGGTTGATTCTACTCATCTCGAGACATTTTTTTATAAAAATATGATGCAAGTTATTAAAATGTATATTGAACATTCGATAACGTACAAAAAAGGTATTTTTTAATTGGTTCATTCTTCTAGAACAAGTCGCATTTCTCGATTTCAGTTTTTCAGTTAAGATTTCGTTAGGCTGTTAGATGGAATTGTTTAATTTCGACATGCTTAATATTAGAAAAATGTTTACCAAGCTTTAGTGCATCTATAAGATGCAGATGTAGTGAAGCCGTCCGAAAAATTTACTCACTGATCTGTCGCAAATCTAATGAAGATCAATGAATCACGATCATAAAGTCTAGAATTGAAGTGGATAAAATTTACCTATCTACAAGAAAACTTGATTACAATGAAGTTACTAAATTGTTAGATAATTCTTAATCTTAAGATTTCAAAGACTCGTTGCATATCGCCTATAAAGAATTACCAAATTCTATTGAGTTCACAAACTAAGCTAAAATTTATTGTATTAAAGACATGGAAGTATAATTTTATGTGTAATTACACATAAAATTACGAATAAATAAACATGATAAATTTATCATGTTATTTAGTTTCGACTAGATAATTTTTATGCCGGGTATGAACGAATAACACTATATATAAACACTTGAAGTGCTTCTGTTGTCTCGTGACTGAGACGCCTACTTTAGATTTAGAGGTACGGGTTTCAACTTCCAGTGGAGGCTGAAATTTCTGGTCGGTTTGGTTGGTGGTAGTGATGTATCTAAATCCGCCTTGCATGATACCACAATCTTACCTAAATCTACCGCAATAGCAATAACCATTTTTATTAACAGCGTTGTTGTATTCGGGCAGTTTAAAATAGGATAGCCAGTTGCTCTATGGTTGAGTAATCTGGATGTATTTCAGTTCCATCTTCGGCCTTTCCTTCACTTACGACCAGGTGAGATGAAGGTCAAGAACTACCCCGTTGAGATTAAAAAAGCAGGTAAGTCCCACCTCGTTGAAATTGATACCTACCGAATTCAAATTCGCTATTGAAACAACCCTGTTCTATAGTTTTTGCTGGCTTCAAATAAATATCATATAACAAGAAACAAAAAATTATCTTTTTCACACAATGATGTGAAAAAGATAATGTATTCCTTGTAACCATCAGTGGACGATACTACTGCAATTAAGTGAATATTTATCAGTTATAGTACTATTCATTATGAAAAAAACCGTGATTGTTAAGATTTATGTTGATAATAATACCCAACATGTACCACGATGTAGGTTGAATCTTATCAATCTTAAAATGTAATGACAAGTGTCATAAATATTAGATAATCGGCGATGTTGTTAAGATAGACAGACAAAGAAAAAATAGGAAGCAAATTTGATATAATAATATCGAATGTTCATCAGTACCTAATATTCAGATATCAAGTAACAGACTTGAAATCTAATTAAAATAACTTAGCACGTGTATAAGATAACGATAATTTTAGATTCAAATAGCAATTATACATGACAGCAATCGCAATGTAAATTTGAAATATTAACACAGATACTATTTCTCACGCGCAAATTCAGATTCTCACGAATCA
Source organism: Acentria ephemerella (assembly GCA_943193645.1). NCBI lineage: Eukaryota > Metazoa > Arthropoda > Insecta > Lepidoptera > Crambidae > Acentria > Acentria ephemerella. Next base: position 6,513,834 of record OW971891.1, read on the forward strand.
CTATATTAACTGCAGTGGCATTGATTAACTTTGGCAATCACTACACGAACTAAGCACCAGATGGGAATCTAAGTTAGTAGTAAGTAATCAAAGTCTATTTTAGTTATATATAGACAATGTATGGATGGATACTGTGGATGGATATACGATATATGTACTCCCAGGAACCTCGAGACGGGTTGAGTATTGATTAAATATTAATAACTTTCTCTTACTCATCAACTAAAGGATTCAGATTTAAGCCAACTATTTTGTGATGTGGCAAACAAACTAATTAAAACTAATATTCTATATCTACACTATTACATATAGCAATACTTAATCAAATATAAGATAAATAAAAAAATAAAATGGTATATCGTCGTTACACTATTTTAGAAGGTTATAAGCATTGGTCTAAACCATAACAACTGCTATACACATAAAGCAATACAAATAACGGTCGATCAAATTCGGACCATTACAGAAATAACAGTCGATCCAAATACAAAATCAAGCGTATTTCCCAGGAAACTAGGTCTGATGGGTGATTCGGACCGTGATATGCACATTAAGTGCAAATAACAATTGTGTTGTATAATTTTTAGGATAATATACTCTATAGAGCGCGAAATATTCAACAAAATTATTCGCGAGGAAATATAGTTAATTAGTTTTGTTCTAGTTGATTACCTTCTTCATTAGAAGTGGTTCTACTTTATTAATTAATTTGTTACATAATGCTAAAGTTATTACAATGCATATAATCTGCGTTAATCAAACAATATTTGAATAAAGTTATTGACTTAAAATTTTTTTTTGAATATTTGCTATTCTGTAAATAAATATCTTATGTTTATGCACTTTGAATAAAATTCGCGTCGCGACTTGTGTAAATATACACAGTAAATATTTAATTTGGAAATATATTTTTTTGCTTAAATTATAATTCAATTTCAATTAGGTTTTGTATCTTTAGTTTTTATAAAAAAGTTTTTATAAAAAAAATTAATGTTGTTATGGTGTTTCTGTTTTCATCTTGACGTGTGGCATGAATTAAATCGAACCGCTAGGTATATTAGAACAAGACTTTATGGATCCGGTCTTAGAAAACTAATCGCACATGAACGGTCATCACTTTCACCTAGAAAATGATTTAAGGTATGCCTTAATGACGTCGCAAACTGCTTTTATAATAGCGAACGTAGACCTTATTGCTATGATCGGTAAAGTCAAAATTAATTGTGAAAGTAGATCGACAGAGGTCTCTGCAAGGTCGTACTACCTCCGTCTTCGAAGGTCGGTGTCGAATCTTGCATTGTCTGTTTAAAGTTTTTCGGTGCGTTTCATAATAATATTTACTACTCTTTTTGAGATATTGATGATGAAAGTGGAACAATTTTAGTTGTAGGTTTTAGCTCTTTTTATATTGTATTATAAAAAATGTTAGGTAGTGTCGTACTATCTCAATTTGATGCATACTATATAATCATACTTTCAACGACTCTAGCGCATGAGTAGGCGAGTTTTTTCCGTGTGTTTGAACTCCAAAAAATACCATTTTTTGTGTTCCTTTATTGTCAAAGTCAAAATATTTTTATTTAAATAGACTCATTTACTAAGTTCTTTTAAATCGTCATAACATGGAAATTGAAAAGAACTTCCAGGTCCTCGTAAACTAGATTATCTTTGGAAGTTGAGAATCATAGCACATTCCGTTAAATTTGATCTTTTATTTCATTGATAGAGTTTTCAGTACTAAGTAAAAGGTACGCGGTAATAGTCTTTTCTTGACAAAAATTAGGAAATCTTTGTGTAAAATGATATTGCTATTCACTCGTTTTAAAAAATACTTTCAATAACATGTAGGTATCTATATAATTTAAGATATAAGATGTTTGTACACTATCCTTTTGATTTGGCTCTTAAGGACAGTTTAAAAAAAGGATCCCAAAAAAGGCCTTGTGTTACGAATTAAAGTCGTAAATTTTTATCAAAACAATTTTTTACGATTTAAACATATCGGGTATCTTGACACTTATTAATTTAAAGTAATTTTTTTTGTTATTGTGGAATGACTGGTGAATGCTTACTGAATGAATTTCTATACCAGATTTTTAATGAGGACAGAAATATTTTTCAAACATTTTAAGTTCCTATTAAGAATAGATTGGCGCTTTCTCAAAAGCTTGTGAAAGTATTGTAACTATACCACTAACAATATAATTATATTATGATAATATTTAACAATTTTAATTTATTCTCTTGCAGTTATTTGAACTCCAATCGAATGAAATAAAGTAAACAAAGCAAGTAAGCAAAACTTTGTAAGTATTAAAAAGCTCAGCAAATGGCTCAGGAAAAGTTGTAATTTATAATAAAAATAAAATCTAATTAAAATCAAGGTATAAAAATTTTATTCAATTATGCCGAAGTAAGTATTTAAGTTTTCTAATTATTCTTTACAAAAAATATACCTAATTGAGAATACAAAATGTATTATAATTGTAATAAATTTTCAAGAACAGAATGACCACCAGATGGTTATTTTAAATGATCTTTGAAAGAACTTGTCTAACAAAAACATATAAAAATGAAAAAATATCTAACCCTTTCACTAAATTATATAAAAACAAAATAGTTATATCGCTATTTTGTGAAGATTCACTAGCACGTGGTAAGTAAAGTTCACTATTTGCCCCAAGTTATTGACACTTAAGCTTGTAATAAATTATCATCAGCATTATACGATTAGAAGTCTAATGTTAATTATTACATTTTATAGTATGATAAATAGATAACAATATTGAAATCTGAAGGAAATCATTTGATAAATACGAGAGTTAATATCAAATGCACCGAAAACCGAAATGGAGACCGCAACTGCTACTAGACATGATATTTTTATATACAGTACATATAAAATATGCAAGTTCTAGGTAAATCTTGACAAAGAAATTAGTGAGTATAGGAAATATTTAATGTTAATATAATAAAGATCCAAAGTATCAACATGTTGTGATAATAATATTATGTTTTTTTTACAAAACGTGCATTTTTTGCTTGACTATATATTTATATATCTTTAATAGTAAATAAATGTTGCAGTTAAACAAACCGGCTGACGACGAGCTTGGATTGGAAAAGCGGCGTCACGCATGTGGCTTTTCCGCTTTCTCGAGAAAACTAAATGTTTTCTTTTGCAGGCCTTTTGCTACTCTTTACTTAAATAATTTCGAAGTAGCCATAACACATCCATTAATTTTAATCTGCCTCCTTGTTTAATGCATACAATAAAATGTGTAAGTGTTATAAAGGTAAATAAACCAGTGAAGTTAGATAACAGTGTTGATTTTAACCCTATCTGACGGGATCGTACAAGCAATTATCTGCCCTACATACTTGAGATATTGAGTGGCATAAGGTTACATATTCTTAAATGTATTTACAGGAAGGAGTCCAGCTCCAGGCTCTTATAGTTTAAAATAACGTCAAACAATACAAAGTTATTGTACAAAAAATAATGTTAAAATAACCAAGATAAGTCGTACCTACCTCTGTATTATATTTATGTATCTTCTTATTACATATTCCAAAGCGTAAACACGTATCTACGTAGGTACTGGTTTGTGGTAGTAGGAAATACCTTTAGTTACTACCTTTAACTTGTCGGCAAACAAAAAATGTTTTTAGCAACAATTGCAACATTTTATATAACACGTATTACGAAGTTTGACCGGCACTTTATTTATTTCCTAACTTCTACCCAGGGCTGCACCCGGGAGTAGTTCGGTCTTTCTCAATTTTAGAAATCATTCCCTAATGAATTTTCTATCCAACGCAAAAAGATATTTAAAAATTGGTTCAGTTTTCATAATATTCGTATCTTTTTTTCATTTCTGAATTATTAATTGATTATTTACTTCGTTATTCCTAAAAAGAGTGAGGCAAATATCTACCTGCCACCCTTTTAAAATATAATCCCACGTGACAAAGAAACAATCTCACTTTAGTATTTCAGTCCGTCCGTCCATTTCTAACAATCATTGAATTCAGGCAACACTATATGTGATTACGAGAATTAGGTTGTTGCAAGTATGTATTCGAGATAAATCATGATTCTGAACAAAAATTAAAATAGAGAATCTAGCTATTACTGCCATCTGTTGATCTGTTTTATTATGAATTTCATGGCTACTCGCCACTAGATGTCGCTCAAGTCTCAATAGCGCCATCTTGTGTCAATTTTATACATTAATATACGGGCGACATCTATTGAATTTATATCACACTACAAAGAAAATGTAATAGTTACTATATAGTTTTGTTTTCAACACTAGATGGCAGTAAAAAAAACAAGAATACTTAGTATAGCTGCACCTTATTATGTAGTTTTTTCACATATTTAAAAGTTTATAAAAAGGAAAAGCTTACCTTCCATAACATACACGATACTTCCAACGTCTCCTTCCTTGATGATCAGGCTGCCGGCTGCATACTCCACGGGATACATGCAATCCACAATTTCTCTTATTTGCGTCATCTCCAGATTTTTCATGAAGTCGTTGTCCAAAATAGCGCTCTTAATTAGTTCCCGTGACCTGAGGATAAAATAAAAATGATTCAAAACCAATTAATTATATCTGAAAAACCAATATCGGAGTGTATACTTAGTAGTTATTTTTTTTCTTTTCTTTATCCTATATGTTTCTCTTGTATTATTTAAACAACTAAAACCACTTCCTGAATATTGTTTATCTTTCTATGTAAAGTTAATCCTTAATGTACAACTATTATCTATTAGTTAACTTAACTTAATAATTAAATTTTACAAGTTTATAAAAACAAATATACACTGTTGACGAGAAGTTTGGAAAATAACAAAAAAAAGAGTGCTTGTGAGAATTATATTAGGTCGGGGAAAAAGTTTTTGTCGCATATAGTATGTATAAACTTGTGATAAAATATCTTTGACTGTACTATTTGTACCTGGGTGGTTTTGATGACATTAAAAAGGTGAAAAGAATCAAATTAGGAAAATTTTGTTTCCCACTATTTTTCATTGGTTTTTCTTTCTATCAAAATGAGCGAATCGAATGAAGAATATAGATACATTTAAAAAATTTATTACAAAAAAGAATAAATGCAACGCAAGCCGCGAAAAAAAATTGTGACGTTTATGGGCCTAATACGGTGACAGTAAGAGTAGCATGACGTTGGTTTAAGCGTTTTCAATTCTGTGGTTCAGGAATCTGGGTGTAGTTCTCTTACATCTTCGGCGTTAAGAATAAAAAAAAATCGTAACTTCCGCAATGAATCTAGGTACTATACCATTGGTAGATTTGGATTTTATTTCACAAGTATTCTTTGAAATACGAAAGTTTGGATCGATTAATGTTTTTTATGAACTGTTGAAAGTAGATAGAATCATCGTCAAGGGATCGATATGATTTTTTCATCGCGTAGTTTAGGGGTCAAAGGATTCTTCTTGTTCCGAAAAATTTACAGTTCTTTTGTGATAGTATTTATTTCCGTGTATTTAAAATGAGTTTCGTTGAACTTCATGATATAGAGTTTAAGCGCGATTCCCATCAATGGTATGAGTAAGATTCAAATCTAATTTGATTATGCCAGAGCCAGTTTATTTAAAATAGAAAGGATAAATTAAGACTGGAAATTTTGCAGAACTCTTAAATAGAAGAATATAACTGCTGAAATGTACTGTTCTACAGGAAAAGTTATTCCTCCAATAAACTATTGAAATACATCACTTCATTAGTATCCATTATAGCTCACATACGTGTGGACGAAATTGCGAGCAAAATGTTACATACACAAATAACTATATTTGTGTAACTACTAAAAATTATATAAGTAAGTAAAAATATTAAAAAACAATCAATTTTTTTTGTGTTCTAATTGTTTTTATAACAAATCAAAATTGATAACGAAATTAACATTAGCAAGATACACATTATCATATTAAACAATGTATTTTGTGTAATTAGTTTGACACTAATATTATCTTGTAGCAATATTATGAGGTAGGTAGCACAACGGTCATGAAATGTGTTCACATTATATTTCTAGTAGATGCAATTTCCATAATCACAATAACCTTTAGATTATAGAAAATTAGGGTCATAAATAACCATAGTAATAGCCTGAAATCTAGGTTATATTGTCGTCAACTTAAGGCTACATAAAACAATACTTATCTCTTAGTCTGCTAGTTATAGAGAAACTTCACAGAAATACTAAAATAAATGTATGTATACTCTATACACACAATATGTCTTAACTAGTTAAATAAATCAATATTCAGCAGAATTATATCGCGGATTTACTATGGACATATAATTAGCAGACATCTTATGGCCAGTAAAGGAATATATTTTTATAAAAATTATTGTAAATACCCATGTAATTTATTTTATTACCTAGAATTCTCTGTAAGGAATACCACCGTCACATCCTGAAATGATTGGAATAAACGAGAATGGCGTTAAAGGCAGCGTCCTCAATAGTTTTCAATAAATATGAATTTTGTTTAGTATTGCTATTTACCATTAACACGGTAGAAATAATGCAATACGAATATTTGTATTTTGAATAAATCCTTGCAATAAGTACCAAAATTGCAAAAGTGGCTAAATTTAACTTAGATAAAAAATGATGTCAAATCCACTATTCTGCAATTGAATTTACTATGATGATAAAAAACACTTATCCTCAGTAATGTTTCATCGGATCATCGTGCGACGTACTGACGTGTATGTCGTATTCACGTCGTGACAACCACAAGCGAGGACACTAAGTTCGAAGGTAATTATACCAAATGTGACGCTCGAAGGTGCACCAGTCGTGGCGACCTTACATGGACCACAACTTTACTCTCGTATGAAAATTAAATCACATCAATGGTGATTGATGTATGAATGGTTGTTACGATAACTTACATCAGATTAAATTGTCAAACGCAGGAATCTGTATTAAGTATTCGTTACGCAATGCTAGAATAAATTTAACGAAACAATAAAAACTGATCAATCCAAAATGTTTAGTATTCGTAACGCATGTTATCGTAAGTATATGGTTGGAGACGTGCTAAGAGACATGCGCTTTGAACTTTATGATTTATTTCACAGTGTCTAAAATATACATTTCCTTTTAAATATAGAATAGGGAGTATAATAGTCCATTAGTTGCAATAAAATCCTTACACTATATGCAAGTTATTGAGTCTGATTTTGTATGTCACTAACTATAATGTTAAAGTTAAGTACATCAAGCTCTTAAAATTGATGGAATGGTGTGTTTAAATTTCGAAATTATTGGACATATGAATGTAAATTTTAACAAGCCCTCCTAAACTTTTTTTTTTAAAAGCTGTCTGAATTTCAAGTAATTCATGATTGTATTTAAATTGTAGCATATTTTTATATATGCTAAAGAGAGAAGTTATAGGATTTAAAAATAATATTTTTGTATGTATTTATTATCCATACGCAATGTCAGACTTTTTAAAATGAATGTTTTATCGCATCTGAGAAGCTAGCTGGTGGTTAACCTTATCAACAATGGACTAATGGTAATATTAAGAAATTATAAAATTAAACCCCGAAACAGAGACCATTTGACAGCAGAAATAGGAAAGTCGAATCAGTGTTTTGTCTTAAATAGTTATATTAATGTTTTTAAACCCACTATCGAAATAGTTCTAGGCTTTTTAAATGTACAAAACATTTGCAAATTGCTTCTACATGAATACTTAATTAGCACTAGATGACTCGAGCGGTGAAATTACTTCAAAGCTTACTTACATGTGGCTTTTTGGTATTTTCACCAGTTTCATTTCACTATCTTGTGTTAACGATGAGAGTGGTTCAGCCGAAATAGCAGTCCTCTTGAGCCTTGGTTCACCGAGTGGCAATATTCTAGTATTTTCCATACCAGGAGTCTTCATCACAAAACAGTCTTCTTCTAAGCCATTCGAATGACTGTTAATGAGTTGCTTAGTTAACGGTTTAACGACTTGTCTGTATTTGTCAATTTCATTTTTGAGATATCTTATAGTCGCATCTTTATCATCGATTTCATTTTCAAGAATTGCTATTATTTTGTCTCTTCTTTTTAATTCTTCTGTTTTCTCTAACACCAACCTTTTTAATTCCACATATTTTTTCTCCAGTTGGTAATTGTGATCCATTTTGCAAGCTTGAGCCATTTTGATCACTATATTTACTAATTTATGCCACAAAAATCCATAATAATAGTATAGTAGCACCAAATGCCTTTAACACATCACTAACGAAACTTTAATAAATATTAACTGTCAATAATGATTATAATTCACTTATCAATACTTATCAGCGATAAATAATATTACGCTGTAGTCACTTATCAAATGATATAAAGCGTTTCCCATTTAAGAATTTGTGTGAAAACCAAACCAGCTGTTGAGACAAGTTTCACGAATTGAAATGACGCTTTAACCTGCCAATTGTTCCTTATAAAGTTCACTTTATGATTCGTTACTGCAACGCGAGTTGAATCATAAACCCATAGACGGGATAATACCACCTGTACGCTCTTGAACTATAGCGCCATATTACTAATTTGGAAGAAATAAGTAATTTAAATCACATCAGAGAATCGTTTGAATGCTTCAGTGGCAAAAAGAATAGAAAAATATAAAGAAATAATCTTAAAGAAGTTTTTATATAAATGAGGATGATAGAAATTTTTAATTTTAATGATGTAGTTTGATATACGAGTGTACCTACCGATAAGGTACGTATGAATGATTTCATATGAGTATGATCCGGTTTGAAACGAAATAACTACATTATTGCAATAGGTTATGCGTGAACTTATTAAATGGTAAAATTGATGTCTCAAGACCATTAACTGCAAGATTTACAGCATTGATCAAGATTAATGCCGATAAAGGTAAATAATTATACCTTACAAAATTAAATTTCTGTATTTTAAATCGCCTGGAGGAAGGACTGATATGTGAATTTATGTATTTAAATTATAACTTGAGGGTTATCTAAGGCATAAAATAGCGTGAACTGGCGCAACGTGTCTAAAAACAATAATATGCTAGTTAGTGTCTACGTTTGTTAGAATAATGTCGTGTCAATGGTATCTATTGCCCTAGTGCTAAGTAAACGGCCATTCCGTTTTACAATAACAATGTGAAAAATGTATTTAATTAATACTGACATTGTTGCTCTGTTTTCCTTATTAATGTTATAGCACTGACATTCTTGTATATTATTAAAAAATCTGTAATAAACTTTAATTTTTTAAATACTTGCAGCTGTCCTAATGTAAACACAATATCAATAAAAATATTAAATACTTACGAAGAATTTTGTATTGAATATTGTTAACAAATTTGCTAATGTGAATTTTACCAATACTTTGACATGCAGTTTTCTTTTGATCTATTATTCGTCTAGCCAATTCAAATGTTAATCTATCTAATTATGATTCATGTCCCATAAATAATGAACAGCTAGTTAAAATAGAAGCATAAGATCAGTTGCTAGGCGTGGGAGAAATCATTTCAAAGGTCACTCGAATATTTCAGATAACTTTCTAAGATGCAAATGTAAGGTCACTAATTACTTGTATTTAATGGTAATAAATTATATATTACGTATAGTATTTGTTACCGACCAACTAACCAACGAACTTTTACCCACTAACCCGCATTGGGCCGAAGTGGTGTTAAGATCCTAACTCCTTGTGAGTTTCTTTCATGTAGAGAGGTCAGAGCCCAGTAGTGGGACGTATATACGCTATTGATGATAATGACGATGATGATACAATTATAAATGAAGCCTTGTAAGATGAGGAATATGTCTGGCTATTAATCTGTTTTATACAATACATTACACAAAATGTCGAATACTATTAACACTTGATCAGAGATATGAAATTATCATTAAATATTAGATAATTTTAGATCGGTTCTGCATCAATATTGACAATAATTTTACAAATTTGGGAATAATTTTATTTTTATATTAGCAACTATCGCAGATACAAATACATATAAATCTACGCTGCACGTTTCATGAATCAATGTAAAAGAAAACTCACAAAGAGTTTTATATAATATTAATTCGCCAAAATTTGGTTTCGTAATCTTGGCGAGACAGTAAAGAAAACATTTCAATCCTCGTGTCCAAAGTATTAACATTAAGTAGATTTAAAATTCAAAGCGTTTATTCAACAATTAGCATATATTTGTTACAGAGAACTTCAAATGCGACCTAGACCTGTTTCGCCTTTAATTTTGGATGAGAGCCCAGATGCATGTTCTGCAACCTCATGTCTAATCGCGCGAAGAAATTTTTTATTTGGTCTATTGTAAATAGTCAGATTTAAAACAAACTTCTGTTAGTGTTTTTACTGAGACATTAACAATGATCTTTATCAAACCTTGCAAATAATAGAGGGAGACCGAAATAATATGAAGATTTAAGATGTTGTTTGAATTTGATCTGATGCGTGAATGGAAACAAAATTCCAATATTAGATTCCTCCCACTGGATAACAGAGTCATAAAGTAAAGAAACAAGTTTGATGAGAGGAATTTCTTTATTTTACTACTGGTTTGCTAATTTTAAAAAATATGTGTTTTTTTATAATAAATATGTCCCATAAAGTGCCTTATAACATTTACTATTAAGATTAATTACAGTGTTCTGGAAAGAGGATCTGTTCTCCCTCCAACTTAAATAAGGAATTTAAAGAAACCTTTTTAGTTTCTTATCTTCAATATCATTTATATACTTAGTACTATGTCTAGTTCAAAATATGAATAATAAAGTCAACTGAATGATGAATTGTGAAGTCTTTTAGATTGTGATAAACAGTTTGTAAGTCTGTCAGACTCTAATTCATAAGTAATTGATTTAATACTGCACACGGAATATTAGTCAAACGTCCAGTAAATATTCTATTGGAATAAATAAACGTATCTAATATTATAAGTGACGCAAATACTTATTATGATACAGTAATTGAATCTTATGCACAATTCCACTGAATTGCCGGAAAAATAAATTTACACCAACATCACATAAATTTTAAGAACTGCTCAAATAGTAAGTTGACAGTGACAATACTTAGCAAATTTTATGAAACATTTGAGCATTCCAATGTAAAAGACACTTTTCTTGTTCTAGATTCAAATATGCTTTCCACGTTAACTTGATTTGAAATATTAGTCCAAAATAATAACAGCTATAATTAAAGTCATAAATATGTACTGTAACAATTGTTGATATTTCAAAAAGAACAAACGATCTTGAAAAATTACGTTTCCAACTCTAATAATTAAAGTGAATAAATATGCTCGGGTTATTTGGTGCGTCATTCTTATTTTCCAGCATTATTACGCTGACATTTGTTATGTTAACCTATCGAGGAAGCTTCTGGATGTAGCGTTTGTAAATATCTACGTTTACGGTTCATCTTTGACTAGCGTAAACCGTGATTTTCTAATATTTATTTGTAATTCCATTCTTGTGTGTTAATAAACTAAAAATAATACACACAGGAATGAAATACTTCAATATCTATCTTAGTTTTATGCAATTAATTTATTTTTCTCTGTATTATTTTCTATCACTCGTCTATTATAACGTTTTTAGATTGCTAATTTGGTTTAAAATGTACCTATTTGATGGAAAGTTGCGAAATTTTCATAATATCTGATATTCTGATAGCTGGGCACGCATTACCGATGATGTACCACACTTAAGCCCGCGTTAGGATAACTTGACAGATACTATTTTTTGGTATCGATGTTATCTTGACAGAGAGCCGAAACGTCCAAAACCATTAGCACAGGCTTATTTGATGTTACATCTATTTATGGAAATCTACAAGAATAATCATGTTTTTTTTTTACTTTACATCAGTAATCCCTTTCATTAGTATCTGGGCCATATTTACTATTATTAAAAGAAATTAGTTGGTTACTATTTATGTTGAAGAAAAACCTGAATAAATACAACATAATTTCAATTTATTTGATTTTAATCGTTTTTTATTTTTATATTTATTGCAATGGACAGCTGTCTTCGTCAGTCAGAAGCAGCGACATATTCGACATCTCAGAGATTTTTAACACTACAAAACATTTGAAATTACAAAAAACAGAGACCACCACGTGTTTGGCAAAGCGCTGGCTAAAAATATACTTTCTGGTTTCTGGCTATTAGTCATATTAATCTTTGCAAGTATGTTCCAAAGAAAACAATATATTCGGGAAGATTCTTCCTAGGTTTACCCAATGTATAAGGTAAATATTGCTTTTAATGATTTCGAACTTAGCGGAATGACGTTTGTTATTCTTAACTAACAAATTGTGAAAGCCATGGGTTTTTTGTTGAGCACATATGTACAAAATATTACATTTACATGGTTACATTAAAAACGGATACAAACAATAAAGTAGAAAATTATTAAATGCCAATAACCAACATTGTACCACCTAAGAATCGTGTGACAGAAATAATGTTTAATTCTACCTTGACACATTTTTGAAGACTGTCATGCAAGATTGTAAAAGCAAAATTCAAAGTTACAGGTTAATGTCACTAAGGAAAAAATAGTGTAATTTTGTTCAAGCTATTTCTGTTCAGCTCTCAGTGTCTTAAAGTGTTGAAACAACAGACTAATGATCAGTGAAATAGGAACTTAAATACTTTATTTAAAGACATCCGAAGTTAAACTTCTAGAATATTTAAATTGTCTATCAATGTCAAAGTTGTATTTTAATGTCAAATTGATTTAAGAAAGTCCATTAGCGTTTATTGAGTAGGTACATATTAAAAGAAAGACGCATATTTGTACATTTTAAGTACCTTGGGTTAATATTTACCATTTCTCAATTCATCAAAGAAGTTCATTTTCAAGAAGTTCCTTATCATTGTCAAGATTATGTGCTTACTATGAAACATTACTTCTGATTGTATATTCATGTTTTAATATAATTTAAATTCAAAGCTTTATGTATCCCTATTACCCTTGTGTACTCATACAGTGGTAGATGTAAGCCCCAAGTACTGCTACAATTGTTAAACATTGTTACTATCTGTATAAAATTTTAAAAGCATACGGAGGTTTGCTTTGAAGAGAACATAAATTACCGATATTATCCAAGTTCTCAAACCCTCTGTAAAAATCCAATGAGTTTCATTTGATCCAATTACACTAACGAGTGTTTTCCGAGATCGCAGTCGGATAATATATAAATTCTATATTTAGAAACAATATGTACGAATCTCATTGTTTTTCCTTATATAGAACTTGAGGAGACAGCTACTATAAATACAATTACATTCAATGCATACTAACCGGAAATATTAGCCTTTGTGTAAAAGCTTACAGCACAAATATCATGATATGAAACTAAATATGTAATTAAAAAGAATGTTTTAAAATTTTCTTTCACTTAAGTAGATAAAGTTGATAGATAGCTAATTAAATAAGTACTTTCAATTCAGATTAGTGGAACTTGGTGGAGCTTGTTTATATGCAAATTTTTAATTGAAACCGGAAACTGCATGATAATTACAGCTAATGAACCATTCACTGCTAACATAATTAATAAAACGTGACATTTTTCATAAGCTTATATCAGAATGAAGAATTAAATTTATATAAATTCGTCATACCTAGTAGTAACTGCTTAAGGTACTAATTAAATTATTAAAGGTGATGTTAAAAGTAAAGGCGTGATAATAGAATGCTAAAATGATATTTGAAATATAATAAAAGACATATATACTTCACCCAGTCTTATATCAGTAAACAAAAAATCATTATATAATTGTGTTTGCTATTAATAAATTAATTTAACATATTTATAAAGAAAATCGTAAGTTCAAAGAAAAATGGAGTTTTCCGGAAGTTATCTGAAGGTTTCTCCGCAAATATCGGAAGTCAGTGATGCGTAAAGTAAACCTACTATATTCTCTGATCACGCAAAATGCAAGATTGAAGGTGACCATAACACAGCCTATTCTTGTTATTTAATAGACTTAAAAAGCCCTTTTGAAGTAAACGGAAAGTCTCGCAATGAAGTTCAGTATAAAGTATTTGCTAGTGTCATAATATTTACTTATTGTCGAGTATACCATTGACATTATTTACGAAAGACAAAATTGTGAGCAATTATTTATATCAGATCTTCTTTTAACAAGCGCAACGTGACTATAATTTGCTTGTTAAAAAACATAACACAAGGAATCTTTTTTATATCTAAGGATATTTATACTTTTTTTTAACGATGAATTTATCTACAAATATTAAATTAGATATCTTAATATCAATACATTATTGAATGGAGATTTTACAGTTGAATGTTTGATAAATTAACGTTCTAATAAGTTTAAATTATAATCACTACTTCAGTTTTTTTATCATTTTATAATAATTGATTTAATATCGACCAAAACCTAAAAAAAACATAAAAAAAAATATAAAAAACGTAATAACCTGAAATTATCAGATTTTTAAGCAATTACTATGTGTAAAGAATCACGAAATCGATTTAAGAAAAAAAGGTTGAGATAACAATCTACATTGCAAACATATTAAACTCAACAACTGGCTGGAAATTCACATTCGTTTGTTATTGCACTGACAGTTCGATTTTTAAAAATCGCGGCCGCGTTTCTAAAACGTCATACGGGTATGGACGTCGCGCGTCGACTAGACTACTGATGGACAGTGCGAGTCATGGAGTATTCGGACTTCGGCAAAACCAATCCTCCGCATATGCCTTTAATAACTTGATTGCAGTTGATGAATTCATTGACATGGGCCTCGTCTCTCGACCAGCTGTTTCTGGCAATCAAGCGATTTAATTATTAGTATATGCCCGGGACGTATTGTTTAACTGGACCTAATTTGAATGTCTAAAAATGGAATGCTATAGGTGTTTTGTACATTTTATGCATACTTTATATTGCCAAATATTTTAAGAAGAGCATAGAGGTGGGACAGACTGGCCAGCAGTGGCCCGTAAGTAAATAATTGGCACGTAACGTAAATTTCACTCAGTTTTATAAAATATATATTTTTAGACCACGGTCGGAATTAAGCCCGCAGTGTTCTTTCTGATTAAACATTAACCTTATAAATGATACAAAATGAAACAATTCCTAGGAACGAAACGCTAAAGAAATTTTTTTTTGCAAAAAATAAAACAACATTTTCTATTTGATTATAACAGTTACGTCAGCATTAAATATATATAAAATGGAGTATTTGAAAAGTAAAATAAAGTCCGTTTAATATAATTACATAAACCTAAGTAGGCGATGTTTAAAAATACGAGATCATTTCTACATAATATTAGTTTTAAATAATATCGGTTACATTTATTTTAGATAATACAAACTACTACTTAAGGTACCTTACAACTAAGTTCTTGTCTGTTATGTAAAAATAGAGAGAACGTATTACATAAAGTGTAATCATAGTTACAATTAGATATAAATGAATATATTAGTGGTTAATTAAGCATTGCTATGAATGGTATTGCCGTTTAAATTGTATTGATTGATGTTTATGGTGTATCAGATATCAAATTGTCTGTAGTTACCTAAACCATTTCAGCATTGAATTTTACCTTGTACCATTTTTTACGAGGAGGCATACGTTGGGTATACCCACTAAAACTACCCGGTTACTAAAATGCCTTTCACGGGGTGACCTGATTTCTGCCAAGTAATTCACCAGGTCACCCCAAGCACCCCAGTCTTACAGCCGACCTTCGTGCCGATGGAGATTACCGAGAGTTACTGAGGAATCCCAGACGTTGCGGCCTGTGTTATTTATGCATGGGAGCCAACCACACACGCAGCCGATGTACATAGGTATCTACCATTTTAACTTAAGTCATGATAACAAAATTAATATGACTCAAGTTTTGAACATTTTATTTTTTTAGGTATTTTCTTTATGAATTATTAAATAATGATAAATAGTATTATTACCCAAATTTAAATTTTGATTTCCTTTCATATATTAATATAATAATGATTGAAGTAGTATTGTCAGTTAAGAGAGAAGTTATAGGATTTAAAAATAATATTTTTGTATGTATTTATTATCCATACGCAATGTCAGACTTTTTAAAATGAATGTTTTATCGCATCTGAGAAGCTAGCTGGTGGTTAACCTTATCAACAATGGACTAATGGTAATATTAAGAAATTATAAAATTAAACCCCGAAACAGAGACCATTTGACAGCAGAAATAGGAAAGTCGAATCAGTGTTTTGTCTTAAATAGTTATATTAATGTTTTTAAACCCACTATCGAAATAGTTCTAGGCTTTTTAAATGTACAAAACATTTGCAAATTGCTTCTACATGAATACTTAATTAGCACTAGATGACTCGAGCGGTGAAATTACTTCAAAGCTTACTTACATGTGGCTTTTTGGTATTTTCACCAGTTTCATTTCACTATCTTGTGTTAACGATGAGAGTGGTTCAGCCGAAATAGCAGTCCTCTTGAGCCTTGGTTCACCGAGTGGCAATATTCTAGTATTTTCCATACCAGGAGTCTTCATCACAAAACAGTCTTCTTCTAAGCCATTCGAATGACTGTTAATGAGTTGCTTAGTTAACGGTTTAACGACTTGTCTGTATTTGTCAATTTCATTTTTGAGATATCTTATAGTCGCATCTTTATCATCGATTTCATTTTCAAGAATTGCTATTATTTTGTCTCTTCTTTTTAATTCTTCTGTTTTCTCTAACACCAACCTTTTTAATTCCACATATTTTTTCTCCAGTTGGTAATTGTGATCCATTTTGCAAGCTTGAGCCATTTTGATCACTATATTTACTAATTTATGCCACAAAAATCCATAATAATAGTATAGTAGCACCAAATGCCTTTAACACATCACTAACGAAACTTTAATAAATATTAACTGTCAATAATGATTATAATTCACTTATCAATACTTATCAGCGATAAATAATATTACGCTGTAGTCACTTATCAAATGATATAAAGCGTTTCCCATTTAAGAATTTGTGTGAAAACCAAACCAGCTGTTGAGACAAGTTTCACGAATTGAAATGACGCTTTAACCTGCCAATTGTTCCTTATAAAGTTCACTTTATGATTCGTTACTGCAACGCGAGTTGAATCATAAACCCATAGACGGGATAATACCACCTGTACGCTCTTGAACTATAGCGCCATATTACTAATTTGGAAGAAATAAGTAATTTAAATCACATCAGAGAATCGTTTGAATGCTTCAGTGGCAAAAAGAATAGAAAAATATAAAGAAATAATCTTAAAGAAGTTTTTATATAAATGAGGATGATAGAAATTTTTAATTTTAATGATGTAGTTTGATATACGAGTGTACCTACCGATAAGGTACGTATGAATGATTTCATATGAGTATGATCCGGTTTGAAACGAAATAACTACATTATTGCAATAGGTTATGCGTGAACTTATTAAATGGTAAAATTGATGTCTCAAGACCATTAACTGCAAGATTTACAGCATTGATCAAGATTAATGCCGATAAAGGTAAATAATTATACCTTACAAAATTAAATTTCTGTATTTTAAATCGCCTGGAGGAAGGACTGATATGTGAATTTATGTATTTAAATTATAACTTGAGGGTTATCTAAGGCATAAAATAGCGTGAACTGGCGCAACGTGTCTAAAAACAATAATATGCTAGTTAGTGTCTACGTTTGTTAGAATAATGTCGTGTCAATGGTATCTATTGCCCTAGTGCTAAGTAAACGGCCATTCCGTTTTACAATAACAATGTGAAAAATGTATTTAATTAATACTGACATTGTTGCTCTGTTTTCCTTATTAATGTTATAGCACTGACATTCTTGTATATTATTAAAAAATCTGTAATAAACTTTAATTTTTTAAATACTTGCAGCTGTCCTAATGTAAACACAATATCAATAAAAATATTAAATACTTACGAAGAATTTTGTATTGAATATTGTTAACAAATTTGCTAATGTGAATTTTACCAATACTTTGACATGCAGTTTTCTTTTGATCTATTATTCGTCTAGCCAATTCAAATGTTAATCTATCTAATTATGATTCATGTCCCATAAATAATGAACAGCTAGTTAAAATAGAAGCATAAGATCAGTTGCTAGGCGTGGGAGAAATCATTTCAAAGGTCACTCGAATATTTCAGATAACTTTCTAAGATGCAAATGTAAGGTCACTAATTACTTGTATTTAATGGTAATAAATTATATATTACGTATAGTATTTGTTACCGACCAACTAACCAACGAACTTTTACCCACTAACCCGCATTGGGCCGAAGTGGTGTTAAGATCCTAACTCCTTGTGAGTTTCTTTCATGTAGAGAGGTCAGAGCCCAGTAGTGGGACGTATATACGCTATTGATGATAATGACGATGATGATACAATTATAAATGAAGCCTTGTAAGATGAGGAATATGTCTGGCTATTAATCTGTTTTATACAATACATTACACAAAATGTCGAATACTATTAACACTTGATCAGAGATATGAAATTATCATTAAATATTAGATAATTTTAGATCGGTTCTGCATCAATATTGACAATAATTTTACAAATTTGGGAATAATTTTATTTTTATATTAGCAACTATCGCAGATACAAATACATATAAATCTACGCTGCACGTTTCATGAATCAATGTAAAAGAAAACTCACAAAGAGTTTTATATAATATTAATTCGCCAAAATTTGGTTTCGTAATCTTGGCGAGACAGTAAAGAAAACATTTCAATCCTCGTGTCCAAAGTATTAACATTAAGTAGATTTAAAATTCAAAGCGTTTATTCAACAATTAGCATATATTTGTTACAGAGAACTTCAAATGCGACCTAGACCTGTTTCGCCTTTAATTTTGGATGAGAGCCCAGATGCATGTTCTGCAACCTCATGTCTAATCGCGCGAAGAAATTTTTTATTTGGTCTATTGTAAATAGTCAGATTTAAAACAAACTTCTGTTAGTGTTTTTACTGAGACATTAACAATGATCTTTATCAAACCTTGCAAATAATAGAGGGAGACCGAAATAATATGAAGATTTAAGATGTTGTTTGAATTTGATCTGATGCGTGAATGGAAACAAAATTCCAATATTAGATTCCTCCCACTGGATAACAGAGTCATAAAGTAAAGAAACAAGTTTGATGAGAGGAATTTCTTTATTTTACTACTGGTTTGCTAATTTTAAAAAATATGTGTTTTTTTATAATAAATATGTCCCATAAAGTGCCTTATAACATTTACTATTAAGATTAATTACAGTGTTCTGGAAAGAGGATCTGTTCTCCCTCCAACTTAAATAAGGAATTTAAAGAAACCTTTTTAGTTTCTTATCTTCAATATCATTTATATACTTAGTACTATGTCTAGTTCAAAATATGAATAATAAAGTCAACTGAATGATGAATTGTGAAGTCTTTTAGATTGTGATAAACAGTTTGTAAGTCTGTCAGACTCTAATTCATAAGTAATTGATTTAATACTGCACACGGAATATTAGTCAAACGTCCAGTAAATATTCTATTGGAATAAATAAACGTATCTAATATTATAAGTGACGCAAATACTTATTATGATACAGTAATTGAATCTTATGCACAATTCCACTGAATTGCCGGAAAAATAAATTTACACCAACATCACATAAATTTTAAGAACTGCTCAAATAGTAAGTTGACAGTGACAATACTTAGCAAATTTTATGAAACATTTGAGCATTCCAATGTAAAAGACACTTTTCTTGTTCTAGATTCAAATATGCTTTCCACGTTAACTTGATTTGAAATATTAGTCCAAAATAATAACAGCTATAATTAAAGTCATAAATATGTACTGTAACAATTGTTGATATTTCAAAAAGAACAAACGATCTTGAAAAATTACGTTTCCAACTCTAATAATTAAAGTGAATAAATATGCTCGGGTTATTTGGTGCGTCATTCTTATTTTCCAGCATTATTACGCTGACATTTGTTATGTTAACCTATCGAGGAAGCTTCTGGATGTAGCGTTTGTAAATATCTACGTTTACGGTTCATCTTTGACTAGCGTAAACCGTGATTTTCTAATATTTATTTGTAATTCCATTCTTGTGTGTTAATAAACTAAAAATAATACACACAGGAATGAAATACTTCAATATCTATCTTAGTTTTATGCAATTAATTTATTTTTCTCTGTATTATTTTCTATCACTCGTCTATTATAACGTTTTTAGATTGCTAATTTGGTTTAAAATGTACCTATTTGATGGAAAGTTGCGAAATTTTCATAATATCTGATATTCTGATAGCTGGGCACGCATTACCGATGATGTACCACACTTAAGCCCGCGTTAGGATAACTTGACAGATACTATTTTTTGGTATCGATGTTATCTTGACAGAGAGCCGAAACGTCCAAAACCATTAGCACAGGCTTATTTGATGTTACATCTATTTATGGAAATCTACAAGAATAATCATGTTTTTTTTTTACTTTACATCAGTAATCCCTTTCATTAGTATCTGGGCCATATTTACTATTATTAAAAGAAATTAGTTGGTTACTATTTATGTTGAAGAAAAACCTGAATAAATACAACATAATTTCAATTTATTTGATTTTAATCGTTTTTTATTTTTATATTTATTGCAATGGACAGCTGTCTTCGTCAGTCAGAAGCAGCGACATATTCGACATCTCAGAGATTTTTAACACTACAAAACATTTGAAATTACAAAAAACAGAGACCACCACGTGTTTGGCAAAGCGCTGGCTAAAAATATACTTTCTGGTTTCTGGCTATTAGTCATATTAATCTTTGCAAGTATGTTCCAAAGAAAACAATATATTCGGGAAGATTCTTCCTAGGTTTACCCAATGTATAAGGTAAATATTGCTTTTAATGATTTCGAACTTAGCGGAATGACGTTTGTTATTCTTAACTAACAAATTGTGAAAGCCATGGGTTTTTTGTTGAGCACATATGTACAAAATATTACATTTACATGGTTACATTAAAAACGGATACAAACAATAAAGTAGAAAATTATTAAATGCCAATAACCAACATTGTACCACCTAAGAATCGTGTGACAGAAATAATGTTTAATTCTACCTTGACACATTTTTGAAGACTGTCATGCAAGATTGTAAAAGCAAAATTCAAAGTTACAGGTTAATGTCACTAAGGAAAAAATAGTGTAATTTTGTTCAAGCTATTTCTGTTCAGCTCTCAGTGTCTTAAAGTGTTGAAACAACAGACTAATGATCAGTGAAATAGGAACTTAAATACTTTATTTAAAGACATCCGAAGTTAAACTTCTAGAATATTTAAATTGTCTATCAATGTCAAAGTTGTATTTTAATGTCAAATTGATTTAAGAAAGTCCATTAGCGTTTATTGAGTAGGTACATATTAAAAGAAAGACGCATATTTGTACATTTTAAGTACCTTGGGTTAATATTTACCATTTCTCAATTCATCAAAGAAGTTCATTTTCAAGAAGTTCCTTATCATTGTCAAGATTATGTGCTTACTATGAAACATTACTTCTGATTGTATATTCATGTTTTAATATAATTTAAATTCAAAGCTTTATGTATCCCTATTACCCTTGTGTACTCATACAGTGGTAGATGTAAGCCCCAAGTACTGCTACAATTGTTAAACATTGTTACTATCTGTATAAAATTTTAAAAGCATACGGAGGTTTGCTTTGAAGAGAACATAAATTACCGATATTATCCAAGTTCTCAAACCCTCTGTAAAAATCCAATGAGTTTCATTTGATCCAATTACACTAACGAGTGTTTTCCGAGATCGCAGTCGGATAATATATAAATTCTATATTTAGAAACAATATGTACGAATCTCATTGTTTTTCCTTATATAGAACTTGAGGAGACAGCTACTATAAATACAATTACATTCAATGCATACTAACCGGAAATATTAGCCTTTGTGTAAAAGCTTACAGCACAAATATCATGATATGAAACTAAATATGTAATTAAAAAGAATGTTTTAAAATTTTCTTTCACTTAAGTAGATAAAGTTGATAGATAGCTAATTAAATAAGTACTTTCAATTCAGATTAGTGGAACTTGGTGGAGCTTGTTTATATGCAAATTTTTAATTGAAACCGGAAACTGCATGATAATTACAGCTAATGAACCATTCACTGCTAACATAATTAATAAAACGTGACATTTTTCATAAGCTTATATCAGAATGAAGAATTAAATTTATATAAATTCGTCATACCTAGTAGTAACTGCTTAAGGTACTAATTAAATTATTAAAGGTGATGTTAAAAGTAAAGGCGTGATAATAGAATGCTAAAATGATATTTGAAATATAATAAAAGACATATATACTTCACCCAGTCTTATATCAGTAAACAAAAAATCATTATATAATTGTGTTTGCTATTAATAAATTAATTTAACATATTTATAAAGAAAATCGTAAGTTCAAAGAAAAATGGAGTTTTCCGGAAGTTATCTGAAGGTTTCTCCGCAAATATCGGAAGTCAGTGATGCGTAAAGTAAACCTACTATATTCTCTGATCACGCAAAATGCAAGATTGAAGGTGACCATAACACAGCCTATTCTTGTTATTTAATAGACTTAAAAAGCCCTTTTGAAGTAAACGGAAAGTCTCGCAATGAAGTTCAGTATAAAGTATTTGCTAGTGTCATAATATTTACTTATTGTCGAGTATACCATTGACATTATTTACGAAAGACAAAATTGTGAGCAATTATTTATATCAGATCTTCTTTTAACAAGCGCAACGTGACTATAATTTGCTTGTTAAAAAACATAACACAAGGAATCTTTTTTATATCTAAGGATATTTATACTTTTTTTTAACGATGAATTTATCTACAAATATTAAATTAGATATCTTAATATCAATACATTATTGAATGGAGATTTTACAGTTGAATGTTTGATAAATTAACGTTCTAATAAGTTTAAATTATAATCACTACTTCAGTTTTTTTATCATTTTATAATAATTGATTTAATATCGACCAAAACCTAAAAAAACATTAAAAAAAATATAAAAAACGTAATAACCTGAAATTATCAGATTTTTAAGCAATTACTATGTGTAAAGAATCACGAAATCGATTTAAGAAAAAAAGGTTGAGATAACAATCTACATTGCAAACATATTAAACTCAACAACTGGCTGGAAATTCACATTCGTTTGTTATTGCACTGACAGTTCGATTTTTAAAAATCGCGGCCGCGTTTCTAAAACGTCATACGGGTATGGACGTCGCGCGTCGACTAGACTACTGATGGACAGTGCGAGTCATGGAGTATTCGGACTTCGGCAAAACCAATCCTCCGCATATGCCTTTAATAACTTGATTGCAGTTGATGAATTCATTGACATGGGCCTCGTCTCTCGACCAGCTGTTTCTGGCAATCAAGCGATTTAATTATTAGTATATGCCCGGGACGTATTGTTTAACTGGACCTAATTTGAATGTCTAAAAATGGAATGCTATAGCTGTTTTGTACATTTTATGCATACTTTATATTGCCAAATATTTTAAGAAGAGCATAGAGGTGGGACAGACTGGCCAGCAGTGGTCCGTAAGTAAATAATTGGCACGTAACGTAAATTTCACTCAGTTTTATAAAATATCTATTTTTAGACCACGTTCGGTATTAAGCCCGCAGTGTTCTTTCTGATTAAACATAAACCTTATAAATGATACAAAATGAAACAATTACTAGGAACGAAACGCTAAAAAAATATTTTTTTTTGCAAAAAATAAAACAACATTTTCTTTTTGATTATAACAGTTACGTCAGCATTAAATATATATAAAATGGAGTATTTGAAAAGTTAAATAAAGTCCACTTGATATAATTACATAAACCTAAGTAGGTGATGTTTAAAAATACGAGATCATTTCTACATAATATAAGTTTTAATTAATATCGGTTATTTTTATTTTAGATAATACAAACTACTACTTAAGGTACCTTACAACTAAGTTCTTGTCTGTTATGTAAAAATAGAGAGAACGTATTACATAATGTGTAATCATAGTTACAATTAGATATAAATGAATATATTAGTGGTTAATTAAGCATTGCTATGAATGGTATTGTCGTTTAAATTGTATTGATTGATGTTTATGGTGTATCAGATATCAAATTGTCTGTAGTTACCTAAACCATTTCAGCATTGAATTTTACCTTGTACCATTTTTTACGAGGAGGCATACGTTGGGTATACCCACTAAAACTACCCGGTAACTAAAATGCATTTCACGGGGTGACCTGATTTCTGCCAAGTAATTCACCAGGACACCCCAAGCACCCCAGTCTTACAGCCGACCTTCGTGCCGATGGAGATTACCGAGAGTTACTGAGGAATCCCAGACGTTGCGGCCTGTGTTATTTATGCATGGGAGCCAACCACACACGCAGCCGATGTACATAGGTATCTACCATTTTAACTTAAGTCATGATAACAAAATTAATATGACTCAAGTTTTGAACATTTTATTTTTTTAGGTATTTTCTTTATGAATTAATAAATAATGATAAATAGTATTATTACCCAAATTTAAATTTTGATTTCCTTTCATATATTAATATAATAATGATTGAAGTAGTATTGTCAGTTATTAATAAATTTTTCTATGAAAATCAAACATATCAAAGTATAAGTGATTCCTAAGCGATGCTAGGAATCTAATAATTTATATATCAATAACTAGCGCCATCTAACACCATTATTAAGCAACATAAAAAGCATGCGATATGCATATACTTTTTGAGCTTTTGCTACTCGACACGAGGTGGCGCCACTTTAAATTGAATGTTTCAAACTTTAATCATATGTAATAAACCAGATATAAAGTTATGTATTAAAAAAAATATTTTAAAAACAAATTAAAATTATTCATTCGCGTTAAGAAATCTTTTTTCAATAATCAAACGTTTGACAAAAACAGTTAATGCAAACTAGTTATAACAATGCGTTGAATTGGTCAAATTGATTGCGTGCTTGTGTTTCTTGTTGATGAATTCACTCAACACAGTGCATTAAAAATAGAACGACCACTCAGATCAGAATATGACATTATCAGAGATGATTGTAATTTGTTTTGTTGTAGGTACGTATCACAAATTCTCGACTGATAAAATAATACGTAATGGTCGGTCGGTCACCAAAGATAAATAATTCTCATAGGTATGAATGAACGAAATGAATAAAATATATTAATTGAAATCATTAGGAAATAACTATATGCTAGCACACGTAGAACTAAAGAAATTAATTTCAAAATAGTTGAGTGCCTATTGAACGTGGATTTACATAAATACTTCTTAACGTCGCTTAAGCTAAAATATCTACCTGCAGAAATTTTTGGAGTAATAATTTTCCGAATGAAGAAGATAAGAAGATAATAAATATGAGGTCTATATTATTAAGACCGTAGCAAAAAACGTAACGGAAAGAAATTAACATATTTTGTGTTGCATGAATTGCAGTATCTATGCGTTAATTCGAAGATAGAGACAATTTTTTATTTATAATAATTTAGTACTTTAAAATATTTTCGTTTCTATGCAAAAATAAGTAAGTAGGTAAACATGATACTTAAATGATTAGATTTCCCGAATTTACAAATAATAATTCATCAAAGAGACTAAATTAGATGTTCATTAAATAAACATTCTATTGCAATTGGTCTTTTAACCTGTTATATGAATAAAATTAATTATTTTACAGTTGGATCCGATTTTTATTGCTAACGCTGTCAGCCAACAAAACGCAATGAGCAAGATTGGTGATATTAATGTGCTCAACAATAGGACGTCATAAGCTATTGATAATGATTATATTATTGTAATTTTGAAAATGTTTAGGATTAATTAACCTTTCTACTGTTCGGTATGATACATTTTTGAAAATTAGTTAATTGTGCTCCACAAGCTTTGTATAAGGAAGATAAAATTTCATTTAAAAATATTGCAACATTTTGAAACATATAAATCTTTAATTTAATAGTGTAAGTCTTGTTGTTCTATTTAGTTTAACCGGCCAGTAAGCTTGACAAACTGGTCAAGTTACTCTAAGCCTTATATCGTGTCAATTTAACCTAACGATCAGTACATTATAGGTACTGATCGTTAGGTTAAATTGACACGACATCAAACATAACACTACACCTCTAATAAGACACTTATCACACGGGAATAAGGTGCAGAAGTCAATATCTAGCTACTTCGCTCCCTGTTGGGAGTCTTAACAGAATTTAAAACGGCAATTAATCTAGTATTTTACTTTAAAACTCAGATGCAAATATACAAATACTCCCAGGGGTCGACGTAAACTAAAACTGATTTGGGTTTTAAAGTGATAAGTGTTTTGTGTCAATAGGAAATAACTAGGAAGTTTTTGGTTATCAGACTCATAGCCAAATAGCTTCCTAGTAGAAGTTCATTTTGGAAAAGCGGTCTCTTGCCCAAAATAGTTGGGGAATCCCAGCTCTACGAACATTTAGAAATATTATACTTCGTATAATGTCATGAGTTTTGTAAGTATTGTTATTAACTACATAAAAAAGTCATATTCAATACAACCCATTAATTTGTATACTTACTTGTTCCTGATAAACACATTTCAGAGTATTAATCGTAGCAGTGTTACATTTTATCGCTGTTAAGTCAATAACATTTAACAAAATGTAATAAATGTTTATAACAAATTCTGGTTTACTAAGAAATTTAGTGGCAATCTTATACCGCACGTGGTCAATTAATTAATTTTTATGATCATTGCGTACGCGCAGTATAAACCTACAACATGCCTATTTTAAATATATTTGGATTCATACTGAAATCATTCTTATTGTTTTATATTCTGAATTCCAGTAATTCTACTTAAGAACCTAAGTACCTAAGAAGAATACACGCTAAGGTGTTACCTTAGTCTAGTCTAGTTTTGGCGACCTTACTCATAACGGAAACAAATTATTCTAAATGCGGTAGTATCACTTGTCAGAACTGTTTTCCCTCTACTCTTAAGTTTGAATGAAGAATACCACATCTCTTTGTCTCATACACTTTAGGTAGGTTTAACATATTCTTATCGTAATTTAACTCACCCACCTAAATAGGGTGACAGACAAAACAGAATATTTACTAACAAGGGATTGAGGGTAAACTTCATTAGTATATTTACCATGTAGGTCTTAATTATTCGATTAATTGAAAAGAATTTAATTAAAATCCTTGCATAAATACCTATTTAATGACGCTCAAGTAAGTATTGGTACCTATAGGCTTCGATTCTATTGCCATTCTCTACATCTAAAATTATTTGAGGGAAATAATTTTCATTCTATTTAAATCAGGAAAGGAAAAAATTTAAAATGAATTTTAGAAACGTCTAATTAGGTGACAGACGATCCCATTCACAATAGACATCACACGGCATCTAGTACCTACGTGTGTTATATGCTTTAAAGTGGCCATTTTAGTAACGTAAAAATACATCTGTCCTTTTCTGTTCTGTTTGTAATGAAATCGAAGCACTGAACTTAAATTTATCTCCATGTACAACAGAATCGCGGATAACACCTGCCTTCTCGATGTTAATTTCAATGGGATTCCAAGGGGAAATTCCTAATTAGGTATTTATCGATATACATTACGAGACACTAGGTAGGCATGTATGGTTTTTTAATTATACAACCTTTTTCTAAAGAGGACTCCTAATGCGTATAATCAGGTGATGTGAAAAATATTTCTGTGTTTTTTAAATAAGAAAATAAAATACAACTTTGGTTTTTTACTTCAAAAAATCTCGAAGAATCGAAGGTAATTCTATTAAATGTAGTTGGAATGCAAACTTTTCGGTCAGTTATTATTAAATATTCTGCATATATATAAAATTGTCCTCCTGAGCCTTTAACCTTTAAAATGCCTCTGTATACTGTGTAAAATATCAAAATTAAAAACTACAATTTGGGCTTCTTACATAATTACGGAATTCAATAAGCCAAGACAGTTTTTTGTTTCTTTTTTCGGTATTTTTCTCTTTACCCCTTTTTTGGGTAATTACCAGTAATTTTGTTCATGTTCGATGAATAATTGTCTCGCGGTATTCTTATAAGGTAGTCAGTAATTTGAATGTAGTATTCCATTAAATTAGCAAGACCGATACAGTAACACGTCAGTAATTCACTCGTTCGACATTTAAATATTGGCCGACGATTTATTTTATAGATATTCCATAGTGATAAGAGACATTATAGAATTTATAAAGTTGTGAAGCTTTTGTCAGAAATGATTAATTATTTATAGCTTTAAAACAATTTAAACATACATGTACTTAATTTAATAACAATACCTTCAATTTACATAAACAAGATTGAATAATCTGCGTAATGAGTTAATTGTATAATATAATATTTACATAAATAATATTTATGTCAACGTAGATTGACATTAACGATATTTTTATGAGATAAACTTTATGTTTAAATATTTGAGAAACTAAATATATCTTAAAGCATATTTAATGTCTGAAGGTAAGATCCTTTCACAAAGTTATCATATTATATTATGAGTGGTTTGTAATACAGGTATTCGTTCTCAATATTAAACTAAACACTTATTTAGCCTATATGCCGTAAAAACATTTTAACACATACACTTTGTTTGTCACATAAGAAGAATCATTATTTAAAATCATGTCATCTTTTTCTAATCAACCAATTTTCAGAAGTATTAATAATAAAATAATCTAAATGCATTATGATACTAGAATGTAAACCATCATTATCCCTGTTGTGACGGGGTACTTTTAGCCTTTATCTCACAATAATGAGTCAAGATGGCTGAAGATGGAAGCGAACTATACCCGGATTCCTCTACCACAGAGGAACTGGGTATTCTACCTCCAAATGTCGGAACACAACAATGCAGTTTACATTTTTGTTATGGTAGACTTAAGTAATATGATGATAGATAGATAGCCAGGGCGACTTAGACAAATCAAAACAAATAATTTATCCACATAAAAGACGGTATTTGGATGTTAATAACACAACCAAATCTTCATACATCTTTCGCTAATATATACAGCATGCAAATATAATTATATAAAAATTTAAAAACTGTCGTTTTTAACATTAGTTTTGATATCGATATTGGATTCAGATTCATGACTGCAATATTCTGTAACAGAATAAAGACACTGTTCTTGTAGACATAGCTTTACTGCTCTACAGAACCCTATCTTTGGCAGTGTTTTGAATTCCATTGGTAACGTATTAAATATCTTTACAAACTAAAATGGCTGGTGAATTTTTGCATACCAACTACATTTTTGTTGCACAGTGCGCCCGTCGGGACCTAATCTTCTGATCGCATTTTCTTTAAATGTTTTAAACAAGTTATAGTTATACTACATAACATAGCATACAAACTTAGGATTAGAAATAGGTTAGGAATACTAAACCGAGCACAAAATTTCTGCTTCCACTGGGAATTGAATTTCATCTCAACCACTAGACCACAGAGGCGGTTATGGCTTCGATAATTCTTCAAAATTTATTAAAAGTCATTTACCAAGCGTATCGGTTCTTTTATCTTACCACACAAACCAAACGAACACAGCTTCTGTTCATGTTCTATATATCTATATATATATATATATATATATATATATATATATATATATATATATATATATACATTAGAATAGAGTATTATTTATTTCATATATGATTACTTGAGCCATAGATTAATTTTAATTTACTTTGACTAAAGCCGAGAGTGGATTGTACTCATTTAGGTGTATATTTGAATACAATCTATTACACATTTGGCTATTGGTGTCGTGTGTAGCGCGAACCAAGTACCATAAACAAGTTTGTTCATGACACATTAGTTTTACCCAAAGAGGTGGTAATACAATCAAATGGTTTACAAATCACTAACTTCATTTATTAATATACAATCAGATTTTTTTTATTTGAATCAATATTTAAAAATATAGGGTTTTATGTATGTTCTATCCGTATAAAGAACTATCAAATAGAGTGATAGTGTGTTCCCCAAACATTACGATTTGCGTTATTTCAAGATTCAAGTGAATAGATGTATTTTTAAGGGGTCATACTCTCTTTGGCTGAAGGTTTACTTGAGATCAGTTAGAATTTCTATTCCTATTTGTTTAAAACAACCTAAGTGTTAATAAACAATTGTAATTGAAATTCAATACGATACATTTAAAACCTAATCTTTTTCCATATTGATTCTAAATATAAGTATAAGAACACATATAAAATGAGTATACTTTTGGGGAACAGTTTGAAAGTACCTTATATAAATGGAGAATCCCAAAATAGATCTTTCCAGTATTTCATCAGCCTCAATGTCTTGTTCTCATTCAAGATATTGAGATTTCACTATACGATAGTAAAATTTTGGTTCCGTAACACTAGTTGTCAATGTTATCGGAACAATACACAAGAACGATTCATAGATAGGCACAATTTTAGATGAAAAATCTTAGAATTGGCCACGATAAGATTGCGGAGGCAAATACAAAAATTCTGATAGTCAAGGTGTTATATGTTAAAGAGATCTTAGATATTAAACAGTTGGAGATATGACCATTCTTATCGAATGGAAACATAATTTGGGTCGAAAAGATTTTGTACTGGAGATTGAGACATTTGTTTATTCAAAAGTCTCAATGAAAAAAAGTCTTATGAAAATAAAAACTGATAACCAATAACGAAATTGATTTATATAATAATTAATATTTTTGTTAACATAAACGTAGTTGTATAAGGCAAGATACCTATGTAATGGATGTGGTTTATTTTCACAAGAAATTGATTGAAATTTAGAACTGTTGAGTTGATTGAAAAAAAAATGATATTCTTAAATTTGAGTGAATAAAGCCTTGGAGAGAAATTAATAAATCCTTCGAGAGAAATTACAGAAAACAATTACAAACTAT
Source organism: Acentria ephemerella (assembly GCA_943193645.1). Classification (NCBI taxonomy): domain Eukaryota; kingdom Metazoa; phylum Arthropoda; class Insecta; order Lepidoptera; family Crambidae; genus Acentria; species Acentria ephemerella. Next base: position 6,544,926 of record OW971891.1, read on the forward strand.
ACTCATAAAAATATTTCATACGCACGAGCGTATGAAATATTTTTGCACGAACAAATTAAAAAAAAAAATAATTATTATTATTATTATAAAAAAAACAAAATAAATAATAATTATTAAAATTGCTTTACACGAGTAAAGCAATATTTATCTATCTAAACTTTATGAAGAAACAGTTTTTTGGCCAATCATGATCACCTCCAGAAATTCCAATATTTGGCCAATTTTTTTTCCAGAGGCAGCCTCAATTGAAGTTATACGATAGAATATCAACTATATTATAGAAAAATAGATTACCAAGCGAAGTTTGTCATATTAATAATAGTGTTTGTCTACAGTTTCATGTAAAGCAATAATTAAAAGCATCGGTTTCCTCATTCAACGTTGATAACGTTGTATACACATATATTCCGACTTCCTTGAGTTAAAATTATTAGCAGCCACCTTGGTTTCGACGAACGGGCACTTAATTACTCGATACATTGCTTTTACAATTACATGCTTGCCGCGCTAACATATAATTTACATTAAGAGAAACATTAAGAAGTTATAAGGTTCTCCGTCTAGATTAACGTTACACTTATTTAGACGTGTTGACAACGTTGATTTCAGTTAATTGAAAAAAGAATCAATTTTGTAAATATAACCAACCTAAAACTAGAATATACAAATAAAGAAATTTGAATAAAGTATGTCACTTGAACGTTTGCTGCATAAGATGTATGCGTTTATAAACAGTACCTTAAACAGACGCTCATATTATATTCCAGACCTCCAGGAACTTTTGTGTCATTAATCACATCATGACCAAGTTATCATATGCTTTTCAAATGTATGTACTTGTGCAACTTTAACTTATTATACAGATTTTTGCAAGCAGACCTTTTTCCATAACATTTAATTCTAACAATGATTTGTTGATCCGGTGAACTTTGTATTACCTTATTTTAGATTTGGGCCACTAAATTTGTCTGCCACTACCGCCATCTATCAAAAGTTATCCAAACTAGAGTTGGAAGAATGGACATATTTGAATAGCACGTCAGTTAGAAAATTTTCTATACAAAATTACAAAGTTAAAATTATCAATATGTATTAATTTATATGTTTAAAAATCTAAAATTTTTTAACAAAAATCGGTTAAAAAATATTGTGTTTAGTAAACCGATCAAATGATTGGTCAAGCACTTTCTGAGTATTGAGTGCTAGCGAGATTAATGAAGATAATTTATCTACGATAGAAATAAATCCATACATGAACCAATTGTTTGCAAAATACTTATAAGTATTTCTAATTCTGGCTCGCTCCGTGTCAAAGCCTGAAGTAAAGTTGTCCTACAAATTGAACTAATACACTTTACTTGTCCGATGATGAACTGATAAACAATTATGAGTCTGATATTTAAAATTAGTTTATTTTCATAATATTAACCAGATTTAAGTTATTAGTGAAATGACAATTTGCTATAACTAGAATAAACATTGGATTTGAAAAACATCAGAAAGCGTTAACCGCTGTAATGCTTAATGAAAAAACATTTCCCACTGATAATTTGTGCTTCTCTTAATCCTTAAAATCATAATAAATAGAAATGATTGCTCAATACTAATTCATCGTGTCTGTGTTGTCTCTCATTAAATCATGTCCAATTAAGATTAAATGAGATTCAATGTCGCCAATTGAATAGCACCAAATGTCAACGCGTTGACAGCACTTAGCTTACTCGGGCTCGATTGTCTTACATAGGTAAAAAACCACAAGAAATTTGGCAGTGTTGCTAGTAATTTTATTTACGTCAATTTTAAGTAAGTAATATGCTATAATATCAAAAAAAGAAAATTCTATAGGGATTTCTCAGTACTTTGATAATTGAAGTAGTTGGATCATTTAGAGGAGATTCTGATTATTTCCACAACAGACACAGTGATAATAAATAGGTATATGATTATTAAAAGATAAAGTCCCTAAAGGATAAACTTATTTACTTCAATATTTTGAATTTAAATTTAGGGATTTCCAAATGAAGCTATATCTAAAAGGTCGTTTATACAGCAACTAATAAAGTTATCGATTATTATTAGCTATAGTATTTAATACCATTTGTTATAATAAGAAATTAACTTATTATAACGGAAGTGTGGAAATAAAAAAATATTCTATTAGCCATTAGATGGAACAATGACCTGATCAAGGTTAACCAGCGATCCGATGGTTGCAGGTGGCACTAGGCGGAACTGTTTGTAACCCTATTTCCAACAGTGCATAACTAATGGTTTAGTTGTAAATAGGAAGATCTAAATTAACCATAAATAACAGATGGTAGTTCCAAAAATAACTCTCAATATGATAAATTCATGTAGAGTATTTGATGTATCCTACATTCCTAGAAGTAAATTAGCCTTTTAGGCGTGACTCAAAACCAGTTGCAGTTATAATACAGGCAAAACATTTGTTTGACCTTGTCCTGTTCAGTCTAGACATGGTGAGAAAGATAATGCTACAATTGAAAGTTATTTAAAACGTGCTACTTCGATAGACTTGGTTGTCAGCAATCTTTAAACTGTAATTTATCTAATTCATTTTTAAATCGTAATTTCGAAGAGTGTTGTCAGTAAACGCCATGATTAGAAGACACGTAAGCCGTGACTGACTTTTGGAGATCTACATATAGAGGCAGTCACTGACGACAACAAAAGACAGGAAAACACTACTTGACCGACTTACCCACGTCACAGAATTTAGCCAATCTTACAAATAGTTCATTACCGATTTCAGAGGTTTATAGAGTGATATAATGAAATGAAGGCGACCTATTTTAGTTTCATTTAGCAGCAATAAAATATCGCCTATAAAATGCATTGCAGCAAAATTCTTACAATTCCATTAAAAGTTACAACCCCGATGTCCTTAGCACTCACATTGGTATCCACTTGAATAATAAAATCAACATCTTTTGCCACTTGACACAGTTGCAAAAGAAATTGTCTTTGTGTTTTCAAAGGCGCGAGCTAAAAATAAATATGAGGTGAACCTTAAGATAATTTTGGATACATAATATGACTCTTCAGAAAGTAAACCAAAATAACACATCAACAGATCTTATGTAATTTTGAACATGTAATTGCTATCAAACCACCTATATTCACTTATACTATTTATGATAATAAAGAATGTATCATACGTTTTTTTAATTAATGAAATCTCATGAAACCACCTTAACATTCGCTAAACTCCTTCAATATTCTTTTCCCTTTATTCTTCATATATCTTTACATTTACCTAAATTCATTATTTTAATTTATGTTTCATTACTGTATATTTTTATTAATGTAGAAGTTTTGTTTTTCATTATCATCAATTATTGTAGTTGGTGAATCTGCCGTAATAATTAATGTGAAATAAATGAATACATAATAACTTAAACCACTGTAATTTCGGCTAACCTCTTCCGTATCTTCTTTATAAGTTTATCTGTGAACCATTCACATAATAATTATGACACATTGTGAATCTTCGCCGGGATTGGAGCATATAGCTAATGGAAAGTTATTTATATATTTGGAGCATTCCAGAATTACGTTTATTAAAGTATGAATATCTATAGCATATTGAGAAAAAAATTAAAATTATGAAAAAATGAGCTTGTTGGCGTAGTGGCTCCAACGCTCTGGTTTTGATAACGAAAACCAAGCAACTCTCGCCAAGGTTGGTCCCTGGATGGGTCAATTAAATTTATTATCTTTAGTTTAGGATGTTACGGCAACAGATTTCACCCACCAACCCTTATTAAACCAGCGTGGCTGTGTTATGGCACAAACTCCTCGTGTGTTTCTCCCAATTAAGGCTTTTGTCCATCAGTGAGACGTAAGCAGTGGGCTGTTGATGATGATAATGAAGTGAAAATAGTTCAGTTATTTTATGATTAAAAAAATGCTCTAAATTAAAACCTCAAAAAAGGCTTAAGCGGTTTGCAAAATTGTGTTTTTCTATTCCCTCTTATATAGAATGGTGGCAAGTTGTAGGCGATGCAAATTTCACCTGGTAAACTAATGTACCTACAAAATCAAATTAATATCTCTTATACATGTTGGGTTTGGGAATGCAGTCATGAGTTTCCGCCTCGTTGAGTTTATTGACTTTACACGTCTTCCCACTTTACGGTAATTTCAAGATACACCGGATTCCCGTAACTACTTATTTGTGTATAATTTACATATACGCTCTCTGTGGTTAATGTATTTGTTTATTTTGAAAGCAGTTTCATTACTACTTCTAAATCGTTTCGTTATATGATGTCGTTGCATATTTGTCTTTACGTTTGCTAATACAACGCAATGAGCGAATTAATCCAGCACTATCGTTATCATTGCAATGTAGATGATTACTTAAAATACTAAATAACATTTCTGTCCAAATTTCAATATGGAATTAGGTGTGCTTTTGAAGTATTTTAAAATAATAACGTTAAGATTTTTTCACGAAATGCATATAGTTGGCACTTAATAACTTTTATTCTCAATCTCAATTGCATTCAAATGAAATGTCTTATATCGAAAATCCTATATATCATTAATTTCAATCAATTTTTTATCATGTTCTAAGTATTAATAAGGGTCTCAGGCTAACAACCTGTCCACTACATAAGCCTGAGAGCCTGAGAGGATGAAATGACGTAACACTGCTACTTGTTAGGTAACTATAATGAGGATATTTTATACTTTGCATGTTTCGAAAGCATTCTAAGCCTTTTATCGCATATTAGCCTAAACCCAATCTTCCGTAGAAGCCCTATAATTTACATAGGCTTACTTCTTTTTGACCTTGGCGCATACCGTTTTGCGTCTTCGTTTAACCGTAACCGAACCACCGATAACAGATTTCTCAAGGAGGCCTGTAACTATAATACTTCTTATTCTTGTAATAAGCGTACATTGCTTTTCTAATCCTACAAGTTACAAGATCAGAGGCAAACAGAGCAGTGTTGGATAATAATCACTTTGACTAATCCGATCTTACTTAGCGATGCCGTAAGGCATGAAGTATGTCTCGGTATTGTTATTTTTTGTAGACCTTCTTTATCACAAATAAGTTTTTATGATTTTGATATTTGAAAGTTTAAGGCATATTATTAACAATAATGAAAAAAAAATAACTATAATTAACTACTCAACCGAGAGGTTTAATAGTGTTCATAGTTTAAATGTAAGTAATGATACTATTATAAAGGATATTTTAATTTTTGATAATTAGAAATTTCACTATGTTACTCCAACTAATTAAAGTTTAAACGAGTACAAAGCTATAAAAGTCATTTAAAACATATATAAACTTACCTTTACAAAGTATGCAGTTTGACACATTGTAATTAAATTATTTAATACACAGAGACTTTACTTAAAAAAATAACCAGTGAAGGTAAATGAAAATTCTCCTAATTGCACCAATGGCATTGTTTAACCTGTCAACGCGTTTAGCATGCGTGTAAGATGTCATGATAGGGACAATCAGAAAGGCTATCTTACTGCCTTGAACTGTTGTACTATTTTTGACTGTTTTGTCTGTAATTAGAGTATCTACATTCCAGATCTCGCAGTGCCTAGTCAGTTTTCTGTTTATAAATATCATGCGGGCACATGCAGTATCTTGTCACAGCCGTCCTTACAAGACCACAAATATTTCCAACGTTTTTATTCACAAAATATGTCCAAATCACAGTTAATTTTAGAAAAGATTTTCAAACTGTAAAAATGTTTATAGATATAAATCATTTCAGCTTTACTTGTAAACGTTTATTGAAGTGGGCTCTTTTGACACTGTGGCTATCAACTACTAGGAATGATTTTCGAAAAATGTAAATATTACACTTTTTCTCGCATATTAGTTTTGGTTTGAACAAAAATTACAACTAAAATATGCAGGTGGTCTTATTTTAAACATACGCATTAAATTTATTTATTTATATTGATTCCAATTGCTAACAACTTAAGTTATGTTGTATGTTTTGTTAATCATATTAATTATTTATAACACTAAATAGAGGCTGAATGCACACCAAAATTCTAGAAAATATAGATTATTAAGACCGGCTGCTCGCGTGATGCGGGCTAGGCAATCTACAGGCAGGTCTTGGGACAGATGTGTTAAACAAAAAATTTTTTCTTGGTGTAAAATATTCTAATTAAAATATATGTAAAAATTTTATATTAGACAGCCGTCTGGTCTAGTCAGTACCCCTGTCTTCTTAACCAGAGGTTCGAATTCCAGTGGAAGAGATATTTGTACGATGAGAACGAATATTTTATTGAGAAGTCATAAATTTTTGTTTGTTTATTTATTAAACACATCCTCACACCTCACCTCTTATATATAAAAATAGACAATATTTTAAAAATACTCTCTAAAACCGATTTAAAACTATGTTCAAAAGGATTTTATATGATGTGTGTCATAAGTAAGATCAGGTATCGTCAACTACTGAGTTAAATAAAGCCTTTTACACGATTCTACTTACACAATGTCGAAATATTTGACCCATTTGCTTGTTTGTATATTTTAAGTAAACAACTTGTAAGTATCTTTTGTGTTTAATCTGTGCGGTTCCAGCGAAGAACACGTTTCTTTCATAATTTTGTTGAAAAAAATTTAAGAGCTAATGTTAGAAACACAAACGTAATAAGTATAATAAGAATGATTAATATATAAATTAAAGTATTTAATTTTTTTTCTATGTTTATAGTGTATGTAAAATATAATATTTTAGAACTATTGTGACAAATTTGTTCCTTTAATACTTTTGATAGTACCAACGGGACTAACCAGTTTCCTTGTACCGTGAATAGTTTTATTAGTAGTTACAACTGATAAATATTTTTACTACAAATGTAATTACAGAAATATTTGTTATACTATCGCTACCATGACATGATAAATTTTCCCTAATTGTAATAAAAATAACATAACGCTATCAGTCTTGGGAATGTTATCGAATTAAGTAGATTAATTTATTTTATTTCTTTATTGCAGTGATAAAAATAGAAAAAGTTACAGAAGAGATATTTTATATAGGAAACGTAATAATTATTATTACTTACATGGGAAATGCAAAAGTCTACGTCGAAAAGATATATACCTATTTACACATAACTATACGGATGTTATGTAATCATTGTAATTGTTTTTTGTCTGTCTGTCATAAATGGTAACTGCGAATTTTTAATGAATGTATCATTATTTTCGCGAATTACTTTTGTCTACATCAACATCCTGCAAACTGGTTTGGGATGTTTAATATTTGTTGTTTTTGCAGATAAACGTTTACCATTTAAAATTGAATCATACTTCACAAATTGATAAGACAACATTATTATAACGTCATGAAGAATAACGTTATTAGGATGCATATCGTATCTTTTACCAAAATTTACGAGATCGAGGATCTTTTTCTTAGTACTGGAATAAAATAAAATTACATTTTTTTTTAAATAAACGTAACGTGCCTTCTTTGTAAGGACCCGTCTAAACGAGCCCTATTGCTGTCATGCTCGTTTTCGTCTGTCGTCTGTCACATAAGTTTTACATCCAAACTACATGCTTGAAATTTGCACTAACTGCTTCTTATTTTTAAGACTAAAATAACATGCATTATTTGAAATGCACTATGCACTATTTTATATTTATACAATATATTATACTATTTTTATAAATTTTTGTTATGCAGTGTATTTTATTTAATTGAACTTGCTGATAATTTTTATTATTATCTCTAATTTACTAATAAATATTGTTAGTGCCGCTAGGAAAAATTATGTCTCAATAGTATCATTTATTATACAAATAGTTTTGTTTGTAAGTTATACCTAGCTTTGATTGTCCAAAAGAACTTATAATAACGGGAACGCTTATGGCTTATAATACAGAAATAATCAAAGGTACGTACTTAATTAATGATCCAGTTGAGAGCTATAGAATAGTTCACGTGATCACGTGACAGGTGATCTCTAAATACTAATGCATATAAATAAATTAGTTCTTTAAATTTAAATCCTACAAGTATAAGCTTTTCCGTGGCATTAAAGTAGCTAGCAACAGTATTGTTAAAAGGACGACGTATTACCAAAAGTGTTCCCGCATGCTGACACTGCGCATACTAATAAGAAACTTTGGATTCAATGCGCCATTCACGCATTAACGGCCCGTTTTGAGGTAATCATTGGTTAAATACTGCGATGAAACGAATACTAATTTAAGAAAAAGTACTTTTAGATTTGTAAGCATTAAAGCAAGTGCCAATGTTACGTATTTTGATGATATTTTAATTTGTACTTAGCGACACGCGTAGCTTTGTGCATTGAAATTGTTCGGCTACAAAATTCTACTTTCATGACAACATACTCTCAAAAGACTGACACTCCCCAAAACACAAAGAAGACAATTACTATTTATAGTACTTCCTCGTTAATTCTTTTAACGGATGGTGTAATGCGTCCTTTTGTAGTGGGTAGGATATGCACCATTGGTAGTAAATGCAAATACTGAAATATTGATTTATCTGTTTCAGGAAGTTTTTAACATTGTAGAATGTTCATTGCGTGTTATGCGTATCACCACACAATAGACAAGGATTTTTGTTTGAAATACGTTAAAATTATATAAGTGTACATAATGTGTAGCAAAGTGGAATTAAATACTTTGACTTTGACTTTTAATGTTATTAAGACTTTCATTCTTTGTTATAAATAAACGAGGTTTATTAACGAATAAATCAGATTATTTAATAAATTATGTTATAAGTATTTCAATAATAACAAAAAACTAGAGTGTATCCATCGCGCCATCATTAATATATAAAGTTACCAAGTGTGCAAAATTTAATATTAATTTTTTTGTGTAGTCGCCCTAAATATATCGGACAGATATTATCTGTCGACTCAAAAGTTATCCAAGAACCAACATAATTTTAATTAAGTAACAACTTAATGTCATAAAATTGCTTCGTAGTGGGTCGTATTATCAGAATTCATTTTCGTTAATTTATTAAGTGTTTGTCTTAATAAATAAATAAGATTTTGTTGTTGACATAATTATGATACTTGTATGGATATTAATTTAGCATTTCAAACCTGAACTTTTGGAAAATAAGATAATAAAAAAATTGGTACATATGTTAAGTATTTATTTAGAAAGATAATTTGAAATTATCTTATTTGAAATATCTGCCCCCAATGAAATTTGAACCCCGGACTTCCATCTGAAGTAGCCACTAGAATATAATAGGCATTTGAAACTGACCGTTAGTATTGATGCTTCATAATTTATGTTAAACAAGCAAGTGTTTTAACAACAATAAGTTTAAATGAGAATTTAGTAGTAAGACCATATGTAGTTTAAATAAAAAAATGAAGTCTAATAATCTATATCAATATATATTACGTCAATTAGTTTTATTTAGATATAAATAAAGAAGGCGATAATAGATTAAAAGATATAATAGTTTAACAAATTTTCGTTATATCTGTCGCTTCTGTATTAAACTTGATATATGGATAAGATAACATTACAATGAATTAAAACTACAAGTATATACCTATATATGTGAAGTATCTTATTGACATTAGTTATCCTTTCGATCTAGAAGAGTATGTTATTGTAAAAAACTATCTAGTCACTGTCAATTAGTTACTAGTTATTACAACTTACAACTTAATTATATAAAATGTGATTTATTTTCATATCGTTTTGTTATATACTTATTTAACACTACAAATTAACGTAAGTTATTTTGTATGCATTACGGTAGTCGCGCTGATTTTTAATTTTAACAGTGGGTTTTATTTTATTAACTTTTATTCATTGTTGGTAAGGGAATTTTTTTCAATTGTTAATAAATTGTGTAAAAATATTGCCCTGGGAAGCCCTGTGACCTGTTACATAGGTATATTTAAAAACCTTAAATTTCAGGCACGAGTCTCTCACACTTTGGGATCATTCCTAAGATGAAAAATGTGTTTAATTTTAAGTGATTTTAATCCATTAAATTGCTGTCGTGATGAGTTATCACATTATAAACAGAACAATAGGGTTCTACGTCTTTTGAGCTAAGAAATTTGAACAAAATGCTTTTTGCTACATAAGGGTTCAGCGATTTTTGCGTCAATTTTGAACAATATCACACTTTAAAGGATTGTTTCATGTGTCACCAAGAAAAATAGGTTTTTAATTATCGGGGACACATTTTTATCTTATTTAAATGTGAACAAACTGTGAACTACCCTCGATCAATAGTTGAGCCATATGTTCTGGCCAATTATAGCCTGCTACTAGATAGAATTAAGTCTCTCTAAATTAATAGATATCGTTAAATATTTTATACCGTTAAGTCTTGATGGATGGTTTGTAATTGCGTGTCGATTTAAAATTAGTCTCGGTATAAGGTAATCGATTTCTTATAATTAATGTTTATATTACGTACGTTTAAGTAAGTATAATTTACAGAATAGATGTAAACATTGAAATACATTAGTAAATTTTGTAATAAAATAATTTTTGGGATATAAATGACCTATTAGTTTATTAGTACTAAAGGAAAAGTGCTTAATAAATCACTTCAGTCAAAATGCGGACACGCTTTGTCGGGATCGAGATAGGTAGTAACGTATCTCAATCTCAACAGAGCGTGTCTGTGAACAAAACAGAATAGCTAGTGCATAAAATTTTTAAACGTGGTTTTTTACTTACTATAATCATCACAAAATCTCTGTCGCTATCTCTTTCATTAATTACACTCGATTAAGAATCCTAAGAATCTTGTTTAAGTATCGAATCGTTATAGTTCTAAAATATCAATATTATTTTTTTACTTTAAAAAAAAACTTATCGCGCCTGGTAAATTCAGGTCTAAAGCAGATAGAAACATTGATCTCAACCGATGACGTCAACAGACGTCGTCAAAATTATACCGTATTTTTATTTACATTGTGTTTCGAGACGTTATCGGAAAAGTCGTTGTCAAACAATTTCTTGGAATTTTAGACCGATATCAGTTCGAAGTTTAAACTGAAGACATATTTGATTTATTATGATGTTTTTAATACTATTAGTTAGTTCTATGCGGCAAATGCTCCTTATAACTATATGACAATGTAATTAAACTTGTATCCAAAGAATTTGTAAAGTTAGTATGAATCTATGGTAATGTCTATTATAATAATGTTTGACGATTGAAAAGACAGAGGTTGCTTAGTTACTACTGAGTGTTAGATCAACCCAATTTTAAAGTGGGCAAAGGATTTAGGAATGTCAGTTAAAAAATAAGTAATTTAATAGTAAAAAATATCGATATTAAATTAGCAACTAAATTCAAACTGTTAGTAGTAGTTCTTCAATCTATAATTGATATATTGAATGCTGTTTTTTTGTATCTAGATAGTTAAAATCGTTATTAATTTTTTCATGATAACAATTGGTAAAAAAGGCCTTTATAACTACTACTACTACTACAATAAAAGCTGTAGCTGCAATTCTCTTTAGATTTAGTCACATATTTGTATTATTGTCACCCAGAGCTAAGGTCGTATTCACAAAATTCCCTTTCATTACATTCCATTTGAGTTTAAAAAGATTTTTATTTGTATTAATTTATTTTCAACTCATATTGAAAATACTTCAGCAAATAAGTTTTAAAAACACTCTTTCTGAGTGATATAATTTTTTCATAAGCCGGAAAAGACATTTGGAGGAACACAGCTTAGCTCAAAAATATACAATTTTTTTTAAATTACTTTATTGAATAAAAATTGTCAAAAATATCATAATCTAGAAACTGCCAGTAGTAATAGCCATTTCTAGGTAATCGTCACAGAATGACATTTCAAAGATGTTTGTGTATACGCAAATTAAATTTGTAGGTATCATGCTGACAATAACCAAAGATATAGTAACACAAGTTTGGCAGATAAAAGGCGCGAGTTAATTTAAGAAATCCCCTGCAATTGTCACTCTAATAACCCGCCCAATCATAATAATAATTAAAGTCAACCAGACATTATGATTACCTTCAACGAATGCATTGACTTAATTATGTAAAAGCTGATAATAGCAGGGTGGAGGAAAAAATTGTGAGAAACAAATACATTTTAAATATAGTTCAAACAGAAATTGAACAATAAACGGACACTGATGAAAAAAAAACTGATAAATGAAGATAATAAGGAACTTCAGGTAGGCGCAAGACAATAAGTTACTTGAATGATGTCTTATAACTTTTTATATTGGTCGATTTAGTGCACTACCTGTGCTTCTAGTTGCACAGTTGCATTGTGAGATTTTATGCAATTTAAACGATAATTCCCTTTCCGTTAAGTATAACGGTATACTAGAATGGTATAATTATGGTCGCTTATATATGGGTTATTGGAGCTACTTAATAAGTTAAGAAGATTAGAAAAAATACTTACGCGTCGCTCTTGTCGTACGTCGGGAAGGTTTGGTGGGCAAGATCTTGAAGTGATGAACTCGTCTGCGGCTCAGCAGAGATACCCTGAGCCCTCTGCTTACGAGGGGCTCTAGACGCCCTCGCATACTGCTGGTAAGGGAACACGCTCTGCAGTTTGTCCAACTGCGAGCGCAATTCCAACATCTCCTGGTCACGTTGCTTCAACAACGCTTCCAGTTCCCTGATTCTATCTATAAGCGGTTGCATGTCGTTACTTATAGTTGCACTAGCAACACAATTCTCAGAATCGTTATTCATCGCGGTAGGAGTCCCCATTATACCGTTCAATTCTGCTTCTCTATAAGTTTCGTCTAACGCACGTCTATCGCCGTTGACTGTAGGCGCCACGGTAAGCGCACCACCACCGGAATTCACTATGGCCCTCGGCTCATCGTCACCAGCTGCACGCTGTGACGATCCAAAGCAGAGGGTGTCGAAACACACGCGCATTCACTCGGTTGAGGAGCACTGCACAGAACCACAAGGGATCCGGATTACACTTGGTTTTGGTTTGGGTTTGGAGTCCACTGGCACTAGTAACGGTTTGTGGGCACTTATTGGGGAAGCGCAGGATGTGCGTAGGTTGATCGCGTGTCGTGCGAGTCGTGCGGCGCGGGCGCGGACGGCCGGTACAGTGTGGAAGCGCGCGCGCCGCTGCTCCGGTGCTGCGCTGTCAGCCCCGCGTGTCTCGCCGACACCCTGTAAATTATGAACCATTAGAAACTCTATAATCAGCAATATAAACAGAGCTAGAACTAGACTTGTTCTTAGTAATCTTTGAAAAACAACTGTAACTAAATATACTTTTCTTTTCATGTAGTATAGTTAATAGCATTGTAGCGGACTAACTAGATCTAATATCAAAAGGTATTTATTATTCTATATCATAAAAGGTAGCGTCACTGATAGTTCTAACTTTAATTACAATTATAGTTCTAACTTTAATTGTAGTTCTTATAATATTTCACAGGTGGCGAGTGAATAGTTTTTTATACAATATTCCAAACCAAAATATCAGTGGTAAGAGTATTCCTTAAGTGAGTACATATAATAAATTGCAGCATATTGAAACAAGTGATGCATTTTCTCATAGTTGAAAATACTTTGGCAACAAAATGTAATTTTTTGAGAACGAACTAGAGAAAATCCTTTGCATTTCAAGATACAATCATCAATGGAAAAAAAATATTAATAATCTATAAAATTAATAAGACATGCGCAATATAAGATCACATGATTTATGAATAATGTATGAATCTATAATAATATTATACATCCAAAATGATAGAATTGGAAACAATTTTTAAAAATATTTTGCATAAAAAATCGTTCTAACAAACGTCACTGTGACGTGGAAGGAAATTCCTACATTTATGGTACATCTAAAAATATGCTATCTATTTTTTATCTGTTAAAGATAATGTAATTATACCAATAAATGTGTGAAACAAGATAATTTAAGGAGGTTTAGTTTTGATAACGACTACCTAATTAATTGGTGTTCGAATTTTAAACAGAGCATTGGTTTCTAATAAATAATATAAGTCATAGTCATAAATACTATCCTATAAAACTTTTTAAATTTCGAATGTTAAATATTCGTAAATGTTCGGTGAAAATTGCATAAAAACGTATTTTACTCATTACGTTAGTTATTCAAAATTTTGAAAATAATCCAATGAATAATGATATTATATGAGCCCAGAAGTTAAGAATTATAATTATAATACGTTTATAGTTATGATATGACTTTGGTAAACAAAATCCTACCCATGCCCCGTGGACCGAGATAATCCATTTAATCTAAGATATTTTTCATTGTAGACAATATTACAGTTTTAATTCTATATTACTTAAAATATTGGCTAATCTAATCTGAAAAAAAAATTACAAGTCTTATGACTATATTATTTTAATACTATTTTGTTGTCTTGCTAGCGTACTTAATGTTAAAGTAGATAACAATGTAGGTTAATTGCTTTTTTATAATGAAGTCATAGCTTATTTTTATATTTCAGAAAATCAAAGATTAAGACGATTTGAATACAATATTAATTAAAGTGAGTCTTATAACATCGCTTTTCGCGTAAGAACATTGCACACTAGTGATTAATTGAATTATCCCTATGAAGTAAAAGTAGTATCTCACTGCAAGTAATATGCGTTGTAAGACATGCAGAGCATTCGCAATGAAACCGGGAAATTAGGTTATTTTTAATCACTACAAAGAGGTTTTATTCCGCTGAAATTCCATACACATTTTTGATGTTAATCAATGCATAGGTCCGTAATTAAATCAATAAATTATAAATATTTTCATTTTATCACTTACAATTACTATTCTGAATTAGCTAATCTTACATTAGCTTGGCTCGTTTCAAACTAGGCTGAAATACGCCCTCTTCTATGGGGCGGGCTACAACCCACAGGCTCATGTGTAATGAGCAACTTAGCTCACATGTATCTTAACATACAATTTTTGAAAATATTAAAACCTTTTATGGTTCATAAGGTAAAAAGGTTCATAAGGTTCAAATTAATAGGTTTGTTGACACTTCTTTGTGGAGTGAAGTTCGTCAAAAATGGGGACCTACTTTATTTTGGCACTTAACTACCTACTTTTATACACCGTCTGATGGTAAGTACTTAATAGGAGGAGTCAATGTGTGAAGATAGCCATGCCAGAATGCGAAATACTGCAACTAACAACCTTCACCTTGCTGGTACAAAAAGTGCTTTTTCACGCATCTTTCGAAGGAACCCAAGTTATTGCTCTGGCTCGCAAATTCCACGCTCTCGCTGTGCGACGATGAAAGGAGTCACTAAATTGTGCGTTAGTAGACGTGGCAAGCGACCAGCAAGACCAGCGTGCTTTTGAGTAGGTAAAGAGAGCTCTTCAGACCAACCGATAATATGCATCAGTGCTATGATGCGACGCGATTGCTTTTTGACAAGACCTTATAAAGAAGATGTCCAAAATATTTTTAAACGAGTTGTTAACAGCTTAAGTTACGGTATCAGGTTGTAAACATTTATCAAAAATATTTATTACCATTAACCATAAACTTTTACGCACGCATTCTTATATTATTATTTAAATCCCCTTTTTTAAAATGCCACTATATTTTTTTCGAACGTCACAAGTTTGAACCTTTGAACTGTGAATAATTAGGAGAATCATGTGATATCTCACTACACAAGATTAATAATTTTCTCACGTTCATATCTAGCCCAAATGAATCATTAAAAACCCGACGATTTCTTACTTTTTATTTAATATATGTTTATCAATCTTTTGACTTAATTTTTAAAATTAAATGATTTGTTTAATTTAAATAAACTTGGTTCTTGATAGTTTTCGCGGAATAAGTAACTTAGTCTGGGATCAGACGAAATTTCTATATTCATTTGAATAAAAATTTAAATGGAATGTTTTAAAAAAAGATTATAACCTTAAGAGTTAGACATATGATGCCGCAAACTCTTTTTTAACATTCAAAGGAGAACAATTCCGGCCGACATGATTTTTGCCAACTCCAGAGAGATGGACTATCCAATTCAAAAATAATTTACAATTTATTCCTGAGATTAGGGTTTAACCAAACTTCAACATTATATCAGTTTTATAATATAAGTATAGATAGAATAGATATACGATGATGATATATTTTTTACCTATTACTTTTATATTATTTTATCAACAGCCTAAACACAAAACGGGCATAACAACAAAACACCACTACACTGGTTCAATACGGGTTAAAGGTTTAAAGCTGTTGCCGGATTTAGCCAAACTTGAGATAATATTCCGGAATTGAAATAAATCAGGGTGCTGCAATAACTACGCAAGCATACTCCTAAAATTAATAAGGTCGGTAATATTTAGATAATGTTAAGAATATTAATAAGAAAGATAAAACATCTAATTAAGAAACACAGATTCCAGCAAAAATCAGTTCAAACATGAAATATGAGGCGTAATAGATATTTGCGCAAACCTCTTAAAAGAAAGCTACCAAAAGCTACGAGAATAAATATATTGAATAAGTAGTTGTAGTAGTAGTTGTAATATGATACTGAAATTCTTAAAGATGATATCGAATACTTTATTTGGACAACAACGTATATTAGTAAATCTGTGTAAAAATAAAATGGATCATCTGACTGACTTTACAAAACACATGATTATTGTATCTAATCAATAAATATAAATCTTTCCTTTGACAAACGTTGAGATACAAACCGATACGAAGAAATGTATAAGTCAATGTTGCCATGAAAACTGGATTGAGACATAAAAGGTCTTTAAAGGTCTTTATGGGTAAATACCCGCTATTGCGACCGCTATGTAAAAAAATTAGAATATTACTTACTTGGTATGTTGTACTTTTATGTCTTAAGTATAGGTTACAAGTTATAATTTGGATGTTTTCCACTGCACTTACTAACAACCAATAATCTCATCACATGGCATCCTGAGATAGGTCTCTAGAACATGTTATCGATTCTCGATTAAATAAAAAATATCATTACTAATATTTATAATAGTGTAGAAGTCTTGGTACAGAAAGGATTATTATTATTCAAATAATGTTCAAACAAATAAGAAAATAACCCACAAACTCAATAAAAAGGTTGCAAAACTTTAATTACTTGGAATGGATTTATCAGTGGCATGTGACATATGTACATTTAGATATTTTAATTAGCCCGATCTTAAATGGTGACAAATAACTTAACACGAGTCACACCAAAATATCAAAATTCTTGACTTGAAGTGTACAGCCAGTGCAGTGACACCTGATTCAATTTGATTTCATTACTTTGATAAATTATGGATATAAAACTAGTTTGTGCTACCAAATACAGTCAAGTTTCAATTACGTAACAACTTTGTCCTGCTTTTTGTAAAATCTTTTAAAGCTATTTAAATCTTTCGTAACTAGAACGCAGTCACTGGAGGCAATTAAATATATCTATGATACCATATATTTCAATGATTTCTATAATACTTTACAAAATAAAGTCTTAAGCTCAGACAAGAATATTTTAAAACGGTTTTTTTTTTCAAAATCATATAAGCGGAAGAGACAGGATCTCAATTTCTAAATTTCGTTTTGAACTTTTAATTTGATCTGATTTTCATTATCAATTATTAAGATCGTATTAAGCATAAAGCTTAATACGATCTTAATAATTGATAATCAATGCCTTTATGGCCGTAAATTTTTTATCTATAAAAAGTGACTTACTCTTGCAAAAGCTTCCAATCGATGGATCGCTAGAAAAGAATTTTAAGTAGTCAAGGTCAAATAATATGTTTCCATTCTTAAAGGCATCGGTAATTGCAATAGGACGCTTTATATTTTTTGAAAGTGTCATAGAGCTATTCGCTTCAATGTTAATAGGTGTTGGTAATAATGCCCTTCACAAGACAAATTTACTGCTAACCCAGAATGACAAATATCTTTCATTGGCTTTTATTAATCTACTACTTTTTTCTCTTATTTATATAATAATTAATACCTCTTCGTTAGTATCACTAAAAATCCAAATATGGATTGATTGATTTGAATAATTTCTTTTGTACCTAAAATACTAAGGTAAGGCTGAAAATCTTATAATTGAAAATTTATGATTCAGTATGACAAATCTTTAAAAGACATTTTTTGAAAATTGTGATTTCTTCTTTTAGCACTGTTACGGATTATTTTTGAAGGATGGCGTTAGTGGCAGTTTGTAAGTGATACAGAGTGCAACGGGTCAACTAATAAAGATATATCAAAATTATAATTATTTTACTATTCAGCTGTTTTGATTTAAAAGCTCACTCATTTTACTACCTTATAAGGTTTTGACAATACACGAAAACCTTGATATTCTTTTTATGATCCTTTTCTCACATTGAAAATAAAGTTTCTTTTGATATTGGGAACAGGTGATCTTCAAATTCTTCTCATTTTGTAATAATACGTAAATATTAGAGAATGATTATATCTATGGGCAAACCAATGATAATCTATATCTACAGAATTTTATTTTTAATATTAAGTAAAAATAGGTTAACTATATTTACGTTTCTGTGAGGCTGTTGTACAATACAGCTATAAACGGCAACATTTTTAAATTAAGAATACATCACTAAATAAGAATAAAATTTATCGAGGCACGCTCAATTAGTTGAACACACATTCCGAAAGATCTTGACTTGAAATAATCTGGTCGGCTTTTGAGTAATGATTGCGTTTCACAAGTGATTCTGAGAAATCGGAAGTACTTTTCATTTCTCAAAAGTATCACTGAGTACATATCAATATGAGGTTTCAATGTTGCCGTGTAATTAAAGTCAATAAAAACCGTATGCGAAGTCACTACATGGAAACAGATTTAATAGTGACATTGTTTTTTACGGTTGCAATTTGAATGACAGTCGTGAATATATGACAAATTAAATCATATGTGTAATCAGAAACGCTTTGTTTATAGAAAATAAATCAGAACCGACAAACGAAAGGCAAAGAGCCAATAATATTCCTCACTATTTTCTCTGTATCAGTGGAAAATAAACAAATCAAGGGCAATTGATTTAATTATCATTAACATGGAAGTTTTAAAAATAAAAATTAAACTATACTCTCGGGAACCACGAGACAATAAAATATTTAGTGTGTCTGTATCATAACATAACTGACGATTGGTAATATAAGGCTGGGTATAGTCTCCAAATTCTTTGATGAGTATTTTAAATAATCTAGGAGAGTACTGAATGAAGATTCAGTATTGGAGTTTTGCTTACTTAACTTTACGAGTGGAAAAGAGACCCTAGATTAGTTAATTTTAAATGAAGAACCTGTCTAAGTTTTGATGAATTTATTGACACTGACTGAACAAAAATATTATCGTAAGCAAACTATGCAAGTAAGGAACGGTCTAATCAAAATCGGTTTCAATAAAAGAAAGTCAGCACCATCAATTTACCAATGAAATGTTCAATTAATCCGGAGGTTCGGAATTTGTAGTCAAAGAATTTTGGAAAAAAATTTGGGGATTTAAGACAATCTATCTGGGTTTTAGTAATGGTAACTATGTACCTTCTCAACCCTGAATCATTTAACAGCATCCTCGGGCTAGGACTTATATTACTCTGCTGTTATCGGAATAGCGTTCCTTATACATCATACTTATATATCCTGCGTTCATTATTAATAAGCATCGCTATTTTTATTAATCTTTGATAGTCTTGACAATACAATAGAGGGTAGGATGGTTTGATGGAAAAAGAATTTTTGTTTGATTTCTCTCTCAAAACTTGAATATACATCAAAATCTCTTTAGTGCAATTCCATAAATCTAAAAATAAGCAGAAACATTATGGTTCTTTTATTTATACCTAATTAACGCGCTTTTAAGGCTTATCATTCAGTTAACAAATGAGACATAGTCTTTTCATCATATAACTAGTTAGTTATAAAAGGTTTCCAATGTAGATTTCTATAAATGACACGAGGAAACTTTCTTGTAAGTTCATTAAACAGGTATGAGTCCTTTTCACCGTTTGGTTGAAAGTACTAAGTGCCTTGCTTTTGACTACAGTTTGATACAATTAGGCAAATATGTAAGTTTATCAAAATCACCTACGCCTTTGTTAATATGTTTCATTTTACTAATCCGGACAATTTTCTTTAAATCTAAAATTTTTAACCCAGATTAATGTAAGGACTCCACACTTTGTGCTGACTCCAAGTACTCTTAGCAACCAGACCATGAGAACTATAATTATTGAAGAAGTTAAGAATTACAACCGTAGCTATACCCAAACAACATTTCAATTAAGAATTTTAGCAACCTCTATTTCTCAACAAACCAGATAAACACTCGGTCGGTTATTCCCGTCTCATTGGTATCCTCCGCAAAGTATTATTGATATGGTAATAAAGCGACCTTACCCTACTTAGGTTTGTAAGTGATTTCGTTCCGCATTGAACTGCCTGTGGGTGTATATAAAATATCAATGTAGGCAGAGTAAAGGGCGCTCATATGCACACAATATGAGTTGCATAGGGCTAAATGTCATATCAGTCATGGTCACTGAATCTCGTATGACAAGATCTTAGATTTCGCTCATTAGTTTACGATCTATTGTCCTGCAACTCAATACAGTTATGGTATTTAAATTTATTTTAAAATATTACTTTTAATATATTATAACATCCGGTATTAGGAATTCTGTTTTGTTGATTTTGTTTATTTAGTATAATTTCATTGTTAATAATCTAGCACGATAAATGCAAAAAGATGGGTTATTCCCTCGATAATAATTCCTAAGATATACGGATTACATCGATGAAAACAATTTTCAATCTTTGAAAATTGATTCTAAGGCAAGTATCTATGATTAGTACTATGAATTATACACAAGTCCTTAAGCCGATTTAAGTATTCGTTTTTACTTAAAGCGCAGTTTTGAGTTTTCCACTCCATTTAAATCATTTTCATATGACATAGTAATTACCGTTGGAATCGTTGTTCAATCATATTTCACAATTAAAGGTTAAAAAGTGGGCAGAGTTTATGTTTCCAGTTGTAAAACTATTAAGATTTGATTAATTACTGCAATATGTTTTCAATAACATTATAACCAGTAAAAATGTTCAACAAGATTTTTGCTATAAACGAAATATACGATGAATAAAAAAAATGAAAGAGAAATTAAGTGGTTGTTGGGTTTGGTAACAAAGGCTAATTAAACTGAATTTAAAACAGTCTTTCTGATGGCTAATAATAGTTATCTTGTGAAATAGTACTAAAAATTCTTCATTACAATTTACTGGACTATTAGATACTCATAATGAATCAATTTTCATGACATTAGTAGAAAGATTAAAGTCATTAACAATATTAACGTCTCTACTATATTCTCATTATTCAGAAGTTATCGGCTATAACATCATTTAATGTGTCACATTTAGAATAATAAATGCGTGTCTAAACAAAATGCAATGACAAAAATAGTGTATTTTTATTTTGAAATTATGCAATTTCATTTAGTCATTGACAACTCATTTCGAAACAAAAGTCTTATGATACCTTTTACTGTAATGTAAATATGAAATTTATATCCCTAGTGTAAGTTATAATCGTATCGAGAAGTCGTAATAAAGGGATCGTAGTTCCGTATTAGTCGAATTGAATTGTGTTAGTTGTCATCTGTCAAATTGTATGGAAACAACAGCAGTTCCCCTGTTGTAAAGTATAAGAATCAATTTTTTTTTATATCCAATAATCAGCTTAACACAACTACAATCGAAACTTCTCGATACGATTGAAACTCTCACTAGAGGTATAGCTGATAATTTTTCTTATATATTATATAAAATTATATAGATGATCGTTAGTCTTGCTAAAACGATGGGAATATTTTTTTTGGGATTTTGTTTAATTAAGGGGTGGTTTAAAAATTAAAAAAAAATCGGGAAAATTCCATCTCTTATTGGGATAACTTTTGAGAGATGATGGACATGGCGGAGATTTTAGTATCTGTATACTAAACAAGTGTCTATCGTCTAAGCTAACGTGATACAAACTTCACTGGGTCAACTAGTCATATAATATATATAAAAAGTCCTTTCCAATACTTTAATACAAAGGCAGCGCTGTTCTTTGCTAGGGGTATAGAGTCCTAATCCTAAGCCATATTTCAGTTAACAAAAGTTTCACATGTAGGTCTAAGAAGGAATACTTTCTTGTGTATGCTAAAGAAATATAATAACATATTTAATTTTGCTACTCACATTATACTTATACGTTAAAGCAAATTCAGACAACCAGTTTTTTTCGAGTAAAACACCTATTTAAGATGTATATTTTTTAATTAAGCCCCGTGAGTTTATAAACGCTAATTTGCTATTGAGATTGCTAAAGGGAAATAATAATAAAACGTGTTAAGTACTTTTTCAATTGATTTTTTGGGATTTTATTAAATGCGGGACCTAAAAACCTTTTCTTGGAAAAAAATATTTTAAAATTTATGTTACCGTTTAAATAAAGAAGAAAAATATCTGGTTACAATTAGTGTAATCATATTATATACTTAATATGTAAAATATAAATATCGTTATATCTACCCGTTAGATTTATAATCTTAGAATTAACACTACATCTTTGATATACTTAGTAGTTATATGCGTAAATAGTTATTGATCCAAATTTATTTTTATCGCAATCCTTAATACTAGATTATATTTTAGACTAATCTTATTTTCTTTATCGTTTAACTTCTTTACGTTCAATGTTTTCAAAGACTCTTTTTATCACTTTTTATCATAATAATATCTACATCTCAAACAAAAATATTTACACTCACACAAGACGAAATGAAACTTCGCAATAAAATGCAACCTTCTTTTGTTTAATTAATGATTCATCGTTCATTCAAATGAATTTGTACTATTTTTTTTATAATTCAAAAAACTGAATTATACATAATTAAATGTATAAACAATAAGAAATTCCTTCATATCGCGTTGACATTCTAGAGACTAATTAAATAAAAAGTCAAGTTTGTATCCTACTTTGTTATACCTGATATTGAGACAATTTATATGCGAACTTATTATTATATCATTTAAGAGATACATCATGCGAAGTACTTCCAGATTTTCAGGTATTATGTCATTTTATTTCACTAGCGCAGCATGTCACATACTGCTCTGGTCACCTCCACCTTGCCGGTCTACCTTTTCACGCCTCTTTTGAAGGACCTCATATTGTATGAAAGAGGTTATATTATTTTATCTTCAAATAATGCATTTCGTTCTCTTATTACAGTTAAATTTAACTTCAACAGTAATGTAACCCTATACTCTTTTGATTCCCGTCTATTTTTAGAGCTTAGTCAATTAAATTCAATTCTACGCCTCCAGAGGGTTGTCACTTCGTCAATTATGTGATTTACTGGCTGGCGTCTACATAACTCGGCAGCATATGAAGAAATCGCGTTTATGAAGAATTAAAAGTTATTAAACAAAGTGGTTGACGACTATTCTATGGCATAGCTAACCATTATCTTTTTGTCCTCGAAATTAGTATTATTTATTTGAACGTCTAGCGTTTGCTTAATACATTGTGCGTGGAAGTTTTTAACGCAAAAGCGTAATTGTAATGTTTACAAATTCACGCATTCTGTTTTAGGCTTGTTCTTTATTATATCCTTCACTGTCAATTTTTAACTAAACATTACTCCAGAAAAACAATATCAGTATTTACAGATCCCTTTCTGAAATATACAATTGTTAAACCTTTGTAATAGTAATTTTTCGTTCCATTTTACATTTTACGTTTACTATAAATTCTGGCAACCCAACAAGATTCTGTTAACCACAAAACGAGGTAGCAATAACTGAGTATTAAATACGACATTTCGTTATTTTATTTTCCTGATAAACGAATATATCATTATGATAACTCATTTGAATCATAGCCTTTTGTAATAATTTCATTCTTTTGTTTTACTCTCATTGTTATTTAAAATCGTCTCATGCGTCTTACGAGCGTAAGAATTGTTTGCGACAAAATAAGGGACTTCCTTAGTGGACATTATTAAGTAATTGAACAGGTTTAGTATGCAACGTTTGTTCGGAATTTGGGTCGGGATAGAACACCAAAGTAGACATGAGATGTTTTAATAGATCGATATCGACAATCTTAAATAAATTTTACATAAGTAAATGTATTTAATCTTTAAACTGTTAAATGAAAAGTGATTGCTTCATCTATCAATTAATATTTAAAGGTGTAGTTTGGAAGTTAAAATTTAAGTGTGCTGCCTCCAAAAGTCTAAGGTTATTTACACCTTAGTACCAAAGTTGATTTTTACTTATTTGCTATCGATCCTATAGTTATTTAGTAAGTAGTTTAGGAAAAATTAACTATGACTCCAGTTCAGTTCTTCTATATAGAAAACTCAAAGAAAACTCAAAAATGTCAAGGTATTCTATTACGTTCATAAACCCGTACGTGTTACCTGTCAGCGAACGTTCTAGACACATGGTCATATATTCCATGCAATTTGCCGACAGATCGACTATTGCGATATCATTGACGTTTGTTCTAAATAGCAATGATAAATGTCGTGTGAGACATTGAAACAAGGATAATATGTTGCTTCTATTTTATCTGTAAGATAATATTCATAATTACTTTAGAGCAATAAACAAAAAGGTTTAGAGATATGTAAAGAGTTAAACAACCAATATAGGGAATTCATTTTTGTTATTTTCATCATATTTACCAAGTTAAGAAAAATAATTACTTATATTGCGTACGAGCCCTTCGCCTGGTTAGGTAAGTGAAGATTCAATGATTTATAGTGAAAAATAAATAATTTTTTCTTGTAAAACTTGGTTCGCAATTATAAAAAAAAATAAACAAACAGAAATTTTACATTACACATAATTATGACTGTTTAACCTTTTTAGTCCAAGAACGTTAATAATGAAAGAATATGCGATGTGGAATACTATAGGTTCTCGATAGATTGAAAGTATTAAAAATATTTTATAAATTTAAAAAATTTGTCTTAACGCAACGAGCAATCTCTATAAGACAACGGCAGCTGCAGATTCTTGGAAAAGTGTTAATGTAACTGGGAGTTAGGATACGATAGTGTGAAGCGAATCATATTTGAAAATTAGTTCATGAAAATTAATTAATTGCAAAAAATTATACTTTCAATACATTAAAACAGCAATAAAAAAAACTGTGTCTGATATCGAAACAGTTATATCTTGACAATAACAAAAGGATGTAAGTAACGCCCAACACGCCACAAACACTGCGGCTGCAAGTACTGAATTTGGTTCAACTAGCAGAGATGTCAATTGTTATGCCGAGTTCTCGGTCGGGGCCTGATTGTCTGATACCCGTTACCCGGTCTTATATATTAACAAGATTGGTCACGCAAAAGTGATAGGACCGTCTGGTGGGATGAGGCATGTGCTTCTATCCTTGTTATAACTAATAAACTAAAATTTAATCAACCTAGATAAATTTGTTTTCAGAAAAATTTTATTTCATTAATATTGCCACGCCGTAAAATCCAGAGACAAATAAATTTTAATTGTACAAAACATGGTAAGGGGGAAAATAAATAAAGTTCTATTTTTAAAAATTTTCTTTCGTTCACCAGTCTGCTTGTGTCCTCTCAGCTGTTCTATTTTACCCAAGGAACCCCAAAAGCTTATTACTGAATATACTGTTCATGAAAAGGTCGCTTTCGGCTTTGATTGGCAGTTCCCTTCAACGAGGTGTCATTTCCGAATCGTATACCTTGTACGGGCGTGGTTTATGACGAACACGTATTGCTTGTAGGTAGGACGGAATGAAAAATTATGGTGTACATTTAATGAACTAAGAAATACACTGTAGCACGTTTATGTGAAGTCAATTTATTTTGCTAATTAAAAAATGGCAACTGTATAATAATAACACGGTGAGTATGATATAAAAACTTGTTTGCTGTTTCTATTTACAGTAAATAGACTACATACAGTACAAGAACAAAATTAAATGGAAAAAGAATAGGATTTAATCTTCTTGAAAATAGAAATAAAAACCTATTCCATATAGCTCTCTCATAAGGTCCATACTGGGTGTAAATTTCTCACTAATCAATTTTATCTATCTGAACGACATAAAGCAATGTCATTGAGTGTACCGAAATTTACAGGACACGCCTGGTTAAAACAGGCATTGATATTTTTAAATTATATTAAAGCTAAAAAGTAACAAACTATTTCGTAATAAGGTAATTAGGATTCTTCTTAACCCCAGATTAATATGTGTCGGTCCTTAACTTCATAATTATATTAGGTAGATATTATAAATTATAGTTGCCATTGAAATACCGATCTTATTATATACATATAAAGAAAGTTTAACAAATAACCTGTGTTTGAGGCTTAATTAAATTTAAGATTGCCATGAAATGAAACTAGAATACGATTAAAACCTATTCCAATCAGATTTTATTAACTTAAAGATGGTGACAAATAAAAGGTATTTCAAAGAAAAATTAAAAATAATAACCCTGGATGTGTTTAGATTTAAAATAAATACCACGATAAAACTAACGTATTCCCTCCTTCTTACAACATGGGTTCTTTTAAAAGAGGCGTGAAAAAGCACTTTTTGGGCCGGCAAGGTGAGGGTGGCTGGGACAGTATGTCGCATGCTGATAAGTGATAAGTAGTAGAATGCGTCGCATCTTCACATATAGACTCTTCTACTACTTATCATCAGGTGGTGTCGAGTCATTTGCTATGCTTTAAATAAAAAAATTAAAAAAAACTGTAAGGAATAATCTATACTTCTATTATAAAGCTGAAGAGTTTGTTCGTTTGGTTGTACGTACTAATACTGGAATATTTTGGATAGTCCTTTTAAAGAGTCGTACTGAGAAAGAGAGTAAAGGCTATAGGCCATGTAATATAATGCTACGACCAATAGGAGCTGAGCATCAATGAAAAATGTTGCAAGAACTAAAAAAAATCAAGTATTCCAGAATAGTTCCTTTTAAAAGGTCTAAAAACTTCACTGCAGCATATATCTATCTTTTAAGGTTGACACTAACATTTTTTTATAATAAAATTTGTTATATACATTATTTCAATGTCTAACCAAATAAATTAAATTATTTGTGTGTTTGTAGAAACCAATAAAATATAATATAAATAAATATTTTAAACCTAAATACAATCTGAATAAGAATATTTTCTCTTTATTATTTAATGATCAAAAGGACAAATTATTTTTAAAAACGCTTTAATGACGTAGCCGATGCTCTGACTGAGCGCCGACGGGAGCCTGTTTAGCAACTCAGTTGTAATTGAAACCGCGTGATTCTGACATTGTGTACATAACAATACGTTGTTGTATTGTAAATGTTTACAATACGACATGGGCACTGTGTAAACCACTTCACGTCCTTTTTTATGACAGCCAATTCAGAACAATTGAAGATCGATGTTTATTATACCTATGTACTATCTCCTAACTGCAAAATTTTGCGTCTAGTTTGATTGACATGACATAATCAATAAAAGATATAATTATAATTACAGTTTTATATTATATAGTTTATATTTTTTCGTAATTTATAGTTTATATTTTTTAAACTCTTTAATGAAATCGTTAATTACCTAACTTATCTAGGTCATTTATCCAAAACAGAAAATATTCCTTACAACAGTGTTCGTGTATTTATTGTACCAGTATTTCAATTAAAGCTCCATTTATCAGCTACATTGGTTTGGTTACTTCGTTATAATTGTATAATTAGAACCGGTTAGCAGTAATCAATCCGTTACCAACTAAGAAAACGCTAAGACCAACCGTAGACAACGTTTTCTTAGTCAGAGTGGGCATGTAGTCCAACTTCCGAAAATGACGTTTTTTTATATATAATACTCAAAGCAACTGCCTTAACATTGCCTGATGGTAAGCAGTAAAAGGAGTCTGTATGCGAGATAGCAAAGCATGGTTTCTTATATATGTTGCTACATCAGTACAGTACCCGCTTATGTCGCATGTACGATAAGGGTTGAGTTCGCATACATAGTTTGCATACCAGACATGACACAGACTAGTATAAAAAACCTATCTATATTTTAGTTTTTTTTACATTATTATGTTACATTATTTTTTCGTAGAATATTTTATTATTATGGACTCCTACAAGAACTACTCCTACTAATTATGAAGTATCGATCGTATTTTGCTCCACGACTAATTGAACGCTAAATGTAATGGAATAGCCAGGAATAACACATCAATTATTTGCTCCTAAACAAAGAAATAACCTAAATTCTATTATTTATATACCAAACTGGTTAAAAACTGAACCGGTTCGACTCCTGGTTTTCTTGTTCTACTCTAACAATTAAATAATTTAGAAGCAGAAAAACAAACACCACAGTTTTTATCAACTGTTATTTAATTTTAATTCCAAACATAGAACACGAGTGAAGGACCACTTTGAACTATTAAAATTATCTAATCTCGATTATGGTCATTGACCTTAACACTCGAGTACTTCGTTAAGACGCGATAAACATTGCATTATCTACGTATTACTCTTTTATTGTGGGTAATTACGGAAAACGTCATTTGCAAACAGTATAATTAACATAATAATTGTATTTAATATATTTATGTGAGTTTTAGGTATTATTTACTATAAATTGATGCACAAATAAATTAAAATATATATATATATATAATCGATCTTGAAACCATTGTTAGTGTCTAAATACGGAAATAAGAAAAATTACCCAATGAACATTATCTGACGGCGGATTAAAATGAGGATGGTACTAGAAGTTAAAAAGTTAAATCAGAATCTCGAAGTGTAATGTTGGGAGCAAGTAGATCGGCTCGTTTGATTTCAACTACTTGCATGAGTAGTCAAATGTCAAAAGTGCTTATGATATTTCAGATCGCTATTAGAAAATGGGGTATTAGTGACATAAGATGTGTGGCGCTGGCATAACTATTCCCTCCATCAATAATATTATCCCTAACGGTGCCAACCCCTATGGAAACTCTTACAGCTTCAAGGTTCAATATCGCGTGTTTTAAACAAAAATAACGCTGAAGAAAAGGCTAAGTTACAAAATTAATTTAATGTCTATAGAATGCGAACTTAATGTCTATAGCATTCTTTACTAGTACACCAGTAGAAATAGTAAAAAAAGCATGTACGGCAATTAAAGGTAAGAGAAAAAAAATATCATTAATAAATCAAAGAAAACGATACTATAACATTAAATACATCAATTAAATAATATATTAATCCTGAAGGATGGAGCAGAGGACATATGTAGAGCCTGTCTCCAGCCCGGAGAGTCACTCAGGCATATAACTTCCAGGTGTCCTGTACTGGCTTATACCGAATATTTGCACAAACATAACCAAGCAGCCAAAATTCTCCATCTCGAGTTAGCCTATAAGTTCGGCCTCATAGATGAAAAGGTTATTATAAGAACTTGCCGGAGCTAGTGCTCGAAAACGACCGTGCTCGGTTGTACTGGGACCGGTCCATCATTACGGACAGGACGGTTTGGGCTAACAAGCCTGATTTCGTACTGATGGACCGAGTATCACGTTTGTTCTTAGTGGATGTCACCATTCAGTTCGATGAAAACCTCGTGAAAGCCGAATCAGATAAAAAGATCAAGTATCTGAACTTGGCACCACTGATATGTGGAGGTTACATACACTGAGGTTATACCAGTCGTAGTCTCAACCAATGGTTTCATTCCAACTTCACTTCGCGATCATCTGAAGAGAGGGGGCTGGGTGATGGACCAATGTTTGCGAGGCTCCAGCGGGCGGTTTTGCTCGATAACGCCAGAATTGCCCGCGGATTCCTCTCTCTGTCGTCCTGACCCTCGGCCGTCTGGCCTACTCTGTCGAGGGGTATTCTCCCATCCCTCGAGCCGTCGAGGGATTAGGAAAGTTAAAATTTATTTCTAAATATATTTAGGTTACTTTTTTAAATTTTCGTTAATAATTTGACTAGTAAATATAAGAAAATTCTGCTTAGCCAGTTACTAATTAATTATCATAAGCATCTATTAGAAGTATTTTCAAGCATATAGCTCGATAACTTATGGAGAAATACGTAATATCTTCACGAAAGTGCATCATTTTGGAAAAAGAAACTTTCGTACAAAATCCAGTCAATTAAGTCAGTAAGTTGTTGTAATAAGTTTAACTGAAACTCCAACAGCGTATGATGCCTTATAATAAAGTTTAGACGTAGCCACCATTTTCGTTTCCCAGTCAGATTGTTATGAACGACTGGCACTGAATTAGAATTAGGATCATAATCAAAGTTTCAATGAGGCCGAAATACACAATCTTGGTGGATACGAGTGCATTCCAGTTATAGTTAGAGAGAAAATTTTGTGGTTGACATTTGAAATGACTATTGCTATTACTGGTAAAACCTTCATACAATCACCAGGGGTGAAAAAACTTGGTCAATCTTTCAAGGCGAACCACTAATGTAAGAGCTTCAATTGATAGAAATATCTACCTGAAGAAAATATCTGTATCTATTAGTCTTACTGGTTCAATAGATTCCAACAGCAATATCAATGCGAAGAACTTCAAGTTTCTTAAATATAGTACATTATATTTACTTTAAGCATTTATTTGAAGAAGTAATTAAAGTTAAATGACTAAAGGACGACTTACTCGTGATATGAAGTCATTTGCATTCCTATCGAGTAGCTCATATACAGAATGTATATAAACAAATAATCCAAAATTAAAAAAGGAAGATTATTTTAACGATTTCAGAACTTTCGTAATTTTATCAGGTTTTAAAAATGCATCAAAGCATCTTTGAATTTGATCTACAATTTTCACTGTCTATATACGTACCACGGCTACCAACAATATTCTGCACGTCAGAAATATTTAATTTATTTATGCTTGGAATAAAAAATCAACCTCCTAACGAGGACATCTTTGAGCATGTTCTGAAAGGACGTAAGTTATCTTAGGTTTAATAATAAAAACAATAGTGTTCAAATCACTTAACTAGCGAGTTCTTTTAACAGAGAACTTTTTAAAACAGATTTATAAATCATGATTACTTGGTGACCTACATTTTAAAGCTTCGTTAGGACTTGTAAGTTTTAAACCAGTAACTTTAATCTATGTCCAAGTGTGTAACAACATTCTAGAACAATCGAATGCAACTGGCTTTAGTCGTGTGAACCTGCAATTAATATGATTTTAATCTTAGAGGGCGTTTTAAGAACGAATGTGGTGCCATAGTTATCCTTATTTATTTTATGGGTTGCCTATGTGCTATTTATTATATGTAATGTATTTTTAGATTTGTAATCTAAAAATACATTACATTTTGTATTGTATTGTTGTATTTTATTCTTTATCAGTATCAAAATTTTATTGAATCACATTTCTATATTATCTAAATGCAACGTTAAAATTAATGTTTTTAATACGTCAAATATCTGCTATTGCAGCGATAATTATTTCTAATAATAGATATTCTAATAGGTCTGACAAATTATATTATCGCTTAACCAATTAAGGCAATACTTGCACATATAAGTCAATACTTAATTATTGTCACGAATTTAAATTAAAGTAAAGAGGATTTATTCAAATATCCCTTAAAGTCAACTAGTTATGGAGATTATACGAATATGAATGAATCAAAACCTTTGCACCGGAACAATATTGTAGCTACTTCAAATATTCCACCCATGATTGTGATCAAATTGTATCCTCTGTTGAAACGGTGCGGTCCGAATAAATTGACTTAAATTCATAAAACATAACAAAAATACTTACGAAGTGGTTCAGTGGTTATTAAAAATCCAAATCCAGAATGTAACCAACACTAATAACACAGAATTTCACAATGTAGTATTAGCGATATATTTATTTATCGTTATCAGTCACAGGTTTCCGTCGTGAAAACAGCGTTAGTGTTTAGAAATTGTATTACAAGACAATACTATGGCGGTGTATATTTTCAAACTTTATCTTCCGATTGTGGAGACGAGCGCGCGTGACGAACGTTCGGACAATAAATTTATATTGAGTCGCCCGGCGCGGGCGCACTCGGTATGATTTACTAGTTATGTCCACTTAAGATATGGTGCAAGTCATGAGAACTATTGTTTGTCATTACAACAACCTTATTTATTTTGCGATATCAATACAGAATACTTGAAATACTTCAGTCTTCTTCTCCAGTTACAAGACCGCCGGCGTCTACGAGCTAATTGGGTCAATGCTCTTTTGCTACCATAAGAATGTAATAAAGCTCTTAAATAAGGCGCTAAATTTTAAAATATTAATGTAAGTAAATTACCCCATACAAATTTATAAGGAAATCATATTAGAAATACGTTGAATTTCTCAAAATTATGCGAGATATCTTATATTAAATTAGTGAAGTCCGCTTACCGAGCAGTTTCGTTCCTAAAAAACAATCAAAAAGCATAATAACAATTTGTTAATTTAATATCAATCAGATCGAGATGCAGTTTTCATCAGTTTGACTTATTTTCCCAGTTAGTTAATAACACATTGCAATTGAATACGGTACTTCAAAACAAGTAAAACAACCATATTAGCGCGACACATCTAAGGAACCTAATTAAATGGTTGCTATATATTATATCATTTAAAGACAGACCCCACTTTTATTTCATTCAACTAGCACCATCCTTAGTTTCATTGCATACTCGTAAATTTTCAGTATTTACACCATTAGAATCGATATTGGTATTCATCCTGGGTAGGATTAAACCACTATTTGATTATAAAATTGTTCAATTTATTAAAAATTTTCATATATATATTTTATTAACTCCCAAATAAAATGCTTACCAGGCAACAATTGAAGGCAAACACAGCGTGTGACAACTATGTTCACTGGAAAATTCTTAAAAAAATGTCCTACAAAGCATTCGCTGGACCATGACTGCCTTCCGGATTTTAAAGTTATTCCGCCCGTTGCTATTGCAATAAGTATGAATTAAACCCTTTAATACAGAATATAGATATGGTAGGTTTTATTACCTTCTACCATATATTTCTCCCTTTTTTATCAAAATGAAATAATTAATGCTATTAATACTTGTTTGCATTAAGCACAAAATGTGGTACATCGGTACTCAATGTAAACTAAATAAAAAAGTCAGATTTTCATGACCATGGGCCAAGCCATGACACGCGGCAATAAATCGGTTAAACAGATGAAATAAATTATAAAAGTTGTAAATTTTAATGGACTTTTATTTACCATACATAATAGGCGATCGCCGAAATGTTTCATTGTGACCAAAAAGAAGTACTCAATATCTATACTTACAAGTATTGCCATCTAGCGTTTAGTAGCGAAACTAAGATCACGTTGCTTGTCGCTTAATAAAGTAGCCCAGAGGGCGCTCTCTGCTGGTTTTGATACGAAATAGTAATTTTATTAAATTATTCTTATTCGATCATTAAAATCATTGGTGATACAAATAAAAGTTAATTTAAAGAAATTTAAATTCCCTTGCTATTTTTTAATACTTTAGAATGCTTATTTATTTTGCGTTAGATACACTACCTAAGAAGAGTCGACTCGTATTTTTTGCATCTCAAGACCCTAGACAAGGTGCTAAATGAATGAATCGCCGAATGAAAAATGTATGGAATTTGTAATTGTCAAATCTAATACATTGGCGATTAGATTGCGATCAAGTAAATGCAACTTGTCGGGGCTCTCCAAGCTTCTTTAAACTTAAATAGCTTACCTATATAGCAGAAATTATACTTATAATACATTGAATTTTGGAAATGTATTAATACTGTGATAATTTGCTTATCATATGTTTTCCACTTTAATTAAAATTTCCACTTTATAAAAATGTTTAAAATTATTTGTCTATTTGAATTAAGTTTAAAGATATTTATTCCATTGAAAATTGTGAATTTGCACAGTTTGCTTATTATAAGAGAACAACGTTGATTATACAAACATATATGATGTCACATACAAGATGCGATAAAGCGGGTAGTTAAATAATCTATTCTTATTATTTTTGCACATATTACACTTTATTAGTTTACATTAAATATAAAATATTTTTTATCAATACTAATTTAAAGAAATCATGTAAACCAATTCTTCTTATTTTAACAAACCTTTGCTCTATTACTAGCCCCCCGGCGCACAACAGGTAATCTATATTACAATAATACGTAGGAACATTTGCAGCTTTTTTATGTTATATACCTAAATGTACTTGAAATATTTATTTAGATAAATAAATAAATTATTGAACATAATACTAAATTAGTTGTGTTATCAATAATTATAACCTTTAAATGTAAACATTAAGCACTAAAGAAGATAATCATAAAACACTACAGGCTTTTCCCGAAGGAAATAATTATAATATTTCTTTGAAAAAACTATTTCCATGTTATAAAATAGGTATAATGAAACAAAGGAGTATTGTAATGTAATATGAAAATGTTAAATAGCTAAATATTTCATCATGATATCAAATCATGAGGTAGTCAGTGGATATAAATGAGTGTACCCTCTTACACGCATGCTCTAGTTGAGACGTAGGCGGTGGGTACTTTACAATTTAATTTACAAGAATCGGGGAAAGTTTTCTTAATGCATCTTTCTTCTCGCGTTTTAGATCAAAATTCATAAGTGGCTTTCCTTGTTGACGACTTACAATAAGACCTTCTTAAATTGACGTGAATAATTGAATTGTGTTCACTAGATTTTTATCGTTATTTCATTTCTCATGTAAGTAATTGTATGGTTTTTAATGAGAAATAAATATTCTTTAAACCTAAACCAAAACTCTTTATTAATTCCTATGCCACAGGTTTCGATTCAAGGTAAGGCTACCGATTACTGGTAACGAGTACGATACAATGTATAATTTAGGAAATAGTTACGTACCCATTGAAGAGGGATGGATGGGCACAAAATTAAGTTAAAACTAAAGGTTGAAGTTCCCTTAAACAGAAATGAAATATTGATTATTAAAACCTACAAAACTGACATATGAGTCAGTTTAAAGGTCTAAAGTGAATAGCCACATCCTTATCTGTAGAATTAACGATATAGTTATTTTCCACAGCTGTTTTCTAATCTTGATGCGCTTACGCATCGCAAGTAAGAGTGATGATTTATTTGACAGTTTTATATTTTATGTTTAATAGTTTATTATAACTTGTATAGTGTTACAACGTAATAAAATTTATTATTACTGAAATTTGACAAACTAACACTATTATTAACAGCCTACACATTTCCATGCTACGCAATTTAATTACCTACTTGAGAGAGACATATGAGAAATTTAGGCATAATACGGCTGGGTAAGTGAAAATATCTTGCAGGTCGGCAACATCAACATGGCTATTGCAGTGCATAGTTTCCACTACTTATTATTTATTATTATCATTTGGATACCACTTCAGCTTACCATCAGGTGGAATAGAGTCATTCGCACGATCTTTCTATAAAATAAAAAACACAAGAAAGCGGTTACAAACTCCATTAGGTCAGTCGAGGGGTGGCACATAAAGGTTAATCTACAATTATAAATTACTAAATGTTTATGTCTCATTTATCTAGTATTCATGACAGAGTTCTTAATGATGCTAGACAATATAAGTGTGAGCGTGATAATGTCAATAGTAAAAACGTCATTTTATAGCAAGTTTTAATATCTAGCACTTTTGTATATACGAAAACAAAAATTACTGTTACTATTATCTGAAATATATTATTTGTATTTATATATTATTTTATTGTAATTTTATCTATTTATTTATAATAGTTTTTGCATCGCCATCTTCCCTCTATTCATTAGCTATAATCCTGTCCATCCAAAAGTTGCCTGGAAGATATTGATAGATTGCTCTTGACGATATTGCCCATTGTGTTTGTACTATATTTATATATGACTGTATTGATTTTATTGCACATCATATAATTATATTATAACTCTATTCTATTCTCTTCTTTAAGAATAAAATTTACGTTGCTACAACTTTGTATTTTAAACAAACTTTTCAATTAATTAAATTCCTTTTTGAATTTGAAAAGAAAGCAAAACGTATACCTTCTACATCAGCCAGCTTCTAATGTCTCTAACGAGCTTTAAAGACCTGACCGTTAACTATTTGGTCATAGCCTTGCAGCAAGTCTGTAACCGGTTTCAAACCCAGTAATGATAACAAGTAATGTAACCTAAACGGATAGGTTTGATGTTTATTAAGCACTGATGACAGCAAATGTTATAACTTGGATGACATGACATTAATCTGAGTTCAAAGAACATAAAATAAATAATATACATTCAATAAACTGTTTATGGTATTAATGAAGAAATTACAGGTGTACGTGGTTATAACTAATTAATAGATAACTAATAGTATTTTTGGAGGTATCGTCGTTCAATGGGTCTTATAAATAATAGTATATTTTAAAATAATTTCGTTTAGTCTTGTCTCAGAATTAAAGAAACAAGACTATATATCTATATATCGCTGAAAAATGCTTAAAAGAATCAGTTACATCTTGAAAACTACTACCTAAAAAAGGATTTTACTCAATATAAATAGCGTGTCCCCAAAAGGAATATCTAAGGAAAATGATAAGTACTACGAGGAGGAACATGAAGAATAAATTTAGAAGGAAAAAAGGAATCTATATCCGATTAGAATATATATGATTATTTATGTATTTCATACAGCACATTGTACATAAAGTTACACTTATAAGCCCGCATAATTCGATACGTACATACTATCAGCACAAAGATCATTAGTTACAATACCCGTAGAAGTAAAGAATGACGGTATTAATTGGATCACTGCTACAATATATGTAATCTGTCTGATGATAAAAATGACCTACTTATTAACTTAGAAACAGAACATTAACATCATGAATAACCACTTATAATCAGTACCTTTGTGATTTTCAATCGTAAATAATGTTTGTAATACTCTACAGTCTATTCTCTACAGAGGCGCTCTGCCTTTTTCAAACAATTTGACAGCTAACGACAAACATGATCGAGACGGTTCTATTCGATTAACTCACACTAGGGGTACAGAACCAGCTTCTAAGTTAGTACTTTGAGCCATTACACTGCCGCAGCCCTAAGCAAAACTTAATGAAAAGGTTTCAAGTGATATTAGGATAAGAAGAATGCATTGATAGATCAAAATGTTATATAAACTTCTTTCACTAACAATTATAAGGAGGATCGTAAAATAAATTTATATTTTCTTTTAATTTGATTTGATTATTTATAATGGTTTGGTGCTAGATGCAATATGTAAAAAAATCTGATTAATCGAGAAATCAAAAAAAATATCAACTAAATATTTTTTTGTGTTTTAAATCATTAATATACTTAATAAATTTCACCTTTATGTCATCTTTTAAACTTTTTATAATCCTCATAATTAGGTGTGAACATATAACATACTATGAATTGACGCCACAAGATGTTGCCCCAGATTTTCGATTTACTTCAATTTTAAAGGTTACACCTAAAATAAAGGTTATAAAAGCTTGTAGCATATTCTATCTATCTAAGTGAAGAACTAGGGACAGTGCCATCACTGATAAACCTCATATGGATGCTGTAGATCAAATAACAAATTAAAATTAGATTATAATCGTCTGAAATTAATAATAGACAGATTCTGATATTTTTAAAAATCTTCATTATTATATACACCATAAAATGTATAATCCAATGGTCGGTCTTAATATATGAAACTTCGTAATCATTAAATGGTATTAGATAAAGAGTTGGTCGAGTTATTTTTACACTCACATTAAACAAGTATTACTATATGTAGTTATGTATTTATCTGCTATAAATTACTATAACGATCAGAATTAAAAAGAA
This sequence comes from Acentria ephemerella, assembly GCA_943193645.1. Classification (NCBI taxonomy): domain Eukaryota; kingdom Metazoa; phylum Arthropoda; class Insecta; order Lepidoptera; family Crambidae; genus Acentria; species Acentria ephemerella. The sequence goes on from OW971891.1 coordinate 6,582,910, forward strand.
TGGTTAGCTGTATAAATTACATTCCATGTTACAAGTATTTACTGTTTCATAAGAATTCAACGTTGTCGCTGCCTTTTGTTGGTTTTGACCAACAGTTTTGATTGGGTTCTTACTTCATAATCTAGCTATAATCGTCCCATTACTGCGGACCCTTACCCCCATGAGAGAAATACGGTAGGAATTTGGGGCATAACTCTACACGCTGGCGTAATACGGCTTGGTGGGTGAAATTGATTACCTTAACAACCGGAACGAACGGCTCAACGTAAGCTGCCTAAGCACGGAAGTGTTCGAGAACCAATTTTGATTTACCCATGCAGGGACCAGTCATGGCGAAGAAGAGAAGCTGATAGTTTGATGCTTATTACAATTTATTATTAAATAAATAAAATAAAATTTTATTTATATGGGTTAACCAAGAAGTAGGCCTATACAATAAAATGTTAATTATATTGTAATATATTTTCACTTGGTATTTTCTTAATATCCCAGTTACAGTTATCTTCAATTTGACTATAATATCAATAGTGCATAACAAGGTTGCACACAGTAAATTGACATATATCCAGTAATAAAATGTTACATTACCATATGCAACTAATTGATAACAATAATAAAATAAAAAATAAACAAATTAGCATATTTATATATACACGATTATGTAGCGTTTATAATCATTCTGATATAATCAAGAGCAAGTTTAAACTTATTAATAGACAACCCTATTTCATGAACGTACTTTGAAATTGGACAAATTAAAGAATATCAGTAAAATCAACATTATTGACAATAAAATACAACCTAAACATCAAAAATTGAGTGTTTAACCGACTTCAAAAAGGAGGAGGTTCTCAATTCGGTTGGTATTTTGTTCCGATGTTTGTACACCAATTAAATTTCTGATCTGATTTATGTGATTCTTTTGGGCTGATGCGGAATATTTGCCATTTGGACCCATAATAATTTAATTTAGTTATGTCCAGTGGTTATTTGTTAAAGGCATTTTTGTATATTGCACGATGTAATTTACACAATACTTAAAGCTTATTTATTAAATAAATAAAAGCTTTATTATCCTATCTGTATTTTTATCCGACGAAAAACAGACAGGCAATCCGTCAATTCTGACGGTCTCCCTTTTAACGTTGACCTTAGAAACTGACCACGCAAAAACGAGAAAAAGTGTTTTGAACAAAACTAAACAAAAATAATTTAATCCCATTTAAAAATCGGTGCTAAATTGTTTCCAGAAACAATAGAAAGTGAAGTATTGACTACAATAGATAATTTTAAATGTGATCATAACTTAATCTTCGTTCTTGACATTGAATTATTTTTGGCTTTTTTATTGTTTTGAAGTCGGTTTTCAGTTTTGTTTACAACTTTTTGTTTTAATTCTATTAGTTTACAATCTGCGTAATTGTGACAAGATCACAGTTGGACAAAGTCCAATTGTTAGGCTGATATACGCACTATTCTATTTTTGGACACAATACCGCGTCGCATCCGTACGTATGTTTACTCAAATGCATACGGGTTATTTTAATATACTCGTATACCTATAGTACCAAGTTTGTTAAAGTCATAGTTAATTTAAGTGGATAACCCACACCAAGCTATAGTTTTGTAATAATACCTGTATCTGTTATTAAAACGCACCTTTTTGCATTAATTTCCCTTTCAAAAATTGACGTGATAAGTGATGATATAAATATTAGGATTCTTTTTCAGAAAATAATTGTAAAAGTATCTTCGAGTAATTCATATACTTAAACTTCTTCTCCTCTTATCCGGATTGTTGTTATCAAACAAAAAATGTGGTGAGTAATATAAAATTCAATTACAAAAAAATTAATACATACATAATAGAGATATAGATATAGATGAAAAAATATAAAAACTGTTGGAAATTTTACAAACCTTGTAACAAGTACAATACGATTTCCGACGAAATTTATTGTTGAAATACTGACTTTGTTTAGCAGATAATATTGTTGAATATGCTCTTGGGTCTGGAATCAATCTACGACCAGTGTCATTTTGATTTCCACATAATATATTCGTATCGCTTGTTTAAACTAATTACAGATTAGAATTTAGGCAGAGAGTAATAGCCTAACATGAAAGACAATCATTACTCAAACAAATTTAAATCAGTAAATGATATACCCTCTAATAGATTGTTTAGTGGTAACTAGAGTAAATCTTCAGAAACATCGCATTAAACGAATAGGAAATCGCAATCCCAGCCATATTTGTCTCAAAGAGAGCTCGCAATCTACATGGAAAATGGTCGCGCATGACTAAACAGTTCTATTAATAGTCTCCAAGCCGGGATGCCCGTAGATAACCGGCCTAACTCGAACAAGTGGTCATATTTATACCATATGGATGACTAAAAATACTACTAAAGCCCATTATCACAATTATTTACTTAAATTATAACGTTTAAGACTTGAATTTGGTCTGGAATCAATAACTAAGTGTAACTTGATCGCAGTAGGAAATAACCAAACAAAATTTTAATTTTAATGAAATCTCTATTAAACATCGAAAGAATCAGAGGTATTTCCCTTGTAATGTATAAAGAAACAAATCCTGATTATTATTTCATTTTTGTCTAATCTGCTTTCTGTCATTTGGTTGTTTTTGTCATGTATCTCATAAATAGAAAAATTGTCTTCTGAATATTCATTTATTTTTATTTAATTTTCATCCACAACAAGGATTCGGTGCAATTTATTCCACGGTCAAGTAACATACTTTTACTCACATGAAAAGTATGTTCTACTGAGTTTTAGTCGCAAAAAATTGTTCACCTTACTTCTATCTTGAATAGAACTTGGAAATCAATTGATTAATTTCCTTCTTTATTTATTTTAGTAGTAATTGCTTAAGGTTTCGTCCGTTAGTAGTAACATAAAATATATAGGTAATTAAAAAGATCTTTTACAGAGGTATAATCTTGAAGGAGACAACTTTAATTGTGTATTAATACACAAATATGAGTGGCAACATAAATTTGCGTAATTTATAGCTACGCCTAACTTAACTAAATATTGACGATTGCAGCACATGTTAGGGTTACAATCTTAAGTGTTAATAAGTTAATAGTTAATTACTTGTAATGTTACTTAAGGCGCAGATAAGTTACCACAAAATGTCTTATCGCTTTTGAATACATATGGAAAAGTTATGTTAGTTATTTCAAATAGTGTTGATTATATTGAAAGTAATTAATCAGAATTCAATGTATGGAAACTATTTTTATAACATTATAATGAATATATTTAAATTTGTAACTAAGTACATACTCACCTTAATAATACTTACGAAATACTAAATCAACAATATTTTAACTTAAAGTATCATTGGGACTAATGTATTATGCATATTGACAATTATTTTAACTCATACATTAGTACGCATTTGCACTTTAACATTTTATATAAATATATACTTAGCAATGAAAACAGATATATGATACCACGTTTTTGAATTAATCTTGACTATATTATTAAAATTTTATTTCATTCAGGCAAGTATTCTTTGATACTCATATTGCTGATATAACATGAAATTATCATTTTATATATTTTTATACGTTTAATTCTATAAATAACAAAAGAAAACATATCAATAGTGAATGTAAATAGGTCCTTTTATTATCTTACAATAACCATAGATTAAATACATAGATTAATCCTTGTCCTTTTTCTAAATAATAGCAGTTTCATAAAAAAATCTATCACTTTTGCGGATCAATTTGTCACACCTTATTTAAAAAAAAAACACGGATTTTGGCGAAAAGAAATGCAGGTTACGTACGGACTGGCCCAAGCATAAATTATCAAAGCAAGGCAAATAATAGGCAAGTAATTTTGGAATAGAAAACAAGAAAATAATTTTAAATTCGAAAACAAAATAATATATAAATTAATAATGATATTTATTTATAATATATGTGTGAAATAAACTGCTAAATAGATAATATAATAAAGTAAGTATAAATAACATATACCAATTATTATGCATATATTCAATAATTGAATTATTGAATATATGCATAATAATACTTAAAAATTCTTCCACATTTCAACTTAACTGAGAGTTTAACAGTAGCAAAATATAATTTCATTCCGTTATCAAGAGTATTGTTACATAATTGACACACAGTGACGTAGAAACAATAAAATAATACACTTCAACAGAAGATAGACGGTTGGACAGATAGTACAACCTTGTCAATAAATCAAAATGATTGATTATAACAGTTAAAAGGCAGTTTGGAAAAAAACATCGAACTTGAACCGTTTATAGAAATATGTTGATAGATTAGTTTTGATTTTGTATATCAAACTAAACCTGATTACAAGAAGTAACCTATAGACACAAATAGCCATTTTTATCAAGATATCACTTGATACTGCAGGGGCTTCGATTTTCTGGACACTAATTATAGTAATGCGGCCCAGGCTCTGTAATTCAGCTGTCTTTCTTTTTGTTTGAAATTGAAATACAAACTTAATACTAATAGAATAAGATCTACGATATGAGTTGCATACGAAAAGAAAACGTATTCCCTATTTCCCCCTGAATAATGCCAGTATTCCCATAGCCCTGTTTTCCTTTTTTTCTATATTTCATTATTACAACAATTATGAAATTACAAAAATAAAAAATCTATATTTCCTGCTGTGTTTAGATTTCCAACTCACAAATTTAACTAAAGATTTTTTTATTTTTTAGTAAGCATATCGCGTTCACTAGTTCGGTAGTTGGGGCTCACCGAATCGGAAATGAATTTTATATATACTTATTTATAAATTCTGTCAAAGTTTATTAACCTTAAGAAATATTATATTTAATTACAAACATTATTACACGTAATTAAATATAATATTTCTTAGAATACTGTTATAAAGAAAAACAGGAAGTAATTTCAAATTTCCAAATTACAAATATAAAAGAAACTCAATGTATGTTCGATATAAACAAATACTATGTATACAACATATAAAATATTTTTATTAGCTCAATTACTTATAAGTCTTAAAATATAAGTAGACGCGAGAAAGATAAACAAACACATACTAACTAATAAATTCGTTGAAGGAACATATTTTAAGATCAAACAGTTTTGTCGTAATATTCTTCAACTAAACTTGCATAGTTCGCACCACATATCATTTGCACGAAGAAAATTATTATAAATAAATCTAGTAAAGACAGACATATGTTTTTCAGATTGGTGCAATGTTATTTTGATATATCTGCCTTATTTATTACATACACAAATTTAAAGTTATTTATAATCAATTTTCGTTGGCATTTTTAAAGCCATTTTATTTTATAGTCTATGGTATAGTTAGAATACAAAAAATAGTATAATATGCGCATTGACTAAGTAATTTTCAGATAGATTTTACTTGAATTATATTCGTTTTAAAGATATTATAAATACGAAACTATAGGTAAAATAAAAAGTAACACAGATAAAGTGTATTTTATTAGTAACTTTGGCGTATCTCCACTACCTTCTTAGCTATAATGATAATATACAATTAAATTTATTTAACTACAAAATAATATTTGATATTAGAACACCGGTGTCAAATAATTAAAGAACATAGAACGCTATTAATCTTATAATCCCCACGTCAAAGGGTGTTAACACTAAATTTAGAGATTAAAGGAAATCTTTGATGATGTCAATAATCAAACCTATAAACTGATTCAAAGGAAATTCACTTCAAAGCTATATACAGTTATTCTCTAAATGTACAATAACATTAAAATAAACAAAATTAAAATTTACTCAGCACACTAACAAATAAAGATGTAACATGACATTCTAGTTTAGCTAAAAATTTCATATAATATTTAGAATGTTAAATATTGTTATTTTGTCATCCGAATTTCGGCAAAATTTAAGTTTTAGTAGCTTCTAATATATTTACCTCATCTGAGCTACCGCTACATTAGGTATTACGTATCTAGTTAATATTAGTTGGCGTCAATCGCTTCACTTACAATTGTTTCTGGAAATAGCCTTGCACTAATCAAATACGCAACTTTTTTCCTTTTACAATTAAGAAAGCCATATTTATTTTCTTTTACACTTTTAGTAAGTACAAGGCCAGTGCTATTAACATGGTGACATTCATCATTATCAACTTGTCTATCTGTCTGTCAGTCGCTGATTGAAACACGTGTAAATTTTGTTTTTTTACTATCGCTTTACTTGTATTTATTGAGGAGTTCCGTTCTCTATCTATTAAGATCTTCATCAGATTACTTAACAACAAAAAAAAACAAAACAAAATAGAAGGAAATATCACGAAAAGCTATATTATTCAATGAGATTAAAAAAAAGTATTAAATTACAAAAACCTGGTAACGTAAGAAAAGATTTAAAATAGTAATATTTTTCTTGCAATCGAATAGTGACAGTGAGAAATATAGTTGGAGGCATTAAGGAGTGGTAGTCGGAATTTTTTTAAAGCGTAATAATGGCTTGACATCTCTTGATGGTAAGCAATAGGAGTCCATGTGAGATTCAATTTTTTTTCTTTTCTTTTTAAATTTGATCTTGTTACGCTAGTTAGCCTGGGGAGCCGTGGACTGTATTCTTGGAAAGAAGTGGGAAAATAAGGAAACGACGTCTTGACTCGTCACCGCTATATTGACAACTTGGAAACGTGTAAAAACTATCTAGTATCAAAATATATTAAAAAGTAAACTGACATATTAACAAAACAGACTTTATTCAAAACTACCAGTTACAGATCGCATAATACGAAGTTCCACTATAACAATTAAGACAAATCTAATGACACCGACTAAATATCTTAAATCTATCTAACCGTTTAGGGTACAAGGAGTGCAATAGAAATATACAGAATTGTTTAATAGCGAAGATGCGTGAACATTCTATAGAATTGAAAAGCTCCAAATTTATTTGAAGTAGGTTACAAATACCCCTGTACTTTTTGTATCATATTAACCACAGATCAGGAACTATAATTAATTGTGTAATTTCTTAAAACCATTTATAGTACAATTTTCTAGCTTTCTACTGTTTTACCGAATATGCACGTAACATAAGTTACGTGAAGTTTGGGTCACACAACCTACGGCCCGCTTGATCTTAGAAAGGGAAACAGCTAACACTGAAATCTAGTTTCTTACCAAACTAACTAGTATTACAGCTATGCCCGTTATTCATATAAGTTGAGGTTTTTCCAAAGCCAATAGAACTTATAAAACATTTACAAATGAGTTTCTTGGGAACTATCAAATGGAGTAGATTAGTAATTGATATTTCAAAGAAGTATATGTGAGAAATGTCGTAATAATGTGACGTGGAAAAAATTTTGGACACGTGCAATTCAATCGATGACTACAAAAGGCCTTATGCATAAACGAATATGCTATTACACAATGTCGCAATGGGAAATTTGGACGTGACCTGCAGTGCAGGATCAAATTACAAGTAGAATTTTAAAGTCACTATAATATACACTCCATCTATACTAATATTATAAAGAGGAAAGAATTGTAAAAAAAAGAAATGTAAAATAAAACTAAAATTATGACTAAAAACATTGTAAATAAATAAAAAATAAACTTATTTACAATCGTAAACTTTATTTTTTATTATATCTCGTATAAAAAAATCTAATTAATGTAATTTGTTTGATAACGAATATTTTAAAAACTTCCTAAAGATAACTAAACTAAAATGTTTAAAAAATAAATGTAGACCTGGGCGAAGCCGGGGCTGACCGCTAGTAATATTAAGAAAGTAACCTAAGGAATGAATGCTCATTCGAAATAAAAAATTCTTTCACCTATTATTAGAACCTTGAAATAAAGACTGTATATTATCTTTACACAGGAGAAGCTGTGGAAAGATGCTAGTTTATATTTAAGTAAACGATGTATGTAAAAAGTGTTTGCTGTGCCCAGCAGGATCTATAATGATATTATTATCGATAGCAGGCATATAAATATAAATATGCCTTTTATTATCTAACATCGATTTTAAATAATTTTATTCGTGTAATTTGATAATAAACTATCTGAATAACTCGATGATCGTATTTGCTGTATCATTGATGATTTTCAATCAATTGCCAGCAAAGGCAATTGACAAGAAGATTCCAACTTTAAATTTTTTTATTAAATTCTCATATGCAGAAATCGTCGTACATTAACTATTATATGCGCTATCCTTACTTAGTATAAATCATAATTGAATATCTTTATTCCGGAAATAAACTTTAATTTAGCAAACAATTTCTTCGAAACCTCAATGGAATGGTATTTATAAGTATACTATATATATACTAGTGAATAAATATACCCGGTGAATTTTGTTTCACCTACAATCTATTACTAAAGCCATCTATTAAAAAACCCGAAGGAGCCATTAAAGTATTGACAGATTTAATGTTAAGCATGTCAGACTATTTTTCATACTAAATAACCAATCCAATCCAATTTTTATTTTTATAATTTCAAGCTTTTCCCAATTTATTTTTATTTTTAAATCCACCCCTGAGCAAAACATAATAAAAATTATTCAAGTCAAGCTGTTTCTTAGTGTTAGCGACACTAACGAACATTAATTCATCTGTATGTGTAAGCAGAAGAAGAAGATTACTTGTGCTTGCCATTCTACACACAAAGATACCTCGCGAATGGCTGATATTTACTCGACTCACGTGTCTTGCTTAAGAAGCACACCATAAACGTTTTGCATAGTTACATTATTCATTCTGAACAGTGACTTATTGTCCTTTTCTATAGAAATCTTAGATTTCTTGGTCTCTGAAATGCTGACTGTTTGATCGCAGAATATTTAGTTATGCGAAATGAGGTTAATGATAATCTATTAGCTTCCAATCTTGTGTCTTGCTCTATAACGGCTACAATTTTTAAGACGCTACTAGAATTTTGTCATGTATTGTATGTATATTATACCAATGAAGAGTTAATATAATTTACTGTTGGCCTTGGCCATTAAAATTTACTTCTAAATATATGCAAAAGGGCTACGTTTAGGCCTCTTAGTTATTTGTAGAGATTAAAGAAACAGGTTGGTAGTGGAAATGGAAATAACTTTTTTATTTCTTGTGTTTTAGGTATAGGTACATATTTTTCGTTGTAATTTACATACCTGTTAGTAAGGAAATGATGATAGAATAATGCAATTGGACTTTCCGGGATGTGAACTGGATATTGAAGGAAGGTTACACGTGTGCCGTTTCCACACGTGTACGTTCGCTATCCACGCATATATTCGCTTACTTATCTTAAATACGAATTGCAGATTTGTAAGTTTTTCTTCCAGGTAACTAGAGCCGAATGTCAGAAATGTGTTTTTTAATACATTCACAGGGTAATTAGACTAGTAACCGAAATTTTGACATTAATAAAGTTAGATAATGGATAACAAAATATCCACTTTTAAAAATAATTTCCTAACCATGACTGATCGACAGAAGACCTCAAGTATAATAACGATGACTTCGTTGACGAAACAAAAAATAGTCGTTAATTTCATTGTCTGAATCAGTTTTGAATACCATTTTTTATTCAGTCCACAATAGTTAAATTTAAATTAAAACATCTTAAGTTTAGAAGTAATTTCCATCGATAATGATTGTAAGCGCGATCGTTATACGAGATCAGATCGTTCTACGAGGTTATTATTTTACTTTTTTAAATTTATTTTGACATTTCTCTATTTCACCTTTTATAATTGAAAATTTGATTTGAAAATTGATTGAAGCTCCCGAAATTTCTGGACTATACAAAAAACTATTATTAAAAAATGCTTGTGGAAATGCAATTCAAACTACTCCAGTATCTAAGCTGTATTAACGTTAAGACTACCTGCTTTATCTGCTCAATCAACTAAAGTAATATAAATCTGGAATATTAAATTATTACGATATTATTAAATAGAATTATCAATCGCGCGCGATCTATTATTTTTATCAACGCTGTATATAGAATTCAAGATTACGATGCGAAACCTTGAATGTTCTTTTTTATATATTTATGATAATTTTCAATGTTTTCGAAGGTCAATGATAATTTATAAATAGTTTTTTTTTATGCAAGATAGGCATTTTTGTGCAACATTGTGTTATGGTTGATCTGATAGCCTCGTGTCGTGACGTCATAATAAACGTTATTAACTGACATATTCATAAGAGATATGGTTGTGACTATTTGTTCTTCTTTTAACTCCATGCGGAATCCTTCAAGTACGCTTGAGGATATTTACAGTCGATTAAGCATAATGGTGGAAAAGTATTATATACCTGCCAAATACAGTAACTTATAAGATTATAATGGCTTGTCCCTGCACATTCCATGATTACTCTTATTTTTATTTTTACGTTGCTAAAATAATAAAGAACTTATTTCATTATTTGTAATTACGTGTTTCGGTCTGTTTAAACTCTGTCCTTAAAAATTAAAAATATAACTTATTTTCTATTGCATAGTTAATTTAATCTTCTATAAATACAATTTACTATTCTATGCTCTAACAGATCTACACCATTTCATCGAAGAATATAATAATGCTTCCTTGTTTATGATTTTCATTATTATTAATAGGTATTACGTTAGTTACTAGCAGTTGAGGGTCACAGTGTCGTGTTTCATGTCATAATTTTCAATTACGAATAGAGTGTAAATAATAATCTAAAAATAGAAAAACGCCGTAATCGTTAAGAAAATTTTTAGTACTAGAATATACAAGACTATTAGTATTATAATGAATATCAATAGAAACATCGCACGAATCCATTTACAGCAAGTAGCAGTATTACTTAAACTACAAGTAAACTGCTGATTAACCGCCATTATACCGTATTCTATTTATAGAAACCGCACAGAGATCACGTCTTTGTCTGCTGTAATGTAAATGACTATCAAACGAACCATGTCTCCAATGCGACCGGCAAAGTACTTACCTTTATACGCCAAAACATTATATTACATAACCTAAAACTTGCCACATCGTGTACATAAACACAACACTCACCGGTTTCGTAGAGAAGTAGTTCCCACATTTTTATACTGTCCGTGTTAGCACTAAAAAGGTAATAATATTCACTGTGAGAGGTTAAATTTGTTTTAATGTCACGTCATTTTGACAGGTGACGCAGTGTCATCGTCACCTGTGTTGGCAGGTTGGACGCTCGGGAGTGTCCCTATCACGTTATGTTTCTATGGAATCGCATATTTTAGGGAGCAAAGTGTTTAGAAGCGCGACACGACTTGGCTGCCTCTGGCCAATGAACGGCGTGGCCAATGCGCCAAGGTCACTGGAAGCGGGACTCCGCTCCACAGAGGGCAGCACTGCCACGTACAGTAGATGCGAGCTTCTACTATGACGCCCGTATAGCAACTAAGCAATAGCATGGTACCACATTCAAGTCAACAACGTAGCGTAGGTATCGGTACCTTTACCCGAAGCGTGATGCGCCGATAAGCGGTTTAAGGTATAAATAAAAACGCGTCGTGTTGTGAATATGAATGAATGGGATGAATTCTAAGTTTATTATTAATAATCCTCAATCGGATTGAGTACCTAATGAAATACACTTTTGAAAATCGAATGCAAAATTAATTTATTTATTTGTTTGTATTATCAAAATATTTTACTCATTATAATTAAAAAGTCGCTTCTAATATATACTAAAATGATAATAAAAATAATAATATATTTTTTATTTAATATTATTATGTCCTGTATATAATATTATTCAACTAATGACCATTACAGATCAAAAAATAATAATTAATGCAAAAGTGCATGTTTGTTGCATAGCGTGACAATAATTAATCGTAGCGACCTCTAGTGATGAGTAGCATCTATCAAATAAATAATCGCTTAAACTTTTGAAGCTTAATTAATCTTCTTCCGCCTTATTGCAAAACGTGTTTTAAAAATAGTCCTGGTTTCGAACTGAGGCTATCTCATATTGACATTTATTATTATTTTTAAGGTAGATAGAGACAATCAAGTTTAAACCAGGTTTAACTTTAGACCGCTTTTTGTAATAAGGCGGTATTAGCTAAATTAAATGACATTAAAAAAATATATTTCATGTCATATATTATTATTTTTTGCTTCGTTATAAATGGGACTTTTCCGATGCATTCAATATATACTAGATAACTCAATTTTATAGTACGGTACTAGCAACTTAAGGATAAAACGTCGTAAGGTCAGATACGTACATTATTCTCCAATTAAGTAATCGATGGGTAAGTTTTTGTTCTGAAAGAAAGAGGAAAAAATGTTTGTAATTAGGTTCTGACCTTTGTGTTGCAAGACCTTAACAAAAGCATTTTTACTGATTTTCCTTCTTCAGAAATGTAATTTGATGCGTCACTTGTATTCCGAGTTTTAAATGCAACGCAATACATCTATCACGATTATGTTTGTCATGTCCGATCCAAAATTCAATTAAATACTGCTGGAGTTTCCAAGCAGTGAATTAAATCATCATCAATATCATCAGCCCACAGCTGGACACGGCCTCTCCATTTACGCGCTATTTAGCTCGATCCACATGGCTAGCCTTATGTAATTTTACCCGTTACTACTGACTTCTGTAGCCTACTTGAAGATCTATTCCACCAACAATAAGAAGGTGACCCACTCTATGGAGTGAGTGGGTCAGAAAGAAGAAGATGGGCCAGAAGATTATTTCACCACGGGTACCAACACTTTTTAAATTTGAGCATAAATAAACTGCATTGCGTTCACGTTTAGTACTATGATAAATATTACAGTGTTTTAGACACACACACAGGGTATAGGAAAATATAGTCAATATGGAAACGTTATTTATTTTTATATGAAACATCTTAAGTTATTCGTTGATTTTCGGTGCTCTAAAACTATATTACCAATAAAAATTACAGGTATTTTCTACGGCTCGACTTATTCTACCACTCATCGCTTCATCTTTAACACGATATACTTACCAATGCTTGTTACAATACTTATTTTCTTTAAAGTTTCAGACACAATCGAAACTAGAAGTAAAAGTAGGTTCATCGTCTAAATTTTCAGCTGATTATCATAATAACAATACTTCTGCGAATTATTAAATCTACCTGGTTACCTACATTTGCTGTGTATTTAGTGATGTTCATACCATAGATTACTGTTTGTGTTCAGAAAGATAGCAGGTATGAGTAAAATTTACTGCAGAAAGTGAAGCAATATTCGTGGATACTTCCAAAATTTACGAGACTCGTGTAGACTAATGTCTAAAAATAACCTTTATAAGAATTTTAATGCTCTACACTCGGAAGCAGTGGAAAATTCGTCATGACTATTATGTTTACAACAGCATATCAAATTTTTATACAGATTTACAGCCAGTTAATCCTGTGCCCAATAAAATGTTTCTAGATAGTTGATAAAAGGATTTTGTAATAACCATTTAAATTATCATTAATCTGTTAAATTTACCTTTTGTTTATTTTGTTGGGTCAGCCCTGATATAGTTAGCGAGTGAAGCAATGATTCCTGGGTGATGCATGAGAACAGGTGCCGACAACTATGGTTGATCTTTTGTTTTGTTAGTTTCTGCAGCTAAAAATAATTTGTTTTACTCCCTTGCTGATATTATTAATTGCAAGGCACGGCAGCTAGACCTAATTCATGATGAAATTTGAATTATGAAACAACAAATATTTTAAACGAGTAATATTGTAAAATTGCTTTTATAAAACAATACTTACTTAACATTAAAAACAATAATTTTCACTCCTACAATGTTTGTTAGATATTTTAGTTGAAAAATGACATTGCCCTTGATTCCCCTGAAACACGGCAACCTTCAACTATATTTTTGGATCACCAGTGTTATTGTATTTATATTATATCTTTGCCTGATGTTTCTGCAAGATCCACAGAGCTTTCATTACCTGGATTGCGACGGTTATAAACGCTTGTAGCAAGCTTGTCGTCTAGATTACATCAAGTCCAGTATGTTATTTTGATCAGAGAAATTTGATATTGGTTATCATTAAAAGTTTTTAAGAACAAAAATTTAAAAAATACTATATTATATTCAGGACCTAAGTTCCATTGTGTAGTCTACATAATACAACTAAGATAACTAAAATTTTTCAGTTTACCTAAACTTTTTTTATTGTAACGTAATTTATTTATATTATTTTTTATTTTTGTTATATCCTATTTATATACTTCTACTGCGCTAAGTAAGCCTATACATATTAATAGTCAAAAATGTATCATAATCAACAGCTCATATACGTCAACGCTGAGGGGTTCGAGCATATTAGGTATCCCTCTGGCCAAGTGACCGGCACTTGGCCAGTGTGTTGAATTTACACACAACTAAAGAATTTTTTCACAGGTCTGTAGGTTGCACACACCTGTGAAGAAATTATTTATATAACCTAATTATATTACTTTACATTGAAGAATAATTTTCTTTTCGTGCCCATTTCAATAACTAAACTAGTAAATTACTGAATTATATCAGGATTTTTTGCTTATTTTATTTGTATGTTTCGGAATGTGTAAATTGTTTATAGATAATTTTATAATAATTTTTTATGATTAATGTATCCTTTACTGTTATAATAGTGATACCTAAATCTCTCTACCTCGAATATGTAACGTTTGCGTGTGGTTAGCAGAAAAAACTAAATATTTAAAGTAACAGATCTGCATAAAACCGATAGAGATCAGTATGGAGATTGTAAGCAGAACATTTCCAAAATAATTATTTTATACACTACGTAATTAATTTCCATCATCTCAAAGGGGTGGCCGATGGAATCTATATACTAATATATTCCGATGGCCACTCCGTTTGTTTCTTCACTTTTGAATACCACAGCTTTTGGATAACAGTTATCTTAGACCTTTTGTAAGTAAAACAAACAGTGCAATATAACATAAATAGCAAATTCTTGCTTTTACATATCGAAATTATAAAAAATAGAAAATATTGAACAATTCATTATAAAAGATGTTTCGACACGTATTGTAAACAGATTAACTATCTCAGTGATCTAATGTCATTCAGATCTGGAGTTCTGGGGTTGAAAACCTAACCCCAGTAGGGGCAGAAATTTTTTGTTTAGTTTCGATGGCGGCAGGGCTTTTTCTAAGTCCACCTAACTAGTCTCGCCTAAGTTTACCGCCGTAATAATAATGTTAACAGCATTGTTGTGTTCTGATAGTTGAAGGTAAGTTAGCCAGTACCTCTGTGGTGGAAGAATTCGTGTGTAGTTTGTTTGTATTTGTTTTTTGTGTGTTAGCCTTAGTTTCACTTACCATCAGGTGAGATTACGACCAAGATACACCCCGCTAAGATTTTTTTTTTAATTTCCGTAGACAGAAGTAAACCTTTTGAATACTACAATACAATGCAAGAAAATTTTATATCAACATAAAGTTTTCTCTTGATCTTAACAAGGAACCGCGGTAGTGCTCAAGATATTACAAGCGTCTATAGCGACGGTAACTGGCACACCATCAGGGGGAGAGCCCGATTGCCACACTTTTTATTTTAAAATAAATACATATTTAAATTGTATTTTCTTTATTTTTTTTGGGAATACCCAAGTAACAAAAACATAAGTATACTTAAAGTAAAATGTATACTGCACATAATTTTGGTGATTAAATAAAAAAGAATTAATACCACTAAAAAAACACGATTTAAAAATATGTCCGATAAGCTTGGCAGTCATATTGTTGGATAAGACATTTGACATAAAATATACGTATTATGTGCTTCCATTTATCACTGGCTAGTATCTATTGATTGTGTTATCTACCATGATGTATCAGGCTGTGTCGCAATGAGTATGATCTCAATGGAATGCTAAAAGCTTCAAATAATTACCCGAGTTTTATAAAATTCTAACGAATTTACTTATACGCCATGCAACATATATTGATGTTGTACTCTTTGGTTTTTCAGACTAATATTTCAAATGAAAACGACTAAAAAAGCAAAAGAGAGTGCATTTTGGTTTGAAGTGATAGCCGTGAATTAAAGACATCAAGTCGTAAATTCGCTGCAAATAGTACAAAATGGTCCGTGCTTTGGAAGGTACGTTAAGCCGTTGGTACCCAGTTATTAAGGTAGCCGCGTGCACCCACCAAGCCGCATTTGGCTAAAATTCCTCAAGAGTTGCTCCCATTTGGGAAGGTCTGTGCTCAGCAATGGAAAGTATATAGGCGGCTGATAATGATGATGATAGGAGATGCCAGAGGTTACAATTCAAATTACAATATAAAGGATAAATGAGCAATTTTGAACAAAGCTGTTTTAATAATATATAATAATGAAGACATGATCACGAATAAAAAACTGATTATTTCGAAATTTTTATTTAAAAATAAATTATCGTACAACTTGCACCAATAACAACAAAATTTTGGTTTTGAACAACATGAAACCTCAACTTTCGCTCAAAGCATTAATTATTATTATCATAATATTATTGCATAAAAATACAAATAAAGATATTATTTTATACAGTGCGATATAGTTTGACCTAGGATTACGTTTGTATTATTTTATGCCATCACATGCTTAGCATACCCAACTTAACAGAGATTCGCCCTCAAATACTAAGCTGAAGATACACTATGTTAAACTCAACTCAAAGGTTACTTATACCAGTGTATCCCCAGCCAAAAAGCAACTCAATTATCCACACAAAAATACAAAAGAAAAAATTCCTTACGGTAATTACAAAATTCTACTTAACGTATAACAAAAACAGCATGATACTTGGGCCTTAAAAATTAAAAATATATCTTGTCAAACGTTGCGTATCCATTTGTTTGAATTATAAAACATTACAGGTAGAAGGCACGGCATAAAGTACGAGTATGTCATCTACTTACGCTAAGTACGATAAGTATTTGCACCCAAATCACGCATCATCTAAACTAATTTGATTATTAAGATCAACTGATTCAGCGATCGAATGGAACAATAATAATTCCTAACATTCTGTAGTTATGAATGCAAAAAATGGGTCCATTTTACTTAATGGTAAATGTCAATCATTTTGATTACATCCATTTTCATTATACATTTCAGTATCAAGTCTAATAATGACCACAAGATGTCACGTCAATAAATTCAAAATGGCAGATGCTATGCTCACTTATTTCTTCGAAATAGTACATTGTGAAACTTTCTCGTTTCTTCGACGTGTTTTGGACACGATTGTAGGTGTCAACGTACCATAAAATGTAATTTGTATTCGTGTTATCTCAAGAGAACTAAACCTTTGTATGTTAATGATATTGCTGGCGATTCGCCCAAATCTAAAAACTAACTTGTGAAGTCTTTCTCTGCAAAATAAGATTCGGTTTTATTAATATTTTGAAATAGTTCCGTTAATGAATCCAACCCTAAACAATAGGCCATTCAGAAGTTAGAACAAAAGGTTCTTGCGTAAATTGACTATGCTTTTTTACGCTACTCCTATGTGAACGATATATGATGTATCGTTCTTATACATAATATCTGAATTTAAGCTTCTAATAAATTGCTTATCCTAAAGCCTGTGCTGTTCTTTATTGGAAATCATGTTAATCACAAGCTGTAGTGCAGACTAGGGTTTATTTTAAGGTGAGAACGCATTAGATCATTCACTTTAATTTCAATATTATCACGTTGCTGTTTTTCGTATAATTTCTAAGTTAATTGTAATGCGTCTAAATCTTTAATGAAAGCTTTGTAACTTTGAATTCTTGCTCGAGTAGGTCACGAGAAAAATGCCCTAATGTATCATCACCCTTAAATAAAATTGACGAATATTTTATTACTTAGGCATACAAATTGAGTGCGATTAGTACTACTAAATTACATAGCCAAATTTTACACTTAACTTATTAGTTAATATTAGAAATTCTCATAACGATTCAAATGCGTTATGTAATTTAATTGACTTAGCAAGAAACAACGTTTCCTTGACTTATTGCCATTTTAATTCTACCTAGGAGAAGATTTAGTTTTAGGTTATATAAAGAGCAAAGATTTAAAGAAAATGTGTTTGATAAATATTGACTTTATTACAAGGTGTTCCATTCAATTATAAATACAAAAAAATCTTTACTTAGAAAGTTATTGATTGGAGAATCACAATAACTTTCTAAAAAATTAAATTTAACACCTTTTAATAAATACAAAAATTTTAATTAGCAATTAGAATTAGGATATTAATAATAATAAAAAGTATGATATATTTAGTAAATCAATTTATGATTTTAAAACTTCTATGTAACAAAAGAAAATTTATCTACGTAAAATCTAAATTTAACTAGATTATCAATTTTAAGCAAACTATCTTCAATTATTTAGGATATTAAGGTATTGTCTATGGATATATGTTCAGGAAACTTGTGAGTATCAATAGTCTATTGACTATTGATAACATTTAAATGTCGCTCAAATATTTCATCCCATATACATTGAGCCTTTTAAAGATTCCCTGTTTTTAATAACCGAATTTTTAAGACGGCATTTGTTAATTTCTTGCTTTCTACTTTTCAAGTCCTCAAACATAGATTCTGTAGCTTAGTAGCATTTCAACGTTAATGCGACCGCGAATCGCCAAAAATTTATTTGAATTTATCACGTTTATATCATTGTTTTGTCGTACACACAATTACAAGAAAAACTAAAAAAGTACGAAATCTAAAAAAAAAGAAAAAAGTTAAATATTTATTGGTTTACAAGTGACAAGATTATTTGTCTATATTTTGTAATTCAGTCACTAATTAGGTGCTTATGTTGATAATAATACGTTATACCATTTTTTGAACTGTCATCTGTATTGAATTTCTTTTTAGTCTTAAAGTTTTCTTCGTAAAAAATTACTTGTTTGAATAGTCCTCAAAATACCTACTTTACATGTGACATTCGACATGTGTGAGAGTAAAACAAAAATAGCTATTCCGAGGATAATCCAAGTGGTACTTTTTAATTAAGCCTGTTTAATTTTTAGACCAGTATTAAAATCTAACACACTGTTTTGCTCTCTCCCATTTAACGAGACCTTGATACAAAGGCGTGTACTATAAATTAATCGAATAGCTACTCTATATCTAGGCGATGAAGTCGCTAATGTTATTCGAGTTGTTTGTACATATCTTCTATTTGTGGTTTGAAGTAGTTTCTGATTTCTGGTCGTTTCGCTTTCATCGTGGGGGTGAGTAGGCCGTTCTGTACAGAGAACGGATCTGGGTGGAGGTATATGTCCTTCACCTGAAACGGAGGGATAAAAATGTTACTTATACAAATAGGAAATAAAGTTTTCCACACGCCGGATATTAACTTGGTAAGCGGTTACCGTGTACTTTGACAACCCACTAAACCTTAAGAAGAAGCGTTATGTCGACAGCACAGAATATAAGTCCTTCTGCTTTCACACAATTCTAATTAGTTCTTGCTTACTTGTTGTAGGAACTCAACACTATCATTAACAGCATGTATACCAGTGTTGAGCTCAGACCTACTTACATGGGAGAAACACAGGCAGTGTTTAGATTGTTACACCACCACGCTGGCCCAACACGAGTTGATGGTTTAAAACGGTTGTCGTAACAACTGGGACCAACGGTTTAAAGTGCCTCCCGAAGCACGGAGGAGCTCGAAATAACAAATTTGTTTGACCCATCCATGGCGAATAGCGAAAGTTGCTTTGCGAAATAGAAATAGAGCTCCTCCCAACACTATTTATAATTAAATAATATGTTAACTGGCTGAATCTGAAACATTTCATTGCCATATAATTTATTTTAAAAATATTCTAGCAGTATGACACCGTCATCACCAATGAGTATCAAAACTAACCTTCAAACTATTCTAAGACCAATAAAAAAAAATTCATAAGAATCGATAAAATGAGGACCTCACTGATCGTCTGTTGTTTTCTGAGTGGATTGTAATCACAGAGTATTAATTCACTGAAAATTTATTTTACTTAGTGTACAACAGAATAGGAGCAAGTATTTTTCGCAAAACAAAGAACGTTTATTTTTGTCTTTTTTACTTTTTAGATGTGTGTGTTTATAAAAATCTGTATTTTAGCAAAAAGTGCTGTTGTTCGATAAATCGTTTGATATTTTAAATAAAATTAATTTGAAATTGTAAATATAGTGTGTTATACAAAAAAATTGCAAACATTAAAATAATTAGTAGAAATTATTAAAACCGCCAAACCTACCTACTTTAAAATTTCATATTTTTGTTTTTTTTAAAAGTTAAGTCAGCATATACAAAGATAGCATGAGATATACTCCCATAGCCACTTCCACTTTGTCAGCCAGAAGGTACTTTTTCACGGCTATTTAGAAGAAATCCATGTAATATTCTTACCTGTTCAAACGTCTTTAGGCCGGCAGTTTTCCCCCACTGCAGCATATCTTCCATAATGATCTTCTTCACGCGTATATCCTCACACAGTACTGAGAACGACGTGCCTTTGATACCATTCTCTAGCGCCCAGCATTTTACCACATCCACGTCAGGTACAACGATTGCGACCACGCATGACTAGAAAGTGAATAATTACAAATTTATAAACGCTTTCCAATAAAAAAAAGTCAATTAGATAAAAAGAAATAGACCTGCGCGGATATTTTGTTACACTTATAGTCTGTTCCAATATTTTATCTACAGATGGAAGCAAGCTTACCTCAATAAGAAAAATATTAAGGACAAAAACTATAGTAAAAAAATTAACAGGCGCTTGCGCAATATTAGCATCGGAATAAGGGTTATGTGTGCGGTTTCATTATTAAAATATTAAAAATTAAAATTTTGAAACAGTTTTCATGTACAAGTCTAATAATAGCAATTTTAAAATAAGGACAAATATTTCTTGCTTTATATTTTAGAGAGAGAGATATTATAAAATTCTTACCTTCAAAGATTCTCCGTGTACGAACACTTGTTCGACGTATTGACTCCTAATGTAAATATTTTCAATTTTTTCAGGAACTATGTATTCGCCTTGTGATAATTTGAATATGTGTTTTCTTCTGTCTATGATTTTTAATGTGCCATTCTGAAAATAAAGAAAACATGGAAATTGTATGTTATAGTTTATACTATTTTTGCAGTTCGATTATTTTACAATGTTTTCCCCGAAAATCGTTTGTCACAGTATCGTATGGCTACTTTCAATCTTCAATTAAACAAACGAGAAATCTTTATTTTAATTTGAGTATGACTAAAAACCTAAAGTTACAACTAAATAAGAAAAGAAACACAAAAAAGCCAAACATATTTGAGTACACATAATACATTCATTAAATGCAATATATTTACTCTTTCAACCAACCTCTAATCATTTTGAAAACTCTTAACGTTCTTTATTTAAACTGACCAATCATCGAGCAGTTATAAAAAGTACTACTGTATATAGGTTGTTACTGACCGGTAGCCACTTGCCGACGTCACCGGTATGATGCCAGCCGTCGAGGTCAATAACCTCTTTGGTTTTGTCTGACTCCTTGAAGTAGCCCTTGAACACGTTTGCTCCTTGTACGCAAACTTCGCCTTGACCCTGCGCCGCGTAGTACTCCATCTCGGGCACGTCCACTAACTGAACAGTTAGGAGAAAATAAACATGATGTCTAACATAAAACATATCTATTCAACAAATAATAATAGTCATCTTTTAAACCGCTACTGCAAAAGCTACAGAATAATTGTAAATTTATGTAAAAATCCACATTATAACGTTACTATCTATCCTCATTATAACATATCGTTTCATGATAATTTTATGAAAATTTAAAATTCTTCCCCACATCAGATTTTTTTTTCAATCTTGCAATGATTGTATTACAAATCTTCCATTTACAACGTTGTTAAAGCCATAAGTACTGATAAAGTACTAACTAACAATGTGAAATAAACCTGTCTATAATCCTAATGACGCGGCTATAAAAACCTCTGAATTCGTAATCTCTGTGGTTGTTAATATTCCTGTAAGAGAAACGATAAACAATAGTTTTTATTGTTGCTATTAAATCAACGTTGAAGTTAGAGATGATTTGTGATACATTCAGTATGAAGATTTAAAGAATATACTAATAGGAAGCAGATAGTTCCATCATTAAAATCTAATAATACCTTCACTTTGCAACAAGCGACGGGAGGCCCAACATGTTCAGGAACATGATCGCCCTGAACAGTAAGAGTAACCGGTGCGGTGCACTCGGTCTGGCCATAGCCTTCTACAATCTGGAAAAAGAATTAATTATTCTTAATAATGAAGAACAATAAGCTAACTGCACCAGGGAAGATAAATATACAATTAGTTAAGGAACAAGAATATAAAGTACGTAATTTTAATATTTTTTTAATTAAACATCAAAATACAGTATGAGCCCATCGTATGCATCAATTAGTTACTTCAGGGATTCTCAAAGTTGTCAATACCGACCACTTGCGGTCGAAATCGGT
This sequence comes from Acentria ephemerella, assembly GCA_943193645.1. Lineage (NCBI taxonomy): Eukaryota > Metazoa > Arthropoda > Insecta > Lepidoptera > Crambidae > Acentria > Acentria ephemerella. Next base: position 6,605,439 of record OW971891.1, read on the forward strand.
TTGCCAGGGGTTGGTGATTTGGCTATGGGAGTAGTTAATTTTGTACAAGGGGTCTTTTAGCCGAAACAGTTTGGGAATACCTGGATTGCATTATCTGTTTACCATAGGCATGATTGATTTGCATGCATCCTCATATTTAAGACAATGAATATAAGGTTCAAATATGGTATTTGAAATGTTGAGTAGTTTGTGTTAAATTAATCGTGACACAATACAATCCTCCGTCACATAATTTCTCTTATATAAACTACAATGATACCAAAATAAATACCACCAAATTAAATCTCATAATAAATTTTCTAGGTATGTTTATCTATTTAAATTATCGTCGTAATGTGGTTGAAATATTTATTCATTCGGCCTTCTCGGATCCATGATATATTGATATTACTCTTATGATTCTCAATGTGATGTTTACTCTAAAACCACCTTCTGAATATTTTTGGTAGAGAGCATTGGCGGTTACCTTTGCATGATTATTAGTTTCACTAAAATCACGTTAGTGTATAATAGGTATGATTCAAATTTTTATTTTGGAATTTACATGAGTTCTAAAACATGTAAGAGCAAATTTTTCAGCTTTATTTTTCTATTCTATGAGATTTACATATTGTTTTCTTTTGTTGACTTTTGCCACACATCCACCGTTTCTAATTATTATTAAATTGCTTGTTATAATTCGGCTAAACGATGATGTGAAAATCCGAGAACATAGCGCAGAGGGTGCCAAATTAATTCAACAGAAGCTTACAGTATCAAAAACATTCTAATATTTCAAAGTACGATTATTTTATCAACAAAAAACAATGTTCCAAGTTCTAAACTTTCATACTGACCAGACATCCAAGTGCGCAGCGAGCGAAGGTCAAAACATTTCCAGCTAGAGGAGCAGACCCGACCACCATGATACGAAGTCTTCCACCCATGCCTTCGCGAACCTTGCGGAACACTAGCTTGTCCCAAATGGAGTCTCCTCGGACGATACCTCTGTATAACCATGATAATATTACTTATATTATCATTTAGATCTACGATGATACAGAATTGGGGAACTAATTGTTTATTAAAACTTATCTTACAAAAGTTACATAAAGACTTAGAAAACCTTTGCCTACCAAAATAATTACATTGTGATATTCTTGTTTATTGCGTCGATAATGGGTTTATGTGATTGTGTTATTTATAATTTATACAAAGAGAGAAAAATAAAAGCATTAAAAAAAGTTTAAAATAAACCAAAAATCGACTCCCAAACACTAAAAAGGGGAAATTAAGAACCCATCTAGTTTTTGGAGCGGATCTTAACTTTCAATAGTTTCTGGAATAACTTAGAATCAACATCAAGAAATATTTTAATTTTGATAAGTTCTTAAATTATTAATTAATAATGAATTTTTGCCTTTTTAGTTTAGTTTTGTTAAAAGCTGTTTTTTACAATACAGAGCGTTGTAACGTAGCAAAATTATAAGGTCAAAGTTAGATAGGTGACTGGTAGTATTATATTTATGACCAGTCTCGTTTGTCCGTGTTTTAAAATGAGAACATCATCAATCTAATCGAAGTTAATTAAATATACATCTAGATTATCTAGAAAAAAGTTTGTGTATTACACATAAAAAGCATAAAGTCGAATTGAGAATCTCCTTTATTGTAGTCGATTAAAAAAAGTTTGATCCAAAAAGGTTAGATCCAAAAGTTTAGATTGGAATAACGTGAACTTAGGTAGCAGTATAGCAGTCATTATTCTTTCAGAATCTTCATTATTACATGCTTTTACATTACCTGATTATTAAATTATCTATAATATACTAACACTCAAAAGTTGTAGGTACTAAAAATAAGAGAGAGTAATAAAATACGAACCTTTTCACCTCGGACTCCTTAGCCGACAACGCCATATTAAAGAGCAACTTCTTGATCTTTGAGTTCGATATTTCAGACTGGGCTTTGTCGTATAGCCTGTTAAGCAGCCGTGGCACAGCAGGCATCATCGTTGGTTTTAACGCGCTAAGATCATCAGCAAGACGCCGAATGTCACCGCTGTAGAAGCCAACAGCTCCTCCAACCATGTAAAGAGCATTCTGGAAAAAAAAATCTTTATTAGAACAGATATCAAGATTTATTTTAGCGCCTCATGGCCCATGTTTGAGATACAGTGTCGTCCTGCCCTGACACAAATTACATTTCAACATATTTAGACATTCTATGCGATGATAAATATTTTTAAATATCTTCTATCATAGAACAATCATATACTGCATTCAAACTACTGTGTATGTTAAGGACAGATGATATATCATATAAAAAAGCATTCCGTATAGCGATTGTTGTATATAAGACTAGAACGAGTTTACCACAGAATTTGTGAATGACCTACTTACATATAAATTGTTCAATAAAATGTTTTTGCGCTAAATTTTAGCGGATACTTTCGTACACGTCTTGTAATGTAACATTAACACTTCAAACTAAACTGAATGGGTGTAAGAATATCGAAAGATAGAGAGGCACATATAACATTATACTAAGAATATATATTATTACACACCAATACAAAATACAAGTAATAAAGTCCATTCAAATAAAGCGTTTGAATATGAACCATTTTCTATTTCGCTACAGCAATGAACACATCAGTTACCTCACAGCACCTCTCCAGCATATGCGCCAGCGGCAGGAAGGAGATCATGACATCAGTCTTAGCTGGCCTGTGTTCCCCGAGTTGCATGATCACGCTGCACATTGAAGCTACCACATTCTCGTGCGTCAGCATCACGCCTTTAGGCATGCCGGTAGTGCCCGACGTATAACAGATCGTACATAAGCTGTCTGGTCTCGGAGGCTGGAAATATGAACAGCTATTAGTACCCCTAACATTGTCTAATGGTTACGTAATTATATTTACAATGCTTTTCTCGATCCCGGAATAAACCTACTTTACGCTGCCGTTACGGATATAGACTATTAGCACAGTGATCGGATCGTAAACTTCTGTTTCCGTCGAAAGGTACTTTGAAGTCGTTTGTTGATCGTCACTAAGATCCTGATTATTACTGGCAATCTACAATCAACTAATTTGGAAGAGCTATTGTTATGAAATTGGGCATGTGACTTATTCATTAGACTTAACTAGAATCAGGGCGATCCAGACAAAACAGACAACTCAACAAGCAAATAGTATTCACATAAGTATTTTATTGTTATCCAGTATTTTTAATCCAGGCATTTAAAAATTGGTAACAGAATATTAATGCCTTACTAATAAAATGTGATTCAATTGCCAAGCTTAAGACACAGCAATTGTATACTTGCATGTACCGACCTAAGTCTGACTAATTTATAATGTATATTTTGTACATAATGTTATATGTATATAATTTATGCTTATATAATATAAAGCTTAGATAGTTAAGTAGTGTTAATAAGGTTGCCTCCTATCATAAATTCGCATAGATACTGAATCTTCAAAGAGTAATGTCAAAAGAATCTTTAATAAGTACAAAGGAATTGTACTATAAACACGTATAAAGCTTAATATTATTAAACCTGATTTTTATCTGTAAACGTGTACCACTTAAGGTTTCTATTTGATAAAAGATCGCTATTCAGCGCCACGTCGCTCAAGGAGTGGTCTTTGTTTATTTTTGCCCTTTATACGCGCGCCGTCAGATCGTTTCGTAGAAGTACTTGCCCTTCGAGTTGCGCGGGCACTTTTTCCTTATACGCAAAACCTGGTTAGTCGGTCTCTTTTTGTATAGCTCAATAGATCTTTCCTGTTCCTACACTCGAAGTTCCTTTGATGAAGTAAAATTACAATAAGCATGTCGACAGACGACATTTAAATTAGTGAATTGTAAGTTTTTTTGTTATTAAATACTGATACAATACTGATATAGCGCCAATAAACATTTATGTTGTAATAAAACACTGTTACTCAATGAAGTTATATATCTGTTACTGCTTAATAACATTTGTAGATCTACAAATTTGCTCAAGACTATTAGCAGGCACTGGATTTGTAAACCGAAAGTAAATTTTAAATTCACCACCGCTTTGTTTTTCAATATAAATCCTTTACTTTTTTCTAGATCACTTAGACTCTAATCAAATCCTCCGCAAGCGAAACCCTAACAATGTCATTTTGTAAACTTTAAAACCAGTTTATTCTACACAAAAACCTAGATTACTGAAACAATCGATTAGGCGAATACAAGAGCGAGTTCTACAAAGAGAATTTACTTACAACACATGGATGGTCTTTTTGCGCTCCTAGTATTTCAACATCAGTAAATTTCATAATTTCAACACCTCGGCTTCTAGCCCTCTGGTGGGTCGAAGGAGAAACTTCCTTAATAGTTATAAGTTTTCTTAAACAACGAGGTGACTGGTCCAGCAGCAAGTTGGCTTTCTTGTCATCTTCACAAATAACTACTGACATTTCAGCTGAGAAGGAAATAACAGGTGTACTTATTAAATTTGAAAAATAATGATAAAAAAATATTATTTTATATTATATTTGTATTTCGTCTTAAATGTAGCGAAACACTGGAAATATAGCGGTAATTAATCCTTGTCATTACTGTTGTTTAGTTTAAGAACATTTGCCAAATTGTATATAAACGTTAATTTACATATTGATGTGAACAGTTAGTAATATTACGTAAAAACTTTTCGGAGTATTTACTACAATATGGATGGATGATCGGATGTGTACTTTAGTAATTGCTTTACGCATGTAAAATTGATTTGTTGGAATTTTATTGATAAACATTTAAAGCCACATACTTTGATTAACAATGAAGGCACAAGCGTTGGCTCCTAATGTGTCGTACAATGGAACGATGACCATTGAATAGCAGTAGGCAGCTTGTTCTGTCATGATCCACTCGGGGCAGTTCTGTGAATAAATACCTGGAAATAAAATGTTACAATTACTTTAGGACATAGATACACAGATACAATGTTTATTTTCATTAAACACACCAAACTTACAAATACAGATAACAGAGCAACACATTAATTCAAAAAATGCAGATACAACTTTTAAATTTAATTAGCAACCTTTTGAGTATGACATGTGTGTTGCAGTAATACATATAGACAACAGCACATCATGTTTTTTCTCTAGGAGTAAAATACTGATCAACTATTGAATTCAAATTAAATATCCGACAGCCATTCGATCACGAGCAGGCAGTGGAACAATTAAAAAGAGAAATGTTAAAAACAAAATTATCTTTACCGACAAATGTATTTTGGCCAGGAGCAAGCCCTTGGCAGATAAGGCCAGATCCAAAATTCTTCGCTCGAAGCAAGGTTTCATTGTATGTTTGCCATACATAAGGTTTATTTGGTCCCTCACGCCAACCCAGACAATTTCCATTATCTGTAATGACAATCAAATGAAAAGTGCATAATAATAGTTACTTTATCGTCTGTGCAATCTCGTAAAAGCAGCTCGAATAACTGCAGTCAGTTTATCTGCGGAATATTCCACACAGAATAATGTAGTCTTATTTCGATTTCTTTATTTTAAACAACTTCGCTTTAAGTGCACTAAGAAATAAAATTACAAAAACAACTGTCCCAACTACTCTACTGGCACAAATTGCTTTTAACTGTACCCTGCAAACCTGTTAGTGAGTGATGTTAACTATATTTTGTAATACCCGTGTATTATCGTATTTATCACCAACGAGCGGAAACGGGGGAAATGACACTGCCCTTAGAATTGCGCCTTGGGGCACTCCCTGCTTTGCAATTGTTTGTGAATAATAGAGTAGCGACTACAGGTAATGTGATAGAAACAAGGAATTGTAATAAAACTACTAAGGTAAAGCCTGAGAATTATAAGCTATGGGAAGAAAATTGCTCTTACTTGATTCTTTAACTCCTCGGCGGAAAGTTTCATATAAAGTGCGTGTGTCTTCGTGGAGGTATCGTAGAAAACGTCCATTCTTCGCATCTTTGTAGAACTTTGACACACGAACCATTTCTGGCCCCTGAAAATAAGTAGAAAATAGTTGAAACAAATATCTACAATAGCATCAGGTTATTGACCTGAATCCTTGCTATATACGAGAAACTAATCAGCTGTAATCTTATTACCCACGCTATACCTATTAACAAGTATGTCGTAATATTATGTCTTTCGGATTATGCATTCGTGAAAATACAGATCTGGCCATTCCGAACCAAAAATATAGTGACTCTAAATGGAATGGACACGAATCTCCGTTAACCTAATGACATATTTGGGTTACTAACTCCAAAACTTCAGTAAATGTTTGAGTACTCTTAAGCGTTACGGTACATTATTACAGTTTGCACAAAGATAAATGGAACATTGTACGGGTCAAAGTCACTAGTGGGAAACTCGCAAACATTTCGGCTGCAAATTGAAGCGACATAAATTGTTATGTCATTATGATAATGAACTGAGTAAAGAACTTTGTAGGTTATGAAGTCATTCAACTATGTTCCAGTAGCAGAAATCTGAAGTTAATTATTTAAAAGCTTAAATTATATAGATTCCAGCTAAATTAATAGTTTATTAAATAAATTTTACGTTATAATTAAATATGTTTAGCGAAATTATCTTAGAAGAGAAGAAATTGATTAACGCGTTGTTACCAAAATATCTGAAATGTAAATATATCACTGTCATTCAATACGTTAGTAATGGAGATTTTGAGAACAAATATTTGTTTAATAATGTCGAATATTTTGCATGCATTGGAGTAAATATCAGCACTGATGTGATGACATGCCTTTTAACTTTTAATAGGAGACGCATTACGGAACTTGATCTTGAATTTAAGACATGAGGTCAAGAGGAAATTGGTCACACGACGCCGAGTGAAGAATGTCGCGGTTCTGAAAGTGTATTTATAACAAATATGTGTGACATACTAACGACCACGCCGTGTTGGGCTATTTGTGTTTACTAGCGTAAAAAATATCAGCAACGATCGTTGAAATAAACTTTTTTTTGAATGATTGTAGAAGTTTTATTTTTCATTGAGGAGCACTAGAGAAAAATAGAAAACTTGAGTTTGCCTCTATATCTAGTAGAATTTCCGTCTAGACATTGAATGCAGAATTCGAATGATGGGTAATTGTTAAGGAAAGTATAATTGAAGTTGATCATTTCATAATTTGGATAATGACATATTTGGATGAAATTCTAGTGTTCATAATACAAGGAAATCTCGCTGAAGGGCAAGTTACAAGTTTTATATATTGTACATTGTACCTATTTCCTGGCAAGCAAAAATAAATTGTCTCCAAAATATCCGACATCGTAGCCACGCCACGTCACGGTCGACTAGCTATAATTTCCGCACACAAACTTTTACACGAAAACGTGGCTTTACCTTGATTTCTTCAAACAATTACGAAAGATATTAAAATCATGTTAAAGTATTAAAGCAATGAGTTTACTAATGTGATAATTTTGAGTTTATAGAAATATAACATTACGTGATCATAGTAGCCACTGGCAAAGAAGCTGGTGATAATATGTTTTGAAATGTTAATGTAGACATATGTCTATCATCGTGAGATATTAACGATATTGGCAATTAATCAAGATTGTCACTAGATTTTTTTTAACCTACTCTAGCCCTTCATCAAACGTCAATTCGTCAATTCATCTAGACAAATATTGAGCCCTTAGATTGCTAATGCGCAAATGCTCATGTACAAAGTATTTATTACAAGATGCGTGAATTATTTTTAGAAATAAGGCGTTTAACAATGTTTAAAATAGTATTACTGTAAATACAATATCCCTCTGCTCTGTTATAATATCTGAATTACTAATGACTAAAACGAATAAAAAAATAAAAAATAAAATATAATATATTAATAAATTGTTAAAAAAATAAATAAATGAAAAGTAATAGAAATATCGATATTTATAGGCTTTTATTTGAATATAAGCACGTCGCTTTATACTTCTAGTAAGGCGTGAAGCATTCTTTCGTTGCACGCCGCCCGGCTGGTAACGATCAAAATTGATGTTAAATCAGTTATATATGTTTTCCAACAGCCACGACCAAAGACAATGCGGCCAATCATAACGGCCACAAGGAAGAGTTCATTGGTGGTTTAAATTAACATAGTTATGGGTCGTTGTGTGCATCAAACATGAGTCCTGGTCACCAATGGTGGTCCGTAAGAATATCAAGTTTGCTTTTATGCGTAATGTATTTTAATGAGCTAGATAATAGAAATGAGAAATATCTAAAGCTGACTTCAAAATAAGGACAAAAAGTATATAAATAGTACTAATAATAATATCTCCCACGGCACATCATCAAGCGCTTACATTTCTTGTACATGCACTCGAGGCGATTTAGAACGATCGTTGAGCCTGCGCCCACGCGCAACTCTAGATCCCTTAATAATAATAGATAAGGAATCTGACTGCAATGTGCTATGATTATTGTGAAGGATATGCTAACCATATTCACTGTAATGGATGGTTTGATACAAGAATGGATGGAATGTCTTTATACAAGATTCTTAGTTCTAAGATATTTAGCGAATGTTTTGAACACTTAAGTTTCATATAGATTTATTAATTAAAACAACGTAGGTTATGTTAAAAAATATACCACAATAAAATTATGACTTTTCGGTTAAGAACTTATAGATAGATATGGATGATATATAGATTATATATACGAGCTAACGGAGAAATATAGATAGTAATATGTATATAAATATTCATATTCATCATACAAATGTCTCTATCTGTACAACAAACACATATATAGAATTAATGTTACACATGAATATTAACATAAGGAATTAAAACAAGAAAAAGATCACAAAAGGTGTGGTTTAATTCTAACAGAAATTCCTTCCAACCCACCTGCGATAGGAAGCTTGTTAGGAAAAATAGAAGTCGTGTGGATTAGTTAAGAAAAAAATACTAATTAATATTAATTATAAATATCCTGATATTAACATTGAACACGTTTAATATATAATATGATAGAGCGTGGCTTCCAAAGACGGGCATTATTTGGTTAAACCCTATTGGGTAAACCTAGTTATAGGGACTGATAAATCAAAAATGCCTTTTCCTGAAGGTATGTGATATACAACATATTTGTTGCACTTTATTTTTATGACGACAGACTTATGTGAAATAGGTTTAGTTAGCAGGTGGATTTCTGGTATTGCAAGAGTTATATAAATGTTAAAACAAATTTGTGGCTCTAGTCTCGTGACTTGTAGGTTTGCCAAATGGTGCTTTGAACTTTTCAATAATCCGCTGAATTTTGAAGTATTTTTGTTAGATAACATCCCATTGTTTATTCAGTGGTAACTCGTAATGTAAAATGATTGAGCATCGATAAAACAATGTATCTAATTGTCGACTTGAGTTAGCTATTTTACTCTAAGGAATTAGTTTCTCTAGTGTCCTTTTAGTTCATAAGAGTCTATATTTCGTCCAAAGATGGAAAAAAGTTTTCTATGACAATGTGACATTAAAAAAGAAATTAACACGACACAGTTATTTTAAGGATATTTCAACATTGGTATTTCAGTGAATGAAATTTTTTATGAGCGATAAGTTTATAAATAATATTATCATAACAGTTCATTGCAAAAACCTACAAATTATATATTATATGATAATTATCGTCATTTAAAAAATAATACTTAAAATAATATAAAAAACGAAAATAAAAAACACGTCGTATTTGCTATAAAGACATAGACCTACTCGTGGTTATATAAAAAGCTTAGTTTATTTATATTTTTGTGTCTTGTCTCACTATAACGCTTCTCTCGCCGCTTAATCTGGATTAACGACATAATTTATTAATAACATTTTTGTCATCTGTTTTCTGTCACAGACTCTAATAATACATTATAATCGTTTAAAATGTTAGAAATTTTAATTATTTCTTACACATACCAACAAAAACACGTTAGTGTTTTAACTGTTTTTTTAGTTAATATTTTAAAGTAGACATCGTACTGGGTAAGTAGGCCTCCCACAAGGTGGAACGACGACCTTGTTCGCGGTAAGCCACTGCATGCGGACAGCGCAGGACCGATCGGTTTGGAGATACTTGGGAGAAGTCTATGTTAAGCAGTGAACGTCTTCTGACTGATGTGATGATGATAGTACTAGGTACATAGATTAACCAAGTCTGGAATTGCCAAAGTAATACTGGGCAATCTCCTTCAGCGCGAAGCCCGGCCGTAAGGATGGGCTGCCGTGGATGGCCTGGTGAATTGCTTCGTCAGAACCCAGGTCAATCCCATTTACAAATAACTATTTCAACAGTGAAATAGTTATAACAGTAACAACGAAATCAACTTTATTTATTTCAATCTTACCAATATAAATTTGAAGCGTCTTTTTATATAAAAAAATTAAAACAATTGATGGACCCATAATACGAATAAAAAATCATTTAAGAAAAATATGGGAAACATTTCTGCATCTATTACGAAATCCAATTTTTAATGACTAGAAAACTATGGAAAATAATTTCGATTTAATTGCTCAGATAAAACCTAACACTCATTCATCTGTTTTTTCTGGACTCTATTTAACGAGAATATGAAATGAAAGGCGTAATAAATTTCGTTGAAGCTATAAAAGTTCTGTTATCCGAATTTATTATGACCGGCTGACACTAAGCAACAAATGGGTATTTAATGCCAACAATACTTCAGTACAAAGTCGTTTTATTACTTATTAAAGGTACTATAATGGCATTATGTTATTAAAAAACTATATATTTTGGAATATAAAGTATACTTTTTTACTTTTTGTTAACCTTACTGTTTTAATAAAAGTATAGGAACTGTTTCACAACCTCGAATTTTATTTTTAGCCTATATTTTTTTTTATATTCTTTAGATACTCCTTTTATTGATTTTTACATTGATTTCGTTTATAGTACTATTGTCACACTAAAAAATAAGGATGGTTAATTTATTATTCATGAATCAAATTTTCTAACATTAGTGTAATAATTTACATCTGATTTTTTCTATTGTATAAGAAAACAGAATCGTCTAGAAGTTGTTGCGTCTATTTCGAATCAGTTCTCATCCACGATAGTGGACCCAAATGTTCTCTAAATGTTACGAAGCGTTGCCAACAACCGAGGCGTGAGTAACGTGTAACAATGTTCTCAAATCGTTCGAACTTTATTTCAGCGGTCACATAATAAAACTAGTCGTTATCGCGAAAACAATAATATACGTATTGCAAACTCGTGCAAACTAATTAAGTCTGTTTTATTACAAAAAGATTTGAGTAAAAAAAACATTGTAACTTCATTATGAACTATTGTTGATTTTACTATTCAATCATTCATCGAAAAGTTTTCTTGACCTTGTTGTAGTAATAATTTATCTGATGCATCTCGCATTGTTTGTGTTCCACTTACTTTGAGGGACTCCGACTGTTCATTCAGAGAAATCGGAGGTCGGATCGGAGAGACTCCGATGCAGCAGTCACAACACGCCATACTTATTAAAAACTTTTGAATACGCCACAATATGCACAATTTAATTCAGACTCGGTTATGCTACGTCACATTGCGCAACCATCATTGTCATTGAGATATTTTCACTTATGTCACTTTTCACTGGACTTGTGGAAGGTTTTGATAGACCAAGTTGTTGGCTCCGACGCGGTTGCCACTCAGTGGTCCATCACTTTCGCTAGTGACTTCTGATTTCTGACAGCAGAGTATCGCCCTGGGCTGCTCGTGGTACAATGAGTTAAAAATATCGCTCGAAGATGCGCTTTGCCAACTCCACGAGGCGGGATGATTTTGGGGGACTTTAACTTTGATACAGCGATACGGAGAAGTTCCATTCGGCATTGTCATACGTTCTATTTTGCTAATGCAATTCATTATAATTATTTAACGTTACTTAGGTTAATAACGGCTTGGCAAAAATTATATTCAATTAGCAATCTAGTAGATAGTATGTGGAGTAAGGAGCTCTTAATACTGCGAGATTAATTTGTAATAATTTTTAATAGGATGAGAATTCTGAATTTAAATTTTAGTGTAAGCTAAAAGCCTTTTAAAAAGCCTTTTAAAAGGCTTTTTTTTAAGCCTTTTTTTTAAAGCTAAGTTTCTAACACAGAAGTTATACGGGTCATTATTGTCGACTTGACTGTCTGTATCTATGGTTAAAATTATACAAATATATTTAGAAAAAATATGAAATGCGTAAAACGTGCCTATAAAATTTGAAGGTTGCCCTCGATATCCCTGGAATTTCATCGTCAGATCCTGTCTTTATGTCAATATGGGACCATATCAGGAGTATATTCTATCTAATAAAAGAAGAATTTTGAAAATCATTTCACAATTGACAGAGAAATCAGTGAACCTCCTACTTTTTGAAGTCGGTTAAAAAAGAATATTAAAATAGTACGCTACATACCATTATAGTCAAATTCATTTGAAAGGTGAAGACAGTACCAAATAAATATTAAATGTTAAATTTAATTATGTAAATCACGTAAAAAACTATTATGAAATATATCTTTATCAGTCAAAGACTTGTGTTCAATATATTTTAAACAAAGGAACTGTTATCAGCTGATTTTCGTAAATAGCTTCAGAAGTTTTAATATCTCTGATAGATTTACAAAGACAAAAGTAGCTAATAAAGTAATTCCAGCAAACTGATTATTTATATTCGCATCACTTTTTACATATATTTTTTTTTATTATTTTTTTTTTTTTTTTATTCTTTTTAAGCCTAAACTTTCTTGGATACTAATAAAAGAGGTCAACACAAACAAAACTACTTGTTTTTAATATATTTTAAATGTAATAGATATATCTGTTAATTAGATTGTTTATTTGGAAGTGCATATTATAAGACTCAAGAGGGTCTTTTAGAATGTATCTAAACCCGATCAATATATCTTCCAACCAACTGATACTTGCTTGCTAAGTTTAGCATACTATCAAAAAGATAAATAGTGTATCTAGTTTCGGAATTTGAAAATAATATTTCGGAATTTACGAGGCAAAAAAACTACTAGTCTACAAACTGTCTAAAAAAATCATACTAACATACAACAGAAGCCAGTTAATTGAAAATAACAGATGTAGGTAGACTCTGCTATTTATTAGTAAGGTCAATGAACCAAGAGAACCTGAATACATTACTATTGAGTTTTGAAAGAGTTAAATGAATGCCATAAAACCGGCAATAAAAGCTGGCTTAACAACTTGCACATTCTTTACTACACTCGTCGAAGGAACATACGTCGTGTCAGTCTACTCGAAGATAATGAAAAAAGTAAGGTAAAGGTTGTAAAGGTAATACCTTATATTTGAAAAAGAAACTGGGATTTTTAACGACTAGAAATCGTATTAAAAATCTTTCCTATCTAAGAAAATTTATTTAGTATTGTTATTACCTATTTAAATACGCGGAACGTCAAGAAATGGATCATAATTGCTTAATTATCGTAATTATAGAGCTCAAGAGCTTTTTTTAAACCTCAGAAGAAAATTAATAGCTTCTGCTTGAGTTATTTCATACTTTATTCCAATAAGGCTTCATTACGTTAATAACAACGTAGAAATAAATAAGACTTAATAATAGGAATAGATAACTAAGATGCTAGTGGTGAGAATTACTGGGTCTATATGTCTCACCACTAGCATCTAATAAAGTTGTTTGTGGCCCGTTATGAATTAAAAAGACAAACAAATAGAGACGCCACAGCCATATCGATAGCTCCAAACATGACAATAATATTGGCAAAGATGAAGTGGATCGATAATATTTTGCTATTCATAAATGCTATTGAAACCTCCTTCGTTTAGTATTCGGCTCGGTTAGGTTGACGGTAGGACATTGAAATCTACGACGGATCTAACCTAAGCATGCCGATATTTTAATGATGCATCACGCTCCGGTAAGTAGAGAAGAGAAGGACACTTCCTCTAGCTAGTAATACTGTAAAAATGAGTAAAAAGTTTATAACTCACTGTTTCGGTAAGGCTCTGCTCATGTAGAGTGACGAGAGGCTTCTCTGGCTTCGGCCTGGTGCTGAGGTAGAACGCCGAAGCTGCAGCGACTCCTGTGAGCGCCAGAGCTCCCGCCGACCCGCCCACCATCCATAAGTACTGGTCTATTTCGCTCACTGTTGACAAAAGAAATGACAATCAGCACAGCAAAGCTCAATTCGAAGCTGTAATGGCATTATTAAGATAATTAGGATTTTAATTATTTTTTTTGTAATAAATGGAAAGATCATATATACATTTTATAACAAAACTATTTTTATTTCGCTCTAATTAAAAAGTTATATTACATTAAAAATAAATTTTTAAACCTAGTGCCGAAAACACTCCGACAGCTCCCAAACAAACCCGAGCGCATGTGACGTCACAATGTTAATTTTTAATCATCGTAGCACACAGCTGATACAGTGTTTTGACTTTTAATCGATAAAATCCTGTTATTATTGTTAATATATTGATAAATATATAAAAATGTCAAACCTTAAAAGTTATCGTGCTTGTTTTGTACCATTATGTACAAATAGTACAAAAACAACTCCTCAAAAAATGTTTTTAAATGTTCCACAAAATGCTAAACGTCGAAATAAATGGTTTGAAGCAATGCCACGACCTAAGCCTAAAAACAACATCAAATTTTTTTTGTTGTAAAGATCATTTTGATGTAAGTATTTTATAATATTATAGTAATAAGTAATTAATTATTAATTATTTATTATTTATGTAAGCATATAAATTGAATAAATAGAATTCGAATTTTCGCTTCCTTTGTTGCAAGAAACAGAGAACGCCTATGAATTCACCCTATCTTGGATATTTTGTATAAAATATTTGAGATTAATCTAAGAAAATTACAAAATATACACAATAGTTGCATATTATGTTCTATTCTATTCTATTCTATTATGGTTATTTATTATTCATAATATTCATATTAACTTCTTCCGCATTTTATAAATTTTATTGTTCATAAATTATAGTGCATTATATTATTTGAAAAATGAATGAATAATGTTTGTCAAAACAGCGTCCATGTTAACAAAAACGAAGACGTCACTATGCATGTAGTTGTTTTTGTATTTGACGTTAAAGTTTACGCGCAAAACATCATATTTCAAGTTTTAGAACGAACAAGTATTGAAACGAGTTAGGAATGGAAAGATTGAATCGTAACACTAAAGGATTATTAGACAAAAAAGTGTAAATAACCCAACCCGCATCATTTTTGCGACTATATTCATATAAATATTATAAAGTTGAAAAGTTTGTTAGGTTGAACGCGCTAATCTCTAATAAATAACTGCTGGTCAGAAATAAAATATTCTTACTGGGTTGGAAAATCCATTTATCGGGGAATGCTATATAACATTTGTAATAGTACAAACTCCACACGGGCGCAGCCGCAGCCGGAAGCTAGTCATTGTTAAAAACCTAAAATGTAATTATAGGAATGTTCGTGGAACATTCTACCATCATCAACTGAACATTGGCTGGCTTTGTAAACATTTCCATGAATTAGTACAAAATTAAAATGTTAAATTTAATGCCACATTCTTGTTCCACACTTTATAAATATTATCTGTTGCTTTTTAAACTACAGATAATATTTATGTGACGAATAATTAACTATCAATTTTTACTAAGTCATTCTATGTAAAAGTAGTCTGAGGTTTGAAAAATATGCCTCTACCAATTTACATTCAATCAGACTTCAGACAATAAATAATTATTGTATGGAGCAATATATAAGCGTTACAAAATACATCGTCAGAATTTTTAAGGTGGTTAGTCTGATTAATAAATCGTACTACCATAAAAGGTATCTCGATAATGACAGACGCGATTAAAATAACACAAGACCCGTATGGCCGGAACTCTCGATAATGACCTGCCTTAAACAACCTTCGTTGTCAATCACAACCCGGCTAATGAAGATTAACTTATTCGATAACGATAACCTTCTTCGATTTTTGTGGAACCGAATTTATTTTCACTGAAAGATTGGTAGTTGAAGCATAGGCAATTTTACAAATTATATTCATTAAACTTCGCAATTCGTATTAAAATTGTACAAAAATATTCAGATTTTAGTGAGGGCAAGATGATTTGACAGACATTTTTCATCGTGATCGTGATGTTATAAACAACATACAAGCTCTTGATATTGAGATAATGAAACATCGGAGACAAATTATCTAAAAGAATACGACGATACAATGAATTTTTGAGGTAAACTAAAGAATAGGTTTATAATTCACGGACCACGCTTTATTTGGGACGTAAAGTTATGAAAATCTTTCGTAGTAGGTTTGCTGTTCCTATGCACACTGACCATAAGCCAATAACACTCAATTTCCATGGGTACCTACGATATTTGAGAGAAACAATAAATAAGGAAATGTTAGCACGGCGACTTTCGTTCAACATTAGTTCCTGAACTATAAAACCCGCACTGTCTCGCCAGTTTAGAAAGTGGAAACGGGGGGCGCGTGCGCCGGCCGCATTAGCGCATAGATTTCTCGGGATTCTCTCGCGCTTTCCACTGACACACTTTTACGAAGATTTACTTGTGTATCTGACTTAATGTATTTCTAGATAGTGAAATTCTAGACTCACTTTGATTCGTGAGCAACCAAAACAGTATAGCTGCAAATTAATATCAAACATCAATCATATATAGCCTCATATAGTCTCTGTATAACTTCAAGATGAGACATGAGAAGTATTTTCAAATTTATAAAAGATTAACAAGAGAATTATTACTACAACACGTCACCATAATAATTTTAAATTTAATACCTATATAATAATATTTACTAAATAAGGAATATTTTAACGTACTTATTTATTGCCCGTGCGTTAATATGATTGATATTGATTATTCGATTCAATTTTATTTAGTCCCAAGCAAATTATTTTTAAAATGCTTTTAAGTGTATGTTAAATGTTCGAAGTTGTATTGGCTTCGTGATTTCTTTATTGCATGGATATACTGGAATACTTCAATATGACCCCCAAATTTAATCAAATGGCACCCAAATTTAAAATTAACAATAACAAAATTCAGTGTTGAAAGTAGGTACTGTTCCAAAGATTAGAAGGGCTCTCATATATTTCGAGGGCGACGTATAAGGTCACGTCGGCCAGTCCCATCGGCCCTGTCGCCATTGTTGAAGGTTCTAGACGATTTCAAAATTCGGAACCTGTGATCTAATTTCACTTTATTGTGAATGCGAAGGGCATCTAAAACGCTTTGTAGGGCCTCACGCTTTTTCAATTGTCTACAGCTGTTAACCAAATATATTTAAAATAGTTGTTGCCCGCGACTTCGTTCGCGTTGTATTTGGTTTTTCTACCTTATTTCACATGTTTCATTGGATTTCCAATTATAATATTAAGTTAATAAATACAACAGCCTTACTTAATCATCAGCCAATGAAAAAGTTAGCAGCATCATTTCATTATTATATAACCAAATATTGAGTCGTGGCTATAAAATGAGAGTAAGAGAACAATCAAACAGACTTAAAAAATTCATATCTGTCTGTCTGTACGCGTTAAACCCCGAAACTACTGAACGGATTTTATTACGATTTTGGCTGATAGATTAAAATTTGTACGGAACAACATTTAGGCTTTGTTTATCACAATGGGATGTAAGGAAAAGTAATATATATTGTTATATTTTACGGCTGCAAAAAATATCTTATTGAAAATAATTTTAAAGACATTACTTTTAATCTGTATGATTGTACACGCAATTTAGTTTTAATTGATGTATAACTAGAGGTCTAACGTTCAATTTAGACTATTTTTACCGCAGAATATAATATGATCATACAATTATTGTAACAGGCCGATGACTGTAATTTATATTGGAATAAAACTAAAATATGACATTTTTAATAGACAGTTTACAGTTTTTCGGATAGATACAGATTCATTTGTTTTTTTTTATAAAAACTCAGCAAATCAACAGGTAAGCAGTAGAGGAGACCAAGTGAAGATACCTAGTGCGAAATACTGCCTTAGCTACCTCCACTTTGCCTCCCGAAAAGAGTTTATTCACACCCCTTTTAAGAAACCCATATTGTATGAAGGAGGGAATACGTGTACTGGTGGTAAGGACATCTATTCTCTGGCTGTGCGACAAAGAAAAGAGTCACGAAATCTCTTTGTGCATAAAGTAGACGTGTAGAGAGTGAAAGATAGAGAACACAGAGAACAGAGAATAGAGAGAGACAGTGAGAAAGAGTGTTACTTTTTTAAAATTAATAATGATTTTTCACCACGTCTAAGTTTCTTTATAAATCTTCATAAATATTGAAATTACTAATGACCTTTTTTAAATCAATATGATCAGATAAAATATTTTTAAATACTATTTTTATAGACCAACTACTCCATCGGAACTTAATGCATTTTAAATTGAGTAGGGTTAATTGATTGGGAATTAAGTAGTCATAAGGAAAACGATTATATCGGATTATTATTACTTACAACTGCTGCATTGGTTCCACCATATAGGTTTCTCCGGCTTATTATCTTCAGCCTTCTTTTTTTCAGTCTTCTTTAATTTCTTTTGTATTTTGCAACATTTCTCCTTAACACTAAATTCAGTCTTCTCGCCACTCACAACCACTTTGTCTTTCTTAGCGTTAAACCCGAACTTTCCACTCCCCATCTTGTTTATTTTATTAGTATCAGTGATTCGTAAATGAAGTAACCATTTTCATTTGCACTGTATTATTCACATTACCTACACGGTTTGACACTTTAAAAATTATCTCATTACTAACAGAAATATTAACTATGCCCGTGACTCGACTGTCGTAAAGATATTTAATGTCGAATTATTTTGTTGTGGAATGAATTGGAATCTATAAAACTAAAAGGTTTTATAGAGTTATCTTGCGAAGGCTTTGGCCTTGCGAGTTCATTAACACTACCGAGTCGATAACTGAAATGTAATCTTGCATTTGATTCCATTGGACACCTTATCTGTAAACGTTTATTGAACTGATTGTAGTAATATAATTTATCTGTCTATTTAGGATTTCACCAGTTATTTACGCTGTCTCATTTTCTTAGCTATTTATTAAAGATATTCTTTGATTTTTGTATAATGTAGCTTTAAATTATTTGTGTCTACTGTAGTGAATAATTCTAGTATTATCCGCTCTGATAGACCATAGCGAGGCGTCAACTGTAACAGCGACAGTTTCAAGTTAATCTCCTTCCTTATCTTAAATAAAAACTCTTTTAGTGAACATTACGATTCAGACAAATATTTATTGCAAACCATTTTTTTTTCATTATTTGAATATCTGATTATAAAGTCGTCCACCTTTTTTAAATCAATTTTAATCAGCCGGCAATAAGTACATATATATTTATCATGAATATGCCAAGTCAACACATTTAGCGCGAAGCAAAAACGCGGAAAAGATTGTTTAATATTAATACAGATTTTATCTTGGATTTTAAAATGATCTTGTTCTTGCAATATAATGTAAACAAACATTGTTGTAAATTACCTTTACAACCGCAATGCTGTCATTGAGAGCGGGAAAATAAAACTTCTCACATAATTGACAATCATTTTTCAAAGTTGTGCGGGGTTTTAATAAGGCAAGGCAAGGATACTAACTTTAATGGCTCACGGCTCAATCACAAGTTTATAGACATTAAAAGCAGTCTGACGTAAGACAAAGTACACGACTACAGGCCTAGAGAAAGGTATAAATAACAGATTAACGTCATCGTTACAACATTCAAGTAACCTCCTTACTTATCTATGTACATATTTTAAGTTGAATTTTCCATGTAAAAAGCTAGCAAATATTTCGATTAATGTGGAATTTCTAGTATTATTCTACAATATGTTGTATCTAATTATATTTTTATGGTAAAATATAAGTTTCTCAACACACAATTTTAAATTAAAACCAGAAGATTGCGCTGGAAGAGGCGTTACAGTCTTAATAGCCTTCGAAGCCTAAAGGCATGTTATTATGGATAATAAAAATTTACTGCAGGTGCACTATATAATATTGATATTATTGCACTATTAAAATCTTTCACGCGAGCTGTATATTTATTCGTATAATTACTAAAAAGTATTTATAGTTGTTTAAGGTTTAGAAGCAAACTTCACCTGCGTGTCCTAATAAGCTTTTGCGATTGTTCGGAATTATAATGAATGAATGAATACTGCAGGCCCAAGAAGCAACTAATAGAATACTGTAATCCTAAAGATGATTGCGCGAAGCAAGATGCTCCAATAATCTCCAGCTAATAATTTTTAAGCTTAACGTCTTAGAGATAGGGACTAAAACGATTTGTAATTTATTGCTTATGATAGAGGTATGAAATAAGCTACAGCACCAGGAACCAGTGACATGTATATTAATGCAAGTTGAATCACGTCCCTATGAAAGCAATATTTTACAAAACAAACAGAGAACTAAACTAGAACGCCCATTGAATATTCCCGTTTGGCTTTGTTGTGAAATTCATCATATTTTATACGGTAACATTTGAAGTATTTGACAGATGTTGTGGAAACGGAAATTCTGTTCCAATAGGTACATAACATTACGCTAGGTACATTAACCTACTTTACGAAATTACAATAACTATAAATATGAAGTACTTAAAAATGTTACACTTGTAGATTTTACTATTCATAAACCAACATTGTAAAATGGAAGACAATATTTTTATTATTCCTAGCCGTTGAAATGATAACTTTAGTAATATATATCCCTGAATTACCATAATCATTCCGAATAGTTACCGGGTTCGAAGTATGTAAATATTTTAATTTTAGACGTTTATATGTTTTTCTATTTTTGGATAAGTACCTACTACATTATTAATCATTTTTGAATGCCTACTAAAACTTCAAAATTGTGTAAATATTAACGCGAATGAAATAAATTAAACAAATAGAAACTAGAAATTAGCTGTTAATTCCAATAAAAAACTTAAGCATTTAAAAAATGCACGCTACTTCCACTTCCAACGTAAACATAGCTTACATCTAATTAGGGTTGCCAACTATTGAAGTAGAATCAATTTATAATAATTAAGTATTACAGTATTTCGTATAATATATTTTTATATTAGCAGGAATCTTGGCGATCTTACGTTTTTGCTAAAAAACGCTAATGATAACTGTATACAAAATGTGTCGAATGACTTACAGGTTTTGCGAATTTAAAACTATTTTAACAGTATTATGAGACTTCTATGTGAATTTATTTTGTTTATTTAATTAGTGTTTTAGACACTAAGAAGTGTCAGTAAGTCTCAATTCGACACTTACCAATTGAACTTTTTAACTCTTAGAATAACCTCAAATAAAGAATATTTTTTCTAATTTAGCTGTACCGAGTAAACTTGCTACAAACATGTAGATATTAAATAACTATATTGACTTATTACATTGTAATAAACTATGCTAATCTGCTTAATATAGTACAAAATTATATAAGTTCCAGATTGGGATTATATGGAGTTTTCTACTACTTCTACTTTCTACTACTATTTCACATAGTTTTAAATGAAAATACGCTAGAGATAGAGATAGAGATGTTTTTATTTTAATAAAATTTATTTAAAATCACAAAGAAATTGCCAGTGGCATCCCTACAATCAACGCTATCTATCCAATGATAGGGACCCATAATAATGCTTCCGCTATAGGACCGTTCACACCTAACGGTTGTTCTGACATTTCGATCTGGTTCACGAAACAATAAAATTACGCGGATGTCACCGAAACTCGTTTCAACCCAGTCATTATCCTCTCTACTATCAAGTTATGGCTTGGTTTTAAACAGGTATTCGCTGGTGTTACAATGATTAAATGCTATAGAAGTATTAACTGTATATTTTCTTATTTTCAACACCATCACTTCTCATATATACGAAACGAAAATGTATAAAAAAGGAATACCTAAATAAATATTTTTTTAAAAGCAGTTCGAAGTGTATAATTTTGAAGAAAATAGTAGCCAGTTTAATTGGAGGGGTTAACATCACTAGTCTCATATATATAAATATTTTATACACTAGCCCTCTTATTGACTAACTCGAAATCTATTGCTATCGCTTTTATATGGACTTATACCATATTTGCATTGTATCTTAACTGTTATCATTGTGATATTTCATTTTATATATAAAATAGAATTTTAAACAATTTTCACCAACTTCCATAAAAAAAACCAAATAACAAAAACCTAGGCCCGGCGCAAATGAATTACGTCGAATACGAAAATATTAAAGAAATAAAATAAATCCCTTTAATGTCATTGGGAAGATATAAAAATAAAATATTTGCAATTTACTGAATCTAATATGTAAACATTTAACTAGTAGAGCAATCTTACTTTTAGCCATCCATTTTCCTTAGCAGGCGAATCAAAAATTACTATGCCTAAGAAATAATAGCTTGAAATAATAAGCAATTACTACCAACAATTGACATCATTAGGCTCACAATACATTAGTCATACTTTGAGAATTCCAAACTGGAAGTGCAATATACTGCAATACTGTAAAAGACATTGCATTCATAAATCAAACAACGTCATTCGGAGTTTTTACATCAATATCGTTAGATAAAATGACTAGTAACGAATCAGTCTGTGGCAGAAGAATGACAAAAAAGATAAGTATAGGATTACGACGACTCGCTGACTATGTGGTCAGTCGGGACAGTAATAAACCATCTTTTTTTAATAGCCTTAGAAGAAAAATCAAATAAAGTAGTGTTTATCTTTACTAGTATTCTTAATGTCGAAAATCGAATTGAACCGTATCGATCGTGTTTATCATTAGCTGATAAAGTGTATGCAAACGACAGTGCAGCAACGCTGTGTTGTGAAGGAAACGATTTTTTATACATGCATTTGTAGACATACCGCAATTTCTATGGAAACGAAACGATTGAAACGTATACTAGGGATTCAGAAATTATTTTTATAGCTAATGAACAAAATATGATTTATTCGGAAGGGTGACATGGTTAAGGCCAATTTTATGATATTAAAATTCAACTAAACATCTGTAAAATAAGGTTAACAAATTCCACATGGTTGAAATCCTAAGATAGTCTTATAATATCATGACTTGAGTTCAAAGCTTTTAACCAGTCTATTTGCCCAGTTTCACTGCTAGAACTGTGTAGAAAAATGAACTATTAGTATTTCCAAACAGAACTTAAACGAAAGATAAAAAGACAGTAAAAAACAGCTTTAAACTCAAAAAAAATACACTATATTCTGAAAAAATAAAGATTTTACTTTGTCAGCACGCTGACAAAGCTTGCTCTTGCTCTTGCTTGACGCTTCGATTTTACGTTGTTTGTTTTGTTTTGCTTTGTTTTGTCTTTGTCTTTGATTTTGCGTTGCAGTAGGACTTGTTTTTTTTTTCGCCTTGTTAAAATAATAATCGGGATAGAAGTTCAATATATACATTATAGAATAACATAGCCAAATAAAGCTGCTCATTGAAGAAACGTCGTGTTGAAGTAAAAAGCCTATGAAGCTAACAATAACAACTCGTGACAGATAAACAATATAAAGTATGCCAGTGCTACGCCAAAGAGCAAAGATATATCAAATCATGGTAAAGGCTTGGTAATCAGTCAATTTACAAATGAGGCAAGGTGTTTGACACTAAACAGCTATTTTTCAGTCATGATAATTTTGATATCGGTCAATGCGCCATATCCAGCTCGAAAAATAAATATCTGTTTTTTGACATGAATTGCTTTTATTCTATGGATACTTGATAACAATAAAGAATCAAGCAAAATATTGTTATGAGAAATTTACTGTTAATAAACACATACACTGGCCATCGCTGTTACATTTAATTTTCATCTTATTAATTTTAGTAGGAACGAAGATAATATAAATGTTATATCCTTGCTGAAGTTCTTTTTAACTAAGAATAAAAGAATTATTAAAAACGGATTACTTTTTGAGTGATTTGCTCCGGCATGCTTAAACTTAGTTATTCAGTAATAGTAACACATGAGAATAACAGAAAACGGATGCAAAATAATCGTGAATATCTCACAATCGTACTGAAATCACGTTGCAGTAGGTTAGCAATGCTATTGTAGCTAGACCAAAGTAGTTCCGGCCATAACAATCGTTGGGTCGACGAACTCTCGCACAACGTGTTTTGATAAGGTCGCCAATTCGACAACCAAGCTTTTTTTCTTAAGCGCGAATACAGTTAAAAAAGCGCTACGCGGCCACAACGGACCGTTTTAATTACTTCGTAGTCACGTAGTTGTAGTAAAAATTTACAGTTAACGGAAAGTGATATGACAAACCGGAATCAGTTTTTACAAAAGCTGTCTAGAAGACTAGACGATTCGGAGTCAACGATGTCCTATATGCAATTTGAAGTCGGTTGTTGCTGTGACAGCAAAGTGGTACTCAACATCATTGTTATTATTACTTTATAAACATATATAACGTCTATAATATTGCAAAAGCAACAGTATATCTGCAATCAACGGTTCCTTAAATATTTCTATATGTTTGAGAAGTTATTACAATTATTACAAATGACCGTAATAAAATTCTACAGGTAAAGTCGCTTCCTCTGCTTGGAAGTGGCTATTTAAAATAAATAAGCGCATGGGCTACATTATATATAAGACTCATAAGATGCTTTGTTAATTTAGCAAAAGTTCATACTAAAAATGGTCGTAAACTAAACTTCATATGTTTTTAAAAATACGGCAGATTTTTCAAGATGTTTTTTCAATAGAACTAGCCGTAAGAAATTAAGCTTTTTTGATTGACAATAGCTAATATTTTTTAAACAATGTATGAAAAATATGCGCTTTATTACGAAACCTCCGTATTGATATGTATAATTTAACAAAATCAAAACAAATATGTCCGCGTGTTAAATGTCGCAATTAAGTCCATAACCAGCGTCGATACATAGACACTTACACGAATGTTCTGATTTGCACTATTTTTATGCAAATCTAACCATTGCTATTCTATTCGCGACATATAGAGAGTACAGTCCTAAAAATAATATTGTACGCCAGATAATAAGATACATAAGACTATGTACTCAAGACAACAAAAAATTACGAGTTGAGGCTCACCAATTCAACCAATGAGCTAAAAAGTCTAAATATTTAAATTTCTACGATATAACGATATTTTTTTTTCGGTTTGAAATGGCATTACTTGTGAATTATATTTAATACAATGTTAAAATTATAATGAAGAAAACACTGTTTTCCTTTTTCAATTAGCACAATCCGTATTTCAACACATATACTGTTGTATTTATATTATTAACAAATTAATTTATCATGTTCATATTCTGGTTTAAGTAAGCAAATAAATTATAAATTCACATTAAAGTAAAAACGTAATTTACATTGGAGCTAAGAAAAAAATATAATTGTGTTAAATATGTTACTTTATACGTATGTTGTGAGCAGTATTTATAATTCATGTGCAACAAAGGATTTTAACATTGGTATTAAATATAATAATAACGGGTTCTGGTCCACTCGTATTCTCTATTAATTTATTCCTCTATCAAAATATTAAGTCTTATTTTTAAATATTATTATTATATCGACGCTGTATGGCACAATATCAAATAAAAGAAATCAAGCAAATGGCTGTAAAGTTGTCTTCCTATATAAATTTATATGTAGGTATATAAAATTTAAACTTATTTCGCTGCATGTATAGTACAATTTGTTGGAAGTCTTCGAATTGTTTAATTATAAATAATTTAAAATTATTATTAATATTAAACCAATAACTCAGTATTATAATGATATTCTTCTATCTTGAATTTTATCCATAAGAGTATGTAATGAACATAGAATGATTAAATGTATTTTGACTTAAAGTTTAGTAAAAAAATATACAATCAAAAAGTTGTGTTTCAATTGATTCTCATCTTATAATTTCACAACTCTGACAATTTCCTATAAAAAATACCATTTTAATGTCAGCACTATAATTTCGAGCCTCAATATACCCGTGCATGTACGTACACGAATGCACTTCCTAGGTGTTGCGCTTGCGCATACGAAATGAGAAGGCGTAGTGAGTCACTGTTAGAGCTGACTCGTGACGTTTAATTATTAAGTTCATATTATGATGTGAAAAAAGAAATAATATCATGTATACTGTCATCCATCATATATCACACTTACTGTTAAATACTTTCAAGATGTATTGATAATTTTAATGCTTTAAATAAAAAACTTTAGAAATGGCTGTATGAGCTAGATGTCTTTGCCTAAATATTTATATTTTTATTGCCTGCCCTAAAACATGGACACACTAAAAGCAGTAACTATAGTAGATTATGTGCCTGCTATTAGGCAATAATGATGTCTATCGTGCAGGCAGACTTTATCGTTTCAGATGACAATATTAACGCGTACAGATGTCTCCGTTTCATGGAACGTTCAAAGTTTATTTTATTGTACTAACTAAACTTTTACTCAATTTAATTGCTGAAAAAAAATCCTTAAATAATGACAATCGATAGATTTTTCAGATTCACAGCCATCTCATAGTTTTAATATGAATTTACTTTTAAAGATTTATGATTAATCTACAAAATCACAAAAATATGAAGTGAATTAATTTATATTTTCACTTTACTTACTCTATTAACGATAAATATTAAAACTATAAACGATTTCAAAAGAATTGATTATGATTCGTAAATAGATACGACACGAGATTTATTCTAATTTGTGGCCGCATCTTTCCTAATGTCAAACGTTTGTTTCCTTGCACCGCGTGTGTTTGTTTCGTGAGATTTTTGGTTAAATGTCGGTCTACTACTTTAGATACTAGACAACTTTGATTTTCAAAATTTTCTTTTATTTGGACAGAAAAAACGAAACTTAAAGAAAAACAATTTTACAGGCGATGAGTATTAGTGTGAAACAATAGATATAACATTGTGAACTCAACCTTTAAATTATAAATATTACTTTTATTCAAAATGAAAAAATTGAAATTAATTAAATTAAATTAAAATTAAAAGTTTAAAGTCTCTTATTATAATTACTTTTTTAATACTTCATTATTTTTAAAATTGTAACAATAAATAAGTACTTCATACCTTACCTTACCATAGTCTACAATAACATTAACCAAATAATCTGAGACTGTACATCCCGTTTTAAAATTCATTCACATAACATTTAGTATTTATTTAGTATAGATAGACTTTAAGGTGGACTACGCTGTGTGTGTTGATGCTTTAATTCCTGATTTCCAAGGAAAAACATTTAAACGACAACTATTATGGTACTAGACCCCTGAGTCATTAAATTATTTTTCTTTAAAATTATATGCATTGAAAACTGTGTTTTTAGGGTGAAATTATGTTTTCAAGTTTTTACAAATATACAGGTGTTCTACGGACCGCTAGTAGTCTTAGTAAACTTTAATAAACGTATTTTTATACATAACAAAACGGAATTGCAAAACAAGCAAGTATTTAAACAAGCGTGTCTCTTAGACCGACATAATCAATTCATGCATAGAAAAGAACAAAGATTCTCTATTAGAAAAGGCCAAGATCTGATGCTGACCTAAAAGCGCACAATGGCTATCAAATTGCTACCATAGAATTCAGACGTGCCCACCTCTAGTTAAATGCGATCTAGATTTGCACTTGTAAGTAATAAAATGCTTGTCATTTAAATCAAACTCAGGAAGTCAATTACAAATAAATAATATTGGCAAATTTGAAAATTTTATTTTATATTTTTAAATGTTTAAATAATACAGTTTTGCATTTTATTCTGGTATCAAAATTTTCACTTTTCTGTTATACCAATATGTGAATTTTATCTATTCATTTTTTTTAC
Organism: Acentria ephemerella; assembly: GCA_943193645.1. Classification (NCBI taxonomy): domain Eukaryota; kingdom Metazoa; phylum Arthropoda; class Insecta; order Lepidoptera; family Crambidae; genus Acentria; species Acentria ephemerella. The sequence continues at coordinate 6,633,393 of OW971891.1, forward strand.
AGTTCAATGATAACAATGGCCAAAACTGACAATATTTTTCTTGTTTTTTTTAAGATGATGATTAAACTATGTAGGGTGTTTTTATTTACTGTAATTACATTATAGTTTTAGTATCCTATTGAGACCTATAACTTTATCTTTATAAATGTTTTTTATCAACAAGCATATTATTTATAACCCAAATATTAGTTTTTATCGAACAAGTACACTTAGAAACCGTACAATCTATAGTTACTATTGTATTGTATCAATTTGTGTTATCGATGTTTATTGTTTCGTATAGGCGCAGAAGTGCATAAACATTTGATTCTATACACAATGATTTGTATTGGAATCAGAAATCAAAATTAAGAACGCATTGAAGTTAACCAAATGGATTTCGTCTTTATCCAATTGTGCCTTAAGAAGCTTTTATGATATAGACGTCAAATAACTTAGCGTTTCACAAAGGATGTTTTTACTGTGATGTAAGTTAGCGAGAATATAAAACGTCTATAAAAAAGCTGTGATATTTGTACAGATTAAGTGGAAATTCTGTAGGATTGGTCACAATTTTTGCAACCAAACGAAATAATAATGAAGCGTTAATGTTATTTTGAAAAACACGTCCACAACTTAATGTTTCATTACGACAGCGGAGTCAACAGATCTAAAAATAATCGTTCACCGTTTAGTCGAATTCGCTTTGCGTTTTTTATTCCAGATCAGTTATCACTTTTACGGTTAAACAAGGTCCCGCGGAAATATGGGATCGCAATATCCGCGGCTGTCACTAGTTTGCTTACAAAGAGGAAGCAATGTTCGCGCGTTCGTCACTATCGCGTGCGCGGGCGCAAGTCGTTCGTACGCGCGGCTGTTACGGCGGCAGTCCGCTCTGACAATGCGGCGGCATGAAGCCCCGTGCTACCTCCCTTGGTGTCCAACAGCCTAGCCAGCCACCTCTCTCTTTTAAGTCTCGGGTCGTGGCAACGGTAAGCGTTCCAGTCGCACGATGTGATAGCTTATTGGATTATTGGATTATTTGACATATACGGGATATTTGATATATAATATAGACATATTTGATATATACGGGATAAATATATAATAATAATAAATAAATATATAATATAATTTTTAATTGAAAATTGTTAAAGAAATGTTTTTTTTAATGAAACAGTTTAAAGAAATACCAGGTTCAATAATAGATATATCTATTTCTCATAAGTGTATGTCTGTGTTACAAAATACAGTACTACATATATTAAAGATGCCTTTAAAGGAAAAGCAAAACACTATAAAATCTCTTAAATTGGGTTATTATCCCAAGCTAGCAATGGTTACTTAATTATATCCGTGTTATATTAAACCTTTTATTTTAGGTTTTCAATATTTATAATCCTAAACAGTCATGTTACCGAAAATACACTGTGAAGTTACGAAGAAGTGAGTTTTGATACCACAATCTTGTTCACTTTATACATTCATTCAACACAGTATCTTTTTTTTTCAATATAACCCAAAAATACCATTAGAAAAAAATCTAAAGTTAACAAGACAATCTTGAATAATATAATATTTGATATTATATTGATAATAAGTGGTGATTGACAATTTGATTTAATTTATTTTTTATTATATAATGTTGAACAAAAGGAGATGTCCCGTTCCTGCCTCAAAGTAGTTTCATGTTTTAATTCTGAAAAAATGAAGAAATCAGACAATATTTTTTAATAAAAACTGTATTTAAATTATAGAATGCAAATGTATAAATAGAGACTACGTATCTAGCAGAGTTTAAAATTTAATTTAATTTAAAAATCTGTTCTTACTTGCATTCATTTCCTTTACGTTACGGCTTTGTCATTAAGGCTTTTGAGCCTTCATCAATCAGTATATTTATATTCCGAAATAAAAACAATGCCAACCATTAAAAAATATTGTAGACCTTAAAAATACCTATTACTAAGCAACGTTATAGTAAAGTTGCATTTATAAGTTTATAAGTTGCTAATAGTTAAATCATTAAACTAAGTCGTATAAAAATGGCGTATATTGTTGAAATGCCTTAAGAAATTATAGTGCGAAAATGAAGATGAATTTTAATTCCATGCGAATAGAGATGTAGCCACTACTAAAATCAATATATATCGTCTAAACGTCAATCGATTATCGTAATCATATCATAATAATCTTTTGACGTTAAGACGTGCTTTCCAAAGAGCAATGCAAAGGGCAACCTGAACGAACACCACGTCATGTAGATTCACGCGTGAAATTACAAACCGCGCTCCGTGTGGACCGATCTAAAGAAATCGCGATTAAATGCTGCTACTACGTAATGGCTTAAGTACTAAGCCATGATCATTGATATGCACTTAAATAGCTCGCCTATATTCTAAAACTTAGAAAATCATCATCAGCCAATATAGGGCACAGGTCTTTCTACATGCATAAAACTCTTTCTACTAGGGTGGCTTGGTGGGTGAAAGCTGTTGTCTTAACAACCGAGACCGAGCTGTGCTTTTGTGTTTCGATAGTTACGTTAAACCGTTCCAAAGCACAAAGGAACTCAAGATAACAAATTTGATTTAGCCATCCAGGGACAAACCATTGCCAAAATTGCTTTGTGTTCCAACCTATAAAAAACTTAGTGATTACAAAATTGTAATTGAACGTCATTTAATGTGACTTTGTTATCTCTACTACGAAATTTCGACATACATTAAATTTTTAATCATTCAACCCCACCAGTCTAGTATATCAAAAAGTAAATTTAATATCAACACTACCACAGATGTTTTAAAGAGTATATTTAAAATATATTTGAAAAATTACTCTTACAATCCGGAATACCAGCATATTTGCATCTTACCTTATTGTAAATGATGACAAAGATTAAAAAATAAAATACCCCCGGTTTCCTCAAATACAACTGGCTGTCTTACCTCTCAAACAACAAGGCAGTAATTAACGTTATTGTTATAACAGTAGATTTAGGGCAGTTGGTGGCAGTTACCCAGACGGACTAGATAAAGCTCTACTACTAAAACCGAACAGAAATTCTGAACTTCTTGATCTGAGGTAGTTTGAGTTGGTGTTAACCACAGAAACGGTTATTGTTCAAAATTTGGCTAGACAACCCTAAGACTCTTTAGGGTTGTCTAGCCAAATTTTGGAAAAAAAAGAAAAGAACAGCTTATAAGGGATCTTGTAAATCATCCAATAACAAATCACTTTCATAGACTGAAACAAAAACAGCTTAGTTTATTACATATAATTTTGAACTCAACCCACATATTTTAACAAATTGTAGTTAAGTTATAAATCATGGCACAATTTTCTTAACTATTTAAGAATATAGCTTGAACAGGGCTTATTTATATTCTAGTATAGTCAAGTATTATTGATGACTGTTCGTAATACAATGTTACACGAACGCACAATCTTACGAAATGTCTTTACATATTGTATTGGCATATGCATTATGCGTGTCAATGCAGGACCACCTCACGCTATGACCGTTGAAGGGCGGCGCACCGAACTTGTAAATTTATTTAGAAGTAATGTCATTGCAAAATGTTTACTTTAAGGGGATTTCACGCGTTTGCGTTTATTAGAAACACAAGTTTTTGTTTATTACTAGTTGACCCGGTGAACTTTGTATCACATGCCTGCCAATAACGCCATCCACAAAAAGTAATCCGAAGTAGGTTGAAGAAATGACAATTTCAAACAGCACCTCATGTGAATTAGTTTATTTGAAATCCTAAATAACCAATTTTCAACTAAATATTTTGAGGATTTATTCATTTTTTTACTTGTAAGCTACACCTGCATTAATCTTAATAAATGAAAACATCAAGCTATTTTTTTATTTTATCGAGACTAACGAACAGCTATATATATTTTTATATATAAGAAGAAGAAGAAGCTTGTAACTTATGTACCTTAAAAGCAGTACAACGGATACCAAATACCACTTATAAATTAGAACTAGTAAAAAACTAATAAGTAAAGAAAAATTGCTTACAGGCAACCTTAACCTGTCAAGTTTAAATTTTTTTAATATCTCGAAGAAGCCGGGTGTCTACTGGCACTCTAATGAGTAAACTCTGCTTTTGTAAATGTTTTTGATTAGTTTAATATTGTTTTAATTAAACTCATTATGATTTACGTGGCATTATTATAATGTCAAAATATAGACAAAAGACAAATATTTTTGTCTCATGTATAGGGTCTTGAACGATTAGATATGAGAACAATTTTTTCACTATAATTTTCATTAAAAATATATTATAGTTCATACTTGTTTATTTATTGGTCACGTAAAAAATATGAAAAGGTACGTTATTTAAATATTAAATAGGTACCAAGGTACTTAATTAATAGTAAGAACATTAATCCACTTTAAGAAGGCGCTTAAAATATAAAAAGTGTGTGGCATTTAGAAACATAATAAAACTCACCATATTAGAGATACCATAATTAACTAAAATGAAGGGACATGACTTGTCGAACGCAATGTTTGCATGGGTTTGACACGAGTAAATATTTAGCAGATGCAATATGCAAACTTATAGCACTTGGCGCAATGTAAGCAAGTCTGGTCTATGTACCATATAAAAATATATAATGAAAAACATAAAACTAGATTGAACGATTAAAAATAATTAATTAAGTAGTCTCGACCGTAAAATTAATACCTTCCCTCTCTCATCCCCCGGGAATTGTACAACTAGTAGCTGACATAACCAATCTGGATATAAAAACCATGCAAATACGCAGGTGGCACTTACAAAAAAACTGACAGGAATAAATCTCCTTATAATAATATCATTAATCCTCAATGGGTTCTCCGACCTGTGTTCTCCGGTGATAGACAATGGTGGTAGTCGCGTTTGTGAGCAGAATTAATACATGCACATGCAATGGGAAACGGGGGTTGACCAGCCTTGAACTTGCGCCTGCATCTCTATGCGTGTGCGCCGATGAATGCGAAAGCAGTCGCCGCTTCTAGTAATCGAATCATATTCTATGTGCGCAGACGTGTAGTTCATCTGATTTTTACAATTTAATTTTTAGTTACATTCAATTGACTATCATGTTCTCGCATTGAAAATATATAGTCTGTACTATTCTTTACAAACAAAACTTTTATTTAAGTAAAACAAATTTACACTACTAAGCTGCCTTCGCGAAGAGCAGTGGAGTTACCGGGAAACTTTAGTAGGTATATCAGAGCCACTATGATTAGGCACTGGGAGAACCCCATACAAGCCCGCCGCTAAGACGGTCCTCATCAGAAAAAAGGTATCGCAATCAGGCTAAAATATAAAAACTATTTACATTTTTTTCTTTATATACAAGAATAAATAGGCCTATCAATCTACAATCCTTAGTCATGTTGTCATGCAAGTATTATTACTTATTAATTTAATCTAAAAGAAGTGTGCATAAATATTGGTATGGAGAAAGCGGCTAGCATTATCAGACACTCTTGTTATCTAAAAATTCAGTCTATTTAAACAGAATAACAGACAGTTCTTGGATTGGTTTGTATTCATTACTTGAAAACCAATTAAGTAACATGCAGTATAAAACAAACTTAAAAATTAATACGTGTACATTGCAAATTGTTAATGCTACGATTCGTTGAATTCAATATTCACAAAAAAGGAAGCCTTAAAAGCAAGAACATATATTCTCAGCGTACACAAGATTTTAGAAATGTGTTAAAATTGTCAAATTTTACACACAAAATATTTATTTCTCGCACTTTGCATTTGCGCATTGATTTTCTGCTCATCAAAGCCAAAGTAAGGTGAACGCTAATTTATTTGTCCCGTTTCCCTGTAATTAACCTGTCAAGCGAAAGGAAAACCGCTATGCCATTTTGGAGGTTAATACCTGATACTCAACTTGGAAGTACTTGCAAGCGAGACATTCTGTAGATACGTGAAATTTTACTTTAGTGTCATCATAGTGATGTCTAATGAATAGTGTAACAAAAAAATCAGTAAGTAATACTGAATTTTAGACTAAAAAAAATAACATAAATTATGTCATAAATAATGACTTGTCACTGTTTTATGCAACCAATAATTGAATTATAATAATTTAATTTGACTTGTTACTTAGCCAAATTCAATTATTATAATTGTAAGTGTAAAGTGGTATTTTTTGCGCATAGTAATAAGCATAAGAACAAATGCTATTACATTATATTAGAAATAATTTCAAATAATGTTCAAAATTTGAAACACTACCATTTTAATTATTTCGCTATTTTAAGGTTATTCATAATTATTATTACACGCTACAATACAATCCAATATTCATCTAACATTATTTGAATAAAGTTAATATCAAACCCTATTATTGGATGATCAGAATGGCTGTTGCTAGGTTGGTCGCGAATTGTACGGGGTAGCAGTCACTAGGTTGCAGGGTCGATGACCCACCAACCGGTCGGGCTTAAAGCTTCGGCAATATAGTGAGACAAACTTGGCCCACTTTTGATAGTGACGGCATTGCAAGATGGAGTTCTCCAAGGGACTTGTTTCAGATTAATCGTGAACTAGAAAATTGTATGACAAATAAGAGAATAATAACTCGATAAGGAATTAAAATATTAGTTCCTCTTATTCTTTCTATTATAAAAAAATAAAATTTGACAAAGACCAATATGGAAAAATTATTACATAGAAAAGCGTGCTGCTCCTGCGCATTCTTTTGACGATCAATTATATGATATTCTTTGGATGATCAATTTATCCAGTATTTCTCTCATGCAGAAAAATCTGTTTATTATCATGATCAATTAATCAAAACAAATAATTATCTAAATTAATCCGTAAATTTCAGAACAATAAAACGCTGTCTATTTTGAAGTCATAACATAATTAAATTTAAAAGATATCAATCTGATTTCTACACGTCTTTCTATCTAAACGTCATGAAGTTTTATTAATAACCAACATTGAAACACTTTCAGCTGCAATCTCTTCTATACGTTTATAGTCAAGACATGATAAATGTGAAACGTTAAGGTAAAGCACCTTTTGTGAAAGGAACAGGCCAAAGTGCAGACATAAACTTGTTCCATGTTGGCAAAGGCAGTGGCTTCAGATGACTTAAAGGCTACTCGGTTATTTACGAGCTATTCAACGAGAAAACAACAATTGGTCGAGTGTCATTGTTACAAAAAAGTCCAGTTAATGAAACATACATTGCACTATACACGAGACAAAAGAGTAACTTACAACATCCTCCCGGGCACCAAGTGGTGAAAAACTTCTTGAACTTTCCTAAAATCGTACAGATTTAGTTGATGTTAATATAAGTGACGAAAAGGCCTACGTGCCTTTATTCTAACTAGGTACTTGCTTCTATTTGTTGAGTTATTCGATTTATGTGACTACGTGACGTTGCACACCTTTGCTTTCAACTGGGCTACTTTAGGGACTAACAAAGCGTAACGGTGAACAAACGAAAAATAAGGTTTCGCAATTCTAATTCAAAGAGATGGTTAGAATTAGCAGCGAGCGGAACATGTTGCGCACAAAATGACTACTGTTGGAAGACAAAGAGAGTGCGGAGAGATCCCCCAAAGGCTAATGAAACCTAGACTCCATCATATAATAGCGTCAACTAATCACAACAATATTAACAAGCATTTTTTTAATCTTTAAGTTCCAATATAGTTCTTTATGCAAAGCCGCCTTGGAGGCCGAATGAAACAGCCACATACGTTCTGCTGGAATGCACCGGAGTGCCCAACTTCAGGGCAGGATGACTGATTCTGCGTCGTTTATTGTTTTGCTTCGACGGCTGTAGTAAGTACGTGCAAACTCTCTGACTCAAAACAAGCGCATGTATTGTCGAACCGTCCGTAAGAATGAAAAAAAGGGGTTATGACTTTGGTTTTTTTTTGTGGCAGACCTCAGTAATGGAAAAATGGCGACAGGAGAAAGATGGGATCCAATTCAGTGCAAGTGACACAATATTACGATAAGCAACCATAACAACTGTATATGCTGCTGCCGTGAAAGAATGTTTAAAAAAGGAGAAGATATGAAGTAAAAGTGTAGGTCGAATTATACAACCAAACGAAATATGCGTTTGATTTAAAACTATATCGAATAACAAATTTCTGGCAAAAATAAGTACCTAATTTATCAACAATGTTGCAAATAATCAATAATAATCAATGAAAATATTTGTTGCTGGAACACTAGTATTATTACGGCCATGTTGTTAGAAGTTATATCATTATTAATAATTACAACCAGAACAGGTCTCTTCACATTGTTATAATTTGGAGCCCATAAATATATAATATTCAAAAGGTATTGTGATTCACAATACATGACATTTCCAAAGTTACCCATATTACGTAGTCGGAGTCACGACTGGGAGCACAATACCTTGTTTCCTATTGTGAAAGCAAAGGAATTGAATAATATCTTGGCTTGCCTTAAATTGTAATACCACATTCTCAGACCCATTGTAATGCAGAAATTCTTACCTCTTAGACCTCTTAATCGTTCTTAATCTTACGTCTTAATAAATTTCATCGTCATCAAAAAATTGTGTTCAAGCTTTGTTTTTAAATTATTACCATATAAAAATATACTCTTATCGATCAATAAAATAATATAATTCTGTATGTAGAAGATTATTTTTTAAATCCATTGAATGAAATGTTTCTTTACAAACAAAAATCGACGTTGTAACTGTTTGCATTTGGTTTATTAGACATTGGTATATAAATATTGGTGGTAATGGTGGGGTTAATTTTTACCACGTATGCCATGTTGCCGTGTATCATATTATTATATGACATAGTATAATATAAAACGCTATAGGACTAGTGGTATTGGATAATTTCTCAGTTCTAGGAGCTGAGACCTCAGCTGCCCTCTAGCAGGCGCAGACTGGTTACATTAATCTTTCGCTCGCGGTTACTGTGTCGGATAACGGTACCACGGCAGATGGAGCCACGCGCCTACTCGTACCATAGAATAGTAACGCCAGACGTGAAGTTTCCTTTCTAGGAAAAGAAAAAGGTTTAAAACTACCTTCTAGATTCATGGTAAAGAACGTTATATAATTTTCATAAATTATTTTCCTGAAAAAAATTGTGCAAAATATTAATTTCAATTGTCACAGTAGGCCCTGACTTGTTTTGGCATGAAACTGAAGATGACCATATAATTTTATTATATTAATATATTTAAAGCTGCACAAGGCATATATACTGACAGAAGGTATTCTTTATTTTGAAAAAATTGTATATATATAAATTAAATAAGTTTTGCAAAGAATTTCTTTTGTATATTCGTTTATTATGATCTGAAAATTAATATGTAAAAGCAATTACACAAAAAACTAGAGAAAAAAATTATAATATTAATTTATTTTGACTATCTGCCCTTATATTTGGTGTATAAGATAAAATAGTTGAAAGCTCTGTTTTATACATACATACAACACTTCATAGCCATCTTAGTGGTTAAAAAACCCTAGGTCATGGACGATCTTTGTTAGGTAGGACCGTCAATTTGGGCCATAAAACTTCCGTTCTGGCCCAATACGGCTAGATGGATGCAAGCGGGTCTTGTTACAAGGACGCACGGAGGATTTTGATATAACAAATTTTGATTGGCCCATCCAGGAGCCAACTATGACAAGAATGGCCTTGTTTTCGTAAACGATACCATAGCGCTCCAACCACTAAGCTTACGAGATTAATAGTTTTTCATTATACATCAGTAATGGTTAATTAAACATAAATTATCTTAGTCAAAACAATTTATATGCATGTTTCACCTCTGATGAAATAATCACCGTCAGTGCATGCGTGATGAACTTGTGGCGTATTGTGTCATGCTCATGAGCAGTTATGCGATGTTTTTGACCCAGTTTTTTGGTAATCATAGAAAAAATATTTATCCATTGTTTACATTTGATGATTAGTAGATACTTATTTGTTATATTTAGATGTTTTCAAATAGCAAAAAGATATTTTATCCTTATCTTAGCAAGCTTCGAAATTCGGTAGAAAACGAGGGTTGACGAAGCATGACACTTGGCTTGATGGAATGATGGACAGTACTCCAAAGCGGTCTTTTAACAAATCTTCTGATCTCTCTCTGATAATCTCTGAATTAATTTCTTTAGACATCAAAGTAGAAGAAGAGCAATTGTAGCGTTCTTTTATTTCAGGAACTTAAAGTGAGAAATGTCTCGTGTTTTGTAAAGAAGTTCGTAAATTATTTTACGTACGTACGTAGATTATTGGAAGCACGTTTTGCTTGTACAATATAAGCAATACTTTATATCTAACATAGTTCGTAGAGCAGAAAATGGTGTTGCCAACGTTTATTTTTCCTGATACGCGTACTGATATAGATTCCCCTTGGCGATAGGGACAAAAGCAATTACAATGTAATCAGAGTATATAGTATAACATGATGTGTTCAAACATTCAATGCTCGATACAGATACCATCTATATGGTTCGATAGTTTTAACAAGCGATGTTTTAAACAGTGTGGGGATGAAAATAATTATATATTAAGAATAGAAAAATAGTTATAATATGAAAATATGGTCTTTACACTCTGAATTATATCGCTACACTCTGAAATATATAATTTATATCGCTTGCTTTTGTAATACGATTCAAGATCTGCCAAAAGTGACAATTTAGTCTCGAGGATAACCTTTATTTTACTTAATGATTAACCACACTTACACCTATTTTTACAAGGTTATTAGGAAGTCTTACTTTTGTTATTATAAAGATATGATATTACAGGTAAAGTAATGCATTATTTTTAGATTTTCTTTTGATGGGTTTGATTCTCTTTTGTAGGTAGGTACCTATTGTTTTTAAATATCTTTCGACTTTTATTTCATGTTTGATGTTGATAGATACCACGAAAGCAAAACGCACCTTTCCTTAAAAATTAATTTTGTCTAATGCTTAAATAAAATCGGAATCTGGTGTAAATCTTTGTCTATGTACCTACATCATCTAAGTATTATTGTAATTCCACTTCGATCATTTTTGTTTTATTAGTGCATTTAGCTAGTGGGCTAAATATTTCCATGCGCTTTCGGACTATGCTTGGTAATATTAGCTTACGATTAATCGGACTCTTAATGTTTTTGTTATTATCGTAATGTAGCGTTCGATATATTATATATGTCTGAATTGTGTTTATATATATTGAAATGGTATATATTAGTATATTATTGTATCTTATAATAATTGTAGTTTATTTATAATCATAAGTTTAATTAAGTAATGTTGTTTCAGGTTGCTGACAGTGTGCTATGATTTTAATTAGATTTTCCGATGGATTTTCTTTACTGATGACCTGATGACTTTGATATTGGGGTTTACGTTAACATTCTACAGCAGCTGAAGTAATAGTGTCTCACTTCACTAAATTGTGTTGTGGCAGTTCGTGTATGGATGGTCAAAGTTCTGTATAATAGTGTGGTCACAAAGGCAGAAGTGAATTTATATTTGAAAAGATGTTCTTTAACGAACCCATGGCTAGTTGGGAACTGAGTCCTTTCAAAATTGAGTGTGATTTTTTGTGAGGTTTTTTTAATCTGTGTATGTGGGGAATATCTTTTTAATTAATAATGAATGTTTTGATTAGTTGTAACATTGTTCTTTCTGTCTTTCTACTTCCTGGTGACCATATAACTTCACATAGCTGATTGAGAAATGGTTGCGAACCCATGGTCTTTTGTAAGGAATCCGCGATTACGGCCACATTGTCTGCCTCCTCATTACCACCAATTCCCACATAAGCTTTACACCATATGAAGCTCAAATGGCCGTCTTTATGTACTAGTAAGTTAATATGGTTCATTGCTTTGACAGTGTGTATATTATGGGAGTTTGGATTAATCTGAAACTATGGTTGTTTCATGAATGTCGTTTTTTTTATCGACACCAACCACCTGATGCTAAGCAGTAGAGGAGTCCATATGTGAAGATAGCTAGTGAAGCATGCGACATACTGCCCTAGTCACCCTCACCTTACCGACCCAAAAAGTGTTTTTTCACGCCTCTTTTAAAGGAACCCATTATGTATGAAGGAGGGAATACGTGTGCAATAATGCCACGCTCTACCTGTGCGACAGAGATGTCTGCCCATTCGCATGTATCGCCACTTCGATAATTTACCACAAGCAGCATTAGACAGACATTACCATTGCAGTTACGAAATAAGCTGGTATATTATTATTAAAATATTTTTAATATTTAAATGGTAAGGATTAAAAAACCTAAAATAAATATTCTCAATGTACACAGTTACTATTGAATTGAATCGCTTTGTCGATATTGTCTCATGTCATTGCACGACTCAAGGCGTAAGGTTAGCAAAAAAGTTTGTAACACGAATCATATTCATAACCCAAATTTGATAGGTAAAAAAATACTAGTACAGTTATACATCGAATCATATCTCTTTTGAGGTAGGATCGGGTGGTCAGGGTCAACGGCCGCATCTTGCGACTTTAGTAGTCTTTTTGGAACTGAATCTACTTGGAAGTGGCAATCACTCTATTTAATTATTTCTTTACTGTTATTTTTACTGTGGTGTGCAAGAGCAATAGACTATAATTGGCGAATATTTATTTGGGCTTAAGTAAGCGAGAGGTGTCAATTGGAGGTATTGCATAATTTGGAACCTATCCTTGGAGTAAAAAAATTTAGGATATTACCAAATTTGGTTGTTTTTAAATTTTGATTAAATTGTTAGTTTAGAGTACTTCTCATGAAAAACTTAATTTTGCGTGTCTTCCAAGACACCTAGTCGAAGAATTTGATAAGGTTTCGGTGATTTTTCGTATTTGTTGTCCTCAAGACAAGAGTATAAAAAAGTATATCAAGCCACAACTAATGTTTTTTTTGTTATCGTTACATTATTTTTTTAAGCTGCTACTACTACGTATGTTCCTAATTAATATTGTCACACTATAGATACGTTATAGTACATTAAATATAAAAAACACGTTTTATCTATAGTTTTTATTGATTTAACACACAACTATATACCGCATGGCAGTATTAAGACATCAATGCATATAAACTCTTAAATTTGATAAGCTTGCACTTTAAATACTAGGTATTAAGGCTTAAATTGAATTATTATAGTCGGTATCTATTCATTCGTGCAGATAAGTGCAGCTGCGACCTCGGCTCGGCCATCGGCCTCCATTTAGAAGATCCATATTGTGGTGTGACGACGAAAATTTTTATTCAACATGATAATATCATACAGTTACCTTCAGCTTCGAAATGTAATTCATGAAATAAATTCTTAAATTAAACAGCTTATGTTTCATTTAAGCAGTTTTTTGATCAACAAAATTAATGTAACTTTACTTTCAGCATTTTAAAAACTACGTATATCCAATACTGCCAGAGTTAAAAAAATCTTTTAATGGCTTATATTCAAGTAACTTTTTATAACAACGTCATGAATTATTTATTTGTTGCGTGTGATGCCAAAAATTACGATAGAAAGTGATAATAATATTAAAAATAGTAAGTATTCATAGATCTTTAATATTAATGTTTTATACTTTATTGCTAACTTATGATAATAAAGGGCATCTCTAGCAGGCTTTCAATACTTCCTTGTTCTCAGAACAAAGTAGGTAAGAGAGATACAGATCCGGCTGTGACACGAATACGATGCGCAGGCGCATTGTAAGCTACTAACTGCATGGATAACTTGCCAAGTGGAATAATATTATGTGTGATATATTTAAGTGAACGGGACATCTTGCTTGTTTGTGACAAAATGGAATTTGTGTTAAGCTGTTTCAAAACAAAATATTCAACCGTATTTTTAACAACAACCGTATTATTATATAGTGACAAAATATCATAAACAACTATGACTCAAGAACAAATATTATTTAATTACTTATACGTAATACATACACACAATTCAAAATTAAATACTATACAATATTCGTGTTCAACACAGAATTACTACGGGACTCCTGAACGAGCATGTATGTAGCCAGATACTGGTAGGCCAGTTGTCAAAAATTACAAAAAGACAATAAGATACTTATAGAAATCTCTCGTCCTGAGTGGTTTATCATAGTAAAAAATATATTTTGGATCTGTAAAAATTGAGCCATTTTATATCAAATTATATACTATAGGTACTATGCATTCAAAATAAGAAATTCTTTCGATTTTTTCATATTTTTGCTGTAAATAATAAAATTTTTGCAAAGTAACAAGTACAATTTAAAAATAAATGAATATTGAAAATTTAAACATAAATTTAATTAAGTTGCAACTCTTGGCAAACCATACTGCTATACGTCATAAATTTAAAACTTTTTACTTCAGTATCCCTAGCGTGAGTTACAATCAAATTGAACTGCCTCTATTGTGTTTGTCGTCAGCTGTCAAATTGTATGGAAACGACAGCAGCACCTTTGTTATGAAGTATTGGAATCCATTATTTATATATGCGATTATCAGCTGAACACAAACTACCATCGAACCGTCTCGATACGATTCAAGTAGTACTAGTAGTAGTAGGTAGTGTGAGTTTACTGTACGTAATGAAATGAGTTTCATGCCTATGACATCAGAACTTACTGAAAAATCAAACCTATTGCTATTTTTGATTCCATTTAGCAATATTTTGTGAAATTAGACTCATTTAGTACGTATCTTAAATATTATCACTTTACGTCACGTTTCACTTAATTATATAAAGTTCAGGACATCATTACCCTAAGTAATTTCCACACTTTATTGTTAGTTCAAACGCGAGATCAATAAAATCGAGGAGGGGCGAAATTATGGAAGTTTACTATGTCCCAGGATTTATATGGGGCTTTCTAATACTTTGAACAGCTTTGAAGAAGTTTGCAAATAAATAAGTTCGAAAATAGATAAGTTTGCAACACTGTGTTCCAACGGTGAATAGAGTCGCTAGATCTACCTACAACAGAGCAACCAATATACGAATGTCTAAGTGGTCTGAGCGTTTATAGCCATCGCTTTACTATTAGGTAAGATGTAAAGGCATTTATCGTAATTTTCCTATATTATATAAAATTGCTTCAAGTTGGGTAACGTCTATTTACTCCTTTTTTAAAGCCAAAGCCAATTTTTTATCACTGAAAATTTGAACGAGACAGCATAAAAACATTTGATTGCAGACCAGATCATTATTATTCAACTATTTTACTTATTTCTATACTATTAGGTCGAGGAAAAAGACTTTTAATAAAATATCTTTGACTAAACTATTTGTATCGAGCTGGTTTTCATGACCTTAAAAAATTTGTGATATTTCAAAAAAGAATCAAATTAGGAAAATTTTATTTCCCACAATTTTTCTTTTTTTTCATAACATTTTTAAATTTTATTACAAGAAAGGAAAAAATGCAATGCAAGCCGCCAAAAAAAATTGTGTCGTTTCTGGACCTAATCAAGTGTCAGTCAGAATAGCATAAAGTTGGTTTAAGCGTTTTCAATCCAGGAATTTTGATGTCAAAAATGCACCTCCACCACCAGTTTTAACCTATTTGAAAAAACCTGGGTACAAAAAAGCTCGATATTTGGGTGCCACACGAATTGACTGAAGGAAATCTAATGAACCGTGTACTTATTTGCGATGCTTTATTGAGACGTAATGAGATCGAACTGTTTTTGAAGAGATAACTGGTGATGAAAAGTGGATCACGTATGACAAGAACGTGCGAAAAAGATCGTGGTCAAAGGTCGGTCAGGCTTCACAAACTGTGGCAAAACCTGGGTTAACTCGCAATAAGGTGATGCTGTGTCTATGGTGAGATTGGAAGAGCATTGTTCGTTATGAGGTTTTACCGCCGGGCAGAACCGTTGATTCAAGAAGGTGAGAGAAAGCGGCCGGAATCGATTAATAGAAAGGGTTTTTCATCACGATATCCCTAGACCACATGCATTTTTAGCCACTCAGCAAAAATTAAGACAGGCTGGGAGATGTTAATGCATCCGACATATAGCCCCGACCTTGCACCTTCGGATTTCCACCTGTTTTGGTTACTTCAGAATTCTTTAGACAGTGTCAATTTAATATCAAGAGATAACGGCCAAAAGTACTTGTTCGTTTTTTTATCAGAAGGCCCAAAATTTCAACCGCACCGGGATCGTCTCTACCTACAAGATGGCAGAAAGTCTACTAACAAAATGGCATATATATAAAGTAATTAAATGTAAATTAACTTTGAAAAAAAAATGTCTTGAATTTTCATATAAAATGCGCAGTAAGTTACAATTAGACAAATTATTTCAGTCGTGACAATTATTTCTTTTCTGTTCACAAAACTCATTTTGAAAAAACTTATTTTATTGGTAAACCTCAATTACGTAGATATCATCAATATTGTGCATGCGTCTATACAAATCTATAAACGCTGCGAAATGGTGACGTAACTATTCTGAATTATTTAAAAATGGAGTGTTTTCGACCATTTTAAATAGAAATATTTGCTGACGCTTCTGCAATATTTTTTTACTATTAAAAGACTTGTAACATTATATGAAACAAAAAAACTACGTCCTGGAGTTTCTTTTTATTGTAAGTAGCTCTTCGTTAAGTAAATAATTTATATGCTAGTTGTATGTATAACTTTAGGCTTTACCATGTAGTAAGAACAATAGTAAAATATTTCTCTCACTTTACCGCCTTATCTAGATCTAGCTAGCATGCTAGCATAACGAATATTAAAGTATTATGTCTTCGTTAATTCCTTTCTATATTTTTTGTAGTTAAAATTCTTTTGGACACAAGTACTGTTCAATACTGGTGGGTGTGATTCATAGACTCTAGGATACGCATATATCCTTTAATAGAAAGAACGATATGAGTTATACAGCTAATAAAATAAATTTAATTCATAGAGGTCAAGTTTTCATTTTGGCATAACCAGAAAATTTCACATAGTGAGATGTTTTAGCATCCTCAGTTCTTCACTCTTCAAATGTGGTTAATTGAAGAACCATACTTCATCGTTTAAATACCAAATTTTGAAGGAACCTAACTAAAATAAGATAAAGAGGTGTCTTTAAGGTATGTTATTACCCATTTATTCTACAACTAGTCAGGGCCTAGTTTAACCGGTTAAGGATTACAAGTTAGAAAAAACAACAACATTTTTTTTGCTACTATTAAAACCAGTTTTTTTATAAATATCGATTTGGTAATCCAGCTTCGTTGATTGGTTTTATTAAAAAACGGAATCACTTAGTCAATGTTCCTAAGATAATTAATAATTTTCTTTATTGTTGTGAAACAATGCAAAATACACCGTACAAAGCACGTTTAAGTACACTTTTTCGCTTGAGATTATGGCAAAGACCAATAAAGAAAGGCTTAGAGGTCGCATCTTTTCGATTGCATGTATCGATTTTTATTAATAGATATTAATAATTTTATGTTATTAATAGTTTTATTCGTACAAGATATAAGAATAAACATATAAAAACTATTAAATTCCGTTTTCAAAATCATTACTCAACTGACCAGGCCATACTTATTGTATTGAAACATGTACTACTTACATTTTGACATTTCTCTCTTCAAGATTCAATCCCAGTCAAATGGATACCTTAAAAACAAACAACAAACACTTAAACAGATATTAACACCGTCTCTACAGTTCCAAAAAAATATGGTTTATTTATAAATTTTTATATAGACGTGCGCGCGGCTTGCTACACATACACTAGTGATAAGAACATTTAGTTTGTTATTCTATAATTTTATTGCGCCAAAATATATCATAATAGCGTAGTTCAGAAGGTCACACGAACAACTATGTACATATGTAATACATATTTTTGTTGTACAACCATTATAATAAAATGAGCGGTACTGCAATTAAACACGTAAGGCGTTTGAATAAATGCTTGTAAGTTAACAAGCAGTTATTCAAACTTATTTTCTAAAAATTAATTGTTAGTAATTATAATTGCTTACACTTGCATCAAAAAATTAGTTTAAGTTAAGCTTCAATGACCTCTTAGCTGATGTTTTTTGTATTTTGGTAATAACGGAACAAAGTTATGTTAGAAAATTAGAAGTATTAAGATTTTGATATTTGTATGTTTATTTATTATATTTCTGATATTTACATACATATTACTATATTTATTTCTTTGTTGTATATCCATAACACAATCTCTTAATGATGTCTACTTTGGGATAGATAATAGGTGTAAGACTGAGAAATATTCTTATCATTATTTATTATTCATAAATGAAGAAATTAAAAAAAGCCATAGTTCTGATTATTAATTTTGTTTAAAATATTTTCCTATAGAATTTTAATTTCATATATAATTAATTTTAGCTTTTAGATTGTTCCTTTCAGATAAATCTAAATAATATTCCAATTTTGAGACATGTTTATTCCTATCCTTCATTTCCGTTTGTTTTACTGGAATCTTCATAATATACAAAATGGTTTAAAAAGTTCCGAAAATTCAAAATCTCAATATAGTAAAACGAAATGTGGCGGGTACTCGACCAAAGTTGCTTGTAAATATATAAAATTTACGTATAATAAAATGAATATACATACAGCCTTACATTTCTTATTTAAGCACGCGTGTTTATTGCTGACACGAAATCTTTTTATGCTGATATAGGTTTGAAACTTAAGAAAATCTTGAAATATATAACCTTTAAAAATGACAGTTTGTTGACATATTAGAAACCCACAAAGAAGTAATTAATCAAAGCTTTGATCGTGTTCTTAAAAAAGTTTTTGTTATATTTCAAGACTTTTGTAATTTCATGCTGTTTTCTTGATTTTGTTCGTCATATCGCATAAAAGATTCTTACCATTTAGCCTACATAAAATTGACGTAACCAATTCGTATACTTAACATTCAGCATATCTATTACGAGTAAAATCAAATATGTATTTAGTTGTGCATCCATCAGAGCTGTTAACAAACGGCAGTATAACACAACGGCAATTGTTACACGTCAATGTCACGTCAAAAATGACTCTTCACCATTGTTACTTTCCACCATGTTAGTTTCCTTAACCATAAATATAAGAGTTTTGCTTAAACTGAAGGCGATAGTATCTAGACATCAGTATCCTCACCGAATGCAAAATGAATAAGCTGTCATTTTTGTAGACTTATTAAAAAAAACAAATACGTATTATCGTATTTGTTTTTTGTACCGACACTATCTTTTCCGAGCTTACACTTTACAAAAAATATTCTATAATGCTATTAATGTCATAGATAAAGAATCTGTGATTAATTATATAAAAAATCACATAACACATTTGTTTTTAAGTGAAAGAGAAAGTAGTCAAGTTTTGTTATATTTCTGTTTTCGTATAAAGTAACTAAGTACGTTTGAATTTAAAGATGGCCCGAATATTATACAAAATTCTTTAATGAAAATATAATATCTATTTAACTGTTTGAATAGATAAGTATATTTTCTTGTTACAGAGATTCAATTATTTTAAGAAAGCTACGAATGTAAGAAAAACACAAGTTCTTCACCTGCAACTGTTTACTATTTTATTACATAACATAACTTTTTCATTTCATAAACAAATACGTATACCTACTTTAATAAGCTTACAAAGCAAATCACACGATCAATAACTGTCGTAATTGACTTTAATGTAAAATATTCAGTAGCCAATCCGATGACCTATATGTTGACACGGCGCACTTTCATTTTAACACTTTTCAAGAAACAATTCAGTAAAGTATTTATTAAACTGAGTCACTCGAAGTGCTTAAGTTTTTTGGCCTCGTAGTTCCTTAATGGTAAAAACTATTATGGTTTTTTTTTAAAGGGAGACAATTATTGTTTTGCGCACTTATCAAAATAACTTAAAGGTATTTCAGCAATACAAATTTAATCTATCAGATATCCATTTACCTCTTTGTAGTTACTTAATATCTATGATACATTCAGAAACGAACTTTGTCCGTTCTAACCTTAGTTATATTTTCGTTAAAATCCGCAGTGGGTAATAAATAATTGAGCGTACATTAAAACTAGTAACATAAAATGAGCGCAATGACATTATTTTGATCATAATACGTTTGCAATTAATACTATTTTAGCTTGGCAGTGGAACAGCTAAATGGTGCAAATTTGTGATTTTTTATGGCGAATCCATTGACCAGAGCGATATTATAAATAAAGTTTATGACAGACGGCAAATGAGCAAATAAAGATACGGTCTTAAAATAATAGCACGTACTTTTAACGACTATCTTACTAATATATATATTTACAATCTATGATATAATTTACTACCACTTACTTTATGACGATATTTCGTTTTTATTTTATCACATCACCATTTTAACACAGATCTATTGAAAATTTAATTTTATACAAAAATACCCTAATAAAATTACTTCACATTTACAGTTGCTAATTATAACTACGTATATTTCACATTAATTACGATTATTTACAATTTAATCTATTTATATCAGATAGAGTAGCTGGTGCATGTGTTTCGATTTTCACTATTCGTTTTCGTACCCTCGGTGAAAGTCCTACACTCAAAATTTGTTTTGCGCATGTGCGTGACTCGGAGGTTATTCTCTCTCTCCTTTTGTTGTGGAGCAGCAGAAAGTGATAGATAACCCTCGGAGTAACATGCGCAGTGTTATTGATGGAATGGTTGGCGGGAAGCCGCAGTAAAGGCTAGGTTGATGCTAATAATATTTCTTATTTACATTGACATCTTATAGGGCATTGACAGTATTACTTTACTAAATCAAGTAATAAGCTACTTCATTTCCTTTTTTGTTGTAAGTGCCTATATTGTTTGTGTCATAATATTACCATTTAAAATTTAACATTTTATAAGGTTCACTGCTTCAGAACTATTTGGTAGACAGTATTAAATATGACAAGACCTCTTAGTTGTCTTAACATTTAAGGCGCAGGGCAAATATTGGGTATTCTAGATAATAAACAGGACATTATTACAAGGTAAGCACTTGTTATCTTAGCCTTGCTTTTTTATGATTTTTTTATGTTTCAAAATGGTGGTACTTTTTAAGGAAGGTATAAAAGCTTGTAAGTATTGACTTAGTGTATATCTACTCAATACATTTTTTCTGGCATTGCTCATTAGTCTTTAGGAACAAAAAATTACAAACGTTGACTATCCTTTCTAATGGGATGATTCTAAATTAAAACAATAATACCACACTCCATTAAAATATATTCTTACGCTGAGTGTCAGATGTCTTTGAAACCTAAAAATCCAATTTTACTGTAATGAAATAAAAGTCCAAATAAATATAAAAGGCAATACTTTATAATGAAATTATTAAAAATTACATTAAAATTAATAATCAAACATTAACCTTATAATAAAAATGAAGGTAACGTCGCAAACTTCAATGAAATATCACTAAGGAAAAAATCAAAAAAATAATTGTAAGTTATATAGAAACTTTAGAAGGCAACACATTTCCCAGAACTTAGGAAGTCAGAAGATTTATAATGCGGTGGATCTGGCTGAGGTCCTACACGAGACTTCAATGTCCTCGTAAGATGCCAGCACCGTCCAAACATCGGCTTCTGACGAAGTACACTGTCACCCATTCTCCAACCATACTCCCAATTACTACATTCAGAGAAATAAAACCTTTTTTCTGGCCAAACTTTAGAACGTCTATGTAAATATTCCAATCTTCCAAACTCAGGTTTTGATTTGTAGATAATTTCAGCAAGTTTGGCGTCAACCGGCCTCATAATTGGATCTGGATTTAAATCGGTGTCTGGACGATTTAATCTCGAATCAGTTTTTGTGTCTCCAAGCCCTATATCAGCGATAGAATTCCCATGACGCAAATTAGCAACACCCGGTATGAAAGTCCCATCGCGTATGGCCACTTTCTTTCTGTTGTAACTAGCAACGACATGGTCTCTTGTTATAGTAGCCATGCCTTCCTCCATGTCATGGGCAATTACATGGGACTCATAATAATTTTTTGGCTCCCTTTGTAAAGTAGCTGCTTCTTGTATTGATTTCTTATGCTTATGAATCCAGTTTAGACGCAATCGATTCTCTTTTTCATAGTTTTCTTTTAGAAAAATAATTACTGCGGGGTTGGTAATGTCCAGGAGCGGCATTTTGTAAATTAAATCTTCAAAAAACTTACAAAAATAGATGCACTGTCACTATGTTTATGACAAATCAAACGGCAATAGAATTAATCATAAACACAGAATTAAAAATTCATAAAGAGAATTTATCATGAGGTTTCATATTAATGACTGCTTTTTCAGAAGACTTAGATGGTGGTCGTGTTCTCTTTGGTTATTGCATTTTAAGTAAAGGCATTTGTTTTTACATATTAAAGATTTATGATGAGCTAACTAAAAAGATCAATATTTTGTGTGACATATAAAATTTTAAATAGTTATAGGATACGCATTTGTAAGTCATGTTATAAGGAAAGGATTTGAAGTCCTGGCCCTTGCTTTCCCCACCAGTCCGCTGAGCTCTGAAACAATTAAATAAAATAAAGCGCTGATTTCATACAGACTTCAAATTAAAAGAAAAATTAAGAAGTACGATTAAGATTATGTTGATTGCGTTCATGAATAGATCTCGTGGTGCTATGCCAAGGAATATATGGGATATATTCCTTGGCCTAGCACCACGAGATGCAGAAACAACTTGAATGACAAAATTTTTGATATCAAAAATCATATTGAAGTTCTATCTCTTCTAACATAGTCTTCGAGGAGAAAGAAAAAAATGAACAAAAAAGAATAACTTATATCAGATTTATCAAGAATCATTCCCACTTCATTGCTTTACCGTTATCGCAAGTTGAATTTCCGCGACTCACGCTTCGTCACGCATTCGCTTCAAAGTAAAATAAATCTCTTTACGTCGAGTCTGTGACGTACGCGTGTGGTTAGCAGAAAAAGTAAGTGTAGTAGTATAGTGTGTGTGTGTGTAGTGTGTGTAGTATTGGTATTTCAGTAACTGTTTCAAAACATGTACTTGGTAATTTTTTTACGAAATAGAATTTGTTATTTAGTCAGAACCACGTGTCAAGATATATGGTTGCTACGGCTGAGTGAGGACAAGTCCCAGAGCATTTCCTTCTTTCACGTGAAACATCCCCTGCGATACTATTGCCGTTACTGACAATCATTGTAGTAGGGCGTGTACAAGATTAGGATATACATTTCAAATATATATTTTGTCATCCGTCACCTTCAAATATATGGAAAACCTAAACGGATTTATGAGTGTATGAAATGTAATCAATCTCGCTTGCTCCAATAGGAATCTCCTAGATTCTTATCTGACAATCATTTGAACTGCTCGGCTGAGGATGAAATGACAGTAAATTGTAATATTATTACTGTTACGTTTAAATAGTGACCAACCTTTCGAAGTGTCTTGCTATGTCGCCAAATTTAAAGATGATCGATTTCCGAACGGACGACTTAAAATTAACTTTTAGTAAAGTGAACATAAATTTAATTACAGTAAGACACATTATAGAATTATATAATTTATTTTTCATACTCACACCTTTTAGCCAGAGTTATGAATATCTAGATTATGTTATGAATACTAGTTAACGTAGAAATATATGTAATATGTATATAATGATCAGAAATATACTAAATTAACATACGAACATCCATGAATGGTGAACGAATATTCATACACATCATACAAACATCTGAACCTACTAGGATTCGAATCCAGGAGCTCTGGCTAAGTAGACAGGAATACTGACCACTCGATCAAGTAGCCGTCGGAATAAGAAAAAAAATTGATTATTTCAAAATTTGTTTAATCATAAATAAATAACATTTTTGTTTGGAACAAAACAACCTCCATTATTCACACACCATACAACTCGTCATTTAGTGAATTACAATTATTATTTTTCTAATTACTTTCTAATAATACTTACAGCGATCTTATGATTAAAGTTGTACATATTTTATTACCACAATAATTTGAGATTTTTTTTCAAGTAAATATCAAACCCTTATAGAGAGAATTATTCCAATAGAAAATATTATATCATTGTATTTTATTTAAGATGAATTGGTCAAATCCTTTGTTGAATAAAACAAATTGTCCAAAAATTTTTCAATATTCTGCAATGAAATGGCTAAAATTCAAAGAAGCGTTTTCATTTGAAATGGTACAGAACTTATTTAACAAAGACAGATTCTTTTCAATATAAAATAAATTAAAGGTTCGATTAAGAGAAAGATAATAGTCTATTTAATTCAAAACGATGCCTCATAGAACATATTCATGTTTAAAGCGTTTAGGTAGATTAACTAGTCGTCAATTTATAATAAAGGTAATATTAAAATATTTTATAGCCAAAATATTACATTACCAATTGCAACTACTAAAAGAAGAATCAATCCGTGTCATTGAGGATATGGCTCATATTTAGACCATAAGTCGAGTCTTGCCTGACCAAGGTGTGTACAATTCAATATAATTCGTAGAAAATTATTATTGACAGCAGCAGCAGACTCTTATCAAGGAACCTTCAAAAGTTAAATTTTAATTAAGATATTTGAAACATTGCAATGAAAAGTTGCAAGTACAATTTTCGCTAAACTTTATAATTAAATATTCTAATTTTAGAAAGCAAACTCTCTGCCATGAAACGCACGGTCCAAGAAAGTATGCTTACAATTAAGGTGAAACTGTTTGCAATCCTAAATCTGCAATTCTTAAAGCGTTATTGTTATATTCGATTTAATATTTGTGATGACGACACAAAACTTTTAATGTATAAAGAACCTGGAATGGATACCAAAAAAGCCATAACTGTCAATAAGATACTCATTGCGAGGCGGAGGTACCGGAGGAAGAGTGCAAAAAGTGAATCTATAGATAATATTTTATGAACCCGAATAAAAAAATAAGTACTTACCAAATAATATTTTAACTTTATATACACAGTATTGTGCGATAGACACTATAAGAGCGTAGGGTAATACACGTTAAGAAAGTTAGATTGAAAACATACAAGAAGACAAACTGTAATTTTACATTGCCCTGAAATGGGATCGTATTTATGCATTAGTTTCTTATAGGTACATACTTCTTTGCGCCAATCCCTTGAATTCAAACTAAAACAGATCCATGTATGAACATGGATCCATGTTAGTACATGGATCTGTTTTCGTTTACGATTTAGTTGCTGAATACTGCTTTCTACTACGGAAATAAAGGTCAAAATTAAAATACAATATAAGAATATGCTAAATAAATTTTTCTTCTTTTTCTTGACAATGAGAATAGACGGCAAGTAAACTATAAACTGTAAGATTATTTTACAAGATTACATATAAGGAAAGAGAATTTTAATAGACATTTATTTTCAATATATACGTAGTTGGTTAAGACGTGTACGCACCCATACTCTCCAGAAAATTCTATGCATAAAAACACTAATTATATACGCTTCTCAATTCATTACCGATATGCAACGATTTATATGGTGCTTGAGTGCTTGATACAAATCCTTTACAAGCTAAAATATACAATAAAACGTTATAAAGCAATTAAATGTCAAACTACCTTCACACATGATAATACTTGAAGCTTGAATGTATATTTTGATTAGCCGACAATTTAGCAGAGTAAACTATTCCAAATTTTTGGTATTTTGGTCATTAATTTCAATTAAACTATGTTAAATACGACAGTTAGGCCCTGTTTTTTTTTCTAAATATTTTTAGAAAAAAAAATTACATTGATAAATTGTATCTTAAATGATACATGAAACACTAACAACATGAATCACTTCATGTAATATATAGGAATAGACGAATGAGGTAAATCAAACATTTAGGTACATACTTTATAAACTTATAAGTAGGTACTTACAATAAGCTTAATGAAGTGTACAAAAATAGTGCGAGAATCCAGACAGTTACCGAATACACGCCTTGCGTAAGGTGAATTTGAAATTCGACTAAGTCATTACACTACACGAATATCACACAACACTCAGCGACACAAGTACACTCACTCGTAACGAGCCTCCATTTCAAACGGACCAATAGGAACAATGATATGAAACAATATGGCTGAAAGAGGACAGTCTCGGAAACGAAAATCTTAAAATAACCGACGTGACAATATGTAACAGCGTTAAACTAAAGCTAAAAAATAAATTCTTTTCTAAAATGCAAACATCTACAGTAAAGTTTCCAAGATTGTGCCGGTCAACTCAAATAATGTTAAAAACTACAAGCCCTACGCCACCGTATGGACGATTTGACTTCTCTATTGGCCTTAGAAATGAGGTCTAATCAGCGTTTCACTATATCACAATATGGTCCATGTCAAGTAATAAAATAGGATTTAATTTAAGTCGTTCATGTTACAGAACCGGTTTGGTTCTCTCGGCATTGCCAGAACGCTGTTGCACAGTAGGCCCACTACCGGATTTTCTAAGTTTTCGTATTTGGAATTAGTCTCCGAGGAGAGAGAGACGGCACCACTGCTGTCTCCTTCGTATGTGTTCTCTGTGTCGTCGACGTTTTGAGAACTGATGCTCGATTTGTCGTTCTGTATGTGGTTCTTATCGAGCCCGTAGTCCAATTTCTCGCCACTGTTCTTGTCATTGTTCGCAAGGTCGATCCAATGCGCACGATTGCTTTTCACTCGATCGAGCAATGGCTGGAGAGTTGATGAAAGCACAGCAAATGCCTGAAAATTATGTTTGACATCATAAGAAGTGTATAAACTACCACAAGTCTAAGAGTACTATTATTAAATTAATGATATTTCAAAGATAGTCTTTATAATTATGTTAATGGTGTCGGTTTTTCAATAAACTAAGCTATATTGTATAATTAATTTATAACGCTAGAAGCCCGATTACTTTAATTTACTTATTTATACAAATAAATATTTTTTGTTATGGAAATTTTAATATTGTCACAGCAATAAAATTAATAAATTCTAAATAATCTGAAATAAATATTCACCTCATAAATAGGAAGGCATATCGTATCTATAAACTTCACTTGCATCGCAGGCAGCTCATCCTCCTTATCTCTATTCATTATATCCTGAAAAGAGAAAAAATTACTTGAATAATCGGTACTAATTGATTTGGCTAAGTATTAAAAATTCATGGATTAATTTATATGTGGTAATTTTCTTAAAACTAATAATGTAAAAATATTTTAAGAATGTGCTGCACGATATTACCCACTCTGAAATTAAATGCAGTGCATCTCGTTTTGTCAATACGATTCCAAAAGGGACAGCTGATATATCACATGACATTAAGAAAATTACGTTCAACTTTAAACCGTACTGATCTTGTTTTTAATAGCTTTATTGTTGCTATCCTCTACCTATAAGAATGGGGTACACTGAACTTCAATTTAGTGCGGTAATTTAGATTTAATCCTAAAAGTTACCACTTTACGCAATAATTGAGTTTATGACTTACATAGTTATGATTAATTAGCTCAAGATTACTCTTCTAAAAATACAATTTCATTTCTTGAGTACACTACAAAGCTTGTTTTCAACAAATGTCTTAAATTGACTGCATTTAGTACAAATCGAGGGTGCTAGTGGTGTTAAAGTTTAGTTTACATTCAAAGCGCCTTTTAAATTTCTCCCTAAAGAATTGATCAAACCTATAACCAAATTCGCAAAATAATACGAAGTGAAAGAGGAAGTGTCCACATTCAAACGGCCTCTTCAGCCAAATAAACGACAAGTTCAGGACCCCTTCATGGTAAGCGGTGACGGTAGCCTGTTGCGGCTCTTCGGCACCACTCACGCTTTGCCTTCACTTTTAATTTGAAACATCAAATTAAAATATTTTTTATAAATCAGCTCTTTACTTAAAAGAAGTTATGTACTAAGTTACTTTAAATCGACAAGATTTAACACAACCGCCGCTTCAAGGAATACTTTACCTTTAGAGAATTAGCAGTACAAGAAACTTTTCAGCTTTTAATGTTTGTGATGACGTTTCCATATTAGTGACTCGTAACAAATTTATATGTATTACAATTTTGATTTTTGATGAATCGTCATTGGCAACTTACTCTGATGCTAAGCATAGATACTTAGCCGTAATATCAATCTACAATCTTCAGAAAGGTACAGCAGGTTTCTTCAGAATATTGTGGTTGCTCTTATACTTAAGAATACTTACTATTGGTGTCAGATTTAGATTCTGTCTCTCCAAGTCCCCCTGCCTGAAGAACTCTCCAGCCACGAGCGCGGCAACTCTCCGCTCCACTGGCCAGGGTTTGGTTATGGCAGCCAGATCACAAGCAGTCATCAACATAGCTCGTAGTAACCCTCGCCGCTCTTCGCACTCGCCCCACTCAGTTGATACTGAACGTTCACTGCTCACCAACTCAATGAAAGGCTTGCGTTTACTGGAAAATGGAATTATTAGTATTAAATTACAAATTTGGTAAGTCTTTGAATAAAGCTACGGTATGAAAGTAACTCAAAGGTGATTTACTGCAGTCTACAAACGAGGATAAGAATAGTGCCGGACGTTCATTTAAAGTTTAAAATATTTTTCATCACCATTTTCTAAGCGAATGGTTCTAGAAAAAAGCAAGAAGCTTTCGCCCGCGACGTCTTCTGGACAACTTGTAGTAAGGTAGAGGCAGCTAGTTCTTATTAGGTACCTTTACATATAGACTCCCATTAGCGCTTTAAACTAGTTTGATATTTTTCCTGTGCTTTGTACAATATATTCAAACGTTTTACATTCTATTGTATTTCTTATTAACAAGTTGTAAAGTTTAATTTGCTACATACCTAAAATACACAGCCAAATCTGTGGACAGAATAGCGTCTTCCAGCACCTTGACGACTTTTTCGTAGTCATCAGAGGATAAGTTCGCCAGTATCTGATTGCCTGGTGAGTTCAGGATCATCAAGCACTGGTCGAAGTGGTGGTGCTCCATTGTCGACGTTGAGTACAGCTGCGCCAAAGGAGATGATGCCCTAGAAATAAATTTATAAGTTTTCTTATGTTGTAATTATAATATGTAGACCATGCCACGTGATGTGATTACGACACTGGCAGTGAATTTAAAAGAATATTTTAATGTTTCTAACCTAAAGTCGGTGAACCTATAAGTAGAATAAAATAAAATCTCTCCCTCTCTTCTCCTACTTAGAAGCCTGTGAACCGGTCTGCGGAATACAACTTCACTGTCTCCAACTCTAAGTGCACAAAGAGATTTCGTGACTCCGTTTCTTTGTCGTGCAGCGAGCGAACAGCCTTAATACAACATGGTCTCCTTTAAAAGAGCCGTGTAAGGCACCTTTTGGAACGGCAAAGGGGCTAAGGGCAGTTTTAATTTAAAGAAAATTGACCCACTGATAAGGAGGACACTTTAGATAGTTTTAAATCTTACTTGATCTGAAAAGAGTTATTGGTCCCCCGGTGATCAAGGTCGTGGCACAGACAGCCGATGATCAGCGCCAGGCACTCTAGCTCGCCGAATATCTTCCACCACTGCGTCTCCTGCAAGTCACCAACAGACTTTTATGACTTCAATATGTGTTCATGTTAAAAATAGCTTCTAAGGTATTAGAAATAAGGTCTAATTCTACATATATGCAAATAAAAAGGGTCTTAAGTTTCAGAAAGAAGGTTCTCATTCCAAAATTAATGAGTTCCCAATTTTTAACAAAAGCTTACATTGGTCTTATAAAATATATATAGATGAATTAAGCAAGAAACGATCTATATTATAATAGAATTGAAATCGTTTTTATTGTCAAAAATACTTTTTCCACACTTAAGACACTTCTGTCTAATTCATTTTCCAATATTCTGTCTAAAGACCTTTCTTTAGTTAGCATAATAAGAAACAGGCCTAAAACTTATATTCTTATTTCTGGAACTACAAAATACTTACCGTTAATATAGCGAACATCATCTGAGCGACATTGAACGCATGTCTCCAATTGTGGTATGTTACATTGCGGTAGTTCTTCTTAACGCTAAGCAACCACCGACAGAGCACGGCGTAATCTATATGAAACCGTTCCACGAAGTCAAGGTCTAGGAACATTCGGAGGCAGGCCGTCAGGGTTTCCTCGTCCGTCATCTCAATATCGTCGAAGTCCAGCTCGTGGAGGCTGAAGTGGACTGATGAAGGTATCCTTAACGTCTGAAAATAATACAATTAAAATTTTGAGTAACCATTGACAAAAATTTATAATTAAAATAATATATATTTTTAAATTAGTTACATATTCCCAATGTATTTCTCTATTTGAATCGACTAATGTAATAAAAATATATTCTATTCTATTCTACAACGAGGATGACTATAAAGTATTACTTATTTAATTTAAGGAACACTTATATAACACTCATTTTATAACTGTCATTGTTCAAATAATAATCGTACATCCATTGACAAATAGAATTCCCAGACACATAATCTCTTAGTGCAAGTTGCCAGATTGGCATTTTTGGGTTTTGGTGGTTGGTAACATCAAATATCACTATTTGTGTTTTATTGTTTTGTAATTTACTTTAGTTCTTCCTAATAAGAGTCTTGTCTAACATAATAAGAATCTGAGATATATTTAGATAAACCGTGATGAAAGGAATGATTATTTTCTCTCTATAGTTGGCAAAATAAATCTTCGGAAAACTTACCCTTAATCTCTGTGCGTCGTCTAATGATGCGGACGCGTGGTAACTTAAAACCTGTAATGAAATAAATTGTTTCCATAAGTTTTCAAGATCCGTAAATACGATTTGGTCAAATGCAGCCATTGACTATGTCTTTTTCAGGCAAAGAGTTTTTACTTCTTGCAATATAGGTTATTAAAAACTTACATCTAAAGTAACACTCTGCTTCGCCATCGCCGTTATAGCTTTCTCATACATGTGCGTGTTGTGAATCCCCATTCCGCAAAAGATGGCGAAAGCTTCCACAAAATTCTCATCATTCTTAGTAAACAGTAACTCATCGAATTTGTTCACCAACTGTAATTGAATAAGGTAATTATGATAATTGACCCTGATAATTTAGAAAAACATGAAAATAGGGAAATATGGTAATTAGTAAATTTGCTATCAGAATGTGAACTGCCTGATGATGATTACAATAACGTTGCTAATTCGATGGGGATATGTTAGGTATTTTTGGTTCGGCAAGTTTAGTGATAATGATTTTATATTAGGCGACTAAATTAAATTATTATTCTTATATATATGAAAATAAATTGGTTTTTGCTAGTCTCGCTAAAACTCGAGAACGTCTTGACCAAGTTAAATAATTTTAATTGTGATTTTATTCCATTTGAATAAATATACAACTGAAAATTGTTTTTTTAGTATGATTTATTTTAATAGATGGCGTTATTCGTGGTAAAAGTTCATTGGGTCAACTTTTTAACAACCTAATTGTAATTCGTTTTGATGTTCTATCTTAAAATCTTCGTTTTTACTTAAGTACACGATAAAAGAGTTCATAACCGCCGACACACCAGTGGGTACTAAGTTACTGGTAAATTTCTTGATAAATAAAAATTATTATAAAAACATAACTGTTTTTCTGGCGCAGGAGAGAATAAATAGTGACTTTAATGGTGTTTGTGATAAGAAATAAGAATTTTGTGATATGAAATTGAGTTGGAATGAAAGAGAGACACAGCAATACATTTAATATTATCCAGACGTAAACATTTGTGGAATTTGGAAAGAAAATATATAAAGGAGGCTCTATTTTTGATTAAGTAATTAATTTATTAACTTTTCTATTTTATTTATAATAAAACAACAACAACAACAACAACAGGAAGCAGATGCTTTATCATGATACTACTGGCATGATTAATTGGGTTAAGTTGAAAGTAAAAAACAAGCAAATAATTAATTATTTATTTCTATTGTGCAATATTAAATTTAATCATATATCATTTACCTGTTTAATTATTGCAAGACACAATATAAAACGTATTTTCTGATACTAAACAAAACAATTCCGTTAGAAACAAATATTTGGACTCTAGAGATCAATGCAATTTTAAGCTAGAAATAAATTAGCTTGTAACATTTCGAGCTGAACGAAATTTGTCGCAGTGCGCAATACGATTCGATCATTTTGTATAATCCGAAATAAAATTAAGCTGCTATAAAAACTTTTTACGTCACTTTAATATTTTCAGAAACCTTCACTTCGTTGAGAATTACTAGTTATTTTAAAAATATTTTAATGTAAATACGTAAAAAAATCATTTCATTTCCTAAAAATAAAACTTTAGCTGTATAAAAAGCCCGCTCGTTATTTTTTATTTAGCTCTGCTATAAATATTTATGACGCTCCAACCATGCTATGTTTCTAACATTTATAACGACTTTGGGATACGTTAAAACAATATATATACCCTATTAAACTGCTACGTAATAGAGATATAAAATTGGGAATCAGTAGGCAGCCTTGTCATCGTACTGGAGATTTATACGGTACGTTACGTTTAATCCATTGTCGCACATATCCGCAATGCGCTATATTTCTTTATGTTGATAACAAGTTTATTATAACGCTTTCGATCCCCTGAATATTTTATTTATGTGTCGCCTTTCAGTCCTGTGTTCCTAAATTTTACGTAGTACAAGATACCGCCTGAAACTCGAAACAGAAAGTTTGTGACTTTAATTTATTTGTCGTATCTATTAGTTGCATTACATGGATTACATGATAAAAACTGTATTATGACTACTTAATTCGATAAGGATTACAATAACTGCCGATATTAGTATTCCATCAACAGATAGTTAAGGTGACCATAGTTTAGTCAAAAAGTTACAGAGTAACTTATTTCTGTATTTTTATACATTTATAAAGAACACAATAATAACACTAATACAACAATAACAGACAAAACAATTTTAGTAAGCTTACAACAGTAGCATTTTTTCCATATAGTTTGATAAGGGACATAATCTTTCACAAAAATGAAGCTTGTGTTGTGTTAGTGTGGATCCATTTACATTTACCTTATCTAAAAGGGCACCTTATTTAAAAGGGCGTTAAAATAGGACGAACAACAACATTATTTTATTTGTCTCAAAAGCAGGAGCAGCAGCATACGATATTGCCAAAACAACTTTCATTAATCTTTAAACATAACGCGCGAGTATAAATAGTAAGTTTCCTAACGCAACAAGGAAATCGTTGAATCGTCGGCGGAAAGATTTATCGATATATCATACGAAAAAAACGACCGTAAAATCAAAACTATTTGGTAGGCAAGCACAGATTATTAATTGTCTCTATAACACGAACGGACTTACGTGAATTCTAATGAATACTAGGATTTTCAAAAGTCTGAGATGCATCATATAGTACAAATAAATCTATGACAGCTCTGACAGTAAATTATTTATTAGTAGAATAGTTTCCGCCATACATCTTACCATATTATCGTGGAAAGAAAATTTGATCTTTCACCAACTACGACAGTAAAAAATTTAAGTTAACACTTCCTTCATCAAGTATTTCCGAAGGGTTTCTATGTTCTTTTAGCTTCCCCAGTTTGATTCCCTATACACGCCTGAAAATGCCTGATATTCGTGGTTTTGAAAGCTTACGAACCAGTTAACTAGTTAACTACTTGTTTGATACAGGGAAAAAGGTAATAAACAGGTTATAAAAAGGTCTATCTAATAAAGAAAGAACTATAAATACCTGGATGACTCCAATTATTCTACCCTCGGAGTTTTTGATGGCCATACATAGGATCGTATTATGTTTGAATCCTGTACCGTCATCTACTGATGGATCGAACCGTGGATCTAAGTAGGCATCAGGTATATTCACTGTCTGCAAAAAAAAGAAATAAATAAAATTTTAATATCCATTGAGTACTCAATAATATCATAATTTTGGACGGCCGTCTGGCCGAGTGGTCAGTATCCCTTTCTACTATGCTAAAAGTAAAGGATGTTTGTATTGATGTGCAAATTACTATCTATTTTTTCTCCGTTATATAGTATCCATACCACAAGATCTCTCAATGACACTTAATTTGGGCAAGATGACAGGTGTAAGAGTGAGTATACTATCTGATCCGGTAAAAATTGTTTTTCATATAAATTATATCAAAAAAGTGCTTGAGGGCTCCCCATATTACCAAGGTGTACTTATTCTCACCACCAAGGGAGACACCAATCTTTCAGTACACGGATGTAACTTCGAGCCTGCCACATGTAGAAGTAGATACGGGCTAATGTCTACTACTTGAATATTATTATCGCTATGTTAAAATATCAAGGCAATAAATGTATCTTCTTAATAAAAGAAAAATATTTTTTATAATTAATATTTTATTCAACAGTGGTTCGTAAACATTTGAATGTAAGCGTGTCTAGATATTTATAGAAGTAAGATAGAGTCACTGAAGGTGATATATCCTAAAACATGTACCGCGAGCTCAAACAGTAGTAAAAGAGATGTAATCTAGCTAAACTGTGTGAAGGAAAACTAAAACAGCACATAACACGTAAGTAGATAGACTGGATACAATACAAGTAAAACTATGTGTTTATAATGGCTGCTTTTCAATGTAATGATTTGCAATTGAAGGACCAATTGTAGGCTTTATTTAACTTAAGCTTAGCTTTTATTCTCGTATAGGTATTGAATTGATTTGGTTATGATTGTGTGATACAGAAAGTTTAAAGCATTTTCTTTTCTAATTTATGTATTTAATTTATGTACAATAAAGTTATACCTAACTCCAGAAATATATCTAAAAAGAAAGCTTACTAATGTAACTAACCTCGCCAGTAGTAGCTACGTGACCAGTGATACCAATGTTAATGGGGAATCGGCTCTCGTAGGGCAAAGTCCTGGGCGTTTCAGGTTCTGTGTCATCTCCAGCCTCCAAATCAAACACTCGCGAGAAGCTGCCCTTAGAAGCCTCGTGAACCAAAAGCACCTAGAAGAAGAAAGAAACCATTAATCTCAAGGCGTGCAAAAATTATACAATTTATATTAAATTTTTAAAATACAAAAGATACCTAAACAAAACTTAAACGTTACTTTTGATTAGGTAACGAGTAAAAAAATTAAATCACGTCAACATATGTCTAAAATTAGTAATAATTATTATGGAAGTAATAAATATTACGGAATGCTATTTTTAATTAAATACGCTTTGCAGTTGTCCATTGTGTTATATATATATATATATATATATATATATATATATATAGCCTTAACATAGCCTTTATTCAGTTTTTTTGCACCTTTAACACTAGAGGTCCTCCAGAATATGATGCCATATCTAAAGATTGACGCGACAAGGTATTTAGAACTGGAGCCAGTTTAAAGGGAGCATAAACGGATTTTTTACATAATTTTTCGATATGTGATCCTGTTAAGCTGATTATCAATAATTACACCCAGAAATTCTGTTAAGTCGAAGAAAAAAGAAAAGTAGAATAAATAAGTAGACTTCGAATAATGCATGACTTGCGTTTTACTTCAATTGATATTTAAGTTGTTTTTATTTAACCATGACACCATAGATGAAATAGTTTCATTAATGTCCTTCGTTTGTTTTGTTTTGTGAAATACAAAAAAAGTCGAAGTTAATACACTTAGGTAAGTAATTAATATAGACAATAAGTAGCAACGGACCCAGAACACTGCCCTGGGGCACACCGTATCCTACAGTCCTAGCTTGTGAAAATAATGTGTCTTTTTGATGTATTTAAAGTTTCCAAGTTATAGTAGTATATTGTACTCCATTTGATAAATTAGAATCACTTATTCTATTCAATTATTAAATTTTCACAATTGACCTTCATTCGACATAAGAGTTCATAACTTCATCCATCTTGTATTAGAAATGGATATATCAATTAGTAAGAACGTCAAGATTGTCACCACCAATCAATTCATGTAATTTGGATTTACATTATTCTGCATGTTTTAGATGTGCATTATTAAGCCAAAATACTTAATAGAGAGACGTCACGGTTCGATTTTGGTCGGATTTTAATGAAAGCGTAGCATTGAGCTTAAATTTAATTACAGTCTTTTGATTTCATACTTTTATTTGTACGTTTGAATTTTTTCTTTGTTGTTTTAATTATGTAGCAGATGCAAT
This sequence comes from Acentria ephemerella, assembly GCA_943193645.1. Classification (NCBI taxonomy): domain Eukaryota; kingdom Metazoa; phylum Arthropoda; class Insecta; order Lepidoptera; family Crambidae; genus Acentria; species Acentria ephemerella. The sequence goes on from OW971891.1 coordinate 6,669,593, forward strand.
TAAAAATACGAGGTTAAGAATACATACAAAATACTTATAGCTTTACTGTCTGAGCTTTTTTAGCTGTTAGGTGAGTAATTAAAAACTTATTAGCCCCTTTCCAATCAAACGAAAAAATAAATGAAAAGAAGTCACAACACATTAAGAAATCTTAATGAATTTATACGCAAACTCTTGGAAAATTATGCAAACAAATTTTGATGTAGATACCTCTCCCTAAGCAAATTCATTTAAATGTAAATTTAATTCTGGAAGTTCAAAGTGTAATTTTAACTTTACCGTGATATGGCAAGGAGGTATACATTGTAGATTTATTTATGGTCAATGCGATTGGATTCATTATTCATTTCATGTATTGACCTGAGTTATCAATTCAATGAGCATGTAGGTGTATGGTAATGAGGATTATTTAGAAGACAAAAACGTGCTTTACAAATATTATCGTAAAATAATATAATAACTTTCAAAACTGCTATAATATATTTACTGCATGATAATTCCTGTTATATTTAAAACGTTAATTATTTTGTTTATCTCCCTCTTATTACAGAAAATTGACTAAAAAGATTTTTAATTCTGTCTAATTCAAATGTCGTTTTTCAACCTACATAAAAGTCACCAAATACGATTGCTACCTTCAATAAATTTTCATTGTATTCTACTGAGATTTAGAAAATCAGTAATGTGTAAAATGTGGAATCAACACACGTAAAATATTTCGATATGAAGGATAATATTACCTAAAGTGCGTCCTTTGAGAATCCATTTTACGGACTTATAAATATATTCATTGTTCTTTAAACCTTTATTCTAAAGGGCTAAGTAAAAAATACATAGCTTATATTTTTCTTGTTAGCCGAACAAGTTGAGGCAATAATGAAACATTGCGAAAATATAAGATTAATAGCCTTGTATCCCAGAGCAGTAATCAAGCTTTCATCGCGAAATGAGTTAAGAATATATAGCGATAGCGATTATAGAGTACAATAGTATCGCAAATATCTTATAAAGCTATTATTATTATTGAAATTGTTAAATATGCATTTGACTTATAGTCATATTGATTTTCCCTGAGTAAAATTCCTTGCATATTAAATAAAACACAGGTAAAAGGTGAGTCAGCGAACTAGCTGAATAAAGAATAAACTATCATAAATTTTCGTTGACATTTGCTAAAATGCTGTGTGGGTCGAATGAGCCCAAAGTAAAATTTATTCAGTTTTCAGTATCGCAGCATCAACAAAAGTAATACAGTTGGAAATCTATTTTCGTTGGAGCAGGTTCACATTGACCAACCAAACAATTTAATCTAATTTTCCGTGCCGATTTCAATGCAAATTTTATTGTAAACTACATCGAGGAAAATAATTAACAAGTTAAACATTGTCCTGTCGAAATATATTTGTAAGCAGTTACTGAAATGTGAAAGCTCTGCACAAATTTAGCACAAAGTGGCAATGCGTATAGCTACATAATTGGCCAAAGTTATTAAATGACAGTTATTATATTACAGTTGAAGTGGACAAATTGTAATTGAATAAATAACCATAATAGGAATTTTTGAAACAATAAAAATCCTTCTCAAATCCATAAGGACATAATCACTGATCTTACATATTATAAATCGTTTAAAAGTTAAGGCGCAATCAGTTAAAGCTACCTAAACTACCTACGAGCGACTTTTACTCAAACCAATTACGAATTCCAATTGGTAATTTACACATGGACTCTCAATAATTAATATTTATTTGTATCCAGCCTAAATGCTTTGCTCATAGAGATTAAGCTCCTTAAGCGATATCTATCACCTATAACATGTTTGGTTATTTGTGAGCCAAGACTGTACAATACTTATTTTGTAATAAATATGATACTGTCTAGATAAAACTACTTCTTAAATAGGTATAATTAAAAGCGCTAAAATCCAATTGTAGATTAACTCTTAATCTTAACGAATATGCCAAAGCTAAAAAGTAATACGTAGAGTTTTTACAGCGTATAGTATTTTTTATTAATTAACTAAAAACAACGCAGGTAATTTGGTAACTAAACTATGACAGACCTAGTAAGAAGTTATCGCATATCATTTCAGTCCTTAATTGGTATCAACGCTGCATTTTGTTGTATTTTTTCAACTTTACGTTTGTTATTGATGTTTGATTACTGACGAGGTCATGACTAGGGTATACCATCAACGAATACTAGTGTTTTGTCTCCGGCGAATTCATTGTGGATGCCTTCATAAACATAATTATCATAATTATCCCGTACTTATAATATTTGGGGTAATTATTGGGCTGAAGGCAGGACATACCTTATACAAAAAAAAAAATAGAAATCATTGGTGCAAGTTAGCTAACCTTGCAGTGGAACAATCCAGAAGCTATAAATGTTAAAGATTCATTAATAATATCAAATCATAATTTGAAACAATATATTTCATATTCAGCGAGTATCGTGCAATTCAGATATCGTGTTAATACACTAAGTAGAAGGTTCTTCATGCTAATTAATTTTGCACTTTCATATAGCTATGTTTATATACGTACATTTTATATTTCTATAAATGTTTCCAGAGATACCTTTTGAATATACAAATCTACATATCGTAGATACTTGTCTACGATAGACTCGACCACTTTAGTTCTCTGCTATTCAAAGAGTATTTTTGGCGCGGTAAATATTACATTCAGAATAACCGCGTGAATTTTTCTAAAAAGGAGGCCAAATTGTTTTAAAAATGTAATGGTAGTGATTTGATAATATTTTGCATTATTATCTGAAATATACAAATAAGGCAAAAAATACGAAAAGATTAGTTTTAAACATCTATGTCACTCACTGCGAGGCTCTTTTCAATTTCTACAAAGCGTCACATACTATATCATCACTATAAGTTTTTAGACCTTGCAATTTAAACCCGCTATGATTCAAGGTATAAACATAATTGATCTTTTATACTTACTTCCCTTTTTAATGTGTTTCACGGCTTATACTATTTTTTAATTTATTATTCATTTTAATGTTATAATTTGTAGATACTAATGGACTCATAATGGCGCTGTCACAATATCTCGACCTACTTCGAACCGCAAACAGTTACCTAACATATGGAATTTAAAAACAAAACGTATATTTATAATAATGTGTATATTTTAAAAGAGCCCGAAAAATAATAAAAGGTACGTCCAGAATTGAGCAGACTATATAAGATAAACCAAGACGTATCTCATTTGCTTAAGACGAATATAGGATGGCAAACTAGTGCACAAGCGTACATATCATCTGAGCCTATTTACTCTTGCAGCACATTAAACACTACACACGCGTTCCTTATACACCCTGTTAAAAATATTATAGACAAGACCTAACTAATAATAAAGTTGTAACTAATCACTGCGTTACGTTGTTTTTCAGAAGTATAAATTCAATTCAGAATTAAACAACGCCTGTCACTGGCATAACAAATCTAAATAAAATAACATTAACTAAAATATTTCACTAATTTCCATAAGCAAAAACTCACTTTAGGTCACTTGGGAAATTAATGCAGACTAGTTATCAAACCCAACAGGAATTTGAATGCAATACTTAGAACTTTGACGGGCAAAATTAGATATCAGTCCTTAGGATTTAATCATCGAACAATGATCTCATCAAACTCTGCATTAGCTTTGAAATCTTATCTATGGCACATAATTTGGCGTTACTTTCTGCTTCTGATTTAACTAGTCTTGTAAAAAGAAAAAACTCTTGCAAGAAAGCTCCTCTCGGTTGGTTCGTCTCGGCCTCAATGAAATGTCACCCTAAGTGAAGACTGATGGACTGGAATGATGGATTTTTAATACATTCCGGCACATGACATTACTGTCATTAGTTTCATCGTGTCACCAAGATAAAATACTGAAGGAAATATTACTCTGTTCTGATAATAACCATAAATTGGTAAGTGTACACAGAACAGAAAATACGTGAATCGTTTTAAAATTACTTTTTTATATTCCCCGCTGTTTGAGAAGAAATCAAAAAACAACGTTTAATAAATGCAGGATTTTATAATTTCAGCATAAGAAGCAGGTATTGTAATAGGTGGATAGGTCGAGTGGTTAGTACCCAAGTCAATTAAAGCAGAGATTCCTCCAAATTTGTGGAAGAATATCTGCCACAACTATACTTAAAAAAAGATCGTAGCTTTATTAAGCTAAGACCACAATTAAACTACTTGCTGTGTTGTGTTCACCAGAATTGTGTTGATGTGGTATTTATATTTGCTATATGCTGTAAAGAAAATGCTTCATTTTCATTTTTATAGTAACTTTAAAAGTATAACCACTCTCAATAAATTTTATACATTTTTTAAGTATCCAATTTACTCTGGCTTTTTCGATTACTGATAATCCCGTCCGTTGTACTATTTCATGTGTGAGATCATGAAAATATAAACTGTTATACAGTTAAGTTTTATACGACAATGTGGCTTCATTGGAGCGGTTTTGGCTTCAAGCCAATAAAAGGTTACAATGTTTCAGCATTGTTCATCTTGCGGAATGTTAGCAAAAAGTAGAAAACGGATAAGTGCCAAAAGGATTTGCTAATAAACATTCGCTATCTTTCTACGCCGTTCGCACTACATGCGGCCACAAAACGAGGCACACATTTTCCTCTGACAGTTTGTATAATGCTCTTTTTATTATTGTAAACGGCATCTAGACGGTGATTCTATTTGTCATACATTAGTAAGTGAATTTTTTAAGAATAAAAAGAACAATCCTTGTGTTGATGTTCCCTAAAAAATACATAATACCTGCAACTTACTAGTCCTCCAAATATTAATACAGCAATTTCATTTATGTTTAGGAAAAATAATTAAAAATCACAGTAGAAAGAGTTTTATAATTCGTTTGCCAGACTTTCGTAACTAATTCATTACTGGATATTTAGAGAGGAAAATTTAATCAAATTATAAATTGAATAACAATGCTGAATTTTATTTGTTAGCAAGGTAAGGAAAGGTAAGCCGGTTAAGACGTATAAACAATCAAAGGCAGAAACATAAGACGTTGCAGATATACATGGAAAAGTAGCTAAATGTTTACAACATATGTCTAATTGTATGACGGATTTAAAATTCTAAGTGGTGGTTAGATCAAATTAACATTCTACCGGAGGTGCTCGATGACCGAGATAAGACTGGCGCCACTCGACGACGACGTTTCAATCATTCCCTTGGTATCACAGAGTAAAACCAAACAGTAGGAAAAATTCAATATAACGAATTAACGACCTAACACTCGGAAACATTAAAGATTGTCAGTTCCGTTTAAATTATCAATATCATCAAGGATCAGGAAAACAAACAACATCATCAACATCAATCGACTAAATACGTCCCACTGCTGGGAACTTTTTATGGGAGATTCCCCTTATGGGATTGTTATAAAAAAATATGTTATAAAACCACCATATTGGGCTAATAGAAGTTAGTGGTTGAAAGCGATTCAAGTATGAAATCAGACCAAGAGTTTGAAGTGCGTTACGAAGCACGGAGCAGTTCGAGATGTCAAATTGCAATTAACTTTGGCGAAAGTTGTGTTGTTTTCCTAATCGAAACCAGAGCACTTGAGTCACTACGTCAACATGCTCCTCAGCTATAAAAAATAAGCTCAATATATAATTCAACTCATATTTTAAAACAATCCTTGCTAAATTTACTTAAAAACCCAGTCCAGGCAAATTCACTAGACAATGATTCAGTCCTTATGGATGCCCTTTTTTAATACTTATAACTATAAAAAATAGGTTAATTTTAAATTTCAGGAAGTGATCTGAACACGACGAATATAATAAGATAGTGAACATGGAATGTTTCTTAAAATCTCAAACAAAGTGAGTTTAAGAATAATAAAAAATTAAAATACAATTACTAATATTCTAGAACAAAGTGCATTTATAAACTGACACATTGTAAGAACTGATTTAAATAAAATCACTATTATCTTCTGCACTCGATTAGTCTGCCGCATCGATGGTGACGATTAAATAGAGATTACCGGCGACAGATAGGCGGCTGGCCTGTAAATCAACAAAGTTAATACTTAAAAGAAAAACGGGAAAAGCGTTGCGGTTGAGAGAGTTATATCTTATCCTGTCTGTCATGTTTCTCGCAGCATAATTAAACTTAGTTGTATTGTAATCCTCTGATATGCAATAGACACAATAAGTGTTGGATACAGTGTAATCAATCATTAGCGATAAATATCACATACAATTTTTAATTTCACATAAATTGGTACTGATAATGATAATATATGTGACAATAAAAAAACCACTTGCGTTGCTATTATATGGGTCTCAAGGAAAGTGATTCTAAAACAGATGTTAATGACTCCCGTGTATTGTAATTACACTTGAAATATAATATCAAAGTACTGAATAGTCTAAATAGGAAAGCCTTGTTAAAGGTTATTAGACGCATAAAGCACTAACTAATGGAACTAATCTTTTTTGGGTTCCATACCCAAGAGTAAAATTGGAGTCCTATACTGTCATTCACGTTTCCGTTCGTCTGTGTCAGTGTTACAGTCTGGAGTTGTGCATCTTATTGACCCAAAGCCGCACACATAATATTTTTAAGGGGAGCTCCCAATCACCTAAAGGCGAGCGTAAAAAATATCATTGTCAATAAACTTAAAATAACTTCACTTCTATTAAGAATAAACGTTCAGTTGATATCATAAGACATTTATAGAATAGAAATTATATCCTTATTAACATTTCTATGAAATTTCAGTCATCAAAAATTATACTAAATTCCAATGAACATTTCAATATCACTCATATTGAAATAAAGCATAGGATTTCTTCTATATGCCTATAGTGAGAACGCAAAATATATTCAGAAATTATGTTATGATTAAACAGAGGCAGAGTAGATAATACAGGTTCCAAAAATATCATGTTGAAATTTATCTTTAAAACATCTTTGTTTACGTCATAATATTTCGATTGATGTTCTACACGTAAAATCCCTCCAGCTCTTTAATCTGTATCTATATATAGAATTCATTTATAATATTAAATACTAAATTTGCTTGCTAACTTCACTTTAGACAATTTTAGTTATGAATAGGAAAATAGGTTTGATAAATGTTTGCTAGTGAACACAGATGACTAAATGATTTAGTTTAATATAATAATAATGACAGTAGTCCTATCATTATTAAATACAAGTTGGTTACCTATGGAAGTGAAATTTAAGCAAACGGCTCGTCTTATATTCCTGAAAAAAGTGTCTAAAATAAAACATAATTGATTGGATTTTGTATAATAGTATCATTTGTCAAAATGGTGCATTCTTGGGAAATTATTATGTATTTCTTCTTAAGTTATCGAGCTACATACATAAAAATACTTGTAATAGATGATTAAGATAACTAATTTGTATCTGGCGTAGCAAAATTTTAATACTAAATTTATTTTATTATAATGAACGAAACTTGGTCATTTACTTCTGTGCTATATTTTTGTTAAAGCGGGGTACCTGATATTAAACTTTGATACTGTAAGATCTATTGATAGGCGGGGGTTTTATAGAGAGTTAGCACTGTTAGATAGCAGAATGGTATTTTAGGGAGCCGCGTCTTAAAATAATTTGTTATTACTTGTAATTAATATTTTTATTTTGTGCAGAATGTATATTAAGTTATGAAAAACCGAGTAATTATTTATTTAAAGGTATTAAAGATATTCGGTCTAGACTTGCCAAAGATAAAGCAAGAGAACTTATTTTTAAAGTCAAAGATAAGAACTTCAGAACTATTAAGTTCAAATATTTCTGAAGCTCGTGTGTTGGAATATTTTAAATAGACTAAAAAATTTCAATCGACAATGGGACAATAGCAATTTTCGCTTCTAACGAATATGAAATTTTAACAATAGCGATTAATGTTTTATTTGATTAACTATTCACACAATCAACGCGAACAGCCTAATACAATATGCATTGCTAGTGCTAATGATAAATCTCGCATGAAATATAGAGGTAAAATCAATATTTTACCTCTATATTCATCTTTAGAGTTAGATGTCATTACAATTAATGACATCTAACTCTAAAGATGAGTATTTATTCATCTAGCTGCTGCTTTATTGAGGCTTCAAAGTTAAGCCAAAAAATTAATAACCATCACGAAAACGAACCAATAAAATACTGGACTTAAACTTAAACGTAAAATAATAAAGGTGAATCGGAACTTCCAACTTGTCCAAATAGATTTATACCTTACTACTAGGACACAACACTACAAAATAGTTAATTTGATTATGATCTCCTATGACCTAGATGATTTTCCTACCTTTACATTGATAATACTGGTAATATTTTACAACCATCAATTATTTAAACTAGAAATCTTGTCACGTTTTTCATTGTTTAGGTTTTATCTCTCAAGCAATTCATTGTACTGTTAGCAGACAACTGACTCTTTTCTCTGATTCCCCTTGTTATCAGTTATCCGACGCCATTTTATCATATTAATTTAAGTTATTATTGTATATATAAATCAAAATTCAATCATGCTTAAACTACTTTTGTATTCAAGGTACGGCAATGCAAGGTTTTATGTTTTGCAGTGTGCCTTTAATTACTAACAATTAAATATATAGTGACGTCAAACTGTTTTATTATTCGACCCTCTCCTCACACAGTAACATTCCAAATTGGTGGTGAGTAGATCCTTGCATATCTACTCACCACCTCTGAGCTCAATTTATATAAATATTTATTCAAAGCCGCCAATCCATCGGCATGGAATTAATTGCCATTCATACATAATTCGCGATCGTTTCGGAAGGATATTCAATTAACATGACCGACTCGAACCTTTTGTTAGAGCCAGCGTGGTCGATTAACTTGGAATCAATTAAACTGAAACGATCGCGTTTCTAATGGTATTGCTAACGCTGTAACGTATTGAAATTTTAATTTATCTGGATGATTCACATTTATTAATAAAAAATATTTATTTTAATGAATTTTTAGGTTCTACAAGAAAAGAACATCCCAGTGGAACAACTCCTATTTCGATAACTCGTATGTACTATTAATTACGAATAGGAATATAGAAAACCGTTACGCATATTACTTCCTCAACATAATTTATTTTTAAATTAATGACAAATCTTTGAAATATGCTTACCTGTACTCGCTGACAGCAGATGAGACTTTGAGTATGCGTGAGTATCCTGAGAACCATGTGCTCAATGGTACTCTGCTCCTCGAAGACCATCCTCGCCAGATCCAGCAACACCTGGTTCCTCTTTACTTCCAGTTGTGATCGCTCATACAACTGCGCGTTTCGCAGACCGATACCACAGAACTGCAGGTATGATGCGAACACTTTTTCATCATTCGCTGTGAAGGGCCCGTCGTTCTGTTTGTTTATCACCTGAAAATAAATGATCGGTTAGGTTGATCTTAAATACGGGTGAGACTGATCTTCTTGTCCCTTTTTTGTCAGAGCAATAATCTTCGTCATTCTTTACACATTCCACTTCTCGAAACAGGTCGTCCTGCATAGGAGAAACACACGAGGAATAATTAGGCGATATAATCACCACCTACTTTGGTCAACAACAGGTTGGTGGGTGAAAGCGGTTGCTGTAAACGGAACCAACTGGTAAATATGGCTAACCAAACCACGAAAGAACTTAATATTAAAATGTTTCATTGACATCGGAGATTAACCACGGTGTAAATAGTATTATATGTAATATTTCAGTCTTAAACAATAGAATAAATTCCTAAAGAAAATAAGCAAGCCGACAACATATAAATCACGATACCCCAAAGAATAAAATTAATAAGATAATACCTTTTAAAATAAAATATTTCATTTAAATTTATAATCACGTGAGGTATCAAGTTCAGTATCCTTTTGATAGATATCTCATATTTTTTTAACAGCAAATAATGATAAATTTTATTTGAAAACATTCTACTCGCTTCTAGCGCAATAAATTGAACCCTGAAAGAATGCAATGCAGATAAAAAAAATTGTGAAGATTAAATTTTAATTTCAACTACAGTGCTCAACAGAACATTACATTTGTAAGAATAAAATAAAACCTTAAGTGAGATTCAAGAGATTTCTAGAAAAAAGATCTCCAGTTAGAACGAAGCAAATTTTCAATAGAAAATTTATAATTCATCGTAAGAAAGGCGCCCGGAAAATTTGGTATTTTATTTAATCAAATTTTTCTTTAGGCTTAGCCCTAATGGGATTCAAATAAAAGATTAAAAATTTAAAAAGCCTACAGCTAAAAGTCAAAAATAGATTAACTTGAAATAATGCTGAAAAACTATTTCTTCTATTTTGTATATTTCCTTCTTTTTCTAATTATATTCTAATTTTTATCAGAATGGTCTGCTTAGTCTGTTAATACATCAAATTAAAGTTTCACGGATCTCGGAGGCGTAATGGTTTGAATGTTTCAATTTCAATTAAGTAAACAGAGCAATCTTCGGCTTTCAATCCAATTCACAATGGCGGCAACCGCTTCACCAACCAATATTTACGTTATTTATGGCCAAAAACAGCTGTGTGTTCCCTCAGCAACAAGACGTTTTAGGAAACTAATGCATCTATTCATACATAATTATGAGTTTGAAGAAGTGAAAGTTACCCACAGACTAACTTCAAATATTTAACTCAAGGAACATAATGTTTTATAAAGATGACAGGACTTTAATGAAGAAATTTACCTGAGTATAAATCTGTCTGATTATGTAGGGAGAGAAACACCGAAACACTTTTAGAAAGCTGAGAAAGGAGTAAATGTCGATGAAATCAAAAAGGGGTATTGAAAAGGGAAACCAAATCTATATTACTTGGGAACAAATGAAGGTTAAACAAGATTCTTATACTTTCAGTTGTTATAAATCAATTTTAAAGTTTTGTTTCAAAAAAAGTAACACGATTTATTGCTACGGTAACCAAATAATTGATTACCTGAGCGACGCCAATGACCTCCCCGTTGATGTCCTTAATTGGCATGCAGAGAAGTGACCTCGTTTTGTAACCTGTTTGTTGGTCAATGTCGTGGTTAAAGCGTTCATCCTGTAACAAGAAGACATATCATTTGACAAAGATCCTAAGGATGAATTCTCAAAACATAAAATTACAAATATTTATATATATCTGATCACTTTGTTTTACACAAAAATAGCAAGTTATTATGGTTCGCTCATTGTAAAAAATAATAATAAGATGAATTAGTATATCCAGAAAAGTGGATAGAGATCTCACATCTTCTATTGCAGCATATTTTTGTTAAGTGTTTAATCAATTATGATATCATATGTTTGTTTCGTAATTCCATCGTTTTGATTTAATAATAATATTCTTTAGTACTTTCTATAAAACATTATAAAGAATAACATTAACAATAAGGTTATCAACACAAGAAATAAGTTCAATTGGGATAACAATGACAATTATAATTGAAGTCGGAAATTGAATATAGGCATGACAAAGATAGTTGATTATATAAACACAAGTGAATCATATTTCATTGTGTAAATATTTGATTGATGAAACTCAATCATTAAAACATCGAATACTGCCAAGCAATACATTATGCGTGTGTATTCGAAACCAGTGAAATCTGAATAGAAAATATTTTGGAGATATGATGCCGATTGATAAAGCGAAAAGAATTTAACCAAATTTAACCTAAACTGCCACTGATTTACGAGATAAATTATGTATGAAATCAGATGGTTTATTGATGATTCTTCATCGTCACTTTCTTTGACATTCATTGACAAATGGTTCTAAAATAACGTTTGGTATTTTTCAAAATTTACAAAGTTCCAACTAGACAGGGCCAAGGTTGTACAGAAGATCCTGCCAAAATTTTGAGTAACATACTGGTGGCAGACAAAGAAATCTCTATTGTAAATGTACTTGTGGTACGAGCACTGTGTGTTATGTTGCCCGCTCTGTCAGGCACATTGGGAGACAGAGATTCGTCTTTAAAAATGATACCATTATTGTTGGCGGAAGTGAAAAAGTAAGCAGTTGTTATGGAAGTAAAAAATCCTTCAGGGAAGCGTTTACACTATTGCAAAGAGTTTTTCTTATTACAAATATGGCGTGCAGAGCAGCGGAGCCCTAATTACGGTCACTAGAAACTGTGCTAAGCGTGTAATCAGAGTGGCACCGCGCTGACCGCAGCCCGCAAGTGTCCTTCGCTCTAAGAGCTCTCATATATTATTAAGCTGTGCCCGCGACTTCGTACGCATCGTGTATTTATTTTTCAGTACATTTGGGCAAAATTGAATCTACCAATCATGCTGCATCAAGGCAAATCTTACTCTGTTTCAAGGTTTTTAAAAAAAATTAGAAAAAACATAATGATCCAAGACATGAATTGTTCATGAAGTGAAAGTATAAATTCTAGCAAATAATAAAAATAATAAAACAAAATAAAATGAAGCTTAAGCACTTTTTAGTTTTCCATAATAAAGCTCTTAATAAGATTAGGATCCAATTTATAGAAGATTGTTCATTTCCAAGGAATCATCATAATTAGTTAGCACTGCCTATGCGCCAAAACAATACTAAAATTTACTCTGTAATCGCAGATAAGAAAGCGTTACTGTAAAGCGATTTATGCTTTAAACTCATATTACGGTGAATCTCCAAGCATACAATACCGCTGTTACCAAATATCGCATAAATCTTGCACCAGTATTTTGTGAACAAAGAAATCAATTATAAGAATGCATTGCATCTGAATTTATGACCAGATAAAACGTGGAAATGGAACGCCACATACGTATGGACAAAAGCTAAGAACGACGCCTAATGTCGAGCTACCTTCCATTAAATACTACTGACAATTGGCGGCATTGAGTTTGACCCGTCCAATGAATCCCATAAGACTAATAGACAAAAGACTAATACGAACTGGCCAATCAATGCCGCACAAAGTCAAAATACATTTCCCAGGACTTTTAGGGTCCGTTCAACCGAACGGACTTCGATAAACGAGTCAAGTCCACACTATGAAATATTTACTCACGCTAAATTGGCATTTTCTATTTTATTGTGAATCGAAAAGTTCGAGAGACGTGAAATATTGCTTAACGCTTGGATTATATTTCAAATACGCTTTTTACCGCATTACGTTTCATAGAAGTTTATGTATTACACTTTTACAGCGATGAGTTTGTTTTCACTTTAGTGAAGCAATGTACACAAGAAACATTACCTTAGACGAAATACGAAAGAACTGGCGTTAATATTTTAAACCTTACATTACATTAATTCTGTCACCGACGATCTCGTTTTTATTTTGTCCTATAAACAGACACGGTAAAACAAGCAACTAACTTAATTCAACTTCGTTTTATGAACGTGGATTACGGAAACAAAGAATGACATGTTAAAAGTTTTCAGTGGAACAGTGGAATGTAGCTGAATTTGTATGCATAGAGAAACAGCTTTCTTGTGGAAAATATGAATATAATTTCTGCTCGTCTTCAAACGGGTTAGCCTGTCAAGCAGTTTGCCTCTGACAGAATTGTTTTGTCTCGAGGTTGCCCGGAGTATGCCCAACATAAATTAAAATCCAAAAGAAACATTATTTTAATACATGGGAAATAATATTATTTATCTTGTTTTAGAAACTGTATTTATCATAACTAGTGGGTTGTGAAACAAAAGTCAAAAACATATATAAGACATTAATAAAAAATATGTTTAACCAATGCAATACTAGCAAAAAGAAACGATTAAAAGACAAAACCCATGTGATATTCCATGTACAAGACAATTACTTATAAGATGATATTATAAATAATATGTGGAACAATATCCAAGTGAGTTTTGCAAATTCTTTCATTTTTTGTAATATTTCATAGTGTTCATTTAAAATAAAATATGCTTATTCCTTATTCATAACGGTTTTGTAAGAAAAATGTTTAAAATGATTTATTTATTCTGTAATTCATTTTTTTATAGCTCTCAAGAATAAGGTACTGGCCATAAAAGCAAAGAGAAAACACCCTTAACAAGTAATGGACCGACAGAAAAGTTCAACTAAATGATGTTTAACGCACAAAGGTGTGTTACTGCGAATTCCCATTACGACTTCACTCAGCCAGTCTTTTCCTTGAAAAGTTTGATATTATTTCGCCGTAAAATGATTCTCTTTCCTTCGAACACCAATGATGAATAAGTAAGTACTATAAAATAAGCATTCTTAAAGCGCATTAAAAAGTTTTCTCAATTATTGTTCCTTTTGAAAACTTATTTAGTTGTTTCTTAAGTCAAAATAAAAAGTAATAAAGAAATATATATTATACATTCAGATCACTTTCCAAAAAGTCTAAGTTTCCCTATCACCAAAGTCAATCTTTCAGGCGTTTATATGCAAATTATTTTCATAAACCGCGGATACGTGAGCACGCATGAACTACCAATCTTGGCAAGGTCAATGTTTTGGAGGCAAGCCAGATTGTATCGTGACAGTCGTCTCAGATACGGGATAGATTAGCTATGAAAATTAATAGCCACAATTGTCCTTGACCGCTAAATCTGTGTCTGATGACGTATAATTTTTTTTATTTAATAATATAAATTGATAGTAATTCCTTCGAGTCTGCCTTTCATTCTATTTTCATTCTTTTAGGAAGCATTATGATTGACAGCGGTCTGTATATAATTTAAAAGACTAGAAAAGATACCTCAGAAGGCATAAGTCATAAACGTTAACTTTATACCACGAACAAATCCCAAACCCTGGATCCACTTGAATGCTCGCACAACTAATATTTCTAGCCGGAGTAGCCGGCATCAGCGAATTTATGTGGTGACTAAAGAGGAATAGCATTTTTAAGCACACCATTTATCCTGGAGCGGGTGGAGTGGCTACGAATAATTTATGTGTACTCGTACTGACGAATCTCTGCTCAGCATTGCTTGGAATGGAGTAGACGATCTACCAGACGCTGCAACCACTTTGCGAAAACCGATTAAAAATTTAATTACAAAATTTTCTTTTGTGTGCAGCATATTCAAATATCAAATTACGTATTCAAAGGATACATATACTGCTAGGTTGACATCTCGACATCTTTCGTCATTCATTATATATGCAGTAATACGCAGAGCGTCTACGATATTAACGTGTCAAGAATTTCGCAAGGTAATTTCATAGATATAAGTAAAAAAAAATCTGTAAAATTCTGTATTAGAATAATATATTATTAGGTAAAGCTTAAGCTGTTGTTAGTTATTTTTTATGTTGAATATTTCGTGAAAAGTCATTAAGCAGTGTAAAGGTCAGTGTTTCGCGAACTAAACTAGAAAATTCCACGGCTGAGGTTAAATGAAATTATTCAACAGTTGAAAATCCAGTTGTTTTCCTCGAGATAATTCGGGACGGATGTTTGAACTTTCGCTTTATATGATGCCTACCTCTATAAAATATGTAGCATGCGAGTACATTTCTCTAAATACGAGAAACACTGTTTCATTTCTACTTCCACTGCGGAAATTCTTTTTAAATTATCTTCTTCATCTGATTTACCACAAACACTTTTTTTACACTTTTACTTAATAAATGACTATTTATCATTCATTTTATTATTTGCAAATTACAAAAAGTATAGTAAATTTTATGTTAAGCTTCTAAAGTACTCATGTCTCCGTCATAACTTCTACATTGAAACCTTATAAAGCATATAATTTGCATCGATTGATGAATGAATCGTTCGTGATACTCTATGCATGTAAAATCGTTGCCGGCAAAGCAAAAATCCGCGCTTCATCGGTTAACGCTCAGCGAGTCGTATAACATTCAAGTCAGCTTGACGTCCGCAAATGTGTTGTCAGAAGTAAGTAACATAAGGTACTTGTCAACGATTTAAAGTTAAATTAGAGCTGATTCTTCAATACTCAGACAACTTTAACAATAAATA
The DNA here is from genome assembly GCA_943193645.1 of Acentria ephemerella. Taxonomy (NCBI): domain Eukaryota; kingdom Metazoa; phylum Arthropoda; class Insecta; order Lepidoptera; family Crambidae; genus Acentria; species Acentria ephemerella. The sequence goes on from OW971891.1 coordinate 6,685,581, forward strand.
ACTTTAAAAGTTGACAGTTTTTCTATCTAAATATTTTTTTATTATTTTTTTTATAAAAAGCTCAGCTAATAACTCCAACACTTGATGATAAGTCCGAGGAGTCCATATGAGAAGATAGCTAGTGCAGCATGGACATACTGCCGGACCAAAAAGTGCTTTTTCACACCTCTATTAAAAAAACCCATGAATGAATGAATTGAATTTGAATTTGTCAAATCGTCAAAATTATTTGCTAGATAATTGTTATCTGAGTATTGAAAAATGGGGTCTTAATTAATTAACTTTGTCTGCTAATTGATAACTGCAAACTGTTTATTTTAAGCATCTATAAATGAAACTGACTTTGCTTATCACGAACGGTACAGGTACGCTACGTTAAAAGCCCCCGTGATTTATTTCAAGGAAACTGCCAAAAAGTTAGACGATTTTTTCAAACTTCTAAAGGTCAAGATCAATTAATGATCGCTTTCACAAGTCATCCTACGTATCCCACTATTCCCTGTCAGGATTTAACTGCCAGCACGAGGCAGAATAAAAAACACGAGATTGAAAAAAATCTCACAGTCCGGTGTTAAGCTAGGCAATCCAGATTAAAGTTTGTTTATGGTTCCTCCAAGGCCTGACTCAGTCCTATTTGAAAATAGCAATTGTTTTCTGGGTCTAGCCTGATACGCACTCTAATTCAGTACGTTAATGTCACATATTTAATGTAAGTTACCACGTTAAATGTTCTTTAAGTTTTATCTGAGTGCAACACAGAGTGGTCGCTATTGGAAGAAAAGCGATGCAATAAGGCCTCTAGACACAGAATCTTGAACAGTCGATATTCAGAAAACGTGCTCTGAGGTTCAGAATAGAAGCATGTAAAATAGAGGAAATTTAAGCGTCAAATATAAGTTCTACACGTCTTCACAGATAGCAATATGTATTTGTATATTCTTATGAAGACAACGAACCACTCGTAGCTGAAAAACGAACGAACCGTGCAGCAAGAACATTTTTGCAAACAAAGGATTAAGATGAAGAAAAGTATCATGTAATCTATCTATCAATGATGTATTGTATAATTAAGGTAGTTTTTTAAGTCACAAAAAGACGACATTTCATCAAAGTCTGGTAATTTATGGAACAAGCATTTACAAGTTCCATCGTTACATTGCTGCCAGCAGTTTTTATTGCCCAGGATATTAAAACGAGTAATGTAGCGTAGTTTTGATATATGGTTGTAATTGTGGTCCGCACCATAGTGGTTTAAATTTTAAGATATGCAGAAAAATGATTCCGATTTACGTAAATACAACGATGACATAAATCAGCTCAGCAACGCTTTAACTGATTTTGACGAATTGTTTTTGATTTTAATTCGCAAAGAACAAATTAAATTCATTAAACTCAAGTCAAAAACAAAAAAATATATGATGATCAGACAGAAAAAAAAATAAAGAATTAATATTATGTCCTATTTTGTGAAGCATAGAAAATCATAATATTGTTAAAGTTGCTTTTTTTTGGGAAGGTGCAATAAAAATTATTTGGGAAGGTATATTCTTTAAACCTTTGTATGGTTAATCGTCTTTCCTACATTTATTCACTAGATTTCTATCAGCTTCAAAACTCAATTTAATGATCTCTAGAAAGGCAATGAAATTCTGTGTTTTCTAAATTAGCAAAACCTTTTAAAAGATTTTGATTTAAGATATTAAAAAAACTTAATCAATCTTAACTATGACTAAAGAGTGGAACGGTAAATTTCCTTAAAAACATTAATGATTTTTATTTTCATTTCATTTTTATGATGTGGAAATATTAAACAACGATATTAACATACCTACTTAGTCAAAGTAACTTAATTTCGATTTTCTTTGCGTATGACTACTAGACTTTTGTTCGGGCCAACGCAGGTTCCTACTGGATATATTTTATAGCCCGTCTATTACAGCAGTAGATTTTGGAAGCACCATGTAATAAATTAGGTAGTTGAAAGTTATTGGATAAAAAAATATAATATAATAAATAAGAATGAAATAAAAATATATAATGTACACTTATATTTGAATCAATTGCATATATCATTCGTGATAAAACAAAGGCGGAGAGGTCTTGAAAAATGTCAAGCACAATTTACATTTTACGCTCAATATCGACACGGACAAGAGAAGAAGCTTCAAATCGAGACATTTCTTTCGCTTTGATGAGACATAAAACCCAACTCGTATGCAAACTCAAGCGTCTTCACCAAGTAGGCACGTCCAAAAATTTACGATAAGTTGAATCATAAAAGCCGAAGGAGCAAAGAGTACACCACAACCACACGACGCGCGATGAATACAACTTACTTCTAATTTTATTTCGTACCAAAATATTACTTTGGTATTCATAACTGCAATACTTAAATAACTGTACAGATTTTGAGATGCATTCATGATATGATTACCCAGAAATTGAAATCACATAATGTCCTATGTAAATTTTAATCTCCTGTTTTTAATAAGATTACCCTGATATAGAAATAATATAATGCCGTTTGTAAATTTTAATCTGCTTCAGTTTTTAATATCATTGTCTTCATTTTATTAAGAATGCTATAAGTAGATTCAATGAAGACACCAGGGTAATCTTGGCAGATTGTATTCTAATCCTATCATTACGATATAACACAAGTGAGGTACAATACGAATTGTAAAAAAGTTGACTCGTAAAAACTCCTTTAACGTCCTCTAGGACGTTTGAAAACTGTTTACGTAATAGCCAAGAGGGGTTTAAGCCCTGACAGTGTCATTGTTTAATGGTGAGTCATAAAGGGTATTCTCATTTCCTTTTTTGTCTCTTCATCCGTATGCGATTCAAAATATACCTATATAATTACATATTCAACATTTTGGACGTATAACATTCTGTTAAATATTAAACGAATAATTTGTAACTTGCATAAAGCAGATGCTTAAGGTTAATAGCAAACATAGTAATGAAAATTGTAGCTATATTTAATGATAAACATGATTATATTTTTACAAAAACAACTTTGAAAATATAATGTAAACTAGACTCTTTCAAAAGTCAAATTCTGAATACATAAATAATACTTACTAAAACAAACCTCAAAGAGAAAAGCAATTTTTATTTTCCCTTGATAGCTAAAGCCATGTCAATGTCTAAACGGAGAATATATGTTTCTATATTCTTTCTTTATTATTACAGTAATTCGAATCAAGAACAAGATAATATTGTAAGATGTGAAAATAATCCAAGTCTCTACAGTCTAAATAGATTATGGGTTAATTTATAAATGTATTGCATTTTTCCGTTTTCGACTTTAATATATCTTGACTAGAGTAAAATAATCAAAAACTAAAAACTTACTTAAAAGCAAAAATAATTCAATTTATGTACTTTTCAAATTGGAAAATATTTTTTGTTTTTGGTTGCTTTAAGTTGCAATGAAACAAATATCTGCAACTACATTAGTACTTCCATTGAATTATTTTTGTTTTTAGTGTTTTGAAGTCGGCTTAAGTTTTGTTTTAAACATTTCTTAGGTCAAAGTAAGACTTGGGAGTGGTCTGGTGAATTGCTGTGGCAGAACCCATGTCACTCCCGTTAAGGGCAGCGGAGTTATCAGAGAGTTTCCACCCGCCACTTAGCAGTGGCGGGTTGGTCCTTAAACGGATTCCTCTTTAACCTACCCTGGGATCCCATTAGCAGATCTTGAGTAGGGAACAAAATAGGGGTGTTTTCTACACGCCAGTAGTGACTATATCTATTAAAAAAATAAATGAGTAAATAAGCCCATCATTAAAAGAGAAATCGGTGGACATGCAAAAAATAACATACAATTGGTTAAAAATAATTCCTTAAAAATTCTAACTACAAATATGAAATGTGAGCAATATAAATCAAATCAAAACAGAGAAATGTCATTGAAATAACGAACAGCGAAACAAATGGGAAAATTAATTATATTTTTAAGTGTGCCTACAAATATTTTCAACGTTGTATTTTGTCACAATGTCAAAGTGACAATATTATCTAAAGTAATTAATACCTGTTCAAAGAGATTTTGCTCAGACAAAACCTTCATGTGTACATACTCTAACAACGTACACGTCAGTGGTTCTGTAAATTGGTGTGTCTGCGAATGGCACATGAATATAACCTTGTATCGTCTTACATTAAACTTATCCAAATCCATCTAGATATTAAGCGAGGCGGAATATTTTCCTAGAAAAAATATAGAGTTCAGTAGGAAAATACTTCACTGGTTATGATATATTGAATTTTGAAAAATTTCAATTAAACCTTTTCGGCTTGTTTACTAACGTAATTCTTGTCGGTTCCTATTATAACAAATGATACTTATGAGTACCTTTTTTTCTTAAATACTTCTTCAGATTAAGAATATATTTTACAAACTACTAAACAGTTATATTTCCTACAAGTTTATGGAACTAAACATAATTAACTGTCTAAAATGGAAGTCCCATGAACTAGTATCGTTTTGCATATTGCATTATTATTTCAGAGTAAAACTTGTTTTCGGTTCAAATTTCCTATAACTAATCTAAATAAACCATTAAAAACGCTTTAAAAAAAGATTTCTTTATTAAACTACAATTGAGTTTACTTCAAGATTTACTAGAACAAATTTTGAATGTACAAACATTTAAATGGTAAAATTACGTATAATACTGACATGGGCGTTGGACTTATAAATTATATCAGTGTAGACGAACATCATTGTTCCATGCAGACGACATCTCATTTGAATTAAACTGTATTATACTTTTTCAACGCTCTTAAAGTCGAGAAAATATCAGATTTTAGATGCACATATGAAATTGCTCATTGTAGCAACGACTGTTTTTAAGGGCTTAAACGGGGATTTTCATTAGGGACTGAAAAAAAACATATCAAGACGTAGAATGCTGAGCGAGCAAAATAAAAATAAACTAACAAAAGAAAATACAGATAACTAGTTTTTTGTAATAAGATGATTTGAATTTTAATCCAATGGTAGGATAAATTTTTCTTTACATACAAAGTCAAACTTGTGCATAATTAAATTTATTATCATTTTATACAGCAGGCCCCAAACAACTGTTCATAATTAGACTGAAAATATTATACACCAGAATATACAAGAAGCGCCCTCCCGTTCAAAGTCTTCATTTGAGTTCCAACATTTGAATTTTAGCCATAATAAAATAAAACACGACTGCTTGTTAAGTATTCCGTAAACTTTAACATTTACTGAATTTAGTTCTAGAGTCTATTTCAACATCTTTGATTACCTATTGTTGTATTCTGAATGGAAATGTCTACCACTTTCACATCGTGAACAGCTATGGGCCGCGACAGAAAATTTACTTCGTAGCATCTACAAGTTTCAAATTTTGATTTGTTCCAAGCTATTTATCCAGCTTGACTTACGCTAACTCGAAATTTATTAACCCTTTTAAACTTTACCTACCGTATATTAAGTTTTGTTGTTTAATTTGTTGAATGATTGCATTATATAAATATAATAATGTTATGATGGAATTTTCGAAATTCGTAATTTAATGTGGCAGAAGCTTTAGCAAAATGGGTTTAATTTACAATCTATTTATTTATGTTTACGTTTCAATTAAAATTGTAGATATTTAATAGATGCATATTTCACTCACTTTGTAAGCGTCGGGTATGTTGACCGGTTCCCCACTCTCTGCCACGTAGCCAACAATTCCACTTCCCCAAGGAATCCGAATCTCTTCCAAGTGTTCCATTTGCTCCGGAGTGGACTTGGAGCAAACATCAAACAATTTCGAAACCAAACATCTGAGAACAAAAGAAACAATAAGTTAGAGAAGCATTTCAAACTAGATCGTTGATATTAAGGTTTAAAGAAAAGGGCCAAAACTAATGCTAATAAAACACATTTAGGGATTTAAATATCACAACTGATTTACATTGTCTTGTTAAGCCTTATTACGTGATATACAAAAGTAATCTTGCTATAAGTTTTATTATATAATATAGTATAAGCTTTGCCGTTAAAATTGTAATTTTTCAGAATGTTGACTTGTTTATTAATACAGAAATTAATTATCTAATGCAGTGTAAAAATAACTGCAGAGTATTTTATTCTCAAGTCAAATTAATCAAAGTATCTATCATATCTTGATGTAGGGCCAGGAGTACTCCAGGAGCACGTCGACCCAATGGGATCTTTTGTGCTTAAATATATCATAAGTCTTCATGTCCCATTCTTACATTAATTACAGCGGAAAATTGAAATGAAGTAAGAATAACACAATCAATGAAAGAACTATATAAATATAATCATATTAATTAGAGTCATATTCGTGAACAGTCCCCAGTGAACGCTAAGTGGCATAATCTCCGGATCTGGGGAAAACGAATTACAACAATGGCCACATTTCATTACAAGCCAACAAGCAAACAAGACAAGTACACGACAAGCATAATCGAATTCTCTGCTGGTCGACAGGGGAATTTTCCAATCGACAGGCAAGTAGGAAGAATTCGTTTAATAAAACGAGCCACTTGGGATTCAGGCGCGTGTGTTTTTAGTAAATATGTGCAATATGACTGGACAGACAGATTTTTTATACTAGAAGTAAATAAGTGTAAACAGTCGTTTTCTATCAATACTGTATTATCGAGGAAATATTATTTATCTAATATTTGTTCGTAAATCCTTTCCTCTTACGGTCTCGAAAGTTAATATACTAACGTCTTTAACTTTATTGTTATAATTATAAACCTAGTGTGCTTAAATTTAATTTCTCACACAACTCTGTGATTTACCTAAAACACATTGACAAACAAAAAAAAAGTTTGTATTCGTCTCAAACCTTTATATTAGTCTCATCACAAAAATTTCGGAGGTCAATTGTACTTGCTATTACATATATTTTTTATCACTGTTATAATAATAGTGATTAAACATCATTACAAGAACCAAATTTTGCTGTTGTAGTATCAGAAAAGCACTTGTATGTGTCTGAGGTTTTTTAATATAACAAAATAATTAATATTAAACATATTTCTAGATTCTTGGGCTAATTACAAGAATATATTTACTACATCAAAGTTAAAGCTTCATAACATACCTAACACATAACGAGTTATAATCGTGTTGAAGGTCTTAAATTGATTTCTGAGTTTGCTAATTGGATATAAGCCGATTCTCTTAGGACAAACTTCTACGTATTCTTAAATAGATCAGCAAACATTGTGTTGTTATTACTATTTGGTTAGAATAATATTTTCGTTAAAGTTGCGCAGATCAATGTGCGATTGCGATATTTGATTTTATATCAATGTATTCGTAAGGCAGTCTCATAACACACTAAATACCTGATTAACCACTTGCAGCTCCTTAATATTATAATAATGATTTCTTCAGTATTCATAATTTATTTCCCTGATTATTAGATTTTCTAATAATCTAACTAAAAATCGTTAAACTACAGAGTATAGTTACAATTACCAATTAAATTCTTAATCATCTCAATTAAATCTCTAGTATATTATATAATATAAATAAGAAAATAAAGAAGTACAAAAGTCATTTAATAACTATTTAAGAAAGACATATTTCAGTGTCGTATAAAGGCTAAGCAAAATGGAATAAGAAATGTCGCGGCAACCAAAGGCGCCTTATATCCATCACGTAAAATCCCACAGATTTATTATTATTCAAATTGTCAGGACACACATTGGCCTCTAGTAACCGGGTCACCCGCTTTGTTATTCAATGTACCAAACCAAACCCTCATCCTAAGAGCTTTCAGGACAATTTAAAAAAAAGCCACAGTGAGAAGATCTAAGTTTGAATTTTAAAAAAGGAAAAATACACTAAAAATTATGAAAGAGAAAGGAAGATGCAGTAAATATATACAAACGATAGAACACAGGCGACAGAGCGCTCACACGGCACGTTGCCACTTACCACCTCCTACACAAAATGCCTCTCTCATGTCGGTGTGATGCTCTGACTAGAGTCATAATAATCTTCTGGGGCTAATTTAGTGGTCCGGGGGTAGACCAAAGTTGCAAGACTTCAGGCTATTCCTGCACAGAGACATGAGCTTATCATAGCTATATTTTTTTGATCTCAGGAATTGTAAAAGCAGAAGAGTCACAAATGATTTCAAAAGTTCAAAGTGTACTATGACGTGTGTTGTTGCCACAAGAAATACGTTTAAATATAATCATTCAAAGGTACAAAAATTATTTAAAGTTAGCAAAAGAATAACTTAGAATAACTTAGAACAAAATATCTAAGCTATAGGATTTTATTCTTTAGATATTTTGTCCCAAGGCGATAGTACAAGGGGATCTAATTAAACAAGTTCAAAGTCATTTTAATTAACTTTGGCGCCATTTGTGATTTTTCCACGCTCGACGTACTTTGAATAATACTTGTTGAGTTTATTGTTTCCAATAAAATTAACAGATATTTTCATTTTTAATAAGTCTTCGTATTACAGCAAAACCTCGGTAAATAAAGTGACTATTAAACTCCCATTCGAATAACATACAAAAAACTTAAGAATGTTTTATTCAGCGTTAAAATTACTTTATAAAAAATACATTATAAAAACGGGTTTGAATGGTTTTGAATACAATTCCATTAGGAGTAAACACAATGATCTGGACTCTACGGGACTCCCTGGCTTTAAGAGCTCTCAAAAACTCAATAAAATCCCTCAGGCGAGAGGCTTAAGTGACGACTACACATGTTGTAACTTCATTTCAGTCTTGCATTGAAATAGAAAGACAAGAAGAGCTTAGAAAATTCGAAGTCAGTTCAGGGAGCGAGATGACTTCGCAGTTAACAACTCAAAATGATACAAAATGCTTTATAACTAAAGTTGGGCGAATGTTTTTATACTTACTGTAAAGAACAAAAATGAAATAACCGGCACTAACTATTTTTAGTCTTGGTATTTGTTTTAGATTCATTACACTCACGCTAAATTAACTTAGGTATTTCTGATACCACTCAATATGTTTCTAGAAATGTGAATGTTATTTATTATATTACTCATCGTGTCTACTTGTATCTCAAGCGAATATACGGGTTGACACGAGCAGCTATCGACAGGCACTTCAACTCAATCAAAACTTTCTGCACCCCCGGGATCCTTTCATTTCGTTATGATCCTCCCATTTTTAGCTTTTCCTCTAACCCTGACCTTAACTTGTACGGTTCTAAATCGAGCGGCATGGCATTTTTAGAAATCTCAAAGAATAGAAATGGGTGTGAATGTTACAGTTTGTTTGAAAAGGTTTATAATATACAATAAATACGATTTTCCTGTAGTTATTTCAACTGCTTCAATGTGCACACTCCAGCTTTAATTACTAAGAATTGATGAAGCGCTTCCAGTGCTGTGGTACCATGTCGTTACTTTGTTAGCCGCAGCAAACAAATTGCATGCTACGGGACGAAATTACTAGGCTTAACTAAGATAATAACGAGATACGCCTGCTATTGCAGAGAAAGCACCGGATTCGTGTGTAACTAGCCATTCCGTTCGGGTGCATCCCGGAGTTGGCTTGGTATAATTGCGATAAGCAAAAAGATTCAAACACAATTGTCAAACATTGTTAATTAATTTAATTAATCTGTACGTATGTTAAATTTATATTTTATAAGAGTATAAAAGCCTAATGATAAATCATCAATCACCTATAATAGTTAAGTATTGTAGTTTTATCCATTAATTGTAGTGTAAAGAAAATAGTTATTATAAATGTGAGTAGAAGGCATGCCTAAAATTATTATTCATTTGGAAAAGAGTAATGTAAGCTAAGAAATTTACTATTTATTTTAAAATAAAATGTCATTGTTAAATGACAAATAAAAATGTTCATATGGGAATCTGCTATTTTCCATTAGGATGTAGGGCATTAAGGGAAGAGTTGAATATAGGAATTCTTTTTCTTTTTCTTACATTCCTTAACACCAGTGGATAGTACTGTTGACACTTACGTCCTCCCTTTTATATTGATCTCGTTTGTCGAGTCCTTGGCCTTGGCTTTGTCCGATATTGTGTTCATTGTGTAATGTTTCGCAGATTGTACACGTTTAACTAACTCCTAGACATAAAAACACAATTTCCTCGTATAAGACTAAAATAATAAGCGTAGGTATGTTCACTTGTATATATTTTTGTGAATAGGAGAGTGCTTGAGAGATTTTGAAATATACTTTATCAATTTGGTTAAATTAAATGGAACAGGATGGAATGTAATTGCTTTTACTTACACTGTTCAGGATGTCAATTTTGCCCAGTATATTGTATAACAATTTTGATACCATTCCTACGCGTTTGAATTGCCAATTGTCTTTAACTGATTGATTTTTGACCTGTTCTTAAACGTTTAGAGAAATATGAGCTTCAATTACAGAAACTATAATGAAATGACGCTGAAGCCAATTGTATTATTTTTCATTATATTACTAATAGATAGATTAGATAATAAATAGAATTTTATATATTATATAATTATAGATAGAATTTATAACATTGTGAACCTAGGTAGATTTCTATTTCAAAACTAAGCTAATCACTGATAAATGAATGTAAATCCAGTAAACAATTTTTTCGCACTTGAAGATTCTACTAACTGAATAAATATTTTATTTTAAATTTTAACACTGTACTTTTAAATTTTCTCAGAATCGTCAAATCCATTAAAGATTATGAAACGTTAAGTAGGCACAATAGAGTTAGTAAGAGACTCAATAGAATTTCAATAATAATTTTTCTTTGACCAATTTAATTATGTTTCCATTTAGAAGCCATTAACATTTTTATTAAAATGTAACATAGCATTCTGTACAATCATTTACAGTCGTTTTCATTAACAATTGTGGTTTAGTGTATGATCAGATAACACGGCGGTAATGAAAAATGAATAACGATTTACCTATAATGTTTATTGAACTATGTTTTTGGTTACTTATGACAAACAAAGCAAATTCGGTCGACTAAAAACCATACGTGTACTCTTCTCACTTTCTACTTTTTTTCTTAATTGCGTCGGAAATTTGAATGCACATTTTTCTTTTCCAATAAAAATATTTTTTTTTTACTATATTTTATACTATATTTACCTCAATGTGCAACCGATGAATTTAATACCCAGTCTGTCATTCTACCGTCCAATAGCAATAATAATAATTCCTATAGTATATCATATTAAGGTTTGAAAGATTCATAAAGGGAGTCAGAATTATACTTCTATTTCAAAAATGCTATAAAATAATATAGTTATTTTATAGGTTTTGCGCTGGTTAACATAGATATTACTACTGAAATACCAATTTTTATGCTGAGTATCATATTCATACGTATTAATTCAAATATGTTACAAGAAAAACTATAGACAGCCTGTCTGCCAAGGAAGATATATTACATGATCTGTACAGTCCAATTAAGTCATATATATGTTGGGTTAACGCCAAAGTAATAAAAACGAATTTCACTCGTTGTGTCTAAAAAACCAATTCATTAACTGAGGGAAGGTCAATCCTTATCGTAAATGGAAATGGTTATCATCAATGACCACGATGAGGACTTCGTTACTAGAAGCTATTACTATCAAACGACGTGACTAATAAAATACTGATGAGTGTATGTAGACCACTAACTTTACGTAGGCCATTGGTAACAATTTAATTTAGTCGGGTTGTACAAATTACCAATGAGATATGCCCGTACCTTCAATGTAATCACAAACTTGCTTTAGCTGTACCGAATTAAACGGGATAACATGTACTTGAAGGACCATGGTGAAAGAATATTGTGAATCTAATTAGAAGCTTCTGATTAAATTACTCCTTATATTTAAACACATTTCACACAGAATAAAGTTTTTATCTCAAGCTTTGTTTAACCGTCTGTATATATTTCCATCTTTACAAACACCTCAAATAAAATTTATCATTTATTTTATGCTTTGATATATTTTTATTTCTTTTGCTGCCTCTTATAAAAGATAATCAAAAAGTTGTAATATTATTAAAATGTACTTATATTACCTTCCTTTATATCCCCTAACAATAAGAAATTCCGAGAAAATGTTTAATATTAACTTCAAAAGCATAATCTAATAAATATAAAATATAAGATCATAATGTTAGGAAATAATATCAACAACACAATTGCGATTGTGCGTAACTCCTTGTTGCGTAACGTTTCAACAATATCGCGAGGTGACATGTTACATTCTCCAGTCCCTAAATCCCCTTTCAACGTGCAAATCAGTATTTATAAAAGGCACGTTCCATATATTACCAAAAGAGCTTTATTTTATTTCAAGACTTACTAGAATGGTAAGCTTTTACCTGGAAACCAGTCCCGAAGATGTAAGTGAAGAATTATGAAATTCCTTATCTCTTATGTCTTTCGCCATGAATTAAAGTAAACTCCAGTGCGATGAAATTATAAGGACGACGATGTAAATCTCTTTTATAAGGCAGAAATCTATCTAATATTTAGTTCTGATCATCCGGCAGTAGCACTAGACATAATGTCGCATTCGAAATGAGTCTATGAAAATATTGCTTAGAGCTCGACTTACAAGTGGTCATTGACAGACGACAATTTTGTTTTTTTTATAGTGATCAATAAACATTCAAGAATCGCCTTCCAGCTATTTAGGTATATATGAGAATATAATTTCCTTACGCTGTAGCGATTAGGGATTAAGTCGTTCGCTGAAGTGGTAGGTATAAGGACTTATCCGACCTAAGAGTTTTGCTCTATACATGTTTGGATTATTTGAATGGTAAAATTCTGAGTTTGCTGGAACACATGGCGTATTTATTATGAATTTATCGTGGGTTTGTGAATACCGTTACATTCTGTTCTGTTCTTTTGAAAAAGTACTCCAAGATACTAGCACGATGCGAAATTTTCTTTTAATAATCCAGTCATTGTTATTAGGACTACAGGATTTCAGGAGCCTAAAGATAATTATTAACCAATTGTCAAAGGTTATATAAGAGTGGTCAGAATTATTTCCCTTTTAACTTTATTGAGAAGCGATATAGGTAGGTAACTCGAGACAATAAAAAATTAAATGTTTCTGTATTGTACAGCTTGATTGGTAAAATAAAACATCGTTATCGGTTGGTAGGTTAAAGCAGTTGCCGTAAAACCCGAGACCAACGGCTTAACTTAAAGAACTTATCTTTGGAAACTTTTTAGGATTGTCATGGTACTCAAATGTATAATTTAAGTCATGAATAACTCTAGAATCAGTGACGTATTTTGTTAACATTTACGTTCACCTGATTCAACACAATATCATTAGTAAAAGTCTTACTCATCTCACTCATCATTACTCATCGAAAATATGGTTCAGTTCTATTGTTGTGTTCAGCTTTTATCCCTATAAAATGATTGTAAAATACATAATTAGAATATAAGCTCCTTGTATTTTAACTACGTAAAAGCTTCTCTTTGATATTCACCTTTAAGACCATTGTTATAACAATACTGAATTTGAATAAAAAGTTACCCTTCTTCATAATTTTAATAAAGGAACCTTATCAGTACAAGTAATTAAGTAATCGCATTTGAATATATTAAGTCAAATCACAGACACGTAAACTTTTAATTCTCAATTCCGTGACTGGTGTTCTAATTAAGTATTTCACAGTATAATAACTTGTTATTTCTTGGCACGGCGAAGTCGTTCTGTAAGAGGAATTAAGTAAAACTTCTTTAGTCTGGCTGGAGGCACGAACGTATACTAATGAAAACCGCATTGTAAAAATAAAACTTTCGTTACAAAGCTAATCTTGTTTTTTATTTTACTTTGTTAGTTAATAGTGATAGGCACTTTAATAACAAAAGCCCTTAAAATCAAAGTTAGGTTCCAACGGGAACATAGGAAAGTTAACGTTAAAGTTACTAAATAAAGGGTAGCGTTAAAACATAGATATTATTATAATGATCCTATCCTATTACAATAAAACTTCAATTAAATATGGATTCTAAACGACTCGGAGTCAATAACCATACCAAGCATAGTTCTCATAAATTTGAAAAAGGTTTGTCCAAATATAAAGCATTTTGTTCGCTTTTTACGTCACAACGGAAAATATGCTTAATGAATAAATAGATAAAATGCAATTCCAGAATACAACGGTTGCACAATTACAATGTTTACAATTTTTTAACCAACTAGCCTGCTATGTCGAAACATAAAGTTTTCGTTATCGGTGAGTCTGAGCGGTTAACTTTAATAAATATTCCCAAGGCACTCGAACTATGTGAATTATGACTATCACAGAACGTTAATGTGTCCTCAATACACGATTTAGTACTCTCGAGAGCTCCTAAGAGCATAATCGCATTTATTATTAATTTTTCATTCTGTTTTATTGCTCTTGAGAGAATATCGAATTATTGGGGCACAAAATGGGCAGTACTGATGAAGGTTGCTTTTATTGGTTTGTAATTTGACACCAAATGAAATTACGCAAATCCATTGTGACTGATGATACAATACCATCATAATGATGGGAAAAATAAATAAAGCTTAAGAGATAGTTAAGGTTCGTGCACAGAGGGTCTTGTGGATTACGATATTATTATATAATATTAGAAATATATGGCTTTATAAACTGTAGTAGTAATATTGAGTGTGTTGTTACGAATTGTAATTTAATATTTTCAAACTTGAGAAGTAAATCTCATCCCAAATTATTTTTTATTGAATGCATTTAGTTGATTAGCTATTTTACAATACGCATTTTCCTTAAGAAAATGATAAAATTAATATATTGAAAATTGATTAAAATTCAGTTTGAGTTTCCATAGATAAGCTAAGATAAGTGGACGAGAACAATTATGTATTAAACACAATTTTCATAACAAATACCGTGTAGGCGTATTCACACATGTTTATTTCACTCTTATACGATCAACGCATACATTCGCAATCATCAAGTCATGGTCTAGTAATAAAAGGGGCAAAACTGAACAATCGTTGGCTACACATAAGTGATATTTGTTTTTTTTTCTGCTCCAGTGATTAAGGTTTGTTTCCTGGCAGCTTATTTGTTTGCCAATAATGTTTGCTTTGCCTTGACTTTACCGCGTTTATATAGATCATTGTTATTAGACAAACGATACAGATAAACAAAGAATTAAGTATTGGCTTGTACTTTGAAAGGTCGTTAACTTTTCTTTTTATCGTGCTGTCGGCAGTGTTTACAGACAACAAATAATATATTGTATCAATTATGTACTTAACAGATTACACCGAGCCTATATTCGGTAAAGTTTGCTTTTCATACCAAACTTAAATCGAAAAGTTAATGCTCAATTTGAAATTTTTTTTCAGGAGTGCAAATGCTCTATTTATAAAAAAGTAAAGGTAATAAGGTAAACACATTAATACGCATAAAAAACAAAAGGAAAACCTTTTGTGTCCAACCCGAAAATTATTGCAGATAATTTACTTTCGACTAAAAAGTATTCTATGGGAGTTCAGGATTTCGTAAAGTTAAAGCATCCATGGATTGATTTGATACTCTTTAAGAGAATACGTTCTAGGTTCACTGGTTAGCATTTACGACGTATGAATTTTAATACACGAGTATATGAACGTAAAAACTTAAGGTCATAGTTATAAAAGCTGATGGTTATAAATCCGTTTTACGATATTCACATTAAAGTACCTACTATAAATAAAATGTCCATGCAATTTCTAGATAATAATAAAATTTAAATGAGTATTAGAACAAAATAAATAATGTAACCCACATTAAAGGATAAATACGAAAAATATAAAATTCTCAAACCAAAATTGTATCAGCAAATGCAAATGACTCTACACTACCTAATGATAAGTAGTAACAAAAGTAGTCATATGTCTCGACAGCATGAACAATTAACTATAGATTTCCAAGATTTAGGGTGTAGGGTTCTTTGTGCATTATATTGTAGTGAAAATATTAAATTAACGATATAAAAAACGACTAAGTTTTCAAAGTATTATATCCAACTGTCTATACTCATTAAATAAGGTAGTTTAACTTAAAATTACATTATTGAAATTAAGAAAAGAAATGAATTTACTAAATTTCGATATTCATATTTTTTTATTCTATCTAATTTAATGTAAATAGAGTATTAAATAACTACCACTTTATATATACTGGTTAGTTGTTCACCTTTAGCTAGCTGTGTGGTCTACTAGACTGATCAACAATAGCCACTTAAAATTTATGCTTCAATTAACAAAGTACAATTTGAATTGATGTATAAATTTACAACTGACACAGAGTAGTTTAACTTCGTATTTATTTTGCATTTAATATCCGCTATAATGGTGTGGAATACAAAATGCGAAATTAATTTCTACACCTTCAAGCGTAGTGACCCATAAAGTACTGAAACAGTACATTTCCAATGGAGGTTTAATATTATTAAAACAAATAATAATACAATAAATATATATAATTAATTTATTACAACAAAATAGATTCAAATTTTAGCTTTGCTAATAAATTTAACATTTATTTAGTGTTTTTACTTTTATATTATGATCGACTTGCTGTCTCAACACATCTAATTTTGGAATTAGTTATGTGTATTTCATATTAAAAATAGTTCTGTATTTATATTTTTGGCAGATAATTTCTCCTAGAAAAAAAACAGGCACTAATTATTTTAACGGTTTAGGATTAATTCGTTTGTATATGTCTTGCTTAAAAAGGCCAGTATAAAATAGATTAACAATTTCTGTCGCTATGGGCACTTACTTTACTAGTGAACTCAGAGCATCGAAGTTGAAAATTAATCTCTTGAGACTCTTGACGATATATTGCATAACAGCTAGATTGAACTGAAGCCTTCTTTTTTTCAGTCAGACTGATCAATTGTGAGCATGTACAATTAGAGCCCATTACATATACCGAGCATATCAAACCAAATTTTAACATATTATGGGTTGACAAAAGTGATAAGTAATTGATGATGATAAGTAAACTAAATATTACTAAAATAAATGATTCATCGTAATAATTATAATGATTTAGATATCAATTATAATGTTCAAAGCCATTTCAATTCAAGGAACATAGATGAAAAGCCCATAATACCACCATCCCAATAGTACTATTGGTGATTGACTCATGATACGACTTATTATTATATCCTTTATTATTATGTGTACATATAAGAGTAAATTAAACTAGAAAGACATACAAAGGAACGCTTAGACCGTGGTGTGGTGATTACCACCGTACTGGTACCGGTATCGGTAGTACCAATGATGGTACTACCGATACTGATTCAGAATCTAAAAGAGGTAATCTGAGGTAAGAGGTAATCACTAACCACTGTGACTTAGCCAGAAGGCCCTGGTTCGATAACGGTAGAGGCAGATATTTATGATATTGATATTGGTAGTTGGAAATCCCATTCCGACGACAAATTCTATGACATATTAAACGAAAACTTATGTCAGAGGATCTTGATATAGCGTTTTTTAATTTAAAGCCGCCGTATTCTTGAGTAATTTTAAAAAGTATAAGAAAGAAAACTTAGCTTTAAATCCGAATATTCGCTGATAAAGTAATGTTAAAAAAAATAAACAACCCTATAAAATGCTAAAACAAATTCAAAAAACAACCAGCGTGTTTTTATCACATACAGACTTTTTGAACCAGAATAAAATTATGCTTATTGTAAAAATACGGAAATTTAAAATAAGTTATTGATTTGTTTTTAAATTTACTCTATTATCTAACCTATAATTTCGACCATTAAAGGTTGACTAGCCTAGCCAGCCTCTATACATATTCTGAACATCTCATAATATTTTAATATATGGGGATAAGTGTAATTCGACCTGCATTATATGCATCTTTTCTCTTTTCTTTATTAAAATGTTGTTACTTTTTTGCAGCATATTAATTACAAGCGTTGCCCATACATCCCTTAGCAGACTAGTATGTTAACACTATTGACGAAGTAATTTCGATACACTTTTAATTAATTAATAGTTCATAGAGTACATTGAATTTCAAGATCTCTTTTATATTTCAGACAAATGCTGTCTGAGACACAAATATAAATTATAAATTCAAGACAAAATATAAATTCAATAAATATACATTTTTGAGAACAATCAATACAAAGATTTGAACCTTTACTGAAACGCAAAATGAACTCACGATGGCATGAACGCGTTACAAATTAGAATTAAAGCTAGCTCAAGCTTTAATACAAATGGAAATATATTATCTCAGTTACTCTTAATCTTATAGTATTAAGAGAATAATAAGTTTAATTACAACTTGATAAGGAGTCATCGAACGCTGCATTATAAAGAAATTTCGTAATTAAATTTCCCCTTTCAGACTAATTGCGTCTGGGCGCCGACGGACGCAGTCTGGACGTTGTTTCTTCGCTTTAACCCGTGCAGTTGTATTTTATGGCGGCTTTGATTTACTAAGATTAATATGAAATGTCATTAGTAAAGTTACGACTTCCTTGCTGCAGTTGAGCGATGAAGGTGCGCATACAGCGGTGCGTGAACCAATGCCATTTCTATAAGCAATCAGGGTAATGACTTCTTAAAGGTTTAGGTAGAGTTAAAGATGTATGCATAATTTCGGCTCAATAAGATACCAACGAATGGTCGACAAATGGTTCATTTCGACGTACAACATACTTACACACGAACAGTGCAAGTTAAATAAAAACATGCAGAAAGGAGAATGCGATACTAAAGAGTCCTGATATTAAATATTGAACGTCGTAGGATTCTAGACAAGTAGTCCCGTTCATAGTATTTTCGATACTAATATGCACCAGCCCAATTATCAAAATTAAATTAAATCATCGATTAAATGCCGGCAAATGTACTATTTTTTTTTAATTAAATCTATTATCATTGTAATCAGAACCCTGACCGTAAAATATATTATAAAGGACGGGTTCAAAAGTAAGTGAATAAGATAAAAACATCGGAAAACATCATTACATTATTTGTGTTAGGAACAACAAACTCATTGCCTTTTTAATAAACAATAAACCAGTAATAATCATTCTTGTCTAGACTCAACAAGTAGCTATTCTGTACTATTTGTTTATTGTATACTGATTGAAGTCGTCATCTTGAAACATGAATTTAAATCTCTTTAAATCCCTTTCTCTCAAGACGTACCTACCTAAATGATATAAAAAGATATGTTAGTTAACTTAAGTTTTAATTAAACTTACAGACCAAGTAGTCTTAGTCAATTTCAATTAGCATGCAGGGAGGTTGCAACTAACATCTCGTATTTTATGAAATACGTGAATAATTGCAAATATTGATAGATAGCAAGATTCGGTGCACTAATATTTAGTTTTATGCTGTGTTTCAATAATCTATAGTTTCAATAATATATAGCAACAATATATCTAGTTAATGAATTTCATCTCCATTTTAAGTCTGAAACAAATGCACTTTTACGTATTTACTTATTATTATAAAGTAACATGATGTTAATAATATTTTAATTGTTTCACCCTATGATACTGCGCACTTATTTAAACTTTACCTACCGACCGTAAATTACATATAATGATTCTACAGAAATGCTATTAAACTCTTTGACACGTACTGTTACTGTTATATTATGTAGAACCTACTGTAAAATACAATTTATGGAATGATTGTAGCCACAGTTCTATTGATATGAAGATACAAGGCTATCCATTCAAGTTTATTCCATAAGGCTTGCAAAGTTTAAATTTAAACTGTATATTGGATGGAAAGATGTCGGTATTCATTATTCATTCATTAAAATAATAATAATGTTGTACTTGTAAAGTATGTAAGCTCATAAGGACTTATGATACGAGTGCCATAAATCAAAATACGTTGATTATTTCTAAGAATTGAAATGAAACGAGACTAAATTAAATTTGATTAAAACGTCAGTATAATTATTACATATTCAGATTTAGTGACATCATTTAATTAATTTGTTTTGTATAAAGAAGAAAAATAATGTTTACGAATAAGGAAATTCACTGAAATAAATTTTAGTTCCACTTGAGCACCTTCTGGTATATTTGAAAGGTGTTTCATTTTTTTTATTGTTTCGTACAAGGAAGTTTTAGTAATCAGAAAATGGGATATAATTTACACAAAGCGAAATATTACAATAAAGCCACGAGAATACAAACGTTATTTAATAAATTCTCTTTCGAAATGTGTTTGAATAAATAAATTATATTGGATTTTTCAATTTTAATAATATAAAAAGTCGAAAAATTAATATGAAACATTTTTTGCAAGGTATTTTATCTATACGGTATCAACATTAAATCTGTGTATGTAAGGGACAAAGGTTAAATATTTCAAATACTGAGCTTACTGTGTTAACGCATGTAACTTCTTTGCATAGTTATTCTAAATTTCTTAGTCATACAGAATTTTTTCAATGATAAGCATCAAGATATATATACAACAAAACTATACGTGTAGCTTCTAAAATCAATAGACTTGAATAGTAACAGACATACCAAAAACTCAAATCATATAAACATATATCACATATTTCCTGAATTTTTTCGTTACGCCAATTTCGAGACCGGCGTCAATGCTAATAAAGATTGTAACATGCAAAACATACATTCTGATAACTCATCTTATTACATTTGAATGCATATTCCCGCGTCTCGATGCAATGATTTTAATTTTAGAAATTAAGAAGGTAAATGACGTCACCGCTTCTTACTATTGCGCTAATATTTAGAGTTATATAGGCAGAGGTCATAAGTGGCACGTAGTTTGAACACAAGGCAAAGCTCCTCGTACAGGCGACCTGCTCAGAGTAGCGGGAAACCGATGGATACAGACTACGCAAAACCGTTCTATTTTCAAACTGACAATGGCGGGAGTCTTTATTCTTCAGTAGAAATAATGAGTAATTTCTACAAATGATCATATTTCTCATTTAAATTAAGATAGAAGTTAGACTAGAACGCAGGAAAAATTCTTTGGCATCTGCTTCACGAAATATGATCAGATTAATCAGCCTTCTATTAATCCTGATAAATGGTTTAGTAATTCAGTAACTACGTTAATTTACTGCTGCGATTTTGTAAGGTACATCAACTACTCAAGTCAAAAAACATTAGTTTTAATTACGCATTACCGCACCTGTATACAAGTTGACGCAAGGACTTAGTCACTTGTGGCTAGATGGGTTCTAAGTTGAATTCGGAAGACATAACCTTACAAGCATTAGCTTAATCCAAACTAGATAATAGTTATGATATGGGGCGGTTAGCCCCTTATTTTTACGGTTCTACCGACCTGATCACTACTTTATACAACATTGGTAGAAAGGCGCCTCAAATACGTAAAAATAAATAGCTTCATACTAGTAACATTGCTGTGATCATTTGCTGTCAATACTACGCTAAGCATGTTAATGAAAATTAGTCTTTAACTTGTGGCATATTCAAAGACACAACATAATAACCCGTCGTGATTTACGAATGCCACTGCAGAATACTAAAAGTACTGGTGTTAGATCATGATCACGTTAATTTACTATATCTATGAAATAAACGAAAAACAATAAGAATATGAAATTATTATAAGAGCAAATAAAAGTCAAAAAATGATGTCGGTGCAAACCATGTAATTCTTTAGTAAAGCCAGGCCAGTTGTTCTTATTAAAATTGTGTCATTTAATTAATAACGCGCCTGAATAAACATTCAGCAAATTAAATTTAGTCATGGAACGCGTACCTTTATTATCAGCAGAAAGAAATTACAGAGATTATAAATTTTCGTCAAATTGTGTTCAAGGTTACTGAATAAAAAGTAGCGTTTAATGGAAACTGAAATTTCACATGCAGATGTTTTTCTTTTTCAAGAATAACTAAAGTAATTACCTATATTTTTTCAAGTTAATATTAAAAGTATACAAACCTAAAACTATATATGTCAAATCCTCTCATTTTGAATCACGGGGAATTTAAAATATTACTTTGTAATATTTTTATAATATACAACATTACTGGTACGAGTGTGTTATTTTTCAGGTCTACAGAAAAAAATTTCAGTTATTTAAAGTATATTATTGTCCATATTAGTCGTACACGACTAAGAAAAACAATACTGACTTCAAATCCCAACAATTTAGTATTTGTTTTTTCAGTAGACATTAACAGTCTGGTATGAATTTAATTATAAGCAGACAATGAACTTCAGAAACAAAGAGTTTTAAAATAGATACGAAATTTTACACAGTTTTAAACAGATTAAAAAATGTTTATTCATTCTCAATATCTCTAGGTACAGTCACCTTTAAATAAAGCTTTAGAGTAAAAAACGAGAAAGTTGATTAGGTATAAAAATATTAAGTTTACGTTTTAATCATAGTTAAATCCGTCCAAATAATAGCTTGTATACGCTAGACAGCATATGCTACAGCTAGACATGGACGTTCCAGTATAAGCAGTAAAAAAACAAATTTTCGATGATAAAAAATAGTGCGAATTTTCGACTTATAAATATTAGATGTTCTTATAGACATTACATGTTCTGACTATTATATTAGTGCATTGATGTAGAAAAATTAATTGCATTAAAATTACTATCACATTTTCTTGGCCAACTGGATCTACTTAAACTGAAAAAATAAAAGAACTTACCTGCCATTTTGGGGATTCGGTGATGCTGCTTTGTCTCCCTGCACCAGGAAGAGGGACCCTCGATCCGCATCCAACAGTATAGAGACGTTCTGCAAGATCTTGTGGCACAAGACTCTTACTTCCAACTCGTTGCAAATGTCTTTCACCTGTGAAGGAAAAGAAATATTTATATAAGTAATAAACCTTTGATACTATTGACGTTAATTTACTATAAAAATCTTTAATTCGACCATCCAAGTAATAAGCGGGATAAGTTACAAGCCAAAGAATTTAATCAGCTAATTAAAATGGCACCGGGAAACTGGTAAAAAGTAAAAACGATTCCGTCGACAGCCAACAGTAAATGTACACACTAAGGGAGTAAAATTGTGAATTAAAATAATTCATATATTTTTAATATTACCAGTAATTATGAAATGGTAAAAGAGTTACTATAAGCATTATGATAATGTTCACAATTATCTCTGACATTTCAAAATCAAAATATGAATCAATACAAAATTGTGTTATGGATACCTAGATAGCGAAAATCATTTTATTCTCTACAAATACAAATGTATATACAACCATGACCCGAGAACGAATGTTCGTGTTTATCACACAATCATCGGACGAGGCTGGGACTCGAACCCAGGACTCCTGGACTTGTCTGTAGTTAGGGATACTGAGCACTCGGCCAGCCAGTCGTCGCTAATTACATATTTAATTCGAATAATAAAAATTATATGTTAATAACTGCACTAAAACAGGCTGTAATTTTAAACCGTCAACATTAAAATATTCCTTTGTTATTTGTAAGAATTCTTTTGTAGGAAGCATGGTGGCCCAATGTCCATTGGATGATTTTTTGTCTTATCTTGCATCAATGACGGAGAAAGCAGTTCAGTTTTCGGAACCAAAGGATATAAACAATTTAAACTCAAATTTCCTGTAAATTTTATGCTACAATAAATTATAAATATATATTTTAGTGAACTCAAATCGACGAGTAATTTGAGTCATTATGTCTGCAACATCTGTCGTCGGTAACATCCAACAATAGGCTATACTGACCTGCCTTACTTCAAAAACAGTTCATACATTTACAACTGTGCCACTCGGTTAATGCGTTACGGCTTCAAATTTTAGCACAACATGTCTAGCCATATTTCAAGTTTACATAATTTATTCTAGATTTCACGAGATTTTAAAGTCATTGTTGTTTACTGTCTAGACTTCTTATAACAGTTATCAAGCTAATGACACTGGCTTCCGCTATAAGAGAGTATAACATGGCCATTTCTATCTTGGCGTGAAAATGATGCTACCAAAATAATTACTTAGTTATATTATTTTAACAAGCATTTCTCAATTTTTTTTATCAATTACTAATTTTCAAAATTTAAATTGTCGTTGTCTAATATTAAAATTATTAGACAACGAGTCTAGTAGCATAACTACCGGCTAAATTAGTGTTGCAAACATAACTCAAAAATAAATATCGATCAAATTTAATTTCATATTGGTATATTCGGACTTACATGTATTACGTTATTGTAGTAATATAACTAACACTAACAATTAAAATTGTTTTTATGACCCCGCTGTCATTGATAAGTTATTAAAGTAGAATTAAACTACAATTCAATGAAATTGAAGCTCATGGCTTTTAAATCGAATAAAACAATATTTGTACATGTGGCAACACTACTGTTAGTGTCATGTCATTAAACAATTACGTTGGTATTGTTAATGTATCATATTTTTAGAAAAACAAACATTCACTCTGTTTATAGAAGGTTTTTCGTGAGTTACACGGTACATTAGGTTTCTTACAGTAAGCTCTTGAGGCACCCAAATATCGAGCTTTTTGTATACATTGCTTTTTTCAAATGGGTCAAAACTGTTTTATGGTATATGCCCAGTTCTTCAGCTATGTCGTAACTGCTGATATGCCGATCTTGCTCCACGTTTACAAAAATAGCGTACATTATATCTGTAACAGGGCGACCATAGCGAGATGCATCTTTGACATCAAAATTCCCGGATTGATAAAGCTTAAACCAACTTTGTGTTTACGCGGCTTACGTTGCATTTTTTAGTTTTTTGTAATAAAATATAAAAATGTATCTAATTTCTTCATTCGTTTCGCTCATTTTGACAGAAAGAAAAAAAAAAGGGCGTGAAAGAAAAATTTCCTTTTTTTGAAATTTCACCTTTTTAATGTCATGAAAACCAGCCATATACATATAGTATGGCCAAAGATATTTTATTACAAGTTTATTCATACTATATGTGACAAGAGTTTTTCTCCAATCTAATACATACATACGCATTGTACTCTACTTATCTTTAATAAATAGCAGTTCAAGCAAGTTCAAGGCTGGTCAACCCCCGTTTCCCATTGCATGTGCATGTATTAATTCTGCTCACAAACGCGACTACCACCATTGTCTATCACCGGAGAACACAGGTCGGAGAACCCATTGAGGATTAATGATATTATTATAAGGACGCTATCTACAGAATGTCTCGCTTGCAAAGTACTTGCAAGCGAGACATTCTGTAGATACGTGAAATTTTACTTTAGTGTCATCATAGTGATGTCTAATGAATAGTGTAACAAAAAAATCAGTAAGTAATACTGAATTTTAGACTAAAAAAAATAACATAAATTATGTCATAAATAATGACTTGTCACTGTTTTATGCAACCAATAATTGAATTATAATAATTTAATTTGACTTGTTACTTAGCCAAATTCAATTATTATAATTGTAAGTGTAAAGTGGTATTTTTTGCGCATAGTAATAAGCATAAGAACAAATGCTATTACATTATATTAGAAATAATTTCAAATAATGTTCAAAATTTGAAACACTACCATTTTAATTATTTCGCTATTTTAAGGTTATTCATAATTATTATTACACGCTACAATACAATCCAATATTCATCTAACATTATTTGAATAAAGTTAATATCAAACCCTATTATTGGATGATCAGAATGGCTGTTGCTAGGTTGGTCGCGAATTGTACGGGGTAGCAGTCACTAGGTTGCAGGGTCGATGACCCACCAACCGGTCGGGCTTAAAGCTTCGGCAATATAGTGAGACAAACTTGGCCCACTTTTGATAGTGACGGCATTGCAAGATGGAGTTCTCCAAGGGACTTGTTTCAGATTAATCGTGAACTAGAAAATTGTATGACAAATAAGAGAATAATAACTCGATAAGGAATTAAAATATTAGTTCCTCTTATTCTTTCTATTATAAAAAAATAAAATTTGACAAAGACCAATATGGAAAAATTATTACATAGAAAAGCGTGCTGCTCCTGCGCATTCTTTTGACGATCAATTATATGATATTCTTTGGATGATCAATTTATCCAGTATTTCTCTCATGCAGAAAAATCTGTTTATTATCATGATCAATTAATCAAAACAAATAATTATCTAAATTAATCCGTAAATTTCAGAACAATAAAACGCTGTCTATTTTGAAGTCATAACATAATTAAATTTAAAAGATATCAATCTGATTTCTACACGTCTTTCTATCTAAACGTCATGAAGTTTTATTAATAACCAACATTGAAACACTTTCAGCTGCAATCTCTTCTATACGTTTATAGTCAAGACATGATAAATGTGAAACGTTAAGGTAAAGCACCTTTTGTGAAAGGAACAGGCCAAAGTGCAGACATAAACTTGTTCCATGTTGGCAAAGGCAGTGGCTTCAGATGACTTAAAGGCTACTCGGTTATTTACGAGCTATTCAACGAGAAAACAACAATTGGTCGAGTGTCATTGTTACAAAAAAGTCCAGTTAATGAAACATACATTGCACTATACACGAGACAAAAGAGTAACTTACAACATCCTCCCGGGCACCAAGTGGTGAAAAACTTCTTGAACTTTCCTAAAATCGTACAGATTTAGTTGATGTTAATATAAGTGACGAAAAGGCCTACGTGCCTTTATTCTAACTAGGTACTTGCTTCTATTTGTTGAGTTATTCGATTTATGTGACTACGTGACGTTGCACACCTTTGCTTTCAACTGGGCTACTTTAGGGACTAACAAAGCGTAACGGTGAACAAACGAAAAATAAGGTTTCGCAATTCTAATTCAAAGAGATGGTTAGAATTAGCAGCGAGCGGAACATGTTGCGCACAAAATGACTACTGTTGGAAGACAAAGAGAGTGCGGAGAGATCCCCCAAAGGCTAATGAAACCTAGACTCCATCATATAATAGCGTCAACTAATCACAACAATATTAACAAGCATTTTTTTAATCTTTAAGTTCCAATATAGTTCTTTATGCAAAGCCGCCTTGGAGGCCGAATGAAACAGCCACATACGTTCTGCTGGAATGCACCGGAGTGCCCAACTTCAGGGCAGGATGACTGATTCTGCGTCGTTTATTGTTTTGCTTCGACGGCTGTAGTAAGTACGTGCAAACTCTCTGACTCAAAACAAGCGCATGTATTGTCGAACCGTCCGTAAGAATGAAAAAAAGGGGTTATGACTTTGGTTTTTTTTTGTGGCAGACCTCAGTAATGGAAAAATGGCGACAGGAGAAAGATGGGATCCAATTCAGTGCAAGTGACACAATATTACGATAAGCAACCATAACAACTGTATATGCTGCTGCCGTGAAAGAATGTTTAAAAAAGGAGAAGATATGAAGTAAAAGTGTAGGTCGAATTATACAACCAAACGAAATATGCGTTTGATTTAAAACTATATCGAATAACAAATTTCTGGCAAAAATAAGTACCTAATTTATCAACAATGTTGCAAATAATCAATAATAATCAATGAAAATATTTGTTGCTGGAACACTAGTATTATTACGGCCATGTTGTTAGAAGTTATATCATTATTAATAATTACAACCAGAACAGGTCTCTTCACATTGTTATAATTTGGAGCCCATAAATATATAATATTCAAAAGGTATTGTGATTCACAATACATGACATTTCCAAAGTTACCCATATTACGTAGTCGGAGTCACGACTGGGAGCACAATACCTTGTTTCCTATTGTGAAAGCAAAGGAATTGAATAATATCTTGGCTTGCCTTAAATTGTAATACCACATTCTCAGACCCATTGTAATGCAGAAATTCTTACCTCTTAGACCTCTTAATCGTTCTTAATCTTACGTCTTAATAAATTTCATCGTCATCAAAAAATTGTGTTCAAGCTTTGTTTTTAAATTATTACCATATAAAAATATACTCTTATCGATCAATAAAATAATATAATTCTGTATGTAGAAGATTATTTTTTAAATCCATTGAATGAAATGTTTCTTTACAAACAAAAATCGACGTTGTAACTGTTTGCATTTGGTTTATTAGACATTGGTATATAAATATTGGTGGTAATGGTGGGGTTAATTTTTACCACGTATGCCATGTTGCCGTGTATCATATTATTATATGACATAGTATAATATAAAACGCTATAGGACTAGTGGTATTGGATAATTTCTCAGTTCTAGGAGCTGAGACCTCAGCTGCCCTCTAGCAGGCGCAGACTGGTTACATTAATCTTTCGCTCGCGGTTACTGTGTCGGATAACGGTACCACGGCAGATGGAGCCACGCGCCTACTCGTACCATAGAATAGTAACGCCAGACGTGAAGTTTCCTTTCTAGGAAAAGAAAAAGGTTTAAAACTACCTTCTAGATTCATGGTAAAGAACGTTATATAATTTTCATAAATTATTTTCCTGAAAAAAATTGTGCAAAATATTAATTTCAATTGTCACAGTAGGCCCTGACTTGTTTTGGCATGAAACTGAAGATGACCATATAATTTTATTATATTAATATATTTAAAGCTGCACAAGGCATATATACTGACAGAAGGTATTCTTTATTTTGAAAAAATTGTATATATATAAATTAAATAAGTTTTGCAAAGAATTTCTTTTGTATATTCGTTTATTATGATCTGAAAATTAATATGTAAAAGCAATTACACAAAAAACTAGAGAAAAAAATTATAATATTAATTTATTTTGACTATCTGCCCTTATATTTGGTGTATAAGATAAAATAGTTGAAAGCTCTGTTTTATACATACATACAACACTTCATAGCCATCTTAGTGGTTAAAAAACCCTAGGTCATGGACGATCTTTGTTAGGTAGGACCGTCAATTTGGGCCATAAAACTTCCGTTCTGGCCCAATACGGCTAGATGGATGCAAGCGGGTCTTGTTACAAGGACGCACGGAGGATTTTGATATAACAAATTTTGATTGGCCCATCCAGGAGCCAACTATGACAAGAATGGCCTTGTTTTCGTAAACGATACCATAGCGCTCCAACCACTAAGCTTACGAGATTAATAGTTTTTCATTATACATCAGTAATGGTTAATTAAACATAAATTATCTTAGTCAAAACAATTTATATGCATGTTTCACCTCTGATGAAATAATCACCGTCAGTGCATGCGTGATGAACTTGTGGCGTATTGTGTCATGCTCATGAGCAGTTATGCGATGTTTTTGACCCAGTTTTTTGGTAATCATAGAAAAAATATTTATCCATTGTTTACATTTGATGATTAGTAGATACTTATTTGTTATATTTAGATGTTTTCAAATAGCAAAAAGATATTTTATCCTTATCTTAGCAAGCTTCGAAATTCGGTAGAAAACGAGGGTTGACGAAGCATGACACTTGGCTTGATGGAATGATGGACAGTACTCCAAAGCGGTCTTTTAACAAATCTTCTGATCTCTCTCTGATAATCTCTGAATTAATTTCTTTAGACATCAAAGTAGAAGAAGAGCAATTGTAGCGTTCTTTTATTTCAGGAACTTAAAGTGAGAAATGTCTCGTGTTTTGTAAAGAAGTTCGTAAATTATTTTACGTACGTACGTAGATTATTGGAAGCACGTTTTGCTTGTACAATATAAGCAATACTTTATATCTAACATAGTTCGTAGAGCAGAAAATGGTGTTGCCAACGTTTATTTTTCCTGATACGCGTACTGATATAGATTCCCCTTGGCGATAGGGACAAAAGCAATTACAATGTAATCAGAGTATATAGTATAACATGATGTGTTCAAACATTCAATGCTCGATACAGATACCATCTATATGGTTCGATAGTTTTAACAAGCGATGTTTTAAACAGTGTGGGGATGAAAATAATTATATATTAAGAATAGAAAAATAGTTATAATATGAAAATATGGTCTTTACACTCTGAATTATATCGCTACACTCTGAAATATATAATTTATATCGCTTGCTTTTGTAATACGATTCAAGATCTGCCAAAAGTGACAATTTAGTCTCGAGGATAACCTTTATTTTACTTAATGATTAACCACACTTACACCTATTTTTACAAGGTTATTAGGAAGTCTTACTTTTGTTATTATAAAGATATGATATTACAGGTAAAGTAATGCATTATTTTTAGATTTTCTTTTGATGGGTTTGATTCTCTTTTGTAGGTAGGTACCTATTGTTTTTAAATATCTTTCGACTTTTATTTCATGTTTGATGTTGATAGATACCACGAAAGCAAAACGCACCTTTCCTTAAAAATTAATTTTGTCTAATGCTTAAATAAAATCGGAATCTGGTGTAAATCTTTGTCTATGTACCTACATCATCTAAGTATTATTGTAATTCCACTTCGATCATTTTTGTTTTATTAGTGCATTTAGCTAGTGGGCTAAATATTTCCATGCGCTTTCGGACTATGCTTGGTAATATTAGCTTACGATTAATCGGACTCTTAATGTTTTTGTTATTATCGTAATGTAGCGTTCGATATATTATATATGTCTGAATTGTGTTTATATATATTGAAATGGTATATATTAGTATATTATTGTATCTTATAATAATTGTAGTTTATTTATAATCATAAGTTTAATTAAGTAATGTTGTTTCAGGTTGCTGACAGTGTGCTATGATTTTAATTAGATTTTCCGATGGATTTTCTTTACTGATGACCTGATGACTTTGATATTGGGGTTTACGTTAACATTCTACAGCAGCTGAAGTAATAGTGTCTCACTTCACTAAATTGTGTTGTGGCAGTTCGTGTATGGATGGTCAAAGTTCTGTATAATAGTGTGGTCACAAAGGCAGAAGTGAATTTATATTTGAAAAGATGTTCTTTAACGAACCCATGGCTAGTTGGGAACTGAGTCCTTTCAAAATTGAGTGTGATTTTTTGTGAGGTTTTTTTAATCTGTGTATGTGGGGAATATCTTTTTAATTAATAATGAATGTTTTGATTAGTTGTAACATTGTTCTTTCTGTCTTTCTACTTCCTGGTGACCATATAACTTCACATAGCTGATTGAGAAATGGTTGCGAACCCATGGTCTTTTGTAAGGAATCCGCGATTACGGCCACATTGTCTGCCTCCTCATTACCACCAATTCCCACATAAGCTTTACACCATATGAAGCTCAAATGGCCGTCTTTATGTACTAGTAAGTTAATATGGTTCATTGCTTTGACAGTGTGTATATTATGGGAGTTTGGATTAATCTGAAACTATGGTTGTTTCATGAATGTCGTTTTTTTTATCGACACCAACCACCTGATGCTAAGCAGTAGAGGAGTCCATATGTGAAGATAGCTAGTGAAGCATGCGACATACTGCCCTAGTCACCCTCACCTTACCGACCCAAAAAGTGTTTTTTCACGCCTCTTTTAAAGGAACCCATTATGTATGAAGGAGGGAATACGTGTGCAATAATGCCACGCTCTACCTGTGCGACAGAGATGTCTGCCCATTCGCATGTATCGCCACTTCGATAATTTACCACAAGCAGCATTAGACAGACATTACCATTGCAGTTACGAAATAAGCTGGTATATTATTATTAAAATATTTTTAATATTTAAATGGTAAGGATTAAAAAACCTAAAATAAATATTCTCAATGTACACAGTTACTATTGAATTGAATCGCTTTGTCGATATTGTCTCATGTCATTGCACGACTCAAGGCGTAAGGTTAGCAAAAAAGTTTGTAACACGAATCATATTCATAACCCAAATTTGATAGGTAAAAAAATACTAGTACAGTTATACATCGAATCATATCTCTTTTGAGGTAGGATCGGGTGGTCAGGGTCAACGGCCGCATCTTGCGACTTTAGTAGTCTTTTTGGAACTGAATCTACTTGGAAGTGGCAATCACTCTATTTAATTATTTCTTTACTGTTATTTTTACTGTGGTGTGCAAGAGCAATAGACTATAATTGGCGAATATTTATTTGGGCTTAAGTAAGCGAGAGGTGTCAATTGGAGGTATTGCATAATTTGGAACCTATCCTTGGAGTAAAAAAATTTAGGATATTACCAAATTTGGTTGTTTTTAAATTTTGATTAAATTGTTAGTTTAGAGTACTTCTCATGAAAAACTTAATTTTGCGTGTCTTCCAAGACACCTAGTCGAAGAATTTGATAAGGTTTCGGTGATTTTTCGTATTTGTTGTCCTCAAGACAAGAGTATAAAAAAGTATATCAAGCCACAACTAATGTTTTTTTTGTTATCGTTACATTATTTTTTTAAGCTGCTACTACTACGTATGTTCCTAATTAATATTGTCACACTATAGATACGTTATAGTACATTAAATATAAAAAACACGTTTTATCTATAGTTTTTATTGATTTAACACACAACTATATACCGCATGGCAGTATTAAGACATCAATGCATATAAACTCTTAAATTTGATAAGCTTGCACTTTAAATACTAGGTATTAAGGCTTAAATTGAATTATTATAGTCGGTATCTATTCATTCGTGCAGATAAGTGCAGCTGCGACCTCGGCTCGGCCATCGGCCTCCATTTAGAAGATCCATATTGTGGTGTGACGACGAAAATTTTTATTCAACATGATAATATCATACAGTTACCTTCAGCTTCGAAATGTAATTCATGAAATAAATTCTTAAATTAAACAGCTTATGTTTCATTTAAGCAGTTTTTTGATCAACAAAATTAATGTAACTTTACTTTCAGCATTTTAAAAACTACGTATATCCAATACTGCCAGAGTTAAAAAAATCTTTTAATGGCTTATATTCAAGTAACTTTTTATAACAACGTCATGAATTATTTATTTGTTGCGTGTGATGCCAAAAATTACGATAGAAAGTGATAATAATATTAAAAATAGTAAGTATTCATAGATCTTTAATATTAATGTTTTATACTTTATTGCTAACTTATGATAATAAAGGGCATCTCTAGCAGGCTTTCAATACTTCCTTGTTCTCAGAACAAAGTAGGTAAGAGAGATACAGATCCGGCTGTGACACGAATACGATGCGCAGGCGCATTGTAAGCTACTAACTGCATGGATAACTTGCCAAGTGGAATAATATTATGTGTGATATATTTAAGTGAACGGGACATCTTGCTTGTTTGTGACAAAATGGAATTTGTGTTAAGCTGTTTCAAAACAAAATATTCAACCGTATTTTTAACAACAACCGTATTATTATATAGTGACAAAATATCATAAACAACTATGACTCAAGAACAAATATTATTTAATTACTTATACGTAATACATACACACAATTCAAAATTAAATACTATACAATATTCGTGTTCAACACAGAATTACTACGGGACTCCTGAACGAGCATGTATGTAGCCAGATACTGGTAGGCCAGTTGTCAAAAATTACAAAAAGACAATAAGATACTTATAGAAATCTCTCGTCCTGAGTGGTTTATCATAGTAAAAAATATATTTTGGATCTGTAAAAATTGAGCCATTTTATATCAAATTATATACTATAGGTACTATGCATTCAAAATAAGAAATTCTTTCGATTTTTTCATATTTTTGCTGTAAATAATAAAATTTTTGCAAAGTAACAAGTACAATTTAAAAATAAATGAATATTGAAAATTTAAACATAAATTTAATTAAGTTGCAACTCTTGGCAAACCATACTGCTATACGTCATAAATTTAAAACTTTTTACTTCAGTATCCCTAGCGTGAGTTACAATCAAATTGAACTGCCTCTATTGTGTTTGTCGTCAGCTGTCAAATTGTATGGAAACGACAGCAGCACCTTTGTTATGAAGTATTGGAATCCATTATTTATATATGCGATTATCAGCTGAACACAAACTACCATCGAACCGTCTCGATACGATTCAAGTAGTACTAGTAGTAGTAGGTAGTGTGAGTTTACTGTACGTAATGAAATGAGTTTCATGCCTATGACATCAGAACTTACTGAAAAATCAAACCTATTGCTATTTTTGATTCCATTTAGCAATATTTTGTGAAATTAGACTCATTTAGTACGTATCTTAAATATTATCACTTTACGTCACGTTTCACTTAATTATATAAAGTTCAGGACATCATTACCCTAAGTAATTTCCACACTTTATTGTTAGTTCAAACGCGAGATCAATAAAATCGAGGAGGGGCGAAATTATGGAAGTTTACTATGTCCCAGGATTTATATGGGGCTTTCTAATACTTTGAACAGCTTTGAAGAAGTTTGCAAATAAATAAGTTCGAAAATAGATAAGTTTGCAACACTGTGTTCCAACGGTGAATAGAGTCGCTAGATCTACCTACAACAGAGCAACCAATATACGAATGTCTAAGTGGTCTGAGCGTTTATAGCCATCGCTTTACTATTAGGTAAGATGTAAAGGCATTTATCGTAATTTTCCTATATTATATAAAATTGCTTCAAGTTGGGTAACGTCTATTTACTCCTTTTTTAAAGCCAAAGCCAATTTTTTATCACTGAAAATTTGAACGAGACAGCATAAAAACATTTGATTGCAGACCAGATCATTATTATTCAACTATTTTACTTATTTCTATACTATTAGGTCGAGGAAAAAGACTTTTAATAAAATATCTTTGACTAAACTATTTGTATCGAGCTGGTTTTCATGACCTTAAAAAATTTGTGATATTTCAAAAAAGAATCAAATTAGGAAAATTTTATTTCCCACAATTTTTCTTTTTTTTCATAACATTTTTAAATTTTATTACAAGAAAGGAAAAAATGCAATGCAAGCCGCCAAAAAAAATTGTGTCGTTTCTGGACCTAATCAAGTGTCAGTCAGAATAGCATAAAGTTGGTTTAAGCGTTTTCAATCCAGGAATTTTGATGTCAAAAATGCACCTCCACCACCAGTTTTAACCTATTTGAAAAAACCTGGGTACAAAAAAGCTCGATATTTGGGTGCCACACGAATTGACTGAAGGAAATCTAATGAACCGTGTACTTATTTGCGATGCTTTATTGAGACGTAATGAGATCGAACTGTTTTTGAAGAGATAACTGGTGATGAAAAGTGGATCACGTATGACAAGAACGTGCGAAAAAGATCGTGGTCAAAGGTCGGTCAGGCTTCACAAACTGTGGCAAAACCTGGGTTAACTCGCAATAAGGTGATGCTGTGTCTATGGTGAGATTGGAAGAGCATTGTTCGTTATGAGGTTTTACCGCCGGGCAGAACCGTTGATTCAAGAAGGTGAGAGAAAGCGGCCGGAATCGATTAATAGAAAGGGTTTTTCATCACGATATCCCTAGACCACATGCATTTTTAGCCACTCAGCAAAAATTAAGACAGGCTGGGAGATGTTAATGCATCCGACATATAGCCCCGACCTTGCACCTTCGGATTTCCACCTGTTTTGGTTACTTCAGAATTCTTTAGACAGTGTCAATTTAATATCAAGAGATAACGGCCAAAAGTACTTGTTCGTTTTTTTATCAGAAGGCCCAAAATTTCAACCGCACCGGGATCGTCTCTACCTACAAGATGGCAGAAAGTCTACTAACAAAATGGCATATATATAAAGTAATTAAATGTAAATTAACTTTGAAAAAAAAATGTCTTGAATTTTCATATAAAATGCGCAGTAAGTTACAATTAGACAAATTATTTCAGTCGTGACAATTATTTCTTTTCTGTTCACAAAACTCATTTTGAAAAAACTTATTTTATTGGTAAACCTCAATTACGTAGATATCATCAATATTGTGCATGCGTCTATACAAATCTATAAACGCTGCGAAATGGTGACGTAACTATTCTGAATTATTTAAAAATGGAGTGTTTTCGACCATTTTAAATAGAAATATTTGCTGACGCTTCTGCAATATTTTTTTACTATTAAAAGACTTGTAACATTATATGAAACAAAAAAACTACGTCCTGGAGTTTCTTTTTATTGTAAGTAGCTCTTCGTTAAGTAAATAATTTATATGCTAGTTGTATGTATAACTTTAGGCTTTACCATGTAGTAAGAACAATAGTAAAATATTTCTCTCACTTTACCGCCTTATCTAGATCTAGCTAGCATGCTAGCATAACGAATATTAAAGTATTATGTCTTCGTTAATTCCTTTCTATATTTTTTGTAGTTAAAATTCTTTTGGACACAAGTACTGTTCAATACTGGTGGGTGTGATTCATAGACTCTAGGATACGCATATATCCTTTAATAGAAAGAACGATATGAGTTATACAGCTAATAAAATAAATTTAATTCATAGAGGTCAAGTTTTCATTTTGGCATAACCAGAAAATTTCACATAGTGAGATGTTTTAGCATCCTCAGTTCTTCACTCTTCAAATGTGGTTAATTGAAGAACCATACTTCATCGTTTAAATACCAAATTTTGAAGGAACCTAACTAAAATAAGATAAAGAGGTGTCTTTAAGGTATGTTATTACCCATTTATTCTACAACTAGTCAGGGCCTAGTTTAACCGGTTAAGGATTACAAGTTAGAAAAAACAACAACATTTTTTTTGCTACTATTAAAACCAGTTTTTTTATAAATATCGATTTGGTAATCCAGCTTCGTTGATTGGTTTTATTAAAAAACGGAATCACTTAGTCAATGTTCCTAAGATAATTAATAATTTTCTTTATTGTTGTGAAACAATGCAAAATACACCGTACAAAGCACGTTTAAGTACACTTTTTCGCTTGAGATTATGGCAAAGACCAATAAAGAAAGGCTTAGAGGTCGCATCTTTTCGATTGCATGTATCGATTTTTATTAATAGATATTAATAATTTTATGTTATTAATAGTTTTATTCGTACAAGATATAAGAATAAACATATAAAAACTATTAAATTCCGTTTTCAAAATCATTACTCAACTGACCAGGCCATACTTATTGTATTGAAACATGTACTACTTACATTTTGACATTTCTCTCTTCAAGATTCAATCCCAGTCAAATGGATACCTTAAAAACAAACAACAAACACTTAAACAGATATTAACACCGTCTCTACAGTTCCAAAAAAATATGGTTTATTTATAAATTTTTATATAGACGTGCGCGCGGCTTGCTACACATACACTAGTGATAAGAACATTTAGTTTGTTATTCTATAATTTTATTGCGCCAAAATATATCATAATAGCGTAGTTCAGAAGGTCACACGAACAACTATGTACATATGTAATACATATTTTTGTTGTACAACCATTATAATAAAATGAGCGGTACTGCAATTAAACACGTAAGGCGTTTGAATAAATGCTTGTAAGTTAACAAGCAGTTATTCAAACTTATTTTCTAAAAATTAATTGTTAGTAATTATAATTGCTTACACTTGCATCAAAAAATTAGTTTAAGTTAAGCTTCAATGACCTCTTAGCTGATGTTTTTTGTATTTTGGTAATAACGGAACAAAGTTATGTTAGAAAATTAGAAGTATTAAGATTTTGATATTTGTATGTTTATTTATTATATTTCTGATATTTACATACATATTACTATATTTATTTCTTTGTTGTATATCCATAACACAATCTCTTAATGATGTCTACTTTGGGATAGATAATAGGT
This sequence comes from Acentria ephemerella, assembly GCA_943193645.1. Taxonomy (NCBI): domain Eukaryota; kingdom Metazoa; phylum Arthropoda; class Insecta; order Lepidoptera; family Crambidae; genus Acentria; species Acentria ephemerella. The sequence goes on from OW971891.1 coordinate 6,723,150, forward strand.
GTAAGACTGAGAAATATTCTTATCATTATTTATTATTCATAAATGAAGAAATTAAAAAAAGCCATAGTTCTGATTATTAATTTTGTTTAAAATATTTTCCTATAGAATTTTAATTTCATATATAATTAATTTTAGCTTTTAGATTGTTCCTTTCAGATAAATCTAAATAATATTCCAATTTTGAGACATGTTTATTCCTATCCTTCATTTCCGTTTGTTTTACTGGAATCTTCATAATATACAAAATGGTTTAAAAAGTTCCGAAAATTCAAAATCTCAATATAGTAAAACGAAATGTGGCGGGTACTCGACCAAAGTTGCTTGTAAATATATAAAATTTACGTATAATAAAATGAATATACATACAGCCTTACATTTCTTATTTAAGCACGCGTGTTTATTGCTGACACGAAATCTTTTTATGCTGATATAGGTTTGAAACTTAAGAAAATCTTGAAATATATAACCTTTAAAAATGACAGTTTGTTGACATATTAGAAACCCACAAAGAAGTAATTAATCAAAGCTTTGATCGTGTTCTTAAAAAAGTTTTTGTTATATTTCAAGACTTTTGTAATTTCATGCTGTTTTCTTGATTTTGTTCGTCATATCGCATAAAAGATTCTTACCATTTAGCCTACATAAAATTGACGTAACCAATTCGTATACTTAACATTCAGCATATCTATTACGAGTAAAATCAAATATGTATTTAGTTGTGCATCCATCAGAGCTGTTAACAAACGGCAGTATAACACAACGGCAATTGTTACACGTCAATGTCACGTCAAAAATGACTCTTCACCATTGTTACTTTCCACCATGTTAGTTTCCTTAACCATAAATATAAGAGTTTTGCTTAAACTGAAGGCGATAGTATCTAGACATCAGTATCCTCACCGAATGCAAAATGAATAAGCTGTCATTTTTGTAGACTTATTAAAAAAAACAAATACGTATTATCGTATTTGTTTTTTGTACCGACACTATCTTTTCCGAGCTTACACTTTACAAAAAATATTCTATAATGCTATTAATGTCATAGATAAAGAATCTGTGATTAATTATATAAAAAATCACATAACACATTTGTTTTTAAGTGAAAGAGAAAGTAGTCAAGTTTTGTTATATTTCTGTTTTCGTATAAAGTAACTAAGTACGTTTGAATTTAAAGATGGCCCGAATATTATACAAAATTCTTTAATGAAAATATAATATCTATTTAACTGTTTGAATAGATAAGTATATTTTCTTGTTACAGAGATTCAATTATTTTAAGAAAGCTACGAATGTAAGAAAAACACAAGTTCTTCACCTGCAACTGTTTACTATTTTATTACATAACATAACTTTTTCATTTCATAAACAAATACGTATACCTACTTTAATAAGCTTACAAAGCAAATCACACGATCAATAACTGTCGTAATTGACTTTAATGTAAAATATTCAGTAGCCAATCCGATGACCTATATGTTGACACGGCGCACTTTCATTTTAACACTTTTCAAGAAACAATTCAGTAAAGTATTTATTAAACTGAGTCACTCGAAGTGCTTAAGTTTTTTGGCCTCGTAGTTCCTTAATGGTAAAAACTATTATGGTTTTTTTTTAAAGGGAGACAATTATTGTTTTGCGCACTTATCAAAATAACTTAAAGGTATTTCAGCAATACAAATTTAATCTATCAGATATCCATTTACCTCTTTGTAGTTACTTAATATCTATGATACATTCAGAAACGAACTTTGTCCGTTCTAACCTTAGTTATATTTTCGTTAAAATCCGCAGTGGGTAATAAATAATTGAGCGTACATTAAAACTAGTAACATAAAATGAGCGCAATGACATTATTTTGATCATAATACGTTTGCAATTAATACTATTTTAGCTTGGCAGTGGAACAGCTAAATGGTGCAAATTTGTGATTTTTTATGGCGAATCCATTGACCAGAGCGATATTATAAATAAAGTTTATGACAGACGGCAAATGAGCAAATAAAGATACGGTCTTAAAATAATAGCACGTACTTTTAACGACTATCTTACTAATATATATATTTACAATCTATGATATAATTTACTACCACTTACTTTATGACGATATTTCGTTTTTATTTTATCACATCACCATTTTAACACAGATCTATTGAAAATTTAATTTTATACAAAAATACCCTAATAAAATTACTTCACATTTACAGTTGCTAATTATAACTACGTATATTTCACATTAATTACGATTATTTACAATTTAATCTATTTATATCAGATAGAGTAGCTGGTGCATGTGTTTCGATTTTCACTATTCGTTTTCGTACCCTCGGTGAAAGTCCTACACTCAAAATTTGTTTTGCGCATGTGCGTGACTCGGAGGTTATTCTCTCTCTCCTTTTGTTGTGGAGCAGCAGAAAGTGATAGATAACCCTCGGAGTAACATGCGCAGTGTTATTGATGGAATGGTTGGCGGGAAGCCGCAGTAAAGGCTAGGTTGATGCTAATAATATTTCTTATTTACATTGACATCTTATAGGGCATTGACAGTATTACTTTACTAAATCAAGTAATAAGCTACTTCATTTCCTTTTTTGTTGTAAGTGCCTATATTGTTTGTGTCATAATATTACCATTTAAAATTTAACATTTTATAAGGTTCACTGCTTCAGAACTATTTGGTAGACAGTATTAAATATGACAAGACCTCTTAGTTGTCTTAACATTTAAGGCGCAGGGCAAATATTGGGTATTCTAGATAATAAACAGGACATTATTACAAGGTAAGCACTTGTTATCTTAGCCTTGCTTTTTTATGATTTTTTTATGTTTCAAAATGGTGGTACTTTTTAAGGAAGGTATAAAAGCTTGTAAGTATTGACTTAGTGTATATCTACTCAATACATTTTTTCTGGCATTGCTCATTAGTCTTTAGGAACAAAAAATTACAAACGTTGACTATCCTTTCTAATGGGATGATTCTAAATTAAAACAATAATACCACACTCCATTAAAATATATTCTTACGCTGAGTGTCAGATGTCTTTGAAACCTAAAAATCCAATTTTACTGTAATGAAATAAAAGTCCAAATAAATATAAAAGGCAATACTTTATAATGAAATTATTAAAAATTACATTAAAATTAATAATCAAACATTAACCTTATAATAAAAATGAAGGTAACGTCGCAAACTTCAATGAAATATCACTAAGGAAAAAATCAAAAAAATAATTGTAAGTTATATAGAAACTTTAGAAGGCAACACATTTCCCAGAACTTAGGAAGTCAGAAGATTTATAATGCGGTGGATCTGGCTGAGGTCCTACACGAGACTTCAATGTCCTCGTAAGATGCCAGCACCGTCCAAACATCGGCTTCTGACGAAGTACACTGTCACCCATTCTCCAACCATACTCCCAATTACTACATTCAGAGAAATAAAACCTTTTTTCTGGCCAAACTTTAGAACGTCTATGTAAATATTCCAATCTTCCAAACTCAGGTTTTGATTTGTAGATAATTTCAGCAAGTTTGGCGTCAACCGGCCTCATAATTGGATCTGGATTTAAATCGGTGTCTGGACGATTTAATCTCGAATCAGTTTTTGTGTCTCCAAGCCCTATATCAGCGATAGAATTCCCATGACGCAAATTAGCAACACCCGGTATGAAAGTCCCATCGCGTATGGCCACTTTCTTTCTGTTGTAACTAGCAACGACATGGTCTCTTGTTATAGTAGCCATGCCTTCCTCCATGTCATGGGCAATTACATGGGACTCATAATAATTTTTTGGCTCCCTTTGTAAAGTAGCTGCTTCTTGTATTGATTTCTTATGCTTATGAATCCAGTTTAGACGCAATCGATTCTCTTTTTCATAGTTTTCTTTTAGAAAAATAATTACTGCGGGGTTGGTAATGTCCAGGAGCGGCATTTTGTAAATTAAATCTTCAAAAAACTTACAAAAATAGATGCACTGTCACTATGTTTATGACAAATCAAACGGCAATAGAATTAATCATAAACACAGAATTAAAAATTCATAAAGAGAATTTATCATGAGGTTTCATATTAATGACTGCTTTTTCAGAAGACTTAGATGGTGGTCGTGTTCTCTTTGGTTATTGCATTTTAAGTAAAGGCATTTGTTTTTACATATTAAAGATTTATGATGAGCTAACTAAAAAGATCAATATTTTGTGTGACATATAAAATTTTAAATAGTTATAGGATACGCATTTGTAAGTCATGTTATAAGGAAAGGATTTGAAGTCCTGGCCCTTGCTTTCCCCACCAGTCCGCTGAGCTCTGAAACAATTAAATAAAATAAAGCGCTGATTTCATACAGACTTCAAATTAAAAGAAAAATTAAGAAGTACGATTAAGATTATGTTGATTGCGTTCATGAATAGATCTCGTGGTGCTATGCCAAGGAATATATGGGATATATTCCTTGGCCTAGCACCACGAGATGCAGAAACAACTTGAATGACAAAATTTTTGATATCAAAAATCATATTGAAGTTCTATCTCTTCTAACATAGTCTTCGAGGAGAAAGAAAAAAATGAACAAAAAAGAATAACTTATATCAGATTTATCAAGAATCATTCCCACTTCATTGCTTTACCGTTATCGCAAGTTGAATTTCCGCGACTCACGCTTCGTCACGCATTCGCTTCAAAGTAAAATAAATCTCTTTACGTCGAGTCTGTGACGTACGCGTGTGGTTAGCAGAAAAAGTAAGTGTAGTAGTATAGTGTGTGTGTGTGTAGTGTGTGTAGTATTGGTATTTCAGTAACTGTTTCAAAACATGTACTTGGTAATTTTTTTACGAAATAGAATTTGTTATTTAGTCAGAACCACGTGTCAAGATATATGGTTGCTACGGCTGAGTGAGGACAAGTCCCAGAGCATTTCCTTCTTTCACGTGAAACATCCCCTGCGATACTATTGCCGTTACTGACAATCATTGTAGTAGGGCGTGTACAAGATTAGGATATACATTTCAAATATATATTTTGTCATCCGTCACCTTCAAATATATGGAAAACCTAAACGGATTTATGAGTGTATGAAATGTAATCAATCTCGCTTGCTCCAATAGGAATCTCCTAGATTCTTATCTGACAATCATTTGAACTGCTCGGCTGAGGATGAAATGACAGTAAATTGTAATATTATTACTGTTACGTTTAAATAGTGACCAACCTTTCGAAGTGTCTTGCTATGTCGCCAAATTTAAAGATGATCGATTTCCGAACGGACGACTTAAAATTAACTTTTAGTAAAGTGAACATAAATTTAATTACAGTAAGACACATTATAGAATTATATAATTTATTTTTCATACTCACACCTTTTAGCCAGAGTTATGAATATCTAGATTATGTTATGAATACTAGTTAACGTAGAAATATATGTAATATGTATATAATGATCAGAAATATACTAAATTAACATACGAACATCCATGAATGGTGAACGAATATTCATACACATCATACAAACATCTGAACCTACTAGGATTCGAATCCAGGAGCTCTGGCTAAGTAGACAGGAATACTGACCACTCGATCAAGTAGCCGTCGGAATAAGAAAAAAAATTGATTATTTCAAAATTTGTTTAATCATAAATAAATAACATTTTTGTTTGGAACAAAACAACCTCCATTATTCACACACCATACAACTCGTCATTTAGTGAATTACAATTATTATTTTTCTAATTACTTTCTAATAATACTTACAGCGATCTTATGATTAAAGTTGTACATATTTTATTACCACAATAATTTGAGATTTTTTTTCAAGTAAATATCAAACCCTTATAGAGAGAATTATTCCAATAGAAAATATTATATCATTGTATTTTATTTAAGATGAATTGGTCAAATCCTTTGTTGAATAAAACAAATTGTCCAAAAATTTTTCAATATTCTGCAATGAAATGGCTAAAATTCAAAGAAGCGTTTTCATTTGAAATGGTACAGAACTTATTTAACAAAGACAGATTCTTTTCAATATAAAATAAATTAAAGGTTCGATTAAGAGAAAGATAATAGTCTATTTAATTCAAAACGATGCCTCATAGAACATATTCATGTTTAAAGCGTTTAGGTAGATTAACTAGTCGTCAATTTATAATAAAGGTAATATTAAAATATTTTATAGCCAAAATATTACATTACCAATTGCAACTACTAAAAGAAGAATCAATCCGTGTCATTGAGGATATGGCTCATATTTAGACCATAAGTCGAGTCTTGCCTGACCAAGGTGTGTACAATTCAATATAATTCGTAGAAAATTATTATTGACAGCAGCAGCAGACTCTTATCAAGGAACCTTCAAAAGTTAAATTTTAATTAAGATATTTGAAACATTGCAATGAAAAGTTGCAAGTACAATTTTCGCTAAACTTTATAATTAAATATTCTAATTTTAGAAAGCAAACTCTCTGCCATGAAACGCACGGTCCAAGAAAGTATGCTTACAATTAAGGTGAAACTGTTTGCAATCCTAAATCTGCAATTCTTAAAGCGTTATTGTTATATTCGATTTAATATTTGTGATGACGACACAAAACTTTTAATGTATAAAGAACCTGGAATGGATACCAAAAAAGCCATAACTGTCAATAAGATACTCATTGCGAGGCGGAGGTACCGGAGGAAGAGTGCAAAAAGTGAATCTATAGATAATATTTTATGAACCCGAATAAAAAAATAAGTACTTACCAAATAATATTTTAACTTTATATACACAGTATTGTGCGATAGACACTATAAGAGCGTAGGGTAATACACGTTAAGAAAGTTAGATTGAAAACATACAAGAAGACAAACTGTAATTTTACATTGCCCTGAAATGGGATCGTATTTATGCATTAGTTTCTTATAGGTACATACTTCTTTGCGCCAATCCCTTGAATTCAAACTAAAACAGATCCATGTATGAACATGGATCCATGTTAGTACATGGATCTGTTTTCGTTTACGATTTAGTTGCTGAATACTGCTTTCTACTACGGAAATAAAGGTCAAAATTAAAATACAATATAAGAATATGCTAAATAAATTTTTCTTCTTTTTCTTGACAATGAGAATAGACGGCAAGTAAACTATAAACTGTAAGATTATTTTACAAGATTACATATAAGGAAAGAGAATTTTAATAGACATTTATTTTCAATATATACGTAGTTGGTTAAGACGTGTACGCACCCATACTCTCCAGAAAATTCTATGCATAAAAACACTAATTATATACGCTTCTCAATTCATTACCGATATGCAACGATTTATATGGTGCTTGAGTGCTTGATACAAATCCTTTACAAGCTAAAATATACAATAAAACGTTATAAAGCAATTAAATGTCAAACTACCTTCACACATGATAATACTTGAAGCTTGAATGTATATTTTGATTAGCCGACAATTTAGCAGAGTAAACTATTCCAAATTTTTGGTATTTTGGTCATTAATTTCAATTAAACTATGTTAAATACGACAGTTAGGCCCTGTTTTTTTTTCTAAATATTTTTAGAAAAAAAAATTACATTGATAAATTGTATCTTAAATGATACATGAAACACTAACAACATGAATCACTTCATGTAATATATAGGAATAGACGAATGAGGTAAATCAAACATTTAGGTACATACTTTATAAACTTATAAGTAGGTACTTACAATAAGCTTAATGAAGTGTACAAAAATAGTGCGAGAATCCAGACAGTTACCGAATACACGCCTTGCGTAAGGTGAATTTGAAATTCGACTAAGTCATTACACTACACGAATATCACACAACACTCAGCGACACAAGTACACTCACTCGTAACGAGCCTCCATTTCAAACGGACCAATAGGAACAATGATATGAAACAATATGGCTGAAAGAGGACAGTCTCGGAAACGAAAATCTTAAAATAACCGACGTGACAATATGTAACAGCGTTAAACTAAAGCTAAAAAATAAATTCTTTTCTAAAATGCAAACATCTACAGTAAAGTTTCCAAGATTGTGCCGGTCAACTCAAATAATGTTAAAAACTACAAGCCCTACGCCACCGTATGGACGATTTGACTTCTCTATTGGCCTTAGAAATGAGGTCTAATCAGCGTTTCACTATATCACAATATGGTCCATGTCAAGTAATAAAATAGGATTTAATTTAAGTCGTTCATGTTACAGAACCGGTTTGGTTCTCTCGGCATTGCCAGAACGCTGTTGCACAGTAGGCCCACTACCGGATTTTCTAAGTTTTCGTATTTGGAATTAGTCTCCGAGGAGAGAGAGACGGCACCACTGCTGTCTCCTTCGTATGTGTTCTCTGTGTCGTCGACGTTTTGAGAACTGATGCTCGATTTGTCGTTCTGTATGTGGTTCTTATCGAGCCCGTAGTCCAATTTCTCGCCACTGTTCTTGTCATTGTTCGCAAGGTCGATCCAATGCGCACGATTGCTTTTCACTCGATCGAGCAATGGCTGGAGAGTTGATGAAAGCACAGCAAATGCCTGAAAATTATGTTTGACATCATAAGAAGTGTATAAACTACCACAAGTCTAAGAGTACTATTATTAAATTAATGATATTTCAAAGATAGTCTTTATAATTATGTTAATGGTGTCGGTTTTTCAATAAACTAAGCTATATTGTATAATTAATTTATAACGCTAGAAGCCCGATTACTTTAATTTACTTATTTATACAAATAAATATTTTTTGTTATGGAAATTTTAATATTGTCACAGCAATAAAATTAATAAATTCTAAATAATCTGAAATAAATATTCACCTCATAAATAGGAAGGCATATCGTATCTATAAACTTCACTTGCATCGCAGGCAGCTCATCCTCCTTATCTCTATTCATTATATCCTGAAAAGAGAAAAAATTACTTGAATAATCGGTACTAATTGATTTGGCTAAGTATTAAAAATTCATGGATTAATTTATATGTGGTAATTTTCTTAAAACTAATAATGTAAAAATATTTTAAGAATGTGCTGCACGATATTACCCACTCTGAAATTAAATGCAGTGCATCTCGTTTTGTCAATACGATTCCAAAAGGGACAGCTGATATATCACATGACATTAAGAAAATTACGTTCAACTTTAAACCGTACTGATCTTGTTTTTAATAGCTTTATTGTTGCTATCCTCTACCTATAAGAATGGGGTACACTGAACTTCAATTTAGTGCGGTAATTTAGATTTAATCCTAAAAGTTACCACTTTACGCAATAATTGAGTTTATGACTTACATAGTTATGATTAATTAGCTCAAGATTACTCTTCTAAAAATACAATTTCATTTCTTGAGTACACTACAAAGCTTGTTTTCAACAAATGTCTTAAATTGACTGCATTTAGTACAAATCGAGGGTGCTAGTGGTGTTAAAGTTTAGTTTACATTCAAAGCGCCTTTTAAATTTCTCCCTAAAGAATTGATCAAACCTATAACCAAATTCGCAAAATAATACGAAGTGAAAGAGGAAGTGTCCACATTCAAACGGCCTCTTCAGCCAAATAAACGACAAGTTCAGGACCCCTTCATGGTAAGCGGTGACGGTAGCCTGTTGCGGCTCTTCGGCACCACTCACGCTTTGCCTTCACTTTTAATTTGAAACATCAAATTAAAATATTTTTTATAAATCAGCTCTTTACTTAAAAGAAGTTATGTACTAAGTTACTTTAAATCGACAAGATTTAACACAACCGCCGCTTCAAGGAATACTTTACCTTTAGAGAATTAGCAGTACAAGAAACTTTTCAGCTTTTAATGTTTGTGATGACGTTTCCATATTAGTGACTCGTAACAAATTTATATGTATTACAATTTTGATTTTTGATGAATCGTCATTGGCAACTTACTCTGATGCTAAGCATAGATACTTAGCCGTAATATCAATCTACAATCTTCAGAAAGGTACAGCAGGTTTCTTCAGAATATTGTGGTTGCTCTTATACTTAAGAATACTTACTATTGGTGTCAGATTTAGATTCTGTCTCTCCAAGTCCCCCTGCCTGAAGAACTCTCCAGCCACGAGCGCGGCAACTCTCCGCTCCACTGGCCAGGGTTTGGTTATGGCAGCCAGATCACAAGCAGTCATCAACATAGCTCGTAGTAACCCTCGCCGCTCTTCGCACTCGCCCCACTCAGTTGATACTGAACGTTCACTGCTCACCAACTCAATGAAAGGCTTGCGTTTACTGGAAAATGGAATTATTAGTATTAAATTACAAATTTGGTAAGTCTTTGAATAAAGCTACGGTATGAAAGTAACTCAAAGGTGATTTACTGCAGTCTACAAACGAGGATAAGAATAGTGCCGGACGTTCATTTAAAGTTTAAAATATTTTTCATCACCATTTTCTAAGCGAATGGTTCTAGAAAAAAGCAAGAAGCTTTCGCCCGCGACGTCTTCTGGACAACTTGTAGTAAGGTAGAGGCAGCTAGTTCTTATTAGGTACCTTTACATATAGACTCCCATTAGCGCTTTAAACTAGTTTGATATTTTTCCTGTGCTTTGTACAATATATTCAAACGTTTTACATTCTATTGTATTTCTTATTAACAAGTTGTAAAGTTTAATTTGCTACATACCTAAAATACACAGCCAAATCTGTGGACAGAATAGCGTCTTCCAGCACCTTGACGACTTTTTCGTAGTCATCAGAGGATAAGTTCGCCAGTATCTGATTGCCTGGTGAGTTCAGGATCATCAAGCACTGGTCGAAGTGGTGGTGCTCCATTGTCGACGTTGAGTACAGCTGCGCCAAAGGAGATGATGCCCTAGAAATAAATTTATAAGTTTTCTTATGTTGTAATTATAATATGTAGACCATGCCACGTGATGTGATTACGACACTGGCAGTGAATTTAAAAGAATATTTTAATGTTTCTAACCTAAAGTCGGTGAACCTATAAGTAGAATAAAATAAAATCTCTCCCTCTCTTCTCCTACTTAGAAGCCTGTGAACCGGTCTGCGGAATACAACTTCACTGTCTCCAACTCTAAGTGCACAAAGAGATTTCGTGACTCCGTTTCTTTGTCGTGCAGCGAGCGAACAGCCTTAATACAACATGGTCTCCTTTAAAAGAGCCGTGTAAGGCACCTTTTGGAACGGCAAAGGGGCTAAGGGCAGTTTTAATTTAAAGAAAATTGACCCACTGATAAGGAGGACACTTTAGATAGTTTTAAATCTTACTTGATCTGAAAAGAGTTATTGGTCCCCCGGTGATCAAGGTCGTGGCACAGACAGCCGATGATCAGCGCCAGGCACTCTAGCTCGCCGAATATCTTCCACCACTGCGTCTCCTGCAAGTCACCAACAGACTTTTATGACTTCAATATGTGTTCATGTTAAAAATAGCTTCTAAGGTATTAGAAATAAGGTCTAATTCTACATATATGCAAATAAAAAGGGTCTTAAGTTTCAGAAAGAAGGTTCTCATTCCAAAATTAATGAGTTCCCAATTTTTAACAAAAGCTTACATTGGTCTTATAAAATATATATAGATGAATTAAGCAAGAAACGATCTATATTATAATAGAATTGAAATCGTTTTTATTGTCAAAAATACTTTTTCCACACTTAAGACACTTCTGTCTAATTCATTTTCCAATATTCTGTCTAAAGACCTTTCTTTAGTTAGCATAATAAGAAACAGGCCTAAAACTTATATTCTTATTTCTGGAACTACAAAATACTTACCGTTAATATAGCGAACATCATCTGAGCGACATTGAACGCATGTCTCCAATTGTGGTATGTTACATTGCGGTAGTTCTTCTTAACGCTAAGCAACCACCGACAGAGCACGGCGTAATCTATATGAAACCGTTCCACGAAGTCAAGGTCTAGGAACATTCGGAGGCAGGCCGTCAGGGTTTCCTCGTCCGTCATCTCAATATCGTCGAAGTCCAGCTCGTGGAGGCTGAAGTGGACTGATGAAGGTATCCTTAACGTCTGAAAATAATACAATTAAAATTTTGAGTAACCATTGACAAAAATTTATAATTAAAATAATATATATTTTTAAATTAGTTACATATTCCCAATGTATTTCTCTATTTGAATCGACTAATGTAATAAAAATATATTCTATTCTATTCTACAACGAGGATGACTATAAAGTATTACTTATTTAATTTAAGGAACACTTATATAACACTCATTTTATAACTGTCATTGTTCAAATAATAATCGTACATCCATTGACAAATAGAATTCCCAGACACATAATCTCTTAGTGCAAGTTGCCAGATTGGCATTTTTGGGTTTTGGTGGTTGGTAACATCAAATATCACTATTTGTGTTTTATTGTTTTGTAATTTACTTTAGTTCTTCCTAATAAGAGTCTTGTCTAACATAATAAGAATCTGAGATATATTTAGATAAACCGTGATGAAAGGAATGATTATTTTCTCTCTATAGTTGGCAAAATAAATCTTCGGAAAACTTACCCTTAATCTCTGTGCGTCGTCTAATGATGCGGACGCGTGGTAACTTAAAACCTGTAATGAAATAAATTGTTTCCATAAGTTTTCAAGATCCGTAAATACGATTTGGTCAAATGCAGCCATTGACTATGTCTTTTTCAGGCAAAGAGTTTTTACTTCTTGCAATATAGGTTATTAAAAACTTACATCTAAAGTAACACTCTGCTTCGCCATCGCCGTTATAGCTTTCTCATACATGTGCGTGTTGTGAATCCCCATTCCGCAAAAGATGGCGAAAGCTTCCACAAAATTCTCATCATTCTTAGTAAACAGTAACTCATCGAATTTGTTCACCAACTGTAATTGAATAAGGTAATTATGATAATTGACCCTGATAATTTAGAAAAACATGAAAATAGGGAAATATGGTAATTAGTAAATTTGCTATCAGAATGTGAACTGCCTGATGATGATTACAATAACGTTGCTAATTCGATGGGGATATGTTAGGTATTTTTGGTTCGGCAAGTTTAGTGATAATGATTTTATATTAGGCGACTAAATTAAATTATTATTCTTATATATATGAAAATAAATTGGTTTTTGCTAGTCTCGCTAAAACTCGAGAACGTCTTGACCAAGTTAAATAATTTTAATTGTGATTTTATTCCATTTGAATAAATATACAACTGAAAATTGTTTTTTTAGTATGATTTATTTTAATAGATGGCGTTATTCGTGGTAAAAGTTCATTGGGTCAACTTTTTAACAACCTAATTGTAATTCGTTTTGATGTTCTATCTTAAAATCTTCGTTTTTACTTAAGTACACGATAAAAGAGTTCATAACCGCCGACACACCAGTGGGTACTAAGTTACTGGTAAATTTCTTGATAAATAAAAATTATTATAAAAACATAACTGTTTTTCTGGCGCAGGAGAGAATAAATAGTGACTTTAATGGTGTTTGTGATAAGAAATAAGAATTTTGTGATATGAAATTGAGTTGGAATGAAAGAGAGACACAGCAATACATTTAATATTATCCAGACGTAAACATTTGTGGAATTTGGAAAGAAAATATATAAAGGAGGCTCTATTTTTGATTAAGTAATTAATTTATTAACTTTTCTATTTTATTTATAATAAAACAACAACAACAACAACAACAGGAAGCAGATGCTTTATCATGATACTACTGGCATGATTAATTGGGTTAAGTTGAAAGTAAAAAACAAGCAAATAATTAATTATTTATTTCTATTGTGCAATATTAAATTTAATCATATATCATTTACCTGTTTAATTATTGCAAGACACAATATAAAACGTATTTTCTGATACTAAACAAAACAATTCCGTTAGAAACAAATATTTGGACTCTAGAGATCAATGCAATTTTAAGCTAGAAATAAATTAGCTTGTAACATTTCGAGCTGAACGAAATTTGTCGCAGTGCGCAATACGATTCGATCATTTTGTATAATCCGAAATAAAATTAAGCTGCTATAAAAACTTTTTACGTCACTTTAATATTTTCAGAAACCTTCACTTCGTTGAGAATTACTAGTTATTTTAAAAATATTTTAATGTAAATACGTAAAAAAATCATTTCATTTCCTAAAAATAAAACTTTAGCTGTATAAAAAGCCCGCTCGTTATTTTTTATTTAGCTCTGCTATAAATATTTATGACGCTCCAACCATGCTATGTTTCTAACATTTATAACGACTTTGGGATACGTTAAAACAATATATATACCCTATTAAACTGCTACGTAATAGAGATATAAAATTGGGAATCAGTAGGCAGCCTTGTCATCGTACTGGAGATTTATACGGTACGTTACGTTTAATCCATTGTCGCACATATCCGCAATGCGCTATATTTCTTTATGTTGATAACAAGTTTATTATAACGCTTTCGATCCCCTGAATATTTTATTTATGTGTCGCCTTTCAGTCCTGTGTTCCTAAATTTTACGTAGTACAAGATACCGCCTGAAACTCGAAACAGAAAGTTTGTGACTTTAATTTATTTGTCGTATCTATTAGTTGCATTACATGGATTACATGATAAAAACTGTATTATGACTACTTAATTCGATAAGGATTACAATAACTGCCGATATTAGTATTCCATCAACAGATAGTTAAGGTGACCATAGTTTAGTCAAAAAGTTACAGAGTAACTTATTTCTGTATTTTTATACATTTATAAAGAACACAATAATAACACTAATACAACAATAACAGACAAAACAATTTTAGTAAGCTTACAACAGTAGCATTTTTTCCATATAGTTTGATAAGGGACATAATCTTTCACAAAAATGAAGCTTGTGTTGTGTTAGTGTGGATCCATTTACATTTACCTTATCTAAAAGGGCACCTTATTTAAAAGGGCGTTAAAATAGGACGAACAACAACATTATTTTATTTGTCTCAAAAGCAGGAGCAGCAGCATACGATATTGCCAAAACAACTTTCATTAATCTTTAAACATAACGCGCGAGTATAAATAGTAAGTTTCCTAACGCAACAAGGAAATCGTTGAATCGTCGGCGGAAAGATTTATCGATATATCATACGAAAAAAACGACCGTAAAATCAAAACTATTTGGTAGGCAAGCACAGATTATTAATTGTCTCTATAACACGAACGGACTTACGTGAATTCTAATGAATACTAGGATTTTCAAAAGTCTGAGATGCATCATATAGTACAAATAAATCTATGACAGCTCTGACAGTAAATTATTTATTAGTAGAATAGTTTCCGCCATACATCTTACCATATTATCGTGGAAAGAAAATTTGATCTTTCACCAACTACGACAGTAAAAAATTTAAGTTAACACTTCCTTCATCAAGTATTTCCGAAGGGTTTCTATGTTCTTTTAGCTTCCCCAGTTTGATTCCCTATACACGCCTGAAAATGCCTGATATTCGTGGTTTTGAAAGCTTACGAACCAGTTAACTAGTTAACTACTTGTTTGATACAGGGAAAAAGGTAATAAACAGGTTATAAAAAGGTCTATCTAATAAAGAAAGAACTATAAATACCTGGATGACTCCAATTATTCTACCCTCGGAGTTTTTGATGGCCATACATAGGATCGTATTATGTTTGAATCCTGTACCGTCATCTACTGATGGATCGAACCGTGGATCTAAGTAGGCATCAGGTATATTCACTGTCTGCAAAAAAAAGAAATAAATAAAATTTTAATATCCATTGAGTACTCAATAATATCATAATTTTGGACGGCCGTCTGGCCGAGTGGTCAGTATCCCTTTCTACTATGCTAAAAGTAAAGGATGTTTGTATTGATGTGCAAATTACTATCTATTTTTTCTCCGTTATATAGTATCCATACCACAAGATCTCTCAATGACACTTAATTTGGGCAAGATGACAGGTGTAAGAGTGAGTATACTATCTGATCCGGTAAAAATTGTTTTTCATATAAATTATATCAAAAAAGTGCTTGAGGGCTCCCCATATTACCAAGGTGTACTTATTCTCACCACCAAGGGAGACACCAATCTTTCAGTACACGGATGTAACTTCGAGCCTGCCACATGTAGAAGTAGATACGGGCTAATGTCTACTACTTGAATATTATTATCGCTATGTTAAAATATCAAGGCAATAAATGTATCTTCTTAATAAAAGAAAAATATTTTTTATAATTAATATTTTATTCAACAGTGGTTCGTAAACATTTGAATGTAAGCGTGTCTAGATATTTATAGAAGTAAGATAGAGTCACTGAAGGTGATATATCCTAAAACATGTACCGCGAGCTCAAACAGTAGTAAAAGAGATGTAATCTAGCTAAACTGTGTGAAGGAAAACTAAAACAGCACATAACACGTAAGTAGATAGACTGGATACAATACAAGTAAAACTATGTGTTTATAATGGCTGCTTTTCAATGTAATGATTTGCAATTGAAGGACCAATTGTAGGCTTTATTTAACTTAAGCTTAGCTTTTATTCTCGTATAGGTATTGAATTGATTTGGTTATGATTGTGTGATACAGAAAGTTTAAAGCATTTTCTTTTCTAATTTATGTATTTAATTTATGTACAATAAAGTTATACCTAACTCCAGAAATATATCTAAAAAGAAAGCTTACTAATGTAACTAACCTCGCCAGTAGTAGCTACGTGACCAGTGATACCAATGTTAATGGGGAATCGGCTCTCGTAGGGCAAAGTCCTGGGCGTTTCAGGTTCTGTGTCATCTCCAGCCTCCAAATCAAACACTCGCGAGAAGCTGCCCTTAGAAGCCTCGTGAACCAAAAGCACCTAGAAGAAGAAAGAAACCATTAATCTCAAGGCGTGCAAAAATTATACAATTTATATTAAATTTTTAAAATACAAAAGATACCTAAACAAAACTTAAACGTTACTTTTGATTAGGTAACGAGTAAAAAAATTAAATCACGTCAACATATGTCTAAAATTAGTAATAATTATTATGGAAGTAATAAATATTACGGAATGCTATTTTTAATTAAATACGCTTTGCAGTTGTCCATTGTGTTATATATATATATATATATATATATATATATATATATAGCCTTAACATAGCCTTTATTCAGTTTTTTTGCACCTTTAACACTAGAGGTCCTCCAGAATATGATGCCATATCTAAAGATTGACGCGACAAGGTATTTAGAACTGGAGCCAGTTTAAAGGGAGCATAAACGGATTTTTTACATAATTTTTCGATATGTGATCCTGTTAAGCTGATTATCAATAATTACACCCAGAAATTCTGTTAAGTCGAAGAAAAAAGAAAAGTAGAATAAATAAGTAGACTTCGAATAATGCATGACTTGCGTTTTACTTCAATTGATATTTAAGTTGTTTTTATTTAACCATGACACCATAGATGAAATAGTTTCATTAATGTCCTTCGTTTGTTTTGTTTTGTGAAATACAAAAAAAGTCGAAGTTAATACACTTAGGTAAGTAATTAATATAGACAATAAGTAGCAACGGACCCAGAACACTGCCCTGGGGCACACCGTATCCTACAGTCCTAGCTTGTGAAAATAATGTGTCTTTTTGATGTATTTAAAGTTTCCAAGTTATAGTAGTATATTGTACTCCATTTGATAAATTAGAATCACTTATTCTATTCAATTATTAAATTTTCACAATTGACCTTCATTCGACATAAGAGTTCATAACTTCATCCATCTTGTATTAGAAATGGATATATCAATTAGTAAGAACGTCAAGATTGTCACCACCAATCAATTCATGTAATTTGGATTTACATTATTCTGCATGTTTTAGATGTGCATTATTAAGCCAAAATACTTAATAGAGAGACGTCACGGTTCGATTTTGGTCGGATTTTAATGAAAGCGTAGCATTGAGCTTAAATTTAATTACAGTCTTTTGATTTCATACTTTTATTTGTACGTTTGAATTTTTTCTTTGTTGTTTTAATTATGTAGCAGATGCAATTAAAAATACGAGGTTAAGAATACATACAAAATACTTATAGCTTTACTGTCTGAGCTTTTTTAGCTGTTAGGTGAGTAATTAAAAACTTATTAGCCCCTTTCCAATCAAACGAAAAAATAAATGAAAAGAAGTCACAACACATTAAGAAATCTTAATGAATTTATACGCAAACTCTTGGAAAATTATGCAAACAAATTTTGATGTAGATACCTCTCCCTAAGCAAATTCATTTAAATGTAAATTTAATTCTGGAAGTTCAAAGTGTAATTTTAACTTTACCGTGATATGGCAAGGAGGTATACATTGTAGATTTATTTATGGTCAATGCGATTGGATTCATTATTCATTTCATGTATTGACCTGAGTTATCAATTCAATGAGCATGTAGGTGTATGGTAATGAGGATTATTTAGAAGACAAAAACGTGCTTTACAAATATTATCGTAAAATAATATAATAACTTTCAAAACTGCTATAATATATTTACTGCATGATAATTCCTGTTATATTTAAAACGTTAATTATTTTGTTTATCTCCCTCTTATTACAGAAAATTGACTAAAAAGATTTTTAATTCTGTCTAATTCAAATGTCGTTTTTCAACCTACATAAAAGTCACCAAATACGATTGCTACCTTCAATAAATTTTCATTGTATTCTACTGAGATTTAGAAAATCAGTAATGTGTAAAATGTGGAATCAACACACGTAAAATATTTCGATATGAAGGATAATATTACCTAAAGTGCGTCCTTTGAGAATCCATTTTACGGACTTATAAATATATTCATTGTTCTTTAAACCTTTATTCTAAAGGGCTAAGTAAAAAATACATAGCTTATATTTTTCTTGTTAGCCGAACAAGTTGAGGCAATAATGAAACATTGCGAAAATATAAGATTAATAGCCTTGTATCCCAGAGCAGTAATCAAGCTTTCATCGCGAAATGAGTTAAGAATATATAGCGATAGCGATTATAGAGTACAATAGTATCGCAAATATCTTATAAAGCTATTATTATTATTGAAATTGTTAAATATGCATTTGACTTATAGTCATATTGATTTTCCCTGAGTAAAATTCCTTGCATATTAAATAAAACACAGGTAAAAGGTGAGTCAGCGAACTAGCTGAATAAAGAATAAACTATCATAAATTTTCGTTGACATTTGCTAAAATGCTGTGTGGGTCGAATGAGCCCAAAGTAAAATTTATTCAGTTTTCAGTATCGCAGCATCAACAAAAGTAATACAGTTGGAAATCTATTTTCGTTGGAGCAGGTTCACATTGACCAACCAAACAATTTAATCTAATTTTCCGTGCCGATTTCAATGCAAATTTTATTGTAAACTACATCGAGGAAAATAATTAACAAGTTAAACATTGTCCTGTCGAAATATATTTGTAAGCAGTTACTGAAATGTGAAAGCTCTGCACAAATTTAGCACAAAGTGGCAATGCGTATAGCTACATAATTGGCCAAAGTTATTAAATGACAGTTATTATATTACAGTTGAAGTGGACAAATTGTAATTGAATAAATAACCATAATAGGAATTTTTGAAACAATAAAAATCCTTCTCAAATCCATAAGGACATAATCACTGATCTTACATATTATAAATCGTTTAAAAGTTAAGGCGCAATCAGTTAAAGCTACCTAAACTACCTACGAGCGACTTTTACTCAAACCAATTACGAATTCCAATTGGTAATTTACACATGGACTCTCAATAATTAATATTTATTTGTATCCAGCCTAAATGCTTTGCTCATAGAGATTAAGCTCCTTAAGCGATATCTATCACCTATAACATGTTTGGTTATTTGTGAGCCAAGACTGTACAATACTTATTTTGTAATAAATATGATACTGTCTAGATAAAACTACTTCTTAAATAGGTATAATTAAAAGCGCTAAAATCCAATTGTAGATTAACTCTTAATCTTAACGAATATGCCAAAGCTAAAAAGTAATACGTAGAGTTTTTACAGCGTATAGTATTTTTTATTAATTAACTAAAAACAACGCAGGTAATTTGGTAACTAAACTATGACAGACCTAGTAAGAAGTTATCGCATATCATTTCAGTCCTTAATTGGTATCAACGCTGCATTTTGTTGTATTTTTTCAACTTTACGTTTGTTATTGATGTTTGATTACTGACGAGGTCATGACTAGGGTATACCATCAACGAATACTAGTGTTTTGTCTCCGGCGAATTCATTGTGGATGCCTTCATAAACATAATTATCATAATTATCCCGTACTTATAATATTTGGGGTAATTATTGGGCTGAAGGCAGGACATACCTTATACAAAAAAAAAAATAGAAATCATTGGTGCAAGTTAGCTAACCTTGCAGTGGAACAATCCAGAAGCTATAAATGTTAAAGATTCATTAATAATATCAAATCATAATTTGAAACAATATATTTCATATTCAGCGAGTATCGTGCAATTCAGATATCGTGTTAATACACTAAGTAGAAGGTTCTTCATGCTAATTAATTTTGCACTTTCATATAGCTATGTTTATATACGTACATTTTATATTTCTATAAATGTTTCCAGAGATACCTTTTGAATATACAAATCTACATATCGTAGATACTTGTCTACGATAGACTCGACCACTTTAGTTCTCTGCTATTCAAAGAGTATTTTTGGCGCGGTAAATATTACATTCAGAATAACCGCGTGAATTTTTCTAAAAAGGAGGCCAAATTGTTTTAAAAATGTAATGGTAGTGATTTGATAATATTTTGCATTATTATCTGAAATATACAAATAAGGCAAAAAATACGAAAAGATTAGTTTTAAACATCTATGTCACTCACTGCGAGGCTCTTTTCAATTTCTACAAAGCGTCACATACTATATCATCACTATAAGTTTTTAGACCTTGCAATTTAAACCCGCTATGATTCAAGGTATAAACATAATTGATCTTTTATACTTACTTCCCTTTTTAATGTGTTTCACGGCTTATACTATTTTTTAATTTATTATTCATTTTAATGTTATAATTTGTAGATACTAATGGACTCATAATGGCGCTGTCACAATATCTCGACCTACTTCGAACCGCAAACAGTTACCTAACATATGGAATTTAAAAACAAAACGTATATTTATAATAATGTGTATATTTTAAAAGAGCCCGAAAAATAATAAAAGGTACGTCCAGAATTGAGCAGACTATATAAGATAAACCAAGACGTATCTCATTTGCTTAAGACGAATATAGGATGGCAAACTAGTGCACAAGCGTACATATCATCTGAGCCTATTTACTCTTGCAGCACATTAAACACTACACACGCGTTCCTTATACACCCTGTTAAAAATATTATAGACAAGACCTAACTAATAATAAAGTTGTAACTAATCACTGCGTTACGTTGTTTTTCAGAAGTATAAATTCAATTCAGAATTAAACAACGCCTGTCACTGGCATAACAAATCTAAATAAAATAACATTAACTAAAATATTTCACTAATTTCCATAAGCAAAAACTCACTTTAGGTCACTTGGGAAATTAATGCAGACTAGTTATCAAACCCAACAGGAATTTGAATGCAATACTTAGAACTTTGACGGGCAAAATTAGATATCAGTCCTTAGGATTTAATCATCGAACAATGATCTCATCAAACTCTGCATTAGCTTTGAAATCTTATCTATGGCACATAATTTGGCGTTACTTTCTGCTTCTGATTTAACTAGTCTTGTAAAAAGAAAAAACTCTTGCAAGAAAGCTCCTCTCGGTTGGTTCGTCTCGGCCTCAATGAAATGTCACCCTAAGTGAAGACTGATGGACTGGAATGATGGATTTTTAATACATTCCGGCACATGACATTACTGTCATTAGTTTCATCGTGTCACCAAGATAAAATACTGAAGGAAATATTACTCTGTTCTGATAATAACCATAAATTGGTAAGTGTACACAGAACAGAAAATACGTGAATCGTTTTAAAATTACTTTTTTATATTCCCCGCTGTTTGAGAAGAAATCAAAAAACAACGTTTAATAAATGCAGGATTTTATAATTTCAGCATAAGAAGCAGGTATTGTAATAGGTGGATAGGTCGAGTGGTTAGTACCCAAGTCAATTAAAGCAGAGATTCCTCCAAATTTGTGGAAGAATATCTGCCACAACTATACTTAAAAAAAGATCGTAGCTTTATTAAGCTAAGACCACAATTAAACTACTTGCTGTGTTGTGTTCACCAGAATTGTGTTGATGTGGTATTTATATTTGCTATATGCTGTAAAGAAAATGCTTCATTTTCATTTTTATAGTAACTTTAAAAGTATAACCACTCTCAATAAATTTTATACATTTTTTAAGTATCCAATTTACTCTGGCTTTTTCGATTACTGATAATCCCGTCCGTTGTACTATTTCATGTGTGAGATCATGAAAATATAAACTGTTATACAGTTAAGTTTTATACGACAATGTGGCTTCATTGGAGCGGTTTTGGCTTCAAGCCAATAAAAGGTTACAATGTTTCAGCATTGTTCATCTTGCGGAATGTTAGCAAAAAGTAGAAAACGGATAAGTGCCAAAAGGATTTGCTAATAAACATTCGCTATCTTTCTACGCCGTTCGCACTACATGCGGCCACAAAACGAGGCACACATTTTCCTCTGACAGTTTGTATAATGCTCTTTTTATTATTGTAAACGGCATCTAGACGGTGATTCTATTTGTCATACATTAGTAAGTGAATTTTTTAAGAATAAAAAGAACAATCCTTGTGTTGATGTTCCCTAAAAAATACATAATACCTGCAACTTACTAGTCCTCCAAATATTAATACAGCAATTTCATTTATGTTTAGGAAAAATAATTAAAAATCACAGTAGAAAGAGTTTTATAATTCGTTTGCCAGACTTTCGTAACTAATTCATTACTGGATATTTAGAGAGGAAAATTTAATCAAATTATAAATTGAATAACAATGCTGAATTTTATTTGTTAGCAAGGTAAGGAAAGGTAAGCCGGTTAAGACGTATAAACAATCAAAGGCAGAAACATAAGACGTTGCAGATATACATGGAAAAGTAGCTAAATGTTTACAACATATGTCTAATTGTATGACGGATTTAAAATTCTAAGTGGTGGTTAGATCAAATTAACATTCTACCGGAGGTGCTCGATGACCGAGATAAGACTGGCGCCACTCGACGACGACGTTTCAATCATTCCCTTGGTATCACAGAGTAAAACCAAACAGTAGGAAAAATTCAATATAACGAATTAACGACCTAACACTCGGAAACATTAAAGATTGTCAGTTCCGTTTAAATTATCAATATCATCAAGGATCAGGAAAACAAACAACATCATCAACATCAATCGACTAAATACGTCCCACTGCTGGGAACTTTTTATGGGAGATTCCCCTTATGGGATTGTTATAAAAAAATATGTTATAAAACCACCATATTGGGCTAATAGAAGTTAGTGGTTGAAAGCGATTCAAGTATGAAATCAGACCAAGAGTTTGAAGTGCGTTACGAAGCACGGAGCAGTTCGAGATGTCAAATTGCAATTAACTTTGGCGAAAGTTGTGTTGTTTTCCTAATCGAAACCAGAGCACTTGAGTCACTACGTCAACATGCTCCTCAGCTATAAAAAATAAGCTCAATATATAATTCAACTCATATTTTAAAACAATCCTTGCTAAATTTACTTAAAAACCCAGTCCAGGCAAATTCACTAGACAATGATTCAGTCCTTATGGATGCCCTTTTTTAATACTTATAACTATAAAAAATAGGTTAATTTTAAATTTCAGGAAGTGATCTGAACACGACGAATATAATAAGATAGTGAACATGGAATGTTTCTTAAAATCTCAAACAAAGTGAGTTTAAGAATAATAAAAAATTAAAATACAATTACTAATATTCTAGAACAAAGTGCATTTATAAACTGACACATTGTAAGAACTGATTTAAATAAAATCACTATTATCTTCTGCACTCGATTAGTCTGCCGCATCGATGGTGACGATTAAATAGAGATTACCGGCGACAGATAGGCGGCTGGCCTGTAAATCAACAAAGTTAATACTTAAAAGAAAAACGGGAAAAGCGTTGCGGTTGAGAGAGTTATATCTTATCCTGTCTGTCATGTTTCTCGCAGCATAATTAAACTTAGTTGTATTGTAATCCTCTGATATGCAATAGACACAATAAGTGTTGGATACAGTGTAATCAATCATTAGCGATAAATATCACATACAATTTTTAATTTCACATAAATTGGTACTGATAATGATAATATATGTGACAATAAAAAAACCACTTGCGTTGCTATTATATGGGTCTCAAGGAAAGTGATTCTAAAACAGATGTTAATGACTCCCGTGTATTGTAATTACACTTGAAATATAATATCAAAGTACTGAATAGTCTAAATAGGAAAGCCTTGTTAAAGGTTATTAGACGCATAAAGCACTAACTAATGGAACTAATCTTTTTTGGGTTCCATACCCAAGAGTAAAATTGGAGTCCTATACTGTCATTCACGTTTCCGTTCGTCTGTGTCAGTGTTACAGTCTGGAGTTGTGCATCTTATTGACCCAAAGCCGCACACATAATATTTTTAAGGGGAGCTCCCAATCACCTAAAGGCGAGCGTAAAAAATATCATTGTCAATAAACTTAAAATAACTTCACTTCTATTAAGAATAAACGTTCAGTTGATATCATAAGACATTTATAGAATAGAAATTATATCCTTATTAACATTTCTATGAAATTTCAGTCATCAAAAATTATACTAAATTCCAATGAACATTTCAATATCACTCATATTGAAATAAAGCATAGGATTTCTTCTATATGCCTATAGTGAGAACGCAAAATATATTCAGAAATTATGTTATGATTAAACAGAGGCAGAGTAGATAATACAGGTTCCAAAAATATCATGTTGAAATTTATCTTTAAAACATCTTTGTTTACGTCATAATATTTCGATTGATGTTCTACACGTAAAATCCCTCCAGCTCTTTAATCTGTATCTATATATAGAATTCATTTATAATATTAAATACTAAATTTGCTTGCTAACTTCACTTTAGACAATTTTAGTTATGAATAGGAAAATAGGTTTGATAAATGTTTGCTAGTGAACACAGATGACTAAATGATTTAGTTTAATATAATAATAATGACAGTAGTCCTATCATTATTAAATACAAGTTGGTTACCTATGGAAGTGAAATTTAAGCAAACGGCTCGTCTTATATTCCTGAAAAAAGTGTCTAAAATAAAACATAATTGATTGGATTTTGTATAATAGTATCATTTGTCAAAATGGTGCATTCTTGGGAAATTATTATGTATTTCTTCTTAAGTTATCGAGCTACATACATAAAAATACTTGTAATAGATGATTAAGATAACTAATTTGTATCTGGCGTAGCAAAATTTTAATACTAAATTTATTTTATTATAATGAACGAAACTTGGTCATTTACTTCTGTGCTATATTTTTGTTAAAGCGGGGTACCTGATATTAAACTTTGATACTGTAAGATCTATTGATAGGCGGGGGTTTTATAGAGAGTTAGCACTGTTAGATAGCAGAATGGTATTTTAGGGAGCCGCGTCTTAAAATAATTTGTTATTACTTGTAATTAATATTTTTATTTTGTGCAGAATGTATATTAAGTTATGAAAAACCGAGTAATTATTTATTTAAAGGTATTAAAGATATTCGGTCTAGACTTGCCAAAGATAAAGCAAGAGAACTTATTTTTAAAGTCAAAGATAAGAACTTCAGAACTATTAAGTTCAAATATTTCTGAAGCTCGTGTGTTGGAATATTTTAAATAGACTAAAAAATTTCAATCGACAATGGGACAATAGCAATTTTCGCTTCTAACGAATATGAAATTTTAACAATAGCGATTAATGTTTTATTTGATTAACTATTCACACAATCAACGCGAACAGCCTAATACAATATGCATTGCTAGTGCTAATGATAAATCTCGCATGAAATATAGAGGTAAAATCAATATTTTACCTCTATATTCATCTTTAGAGTTAGATGTCATTACAATTAATGACATCTAACTCTAAAGATGAGTATTTATTCATCTAGCTGCTGCTTTATTGAGGCTTCAAAGTTAAGCCAAAAAATTAATAACCATCACGAAAACGAACCAATAAAATACTGGACTTAAACTTAAACGTAAAATAATAAAGGTGAATCGGAACTTCCAACTTGTCCAAATAGATTTATACCTTACTACTAGGACACAACACTACAAAATAGTTAATTTGATTATGATCTCCTATGACCTAGATGATTTTCCTACCTTTACATTGATAATACTGGTAATATTTTACAACCATCAATTATTTAAACTAGAAATCTTGTCACGTTTTTCATTGTTTAGGTTTTATCTCTCAAGCAATTCATTGTACTGTTAGCAGACAACTGACTCTTTTCTCTGATTCCCCTTGTTATCAGTTATCCGACGCCATTTTATCATATTAATTTAAGTTATTATTGTATATATAAATCAAAATTCAATCATGCTTAAACTACTTTTGTATTCAAGGTACGGCAATGCAAGGTTTTATGTTTTGCAGTGTGCCTTTAATTACTAACAATTAAATATATAGTGACGTCAAACTGTTTTATTATTCGACCCTCTCCTCACACAGTAACATTCCAAATTGGTGGTGAGTAGATCCTTGCATATCTACTCACCACCTCTGAGCTCAATTTATATAAATATTTATTCAAAGCCGCCAATCCATCGGCATGGAATTAATTGCCATTCATACATAATTCGCGATCGTTTCGGAAGGATATTCAATTAACATGACCGACTCGAACCTTTTGTTAGAGCCAGCGTGGTCGATTAACTTGGAATCAATTAAACTGAAACGATCGCGTTTCTAATGGTATTGCTAACGCTGTAACGTATTGAAATTTTAATTTATCTGGATGATTCACATTTATTAATAAAAAATATTTATTTTAATGAATTTTTAGGTTCTACAAGAAAAGAACATCCCAGTGGAACAACTCCTATTTCGATAACTCGTATGTACTATTAATTACGAATAGGAATATAGAAAACCGTTACGCATATTACTTCCTCAACATAATTTATTTTTAAATTAATGACAAATCTTTGAAATATGCTTACCTGTACTCGCTGACAGCAGATGAGACTTTGAGTATGCGTGAGTATCCTGAGAACCATGTGCTCAATGGTACTCTGCTCCTCGAAGACCATCCTCGCCAGATCCAGCAACACCTGGTTCCTCTTTACTTCCAGTTGTGATCGCTCATACAACTGCGCGTTTCGCAGACCGATACCACAGAACTGCAGGTATGATGCGAACACTTTTTCATCATTCGCTGTGAAGGGCCCGTCGTTCTGTTTGTTTATCACCTGAAAATAAATGATCGGTTAGGTTGATCTTAAATACGGGTGAGACTGATCTTCTTGTCCCTTTTTTGTCAGAGCAATAATCTTCGTCATTCTTTACACATTCCACTTCTCGAAACAGGTCGTCCTGCATAGGAGAAACACACGAGGAATAATTAGGCGATATAATCACCACCTACTTTGGTCAACAACAGGTTGGTGGGTGAAAGCGGTTGCTGTAAACGGAACCAACTGGTAAATATGGCTAACCAAACCACGAAAGAACTTAATATTAAAATGTTTCATTGACATCGGAGATTAACCACGGTGTAAATAGTATTATATGTAATATTTCAGTCTTAAACAATAGAATAAATTCCTAAAGAAAATAAGCAAGCCGACAACATATAAATCACGATACCCCAAAGAATAAAATTAATAAGATAATACCTTTTAAAATAAAATATTTCATTTAAATTTATAATCACGTGAGGTATCAAGTTCAGTATCCTTTTGATAGATATCTCATATTTTTTTAACAGCAAATAATGATAAATTTTATTTGAAAACATTCTACTCGCTTCTAGCGCAATAAATTGAACCCTGAAAGAATGCAATGCAGATAAAAAAAATTGTGAAGATTAAATTTTAATTTCAACTACAGTGCTCAACAGAACATTACATTTGTAAGAATAAAATAAAACCTTAAGTGAGATTCAAGAGATTTCTAGAAAAAAGATCTCCAGTTAGAACGAAGCAAATTTTCAATAGAAAATTTATAATTCATCGTAAGAAAGGCGCCCGGAAAATTTGGTATTTTATTTAATCAAATTTTTCTTTAGGCTTAGCCCTAATGGGATTCAAATAAAAGATTAAAAATTTAAAAAGCCTACAGCTAAAAGTCAAAAATAGATTAACTTGAAATAATGCTGAAAAACTATTTCTTCTATTTTGTATATTTCCTTCTTTTTCTAATTATATTCTAATTTTTATCAGAATGGTCTGCTTAGTCTGTTAATACATCAAATTAAAGTTTCACGGATCTCGGAGGCGTAATGGTTTGAATGTTTCAATTTCAATTAAGTAAACAGAGCAATCTTCGGCTTTCAATCCAATTCACAATGGCGGCAACCGCTTCACCAACCAATATTTACGTTATTTATGGCCAAAAACAGCTGTGTGTTCCCTCAGCAACAAGACGTTTTAGGAAACTAATGCATCTATTCATACATAATTATGAGTTTGAAGAAGTGAAAGTTACCCACAGACTAACTTCAAATATTTAACTCAAGGAACATAATGTTTTATAAAGATGACAGGACTTTAATGAAGAAATTTACCTGAGTATAAATCTGTCTGATTATGTAGGGAGAGAAACACCGAAACACTTTTAGAAAGCTGAGAAAGGAGTAAATGTCGATGAAATCAAAAAGGGGTATTGAAAAGGGAAACCAAATCTATATTACTTGGGAACAAATGAAGGTTAAACAAGATTCTTATACTTTCAGTTGTTATAAATCAATTTTAAAGTTTTGTTTCAAAAAAAGTAACACGATTTATTGCTACGGTAACCAAATAATTGATTACCTGAGCGACGCCAATGACCTCCCCGTTGATGTCCTTAATTGGCATGCAGAGAAGTGACCTCGTTTTGTAACCTGTTTGTTGGTCAATGTCGTGGTTAAAGCGTTCATCCTGTAACAAGAAGACATATCATTTGACAAAGATCCTAAGGATGAATTCTCAAAACATAAAATTACAAATATTTATATATATCTGATCACTTTGTTTTACACAAAAATAGCAAGTTATTATGGTTCGCTCATTGTAAAAAATAATAATAAGATGAATTAGTATATCCAGAAAAGTGGATAGAGATCTCACATCTTCTATTGCAGCATATTTTTGTTAAGTGTTTAATCAATTATGATATCATATGTTTGTTTCGTAATTCCATCGTTTTGATTTAATAATAATATTCTTTAGTACTTTCTATAAAACATTATAAAGAATAACATTAACAATAAGGTTATCAACACAAGAAATAAGTTCAATTGGGATAACAATGACAATTATAATTGAAGTCGGAAATTGAATATAGGCATGACAAAGATAGTTGATTATATAAACACAAGTGAATCATATTTCATTGTGTAAATATTTGATTGATGAAACTCAATCATTAAAACATCGAATACTGCCAAGCAATACATTATGCGTGTGTATTCGAAACCAGTGAAATCTGAATAGAAAATATTTTGGAGATATGATGCCGATTGATAAAGCGAAAAGAATTTAACCAAATTTAACCTAAACTGCCACTGATTTACGAGATAAATTATGTATGAAATCAGATGGTTTATTGATGATTCTTCATCGTCACTTTCTTTGACATTCATTGACAAATGGTTCTAAAATAACGTTTGGTATTTTTCAAAATTTACAAAGTTCCAACTAGACAGGGCCAAGGTTGTACAGAAGATCCTGCCAAAATTTTGAGTAACATACTGGTGGCAGACAAAGAAATCTCTATTGTAAATGTACTTGTGGTACGAGCACTGTGTGTTATGTTGCCCGCTCTGTCAGGCACATTGGGAGACAGAGATTCGTCTTTAAAAATGATACCATTATTGTTGGCGGAAGTGAAAAAGTAAGCAGTTGTTATGGAAGTAAAAAATCCTTCAGGGAAGCGTTTACACTATTGCAAAGAGTTTTTCTTATTACAAATATGGCGTGCAGAGCAGCGGAGCCCTAATTACGGTCACTAGAAACTGTGCTAAGCGTGTAATCAGAGTGGCACCGCGCTGACCGCAGCCCGCAAGTGTCCTTCGCTCTAAGAGCTCTCATATATTATTAAGCTGTGCCCGCGACTTCGTACGCATCGTGTATTTATTTTTCAGTACATTTGGGCAAAATTGAATCTACCAATCATGCTGCATCAAGGCAAATCTTACTCTGTTTCAAGGTTTTTAAAAAAAATTAGAAAAAACATAATGATCCAAGACATGAATTGTTCATGAAGTGAAAGTATAAATTCTAGCAAATAATAAAAATAATAAAACAAAATAAAATGAAGCTTAAGCACTTTTTAGTTTTCCATAATAAAGCTCTTAATAAGATTAGGATCCAATTTATAGAAGATTGTTCATTTCCAAGGAATCATCATAATTAGTTAGCACTGCCTATGCGCCAAAACAATACTAAAATTTACTCTGTAATCGCAGATAAGAAAGCGTTACTGTAAAGCGATTTATGCTTTAAACTCATATTACGGTGAATCTCCAAGCATACAATACCGCTGTTACCAAATATCGCATAAATCTTGCACCAGTATTTTGTGAACAAAGAAATCAATTATAAGAATGCATTGCATCTGAATTTATGACCAGATAAAACGTGGAAATGGAACGCCACATACGTATGGACAAAAGCTAAGAACGACGCCTAATGTCGAGCTACCTTCCATTAAATACTACTGACAATTGGCGGCATTGAGTTTGACCCGTCCAATGAATCCCATAAGACTAATAGACAAAAGACTAATACGAACTGGCCAATCAATGCCGCACAAAGTCAAAATACATTTCCCAGGACTTTTAGGGTCCGTTCAACCGAACGGACTTCGATAAACGAGTCAAGTCCACACTATGAAATATTTACTCACGCTAAATTGGCATTTTCTATTTTATTGTGAATCGAAAAGTTCGAGAGACGTGAAATATTGCTTAACGCTTGGATTATATTTCAAATACGCTTTTTACCGCATTACGTTTCATAGAAGTTTATGTATTACACTTTTACAGCGATGAGTTTGTTTTCACTTTAGTGAAGCAATGTACACAAGAAACATTACCTTAGACGAAATACGAAAGAACTGGCGTTAATATTTTAAACCTTACATTACATTAATTCTGTCACCGACGATCTCGTTTTTATTTTGTCCTATAAACAGACACGGTAAAACAAGCAACTAACTTAATTCAACTTCGTTTTATGAACGTGGATTACGGAAACAAAGAATGACATGTTAAAAGTTTTCAGTGGAACAGTGGAATGTAGCTGAATTTGTATGCATAGAGAAACAGCTTTCTTGTGGAAAATATGAATATAATTTCTGCTCGTCTTCAAACGGGTTAGCCTGTCAAGCAGTTTGCCTCTGACAGAATTGTTTTGTCTCGAGGTTGCCCGGAGTATGCCCAACATAAATTAAAATCCAAAAGAAACATTATTTTAATACATGGGAAATAATATTATTTATCTTGTTTTAGAAACTGTATTTATCA
Organism: Acentria ephemerella; assembly: GCA_943193645.1. NCBI lineage: Eukaryota > Metazoa > Arthropoda > Insecta > Lepidoptera > Crambidae > Acentria > Acentria ephemerella. The sequence goes on from OW971891.1 coordinate 6,754,804, forward strand.
TAACTAGTGGGTTGTGAAACAAAAGTCAAAAACATATATAAGACATTAATAAAAAATATGTTTAACCAATGCAATACTAGCAAAAAGAAACGATTAAAAGACAAAACCCATGTGATATTCCATGTACAAGACAATTACTTATAAGATGATATTATAAATAATATGTGGAACAATATCCAAGTGAGTTTTGCAAATTCTTTCATTTTTTGTAATATTTCATAGTGTTCATTTAAAATAAAATATGCTTATTCCTTATTCATAACGGTTTTGTAAGAAAAATGTTTAAAATGATTTATTTATTCTGTAATTCATTTTTTTATAGCTCTCAAGAATAAGGTACTGGCCATAAAAGCAAAGAGAAAACACCCTTAACAAGTAATGGACCGACAGAAAAGTTCAACTAAATGATGTTTAACGCACAAAGGTGTGTTACTGCGAATTCCCATTACGACTTCACTCAGCCAGTCTTTTCCTTGAAAAGTTTGATATTATTTCGCCGTAAAATGATTCTCTTTCCTTCGAACACCAATGATGAATAAGTAAGTACTATAAAATAAGCATTCTTAAAGCGCATTAAAAAGTTTTCTCAATTATTGTTCCTTTTGAAAACTTATTTAGTTGTTTCTTAAGTCAAAATAAAAAGTAATAAAGAAATATATATTATACATTCAGATCACTTTCCAAAAAGTCTAAGTTTCCCTATCACCAAAGTCAATCTTTCAGGCGTTTATATGCAAATTATTTTCATAAACCGCGGATACGTGAGCACGCATGAACTACCAATCTTGGCAAGGTCAATGTTTTGGAGGCAAGCCAGATTGTATCGTGACAGTCGTCTCAGATACGGGATAGATTAGCTATGAAAATTAATAGCCACAATTGTCCTTGACCGCTAAATCTGTGTCTGATGACGTATAATTTTTTTTATTTAATAATATAAATTGATAGTAATTCCTTCGAGTCTGCCTTTCATTCTATTTTCATTCTTTTAGGAAGCATTATGATTGACAGCGGTCTGTATATAATTTAAAAGACTAGAAAAGATACCTCAGAAGGCATAAGTCATAAACGTTAACTTTATACCACGAACAAATCCCAAACCCTGGATCCACTTGAATGCTCGCACAACTAATATTTCTAGCCGGAGTAGCCGGCATCAGCGAATTTATGTGGTGACTAAAGAGGAATAGCATTTTTAAGCACACCATTTATCCTGGAGCGGGTGGAGTGGCTACGAATAATTTATGTGTACTCGTACTGACGAATCTCTGCTCAGCATTGCTTGGAATGGAGTAGACGATCTACCAGACGCTGCAACCACTTTGCGAAAACCGATTAAAAATTTAATTACAAAATTTTCTTTTGTGTGCAGCATATTCAAATATCAAATTACGTATTCAAAGGATACATATACTGCTAGGTTGACATCTCGACATCTTTCGTCATTCATTATATATGCAGTAATACGCAGAGCGTCTACGATATTAACGTGTCAAGAATTTCGCAAGGTAATTTCATAGATATAAGTAAAAAAAAATCTGTAAAATTCTGTATTAGAATAATATATTATTAGGTAAAGCTTAAGCTGTTGTTAGTTATTTTTTATGTTGAATATTTCGTGAAAAGTCATTAAGCAGTGTAAAGGTCAGTGTTTCGCGAACTAAACTAGAAAATTCCACGGCTGAGGTTAAATGAAATTATTCAACAGTTGAAAATCCAGTTGTTTTCCTCGAGATAATTCGGGACGGATGTTTGAACTTTCGCTTTATATGATGCCTACCTCTATAAAATATGTAGCATGCGAGTACATTTCTCTAAATACGAGAAACACTGTTTCATTTCTACTTCCACTGCGGAAATTCTTTTTAAATTATCTTCTTCATCTGATTTACCACAAACACTTTTTTTACACTTTTACTTAATAAATGACTATTTATCATTCATTTTATTATTTGCAAATTACAAAAAGTATAGTAAATTTTATGTTAAGCTTCTAAAGTACTCATGTCTCCGTCATAACTTCTACATTGAAACCTTATAAAGCATATAATTTGCATCGATTGATGAATGAATCGTTCGTGATACTCTATGCATGTAAAATCGTTGCCGGCAAAGCAAAAATCCGCGCTTCATCGGTTAACGCTCAGCGAGTCGTATAACATTCAAGTCAGCTTGACGTCCGCAAATGTGTTGTCAGAAGTAAGTAACATAAGGTACTTGTCAACGATTTAAAGTTAAATTAGAGCTGATTCTTCAATACTCAGACAACTTTAACAATAAATAACTTTAAAAGTTGACAGTTTTTCTATCTAAATATTTTTTTATTATTTTTTTTATAAAAAGCTCAGCTAATAACTCCAACACTTGATGATAAGTCCGAGGAGTCCATATGAGAAGATAGCTAGTGCAGCATGGACATACTGCCGGACCAAAAAGTGCTTTTTCACACCTCTATTAAAAAAACCCATGAATGAATGAATTGAATTTGAATTTGTCAAATCGTCAAAATTATTTGCTAGATAATTGTTATCTGAGTATTGAAAAATGGGGTCTTAATTAATTAACTTTGTCTGCTAATTGATAACTGCAAACTGTTTATTTTAAGCATCTATAAATGAAACTGACTTTGCTTATCACGAACGGTACAGGTACGCTACGTTAAAAGCCCCCGTGATTTATTTCAAGGAAACTGCCAAAAAGTTAGACGATTTTTTCAAACTTCTAAAGGTCAAGATCAATTAATGATCGCTTTCACAAGTCATCCTACGTATCCCACTATTCCCTGTCAGGATTTAACTGCCAGCACGAGGCAGAATAAAAAACACGAGATTGAAAAAAATCTCACAGTCCGGTGTTAAGCTAGGCAATCCAGATTAAAGTTTGTTTATGGTTCCTCCAAGGCCTGACTCAGTCCTATTTGAAAATAGCAATTGTTTTCTGGGTCTAGCCTGATACGCACTCTAATTCAGTACGTTAATGTCACATATTTAATGTAAGTTACCACGTTAAATGTTCTTTAAGTTTTATCTGAGTGCAACACAGAGTGGTCGCTATTGGAAGAAAAGCGATGCAATAAGGCCTCTAGACACAGAATCTTGAACAGTCGATATTCAGAAAACGTGCTCTGAGGTTCAGAATAGAAGCATGTAAAATAGAGGAAATTTAAGCGTCAAATATAAGTTCTACACGTCTTCACAGATAGCAATATGTATTTGTATATTCTTATGAAGACAACGAACCACTCGTAGCTGAAAAACGAACGAACCGTGCAGCAAGAACATTTTTGCAAACAAAGGATTAAGATGAAGAAAAGTATCATGTAATCTATCTATCAATGATGTATTGTATAATTAAGGTAGTTTTTTAAGTCACAAAAAGACGACATTTCATCAAAGTCTGGTAATTTATGGAACAAGCATTTACAAGTTCCATCGTTACATTGCTGCCAGCAGTTTTTATTGCCCAGGATATTAAAACGAGTAATGTAGCGTAGTTTTGATATATGGTTGTAATTGTGGTCCGCACCATAGTGGTTTAAATTTTAAGATATGCAGAAAAATGATTCCGATTTACGTAAATACAACGATGACATAAATCAGCTCAGCAACGCTTTAACTGATTTTGACGAATTGTTTTTGATTTTAATTCGCAAAGAACAAATTAAATTCATTAAACTCAAGTCAAAAACAAAAAAATATATGATGATCAGACAGAAAAAAAAATAAAGAATTAATATTATGTCCTATTTTGTGAAGCATAGAAAATCATAATATTGTTAAAGTTGCTTTTTTTTGGGAAGGTGCAATAAAAATTATTTGGGAAGGTATATTCTTTAAACCTTTGTATGGTTAATCGTCTTTCCTACATTTATTCACTAGATTTCTATCAGCTTCAAAACTCAATTTAATGATCTCTAGAAAGGCAATGAAATTCTGTGTTTTCTAAATTAGCAAAACCTTTTAAAAGATTTTGATTTAAGATATTAAAAAAACTTAATCAATCTTAACTATGACTAAAGAGTGGAACGGTAAATTTCCTTAAAAACATTAATGATTTTTATTTTCATTTCATTTTTATGATGTGGAAATATTAAACAACGATATTAACATACCTACTTAGTCAAAGTAACTTAATTTCGATTTTCTTTGCGTATGACTACTAGACTTTTGTTCGGGCCAACGCAGGTTCCTACTGGATATATTTTATAGCCCGTCTATTACAGCAGTAGATTTTGGAAGCACCATGTAATAAATTAGGTAGTTGAAAGTTATTGGATAAAAAAATATAATATAATAAATAAGAATGAAATAAAAATATATAATGTACACTTATATTTGAATCAATTGCATATATCATTCGTGATAAAACAAAGGCGGAGAGGTCTTGAAAAATGTCAAGCACAATTTACATTTTACGCTCAATATCGACACGGACAAGAGAAGAAGCTTCAAATCGAGACATTTCTTTCGCTTTGATGAGACATAAAACCCAACTCGTATGCAAACTCAAGCGTCTTCACCAAGTAGGCACGTCCAAAAATTTACGATAAGTTGAATCATAAAAGCCGAAGGAGCAAAGAGTACACCACAACCACACGACGCGCGATGAATACAACTTACTTCTAATTTTATTTCGTACCAAAATATTACTTTGGTATTCATAACTGCAATACTTAAATAACTGTACAGATTTTGAGATGCATTCATGATATGATTACCCAGAAATTGAAATCACATAATGTCCTATGTAAATTTTAATCTCCTGTTTTTAATAAGATTACCCTGATATAGAAATAATATAATGCCGTTTGTAAATTTTAATCTGCTTCAGTTTTTAATATCATTGTCTTCATTTTATTAAGAATGCTATAAGTAGATTCAATGAAGACACCAGGGTAATCTTGGCAGATTGTATTCTAATCCTATCATTACGATATAACACAAGTGAGGTACAATACGAATTGTAAAAAAGTTGACTCGTAAAAACTCCTTTAACGTCCTCTAGGACGTTTGAAAACTGTTTACGTAATAGCCAAGAGGGGTTTAAGCCCTGACAGTGTCATTGTTTAATGGTGAGTCATAAAGGGTATTCTCATTTCCTTTTTTGTCTCTTCATCCGTATGCGATTCAAAATATACCTATATAATTACATATTCAACATTTTGGACGTATAACATTCTGTTAAATATTAAACGAATAATTTGTAACTTGCATAAAGCAGATGCTTAAGGTTAATAGCAAACATAGTAATGAAAATTGTAGCTATATTTAATGATAAACATGATTATATTTTTACAAAAACAACTTTGAAAATATAATGTAAACTAGACTCTTTCAAAAGTCAAATTCTGAATACATAAATAATACTTACTAAAACAAACCTCAAAGAGAAAAGCAATTTTTATTTTCCCTTGATAGCTAAAGCCATGTCAATGTCTAAACGGAGAATATATGTTTCTATATTCTTTCTTTATTATTACAGTAATTCGAATCAAGAACAAGATAATATTGTAAGATGTGAAAATAATCCAAGTCTCTACAGTCTAAATAGATTATGGGTTAATTTATAAATGTATTGCATTTTTCCGTTTTCGACTTTAATATATCTTGACTAGAGTAAAATAATCAAAAACTAAAAACTTACTTAAAAGCAAAAATAATTCAATTTATGTACTTTTCAAATTGGAAAATATTTTTTGTTTTTGGTTGCTTTAAGTTGCAATGAAACAAATATCTGCAACTACATTAGTACTTCCATTGAATTATTTTTGTTTTTAGTGTTTTGAAGTCGGCTTAAGTTTTGTTTTAAACATTTCTTAGGTCAAAGTAAGACTTGGGAGTGGTCTGGTGAATTGCTGTGGCAGAACCCATGTCACTCCCGTTAAGGGCAGCGGAGTTATCAGAGAGTTTCCACCCGCCACTTAGCAGTGGCGGGTTGGTCCTTAAACGGATTCCTCTTTAACCTACCCTGGGATCCCATTAGCAGATCTTGAGTAGGGAACAAAATAGGGGTGTTTTCTACACGCCAGTAGTGACTATATCTATTAAAAAAATAAATGAGTAAATAAGCCCATCATTAAAAGAGAAATCGGTGGACATGCAAAAAATAACATACAATTGGTTAAAAATAATTCCTTAAAAATTCTAACTACAAATATGAAATGTGAGCAATATAAATCAAATCAAAACAGAGAAATGTCATTGAAATAACGAACAGCGAAACAAATGGGAAAATTAATTATATTTTTAAGTGTGCCTACAAATATTTTCAACGTTGTATTTTGTCACAATGTCAAAGTGACAATATTATCTAAAGTAATTAATACCTGTTCAAAGAGATTTTGCTCAGACAAAACCTTCATGTGTACATACTCTAACAACGTACACGTCAGTGGTTCTGTAAATTGGTGTGTCTGCGAATGGCACATGAATATAACCTTGTATCGTCTTACATTAAACTTATCCAAATCCATCTAGATATTAAGCGAGGCGGAATATTTTCCTAGAAAAAATATAGAGTTCAGTAGGAAAATACTTCACTGGTTATGATATATTGAATTTTGAAAAATTTCAATTAAACCTTTTCGGCTTGTTTACTAACGTAATTCTTGTCGGTTCCTATTATAACAAATGATACTTATGAGTACCTTTTTTTCTTAAATACTTCTTCAGATTAAGAATATATTTTACAAACTACTAAACAGTTATATTTCCTACAAGTTTATGGAACTAAACATAATTAACTGTCTAAAATGGAAGTCCCATGAACTAGTATCGTTTTGCATATTGCATTATTATTTCAGAGTAAAACTTGTTTTCGGTTCAAATTTCCTATAACTAATCTAAATAAACCATTAAAAACGCTTTAAAAAAAGATTTCTTTATTAAACTACAATTGAGTTTACTTCAAGATTTACTAGAACAAATTTTGAATGTACAAACATTTAAATGGTAAAATTACGTATAATACTGACATGGGCGTTGGACTTATAAATTATATCAGTGTAGACGAACATCATTGTTCCATGCAGACGACATCTCATTTGAATTAAACTGTATTATACTTTTTCAACGCTCTTAAAGTCGAGAAAATATCAGATTTTAGATGCACATATGAAATTGCTCATTGTAGCAACGACTGTTTTTAAGGGCTTAAACGGGGATTTTCATTAGGGACTGAAAAAAAACATATCAAGACGTAGAATGCTGAGCGAGCAAAATAAAAATAAACTAACAAAAGAAAATACAGATAACTAGTTTTTTGTAATAAGATGATTTGAATTTTAATCCAATGGTAGGATAAATTTTTCTTTACATACAAAGTCAAACTTGTGCATAATTAAATTTATTATCATTTTATACAGCAGGCCCCAAACAACTGTTCATAATTAGACTGAAAATATTATACACCAGAATATACAAGAAGCGCCCTCCCGTTCAAAGTCTTCATTTGAGTTCCAACATTTGAATTTTAGCCATAATAAAATAAAACACGACTGCTTGTTAAGTATTCCGTAAACTTTAACATTTACTGAATTTAGTTCTAGAGTCTATTTCAACATCTTTGATTACCTATTGTTGTATTCTGAATGGAAATGTCTACCACTTTCACATCGTGAACAGCTATGGGCCGCGACAGAAAATTTACTTCGTAGCATCTACAAGTTTCAAATTTTGATTTGTTCCAAGCTATTTATCCAGCTTGACTTACGCTAACTCGAAATTTATTAACCCTTTTAAACTTTACCTACCGTATATTAAGTTTTGTTGTTTAATTTGTTGAATGATTGCATTATATAAATATAATAATGTTATGATGGAATTTTCGAAATTCGTAATTTAATGTGGCAGAAGCTTTAGCAAAATGGGTTTAATTTACAATCTATTTATTTATGTTTACGTTTCAATTAAAATTGTAGATATTTAATAGATGCATATTTCACTCACTTTGTAAGCGTCGGGTATGTTGACCGGTTCCCCACTCTCTGCCACGTAGCCAACAATTCCACTTCCCCAAGGAATCCGAATCTCTTCCAAGTGTTCCATTTGCTCCGGAGTGGACTTGGAGCAAACATCAAACAATTTCGAAACCAAACATCTGAGAACAAAAGAAACAATAAGTTAGAGAAGCATTTCAAACTAGATCGTTGATATTAAGGTTTAAAGAAAAGGGCCAAAACTAATGCTAATAAAACACATTTAGGGATTTAAATATCACAACTGATTTACATTGTCTTGTTAAGCCTTATTACGTGATATACAAAAGTAATCTTGCTATAAGTTTTATTATATAATATAGTATAAGCTTTGCCGTTAAAATTGTAATTTTTCAGAATGTTGACTTGTTTATTAATACAGAAATTAATTATCTAATGCAGTGTAAAAATAACTGCAGAGTATTTTATTCTCAAGTCAAATTAATCAAAGTATCTATCATATCTTGATGTAGGGCCAGGAGTACTCCAGGAGCACGTCGACCCAATGGGATCTTTTGTGCTTAAATATATCATAAGTCTTCATGTCCCATTCTTACATTAATTACAGCGGAAAATTGAAATGAAGTAAGAATAACACAATCAATGAAAGAACTATATAAATATAATCATATTAATTAGAGTCATATTCGTGAACAGTCCCCAGTGAACGCTAAGTGGCATAATCTCCGGATCTGGGGAAAACGAATTACAACAATGGCCACATTTCATTACAAGCCAACAAGCAAACAAGACAAGTACACGACAAGCATAATCGAATTCTCTGCTGGTCGACAGGGGAATTTTCCAATCGACAGGCAAGTAGGAAGAATTCGTTTAATAAAACGAGCCACTTGGGATTCAGGCGCGTGTGTTTTTAGTAAATATGTGCAATATGACTGGACAGACAGATTTTTTATACTAGAAGTAAATAAGTGTAAACAGTCGTTTTCTATCAATACTGTATTATCGAGGAAATATTATTTATCTAATATTTGTTCGTAAATCCTTTCCTCTTACGGTCTCGAAAGTTAATATACTAACGTCTTTAACTTTATTGTTATAATTATAAACCTAGTGTGCTTAAATTTAATTTCTCACACAACTCTGTGATTTACCTAAAACACATTGACAAACAAAAAAAAAGTTTGTATTCGTCTCAAACCTTTATATTAGTCTCATCACAAAAATTTCGGAGGTCAATTGTACTTGCTATTACATATATTTTTTATCACTGTTATAATAATAGTGATTAAACATCATTACAAGAACCAAATTTTGCTGTTGTAGTATCAGAAAAGCACTTGTATGTGTCTGAGGTTTTTTAATATAACAAAATAATTAATATTAAACATATTTCTAGATTCTTGGGCTAATTACAAGAATATATTTACTACATCAAAGTTAAAGCTTCATAACATACCTAACACATAACGAGTTATAATCGTGTTGAAGGTCTTAAATTGATTTCTGAGTTTGCTAATTGGATATAAGCCGATTCTCTTAGGACAAACTTCTACGTATTCTTAAATAGATCAGCAAACATTGTGTTGTTATTACTATTTGGTTAGAATAATATTTTCGTTAAAGTTGCGCAGATCAATGTGCGATTGCGATATTTGATTTTATATCAATGTATTCGTAAGGCAGTCTCATAACACACTAAATACCTGATTAACCACTTGCAGCTCCTTAATATTATAATAATGATTTCTTCAGTATTCATAATTTATTTCCCTGATTATTAGATTTTCTAATAATCTAACTAAAAATCGTTAAACTACAGAGTATAGTTACAATTACCAATTAAATTCTTAATCATCTCAATTAAATCTCTAGTATATTATATAATATAAATAAGAAAATAAAGAAGTACAAAAGTCATTTAATAACTATTTAAGAAAGACATATTTCAGTGTCGTATAAAGGCTAAGCAAAATGGAATAAGAAATGTCGCGGCAACCAAAGGCGCCTTATATCCATCACGTAAAATCCCACAGATTTATTATTATTCAAATTGTCAGGACACACATTGGCCTCTAGTAACCGGGTCACCCGCTTTGTTATTCAATGTACCAAACCAAACCCTCATCCTAAGAGCTTTCAGGACAATTTAAAAAAAAGCCACAGTGAGAAGATCTAAGTTTGAATTTTAAAAAAGGAAAAATACACTAAAAATTATGAAAGAGAAAGGAAGATGCAGTAAATATATACAAACGATAGAACACAGGCGACAGAGCGCTCACACGGCACGTTGCCACTTACCACCTCCTACACAAAATGCCTCTCTCATGTCGGTGTGATGCTCTGACTAGAGTCATAATAATCTTCTGGGGCTAATTTAGTGGTCCGGGGGTAGACCAAAGTTGCAAGACTTCAGGCTATTCCTGCACAGAGACATGAGCTTATCATAGCTATATTTTTTTGATCTCAGGAATTGTAAAAGCAGAAGAGTCACAAATGATTTCAAAAGTTCAAAGTGTACTATGACGTGTGTTGTTGCCACAAGAAATACGTTTAAATATAATCATTCAAAGGTACAAAAATTATTTAAAGTTAGCAAAAGAATAACTTAGAATAACTTAGAACAAAATATCTAAGCTATAGGATTTTATTCTTTAGATATTTTGTCCCAAGGCGATAGTACAAGGGGATCTAATTAAACAAGTTCAAAGTCATTTTAATTAACTTTGGCGCCATTTGTGATTTTTCCACGCTCGACGTACTTTGAATAATACTTGTTGAGTTTATTGTTTCCAATAAAATTAACAGATATTTTCATTTTTAATAAGTCTTCGTATTACAGCAAAACCTCGGTAAATAAAGTGACTATTAAACTCCCATTCGAATAACATACAAAAAACTTAAGAATGTTTTATTCAGCGTTAAAATTACTTTATAAAAAATACATTATAAAAACGGGTTTGAATGGTTTTGAATACAATTCCATTAGGAGTAAACACAATGATCTGGACTCTACGGGACTCCCTGGCTTTAAGAGCTCTCAAAAACTCAATAAAATCCCTCAGGCGAGAGGCTTAAGTGACGACTACACATGTTGTAACTTCATTTCAGTCTTGCATTGAAATAGAAAGACAAGAAGAGCTTAGAAAATTCGAAGTCAGTTCAGGGAGCGAGATGACTTCGCAGTTAACAACTCAAAATGATACAAAATGCTTTATAACTAAAGTTGGGCGAATGTTTTTATACTTACTGTAAAGAACAAAAATGAAATAACCGGCACTAACTATTTTTAGTCTTGGTATTTGTTTTAGATTCATTACACTCACGCTAAATTAACTTAGGTATTTCTGATACCACTCAATATGTTTCTAGAAATGTGAATGTTATTTATTATATTACTCATCGTGTCTACTTGTATCTCAAGCGAATATACGGGTTGACACGAGCAGCTATCGACAGGCACTTCAACTCAATCAAAACTTTCTGCACCCCCGGGATCCTTTCATTTCGTTATGATCCTCCCATTTTTAGCTTTTCCTCTAACCCTGACCTTAACTTGTACGGTTCTAAATCGAGCGGCATGGCATTTTTAGAAATCTCAAAGAATAGAAATGGGTGTGAATGTTACAGTTTGTTTGAAAAGGTTTATAATATACAATAAATACGATTTTCCTGTAGTTATTTCAACTGCTTCAATGTGCACACTCCAGCTTTAATTACTAAGAATTGATGAAGCGCTTCCAGTGCTGTGGTACCATGTCGTTACTTTGTTAGCCGCAGCAAACAAATTGCATGCTACGGGACGAAATTACTAGGCTTAACTAAGATAATAACGAGATACGCCTGCTATTGCAGAGAAAGCACCGGATTCGTGTGTAACTAGCCATTCCGTTCGGGTGCATCCCGGAGTTGGCTTGGTATAATTGCGATAAGCAAAAAGATTCAAACACAATTGTCAAACATTGTTAATTAATTTAATTAATCTGTACGTATGTTAAATTTATATTTTATAAGAGTATAAAAGCCTAATGATAAATCATCAATCACCTATAATAGTTAAGTATTGTAGTTTTATCCATTAATTGTAGTGTAAAGAAAATAGTTATTATAAATGTGAGTAGAAGGCATGCCTAAAATTATTATTCATTTGGAAAAGAGTAATGTAAGCTAAGAAATTTACTATTTATTTTAAAATAAAATGTCATTGTTAAATGACAAATAAAAATGTTCATATGGGAATCTGCTATTTTCCATTAGGATGTAGGGCATTAAGGGAAGAGTTGAATATAGGAATTCTTTTTCTTTTTCTTACATTCCTTAACACCAGTGGATAGTACTGTTGACACTTACGTCCTCCCTTTTATATTGATCTCGTTTGTCGAGTCCTTGGCCTTGGCTTTGTCCGATATTGTGTTCATTGTGTAATGTTTCGCAGATTGTACACGTTTAACTAACTCCTAGACATAAAAACACAATTTCCTCGTATAAGACTAAAATAATAAGCGTAGGTATGTTCACTTGTATATATTTTTGTGAATAGGAGAGTGCTTGAGAGATTTTGAAATATACTTTATCAATTTGGTTAAATTAAATGGAACAGGATGGAATGTAATTGCTTTTACTTACACTGTTCAGGATGTCAATTTTGCCCAGTATATTGTATAACAATTTTGATACCATTCCTACGCGTTTGAATTGCCAATTGTCTTTAACTGATTGATTTTTGACCTGTTCTTAAACGTTTAGAGAAATATGAGCTTCAATTACAGAAACTATAATGAAATGACGCTGAAGCCAATTGTATTATTTTTCATTATATTACTAATAGATAGATTAGATAATAAATAGAATTTTATATATTATATAATTATAGATAGAATTTATAACATTGTGAACCTAGGTAGATTTCTATTTCAAAACTAAGCTAATCACTGATAAATGAATGTAAATCCAGTAAACAATTTTTTCGCACTTGAAGATTCTACTAACTGAATAAATATTTTATTTTAAATTTTAACACTGTACTTTTAAATTTTCTCAGAATCGTCAAATCCATTAAAGATTATGAAACGTTAAGTAGGCACAATAGAGTTAGTAAGAGACTCAATAGAATTTCAATAATAATTTTTCTTTGACCAATTTAATTATGTTTCCATTTAGAAGCCATTAACATTTTTATTAAAATGTAACATAGCATTCTGTACAATCATTTACAGTCGTTTTCATTAACAATTGTGGTTTAGTGTATGATCAGATAACACGGCGGTAATGAAAAATGAATAACGATTTACCTATAATGTTTATTGAACTATGTTTTTGGTTACTTATGACAAACAAAGCAAATTCGGTCGACTAAAAACCATACGTGTACTCTTCTCACTTTCTACTTTTTTTCTTAATTGCGTCGGAAATTTGAATGCACATTTTTCTTTTCCAATAAAAATATTTTTTTTTTACTATATTTTATACTATATTTACCTCAATGTGCAACCGATGAATTTAATACCCAGTCTGTCATTCTACCGTCCAATAGCAATAATAATAATTCCTATAGTATATCATATTAAGGTTTGAAAGATTCATAAAGGGAGTCAGAATTATACTTCTATTTCAAAAATGCTATAAAATAATATAGTTATTTTATAGGTTTTGCGCTGGTTAACATAGATATTACTACTGAAATACCAATTTTTATGCTGAGTATCATATTCATACGTATTAATTCAAATATGTTACAAGAAAAACTATAGACAGCCTGTCTGCCAAGGAAGATATATTACATGATCTGTACAGTCCAATTAAGTCATATATATGTTGGGTTAACGCCAAAGTAATAAAAACGAATTTCACTCGTTGTGTCTAAAAAACCAATTCATTAACTGAGGGAAGGTCAATCCTTATCGTAAATGGAAATGGTTATCATCAATGACCACGATGAGGACTTCGTTACTAGAAGCTATTACTATCAAACGACGTGACTAATAAAATACTGATGAGTGTATGTAGACCACTAACTTTACGTAGGCCATTGGTAACAATTTAATTTAGTCGGGTTGTACAAATTACCAATGAGATATGCCCGTACCTTCAATGTAATCACAAACTTGCTTTAGCTGTACCGAATTAAACGGGATAACATGTACTTGAAGGACCATGGTGAAAGAATATTGTGAATCTAATTAGAAGCTTCTGATTAAATTACTCCTTATATTTAAACACATTTCACACAGAATAAAGTTTTTATCTCAAGCTTTGTTTAACCGTCTGTATATATTTCCATCTTTACAAACACCTCAAATAAAATTTATCATTTATTTTATGCTTTGATATATTTTTATTTCTTTTGCTGCCTCTTATAAAAGATAATCAAAAAGTTGTAATATTATTAAAATGTACTTATATTACCTTCCTTTATATCCCCTAACAATAAGAAATTCCGAGAAAATGTTTAATATTAACTTCAAAAGCATAATCTAATAAATATAAAATATAAGATCATAATGTTAGGAAATAATATCAACAACACAATTGCGATTGTGCGTAACTCCTTGTTGCGTAACGTTTCAACAATATCGCGAGGTGACATGTTACATTCTCCAGTCCCTAAATCCCCTTTCAACGTGCAAATCAGTATTTATAAAAGGCACGTTCCATATATTACCAAAAGAGCTTTATTTTATTTCAAGACTTACTAGAATGGTAAGCTTTTACCTGGAAACCAGTCCCGAAGATGTAAGTGAAGAATTATGAAATTCCTTATCTCTTATGTCTTTCGCCATGAATTAAAGTAAACTCCAGTGCGATGAAATTATAAGGACGACGATGTAAATCTCTTTTATAAGGCAGAAATCTATCTAATATTTAGTTCTGATCATCCGGCAGTAGCACTAGACATAATGTCGCATTCGAAATGAGTCTATGAAAATATTGCTTAGAGCTCGACTTACAAGTGGTCATTGACAGACGACAATTTTGTTTTTTTTATAGTGATCAATAAACATTCAAGAATCGCCTTCCAGCTATTTAGGTATATATGAGAATATAATTTCCTTACGCTGTAGCGATTAGGGATTAAGTCGTTCGCTGAAGTGGTAGGTATAAGGACTTATCCGACCTAAGAGTTTTGCTCTATACATGTTTGGATTATTTGAATGGTAAAATTCTGAGTTTGCTGGAACACATGGCGTATTTATTATGAATTTATCGTGGGTTTGTGAATACCGTTACATTCTGTTCTGTTCTTTTGAAAAAGTACTCCAAGATACTAGCACGATGCGAAATTTTCTTTTAATAATCCAGTCATTGTTATTAGGACTACAGGATTTCAGGAGCCTAAAGATAATTATTAACCAATTGTCAAAGGTTATATAAGAGTGGTCAGAATTATTTCCCTTTTAACTTTATTGAGAAGCGATATAGGTAGGTAACTCGAGACAATAAAAAATTAAATGTTTCTGTATTGTACAGCTTGATTGGTAAAATAAAACATCGTTATCGGTTGGTAGGTTAAAGCAGTTGCCGTAAAACCCGAGACCAACGGCTTAACTTAAAGAACTTATCTTTGGAAACTTTTTAGGATTGTCATGGTACTCAAATGTATAATTTAAGTCATGAATAACTCTAGAATCAGTGACGTATTTTGTTAACATTTACGTTCACCTGATTCAACACAATATCATTAGTAAAAGTCTTACTCATCTCACTCATCATTACTCATCGAAAATATGGTTCAGTTCTATTGTTGTGTTCAGCTTTTATCCCTATAAAATGATTGTAAAATACATAATTAGAATATAAGCTCCTTGTATTTTAACTACGTAAAAGCTTCTCTTTGATATTCACCTTTAAGACCATTGTTATAACAATACTGAATTTGAATAAAAAGTTACCCTTCTTCATAATTTTAATAAAGGAACCTTATCAGTACAAGTAATTAAGTAATCGCATTTGAATATATTAAGTCAAATCACAGACACGTAAACTTTTAATTCTCAATTCCGTGACTGGTGTTCTAATTAAGTATTTCACAGTATAATAACTTGTTATTTCTTGGCACGGCGAAGTCGTTCTGTAAGAGGAATTAAGTAAAACTTCTTTAGTCTGGCTGGAGGCACGAACGTATACTAATGAAAACCGCATTGTAAAAATAAAACTTTCGTTACAAAGCTAATCTTGTTTTTTATTTTACTTTGTTAGTTAATAGTGATAGGCACTTTAATAACAAAAGCCCTTAAAATCAAAGTTAGGTTCCAACGGGAACATAGGAAAGTTAACGTTAAAGTTACTAAATAAAGGGTAGCGTTAAAACATAGATATTATTATAATGATCCTATCCTATTACAATAAAACTTCAATTAAATATGGATTCTAAACGACTCGGAGTCAATAACCATACCAAGCATAGTTCTCATAAATTTGAAAAAGGTTTGTCCAAATATAAAGCATTTTGTTCGCTTTTTACGTCACAACGGAAAATATGCTTAATGAATAAATAGATAAAATGCAATTCCAGAATACAACGGTTGCACAATTACAATGTTTACAATTTTTTAACCAACTAGCCTGCTATGTCGAAACATAAAGTTTTCGTTATCGGTGAGTCTGAGCGGTTAACTTTAATAAATATTCCCAAGGCACTCGAACTATGTGAATTATGACTATCACAGAACGTTAATGTGTCCTCAATACACGATTTAGTACTCTCGAGAGCTCCTAAGAGCATAATCGCATTTATTATTAATTTTTCATTCTGTTTTATTGCTCTTGAGAGAATATCGAATTATTGGGGCACAAAATGGGCAGTACTGATGAAGGTTGCTTTTATTGGTTTGTAATTTGACACCAAATGAAATTACGCAAATCCATTGTGACTGATGATACAATACCATCATAATGATGGGAAAAATAAATAAAGCTTAAGAGATAGTTAAGGTTCGTGCACAGAGGGTCTTGTGGATTACGATATTATTATATAATATTAGAAATATATGGCTTTATAAACTGTAGTAGTAATATTGAGTGTGTTGTTACGAATTGTAATTTAATATTTTCAAACTTGAGAAGTAAATCTCATCCCAAATTATTTTTTATTGAATGCATTTAGTTGATTAGCTATTTTACAATACGCATTTTCCTTAAGAAAATGATAAAATTAATATATTGAAAATTGATTAAAATTCAGTTTGAGTTTCCATAGATAAGCTAAGATAAGTGGACGAGAACAATTATGTATTAAACACAATTTTCATAACAAATACCGTGTAGGCGTATTCACACATGTTTATTTCACTCTTATACGATCAACGCATACATTCGCAATCATCAAGTCATGGTCTAGTAATAAAAGGGGCAAAACTGAACAATCGTTGGCTACACATAAGTGATATTTGTTTTTTTTTCTGCTCCAGTGATTAAGGTTTGTTTCCTGGCAGCTTATTTGTTTGCCAATAATGTTTGCTTTGCCTTGACTTTACCGCGTTTATATAGATCATTGTTATTAGACAAACGATACAGATAAACAAAGAATTAAGTATTGGCTTGTACTTTGAAAGGTCGTTAACTTTTCTTTTTATCGTGCTGTCGGCAGTGTTTACAGACAACAAATAATATATTGTATCAATTATGTACTTAACAGATTACACCGAGCCTATATTCGGTAAAGTTTGCTTTTCATACCAAACTTAAATCGAAAAGTTAATGCTCAATTTGAAATTTTTTTTCAGGAGTGCAAATGCTCTATTTATAAAAAAGTAAAGGTAATAAGGTAAACACATTAATACGCATAAAAAACAAAAGGAAAACCTTTTGTGTCCAACCCGAAAATTATTGCAGATAATTTACTTTCGACTAAAAAGTATTCTATGGGAGTTCAGGATTTCGTAAAGTTAAAGCATCCATGGATTGATTTGATACTCTTTAAGAGAATACGTTCTAGGTTCACTGGTTAGCATTTACGACGTATGAATTTTAATACACGAGTATATGAACGTAAAAACTTAAGGTCATAGTTATAAAAGCTGATGGTTATAAATCCGTTTTACGATATTCACATTAAAGTACCTACTATAAATAAAATGTCCATGCAATTTCTAGATAATAATAAAATTTAAATGAGTATTAGAACAAAATAAATAATGTAACCCACATTAAAGGATAAATACGAAAAATATAAAATTCTCAAACCAAAATTGTATCAGCAAATGCAAATGACTCTACACTACCTAATGATAAGTAGTAACAAAAGTAGTCATATGTCTCGACAGCATGAACAATTAACTATAGATTTCCAAGATTTAGGGTGTAGGGTTCTTTGTGCATTATATTGTAGTGAAAATATTAAATTAACGATATAAAAAACGACTAAGTTTTCAAAGTATTATATCCAACTGTCTATACTCATTAAATAAGGTAGTTTAACTTAAAATTACATTATTGAAATTAAGAAAAGAAATGAATTTACTAAATTTCGATATTCATATTTTTTTATTCTATCTAATTTAATGTAAATAGAGTATTAAATAACTACCACTTTATATATACTGGTTAGTTGTTCACCTTTAGCTAGCTGTGTGGTCTACTAGACTGATCAACAATAGCCACTTAAAATTTATGCTTCAATTAACAAAGTACAATTTGAATTGATGTATAAATTTACAACTGACACAGAGTAGTTTAACTTCGTATTTATTTTGCATTTAATATCCGCTATAATGGTGTGGAATACAAAATGCGAAATTAATTTCTACACCTTCAAGCGTAGTGACCCATAAAGTACTGAAACAGTACATTTCCAATGGAGGTTTAATATTATTAAAACAAATAATAATACAATAAATATATATAATTAATTTATTACAACAAAATAGATTCAAATTTTAGCTTTGCTAATAAATTTAACATTTATTTAGTGTTTTTACTTTTATATTATGATCGACTTGCTGTCTCAACACATCTAATTTTGGAATTAGTTATGTGTATTTCATATTAAAAATAGTTCTGTATTTATATTTTTGGCAGATAATTTCTCCTAGAAAAAAAACAGGCACTAATTATTTTAACGGTTTAGGATTAATTCGTTTGTATATGTCTTGCTTAAAAAGGCCAGTATAAAATAGATTAACAATTTCTGTCGCTATGGGCACTTACTTTACTAGTGAACTCAGAGCATCGAAGTTGAAAATTAATCTCTTGAGACTCTTGACGATATATTGCATAACAGCTAGATTGAACTGAAGCCTTCTTTTTTTCAGTCAGACTGATCAATTGTGAGCATGTACAATTAGAGCCCATTACATATACCGAGCATATCAAACCAAATTTTAACATATTATGGGTTGACAAAAGTGATAAGTAATTGATGATGATAAGTAAACTAAATATTACTAAAATAAATGATTCATCGTAATAATTATAATGATTTAGATATCAATTATAATGTTCAAAGCCATTTCAATTCAAGGAACATAGATGAAAAGCCCATAATACCACCATCCCAATAGTACTATTGGTGATTGACTCATGATACGACTTATTATTATATCCTTTATTATTATGTGTACATATAAGAGTAAATTAAACTAGAAAGACATACAAAGGAACGCTTAGACCGTGGTGTGGTGATTACCACCGTACTGGTACCGGTATCGGTAGTACCAATGATGGTACTACCGATACTGATTCAGAATCTAAAAGAGGTAATCTGAGGTAAGAGGTAATCACTAACCACTGTGACTTAGCCAGAAGGCCCTGGTTCGATAACGGTAGAGGCAGATATTTATGATATTGATATTGGTAGTTGGAAATCCCATTCCGACGACAAATTCTATGACATATTAAACGAAAACTTATGTCAGAGGATCTTGATATAGCGTTTTTTAATTTAAAGCCGCCGTATTCTTGAGTAATTTTAAAAAGTATAAGAAAGAAAACTTAGCTTTAAATCCGAATATTCGCTGATAAAGTAATGTTAAAAAAAATAAACAACCCTATAAAATGCTAAAACAAATTCAAAAAACAACCAGCGTGTT
Organism: Acentria ephemerella; assembly: GCA_943193645.1. Taxonomy (NCBI): domain Eukaryota; kingdom Metazoa; phylum Arthropoda; class Insecta; order Lepidoptera; family Crambidae; genus Acentria; species Acentria ephemerella. The sequence goes on from OW971891.1 coordinate 6,774,766, forward strand.
TTTATCACATACAGACTTTTTGAACCAGAATAAAATTATGCTTATTGTAAAAATACGGAAATTTAAAATAAGTTATTGATTTGTTTTTAAATTTACTCTATTATCTAACCTATAATTTCGACCATTAAAGGTTGACTAGCCTAGCCAGCCTCTATACATATTCTGAACATCTCATAATATTTTAATATATGGGGATAAGTGTAATTCGACCTGCATTATATGCATCTTTTCTCTTTTCTTTATTAAAATGTTGTTACTTTTTTGCAGCATATTAATTACAAGCGTTGCCCATACATCCCTTAGCAGACTAGTATGTTAACACTATTGACGAAGTAATTTCGATACACTTTTAATTAATTAATAGTTCATAGAGTACATTGAATTTCAAGATCTCTTTTATATTTCAGACAAATGCTGTCTGAGACACAAATATAAATTATAAATTCAAGACAAAATATAAATTCAATAAATATACATTTTTGAGAACAATCAATACAAAGATTTGAACCTTTACTGAAACGCAAAATGAACTCACGATGGCATGAACGCGTTACAAATTAGAATTAAAGCTAGCTCAAGCTTTAATACAAATGGAAATATATTATCTCAGTTACTCTTAATCTTATAGTATTAAGAGAATAATAAGTTTAATTACAACTTGATAAGGAGTCATCGAACGCTGCATTATAAAGAAATTTCGTAATTAAATTTCCCCTTTCAGACTAATTGCGTCTGGGCGCCGACGGACGCAGTCTGGACGTTGTTTCTTCGCTTTAACCCGTGCAGTTGTATTTTATGGCGGCTTTGATTTACTAAGATTAATATGAAATGTCATTAGTAAAGTTACGACTTCCTTGCTGCAGTTGAGCGATGAAGGTGCGCATACAGCGGTGCGTGAACCAATGCCATTTCTATAAGCAATCAGGGTAATGACTTCTTAAAGGTTTAGGTAGAGTTAAAGATGTATGCATAATTTCGGCTCAATAAGATACCAACGAATGGTCGACAAATGGTTCATTTCGACGTACAACATACTTACACACGAACAGTGCAAGTTAAATAAAAACATGCAGAAAGGAGAATGCGATACTAAAGAGTCCTGATATTAAATATTGAACGTCGTAGGATTCTAGACAAGTAGTCCCGTTCATAGTATTTTCGATACTAATATGCACCAGCCCAATTATCAAAATTAAATTAAATCATCGATTAAATGCCGGCAAATGTACTATTTTTTTTTAATTAAATCTATTATCATTGTAATCAGAACCCTGACCGTAAAATATATTATAAAGGACGGGTTCAAAAGTAAGTGAATAAGATAAAAACATCGGAAAACATCATTACATTATTTGTGTTAGGAACAACAAACTCATTGCCTTTTTAATAAACAATAAACCAGTAATAATCATTCTTGTCTAGACTCAACAAGTAGCTATTCTGTACTATTTGTTTATTGTATACTGATTGAAGTCGTCATCTTGAAACATGAATTTAAATCTCTTTAAATCCCTTTCTCTCAAGACGTACCTACCTAAATGATATAAAAAGATATGTTAGTTAACTTAAGTTTTAATTAAACTTACAGACCAAGTAGTCTTAGTCAATTTCAATTAGCATGCAGGGAGGTTGCAACTAACATCTCGTATTTTATGAAATACGTGAATAATTGCAAATATTGATAGATAGCAAGATTCGGTGCACTAATATTTAGTTTTATGCTGTGTTTCAATAATCTATAGTTTCAATAATATATAGCAACAATATATCTAGTTAATGAATTTCATCTCCATTTTAAGTCTGAAACAAATGCACTTTTACGTATTTACTTATTATTATAAAGTAACATGATGTTAATAATATTTTAATTGTTTCACCCTATGATACTGCGCACTTATTTAAACTTTACCTACCGACCGTAAATTACATATAATGATTCTACAGAAATGCTATTAAACTCTTTGACACGTACTGTTACTGTTATATTATGTAGAACCTACTGTAAAATACAATTTATGGAATGATTGTAGCCACAGTTCTATTGATATGAAGATACAAGGCTATCCATTCAAGTTTATTCCATAAGGCTTGCAAAGTTTAAATTTAAACTGTATATTGGATGGAAAGATGTCGGTATTCATTATTCATTCATTAAAATAATAATAATGTTGTACTTGTAAAGTATGTAAGCTCATAAGGACTTATGATACGAGTGCCATAAATCAAAATACGTTGATTATTTCTAAGAATTGAAATGAAACGAGACTAAATTAAATTTGATTAAAACGTCAGTATAATTATTACATATTCAGATTTAGTGACATCATTTAATTAATTTGTTTTGTATAAAGAAGAAAAATAATGTTTACGAATAAGGAAATTCACTGAAATAAATTTTAGTTCCACTTGAGCACCTTCTGGTATATTTGAAAGGTGTTTCATTTTTTTTATTGTTTCGTACAAGGAAGTTTTAGTAATCAGAAAATGGGATATAATTTACACAAAGCGAAATATTACAATAAAGCCACGAGAATACAAACGTTATTTAATAAATTCTCTTTCGAAATGTGTTTGAATAAATAAATTATATTGGATTTTTCAATTTTAATAATATAAAAAGTCGAAAAATTAATATGAAACATTTTTTGCAAGGTATTTTATCTATACGGTATCAACATTAAATCTGTGTATGTAAGGGACAAAGGTTAAATATTTCAAATACTGAGCTTACTGTGTTAACGCATGTAACTTCTTTGCATAGTTATTCTAAATTTCTTAGTCATACAGAATTTTTTCAATGATAAGCATCAAGATATATATACAACAAAACTATACGTGTAGCTTCTAAAATCAATAGACTTGAATAGTAACAGACATACCAAAAACTCAAATCATATAAACATATATCACATATTTCCTGAATTTTTTCGTTACGCCAATTTCGAGACCGGCGTCAATGCTAATAAAGATTGTAACATGCAAAACATACATTCTGATAACTCATCTTATTACATTTGAATGCATATTCCCGCGTCTCGATGCAATGATTTTAATTTTAGAAATTAAGAAGGTAAATGACGTCACCGCTTCTTACTATTGCGCTAATATTTAGAGTTATATAGGCAGAGGTCATAAGTGGCACGTAGTTTGAACACAAGGCAAAGCTCCTCGTACAGGCGACCTGCTCAGAGTAGCGGGAAACCGATGGATACAGACTACGCAAAACCGTTCTATTTTCAAACTGACAATGGCGGGAGTCTTTATTCTTCAGTAGAAATAATGAGTAATTTCTACAAATGATCATATTTCTCATTTAAATTAAGATAGAAGTTAGACTAGAACGCAGGAAAAATTCTTTGGCATCTGCTTCACGAAATATGATCAGATTAATCAGCCTTCTATTAATCCTGATAAATGGTTTAGTAATTCAGTAACTACGTTAATTTACTGCTGCGATTTTGTAAGGTACATCAACTACTCAAGTCAAAAAACATTAGTTTTAATTACGCATTACCGCACCTGTATACAAGTTGACGCAAGGACTTAGTCACTTGTGGCTAGATGGGTTCTAAGTTGAATTCGGAAGACATAACCTTACAAGCATTAGCTTAATCCAAACTAGATAATAGTTATGATATGGGGCGGTTAGCCCCTTATTTTTACGGTTCTACCGACCTGATCACTACTTTATACAACATTGGTAGAAAGGCGCCTCAAATACGTAAAAATAAATAGCTTCATACTAGTAACATTGCTGTGATCATTTGCTGTCAATACTACGCTAAGCATGTTAATGAAAATTAGTCTTTAACTTGTGGCATATTCAAAGACACAACATAATAACCCGTCGTGATTTACGAATGCCACTGCAGAATACTAAAAGTACTGGTGTTAGATCATGATCACGTTAATTTACTATATCTATGAAATAAACGAAAAACAATAAGAATATGAAATTATTATAAGAGCAAATAAAAGTCAAAAAATGATGTCGGTGCAAACCATGTAATTCTTTAGTAAAGCCAGGCCAGTTGTTCTTATTAAAATTGTGTCATTTAATTAATAACGCGCCTGAATAAACATTCAGCAAATTAAATTTAGTCATGGAACGCGTACCTTTATTATCAGCAGAAAGAAATTACAGAGATTATAAATTTTCGTCAAATTGTGTTCAAGGTTACTGAATAAAAAGTAGCGTTTAATGGAAACTGAAATTTCACATGCAGATGTTTTTCTTTTTCAAGAATAACTAAAGTAATTACCTATATTTTTTCAAGTTAATATTAAAAGTATACAAACCTAAAACTATATATGTCAAATCCTCTCATTTTGAATCACGGGGAATTTAAAATATTACTTTGTAATATTTTTATAATATACAACATTACTGGTACGAGTGTGTTATTTTTCAGGTCTACAGAAAAAAATTTCAGTTATTTAAAGTATATTATTGTCCATATTAGTCGTACACGACTAAGAAAAACAATACTGACTTCAAATCCCAACAATTTAGTATTTGTTTTTTCAGTAGACATTAACAGTCTGGTATGAATTTAATTATAAGCAGACAATGAACTTCAGAAACAAAGAGTTTTAAAATAGATACGAAATTTTACACAGTTTTAAACAGATTAAAAAATGTTTATTCATTCTCAATATCTCTAGGTACAGTCACCTTTAAATAAAGCTTTAGAGTAAAAAACGAGAAAGTTGATTAGGTATAAAAATATTAAGTTTACGTTTTAATCATAGTTAAATCCGTCCAAATAATAGCTTGTATACGCTAGACAGCATATGCTACAGCTAGACATGGACGTTCCAGTATAAGCAGTAAAAAAACAAATTTTCGATGATAAAAAATAGTGCGAATTTTCGACTTATAAATATTAGATGTTCTTATAGACATTACATGTTCTGACTATTATATTAGTGCATTGATGTAGAAAAATTAATTGCATTAAAATTACTATCACATTTTCTTGGCCAACTGGATCTACTTAAACTGAAAAAATAAAAGAACTTACCTGCCATTTTGGGGATTCGGTGATGCTGCTTTGTCTCCCTGCACCAGGAAGAGGGACCCTCGATCCGCATCCAACAGTATAGAGACGTTCTGCAAGATCTTGTGGCACAAGACTCTTACTTCCAACTCGTTGCAAATGTCTTTCACCTGTGAAGGAAAAGAAATATTTATATAAGTAATAAACCTTTGATACTATTGACGTTAATTTACTATAAAAATCTTTAATTCGACCATCCAAGTAATAAGCGGGATAAGTTACAAGCCAAAGAATTTAATCAGCTAATTAAAATGGCACCGGGAAACTGGTAAAAAGTAAAAACGATTCCGTCGACAGCCAACAGTAAATGTACACACTAAGGGAGTAAAATTGTGAATTAAAATAATTCATATATTTTTAATATTACCAGTAATTATGAAATGGTAAAAGAGTTACTATAAGCATTATGATAATGTTCACAATTATCTCTGACATTTCAAAATCAAAATATGAATCAATACAAAATTGTGTTATGGATACCTAGATAGCGAAAATCATTTTATTCTCTACAAATACAAATGTATATACAACCATGACCCGAGAACGAATGTTCGTGTTTATCACACAATCATCGGACGAGGCTGGGACTCGAACCCAGGACTCCTGGACTTGTCTGTAGTTAGGGATACTGAGCACTCGGCCAGCCAGTCGTCGCTAATTACATATTTAATTCGAATAATAAAAATTATATGTTAATAACTGCACTAAAACAGGCTGTAATTTTAAACCGTCAACATTAAAATATTCCTTTGTTATTTGTAAGAATTCTTTTGTAGGAAGCATGGTGGCCCAATGTCCATTGGATGATTTTTTGTCTTATCTTGCATCAATGACGGAGAAAGCAGTTCAGTTTTCGGAACCAAAGGATATAAACAATTTAAACTCAAATTTCCTGTAAATTTTATGCTACAATAAATTATAAATATATATTTTAGTGAACTCAAATCGACGAGTAATTTGAGTCATTATGTCTGCAACATCTGTCGTCGGTAACATCCAACAATAGGCTATACTGACCTGCCTTACTTCAAAAACAGTTCATACATTTACAACTGTGCCACTCGGTTAATGCGTTACGGCTTCAAATTTTAGCACAACATGTCTAGCCATATTTCAAGTTTACATAATTTATTCTAGATTTCACGAGATTTTAAAGTCATTGTTGTTTACTGTCTAGACTTCTTATAACAGTTATCAAGCTAATGACACTGGCTTCCGCTATAAGAGAGTATAACATGGCCATTTCTATCTTGGCGTGAAAATGATGCTACCAAAATAATTACTTAGTTATATTATTTTAACAAGCATTTCTCAATTTTTTTTATCAATTACTAATTTTCAAAATTTAAATTGTCGTTGTCTAATATTAAAATTATTAGACAACGAGTCTAGTAGCATAACTACCGGCTAAATTAGTGTTGCAAACATAACTCAAAAATAAATATCGATCAAATTTAATTTCATATTGGTATATTCGGACTTACATGTATTACGTTATTGTAGTAATATAACTAACACTAACAATTAAAATTGTTTTTATGACCCCGCTGTCATTGATAAGTTATTAAAGTAGAATTAAACTACAATTCAATGAAATTGAAGCTCATGGCTTTTAAATCGAATAAAACAATATTTGTACATGTGGCAACACTACTGTTAGTGTCATGTCATTAAACAATTACGTTGGTATTGTTAATGTATCATATTTTTAGAAAAACAAACATTCACTCTGTTTATAGAAGGTTTTTCGTGAGTTACACGGTACATTAGGTTTCTTACAGTAAGCTCTTGAGGCACCCAAATATCGAGCTTTTTGTATACATTGCTTTTTTCAAATGGGTCAAAACTGTTTTATGGTATATGCCCAGTTCTTCAGCTATGTCGTAACTGCTGATATGCCGATCTTGCTCCACGTTTACAAAAATAGCGTACATTATATCTGTAACAGGGCGACCATAGCGAGATGCATCTTTGACATCAAAATTCCCGGATTGATAAAGCTTAAACCAACTTTGTGTTTACGCGGCTTACGTTGCATTTTTTAGTTTTTTGTAATAAAATATAAAAATGTATCTAATTTCTTCATTCGTTTCGCTCATTTTGACAGAAAGAAAAAAAAAAGGGCGTGAAAGAAAAATTTCCTTTTTTTGAAATTTCACCTTTTTAATGTCATGAAAACCAGCCATATACATATAGTATGGCCAAAGATATTTTATTACAAGTTTATTCATACTATATGTGACAAGAGTTTTTCTCCAATCTAATACATACATACGCATTGTACTCTACTTATCTTTAATAAATAGCAGTGTCTGTAGCCACAGTCATAAAGGATTACAAAGCACAAAAATAAGATCTGAGCATAAACTGGATTGTGGCGAAATCTACGAGACCGTTAATGAACAAAAAGAAAAAAAATTGTAGCGAATGACATTAACAATTGAAAACCTCTGCATTGTAAATGTTTTGTTTTGTGAATCCCTTATTGACGACTTTTTCATTTATTATGGCTCCCGATATTTGCATATCATATCAATATTTGCTAATAGATGACGGACAGAATTTATAACATAATTGTAAACATTGACAGTGTTTTATTTCCACGAACAGAACTTACTGAATTTAAACTTATTGCTTGAGGATGAACGCGCTTGTTTCATATCAATTGAAACAAATGATTGATTTGCCTATATGTAACGAAAATTATATGGTTTTTAACTTAGGCAAGGTTTTAAGAATATTTATCACCTTTTGCTGGTTTTCTCGATAACATTTTGTTGACAAATATACCAAAGTAAAACTTAAAGTATAATAAAAATGTTGTTATATTTAGCTTTTAATCATTTCAGTGATTTGCGAAAATAACAATTTTAACACACATAATAATTATTAGTATTTTTATCTATTAGATAAATAACACAATTAATATCAATGTCCATCTGTTGAAGCCCGGCCCAGTAAAAGTATAGTAAGTAGGCATTCCCCTTTACCTGTCAATATTTTTTATTTTAATAAACTTGTCACTATATGGCCTGGAAGACATGGTTTTTTCGCGCATTATTTTTTGACGATTCATTAGTGCAGTATAAATTTTTGTATATTATATTTCAGCCATATATCTTTCAGCATATTAAAGAACTATTGAAATCGAAGTTCCCAACATTTATTTCTAATAATTAAGCCAAAAATCGATAAAAAATTGTAAGTATGAAGGAAATTTATCAAATTCTATGACAATCCCACTTATCCTATTCCACCAATTTCTTACGCCACTAGAAATGAAATCATTTTGTAACTAGTATAATCAGATATTGGATAAGACAAAGAAGAAAGGCTATTAGGCGACCCGGGAGCTAATAATGTAGGTGATTGCGTTTAGCCATTGTGCAAAAATAATGTCGTTGACATAATTGCTAAACGAGATCTCTCTTTAATTAAGCGCTAAGCAACTAAAGTAAATTTTACGATAAGCGGATATAAAAGGCGCATAAATTGCACCATACACAAGGCATTTCTTTTCAGAGAGGTGAGTAGGGCTGTGGTTAGGCGAACGTTATTATTTATTTTTAAATTTGAGCTTAGGTATATGACATAAAGAGCTATGATGCCTGTTTTAAACATATTATAATCTTACGTACGCACACCTCTCTATTGAGCTGCAAGGTAAAAATTTTGTGTAATTAAATACTAATAAAACATGTACCCTATTAATCTCTTTAGTGTTTTTTATCTACAGCTTTAACTATCCAACGGATTAGAATTACTAGCACAAACTGTATATAGCGTAAACACTAATAATAGAAATTTAATTAACAAGTCCGTTTTGTCCGGCCCGGTAACGAGCACTATAATTCAACCTACACAAAACACGTCACAAGTTTGTCTATGCACACGCATCAGTTACCAAAAGCCTTGTCCGGATTATACACTTTGTGTTACCCAGAATTCGAAACCGGATATTTTGGAGGGGGGTCTATGCTTTCGTTTGTAACATAGGTAATAGGATTGGGTTAGTATTTTATTTCAAAGCCAATGAAATTCTAAGAGTTATTCGATGAATTTATGTAAAGTTCATGAGGTCTTTGCAGAGAAAATGAGATACAGTACAAAATGCACACATACTACAAAAAAATTGGTATCCGATGTATCAGTCAGCGAATCGTAATTCTGGTAAATAAAAGTTCTTAAGACTTTACTAGGTTAGTAATGGGAATATATCGAATGTAATGTTTGACAGAATATCAATATGAATAGTCGTGCGGTTCTCATATTTGTTCTTGCTTTCATTTGTTCAGTAACTAAGCGGATGCGGATCACTTCGACATTCGCATATTTAATTTGAAAAAACATCTTTTTTTAAATAATTCCTTATTAATAAATTGTGGACGAGTTTTTGTTTCAATTCCGTCCAAACCGCATGGTAACTAAAGTAGTAGTTATATGTATGTTAATTTTTATGATTCTTATTTACTTTACATATTAAACGTGTTGTATGATTCATTAATTGTTATCGCAATACTATTTACATGTCAGAGGACTCCGTTACACGGTCTTAGCATCTGAATATATTTATCTTTCTCTACAGTAATATATTTTGGAAAGATGAGGCGTGAAAATTAAACAAACATACCAACTTACAAATAACATATGGTCTCACGATTAATACTAGAGTGAATTTACTCTTCTACTAATTTACACTTTTACGTATTTCTTCCATAAAAGAAAATTCATTCATGAAAGAACAAGAGTGTAAAATTACTGAATAATGTTATAACATATGAGATGAACGTCTTCGTCTTATCAGCCTTACATCCCACCTAATACTGAGCATAAAGTTTTATACACATATAGTTATTTATACATACACTAACTCACAAGAAGTTGTGCGATGATAAGAAAATTTTGGTAGATGAAAGCAGTTGCTGTAACTACTGGGACCTTTCCTTGAATTATTATAGAAGAATTTGCTTGATTTTCGTCATCAAAACCACTACACTACCGACATCCCAGAGTCTCTATCAGCATCTACACTTGTAGCTTACACTAAAAATACACTAAATCATCTGAAATGAAATACGAAATCAAATATCCGAATAAAGGCTAAGACAACAGATATCTTGGCGAACTTTGCCACAGTGTGCAATTCAAACTTGGCGACAGTACTGTTCCGGCGTCGATTACGGGCTAATTCCGAGAGAAACTGTTACTGACAAGTATAAACCCGATAGCCCGAGACGATTCCGAGCCGATTTGGGAATTCGAAACTGCCAAGTCGAATATTGAAGTTCATTAACGGAGAAATTCCCGAAGTAATGGGAACTGTGATGTATTTTATATCTTATATAATACTTAACAAATCATTTTTCCTACAGAAAAGAATAAGCTCAGAATAACGAAAGGTTATTGCGAAATAATTTCCTTAATACAAAAAATGTATTTATTTAACGAAAGCAGAAAGAACACACATGGAGGTAGGCATCGATGATTCTTTTTCGGTGAAATTAAAAAAGGAGTAGCTTCTCAGTCGCATAAGATTTTTTTGTATAGGTATTTGTTCACCGATTTTTCTATAGATTATATTCCTATGGTGGTCCTATTGTCAAGTTAGGACATGATGGTGGTATACCAGGGAAATCGAGGGCAACCATCAAATTTTATAAAGAAATCAATATGAAGGTATCTCAACCCGCGACTAACAGACAGAGAAATCGATAATATACCCTAAACTTTGAACTTATTTAGTTATATTTCAGCACGGTATAATAAACTATAACACTACATGTAGATTCAGATGGCGCAGTGTTTGGTGTATAACATTTTGTGCCTAATACTTTGGTGAAAACAGGATAAAACTTCACTTAATGAGTTTATCTAATTAGCTACGGTCTATTTTTTTTGGGCGTAGTATTTAGACGATTTACACATTCATGTAGTTCAATTCAGTAGTTCACTGAAACAATAATCTATATTGCCACTAATCTATGTTAATACTATGTTAGTTGGTTTTGATTGAAAGCAATTTTGGCGCCACAGGCACGTTTACTTCAAATCCTATTTGTACATAGCCCAGTTAGCAGGGAATGGCAAGAGATTCTAAAAATAAAAAATAGTAATTACGAACATTAATACTCATGCAAACAGTGTTGTTAAATGAAGCAAGGGGAATAAATATTAAAGTTTATTCAGTTTTTGTTTATGCTCCTATAAAAGTCGAGATGGTGGATGCTGCAAGCCATTAACTAGCTACTGGAAGGCTTTCTCGAAAACACAATAAAACGCCCAGTTTCATGAAGCCCTTTGCAATTTTCAAACAGCATCTAATCTAAGAGATCCCACATCAATGTCGCATGGGTATTTGTTTAATTTGCCACCGCAATTTATCTACGTCCCCATTCGATACCCACACGAAATGATTAATTATTGGCGATTTAGGTCGAGCGCGACGCTTCAGTAATCAGGGATGCCTTAAGCCAACATTTGGGTTGTGGCGGAACCTCATTATAGAAATCCACCGTCAGACAATATGTAAACTGTAAAATAAAATGAAAGAACTTCAACTTTTACTTACTGTATTGAAGGTTATTCTAAATAATTAAGTAGATTTGGAGTAGACAAACAACGAGACACACAAAACCATGGAACATATTTAGACAGCTTTTTTGAGAAAATTTCGTAAAAAACCGTCAAATTCCTTTCATTTGCTTCTGTTTTTTTCATTTCATAGTAGGACCTAAGTGTCGTTGAAAGTAAGATCATTTTGTAAGTTGTTGGGTGGCTAATGCCTGTCTTCAACACACGTCGATTAGGCTCATAAAGTCATTAATCTTTTTAAACTGTCGATAAGTACCTTCGAAAACGTTAGATTTTACCGCTCAGGGGACAAAAAAGTAAGTTTTAAGGGACATTTGTACCTTTGATAGTATTGAACAAGAACAAGAAAGTATAACAAAACTATTGCGATATATGTACCTCCCCTACTGCATCAGCCTATCAAAAACGGCTATTATCAATTTGAAGAAGTCCCATGAGAACGAACAGAGTATTCTAATATAAAATACTACATACGTTAATCCCAAAAGACTTATACTGGTAATATTATCCAGGTAGAATAAATATTCAATTTTCTGCTTTTACACATCATGTGAAAGTTGATATTGATAACAGTAACATTTTATGAATATTCTAAGCTAAATTCAAGAGGCTAAATGGAATACACGAGTATAAGAATTTATTCTTTCTGTATGTTTATTTTTTATCTAAATCGAGGACTATGATTGACATAGTCCATTAATGCCACTCAGCATATACGTCAACCTATAATATTCTATTAAATTACAAAAGTAATTTTTTTATTATTAAAATTATATTATTTATTTTATTTTATTTTTATTTCTACTTTAGTACATCTATATTTGAGCTTTGAAGATTACCTATTTCAAGTCAAGGTTCAGAAATAACAAAGCATTATCGGAGATTATCTTTGCCAGTTCATTTGTTTTCGCTTACCTTACTCTACGAGTAGGTGGTCTCAACCGTTAGACCATAGAGGCGGTACTATTATTTTTGTTATTTTCAGCCTATTCATTAATGAAATATGTAAAAGATACCATCAGGCATATCATCTGCTTGTTTGATATTCTTTTACATAAAAATAAGAGTATATAAATTTGATAAGCCAAAAATTTTAGTTTTTAACGAGAAATGAGGTTACAACAGCAATAAATTACAAAAAACATATCTGAAGACAACAACGGACGTTAAGGCTTTTAAGCTATTATTCGTAACTTTTTATTAAAATCGTAAATACAGATTTGAAATTCATAAAAGAGCACACATTGCGAATGAATTATAACATTTGAGATAAATCTCGGGATCAATTCTCGTCTGGGAACATGATTTTTTCTAGTTTGCATATATTTTTTAAAAGTCTTCCAAACATTTATAGTTTTTATATTATAAATAAAAAAAATTAATGTAAACGAAAATGAAGATGCAGAACAAACACAAACATATATTTATTATGAAAGTATAGAATTTTAGCTTCTGTTTCCTTACTTTGCCGCCTTTCGCAGCACTCAAGATCAAATGCTATGTATTTCCGACAATTTAATTTCAAAATATCATTTAAATTAAAACATTAATTCTATCCTTTTTCGCATGAAGTCACGCGTGAAATTGCACGATTTGTTCGGATAAATGAAACGATTTGTTTAGCAGCTTAGTTCATACGGAACTGTCCTTCTAGGCTACTTCGTATTATTATGAATACGAATCGAATAAAAGTGTACAAACGCCCTAAGCACAATGTAAGCTGTAATAATAACAATATCATTTAAGAAAGCGCTCAAGGCTAATGGGCCATTTCTGGGTGGAACTGGCAAAATATAAATTTAAGTATCTACGTCTCTTTCTTGCAAAATTGAAAAATGGATACGAAAAGGATGGCTGAAGCATTAAATTCTATTGTCGATGTTATTATTAACACTCACATAACTTACCAGCCCGCCATTTGCACACAAATGAAAATATTTTGTTTGTATGTATTCCACCAATCATCTCAAGGAATGAAAAAGAGGAAATAAAAAAAGAGTTTTCATAGGCAATGGGCACATGTAAACATACTTTTACAAATTTTTTAAATTAAAGCATGCCATAGGGAAGACGTAATGACAGAATTAAAACACGATTAAAGGTGAATTCTTGGATTTCTAACAGAGGTGATCAAATTGGGATTTAACAATACGATACGCATATCCTAAAAGAGCCCCGACGACCCTTTAGACGACTTCTGGCATATTTTTATTAAATTTTGTATATTTCTGATATTTTTATAAATAATACTATCTATATTTCATCGTTATCTATAATCCATAACACAAGCCCTTATAATACTTACTTTGGTCAAGATAATAGGTGAGAGTATGAGAAATATTGTTTTTATTTTAAAAAGATATGAAAAAGAAACGTCGGCGTTTTTTACTATAAAGCGCAGACAAAATAAGAATGTGAAAAAATATGTACATTATATATTCTACATATGTTTGTAATTTTAATTTAATACATTTATACAGAACAAGACGGCAAATCATAAAAATATGGGTATTTTACTAAAATTGGATTTAATAGGATTAAAAAATATTGCTATGAACTAGTAGATCCAATATTTTAATTTAATGGCTGTATGTGTATCATTTAATTCACCGAACCTATATTTGCATTTTATAACGAATTGCAGACAATTTTATTTGCAACTTTACCGTTAGTATTTCAAGAAAAAAATACAGATGTTCAGATGTTTCTACACGTGTGAAACATTAATGTTATTTATTGTCAAACATTGCACTACAGATAGACTCTTAATTTAGCACATATATATAAAACATTGAGATTCACACAGCTTCTTTAGTGATAGAAATAATCCGATTATTTATCAGAACTACAAAAACTCGGACCAAGGCGAGCAACGTTTACAAATACAAAATTTATGTATTTCTGTAAGCACTGATAATTTTAGAAATAATAAAAAAAACCCCTTGTTTTATTGAATTTTATTATAAGATTGTGCTAGTAATGTCTTCGAATTGAATATGTTTGATTAATTACCCTTGTATTTTACGTATGATATGTCACGAAAAAGATAATTGCTATTCGTTCTTCAAAAATGGTGATGAGTAAAGGACAACATAGCACGTAAACAGTAATAATTGTATCTGCTTCTTTTATATTCGAAGAAACAATGTCCTGATTAATTACAACTTTTTGTTTACTTCAATTTATTTACATCAAAGTAAAGGTCAATAACGCACTTTAAGCACAAAAGATCCCATTGGGTTGACGTGCTCCGGGAATTATCCTAGCCTTACATCAAGATAAGATAAAGGTCACTAACACGACGCACTATGAAACTTGAGAGATCCATAGCGTGTCGTGTTAGTCACAGGATTACTACATAGTAAACCAATCAATGGACTCGCTATGAATAATTGCGCACGTTGTTTTGACGACCTCACGGTGTTCTACATAAACCTGCGAGTTTAAAGACTCTGTATCTTGTAAAAGAAAATAGCTGTAAAATAACGTAAACATAATTCTTAATAAGACCAATATTATAAGTAAATAATATGCTAGGCTTGTAATATTACGATAGCAGATAGATGAAGCTTGTAATATTACGATAGCAATTAATGTGTTTTAAAATTTTGAATTCACATGTACGTATATTTGGCACTTTTACGGTGAAGGACAACATTGTGAGGAGGAAACCTGTGAAGAAATTCTCAGGTGTGTGTGTAAATCCGACCAACCTGCACTTGGCCAACGTGGTTGACAAGGCCTAATCGCCTTAATGTAGGGTAGGCTAGAGCCCCCACGAACCCGAACCGCAGATACGAGGCTCGGCCGAAGGAGACGCCTTCACGGGCAAATAAAGAACATAGAATATTTTTACAAAACATAAAATTTTAAGGCTGTCCTCGATTTTCCTGGGATTCCATCATCAGATCCTGACTTGGTGACAATGGGACCACATTAGGAGAATAATTTATAGATTAAAAAAGAATTATGAAAATCGATAGAGTAATCCCGTAACAAACAAATACAAAAATGCAGTAGAATCGAGAACCTCGTCCTCTTTTGAAATCGATTGAAAATGAGATGCACCGAATTTAAATTAAATTGTACAGTGCCAAATTTAATTTCAACCAATTTCATACCAAAAACGTAGGGTCTGATTGCGTAATGGAATTTTTTGTGATATCA
Source organism: Acentria ephemerella (assembly GCA_943193645.1). NCBI lineage: Eukaryota > Metazoa > Arthropoda > Insecta > Lepidoptera > Crambidae > Acentria > Acentria ephemerella. Next base: position 6,790,584 of record OW971891.1, read on the forward strand.
TAAATTGAACAAAAACAGCTTTCAAGTACAAAAATAAAGATTATGTAAATGTAAAGGACTAACGGTCGGTTTCGTTTTCAGACTTTATTAATTTACTAAATATTGGAACCAGGTGTTAAGATTAAAGGTGTTAATAATGGACAAGGGATCTAATGCCCCATATTCAACTTAAAAAGTTTATAAGCTTTTGTAAAATGAATATCAATAATTTAAAAAAAAAAATCATTAAGTACATAATTCGTTTTTAGTTCAATGGAATTTTCCATCGCAATGCTTAAAATAACAGTGTCCTTTATCGGTGTTAAATTCGCAAGCGTAGTAATGAGTAGTATACACTTACATAGCTTTATTTGTCAAACGATGTGACGAATCATATGTAATGGTCATAATCATTCTGTATCCTACGCATTTTCTACTTTTTTATTTTTTGATTAATTATTTGTTGTAGATAAATTACTGATTAACATTGATGTTTATTTTTTGTTTAATTATGTGTTGTTTTATAAATATATTGGCGTAGTGCCTAAAGTGAACTTGTCTTCTATGCTGCATAAATCGTTCGCTTGATATTAAGACATCTAACAGAGTAATCCACGTGTGTCGAGTGCTGCGAGTATCTTTTGGGATACAGTAATCGCTCACCATCGAGGTGGTCCTGCCAATGTTTGCTACATTTAGTTTTTTTTTTAATTTTTTATTCGTAAAGAATAATTGTTGGCCTTCGTCTCACCTGATGGTAAGTAAAGGCCGAAGATCGAAACGAACCACACCTGGTTTCCTCAAACACTTAAGAACTGGCGAACTTACATCCAACTGCCGGAATACAACAGTAATCTTACTAAATGTATATTAAACCTTAGATATTATAGGTTCGTTTTTTTTAATCTTAAATATATCTTTGAATTTATATTATTGTTAACTGTTTTAGTTTACAATTACATAACAGTTTTATCAACTAGTGTTATGCTTTGTTTCTAAGTAGTAAAGTAACTATATAGTACAGTTGAGTGCACGCGTACTAACCGACACGCTTGGCGCCGATCTATTAAATGCCCCCACTGTCATCCACACAGACGAGTGAACGCTAGATATGACACTCAACAAGAAAACTCTAACATAAATTGGTATTCAATTGTTCAATACCATAACTAAATTTGTCTATATAAAAATAATCTGTGGAGTAATTAAATTGCCACTTAATATGTTCATGGTCGCGCACTTAGAGCCTGCCTACCAAGTTGGCGATATTTCAACGATCTACGCCATGCATTTTCCTACAAGAATTAGATATGAGGGCGAATGTAGAAAAACTATAGATATTGTCACGGTTGATGGAATAAGTAAGTTGAAGTAACTATGGACACACACATAGTAAACAGTGCGCAGAAAGACCGGCAGATCAATCGGTATGATCGTTAAAGTGCAAAGTAGGGACGGCCTCAAGGACATACAAACAGCATCCTATTTTCTGTGATAGCGATAATAATAAGTTTAAAATTGAAACCTATTTTTTTCAGTGTCACAATAGCAACGGCCGAGATAACACGTAGTGATTACTTGCTCAGTGGCCAGAGATGGATTCCCACCAATTGTCAAATTTGATAGATATCGTTAAAGATTGCAGGTATAAAACTAAGTCTCCTGGTGAGAATCGTGAGACCCGTTTCATAAAAGTGGTCATCGAAGGTTGATATAAGATTGAAATGTTAAGCATTAGAAACCATGTTATAAAATGACACCATGACGTCATCAAGTATGGACTTTTATTTTCATTATAACAATGCTACGTCTCCTCATTCATGTTTCATGTGTTCGTCCGGTTTAGAATAATAAACGTCAGATTATCACATTAGATGAAAAATACAACATTAAAACATGAATAAATTTATTTAAGCATAAAAATATATATTTTATGAAAACATAGTAGTTTAAAGTAAATACAGTATATCCGACTGTTCCAATGTATAGACGCTATCTATGACGACCGCAAAATTATAAGTTAAGATTACGATTTCTCAAGTCAGGAGGATAAGGTCAAAAGATGTCTACACAATGAGTCCTTGTGCAAATGCGACCTATTTCATCGCATAAAGATACATACGAAGAGTTTGTTATTTTACACAGTTTCACGTGTTGCAGAAACTACAGAGAAAAGCGGTTTAACGATTCTTGTGAATCAAAGTTTAGCTCAAGACGATATTAACATTAGCAAAAAAGACGGATACCACCTATTCTCAACGAGTTCTGAAATTTCTGCAAAATTTTCGCATCGTGGTCGAAAGTCGAAAATATGAAAAAAGTCCGTAGATAAACCCGTAGATTTTACTACTACGTTAAACTCACTAAGTCACATCAGTGAGACACTAAATAATAAAAAAGCGAACAGACACGCATGCAGTATCTGTTGTAGAAAAGTCCTGAGGAAGCTTCGTCAAACGAGTCAATTTCAGATTGGAGCTCTTCAAAAAGAGAGCGTGAAGAAGAAAAACTAAGGTTAACAATAAAAAAGATAAGTATTTATTAAATCTTTTGCTTCATTGCGCCGTGCTTCAAGCACTGAACTATTGAGCGCGCTAGGAAAATCGCGACAGCAGCTCGGACCAAAAATACAAACTACGAACAAAGTAATCCCCCGTTTCTTCCTAAAAAACTGAATCGATTCCATTACTTTTTTTCACTAACAATCAAACGAAGTCTTTAACTGTGTTCCTATATTTTGCTTTGTAAATAATTTGTTCATTAAATGTCTGAACATTTGAAAATCTGGCATTTCTTATATTTTTGAATATTCTATGATGCCTCTTAAATTTGTTTCTCTTAAAAATGGTTTTTATTGACAGAATACCGTTTGCGTTTGATTGGCCACGGTAAACTATTATTATCACTTGTACCGACAGCCCAGTAGTATAAAAAATACATTTTGTAGACAAGACTGTTTAACCATGAACATATTCACTTAAAGGTCCGCATTGGTTTCAATGAATGTGGAAGTAAGCGTAGAAACCTTTTATTTAATTATAATGGCCATTCCAAAGAACGTATATTGGTGTTGTTTTTACATGTAATTATTATCAGACCGACAACCATTATCACTGACCTCTGCGATGAATCGGCTCGACGGGGACCTAATTTAGGTACAAGTATTATCAGATTTCACTAAAATTGTTTTGGTAGGTTAAATTAGCTTTTCTTATGGAATTCTAGACTATAGGTCTTATTACAAATTATATAGTGTTTAAATACAATCATAGTCATCAAAGTTAAATTCAAGGCGATAAACTTGTTATTTACAATTCAACTTTGCCTTCTGTTTTTATTCCAATTGTACGTTTCTTTAATAACATTTAGTAGCATTTCGTGTCTAAATAATAGTATGTTTTAATGTTGTTTAAAACGATGCATACAAAATATTTACTAACAAACAATTCTGAAATCGAAATTTGGGTGCAAATTTCTGGTCACAAGTTTATTTTTTCTTTCTGTGGATCGGTCGTTCTTTCGTCAGCCGAGATATCCGATCAATCAAACAATATTAAGTAAATACCTAACAGACGATCTAAAGTTGCGACTAATCCATTATAACGATTGACAAAGGCGGATAAAACTTAAGCAACAAGGTTTTCTCATTCACTATAAGATTAATTTCTCCATACAATGAACAATATTACAATTTATTTTAATACGTTTCATATGAAAGTGTTAATGAAAGTCATTGTATAACGTAATAATTTCTATTTCTAACAAACATTGTACACAATACGAGTTCTACTTAAAACTGTTGTAGGGATTCCGGAATTCTTCCAGTTACAGTTTCATCGACATGACATAAAATATTTTAAAGCGAAAAGCGAAAGACTATCTCTCAGTTCCGATCTATTTTTAGTATTGAATGGAATGAGCTAGAATATTCGTTTTTGAAATCAAATAATATCGAACAACCACTGGCCTCCCTACATAGGAGAAAAATCTCATTCGTTTGCCACAGTCCTGTTTGGACCAGTTTGGGCTAGCCCACGAAACACTCGCACCATGCTGTTAAAGCGGTTGCTGAAACGGGACCAACGGCTCAACGTGTCTTCTTCTGCATGGAGATCAAAATAACAAATTCGATTATTCGATTCATCGAGTGACAGAAAAACCATAGTGAAAGTTTTTTTGGTTTCGTTATCGAAACAGTTTGGATCAGTACATCACAAGCTTTTCGAGACATGGTTAAGTTTTACATCGTTAAATGACTCCTGCAATATCACGGGAATCAAGAAAATTATTTGATTCATAATAAAAACCCTGCGAAAATCATGATGACGGTTTTACCTTCGCAATCCATCATATTTCTTCAAAGAGTTCTAGCAACCTTTCACACTCTTTCCTAGTTATAAGTCTCATCTTTTCAAATGGCCATAATTCTTCAGTCAGGCGATTTCATGATTAAGCAGAAAAAAATTGTATATAAATATTTTTTCTCATTTATTACTATTTCATGGTGAACTGAAAAGAATAAAATTCTATCCAGTTCACCATTTCTCACTTTAGAATTATAATCCTAGTAGGTAATATAAATCCTTAAAATGAGCGGAATTCAAAATGAATGTAAGTACTCAAACGTGTTTTATGCACAAAATAATAAGTATCAAGTTACACTGTGCAAAGGAACATCAGCTTGCTCTTAGCTTAACTTTTATGTGCCACTAGAATCTTAACACGTTTTATTGCATTACTTACAATAAACATGGTAGATACGCTAAAGCTATAACGACACAAGATACTATTTGAAACGTGTTTAAAATGTAGTGTAGTAAAGTTACCATTGAACAGGTTCTTCATTGTATCTTGATATTGTTTTCATAAAAATATATATCTTGGATTTTAATTTGAATTTTAGTTGTTAATATTTTTACTTTCTTTATCTTATGGTTTCTATTTTTACAATCACGATATAACAAACATAAATATCACCGTGGTATAAAATATGTGTTAAAAAAGTAGTTGTTAGTATTTGAAATACATCAACTCCTATAAAAAACCCAGCTTGAAATTAATATTAAGAGTTTTGGCTCTATGAATTTCAAAACGACAAAGGTTGTATTTCAAAAGTGTACAATTCATAAGATTTTCAAGTAAACCTTTTTGTTCATAAGCTTCAGGAAACTCCATTTAAACTTATTGCTTATAATATTTCTTTTTCACATTCATTATATTTTTTTATAAATACAGAAAAAAGTACTGAAGTAAAGGAACACTTCGATATAATCCCATCGTATTCTGACAGTTGTAATCTTTAACTATGAAAAATAACATCAGAAAATACTTACTAGTTCAAATATCAGTTCCTTTTCATCTAGCTGTCGCAACTCGTGTCGGGACCTTCGCTGTGGCCGCGACGGTGTCGCGTGGGAGGGTTGGTCTCCCAAGAAGGTGGGGGTGCCGTCTACCGTCGTCACCAACGGCTTCAGAAGACCACCCCGCTCGAATTCGTGGGCTGAGATCTTCCTGTCAATTTACAAACAAGGGTTAGGGTGTAAATAAGTAAAGAGTAATAGTCACAATACTATAATAATACTGATATAGCATTATAAGTGCGTAACTTTTATTCATTTATTAGGAATATCATTAATATGAATCTACTGTACATCAAACGCTGAAACAGTTCTCCCAATAGATCGTCTTTATTGCTCTGTAATAGAGACGACTTATGTAGTACAACCATCACACTTGATGTTCTTTTGTTTCTACATTGTATTTTTATACATTAGAGACATTATTTGAAAATCAATCTGAAGTCCATCGGAAAAGAGTGTGTTGCAGACTTAAATTATAATGCCTACACGATCCGTATGAAACGACTGAAGAGAAAACAAAAGTCTGCACATTATAAATGCAAAAAGTTAATATAATACTAAAACATATTTTTATTTGCTATGAGGCCTGTGAATCTTATTTAAATAGCTAAAATGATGACTGTTGCATCCAATACTTACTACTTAAGTTTGACGTTTTTGTGATACCCTAATGAACGCAGTAATGAATACCCAATTTTAATTTTTAAAAATTGGCGACTTTGCTCGCAAATGCTGTTATTACAGTTATTATTTACAATCCATAATGCTGCTATTACATTTCAGAAGAAAAATATCTGCAAACAATTTATTTTCTTAAATCTTAGTTACAACAAAAATTGTGAACAATTCACATACGTACTGCTACCAACCCGTCATGCCTCGCTTAAAAGTGGGGACCTAGTACTACGTAGTGAGTGTAAGAGAAGACGTAAACGTTTCCTAGCTTTTCATCGTTATTCGAGATCGCTTTGTAATCGATTGTTTGCTGAAGGTAGACAAGATTCGGTAAACCTCTTAGAGCTTAGTACATTCCCGAGTCTGAACTTTCAAAGACTAAATTTTTGCTCCTTGCGGGCGGTATCGGGTGTATTCTAGGAGCGAGAACATTGTAATGTTCGAGATATACTATGGAGCAATTTTAATAGAAATGTTAAATAAAAAGCATTCTCCGTTTAATTCGGTATACAGCTTAATTTCTTTATAGCTGGTTTTATTGAAAAATTCGGTATAGAAAACTATAAGTTTTATATATATAAAGTTCAAAGAGATGTATCAAATACTCCACAAAGAGTACAATTTACTACAAAGGAGTGATCCGTCATTTCCGGGCATAAAGCCAAGTCTTGAAGTCATATTTGGCCACTGTCCCAACTTCTCATTGTTGAAATCAAACGAGCACAGCTTATCAATTTAAGTGATCTAGAAGAGAACGGGATTGTTAACCTAGATTCAATAACAAATTTATTCTTTCCATAAAGCTTCTTATGAGGAATCTTACGATACTGACATCAACGTGTCCCAAATAGAGGAACTACCTTTGCCCCTAGTTTCAATTTCCGTGTTCTATATATTGACTCAGTATTTGTCTAGAAAAGAAAATCCCTATTAAGTATTATCGAAAGACTATTTTCATTTATGTACAAGACTATTTCTTTACTTGAAGCGTTTTTTGATATAATTCTATATAATCTCGACATCATCAGCATACATCTCATTGCTGGGCTGCTCGAACTCTGCATTACACCCGGTAAATCTTTTTATCTCAATATTATCAGATATTTGACAATGTAGTGTAACTTTTGAATTGGGAACATAAATTCAAATTTAATCAAATCAAAATTTTTTCTTTGCAGATATGCATAAATATTATAGGTGAGAAATATCCACATCAGCATACAAATATTACATGCAATTTTAAAGTTTTTAATCTTAACCACATCTTTATATAATTATCAAAACTTATCTTTTTTAGATATAATAATCATTGAGCATTTAAAAAACTTGTATAACTTAATTTTACTGATGCAGGAAATGGCCAGAGTTCTTCTAAGCCACGACTTCGGTACAAAGAGCCATCGAAATTTATTCAGCAAACAATAATTTTTCAATACGATTTTAATTTCTATATACACTATTTATATTAAAGCTAAGTAGTTTAAGTAGGTAATAATCATTTAAATTTTTATTATCTTTGTACAATTCATTAACTACAAAGTATTAAGTAGGCTACAGTGTCTTCATTTCAGATTTAATTATCAAAATTATTGACCACTTAACCATAGTTGCGTGGATTCGTTTGTTGGTTCACTAATGATCACTTTATGAATAATTTTCTTCAAGTTAATTAGTTTATAAGATTTAAATCTAGTTCTTAAATTTTTGTTTTCCCTCCTAACATAGTATATGTAAGTTTTAAGCTGGAATATATTTAAACGACAGTGATATATACCATTGTAAAGTAGCATTTTACCTGCGTAGTAGTGATGGCAGAAGATTGATGGAGGAAGGATGTGCCGGCTGGTTTCCGTGGGATAAGCAGAATGTTTGAATAATGTATGTCGACATTCATTTGTTCGATATACATATATACTATAATTATTAAGTAGTTAGCAAATAAGTTGTTGCTTGTATTTATCTCGTAAGCTCCAAAACAATATCATTACAATCAGACACAATCAATTATTTGAGTGCCGGCAAACTATTAAGATTGTAGATTTAATTAAGAATTTATACGTAACTGAAGGGTTATATTTAAAATAACATGCATAGGGCAAAACTTGGAGGCTGATTAAGCTAAAGCCTAGGGCGCAAGGTCCGACGGAGCGCTGACACTTGTTTACAAGTTAAAACAAGTCAAATATAAAACTACTTAGTAAGTATATTCATGGATACAGTCAAGTTACATGTTTTGCCTGGGGGGTTGCATTTTCATAGTGCAACCAGAACTCATAATCGGGCAATGGCCCTATCGCCGCTCTTCAATTAATAATATACTTGTACGGTGCAATCATGCGTTGGAAACGTCATAAAATTTCACTTCATAATATTGTTACAGCGTATTTGATATTAGTTCACGTTTTCACCCATTCTGCGGATGACGTGCAGTGACATACTTCTACTAAATAAATTGTTTTAAATATTATAATCTTTTAGTAAACTGTCATCTCTTATATATCCCACTTTACTAGCGGTATTTTTTATAGTCTATATTAATACTAATCCAATTTTCAAACACTTTTTGTATAGAAATGGTATAACAGACAGTTCATTTACTTTTTGCGTGAACTCTGTTAAGCTGGTAAGTAATTAATTTTTTTTCTACTTTTTTGTGTGTAATATTGGCAATATTAATTACAAAAAATAATTAAGAAACCCTGTCAACCTGTCACCATAAAGAAACAAAAATAAAATAAAAGTTATATCTGTTATTAATTAAATAGTTCATTGTAAGAAATTTGTAACGACAAGATAGATGAAACCATTTCTTATTTACCATTTATTATACATTTATATTATTTATTCAGTCTGAAATCACAAATAGAATCTCCGATACAGGTGGAATACAAAAACGCTGGGTATCTTGTACATTTATTTCTCCTTAGTGACAGCCGATGTATATAAACTAAGTAGCTGGTTTACGGTCGCCAAATAAATTGGTTTATAAAGTTTAATGTCATTTGCAAGTAATAATAGCAGGTCCAAAAATATTTTTTTATTTGTCCAAACCAGTGAATAATGTTCTTATTTGAAATGGATTATCCACCGCTTTCGATGATACAATTTCTTTAATATCTAGCATCTATAACACTATTTTTAAATGTTCCTAAATTAAGCTCGAAGCTTCTAAAATTCAGGCCGTGTATTCATTGACCAATACAAAACTAATAGATTTTATTAATCCAAAGATATGAGTAAAATTTTTTATTATTTTGAGCTCAGCAAATGACTCGACACCACCTGATGATAAGCAGTAGAGGAGTCCATATGTGAAGATGGCTAGTGAAGCAAGTAAGTAGTTACGTTTGAGTAAATCTTAGAATTTAAGTGATCTTTCAGTATTTGACGGATAAAAATTGAACAATTTACAATAAAATATGATGCAAAAGTATTTGAAAAGAGTCCTTTTTACTTAGATTCAAAACTCTTGCAACCGCTGCAAATCAAAGGTACTCGAGTGCACGTGTGTAGCTTTATGCGACGTGCCCGCTACAACCTAGACGTGAGAAGAGCTTTAGTAAGACTACAAGACATATCCATTTCGAGCTGAATCGTATATGGGTTCCATCACGTTTGAAACATTGTACCTAAAACCTATCCATGAGCGTCGAGTGTAGTTCTCACTACTGCACCAAACAATGCAGCGGAGATGACTTTGCTCGGACTTTAACAATAAAGCATTTACTTCAAAACGTGGTCAAAGTTTAACCTGGTTACAACCTATTGTCGTCTTTGTCCTGTTTAATAAAAATGAGACAAGTAACTAACCGTAATTTTATTAATAATTATGGTAATAAGCTTCATCTGAATGGGCGGCGAGAAATATAATTTTAAATAAGTCATTGAAAACGAAGATGTATTCATATCTATATTATCTATTGACCAGCATACGTAATAGTAGGCACAAAAGGTGAACAATTGGACTAACAAACTAGCAAAAGGTTTAAAATGCTAATCTAAGGCGTGCACGCTTTGGTCAGTAGTTTGAGTGTAAAAGAGACGCAGGTTTAACTACCAGCTGGAGCAGAGTAAGTCATTTGCATGACGCTACGTAGTCATGTACTAATTTGTTCCTACGAATAAAATAAAAGTTTATGAGCCCAAAAATAGCTTCTCTCAATGAACTTCGCACATTTTCCCCAAACAAATCGCGAGATATGTGGTCATTATCCGAAACAAGCAGCACTACGTCATATTGTTCACAACTAGCTAGCTCCTTCGCACGTTTTTGCGTTTAACGACACCAATTAGCTTTAATGTTACATCGATTATCATTACCAAAAATATCTTCAAATAATATTTTGTGTTTAGAGATAAACACAAATGTCGTCGTTTATCTACACACATCAATGACAGTGAAGTTCCTAAGCATTGCTTGAATCTTGAAGTCAAAGGACGAGTTCAAATAAACCTTCAGCAAAGATGTTTCTTAAGCCCTCTAAGTGACCTGACAACAATTGGGAAGTTTCACTATCACAATGTCATTTAGTTGTTGTAAACTAGTTACCTGACAGGTGTAGTCGCTCCGGAGCCGGAGCCAGCGCGCGATGGCGATGCTAACTCAGCACTCGGCGGGGTCGCATGCGACACAAGCCACGCGTCCACCACCTGCCGTGTCGCCTTTCTGTGAATAAACCATAACAAATTTCAAATCTGGTGTTTACTCAAAATTGTTCCTATTTTTGTAGTCATTATAAACAGGTCTTTTTTGTCAGTTGGACACATAAATAAATGAACAATTATCAAACTAGTAACCTCTTTAGTAATTTTTGTAGCTGATACTTTGCTGATGCTAATAAGCACTGAGCGCAGTACAAAATTGTATCGATCAAATGTGTTATAAACAGTAAAACTCTTTGTACTTAAGTTGACGGCACGTAAAAAGTTGTAAATTCATAGGCATATCATTCATTTGCAATTCCAAAGTAAAAGCAAACTTGGCAAAGGTTTATACGCCTCATATATGAACAATATGGTGTAATACCTTAATAGGAACATGAGAAATATTAATATTCTGTGCTGTAACTCTGTTCACATGCAGATTTCTATTATACTATTATGTACAACAAATGCAATTTGAATTATAATTCAAAGACTTAAGTCATATTAGCATTATTTCGCTAACATAATATTCTGGGACATAAGTAGATTCCGTTTGCAATATTCATTCGATTGTTTGGACTTACGTTCTTATTGCTTTGTTTACGAGACGACTTTACTGTATACTGTTGTTATCATCTATAGTTTACCAATTTTTTAAACCTCTTCCTATTATTAAAATTAATTAATTTTGTCATGGATAACTAGCAGTAGATCGTTATCCATGACAAAATTAACTACAGATAGATATATTGAATATACGAATACTCTTTACAATCAGACGCAGTAGGACGATTATCTAGACGAACGAAAATTTAAAAGTTACGAAGGCAAACAAACCAAAGCCGCACTCGAAGCGTATAATTAGCTGGCAAAATTGGTGTTTCTAATTAACTTGATTTAAATCCCTATAGTAATGTAATCTGTACATAGCTTTTTCATCAATAAAGAACTGATCCAGTAAACACGTTAATGCTAAATATGTAGTTGATGTAGTACCGTTGTAAGGCTGTATATATGTACTACTATTTAAGAGTTTATTAATATAGCGGTACAAACTTACAGCGAACAAAACACTGAATTATAATAACGTATTCGCAAGGATAAGTGAGAAATTAAAACAGGGAATTTTTATTGCGTTCTGTTGTACAAAGTTTTTGTTCTAGTCACAAACTTCCTCAATAGTATATGTAAATCTAAGTATGGTTTTGTTTAGAAACTAAAGTCTTAAATAACAGTCATTATCATTATCTTCGAATCTATTTAGATTTACTATTTGCACTGGTTTTTCTAAAATTAGAGAAATACTATTGCTGACCAAATCTATCCTCACACTAAAAGCAAATATAATGGAAGCTAAAATAATATATAATCTTGTAGATTGAAATTTTCGCTCAAAATTCGTTAACTTTACAAAGTTGGTAAATTTCAACATTCAACCCGTAGATTTTTAACCCTCTAGTTATTCCTACTTGTACTGAGTAAAATACCTAGTTAGACGGTAATTATTTTAAGTCTATATAACCAGTGCGATATTTTTCAAGATATATAAAGAGCCAATATGACGAGGACTTAGTGGCGCATTGGAGTGCTCTGGTTTTAGTAACGAAAACAAAGCAATTGGCACTATGTGCTATGGTTTAAACTCCTCATATGTTTCTACCATATAGGAAGACATTTGCCCAGCAGTAGGACATACATAGGCTGTTGATGATTACATATCAATTATAAGTTTGTATACCTTAGGAAGTAATCGTGCACGAACTCTTGGTTCTCATCGAGCCAGGCTTCTGTGCGCGCGCATTCGGCGTCGTAGCAGGCGGGCGCGGGCATGCCAGCGCCCGCGCCGCCTGCCGGCTCCTCTATGCTCCGCAACTGTAAGCCTGCAACAATGAAAAGGGACGTGAGTACAAGAGTAAGCACCCTTAAAATATTTAAATATTTTTCTACGTTCAGTTTTAGATTTTTAGGTTTCAGAATTAGATCAACACTTAATCGCCATGTCAGCATCTATTAAGTATACAGTAATTATTGGAAACATCCTAAGTAATATTATAAATGGAAATGTGAGTGTGTTTGTTTGTTACGCTTTTAACGTCTTGTCCAACCAATTTTATTATAAAATTTGGCTTATAAATAAATTATATCCTGAGGGATAACATAAGTATCTTCTATCCCTAAAAATTAAAATTAGGAGTTAGGAGTAAAATAAATTAATTGATCAAATTTCATTTCAGTGTAAATTCTCAAAGTCATCTTAATCCATAGGATTCTTTACTTCTGCACAGTTTTAATATCAATTGCACAAACCATATTGTTGATATACTTTAGTTGAAAGATAGTAACCAAAGAGATTAAATAATAATATGTCCCGTTTATAATCAAAGGATTAAACCGACACTATGCATAATTAACATTCAATTATTGGGAATACATTTTTACATACTTACATGGCACTTTTTTGTTCCACCAATCACAACAATTGCATACAGTAAAAGCTTGCATAGCATATATATTTTATAGCACTTTTAATTGGGGTTTAATGTGCTTATTTTTTGACAACAGTAATATAACTGACATGACACTATTTGACACGCCTTTGCGATAATGGTAGTATGTCAAAAATGTTATTACCAAACTTTTTTAGGCAGTATAATTATAATATAAATCTTATATTATAAGAATTAAACGTTGAAATGTAATTTTATATAATTAAATTATATTAATTTTTGTGTTGTTGAATTATTGTTTAGAATTCAAATTTCAGATAATATCTACGTCTTACAATGACGTTAAAAAAGTACGCGATCGGGTTGGAAAGCCGAGGGTCACAATTTCATAACCTGGAGATGTGACGCACATACGCACGAGTTTACAGTTGACGAAAGATAAGTTACAAGATAAGTCATATGTAATATAATACGGTAGTTACATTCTTTATTTAAACCCTTTATTAAATAATCAAAATTTAACAAAAACCAAACAACGTAAGTCAATTCAATAAGTATCGTATTTTTGTTGATGAATACACAATGCTGATAAGGATAGAAACCTTTTAATCATAACCATTGGATAAGCCTTGTATTTATAATTAATGAAAGTGACTTAAAAGAAACACTAACTACTACTATACAAGAATCGTTATGAATAAAGGTTTTTCAGTGAAAAATTATCAGTGGGAAACGCACAACTGACGGGTCCCTATTATCCTCCTTAAACGAATTACAAGAGAAACTTCCCTCAAATTCAATGACCATCTGCTGCAATAAAAGGTAAAATAATGGTATCAAAGTCACTTCAGATCAATTTCCATTCAACCTCACACCTAATTTTATTGATTTAATTACAGTCAAGAAAGGTTCACCCACCTATCATTGGTGGAGATTTCTCTCCTAACATAGATAGGCGACCTTTTGTGATACGGTACGATAACGTATCAAGTAAACGTGATTCACATATTATTCCGTACGTGTCTAGGTGGTCGACCTCTAAAGACTATCCACAATTCATAGCCTTAAGTATAATATATTGAAAAATTTTAAATATAGTAGTATAAAAAAATAATTAAATTTTAAATTAATACTTCAATTTATTCTTTTTTAAAACAATTCCAATCAAAAAGAGATTAATCAGCTGTTTTATTTATACTACTAAAGCACACTTTAACTAGAATATTCTAATTAAGTTTTTAGCTGGAATCATAAATATTGATTAATTTTAAATATCCAATTAGTTACACGCTATCATGTTTGTGATAATTGGCAAAATAGGGACTTTATTATATTTTTTTCTTGTCTTATTTTTATTATTATGTATTCTAAACGGGGTAGTTTTTGTATTTGCACGACCTTTGTATATCACGTTTGTTATTGTTAATTATTATTCAAGTCAGGTAACTATTGAAACTCTTATTTAGTAAAGTAATAAGGATGGCTGGAGTAGACCAGCTCCATACCCTCCAACGCAAAACAGCGCAATAGATGTCGATTTGCGGAGATCGCCCGTACGAAAGAATATATAGAGATATGCTGTAGGCACATCAACGATCACACGTTGTTTATTTGTATGTATAAAGAAATAATTTCACTAACATTCATTGTCATTATAGAAAAATAAATTCAAAAGTTAATCTTAATTGTCAGTTTCAAAAAGCCAATCAAAGATTATTAATCATTATCTTCTTCTTCTTTTTATGTGGCATTAAATAATCATGATCTTTATCATATTTGTGATGAACTTTGGTTCAATAACGTCACTCAAGTTCTCCAAAGCTGTACCTATACAGAAATTAATACACACGATATTTGTACATAAAAACTGGTCTTGAAAAACAACATCCTCGTTCAAAAATAACTATGAATATGACTCTTAATTGTTTTTTCACAAGTTGATACTGATATTAAACAGACACAAAACCAAATAATGGAATTTAAAATTCTATAACTTTCCGGAACGATTGCAGAGATCCTCGTTAGGATCACATCATCACCTAGCTACGTAACCAAACCAAACGCGTTAATTATTGCACTCACACAGATAGGAGATCTAAGCATAGCGTAGTCTTAAGCTAATAATACTGTACTGCGGTGAAATTGTGGTATCTTTTTGCGTGCTACTGATGAAACATCACGAAACGTTACCATTCCCTTAATTAAAATTTACATATGCCTGTTGTGAACGTAATACGTGAGATAAAGAATCCCTGGAATCTAGCTCTTCCATATAAATCTATTTCCCACCATTTTCATGAGAAAAATCCATTTATATTAACTACAAAAAAAATTAATTTAAAATGTGGATTACATTTTAATGTTTTATAGTTTGCATGAATATGTACTATACCTATCAACTTTGGCGTTTTTCTATGACCTTGGACTTGAATTGAATTTAAAAAAGCACGAGGCGTTACATTCGCTATAGCTATTTGTAAATATTATACGCTATAAATAAGAATAGAATAAAGTTCTCGGCAAATTGTGACGTCACGCGCATTAAACTAGGTACATTGCAGTGACTTTGCGGCTGGATTTCTAGAAAGTTGCAACAAAATTAGAGTTATATTTAAAACTCACTTTTAAGTTTTTTCTAGTTTCTACATTTTTGGAAACTTCAAAATCGAAATGACAAGTAAAATTTAACAAAAAATACTTTCAATTTCAAAACTCACCGCAATATTTGGCATCGATTAGGATCTAACAATACACAAGTAAAAATTCGTACTTTTCAACAAGTATATAAATGGTAATTTTAATGTGTTGCACCCAGATAACAAATTTATCATGTGCTTTTATCGATAACGATAACATGACGAAGCTTTTTAGATGTGTCATTTTATCAAGGACCATAGCTGGAAATGCAAACATTGATAATAGTTTGTTTTAAGTAAGCACTAAAGTAAGTTTCATAAATTTCAAAAAAGTAAGGTTCTTTATTGCAAAGGTAGTTAATTTAAATTGAATGGCCACGTTCTAGCATAATCAGGTTTGTAAACGTAATAAAATCCAAATTTATCTCAGTGTCTAACTGAAGATCTTGCGAAGATTTGATTCAACAGTAAAGTAAATGTTTAATTTAATAAAACTATTAAAGTTAAAAGTACAGCTTGTACCTAATAAAAGTACCTACCAAGGCATTTACTAACTAACTCGATAAACTTAGTTTATAACACTACTCAAGCAAAAGACAATCCTATCGAGTTGACTGATTGACGATCAGCAATTACTGTTTGGAATATAAACATTAAGACAATA
Organism: Acentria ephemerella; assembly: GCA_943193645.1. NCBI lineage: Eukaryota > Metazoa > Arthropoda > Insecta > Lepidoptera > Crambidae > Acentria > Acentria ephemerella. The sequence continues at coordinate 6,806,989 of OW971891.1, forward strand.
CAGCGACTTCATATTACGTCAAGTAATTACGAAAATTTATTACGAGGTTTCTGAATTAGCATAATTGGACTCGTACATACAATTTATAATAATACTATTTTTTAGAAAATGTACTTATCATTACCGACCCGAACAAAGCCAAAACCCTTCCCATTATTCTACGACTATAGGTACAACTAATAAATTTATTGACCTATCTTTTATGACTATATAAATTATTTATTAACATTAAGGTCATTAAAATTTGGCTTAGGTTACTAAAAACGTCTTATTAAACACAAGAATCCGTCATCTAGTCGAAAATTTTATGGATGAAACCAACATTACCTTCTTTGCTCAGATACATTAAACCTTTAGATATTGATTGTTAAGAGGCTGAAATGCATTTCGACCTTTCGAGACTTTTGAGTTAACTATTGAAACTTTTTATTTATTAGGGGGTAAAAAGAAATATTCGCCGATTTAAAATTCGTTCAAATCCATCATAAGGAAGCTCTAAAACCAAATGAAAAACAGCATCCAATATTAAATTTTAAAATACATTTCAGTTTACACTATTTTCGTCCTACGGAATCTGCATACAATTTGCATGAATATTGTTAGTTTTAAACATTATTATATTGACATGAAACCAATCACATGCGTCAGCGGCCTGCGTAACTGTTTGAATTTGCACATTATTTAACTAAGTAGAATTGAAATTGCATGATTATAGCTAAAGTCAATACTATATCAATGATCTAGGTATACATCTGTGATTATATTGAACAACCTTACTGTAATTCAGTCGGTACAATTTCTTATTAATTACAATGGAAAGTCAAAGTCAAAAATAACTTTATTTAAATAGACTTATTTACTAAGCTCTTTTAAATCGTCACAACAGGGAAAATGTATGAGAAAACAAATAAATATAATTATAAAGGCAATAGTCATAATTTTACTGGGTATCAACCGGGCATTTACTAATTGTCCCAGTTATAGTATTTAAATATGTACTAAATAAATTGTTAGTTTTAATTTTAAAATAATACTTATTTTAAAATTAAAAATAACACTAGTATGCATATTCCCAATCAAGCCTACTACCGCTTCGACGAATTAGTAGCTGCAGAGAAGAAGCGGCGCAAGAAACTCTCAGCCTTTAGTATTTATAATGACATTTACATATCAATTATGTCATTATGTATTAGTATTATAAAGAAGAAAAGTTTACCTCGTTTATTTTGTATGCTCATAAAAGAAACATGAAAGCTAATTAAAGCATTATAATCAATTTATACAGAGGATTAAAACTGCCTTTGTGAGACCATTAAAAATAGCTACTGACCTAAGATTTCACCAAACTCTTTATTCACAAGTTAAAATTCGCGTGCGACAGCAAAATGAAGATAATTTACCGTTAAATCTGTCTGGTATTTTCAATTCAGTATGTTGTATTATGTCTCGCTCAGTCTACCCGGATTTTTTTCTAATTGCATCCTTGTCATACATTTGAAGACGTGGTATTAGTCACGATTTTAACCTGTATATAATTCCTTATAGAATAGCGGTCTGCTATTCTATAAGAAATGATATAATACTTGTTTGGCTTGGTTTGGAGATTATCTACTGTGATTTATATTAAGAAGGTCAGGTAGATTTTAAAATATTAGCTACTTGTTTTTTTTTAATGTAAAAGAGAATTAAACTATTCTAAGGTGTTTTATGTGCAATAAAAGCTTCTAATATAGTAATATTTTTTGTAAATAAAAGAAAATAATTATATTACAATAAATTAATTCTTACCTTGTCCATCGTACGTTTCTTTTTTTCTACTTTTTATTGTATTTTAAAGCACAATTGATATATAATATATGTTTTATAACAACGTAACCAATTTCTTACTAGTCTAAGTACTTAGCTAGTTGACAGTGAATTTATAATGGATATGAATTTTTATGCAAATAATCTTCAAAATAATATAGTAATAAGTTCCTGATATTTAACTTAATAATTATGAATCAATTAAATTAACAAACTTGTTAAAACAAAACTGTTGTAAATCATAAAGGTAATACTAGAACATACATGAAACATCTCATATTTACTTTCGTCCTATGCACACACAATGAAATGCTTTCCGTTCACTTTCATATGAGTCATTCAAAATATTATGATAGTGATAACGGAAATGTTATAAATTGTGAGTTAAACCTTGTCATAGATAGCTTTGTTTGCGTGTCACGACTGTTATCTAAAAATAATAACACTAGATAGTATAATAAAGCTATCTAATTTAAACTTTAGAGCTCAATATCAAATCGACCTAATAAAGAATACAACAAACTCATGTAAACAAAATGTATGGATCAAAACAAATACTATATTCAAAGATGTCTTATTCCCAAAACAGGAGGTAATTGAAATGCCCGAAACACGAGCTGTAACATCTTTATGAATTAATTAATTATACACATTCAGTTCTAGAACCGGTTTATTCCGGAAACTTCCCAGGAAGGAAGGGTCTTTGGAGACCATCAGCTTAACCCTGAAGTTTCGAGAGCTATATATATATATAGGAATAGCTATAGCGATGATTCTTAATGCGACGTATGGCAAAGATAAAATTAAACAAATGCCCCAGCGATAGATTTGTATTTAACTGAATATTTAATGTACTCTGTGAATATGTTCTTGGCACATTTTACTAGTTCTTTGTACATCATAATTTGGTTTCTTTAAGGTCAAAAGAAATGAAACCTTTAAGGCAAGGCTACTTTTTTACATTTTGGGTTTAATACTGAACTATTATGTAGAGACATTATAAGTTATAGTAATAACTGAGAAGATATACCGAATACGGTCTTCGGAATCTAATCAAATGAATCTCTAAATCTTTATAAAAAAAGAAAGATACAAAACCTAACAAGGATAAGACTTTTGGATATTTTTATGAAATCACATTTAGGTTTTAATTCTTCTTATTAAAGATTCTGAAAAAAGTATAGGAACCAGTGCGAAGTGACTGATATTACATTCTTTAAAAAAAAAACAAATAAAGTAAACATCTTTATTGCTTGCAAAATAAAACTTTCAAATCAAATAGATAATGACTAACCAATCATAGTAATGGCGATGTTTATGTTATTTAATTATGCAAAGAAGCTGTATCTGTCGAATACATCTTTTGTCACGTTTGTAGGATACAATGGTTGCATGCTAAATAGTCTCTATGAATTTGATTTATTCATCGCAAGTGCAATAGTATTTTGTATTCAGTTAACGAAGAATAATACACATATATAAATAGTATCCGAGATAACATGTAAGGAGTATGTACGTAGTTATAATTTTACTAGAACTTCTATTTAAGAACTGACGCTCTTGTCGTTGGAGTATGTATACGCCAATACCTTTAACCAAGATTTTTTCCTTTTATACACGGCCCCAACTTTTCCCTGAGTAAGGTCTTCCCCCATGTTCTCTTTCCTTCTACCTTACCATCTTTTGTGTTTATAAAAAGTATAATTATGTACATATATCCCCTCTTCTATTATCTTTTTCTTCTTTTATGTTCAAAAAACTATAATAGCTTCATAAATATGTGAACAGTTATGTAACTCCTCAAAAAAGCGTTTTCTTAGATAAATCGCAACACCTGAAGGGACACTTGTGACATAAATCGAACAATATGACCTCTCTAGGCATTATACAAACACGTTTAAATTTGCGAGGTTTATTTACATGACATTTTATTTAAGTGCTTAGAAACATCTTAGGTCATTTTCAAGTCATTTATTAATTATATCGGCTTACATTTGAAAGTAATGGTACTTTTCATCTTGATTGTTTTAAAAATAAATGTACAAAATCTCGAAAGCTGAACTAATATGGCTTATGGCTTGCTCGTATAAATTATGGCAACAATAAACAAAAATACGAGTCACTCGACAATAAGAGATAGTTTCGCCCCCACAGTTGCCCTATTAATATCTCGAAATAAACCTAAAATAAAAACACCTTTCAAATCGACTGTTTAATTATTAGGTAAATCATTTCTCGCTTATATTTTAAGAAAGATCAAAATTAGTTTCACAAAGTTCTGATTGGTTTCTGTTCTTCTTTTATATAAACTTTTAAAAGATGTTTACAAACGAACCTTATTCCAGAAATAACAATTTTCAACAAGATAACTTTTATTTCGTAATTTCGGAATGATACTTTAATAAATTTGTTTAGTATGATATTTAATACATTTTGCAGTTCAAAATTGTTTTAATGGTTACAGATATCTAAAAGAAGCCAATTATATTTTCTAATCAATTCTAAACATATTAAAACAACGTCTACCCTAATTTTGAGTTTCGCCTATGTTATGTTTACCTAATCCCCAAGAATTTAAATACAGCTATCAGGGAAAATGTAGACAGAGCTAGTTGTTGCGATCTGTTCATTGTATCAGCCAACAGAGAAGGTAAAAACGGCAATAAAATTGACATTAGAGGAGCTAACGTATGTTCTCGTAGGTATACAGAAATGTCTTATCACTAGCCCATATAAGTAACTTAGACGAGATATAGGTACAGATCGTATGTGATTCCCAAGATTATAGTCGCAGGTTTTTAATGATTGTTGTGAAGTGTTTACCATTTGTTTGATCAAACCTATTAACCAGATTTATGAAAAATTATGTAACTAGTAGTAATAAAAGGATCTCATTCGCCAATAGCACTAACTGGTGACAACAATAGGCATTAGCATTCATTAGATTACAATTTCTTTTCATTAGATGACAAATCTTCATCTGCGAAATGATATCGTTTGTTCGTATAGCACAGCCCACGATAATTTGATTCCATCAATCGACAAACCTCCAGTGTGACATAGCCGCAACTTTCCTTGCATTCCAATAAAGTTTGCTGAAAATGCGAAGTGTAATGTTGCGGGAAACACGTGAACTTTTTGACCTTTAATTCTTAGAGATTTGTACAGTAGCGTTCACGGTTCACTACTCCCGAGTAGTAGTTAACATTAGTAGAATCGTTTTAATTAAAAACCTTATTTATTATTCGTATTCCATTCTTAGTCTTAATTTATTATTAAACTCGAGAATAATCTCTAAAAATCTTCTTCATATACACTTTAAAAATGAGACTAACATAAAAAATTATAACGAAAATAAAATGAAGAAAAATGTTTGTAATTAAAAGTACGAGGTATCTAACTGACTTTAAAAGCAGATTGTACTTAAGCATTTTAAAATATATCTAATTTAATTTTGGCAAATAAACTCCTTTGTTAAGTTCACTTTAAATTTTAGTACATTTTATATAGATATATTATAAACATCTTCTTCAGATGGAAGTTGTGCCATAAAAGTGTTTTCAAAATTCAAGTAGACAATGCCTTACCTTTCTTGCTCTACTTCCATTAACACGCTTGTAATATTTAGAATAAAAGTGTAAAGTCCTGAAACGGAATACTTACGGCTAATTACCCATTTACTTTTAAAAATACTTTCGAGTTATTCCAAGACCTCGATAGCAAAGTGGCTGATTATTTTTAGCAGTCATTTCCCTCCGGCTCGTGTAAATGTAGTAATGGGCCTTTTGTTGATTGTAGGAACACCATCGTATAAAAGTAAAATAACAAAACGAATTTTTCGGTCAAAATAAACGTGTCATAAATAATTACAGAACATTTTGACAAAACGATTTTACACATAATTACAAAGACGCATAAATCAATCAATAAAGATAATTACTCATCAAAAACAATAATAATTCAGCAGTGCTTTTGAATTTTGTAAGATTTATTTAATTTTTATATCTTTATTCATCGAAGAAAGCCAACAGCGATACATATAAACAATAACCGCAATAACTTTTTTATATATGTCCGCAAAATATATGTATACATACCACTCCCAAAAAATAATAATATTTAATTAAGATAATATTACAGTTATTCTAATAAAATTATACTATAAGTGATATTATAATATTTACATATAAATTATGTGGCAATAGTTGTGTTTATAATAATCAATTTGTATGCATACGATAATTTTACTACCTATATGGGTATCAACAGTACCTCCTTATTAAGCTGAACATGGACTAGATAATTGGTACATACGTACGGTAGTGTAAAATAATTGGACGGTTCACTGGTGATGTAAATTTTAAGCATGACTTTCATAAGAGTATATAATGTACCTTGACTTAATAAATGACCTTACGACCTTGACACGCGCTTGAACTAAGATACATCTTGCCGAAGCGACGCCTTAATAGGTACGTGTCACTATAGTCTCTAACATACTAATTGCGGTACGTAAAACGAGATAAGTTTCATGGAATTAGGTAAGATAGTTCCTGGACACGATAAAAATGATGATTTGTTAAATAGTGCATGTCGTATAACCGCTAATGACATTGTTTCACTGTAATTTAAATATTTCATATTATAGTTTAGTTTATTGAAACCCCTCGGCACACACGTCCAATAAATACAATTATCATTTACAAACAAGATTCTAAATATTGTAATATAAAATACACCTATAACTCTTTAATAAATATTAAATTACATCTTGTAGCGTTTATAAAGACGTAATAACTGCGATAAATTTTTTCTTCCCAAATACGTACGTCGAAGAGTAGTAAAAGCTTTTAGTTATTTAAATAACAGGGCAAAGGGTTATATTCATCTCCTTTTATCTGTAACAGCCTTTCAAACGTTACAACAGGTTTTCCGTACAAAAATTTATTGAAAAAGATTTTTTCTATTAGATAAGAGATCGGATTTTGTGGTCGTATTCACCTAAAGTCAGCTAAATAATATGATAATAATATTTCACTTCCATCTCACGCCTCTTAGCTTGCTCAAATTAAGTATGATTAAGAATTTGTGTTGGATAGTAAACGGAAAAATATGGATACAAAAACATGTACAGAAATGAAATAAACATAGAAATATGTATGACTCGTGTATCAATATCTGTACTCATCATACAAACATATTCCCATAATACCTGAATTAAACTCGAACTCTGTTTTCGTAGACGTTAAGAAAACTGACCAGTACCCCGAGTGTGAGTTTCAATAGAATTTGACCATCCCAATAGTATTTGTGGTCAACTGTCATATTATATGGAAGCTCTGTAGTGAAGTATTGAAAACTATTTTTTATACATGTCATAATCGGCTAACGCAGCTACGATCGAAATGTCTCAATACAATTGAAATTACACTAGATCCGTAGAAAAAATATGCCATATAGAGTTTTAAAAATATTGCTATTACTGCGTTCTTTAGGTACCTAGTGTTTTATAGATACAGTACCTAGACAGAAAGTACGCGTCCATTATTGAAGAATAGCTTCTCCTGTAGATTAATTTTCTAACAGAATAATTTCTAGTGGCGGTGACCTAATATCAATTTATCTTTAGGTCCAGTGGTTATATATTATTATAAGTAATATATGGAGGGATACCTTTTTGTTTTTAATTCTTACTATAGAGAGACATTCAAAGTTTAAATTCTAACTATATATTAAACTTTGAATGTCTCTGTATATAACTCAAACCATCGTATTGGTTCTCTTACGTAGCTAAGCTTGTGATAACGAGAAAACCGCAAAATCAGTCGTACAATTTATATACAGTTTGATTGAAGAATTTCTACTAAACAGATATATAATAGATAGGACTTTTCCTATCTCCTCTATTTTCATTTCTCAAAAATTATGCAAATAAATACCCTATACCCAATCTTGAATATCTTTTTTCAACTGAAGATCATAGTATATGGTTTCGATTCTTCTCGTCTTATAAGAAACGAGCACATGTGAAGTACAATAAATAAATTGAAACAGACAAGACAGCATCTAATCCGATTCTGCGCTAGATCATTATGGACTTGACATAAATTCCGTTTATGAGTTTATACGCTGACATGTGACTAGGATCCAGCTATCCCACACGCCCACCCATTGACGTCAAATTCTAGACACACAAAAATAGTCTTATTAAAGATAGAATATGACAGATATTTCAATTATGTTATACCTATTTATTTGCCATGAACATTTTTTGTTTAGGTACGTAATAAGTATTACATTAGGACTGATTCTAAAATAGACACTAATATATTTCTAATTACTAATAATAAGAATCCTTCGTACATTATTAGTTAACTTTAAAGGGGATCTCGTTCAATTCATATAGATAAGATGTGCATAGTCATGTTTTACAAAGGTTAGGTTAACGAAGATATTTTAGACTAGAAAACGTACTAGTATTGATTTTACAGTAGAAAAACAACATTTACACAGGCCCTTAGGTACCTTAAGTGCGAAAATAAATACATTTCCCGTTTGATTAATCCCACAATATCCATGCGTTAAGTAATGCGATAATACTATACATTAATCGGAATCAGATGTGTCTATTTAAGATGTTCTTAAATATTTAAATTATGGTTTCTTTCAATTTCGGTAGAGCATTTCATTATTTAATTATGTTGGAGAAAGAATCAATGCTAATCAAGTTCTAACTTTTCTATCCTTTTCCTTAATATAATGAACGGGATAAACTGAACAAAAATTTGTGAGTCCTGTCTACCAACGAAAGCCCTTTAACACTTAAAGATCAAAAACTAAATATTTCCATTCTGTCTGTTTCCATTCAGACTTTAGTACCGATAGCGTAATTTCGTATCAAGACAAGACTGTCTTCAGCACCTATGATCGAGAACGATCATAGGTGCTGAAGACAGAAAAGATAGAATAGTTTTAAAAATTATTAAGATTTAACGTTATACGTAGATATATATTTAAATCTTAAATTGATTTTAAACTTATTAATGTATTAATACTATTTAAAATAGACATTTCATACAAAAACCTTGAACAGAAAACTTATTGATTAAAAACTTCCGCCATGCATTGGAATTTTATATGCAGGAGGAAAACAAAAAGCACTAGTTAGGAAATCTTTTCCTTTATTTATCCGCACGCTAACACAGGGAAAAGTCTATTTTTGAGAAAATTTATTAAATAGTAAAGTTATTTATCTAAAACGTTATTTAATTTCAAAATATACTCTAACACAAACCCATTAACGATAGTTAGTATAAAATTGGTGCAGTTGTTCAATGATAATGTTTTGGCCAAAAATTTCACCGCTCTAGTCTAAGTCATTAAAACTAACATGTTAGGAGCGAATGGTGTCTTCGGGAACTTTTTACGATTGCAATATTTTTACTCTGATATTTTCACAAACATTCTTCTAAGTAGGAACAGTCGTTCAGGTCACAGGAAATATATCTTCAGTAATATGTTTATGGTTAATATAATCCTCCTATTTTAAATTTAACTACTAATAAAAAAGGTTTCATTTTACGATGCTATACATATTTTGATATAGAGTTATCACGCCTGTATGCTCTTATAAGAAAGAGATAAGCTATCGAATGTCGAAAAAGCAGAAAGTAATGTAATAAGCACTCTGAATAGATTATGACCATTAATGTATCAATTTTGAAGTTTTATGGAGGGAGTAAATTAATTCCTTATTTTATAATTGCTAATTAGATTATCTAGGATGTACCTCATTAAGTAATTAGTTATTTTGTAAAATTCGGACGGTGTATCAAATTAGTATTGTTAAATTTGCAGATTAGAATATTATGCCTCTTATAATTTTTGTGCCGTGTTACCTTATTGGAAAAAGTTCCACATAGCTCGAAGAACAGCCTAATGATAAGTGTTTTCAAAATACTATCGTTCCTTCAATGTACAGAGCCATTAGTAAATGGTACGAAAATGGAAGTAAAGTGCCTTTTTATGATCTCGATTTTTGAACGAGTTTGTAGCTTTTAGGTTTGTATACATCCTATGGGATTCTTACCATAGAAGAAACATAATTAAGTAGTTCTGGACCACTATCGAAGCAAAGCGGGTAAGTGTATGTGATACCGATTTTAATATACGTAGCACGAGATAATAATACAAAATGTTTCGCAGCGTAGTGCCTTAATTCCAATAAAGGTTTTTATTTTCGTTCGGCTTAGAGAACCAAATTTAATGCACCAATAGGTTTAAAATAAAGTGATTGATTTAAAATACAATGAAATATACTCAAACTCAAATATGCTCAGTACATTATTTTATTAAAAAATTGAGACAATTTTTTAATAAAATATAAGTCTTCAGTCTTTTCTGTCTTCAGCACCTATGATCGTTCTCGATCATAGGTGCTGAAGACAGTCTTGTCTTGATACGAAATTACGCTATCGGTACTAAAGTCTGAATGGAAACAGACAGAATGGAAATATTTAGTTTTTGATCTTTAAGTGTTAAAGGGCTTAAATATACTATAATATAAGCTATCAATTGTTAAAAATTGCTTATATACTATATAAGCAATTTTTAACAATTGATAGCTGATTTTATAAATTTATTTTAATCATCTCCTTTTATCATCTCGATTCTTGTGTAATGTTCTTAATAAATACATCTAGATCTGATCATCTTGCTAAGCCTTTAATGCCTGGTTTTTATTCAGAAATAAAAATACATTATCTTTTATGATTCTATGAAGTACATTTACAGATAAATTTTGCATTATATGTAAGCCTGCCGTGAGACGTGAGTAGGGATAGGGACTCAGAAAGAACCTAATCACGTGTCATGTAACCGAATATGTTTTCGTGTAGTAAAACAATTGGAAATGTTGCTTAAAAATGTTTATATGTTTTGGGTTTATGCCTATATCTTATTTTAATAAATAAGCTTCCTGTTACTTAAAAATAAGTCACTTTTATGAAACATAAAATATTATGCATAGCCCGTGTAACCTTAACGTTTTTTAATGAATTAAACTTATTTTATCTTCTGCTAGTGCGCCAGATTATGTTTACAATGTTGAGTAGAGGACTATGGATTTTACATTTTTTACCTTAATGATGTGTAAAGGCTGGGACATATCTTGCTGAGTTTCTTTATTATTATTCTCAGATCAAGACCCACCGGTAGTTTTACTTGTAATAATGTTGAATATTTTGACTGCATAGTACACTTACTAATCGTTAATCTAAAAACCTTATTTTCGTAAATCTACCTGGATCGTTACATTAGTGAGGTCCAAAGTAGCAATGTTCTGTTTGAATTGATTTTGCACTTCTTTTGATAATACAAATTAAAATTTATAAAGATTAATGACTTTATTTTCTTGTCTAAACCAATTTCTTCAATTTATTAACTTCATGGTCCATACAACTGGCCGTTTTATTCTTCTTGTTTTTCATGTTTTCTCGAGCATGACAATATTGGTAGGTTTTAGCGAAAGAGATGAACTATTAATTGAAATTGAGAACATACAACTTAAAAACATTATGAAACCTTTATTCAAAACCTAATCAATATCTCGGCCGAATATACAAGGATAGTACACGTTGCGTGGCGAATATTTCTCTCTATTATTCCCAGCTCTGAGGTGAAGAGCACCTAATACCTATAAATCAGTAAGGATTTTGGGGATATTGAAAGGGGAATCTCGAGACTATATCGTACCGCCACCAGCTTCATGATTACGTTTGGGACTTACTTCCACACACGTACTTAGTCGAGCCAGTTCGAAAGGTGAAATTGTATGCTGTTAAATTAAAAAATATGACATAGATCATAGTTCAGTTGCTCGAAGTTATTGTTGCTATACAATTTTTAAATTTTTTTGAGTTAAAATTTCACATTAAAACTAAATAACTCTTCTTTATGGAGATATTCTTACAGAATTCACCGCGAAAACATGAGTTAAGAATATGAGAGGAGGGGTAATTTCTACCAATACTGGCAACATAAAGCTTGTGCGTAAATGTCAACCATATAGCATAAAAGGACAGCCTGAAAAAAACCTTGAATAGTTATCTTGTTTAAAAAGCTATATTAAGTCAATATTAATACAGTCTTCTAAGTTAATGTATTTGTCTCCAGTGATTAAATGTAGGTCGAATTCTCATCTAAACTAAATTGATAAAGTTAAAGGACAATATCAAAGTTAATTTAAATTAAAACTTAAGGGACTCAAAGGACACGAATTTAACTTGTGACGTCAACGTTTTGTTGCCGCTTACTTAGGTAAACATTTGTTATAATTTCTAAAGTTTATGTTGATTATTTCCAAGACTAAGCAAACTATTAAGTACTGCCGAGAAACCAGGAGTAGCCATTTCGGATTTGTGATGGTCTTAAATAATATTACCTCATATGCACCTTTATGTGCCTCTTACTGCACCCTTACTTATTTACTGTTTATTATAGGAAACCGTTAAAGTTAGACCTTAAGTTTAAAACTAAAGCAGTCTCATTTTTAGTTATAAAGTCAGATGGTGTTTTAATTACAACATGGTTAATATGGAAAAAATTCTAATGATCCAAATTAGTTACTATCAAAAACATGTGATTTCATTTTCCGAAAAGAGAAGAGAGGGGTTCTTTAAAAGAAAACAATTTTTTACAGGGTCGGCAACGCATGAGTGATGCCCCTGATGTTGCAAGTGTCCGTAGGCTACGGTAAACGCTTTCTATCAGGTGAATCCATGAAGCTTGATTATCATCTTAGTGTTTAAAAATATATTTTGTGATACAGAAGTAGTAATATAAGTTCACACGATTAAAAACTGGCTTGAACATCTTCTTTGGATTGCAATTAAATCGTTGTAAACTCAATTATATCCAAAGCAAATCATTATTTCAGTTGGGGTTGACTAAATATTTTAATACAACTCAAAATGAATTCTAGTCGCCACCAGACGTTTTTTGTGGAACTTTAAAATAGTTTATTAAAAGATTCTAAATTAAAAGAACAAAACGACATCGAAAATTATTCGGACTGCTTGTCATGAAATGTTTTTGTGTTTAGAATTGAAAATACCATTCTAACATCTACTAAAATTGGATCCGTTCTTGGAAGCCTTAATTAAATGACTTTTCTGAGAAGCAGCAGAACAGGTACCACAATGCATGGGTTTTTTGGTTAGTCGCATTTTTTCGATGAATTATTTTTTATCAGTAAAAAAATCCTTAAACCAATTATTTTTTTTTCAAACAAGGTTTGAATTTTCTCGATATAAAATTCTACATGTTATCTTTTCATATTGAAACTATTTCGAATCACACACAAAACATATATGACAATGTATTATGAATTAATATTAAGTAACCAGTAGGATTATTTATTTCAAAGCTTTCAATTGGTATCTTTCTACCTAAACATGAGGTTATCTAATGATAAAAAATACCTTTGCCAATAAAAAATAGATTACATTTGTTTAGTGAACGAGGTAGTAGTAGTAGTAGTGCAGAACAAACACTCTTCACAAGTTGAAGATCTAATAAGTGAACTTATGTAATATAGAATTATTAAGTTTTTTCGCATCACAACTTGATTTTTCTTTCTTACAATATTTACAAATATTGTAAAAAAAATATCAAAGCGCTCAAACCAGTAAAGAGTAAAATACTAAATGAGTTCGCTAATATGCATAGTTGGTCATTAAATTGGATCTCTATACCGGCGATAAATCTCCCGCCTTTCATTTATGTTTTACAACGTAATCAATGTGATCGAACCACGTGTGTTCATCAATCGGGGTGTTAATGTAGATATCAAAATTACCTTTTTATTCTTCCGAATACTCGAGAATCTTCTAAATTTAAATATATTTGACATTTAAAATGTTTGAAATATTTAAGAAGCTTTTGAATATTCGGCTGTGATTGGGATTGTATTTCATTTTCCTCTTCTTGGAAGGTTGTTTATTTTGTCTCTGGTCTTATTATTGATTTTCCACTATAGAAACACAAAATATAAAAGTATATATAAAACTGTTTTATCAACAGTTACCTTCCCACTCGTGGCTCCGCCCGCGTGTTATCGGTTATCTGATGCTATCTTATGCGAAGCCAGATTATAGCCTCTGGATCTGTTTTTATGCCAAATTTTACCCAAATAAATTTTAGCTACTATTAATTGTTTTAGTTACTATAGACTTGGAGCACACAATAATTTTATAAGTCATAAATATCATTTAATAATTTAAAACCATAAAATCTTTACATAAGCTTTCTCGGTGATCTCTGTGAGATACCAACACGTGAGATAACACTAATATTTACTGAAAAACATTAAATACTTCTTTTATAAACACATTACTTGTCAGATATCCGAGAGAAGTTATCATTAAGTAAAGTAAAATATTATGATCATAATTATATAAATAATGAATTATACCTGTATTTTTGTGAAATGTTAAGCATCACTTCTTATACGAATATATACTTAAGGCTCGAATAAACAAATAATAGTAGGATTTATTAACATATTATTTACACTATAGTTTGACTTTACCATTTGGGGTTATTGAACTACATACATTGATACAAAGTGGCCGTACAGTCATATTTAAAGGGAGAAATTATGTTATATTTTTATTCAAACGCACATTTTAGTGTGCTCGTCTCTGTGTATACGCATCGCAACACGCAAACAATAAAAAAAAATATCAGTGCTTAACTTGCGCCAGACATCACTAGCTGCACCGTAACATGTCACAGTCTACGCATAGTAAACTTTAGACTGTAATTGCTAAATAATTCTTATTTTTCTCGCTTCTCTGTCTTTTCGCTCTTTGCAGTCTTTTTTCATTAATGTCTAGTTGAGTGGTGTGCTATCCAAGCCATTCTTTCTCCACTAGTACTCTCGTTTAGAGAGCATTTGATTTAGTCCAAGTGGGAGGAGTGGAGGGTACCTAGTCTTGTAGTAGGATGCTACGTACCCTCCCCTCTCCCCGCAACGCCAAGCAGCCAATAGACAAAGGCGTCAAATAACAACATCGTGTTTCATGAGAAAGAATTTAAGGGTTTCTGGAACCATTATAGAGAAGTGGTCGTCAAACTTCAACTCCTAGCTAGACTCATTCCGTAGACAGGCGTATAGTATTCTTGATACGTATAGTATTATTACCTATTAGGTAATTAGACTTGTTGGAATACACTTAGTATCTATTACTGTACGTTGTGTAACACGTGTTTATCTGACACGCCTTTTTTAGGAAAGATTTACATTAGCAATTTTAAAATCTGAGTGGTTTTTGTAAAAGATTACCTAAATGCTGCTTAAAAATAAATAAATTTCATCTCCCAAAATAAAAAGTAACTTGAACTTAAAAAGGTTTACTTAAGAAGAGAGCATAAAGCTTAATCTTGCAAACAATTAAAAGAATACCTTAGTGGCAATGAAAAAATATGGACCTCGGAAAAATATAGGAGTAATATTACTTGATGGTTACGTTTTTTCCTTCGCCTTCGCTATAACATTTTGCTTCCATGATTAATGATTCACCATTTGTGTTACCTACGCTTAACAAGAATAGACAAATAGAACTACTTGCTTATCAAGGTAATACGTACAGTACGGTCTACAACACAATACCAACATCATTAATCCATTGCAGAGTGCTACAAAAAGTACAGTATTTCAGTAACTCAATTTCTGATATAACTTTATTCAATTTATATTCAAAAAAAATTTATTGAGATATACAATGTCATGTAAATAATCAAATTATTATTGTTCTTTTCTTGCCGTATGTCTTATGATGTTTTTATAGACGAAACTACTTTGGACGTATGTCAAAAGAATACTCAATTAACTAATGTAATTTTTTATAACGTATGAAAGTTTCTTCACTTTTTTGTCACATTGTTTACTCAACTGAAAAATTTTGCTGTGTATACTATTTCGGCTATAGTGTAACTAAATTTTTATATTGTATGTGATAAAATTGCTGTTTATTTTTGAATAGAAAATAATTAGTAAAAATATACCCACTAAAAAGTACTAAGAAACCATGATTTTTAGTGCATTTAAATATAGGCGTATATTTAGAAATGTTTTCTTTTTATATATTTCATTTTCAACTTTTTAGTCTTGTCGTGTTGTCATAAGCACGATTTTAATATCATTTCAGCTCAGTATTATATTATGTAATATTGTATCACTTCAACTGACTGCGAAAAGATAAACTTAGCCGTCTATCTTTGGACATTACCTTTAAGAGTGCGATCAATTTCAAGTTTATTACAGTCATTATATTTAAAGTCAAGTTTTTTTATTGGACTTAATAGTCTAAAAAAGCCCCCTAGTCGTCAAAAGCTGATCTTATGTAAAATTTCAGTGAGATTACGCTTTCAGAAATGGTCCAAATATTGAAAAATATAGAAACAGACTGAGTTAATATAAGCGTGGTAAAAAGTAAGTAGATACTTATGAATGAAATGTTCCGAAAGGGCAATATTTTATAAAGGCTGTTTTTAACGTCGAGATTGTCACTCAAGCGATGAAAACGAGTCCTCTTGCTTTCAGCAAAAAATTTTCCTAAAACAGAACTGATATTATCCAATTATTATTTTTTAGGTTTCTTAAGTGTTGTTTGATAAGTACCTACGGCTTCGTGGAGTAAAACAGCTCTTATGAATATCGATGATTATAATTATAATTGAATGGATTGTGACTACCTTACCATATTATAAGGACTATACGACGTATATTCCCATTTCAATGTCTCTCATAAGCCACTTGGCCTACCACTACTACTTACTGATTAAAGAGTAAATTGGAACTGTCTGTAGATAGAGAATGACAGTCGCACAACGAAAGGTAAAGTCGCTACTAGCTTGCTTGTACCTTGATGCTTAGTGCTTAGTGAGCTTAGTAATGTTTAGTGAGAATTCCTTGCGCAAGAGTACAATACATAATACATCCCTCACGATAAATATTTGTAGTAAATATATAAAAATGACATATATATCCATGAAAAACAGATTGGAATAATTAATCATAAACACGAAGACAACGCCAATATTAATCAAAACAATCTATTCATAGAGGAGGTATTCTAAAAGTAATTAATAAAAGTTTGAATAACATCTATACATACTTTTTTTGTGGTGGAGACATGATCCGTGGAGACGACACATACTCGCCGTTTGCCCCATGCGGGCGCTACCTCGCTCTCGGCTCCATGAGCGCGCCACCAACCGGCGCCACAGTCTACATTTCGATATTTTATCGATACATCATTAGCATTTCACTGTTCTCGAACTTGGTCACACTAAACTTCATTTGCACAAACCGCACTGGATTTCAATACTGGCTGTTCAAATTATAGAAGATGAAGAAGAAGTAACAACAGCGATACAATCGAAGGCATTTGTAATTTGCTTTGTAATTTAGTGTCCGACCGCATAAAATCGTTGATTGTCCAATACAGTCAAAGGATATACAATTGATAACTGCGCAAACATCAACAGAACGATTTATTACTTGGTACTTAATAACGAAAGATATTGGTCACTCTATCAAAAACATCGATTGATGTAAGTAATTACATTATAATGACCACGGATTACGAATGTTATCATTTAACTGATAGTTATGTATATTTATTATTCAACAGGAACTTTCCGTTCTATTACTGCATCGAGCTATCTTATTTAGGGTTTATTTTACATTTAAGAAAATATATTATGAAATTTTAATAGTACATAAATCGTAATTTATTTGTAATAATCTTGATGCATAACTAATGCTACATAACTTTTAAAACTCCATTTATTTTTACAAAAAAACACTTGTCAATCAAAACTTGTTATTTCTGACCAATGTCTTTGCACAGTTGTTACAGAGGTTTGACGAAAGAGATTCGGCAAAATGCTATTGAACGACATTAAGTCAAATGTAGTTTTGGCTGAAAATATCGAGAAAGATTGATCTTTGTCAATATCGTCCTTCGTTTATTATTTAGATCACAATTCGTTTAAAGGTATCATAACGGTAGTCATAAGGGTTGAGTATTTTCGAATACAAAAAACTACCGTATAGAATACAAGCATTCGCCTTTAATTGACCCAAACACTTAAAGTACCTTAAATTAGCCATGAAAACGTAACAAATTAAAACTCTACCGTTATTTCCAAAAGAATTGAAAACTCCATCTCAACAAAAACTTAATTTGTATATACATAAGGTACGCACAATTTAAATCTAGAGCTCAGCCATAAAAGAGAACATTTAGTTCACCCAATCCAATCTAGGCATTCCAATTTCAACCTTACACTGCCATAATTTGGCTCAGTATTTACAAAATGTGCGAAAACACTCACACTTAATGAAAGCACCAAATTCCTAGTGTTAAGGTAAGGTAAGTATATAAACAGATTTGTGTACCATTTACCATCCAATTTACTCTGGCCTAAAACGAAAATCCACTTAAATCCATCTCAAAACTTACCGCGTTTGTGCGCTCAAATAACATAAGACATAATATGCAGATTTTAATCTTCTTAAAAGCTGGGGCGAAAATTTGACGTATTGTCTGTTAGCAACAGCTCAGAGTTAATCTCCCTTTAAACGATACTTTGAGTGATAAATAGTCCAAAATATAAAGGGTTAGACGGATTTCGTCGGAACGGACACCCGCGTTTTAAGTTGACTCGTAATTTCCCAAAAGCTTTTAAATATGTTATGATCTGTCTGAATTTTGACAATTAGTTTTTGTGAAGTAGTGGAAGAAAATGGCTTAAGATACTAATCTAAGCTATATATCAACATACTAGTTTATTCAAAGGACCGATTTTTAATCGTTTGTAAAGAATGGGGCAATATTATAAGCTGTAATATATTTAAAAGTCCAATATAATATCTTCACAGCACATTTACAGATCAGAGCCTTTGAATCGGGTTTGTGTAAGCAGAATGAATTATTGAAGGGGAGCTCAGATTACAAGACTTGATGTCTGCTCGTATAAAGAAGTGCTGTTTATTAATTTCATGATCGTTATCGATTTATAAGATACGAAGTCTTTTATTCTGAAAAAGATCATGCGATATTTCTCAACCTAGAGACGACGGAATCTGATAAATCTAATCTAATAAATAATTAAAGAATTTTACAAATTAGAACTGTTTTTTCATTCACAGGCCTTCTAATTAACAGAATACCGTTTATTACAATGCTAAAAAGTATTAAAATTGAATACAAAAAATTAAAATTAATGACATACAAAAATTTGGAAAACATATTTAATCATATTTCTGAATCAATTAAATGAACCTATACCAAAATTTAAAAGCCCTCTCGGCCTTTAAATTTAACGACATTACTATAACTGTCTATTTGATTTATCGAACAGTCAAGAACTACGCAGGTAATTTGTATAGGATTTGTGGGATATAAGGATATGGAGCTGCCCACTTAAGCTTCAATTTATTAGCTTATTATTTACGATTTATTACCAAAACTATTGTGTATACGACATTGATAAAGTACGCTAAAAACTGACCTTTATTTTAAAAATTTTGTCAATAAATAAAACTAACTTCGACATTGGCGTAGCTAAAAATAGTAAATATTATCATAAAAGATTAATTTCTTAATGCAAACTTATCTACCAAATCCGTCCTTTCAGGGTAAATACATAATGGTACGCTAAAGAAAATTGGTCTTTCTTCTTCCCGAAGCCTTTATTCACAATCGAATATAAGATGTTAGAATTTCGGGTTTGTTTACGGTCGGACAGAAACTCGGACGCGCGTTACTTGTATGTGTGACGGGAGAAAAGACGATCGTCAGTTCGATACAACCCGAAGACAGTCATTAATTAATAGGTTGGTCCTATTAATCATACGTACGTACATAATATTAATCATCACGCGTAGGCAAGTACCTAATCGAACGTCTATTAGCTCTTGAATGAGATAGTCTCGTGTTGTTCGTAAACTAATCATTTGAACTAGTTCGCAGTTGATTCAAGTCTTTTCTGGCTTTGTTTCTACACTCAATCTATTCATTTACGTTTCATTCAAAATCATGGTCAACCAATAAATTATGCAAACTGTGTCCACATTGGTACTTGTTACACATAACAAAGTCCCACCATATAAAACTGAACTGCCTGCACAAGTTTAAAGTATATGTTAAATAAAATTTAATGAAAAAAGGCCTATAAGTTTCACAAATATTTAGTTGATATGAATGATTGGACAAAGGTAAATTATTTTATAAAATTGTTTTTTTTATTGTATGTGATAAGCACTATTATTTAATTATACACTATTGTATTTTTTACATTTATGTGATTGAAAATGTTAAAAAGTTCATTTGTTTTTACATTCATAGCGATTGTGGATTTTAACATTTTGCAAACAATTCTCAATGGCGTGTGGTGGGAAATCTTGATAAGTTTCTCGCCTGTTCTTTTCTACGAATAGATGGCTTATATTGACGTTCAAAATATCTCCTCAGAAGTAGATAAACACTTTGATTCCATGTCATACAAACTATCAAGTATCAGTTACATTCACTACGCTTTCATAAACGGATTACATATTTCAAGGTTATAAAAACAAGAATTCTATTTTACATACATTATTTTTCACAGCGTATCAACTAATCTGATCGATTCTTATGGTAACTAAAATGATAAAGGTAAACGCATTTAATTATTACGTACATGAGGCCACGCCTCGTGAAGCAGCACAACGAAGAATCAGTCACTGAACTAACCTGGACATTCACATATGTCCGGTGCTTTCAATTTAATCAATTGTCACGAGTTATTATGATTACAGATACAAAAATGTTTAATTTTCGTCATAACTCAGCGAGATTACTGCTAATTCACTTAATGATAAACAGTTCATGATTGTTTACGATTATGACGGGCTATAACAATTTCTACGAGCTAGACTTTGACTACTGCTTCAACAATTAAATCCGAAAGGCACTGTGATATTGTATCAAATTGTCAATTTCTTGCGTATTATTTTATTCAACTTTTAATATTTTTCTCTTGCTTACTTCTCTCTATTCTTCTTAGCCTTTTGTCTGTCATGAGCTTCTTCTGCTGACTGATTCAATATAGTCACTGATGAGGAGAAAGGCAGGAGAAGAAATTGTTTTCTTATCATCTATCTGATTGTAGTATATACTACTACGAAATATGCTTAACTTCTACGTTACTGTTAAGACTTTCCATCAGTCAAGTTTCCCAGCATAGAAATTTTAAATGGTTTTTTAATTTGCTCGTGTGACGTTAGGTGGTGCCATTTAAAATGCCAACTTATACAAAAAGGGAATGTTTACTTGAATAAGAAGTAAACCATTCCAATTTTCCATAGACAGTACTCAAAACCATCGTTTTTAATTTATACAAATTAGTGCATTTTATTATGATATAAATGAGCATAATAATTTATTTACCATCTACCTATAAACTCTACATTTTAATCAGCAGTTTTAAAAGTATTTACTTGTTTTATTTAGAGCAAAAAAACCAACATTTATCTCATTTAAGCCCAAGTTTAATTGACCTATAGAGGTGCAACTGTCAATTGACCACGACAGCTGTTGGGCAAATTAAATTAGCTCCCCAACCCCACTGACTTGTGGATGGTGCAGAAAGGTGACCCACTCGACCTATTTTCATGCTGTAAGCTAGTTTTTTCAGTAAGAGGGAAAAGTGTATTTCCGACATTACGAGTCGTTAATTCTTTTCGTATTTGTATTTATGCACGCTTTTCAGGTTTTTACATAAAATAATGAAGCCATGTTGTTGATACCTAATAAGAATGCTAATAATACCTTCAGTTTTGATTATCTTAAAAAAACAAAATAAACAATAATTACTATAATTTTTAATAAAGTAAACGTAATTTCAACGAAGAGCTGGAAAGGCCTCAAATAATAAATCTAGTCATTCTAAGTTTAACTTACATCTTATATTTACAGTATTTCACTGCGAAATTACGACACAGCCTAGTTATTTCCGTTTGTTAAGTACACTCTAAAACTGAAGGCACTAAATCTCTTTAAAAATAAATTAACAGCTGAATTTAAACGTAAATACACACATTCGAGCCAGGTATAATTAATCTATACATATTTATTAGAGCAATGCGAATAGTGCAGTTGAAGAATTTATTGGCGTTACTAGAAAGCAGCCCTGGCATTCTAATGGAAAATTGCTATACAGTGATATGTTTATGTTTGCACATTTTCTGGATGTATCATCATCGCAATGAAAACAGACATAAATAAACTTATATAAATATTTTATGAAACCTATAGTTACATACCTGATGTACTTATAATTAAGAACTTTTAAAAAGTAAATAAAGATATTGTTTAATTAATTTGTCAACCTAACTTTTTGAAGCTCATACATTGATGTAACTTATTTTAAATTTATAAAGAAAGAAATAATTAATGACGGTAACACGAATGCTTATCGATCCTGCAAAGAACAGTTTAAAGGCTAATGGATAATTGCCAATAAGTCAATTATTCTTATGAACTGTGCAGACTTCCTATCAATGTATAACGAACTTATTCATCGTTTCGTTCTACATTGTTCTAGATTATCCAATAATCTGATTGACAATAATGTATAAATATGAATGCAATAATCTATTATCGTACTATTTCAGCTGCGAATGCTCAGCATAGTGCGTTATTAACACAACAATATGTATAATTTTAAAACTTTACTGACTTTTGTATAACTATGACTTTTGACTTTGCTATGTTTATTCGGTGGTATGTTGTGTGTAGTCTTATGACTATGGCCGTTTGAAACTGTC
Organism: Acentria ephemerella; assembly: GCA_943193645.1. Lineage (NCBI taxonomy): Eukaryota > Metazoa > Arthropoda > Insecta > Lepidoptera > Crambidae > Acentria > Acentria ephemerella. Next base: position 6,829,676 of record OW971891.1, read on the forward strand.
AAGGACAGATTTACAAGTGCGTAGGCCGTAATGACTATTGCTGTTACCTCTAAAACAGTCATTAGTTATAATCTACAGTGCAGTCAGTACCAATGGTAATTTAGTTACTAACCAAGTGTGCTTTTTTAGCAATTTTTTTGTTCTTAGCCATTTATTGCTGTGACTTTTTAAAATTCAACTATACAGTTAGAACTGAACTGAATTTCATTTCTTAACATGGTTCATTAACATTATTTTTCTTAATTTGAGAATTATCATAATTTAGTGACGTGATCATTAAGTGGCGAACTAACCCATAGCACCAACATAAATATAATGTAATCAAAGTCAAAGTCAAAATCTTTTATTATAAAAAATAAAATATACTGCTATATTAAATATTCTACTTATTGAAAGTCAATCTAAAACATCTGTTCGTAAGTCTACCGGGGGGGTGCTGATTTATAATGCATAGCATATTATAATACCATCGGGCATAATGCATAGTGCCGCGTAACTAGTATTGAAAATTCCTAAGCATATGACAAAATATAGCCCATTGTAAAAATTTGCCTAAAACCCACTAAAATAAGAGACTAATCAAAGTATAACGTTACCCTGTGAGACTAAATTTATAGGCGGTTCTTATCTGATTCGCGGATTTGCACTATCCCCGACGATATTGTACATATTAGAATTCTGAGTACAAATTATTCAACTTCTAAAAATGTTATAAACTGAACATAATTATTAAAAATCGATATCTTCTTTTTTAAAGATTCATAAAGTTAATAATTTTTAATGAAAAATAAGAATATAGTGACACTCAAAATGTAAATTAGGTACAACAACCCTAGGATATAGATTTCAAAGCAAATTTTGGTATTGATCAAAATTAGCTATTCTGTATTTGACTATTTTATTGCAAATAAGAAGCAAGACCGTTCATTTGATATCATGCATTATTCAAATATCGAATCTAAGCCCAGAATTTTCAATGCATGAACTGATTGCTTTGCAGAAACTTGTTCTTTGCTTCGGCAAATTCACTTTTGGAATAACCAGTTTCGATAAGGTAAATTGGATTGCCTTACTTATGCTTTACGTATAACAAAAGGCAATTAGACATTAAGGAACAATTTTGAAATAGGTCATGGAATTTTCTGGAGTTACAAGTATAAGAAAATTTCACAAATTTTAAAAGGCATAATTTTCTAATAGCAAAATGCAATAGCTTCACCAGACGACAAGGCAACGCAATCCGATGAGCCTCGCTTTGAATACTAAATAAGGCTAATGTATTTATCCGGGAAAAATCGTGGCACCCCAGGTAAACGCGGCTCGAATTTCATATGAACAAAAATATGATTATAAGACGATGTCACCTCTTTTCGAAAGCGTTACATTTCTTGTCGCCGTTCTAACAGAGTGTATGAAATTGAAAGCCCCCAAACCCCTTAACATCAATAATACGGTACGGTATTTTCCTCTAAGTGGTTGTATTGTTACCTACATGGAGTGCTTATATTATAGAAGCGAAGTCGGTAGTATTACCATTATTATGCGACAAAGATGAGGAAAACAATTGCAAACTAACTAATGAATATTACCAACTAATTACTAAAAGTTATTATCTATTTCTATTACTTTTTAGTTAATTGCCATATTTTTTAGTTTCATTTAATTTTGTTTCTTTGAAATATGTTTTTAAGTTGTAGTTAGTAGAAGAATTATTTTATTATTTTCTTGAACTTATTTTTTCATCGCAATCATTGCACGCACTTCACTCATATTCTAGAAGGTAGTTATAGCAATACCAACCTTTCTCGAGTGTTCGGATAGTTTTTGAATAGCTTGACAGTTTTAGTGATACACAGCTAAAGGCTTTCCAACTTTTACTAATGATGTTAAAAGTGCGCAATGAGTGAACATGCAAAATGAAAGTTCTATAACTTAACCACTGAATGGTCTTATGAAAGTATTTTTTATTTATTTATGTAATTTGTATCCATTTCATGCTGGATTTTCATTCTCACTGTTCAATCTATATCACTATTTTTTGAAGTAGATTTATCTCTTAGTATCCGGTGAAGGGGTGATTTAATAACAAGTAACAAAGTTTGAATGTACATTATCCACGGTTATAAGGTAATTGAAAGAAATGTAACGAAAACAACATAATTTCCACTATGCAGGTTTAATTTACGAAACACGAGTATATAAAAAAGAGAGAAAACATAATCCAGTTGCCAATAACAAAGATGTAATAATAGAAACACATGTGGAAACCATTTTCCTTGCAGACGAAGAAACTGACTTAAGTAACAAATAGGTCGCGGAAATCTTCACGGACGAAGAATACAAGCATACTGAAGTATTATACCCCACATGAACATGAAAGATTACTATACTAAAGTGCTTAATAATTATATTGTGAATATGCATATTAGTGTTAGTTTTAATTTGAAAATAATTAATATAATACTTGATTAAATTTTAAAAGTTGGAGAATATGCAAATACGCGGTTAATAATCCTGTTATGACGATTTAAAAGAACTTAGTAAATGAATCTATTTAAAGAAAGATAATTTGACTTTGACTTTGCTATATACTTTATTTGACAATTTTTGGAATACCAAAAGTAAGGCACAACTTGGCACCATTGGCAACTTGCCAAAGAGCGTTCTTGTTAAAGAAGCGTTTATTAATAGTACTAATAAATTGTAATTTCCTTGGTATTAACAGCTATTTTGTAAAAGATTCAAAAAACATGTTATAATTATTGTGCATTCATACATAATATTGCTTTTTTAATAATTACTAGCAATTTTATTACTTTCAGAGAATATAAATTTTACTTTAGAAAATAGGTAAACATAAAAACATAATATTTTGTCACCGTTAGGTAGTCTAGCACTTTCACACAGTCTATACCTACAGACAGTGAATATTCAATATAAAATTATTAAAATTAAAAATATTTAATGTATCTGTTTATTTATTCAAATGCTAGACAAGAATATCTTACAAAACTTTTGGGGGCATTGCACACAAGAAATTCTTTGTCATATTGAATCTTTGAAAATTGCATATTTATGCGCCTCAACCGTTATCTTATATTAATAAATATTATTAAAATAAACTACTTGAAATTTATAAAAAATTATGATAATGTGCATAAATTATGCACATCACATAACCTTACCTGTCATTAAATTGATTAGTATACTCTTTAGTTATTCTTCAGTTACAAATTTTGATTTTGGCTCACGGTAACCTGACTTCATCAGACGATATAAGTAATAATGGGAATACTCGATATGTCTGAGGAAAATAAAAACGTCGGTATTTTTTATCCTAGCATTACAACATATTTCCTACCACATACTATAGATAAGGGTAAATGAAGCAACGTAACGATGCTTGGCATTGTTGCAGAATGTTTAAGATTTTACTTTTCGGTAGAAGAATACCGAAAAAAACTAATAAATTTTAATTGATAACATTAAAGAGCACTTCACTACTTTAATCGAACTAAAATTTAATATCTAAACTCTTGTGGCTGTCTAAAACCTCTTTTTTGTGACTAAGTTTAAGTAAGACTTGTTACTTAACGCTAACAACATAAGGATAAGTATAGCAACTGATATACATTTTTACTTGACATTGGCTGACTCTCTAAAAACGACAGCGGCACTTAAAATAAGAAAAAGAAAAATCATTTTCTTCAGGTCTTTCCTCCTACCTGAGAGTGGTGATCGCTATGGTAATTCTAATCTTAATATACCCGGCCCACACTCTTATGTGCTAACTTTGAACCTCTATCGCTTTCATTTTGACGTAGGCGATATTTCCATTGCCGTTTATCATTGTGACGTTTCGCTTTAGTATGCAGTAATTGTTTTGAAGACGAAAGCTATCGGGATAGATATGAAGTTACATAATATGATACCCAGATGCATGCGATGAATATTTTCTTCAACGATTTTGGTGGCCTTGAATTTTCCCCTGGATGTTCATGACAATAGATCGTAGTTTTATTTCGCATTATATATGTTAAATAATTTAACTTAAGACTTATAATGGTATTTCAACTTCCGCCCTTTTCCATCTGATTAATTAACTGTCGTAAGTGATTAGGTAGGTACTTTTAATACAGCAAAAGCAGTTATTTTAATATAAACTGCATTTAAATACTGTAATGCTAACTTAATTGCATAGCCCTATACCCATTTCGCATGTTAGTACAGACTCAGTATATTATTTTTTGTTGACACTGCGGTCGTAAGTCAAGTTTGTGGTCGTCGTCGATGTAACAAACTGAAACACCTAGTGAGACGAACTGGTTAGTAGCAAAAGCAACAAGTGGCGTCACTCAACAGATTGCTCGATTGATCGCCCAACTACTTATCAAACAGCTCAGAGGTACGATTGTTTTAAAACCGGGTGCCCGTATATTTTCGCCAGTTTTATTCAGGGAAAGATAAAATTAATTTCTTTGACCCGAATTTAATTCATGGCTTCCGATAAACACGTATAAAATAAGGTTATGAAAATGAGTAAATTAAGGTGAATACAGAATGTTTGATTATGAAGAGAACCTCCAATGTTATGAAGATAATTCTACACCATTTATGTAGGTTAGGAACAAAATTTTTGTCTGCAGTTTTAACCGCCACTCTGTTAATGATTAGGAATTATAGTTTTTGATTGATATCAATTAGAGGAATATTATTGGACCTCTTTTAAGGCGATTCACATTTAGATTCACTTTTAGATTCACATTTAGACACATAAGAAACAATATTCACGTTTTGATAAAGAGTAGGTAGGCAATAATGTACAGAAGACACACTTTAAACCCAGATCTTTTTATTTAAAATTAACATCAAAAACAATACTGTAACAGCACCGCACTGTTAATCACAGAACAAGTGAGGCGACCCCATCCGTACGCTTGACGCTAGTTATGCTCTGTTTCAATTGATTTCGTTTCAATCGATATAGAAAATAAATCCATATCATTTACTGTGACCCATCTCGCTATTAATTTACGTGCCGACCTCGCAGAGCCTTTTTTACGAAAACTGATTTCATTGATTATCATAAGATAGTAAAACATTGCTATAATTTTGTACTTACTTATTTTATTTCAGAGAATCGTGAGTTAAATTTTTTATAGTCGCTCATTAGTCATCACAATTACCAGCAATAATGACTTACAACACCAACATAATTTATTATTACGTAAAAGACTGTTGCAAAATTTATGCAACACAATGTGACAATAGACACCATACGATGTTTATTACGTAAGTAAATTATTGTTATTCCATTATATACGATTACTGCGCTATAATTTAGCTTCGCCGAGATCTAATAGAGGCCAAAGTCTGCATACTTTTTGTATATTTTACCATATTCATGCTACCATAACTTGTACGCCGACAGAATGGTTGGGGAAACAATGTTGAGTTGTTTTATTGATTGATATATAATTAGTAAAAAGAAATTATATATATATATATATATATATATATATATATATATATATATATATATATATATATATATATATATAACACACTTATTCTACATATCCTGTAGCAAATATTCATAAGCCATATAAGTTCGTTTTTGTTCAAATTCAAACTATCATTCGAACGTACGTGGCAAATCATAGAACCGAGTGTTGCCGACCCGAGATGCCCCGGATTAAATTTCACATTTACTACTGTAGTAAACATATCATATCTCCTTACATTAGTTACTCATTGTTGCATTACCTACTCCTGGATACATTTTACTTTTCTCTGACTATTAACTCATTTTACTTATTAAAAATTTTGATCTACAAATTTTTTTTTAAATTACATTTAACATAAAAAATAGGTACTATGCCATCAAAATATAAATAAAATGGAGTTGTCGACAAATAGTGACGTCGAAGACATGACACAAATTTTACTTTAATGATTTTGCGTATTAGTTATTTTATTTTTATTTTTTCGCAGTGATATACTTGGAAACGCATAGTATTAATAGCAATTGCAACGGATAGTATTGATAGCAATCGAAAGTTTGTTCTACCTCTTTTGCCTCTTATTACCTTTTCTGTGAAAATTGGATATATGTAAGTTTGTTTATCTTTGTGTAAAATAACGTATAAGTAAAGTCGAGATATTATGTCTGCTTCCATAAACACTCGCTTCACTTGTCAAGTAAGTTTTTTACTAATAAATATTTGGTTAGTAAGTAATTCACGCTTTTACGTTACAAGCTAGCCGTGCATGTTTTAAGCAAATTAAGTGAAGAGTTTTAAACTAATGAACATAGTGCATTTTTGTTGATTAAATTGATGTAATGTTAAATGTGATGTGAAATGTGTATATTAAGAAATATATAATGAAATTAAGAACATGTAAGATGTATACATGTAAGATGAACAACTTCGTAATATGCTACTAGTTAAAATTAAGAATAGTAAATTAATGAAAGTATTTATCTGAATAGAAGAACTAACTACGGGTTATTAAATGTGATTGGATTTCAATAAATTAATTCTACTATTATTCTATGTTAACTAAGATTATTTAGTTTCCGTCTATATACTAGATAGATAAGTACACATTTGCATTCATACAAAACAATAAATAGAAATCATAACTATACATTTTTTGATATCAAGGGCCAGTATCACTAGTATTTTGTAAACACTTAGCAAATTTATTGCTTTAACAATAAACTTTTCCGCAAAATACCTAATAAGTAGCTAATGATACAAGCGGAGGCACAAGAATCGCAGAACAAAACCACAAGTCGGCCATTCCAGCTCCATATAAAGATGAAGCTGTGCACAAAGTGCTGTGCGCAAAAACAAATAGTTAGATTAATCTAGCCACTAGTCACATGATCCGTCGTCGAGCGAGGAATGTTGCAAGGTCGGGAACGTTCATCGGCCGAAGATCGCCAAGATTTAGCAAAAAGAAAAAAGCTAGTTTCATGGTTTTTCAAGCTATACTTAAAGCGATTGGAAACAGACAACTTCAAAAATCTAGCAATCGTTAAGAATTGGAGAAGTTATTTGTATTAATTTTTTACCATTTCTACTGGTTAACAGTCCGCCAATTGTACTTTTGTGCAATAAAGAATAAATAAATAAAATAAAAAATAAAGAATGTTTGTCGAAATTCTTCGAAGAAGATCGCGAAACTTTTTCACCTAATCAATCCTATTTTTTACTTACATCCCAAATTAAGGAACGAAATGAAACTATGCTGATTTTGTTGACTTTAGTTTTACCTTATATTAATATTAATCCTAATATTTATGTAAATTGAAACAATGTTACAGGTCTAATTGTAAACGGTTAGCATACCAAAAAACGTTATCGAATTGAATTAAGAGATACATTTTGTCTGCGACCACGATCAGTACGACCCCCTAGTGTAACTTTCAATCGAATTGATACGTCCCGATCATTTTTCGTTAGCTGTCAAATTATATGGAAACGACGGCAGCGCCTCTGTTGTGAAGTATTGGAAACGATATTTTATATATGCAATTATCAGCTGAACGCAACGAAGATCGAAACGTCTCGATACGATTGAAACACACACTACTATGTATGATGAAGGTGTTTCTCAAGTCTCTGTTATCACGCGTCACGAATATTACTTGGACAGAAGTTTTCCGTCATTAACAAGTATTATAGGTTATAAGACTTACTTAAAAATATTTAGCCGACTTATTTCTTTCCACGTTTCCCTAGACATAAAAAGGTTTTTTTTAAAAAATTACTTACCAAATAAATAACTTTGAGAATAAAAGATTTATTATCCAAGTTATTCGGATAGTACATAAATCTTGTTGCCTGCTCAAAGAGTTCGGTATAAAATTGAAATCTATTTTATTCGAGGTTGATAAAATGTCAAAACGATCCTCGGGATATTGACGTCATGTTCATGAGAACTGTTATGGAACAGAAGGTTGGAAAGAACATTCGATATTTTGGAACAAGTTTGATTTGAGGAAATATTATATCTATATAACTACTTATGCATAATGAAAAATTCAGATGTCATTGGAGATTAAAAATTAATTAAAATGAGTAGTCATTTAGATGCATAAGCATTTGCCGAAATTTTACAAAAATATATTATGAGATAATGTGGACAATCACATTCATATTAGGACTATGGTGAAAACTAAATGTATCAATATTTATATTCTAAAGAAAACGAATACACATCGACCGTACAATAAATATCATAAAGAGTGAAAAAACTGTAATATTATATGTAGACAAAAACGTACGAATCCAAACTAAATGTAATCTCTTGGAGATAACAATCAATCGAAGTTTCCCCTCCTCGAACGGCTTTATCAATCTTGAATACGAAACTTCATTCCGATTTACACTGAAACTTTGAACAGCGTCGATCCGATTTCGATAGTATAATTACTTTCCAATTGGAATGATGTTAGGGCAGATGATCGACGACCTCAATGATTATGAGCAGCATGACAAGTTGTGTACTTGTTTACAGATGGAATGCAGTCAGAGCGACCTGACGCACACACTTAAGCACCACACACGTAAAAAGACTTTCACTAGTAAAATAAAAAATCATAAAATAAAATAATCAAAATACTGTACCAAAACATTTCCTAACGAGTGGGCAATTCATCAAGTACTTCCAGGGTGTATGCGGTGCTGGCTTTTTCTTCTTGCGGCCCCTATGTGTATGGAGGCACCGCTCAGCGGCCTTGCCGTGCTTCGTGAACATTCCGAGAACACCCTGACACTTCCATAGACTGTCACATCACTATCACAACACTAACCACACTACCTGGCATCAGGCAATCACCCCAATCACTGACACAATTCACAAAGACAGACCACTAATGAAATGTAATCCGTAGCCATCTCCGTCCAAGAACACTACATGGGCCCGCACAAATGTAACTGAAAAGAAAAAAAAAGAAAAATATAGTTCTCTCACCCGCCCCTTACCAAAAAAACATTGCGAATCCATATACTACACTGCAAAGTAAAGAAATCAAGTTTTAAATAGTACTGGAGCACTCACTCTAGTTCCTTTAACCCATACAAATACTGTTTTTAATGGCATAGAAATTGAATACGTTGGATTCTTTATTAAAGTACTTAATAAATTTAACATTCATAAACTTAATTATCATCCCATGATTATACAAAACAACGTATGTACCTCCGATGAACACGCCTAACAGTGATCAAATCAAACGATCATTGGGGACAGAGGAAATAGTCTTCTGCGAAGTGGGTTGGTTACATATTCGCTTGTTGCTTTTAATGTCCCATAATCTTCTCGAGATAGATTGTCTATCTCGAGCAAAAAACAGAACCGAGCGGTCGTGGCTCTTTTTATGCCGATGAGAAAGTTGTGCCCTTGTTCGCTCATTATCGCTACGTCAATGAAAGATTGGCGGTTTTTTCGACACAATTTAATTAAAACTTGTACGGATAAATGTTAGCCTTCTGTTATAGAATTTATGTCGCCTTTGTTATCGATTGGTATTAGATTTGGTCTTCAATGGCTACAATAAAAGTAAGCAAATGTACCAACATTTTTTTGAATAAACTTTAATTATAAATATGCTCTAGACAAAACAAACGTAATAAAATATAATGAATGAAAATTTTATAATAAAGTTAGAATTTTGAAATTCCAGTATGGTAATACAAAATAAGAATTTAATTTGTGACTTTCCAGACTTCTATTTTTCTATATGAATATGCATGAAACAAACGAAGTATATTTGCTCGTTGTAGGATAGAAACAAATGCGATAACACAGCCTTGTGATGTGACGTTTTAACTCAATCACCTTGTGCTTGTGCCATCGCGTATTCCAGCGCACTTGCATGAGTTTTATAGACGTTTCTATTTGCGAAGACCATATTGAAATGATACGCTCTTCAAATAAATGAATATGCCTTTATTATTTGCTTCAAAAATCTAATAAAACAACAGCTATGACAAAATTAATAGAATAAATTTTGAAAAAATTATCTATTAACAGTTTTTTATATTTGAACCATTGAACTATATTAAACCGTTTTTGGTCAAAAGATCACAAATAAAAATGAATAAAAATTTTCATGTTAAATAAAAGAACACATTGAAGTTTTTAAACATTTCCATTGCTTGTGTTTGGACAGCGGTTCAGGTGAATTCTTATTGCAATGGCTTATGACACATTTTTTAAATAATTGTAAACATTATTTGCTATTCTCATTGAGTGATTCGACTATTGTTTTGCTTTTGCCGATTACTTTTAAATATTTCGTTATCTTTTGTATACTTTGATTTACGTTGTATTTAGTATTTTTACTGATATTTTAAAATTTGTATTACATATTAAAATCAGGTTGTCATGCTTTGAATATTCCAAAAGTAAGCTTGCAAGAAGTGTATTCAAATAAATAAATAAATATCAGAGGTTACTTCGTTCGTCATTTAAGTTTACAACATTTACGACATTATTTCTAAAACGTAATGTGACATAAATTTTTTTTAGAAATAACATTTGTAGATTTAAATCTGAAACAAGAGTCAAGTTAAGAGTCACCCTGAGATAAAGAGTGCTGATTTCGTTTGTGACCGTTTCATTCAACATTATCCATGCACAGATGATTAAAGAGATAGGTAAATGATTTTGCTTGCCCACAGTCGAAAAATTATTTACCTATGTTAGCACGAACTCAACTATTGTGTGCTATCTTCAAATTTGCACCATTCAACAGGCGTCCATAGCCTTCAAGGACATCCGGTGCTCCCAAAGAAAGTCATGATTATAGACACGTTTACTTTTATTTTCCTTTTTTCACCGCCATTTATTCGATTAACGTTTTTCACGAGATTATTCGGCTTCAGAAAAACTACAGTGAAATAGAAGTGAAATGGTGATTCATGAAAAAAGAGAGTTCGTTAAGGTTATCTTTTTCATGAACAAAATTACTGGAAAGTTGCAACCTAATTTACAAACAAAAAATTGAATGAAGACCTATAAAAAGTAAATATTGTACTTACTTGGATATAAAAGGATATAACGGAAGAAACGAGGTGCTATCATTTCTAAGAATCGCCCTTCATTTTAAGGCCCTGTCAATACGCATGTACCCCAATGCATTTTATTATCATTTCGTAATAAGGTTTCGGTATCAAGGAAATTATGATTATACAAACTCTGCATTCAAATAATCCTTAACTGGGCAGCAAATTCAATACAAGTTATCAACCTTTTTTGTAACTCATCTCATATATTTTGTTAGTTATTAAATGGAACATAACATCAGTGCTTTCTAACAGTTCTAGCATAGATACCTATGTATCATAGGTATATCGAAGTACCTAAGCTTTGAATATCCACTTAACTTTACAGAATTCTTAAATGTGTATAGTACTCAATTCCCGAAAAGGAAGGCCTCAGTTGGGTAGTTTTAATTAAGTTAAATAAACAAACAAGATGGCGTGTGATGGTAATCATCACCTAAGGAGAATATCAAAAACCAGCAGCTGACAAGCTTATAAAGAGTTAAATAATATTCTTGTTATATTTCTTTATATTGAGGGCCGTCTGGTCGACTAGTCTTCTTAGCCAGAGATTCGGCTTCAAATCCCGGTAGGGGCAGATGTTTGTATGATTAGTACGAATATTTACAAGTTTAGTTTAATAAGTACAACATTCATGCATGTTTGTAAGATTATTTAGTAAATTTCTGATAATTAATTATTTGTGATATTTATACTACTATCTATACTTTTCTTTTATCTAGCATCTTATTACACAAGCTCTTAATGATGCTTACTTTGGGCTAATATGGGAGTATGAGAAATATTATTTTTATTTATCTACCAATCATTTATCACAGAAAGTTCCAATAACCTCTTTTTATCTAACGGAGTGATACATCTGCAACATATAATAGACGAAGACCGAGGGGGCAATCATCTATCAAACCCTATTTTCTCCCTGTCAGCTATATCGATTGTTACTCCTAAAACTGTATAGGGGAAACTTCATAAGCGAAGCTGAACCAAATTTTTGGAGCTATAAAATTATGAATACATCACCATTAAATGAAAATATAGATAACTTAGTAAATGGGAATACAAAATTCATTTTACTTATTTTTGTTTTATGCAAGTTCATAAATGCATGGACTATCATTATTAAAAAAGGTAACCCAAGGTTAATAAAAATTAGAGGTTACAAATTGTGAAGGTAGGTGTAATAACGAAGTTTCAAGTCGAACGACCAATAATACTATTTTAATTTAGACACCTAACAATTATTCATGTTTAAATGCAAAATAAAAATACGAACAATACCAATCACAAAACACGAAGATTAGCATATAATAAATATAGATCAAACTACAGGAAGCAGTCAAAATTATTGGCAAATTTTTTGGCATTCCCAGAAATAACAATAAAAATAGGTATCGTCATGAGGCAGTAAGTACCAACTCAGTAACAAATATAAACACCAGTGGAATCACCAATATGGATTTAGTTTAGTTTATTTTTCACATCCTTGTTAATAGCTCCATTCTCATACATATCTCAACATGAGTCTATCTAGACTTTATAAAAACTTCGTATAGATTCCTTACTCCTTATAGTCGGTGTGTATATTGTACGATGACTCAGAAGGCGGCGCAACCTAATACGGAGCCTGGCCAAGACTTGAACTGCACCGAGAAATGGAACCGGACTTTACTAACCGTAATAATTAATACTAATACCTCGTTGAAACAAACCTATTTTTATCAAATTATGTAGATTGTCCTTTATTTACGTGTATATAATATAAAAAACAAAGTACTTAAAGCTCAATAAATTAAGATACTTTCACGTACAGGTCAGGTCAAGGATAAGAAATTCATTAGATTGTTTAATTTATATAACTATTTATATGAAAAAAAAATGATGACAATAAATAAATTTTCAAATTCAGTAAAAGGACGAGACAAAAACAGTAATCAATTAAATATATTTATTTCTATTATTCTATACAGATAACGACTGAGGATATTAAAAATTGTACATAAAAAACGTCGAGACATTTATTAAAATGAAATATTGGTCCGTCATTTCACATTAATTTAGTAGCAGCTGTTCACACGAAGAACTAACTCTAAGAGTCATGATAAATAGACGTCTTTTATGAAACACGATACGTATAATTTTATATCATCGCAATATTTGTCTAGATACGAAAACTGTGATATTTGTGATGCTTGAACCGCTTACGAAAGTTGATTCGAGGTGGACAGCAGATGGTGGTGGATATTGGAGCCCATCGGTCGTGAGGGCCTGACCACTAGGGGGTGGGGTCTGGGTGGTTCATTCATCCGAAGCGTGACGTCACACCCGAGGTCGTGGCCTGGTCAAACGATAACTACGATACACTGAACAAGCCATTTTAATACTTTATTCTTCTTAAATTAAAAGACGACGACGCGGTTGTATAGAATCAAATTATTTATATTGCAAATATAATCAAATACTCATCAAATGGTTATATTTGTGCAAATGAGTTTCAATCATTGGATCTTTTTCTTTAAAATTCCAATCATAATTGAACATTTTAATACAGTTGGTAAAGTATATTTCTACATAACAATAGTGGCATTAATTAATTTGTGCAATGAAATGTGAGAACACATCACGAGAGTATCACATATGTGATTTCCAATCGCGAAAAATGTGTGCGATCACGCAGCGATATGGGAAGGGGATAAATATCTAGCATATGATGAAAACTTTTTAAAAATATACAGAATAAAATCAATAAAAACAAATTTCAAGGCATCATCATCTCCAATAACAGCTGTACACAAAACATGGAATCTTAATTGCATTTAGTTGCAAAATAATATGTCTATAACACCTGCCGTATATGTGTAACGCAATTTATATTTAATGAATAAAGGCATAAGACATAAAATAAGTGAATAAACGTAAGTGAATACGTCTACACTTTGGTTTGAATGTCGGCGAAAGTGTAATCTGCTCTATTCTTTCGGTCCACATACTGATCATGAATTTATTAGTGTTTTTAAATTTATGTATTTAACATTTAATATATTTAATATATATATTAAATATATATATACTAAATGTGAAAGAAAAAAAGAAAAAAAAACATTTAATTATTTTTGGACCCTAAACAAACTATCACATCTTTCCTTTATAATATAGATTTAAGTTATTTTTTTTCTGTAGTTAAAATAAAATTCCTATTTTAAAAGTACCCATTTTATTTACCCATTTTTACCAAGTACCCATTTTTTTTTCTTCCTATCACTTTGGTATATCTAGGAACAATCGACTTCAGAAGTAGCTTAACATTTTGTGCTATGTCATATCAACTATTGAATTTCAAACACATCTCTTCCTTACTTGTAAATTGTAATAAATTGTTAATCTATTTTTTTGGCCGACCATACATTAAACCTCAAGTATTACCACCACAGAAATGATGGTGATTATGATGAAAATGATTGTTATTATATGATCACAGTTTATTCCTTTTAATATAGTCATTAATGCCAGCTGTATCCTAAGGGAATTATTTAAAATTATAATTTTCATAAATACAGGTAATTCTACTCTTAATTGTGGTAATAATAACTTTTTTAATAATTAAAATAACGAATCTTATGAAAAATTGAGGAAAAGCTCTTTTATAAATCGGTCCTAATTAAATCCCATTAAGATTAAAAGGCGTTTATTTACTTATTTAAGGAAAATATACTAAAAGTAAAAACATACAACTTTTAAAAAATACTAATTAGATTCTTAAATAAATATATAATTATTGAATATTTTTAATAGGCGTACACAACATTTAGAATAGTTATCGTATACCTTTAGTAATGCAGACTAAAATACTTTAAACATGACAGGCATCAAAAATTAATACATAGAGTACAAAGCAATTTACTGCCCAAAATGTCTTATTAATATCGTGACTCCTTGCTTGAATGCACAGACAAAGCGGATTTTCTTAGTGGCACACATATTCATTCGCTCATTCATACATCATAGGTTCCTTCAAAAGGAGCGATAGTAGGCCCTTTTTGGGTCGACAAGGTGAATGTGGATAAGGCAGTAAGTTGCAAAATACTATGAAAATATAACAGAAAATCTGTCGATTACTTACAAGTGTCCTAGCTAAAGTATTATAACAAAATGACCGAAATGTTGCAGCGGAGTTTAAGCGATATCGGTCCTAATATTTATATTAATTCTTCAAGCTTAAATTGCTTATTGAATTACCTACCATCTATAAAATCGGTCACATGTAACGAGCATTACCGACATAACACTTTAAAGAGCGTGTTGGTTGAATTAATGAGATGTGGGACCACGGTCGCGTGTGGTCGTTTCGAATCGTAGATACGACTGCAAATCGTTAGGTTATCGGTTAAGGACGGTTTATAGCCTCCTTTATGATTTAGGAACAATAGGCATATATTTTGTAAAGGTTTATGGAATGATTCGATTGCTCAGTAATTTCGAACGCATTTATGGTTTACTCTCATTACTCATTAAATTTCATTCGATACTGGTGTTAGGCAAATAAGTGTAGTTTATTCGGGTATATCTATTTACAACTAAGTCATTCGTTTTTAGTTTTTCTTATCTCTGTCTTTCTTTGAAGACTAAATAAGTACTTGCATTACGTTACATTTTTCTATAAAGGACCTTGAACTGAACAAGTAATGTACGTAGCATTTTTGCTAGTGGACTATTTCAATACATAAGATATTTAACCTTTTTAAAATCAAAATTAATCATACTTTTATGCGGAAGTGAAAGTGAAATTTCATTATTAACAAAAACCTAACATTTAATTGTAGGCTATCACCAATTCGTAGGTGATAAAGAAATAAATAGGTCATGTATTATAGGAATTCGAAGAATCGTAAATATGATGCTGCAGTTTTATTGGCTTTCTAAAACTTAAAGTTTTATGGCAAATTTTAAGTATTCAATAAATTGTGTCGGAAATATGCTATTAGATCGTCTATTATGATTCACTAATGTTTCTTGAATTTGCCTTGACAAAACGTTGATAGGACCTAGAGTCCTTTATAATCCGCCAGAAGATTTAGTGGCACTGCCAGATTAAAAGGACGACCCAAGCTGATTCGACCAAAAATAATCAACATATTTATGATCTCATACAATTTAGAACTTGTAAAAAAACTGATATTGTACTAAAATTAAAAATACTAAATCGAAATACTTAAGGAGACCATCTAAAGCAGACTTGCGAATTTCAACAGATTTTGAAAAATTATGCTTCGATAGTCAGTGGAATCCAAAGGCAAAGATAGCATGGGTCATACTGCCCTAGCTACCTCTAACATGCTGACCTAAAAGTGCCTTTCTCAACGCTTCTGATTGAACTCAGTTTATAAACTAAAACAGATTACATGTGCTGGTAAAGAATTTCACGCTCTTGATGTGACAAAGTAACGTGTAACTAAATTTTTGTGCGTGATAAACGTAGGAAATAGACTCCGAAATTAATTTCAAGGGAAATTTCTGGAATGTTACATCTGAAATTTTCGTCACGCTTATAGGCACACAAGCTTTGAAATTGAGAGTAGTCTCAATAAATTTCCAGTCTCACGTATGACTGCTTTCAACTCAAGATCAATAGCACTTGAAGTTGTAGAATATTATTACAGGTCGCTGACGGTAGACAATAAGTCTTTCTGTAGTAGTGACTTTTGTATCTTTTGACTTAATTTTAGATTGCACCCAAACATTACATATTGCTCATTGCCGTAGCTCTGTTTTCGATACAGGAACAATACAATGCAATGCCATGGTCAATCCCGAATGTCTCTTTTCGCACATTTTGCTACGAAAGAGAGCATGATAACCGTTGATCCTAGTTTTTACTATACCATGAAAGGGAATCCTAGCAAATAAAAGTAACATAGTATATACCATTGATGATTTTATCGAAATTAAAGCAAAAATTATAAACGAATACAGCAGCGTTATTACATTCAGTGCGGTATTATTGAACGTTTGACCTCGTGTTATCGCGACAAGCCCCCGCCGTCATCATGTAGAACTAACAAGTCGCCTGTTATCGCTACACAATGACGTGTTTGATTGCTGATCGTTTCAGTTTCATCTCAATGTTATATTTTATGAGGTATTTCATATTATTTCACATCATTGACTGTATCAGACTTTACTGTGAAAAGAAAATGATTATATTTAGTATTTTTCTACACTGTGTGATAGTTTTGTTGATTCAACAAAACTATCAATCAAGAGATAATCCAAAGAAAGCAGAAAACGCTAACAGTAGATTTCTATGTAGGTATCAAGTAATGATTATGACATAGCGTTGAACGTCATAGCATATTAAGGTCCCTTCTCCGAGATTCTGGTAATTTGTGGTACAAGTCGATACCTTAATGGTAACATAGCAAAGTTTCAAAGTGCCCAACAATAGTTGTTATTCCAGACAAGTCTCAAGGGTAGGTTGTTCACCCTTCGAAGAATTAATGGAACTAACGCGTCAGCACTTAATCTTGCTTTCCTGAATCCCACGTTAACGGTATTAAGATACAGTTTAAATAGAACTTGAATTTAATTCATCGGAAACTTTAAGTATCCATTTTAATTATTTTTATTCATAATTTTAGTGGGTAGGAGAATCCTGTAGTTTTTAGTGCATTAACTTTTTTGTAATACTTTTATAATATACATTACAAGTTTGAGAGCCAAAGTTGTTGTACAGAAATGAGAGCAAAATAGGAGCAAAGTATCCGAACAAAATGTATAATTTTTATCGATGAACCTTCAAAAATGTGTGAAACATAACATGTGCCGAAACCCATTTCATCTGTCTAATTTGGACAGCTGTATACAATCTACAAACATAAGGCGTTAAACTGGCAACCGACTGTATTACATAGTGATAAGTTTGATATTTGTGTACAAAATATCCAACCCTGCATCAAAGTTCATATGTACCCAATTTCAAATTACATCGGCAAGCGTTGTTTTGGGGATTCTTTTCAATCCATCAATTATAGCGCACAATGTGAGTGTCAATCAAATTGCAATATCGTGATGGAAAATGTTTAGTATCTGAGACCCTAACCCCATCAGTTGAAATTATTTTCCGCGTGACCATCTCTCGTAAGCTTGTATAGCACGTGCTGCACGCGTCTGTGTGCGTGTGTTATTGTTGACACAGTACACAGATAACAGTATCTCTAATTAAATAGTGCCTTATCTTATTAACAGAAGTTAATGAAGTAGGTATATATGAGAATCAATGAAAGTTAAATCATAGTTCTATATTCCCAAAATCCGTTGTTATTCAGTTTCGGCTTTAACAAGAATTACTTCTTATCTTGTCCCAGTCATTATTTCCGTTTGTTTTATGCTTAAAGAATAATATAGTCTAGTTAAATAAAGCAAGCACCATAGTAAAACAAAAATGTGCTTAGTAAATAAATTAATTTTCATAAATCCAGCACATTCTTGTCACTCGGTGTCCACTTGTACAGGTGTGGTTGTACCATTGTCAACCTTCGCGTTGACTTGAACTTCGCATGGTCCACATATTGTCGAGTCCGTCTGCAACTGGCACTGTCACTTGTATTTATAAGTTTAATTTTACAAAAACCATTTATAACTCTCATAAATAAGGATCACGAAAGAGGTAGGTTTCATATTTAGTTCTACCCTAGATTTGGTGGTCCAGGATTCAATTTCTAGAAGGCCAGACATTAGCTCCACTAGGCTGGTAGAGCTTTTTCTGAGTTCACTTAGCTAGCTATTTAAAAGGACAAGAGCCCCGTTAGGGAAAAAAACTCCATGATTTACTCGGATATAGGAAGGCTTTTGTTTGATGTTAATGAATAATTCTATATTTAATTACATAAATATACTTTAATTTCTATTCGATTAGCTATGTAGGTAATAAGTAGTAGCGTATCTATAAAATATTCCACTGCTCTGTCTGTACTGTGTTGTTACTGCGTGTCAGTGGAGCTGCGGAGGGCGGGGCGACGCACGCGAACTGATAATAATTATTAGTCTGGAGCAATTAAGAGGCGCCAGATATACGCCATAGATGAGATAACGGCAGAGTTAAGACGGGATAGAGGCCACAACACGACCCGTTCACCGACATCCCCGTGGACTCTTTTTGAAAACATTAAGCGGGTTGTGTGTTACTTATAACTTATATCAAGAAATTTTTCTTAATCTAATAAATTAATAAGTGTCATTGACTTTAATTATCGAACAAAAACAAGCAAGGAAAATAAAGACAGAACTATAAAAGTTGTTATTCACGTTCATCTAACTTAAATTTCTAAATTGATGTTTCCCATTTTTTACAAAAATTAATTAAGTTTTCACAGTCTGTATTTTAAGATTGGATTCAGTTTGGAGTTTTATTTCTAACGATTACTGAAATTTAAAAAATAACGATTCAATCTCAGATCCCAGTCATTGTACTGTAGAAGAGCTGTTTGGACTTTTTCAGATAACTTATCTCAATTAAGTTATTCTCTTGTAGCCGAATAAATATGATAATAACTTCTAAATGCAAAGTTGTACTAATCCTTTTATTGATTAACCCTTACATAACAATTTTACAAGCTTAATTGTTATAAAGTGGGAAACTCTTCTTGCTTATCATATAAATACAAAAAAATATTGATTACTTAAAATTTTTAACATCAATCATTAAATTTTAAATATTTAACAATATCAAGAAAGCCGTTTCGAGTAGATTCATTAGTCTGAGTGCTCTCGTGAGGCAACTACTGTTTCACAAGTAAGCAAACAGTTTTCTAGCCGTGGAAAATTTACTGGTATTGTTTCGTCTGCTACATCGGTACATCGCATATCTATCGCTGCATTTACACCGTGCTACATCTTAGCGATCTTACCCATTCCTATGATCTTAAGAAGTTTCTCAGCATTCTTTACACGGTGAAAATGCAGCTCTGCATTACTTACTTTGCAAGATACGCAGTGCGAGCAACGTCTATGTTATTAAATAGAAAACGTCTAAGCCCGCTCACGTGTAATTGTAAATACAGGAAAGTTTACAAACTAAATCATTCACATGATAGCACAATATTACGACAAGCAACACAAAACACTATAACGAAAAAGCCATTCAATAATATTTAACCGGTACTTAATGACAGGAATATATAATAAATCGGGTACAACAAACGGTTCAAATTTTAATAATCCTAATGCAATATAAATTAGTTACCTGGGTATGTTAGTTACCTACCTAAAATTTTTCTTCTTAGTATAAAACAAAAGTTTAATTTCTTTTATTAGATATACAACAATTTTCACCTGTCTTCTTCTAATGTAACTCATTGACCTTTTTATTTGTTTTCTAAATGTTGTTTTCGTGTGTAACGGTAAATTTTTCATTTAAAATTTCCACTTAAAAACAAGTTGATGCAATAGTAATATAAATTTCCAATATCATAATGGTCGCTATTTACAAACAGTTTTGACGAACCATACAAACAAGTTTTGTTGTTTTACCTTACAAACATTTGTTTTAAGATACAGTCATCAAAAATCGCTTAAAGTTACTTATTTTAAAAGAGAAACTAACAACAATGTTGATATTAACAACGAAAATTGAAGTAATGGAACATAATCGTCCAGTCAATTAATGCAGGCATGGGCCTAAATTGTCAATTATCATTACCACATCGCCTTGAACAATACTATAGTGACATTCGTTCCATTCAGACCTAATTGATTCACAACCAAATTGGTCGTAGGATGAAATTCTTAATTAATTTGAGACCATAATAAAACATAACGAGTGATATTTTGTAATGCACATCACGTTTTGTATGATCTGTAGATTCTTTTAAATTCTATTATTTTCTTATGATCACTTTAGTGCAGACACTAACAGACCTTTTAGACATTAAGAAAATCGAAAAGTTTCTGGTCGTTATTCCGTGAAAAACTCAACTGGAACCATATAAAACACATTCTAAACAACAAGAAAAAACGGCTATGTATGATCCGGTTCACAATGCAACAATAAATATTTGAACATAACAATTTTTTTCAATTACTATTATTCTATTTTAAGTTATACGGACTCTCCTTACCATATTCTTAAGAACTTTAGCTTATTTCTGAATACTCCATTTCGGTTAACCCACTTTCTCTTTCAATATCAGATCCATTCTTTGTCAAACCCGTAATATAATCTATTGTCAAAAAACAAGATGAAAGTTAGCTTCAGTTTGTAATTTCGTTAAAAGTTGTAACGTCGCAAAGTTTTTGCTTTGAAGAAATCTATCGGATGACATAATAAGATCGATGTCTTAAAAATTTCTTCTGTTTATCATAAACAATCTTGCAGGCTATCTTTACATCTACTTAGATGTAATTTGATATAGTCCAACATGGTTGTATTTTTCCTCAGATATTATGGTGTCTTTTATCTAAATATCGAATTAATACTTATATGTAGCGTAAGTTTACATAAAACATAGCCTGACAATAATTTTAGTGATAAGAAATGAAAACGATTACGATTTGACTTTACAGTACCTGGTACCGATCCTCAAACATTTCAAAAGATTCATTGAATTTCAATATTACTAAATGTTCTAACACATAATCATAATCATAACCCATTATATTGCAGGCCATAGTACCATACCGCTTGTACAAATATTTTGAAATTTCGAAACGATATCGTATCTGAAATATAATATGAAGACTTACGCCATAGCTGGAATCACCAATAACCTAGTACGATTGGGCGGGTAAAATCAAGTGGAATACCTTAATAACCTGGTGATATAACTCATGCCTAATTGAATAGTAGAAATTCCTTGAGCAATTGCTTCTATTAAGCAATCATAGCAATCTCATATTACCAACCTCTTACAGTTACCTAGAATAAACGTTCTTATAGATGGAGGAAAGACAATGTGAATGCAACCATTTAGATTTTATACGGAAACCCAAATGTATTTGTTAGTTAAGTTTGATTTACTTTTTATTAAATACAATCTTGATTCAATAAACGACTTGAAATTAAAGAATATGGAACGTCAAATAACAAATTTTGTTATAAATATCGATGATATTTCTTGTAATCAATACGATCCACATTGAGCTGATTAGTTTACCATTAGACCTGTATTAGGTACCTACTTTCTCCGAATGCTTTTATATAGACTGTACGACAGTAAAGATACACGGATACAGTACTATGATTGACAAATCGTCTGAACTACTTCCAATATCTTACTCTATACATTTATTAATAGCATTCTAAACCCTAGTATACGAATACACCTGGCACTGAATAGTGTAGGCACTCAAAACACGATCACCTTACAGTAGATCAAGAGTCACAGCGGGTCGAGCGGCATCGACGCTGCAGATGAACTCGCAAGAGGTTCTGATAGGAAACCGGTTGGTCTGGAACCAATCATGCCTCATCCGTAAGCGCTGGTTCAAAAGTAAAGCATGTGAACGCACACCTCACCTTTATATGGACTACTGGAACTACCTAGATGACAGGCAATGACAGACAGGTAATACGCTACCCCGAGTCGAACCTCGTTTTTCCAGGAAAGTAATACGCTTCATTAGACCACGCCAACACCTCACCGGTCATAACTTTTTTAACAGGCACCTTTTTAATAAAGGTATCACGGACAATTTTATGAGCAGAGCATGCATGGAGACAGAAGAAACAGCCGTTTATGTTCCACTGGAATGTAGAGGAGTAAGTAACTACCTGGGAAACCCAGGTGGACTGGGAGACTTCCTGGAGGAGTTAGGATGGCTCGAATAACCTACCTCACCACCATTCGACGCAAAACAAGCGTAACAGTCGTCGATTTGCGGAAACCGCCCGCACGATTGAAGAAGAAGATAACATTCTAAACGTTCCCTCACTTCTGAATAGCATATTCCTGAAGCTACTCCGCAGACATGAGCGTCAATGTCGTAAAAAAACAATGGTTTTGCATTCCTAGTAGCACGACATGTTATTCCAAGAAAATATTTACAAAGCATGTCTACTGTATAATAAAAAAATTTGCAAATCAAGAAATATTTTGTTACAATGTAAATTATATAAAAAATAGCCTTTGGCTATTAATAGATTTTGACTTGTATCGTTAATTATAATTGTTTATTATTATTTATTGTATTTATGCGTCATGAAAATGTTTCTTTTGCGTTATACTAAAGTGTTTCGATTCAATTTAATTTGTATGATCGATTCTCAAGAAATAAATAAAACAAAAAGGCTATAACTATGGAAATTCTTCATATAGCAACTAACTACGTAAATATGCGGATACTTTATTATTTGCTTGCGAATTTTGTGTTAGATATGTGAACAAACATCATGTGTATGTTAAGTGATCTAGCATTAAGTATTGATATTTTGTATGTTTAAATGTGAATGAACAGTTGTTTTTATTTCACAAACATTTCTCATACAGTACATTTAGTACTTATTAAAAGGGAATCTTAATAGAAGTGCGGTGCTTCTCTTTCTATTGTAGTAAGTGCACAAAGGACAGATGGTCCTATCAATATGTATTTAGAAAAGAATTAGTATTAATTTTTTGACCATTAGGTAGTAGGAATTAAAATTATTAAATTTTTTTTATGCCGTTCTTAAATCTACCTGATTTCACAATTTAATTATGTTCTGTCTCTTTCTTCTAAATATTGAATGGGAATTAGTACTGAGCAAAAGTTTGATTTAGAATATATCTTCAGCATCGGTCTCATTAAAAAATTACAACGAAAGTCCACAAGATATAATTAGAAATTTTATTGAATCGTCTCTAGTTCGTTATTATACTTATTTAATCAAGATATTGTTTACTTCAAGACCTGTTAGATTAGCAATCCAGCTTCATTGATAGTTACGTAGATATGTGTGACTGCGGCGGTCTAAGTGACAATCAACCCTTGCTCACCCCGAACATTAATTTCCTGTCTATAGACTAAGTCCAGTTCTGCAATAACTACTATATGTAAACGTGTAAATTGAATAATTAAAGTCATATAATTAATTGCATTGTTACGGTTACTTTATTCAGAAAATATACTTATCTTGTTGTATAATGAAAATAAGTCTGAATTTTCTATTTAATTGGACCCAATTTACATGCAAAACTATATTAAAGAAATCTAAAGAATCAAGACTCTAGTCTAAATGGTTCGACATAGTCTTGTTCACTTTTATATTTTTTTCGTTCCGTTTCGAACCATTTTAATAATACTTTGTTTCACTTATCAAAATATATTATGAACTGGGTGAACTTACAAAATGCCAGGAATTAACGTTAACATTTCTTATTTCAATAAAAAAAATTATCAAAACTTTTAATACTACTTTGTTTTACCCAAAAGACCTAAGTTTCATACAAAATCTATATGTTGTTTTTTTTTTCTTTCTTGGTTTGGTTTGTGTTTGATCCTTTTCACATGAATTTAGAAAAAAGTTCTGTTGCAGTCTCACATTTGAATTACTTCATTAATTAAATTACACATTTAGATTACATGTAAGCTCAGGTGTTTTTAGGTCAATCACCTGACATAATAGGATACCTAAGCAAATTTTCGTCATTCAAACGATATTAACATAACGGATTTCTTGGTAAAACGCGATGCTTATCATATATCTCAATATTTATTATTATAAATGATTATGCAATTTTTAAATTTTATAACTAGAAATCTTCAATTCAAATTTTAATCGTTAGCTGTATCCTGTTACGCCATTAGATCCAGACACAATTGGTTTATAATTTTTAGGCGGTTAATCATTATAACCATCAACAATAAGAATGAAGTCCAGCGTCCATTTGCCCAGCGTGGTTGACCAGTAAGGTTGGCTCGAGCCCATCGGGGGGTACGTTCTCATATACGTACCTACCGAGGGGCTCGAGCCAACCTTACATAAGGGAGATAAGGTCTTATTCAACCATGCTGGGCAAGTGGACTGTGGAACACACAATTCAATAGTTTCTTAAAAGATATGTGCAGTTTTCGCTTTTTTTCTACGCCGTAAAAGTTCCAAAAGGTTTATTGAGAGTAAAATGCGGCTAATAAATTTAATTATAAAGAAATAGTTATCACTGTATATTCAAGGGTGGTTTTATTTACAGAGCTTTAATGTATGCTATAAAACAAATCAAACCGTATATAATTTCGCAGCAAAATGCTTAAAAAGATTTCACTTGGCGTTCCTTTTCTCATACCTGTCATAGAGGCGATCACACTTGAGTAGATATATTCCTACGCTCCATTAAACATTTTCAAAGCGTGAAAATTGTATCTATGAGACTGCTATTTGTTCTACGAGACGTGGCCACTTTGTTTGTTCATTTATTTCATGTTCGGTATTCGATAGGTATTGCATAGATATTAATTTATTTAATTCGTTAAAATAAAGCTTAAAAATGATTTTAGGTACTGATAGCTAAATCTTTAAAATAAATGTGGGTGTTTAATTGTGTAGTTTTTTTTGTGAAAATTATAATCACCAAAGCATTATGAAATTAAATTGACGATTTTAAAATCTCTGGTCGACATTCTGACGTTTTATCTACTTAATTAAATCTTGGATATAAGATTTTATCTGTTTTGACAATAATGATAAAGCTAACATGGGTATTTACCTATGTTAGTTTTATCATTTTTGTTACGACATTGGCTTACGATTGTTTTGATATGACACTTACACATTGAATAAATTATTTCTGACCTTGAGTTAGTTTAGTGTAAAAATTTACTAAAGCTAATGTTTTATTTAACTGGACCAAAATTATATGCCTTTTTCACGAGTGTTACTTAATAGGATAGGTATAAAATATATTCCTTACAGTTATGTAACATCTTATCGGTTCGTTTTTTACTTCATAATTGGTGGCTTTACACAATAACAAGCGATCATACTAAGAAGTTGCATGTTTTATTAGCCGAAGACATAAACATTGCGATATACGAAACCCACTACGAAGAAGCGTACACTCGATCGTACAATAGGCATAAAGGTTCGCGTTATAAATGTTTGAATATGTAAGTACACAGTAGAATACAGATCATCAGTGGTTATGTACACTTTGCGCGTGTGTACATAACACTCGCACACATGACCGGCGCGCAAGTTCACAAACACATACGTGCCCCTCTATTACACCACGTCAAAGTTTGTTTGTATTTTTACAATAGCTACAAGTTTTACATATCAAAAACAACGTGTGGGCATCCGTACTGGACAATCAACAGGCAGATAAAAGTTGACATCTAATAAATTCATCATAAAATACGAGTGCAAATGGATAAATGGACAGCGAGTATCGTAAATCAACCGGGGTCATACTTACAGATAACGTTTCTCGGATTCAACGGTTGAAGTTAACTGCACAAAATGTTATCCGTCAACAAAAACACAAGAGACGTGATGCAGGCGTGCATACACTGAGGCCGTTAACCCGTCTCGGCGGACTGCGTTTCGAAAACTTCGCAGTGAAGCGTTTAGAGAATATTCAAAAATAGACCGAACGTGTGTTATAAACGCGCAAGTGTCCATGTGATTGCTATCACGGCGCACTTTACGTTGTGGCTCAAAATTCGAAGCGACAGTGACGCGCGATAATCGAAGCCGGCCGCAATTGTTCTGAAAAGTTTCCAGTGCACAAAGTTGAGATCGCGAATCGGGGCTCGGCGCGAAGGTACGCGACAGCCTCGTTGCGTTCGAAACACGACTGGCGGGCGCCGCCGGCCGACCGCGCTCGTCCGCCGCGCCTCGTTCGACGACAGGAACTCCCACACACGCGCGGTTTACGCACACGTCCCCAGAGAAAAACATACGTTGTACACACATGCAATCCCAAACTGATAAACAGCATAAAACCCAACAACCCACTGCTGCACACAGCGGCTCTATGCATTAGATACAACATCAGAATCTGACGATTAAGAAAACTACATTATCAATGTCAAATTCCAAAAAAGTTCACGCACCGCTGGAGTTAAGGCGAAAAAAGTAACTAATTGATTTGTTTAACTCACAGCTTCTTTTGAACTTTGTCATTTCTTTATGACTTATCTACTAAACAAAATATGTCGAAATCAAAGTTGCAGCTATTATGCAATTCAATATAGCCAATGAAACGGGCGCCGGTACTGCGACTTATGAAACGCAGTCACTATTACGCACCCACACTGTTGAAGCTGATCGTACGTAGTTGTATGAAACAGGAATAAATTATTTTATCAACAGCAGACACGATAGGAGACGGACACAAGTAATGAATGAACTTTTAGAACATTATAAACAAAATAATATCTCATATATATAATATATATTTATACGACATATATCCTTAATAACATTATACAATTAAAACTCACTATATAACTAAATGTAATGTGATGGTAGACGTAAACAAAAATGGGTCAGTGAATGATCTCTAAGGTACTATTAAGATTTTGGATACAATTAAAACAAAAAACAATAAATGAACTCATACTCACATTGGGCTTTTAAGAACAAAATCAATCAATTGGTTGCAATTTACCTGAAAAAATTAAAATATTAATTGAGAAGCTGAAATGCACGATTCCAACTTAAATTATTTGTTAAAACGGGAGAATGCAGTATCCTAAATGATTTAATCTCTCATCTGTTGTTTACTCTTTGACGTCAATTGATCTAACACAAAGGACATGTCCGTTTCTAGTATTCGTAAAACTTTCCACAAGCTCTCTAATAAAACGTTGAAAGCTAACCCCGGGAGAGGTTGACGACTCCTGCAATGCAATATGTAAATCCATCACAGTTTTTATTTCAACGACACTTCTGCGCAACTTTGCGTAATTAAATTAAACGCAATTATTGTAAATGAAAAGTATTAGAAGTGTCACAAGATGAATTCAGGTCAGCTTTTTTTTATTTAATAACGGGCAATGAGGTCAATATAAAATTAAATGTACGCAATCGCAATTAACACTCTGCAATTAATATTTCTTTAAACATAAGCGATGTCATAGAGTAATAGAGTTATGAATAAAAATATTAATTGATGACCTAGAAATGGAATGGAAGTTAAACTAAGAAAAGTAAATTTAAAATTATACACAAACCTTAATTATTACTATTACACCCTTATATGATACCATTAAAATATAAACAAGCAATACGTATCCATCTAATAAAGCTCATTTATTCTCCAATTTGATAAACCCCGAAAAAAGTAGTTGTGTTTTTACATACAGCATCTATTTCAATTGTTTCCAAAATATTTCACGTGCATTCGTAACAAATTCGTCATAAACAAGGTCTTTTTAAGACACTTTCGTCGAAGATGTCGTCAACAGAAATTCAATTTAAGCTCCCGAACGATCTATTTGTATATCAACAGACGTTCGCAGAAAAATGGTGTCGAGAATTGATTCATCCGACACGCGACTTCTGAATTCGTCAGTGGAGCATCCCATGAAGCTAATTTACGAAACACTGTCTCTTTGGCGTTGAAAGAGTTAAAACTGAAAAATACACTTTTTATTTGTCAAAAATATAAATTACAAGAGATAACAGTAAAAAAACAGATGTTTTAATAGATAAATCTTATGACTGTTCAAATGTTTGTCGCCTATTTTATGTATTTTATACCGTTAAGTAAATTATCAAAGTAAATATATTTTAACCAGATTAAGTTGATTTAGAATTCACAAGACGCTGTAGTCAATAGAATTGTTGCCCGATCGGTAACGTTTAAGGGTCAGAGTGTGTTCAATTACACGCACAAGCTGCCGATACTTTTAGCAAATTAGTCTGTGTTTGCTCTTTGATTGTTGTGAAAACAAATAATAATTGGTTTACTGGTTGCAGTTGCGTAGGTAATACCGTATTCGGTTGATAAAAGAAAATTCAGTTGTTTAATGAAAGTTGATTAATTACCTAAATTCATATTTATGATTTGAATAAGTTAAGTTGCGTTTTGAAAAACATTAGGTCTGCATTGGATCAGTATTTTTCTCAAATTTTTGTATTAAGTTCTTTCGTATTCTAATCTTTATTGAAATAAATGTTTCTGTTAACATAAAGCTAAAAAAGTATTTATCGTGTTTTTGTTTTGTCTAAGACTGGTAAAAAACCTATATAAAGTTTTATATATATATACTAAATAAGTAAACCAAACCGTAAACAGTAAATAAAAATCTTCAAATATTTTTGAAAGAATTATTATTTTGAGAAATATATAGGTAATAATAAATTCTTACAACATTGAACCTATATTCCTAAATTGCCAAACATGACAAAAGACTGCAAAGACAAAAGTTACAAAGAATACAATTTTTTTCTTGTGCTCACAATCATTTTTCAGCAAATATTTTCATTAAGGCACCCGAGTTCTTTGTAGCAGTCACTGAAGAGTACCTAACACAATAGAAAAAACATGGGCAATAATATATAAATGCGACTAAAAGTGTTTCGCACAGAGTGATATTGCTTCTTAGAAATATCAGGCATACTTCGGTGATAGAGAATAGATCGTTTAATATCACGACAACTTTGAGTCAACAAGCTCCTAGTATACCTGAAAAAATGTTTCAGAATATGTACGACATAATTTTATATTTTTAGTAACCAAAAATTAGGATAGCCCAATTTCGAATTCTTGTGAAGCAAGCTGGGATTCGGATTTGGCTCGAACCAAGAAAACGAATCCAGGCTTTATTGTGTTAAGAATGTACGTCACTGCAAAAACTAAGAATAATTAACTTTTTTTTACAAATTTTACTGCAGTGGTGGTGCTTGACCTGCCAAGAAATCTAGTTGAGGAACAAATCTTATAATGTTGGCATCTATGAACGTCCATTTATCACGCACCCCTGGAGTCAGCCAAGCCTGCTACCGATCTCTATCGCAAGAGAAAGCGAGATATCTATTATCTTTAAGAAATACATAGCTCATTAGACAAAAGATACTTGAATTTACAATAACAAATCTGTAAATTCGAGGACATTAACAATTCGATTGTTTAGCCACAATTGATAAAATTTGACTATGATCCCTCTTATGAACTAGTAAACAAAACACAGTCGCTGGCTATCAAACAAAAAAGCGGGAAGTAGGTAATTGAGCTCTTCTTCGTTTAAACAAGATTAACTATATATCACGGTGTAGTGGACTTTAAATACTTGTTTTACATTATTAAGCATCATCTTATCACGATAAACATAGTCAAAAATAAAATTTTCCCTTTTAATTATGTATTTTAACTGAAATTTATTCAAAAGTTCATCAAATAATTGGAAATTATTAAAAAATATATCTTATATAGAATATTAAAGGCAATCTTTTTGAATTATAAGTAAATTTACATTTTATTCGCTATGAAACTAACTATAATTAATTACTACCCCTTAATTCCTATCTGGTTACCCTAATTGACATTCAATGCCACAATAAATTCAAAACTGAGTGTCAGCAGAAAGATTTAACAAGGGTCCGAAATAAATAACGGTCGGCGGCTGGTCGTCTTACAAGGCTCTGAAAAAGATACCAGTTAGTAATAATAGCGTATAAATAAATTATAGTCATTTATCTAAGCGACCGCCACGTCCCAGTTGGCACTTTAATAAATTAATGCCGATATTTGTTTAAGTTTGTGTAAGAGTAAAAAATTTACAGACTTTTGTTAAATTTGAGCTCTAATTGGCGTGAAATTTGTTACTTTTAAATACCTTTATGAACAAAACATCAAATGACTCGACACCTTTTGGTGGTAAGCAGTAAAAGGGATCCAAATGCAATAATAGCTAGAGCAGCAAGCGGCATTATAACTACCTAATAAGAAGGATGTATATGAGAGAGGAATACGTGGGTTGGTAAGGAATCCCATATTCTATGTAGTTGTGCCACGAAGGAAAGAGACACTAAATATCTTTGCGCGTGAAGTGACTGCGTAGTCTAGCACGAATGCTCCCGAGTAGGACGGTAGATAAATTGCTTAATATAATTACAGAAAACTGTGTTGAGGTGGAACAGAAAGAAAGATCATGAGAGATCATTGAAGTGGTGGTGTGGTGGGAGCAGGGGGACTTCTTTCCATTGTTGTCACAATACCTTCCTCGTGTATTTTACAGAGAAAACACATTTGAGTACCTTATACGATTGGTGTTTCTTTCAAGCTAAACGTTTCCTTTTTTAATAAGTAAAACATTAAATTTACCTCTCATTTTAAAAAC
The DNA here is from genome assembly GCA_943193645.1 of Acentria ephemerella. Taxonomy (NCBI): domain Eukaryota; kingdom Metazoa; phylum Arthropoda; class Insecta; order Lepidoptera; family Crambidae; genus Acentria; species Acentria ephemerella. Next base: position 6,861,007 of record OW971891.1, read on the forward strand.
TACAATCAATTGCATTAACTGAATGTCAATTCAAGGCATACATATACACATCCAGATTATCAATGAAGAAGCAATAATGTCATAAAATTTATTCAGTGAAAAATGTCCCTAGAACAGATCTTATAATACCACAAACTACGAGTATTTATCAGAATCACTGTGTTTCTCAGTAGTTCTCACTTCCGAGGCCAAACAGAAATCCCCGGTAGCGTTGTTTCCGAGTGTTGTTTTACTTGTATTCTTTTTAGTGTTTTAGTTCAAGTATTCTTTGGCAACTACTATATAATACATCTCATGAAACTGATATAAATATCATTTACATCTCTTTTGTGTTATAAACGGATCGATATTTGAATATATTTAACGTATTATCATAGAGCTAGATTTGTGTATAGTTACTAGTCAAACAAAAAATGAAGGAAGATTTTAATTTTATTTTAGGCTTAGTATGAAAAACAGCTCAACTAAATTAGGATAGCAGTAAAAGGTTTATAAATATAGTAACAGCAATCATCACACGAAACATATGATCCTAGTAGCAGAACAATAACATAATGCTTATTTTAAAGGGACGGGTGTGTAAGAAAATGTCAACAAATGTGATAATACAGTGCTCCATGCTTTACTTTTTAAACTTTTTTATTCGTAATATGGATCTAGCACAGTTTGATAATAATAATAATAATTTTTACTACTCAGACTTCTCCGTTCATCATTTTATTTCCGTTAGGTACCGCCGCATAGTTATAATTTCTCTTTGAGATAATCTTGAATATTTTAGTGTTGAAAATAAACAAAGATTTGCATGTGCAAATTTCAAATGGAGCACGTCTTAAAATTTGAGCAGTTGCGAAGTTTCGAAAATTCCATTAAGCAGTTCAGCACGTGCAGCAGTACTTTCGGCTATTAGTAGTTTACTTATGTTCAGTGTATTCATCACTAACGAATTCATAGAAAAGAAACACTCAAATTCTTATAATAAAATTCTTAGTCATAAAGTCAATCGTCATTGCGCTCACACAATGTAAGATTTTTTTGTCTCATTCACGCAGCAATCTTGAAAAATGATATAATCATGTTTTTACGCTTATTATTTATGGAAATTTATTAAAACTATATTGCCTAGTTCAACTTTTATTGCCTTCTAAGATATTAAAATGAAATGATTAATAAAATTGACGTAACTTTAGATGTAGGTCACAGACCTAACCTATCCTATTCGTAAATGGTGCGTAGGTTATATTCACGAGGACGTTAGAGCGTCTGAATTAGAAGAACTATATGTGATGCACGCCTCATATCGACTTATGTTTATGTTTATGGTCTATAAACATTTACACACCACTTTAACTATTCTAATAAAGTGCTGACGTTGGAATTAATACAATAAATCAATACGGTTTGTATTAGATTTTTCATTGTGTGATTATATCGTGAAAAGTATATTACTGTCATCGTATCTATAAAACATTAAAAAGACAAGAATTAATTTTCAATTTAAATTATTTATTGGAGACAGAGTTTTCTGAACATTTTTATTTTTTCTGAAAATAAATAAGTATATATAAATTTTTACCTATACAATTTATATTAAAACATCGTCTTAATATTAGGTACAGCGAGCTTTTCAATTTTAAGAAACAAAACTACAATAAAACCTTTACAAAGATGTCTTTCTAATTTATCAAATACGAAAAGAATTTTTCAATCTAACTATTATTTCCAGAGATTACATCCCACAAACTTTACCTCTTTATAATATCAATAAAGATAATATACATAAGACGTAAAGATTAGACAACTCAGATAGGAAAACGGTTTTACAAATAGGCATTTGCGGCAATACTGGTGCATAAATTAGCGACATACAACCTCGTATTACAGACATGTATATCAACGAGGTGTTGACGCAGAACGTGTGGAACATTATGAATTGAGTAAGAAGTGTCGTTTACAATCATACTAAACCCTTAATTTATCTGTGTTACAACAAGTCAATAAATTGACTTATTTCAAAATGAATAACTAGATTAAATTATACCATTACTTTAATTATTAAATCGTAACTACAACATTTCTTAGTTACCTACATAGCGTATTATTTTTATCTTTAATAGTTTCAAACTTGGAATTATTGTTTTGAGATATGTATACGATGACACAATTGACAAAATTGCCTCCTACTTTTAGCTTAATCGATTCCGAAAAATCTTAAGTGTTGTGTTGTATCGTAAAGACTATTTATCTACTTATAAGTATTTGTTAGTCAAGGACTCGGGTCAGTTTCGGCCTAAACATTCTAGTTTTCAACACATACCTTGAGAAATTATATTTTTTATCGAAATTATTCTTTCAGATGATTATGATAAATAACATCTTAAACTTTATTTATTGGAAAATAACAACAGAATATTTTGTTATTGATTTTTATTAAAGTCATCGTCATCATCGTTATGAGCCCTTATAAACCCAATGCCTCTCTTCTTTTGCGATAATCCTGTCATATAGGTAACATATCTCGTAAAAAAACTAACGAAACTATTCTTTAGATTTAGATATAATTTAAGTGAATGAAGTAACTAATATTTTCGCCTTAATAGTTACCTAATTGAATGATTGTCTGTAGATCGAGTGAAACACTATGATATTGACAATGGAGTAAGTATAGATGCAACACGTTCGTTTAATATGGTCTCCACTCTACTTTAACAACGACGAATACGTGCAGAGTGAATTTACTGTTTCCATTTCTGATAACTGTGTTTGTAAATGTTCTAAATATAGAAATTGTACGTAACAACTTATACGATTAACATAAATAACCGATCTGAACTTAGGGATAAAAGTCAAGTTAAACATAAAGTTAATTATAAACTTTAAGATATAAAGTGGTCGCATAACATTTAAAATACAATTTAGAAAAATTTTAATTACACCAGAAAATGATCCAAAATCCAGTGTTTCAAAGTAAGTTTTCAAGTGGAATACAATCATGAACATGGAGCATACTATAATAGAAAGGTAAATAAAAAATCTAAACATCACAATATATTTCACGTGCTTTCAGAGAAAACTATTGAATCCTTTTTCCATCCAACTAAATGTTACCCGAAAAAGATACACAGATGTAATTTAGCTAGAACCTGTATGCCATTTATTTTGTTCGTCTCTGTACAGTGATATCACGTTGTTCCATTTTCACACCTTGTCGTTTACCCAATCTCACTGGCGTCCACGAAAAATTTATGCTACGATTCACTACATAGCGACTGTAATCCCTGCTTCTCAGTTTTAGAGTTAGTTTTGCTATGACGCAAATACAATTTTCCGATACTAAGCCGGATATGAAACTTTCCACTGTCTCTCCAGAATCTTTCGCTGCGTTGAGTTTAGTTCATTCACTAATGTATTTTTGGCTCAGCCCTCTGCGTAGGAATGGTGCCATCGGCATATAGGACTGGGTTAGCGACCCCATGTGGCAATACAAACAAACAGCTGATCAATATCGCTACTGTGATGAAATCGAACCGCTACATTTGTTAGTCAATCGTTATTGCTAAAAACGCAAGGTTCGAATTTCACTTGAAAAGTCTGGCAGATGTTTTACGACGTTCGTAGATCGTTGACATGAACCACCATGGTTGACCTTTATTATTGGCCGTTCTTGTTTCTGTAATTTATATGTTATGTTTTCGTTCCTTTTTAAAACAAAGGAAATGTATAATTAAATAATTCAATTATCATACTCAATTAGTTATTTAACTCGTTGATAGGCATCGGCGCACCGACTGTTAGGTAAACTGGATGATAAACCAACAATGTCTAATATAACGATGGTAGACAGATTATGAAAATATTTTGTCAAAATTTCGTATCATTTCAATGAAATAACACAGCCAATGTTCTCATTTCAATTCGTATATAGCAGGATTCTACAGAGCGCTCAAATAAGGTATATTTACGGAAAGTGTGACTAATAACTCAGACACTTTAATAATATTTATATCTGTAATAGTAAGCCAAAAATCTTTTGCGTTCGAAAATTCACTACGTATCTTTCAAATAATAAAACAAATTTAAAACTTTACTAAACAATTCAAACATAAGAAATTATAAAAACGCTACCTGCTTATGAAGATCGACTTCTATCAAACTCTTTGTATTTACGTAGAACAGTATTCGACGACATGTTTAAGAAAGTCACCAATATGATTGACGGTCAATATCTTTTGTCGTAATTTTACCTTTGTGTGCCTTTTATTTACAAAGAGGAACCCATTTACGGACCTACCAGCCACAGGCTAAGCGACGGGCTTGTGTGGTGCTCAATCAGTACCTCAATAGTGCGGCACTGAGAAAACCCACTCCTAGGAAAAAGGAAGAAACATTCTCGAAAGTCACTGAGCCCTAAAACTTCATCACGCTCCTATAAATAGAATATTAAATAATAAAAATACTATTCACAATGTCAAAAATATTCGGCTAGCGAATGTACGTTTTAAACTTAATTTAGAGCTTATTTTATGCAGCAGCTAGCAGCTGCATAAAGTTGATTATGTTTTATAGTATTTAGATATACATTTTCATTTTCATTTCATTAATAATTCAAGTTCCGTTGTTGATATATACTGATCAGCTTTTTATTATTATGCACATCTTTTGCACGTGTAATTGAAGCGACACTTAGTCTTAATGATGTTCATAATTTCTTTGTACGCTTCGGTGGTGTAACCTTTAAATATATAAATAAATTACTACAAAACAGTTTCAATCAGCGAAGAATCCGAAGAATTAAATAACACTCACCCTATTTCATTGGCATATATTTCTCTACATATTTATTCAAACTTTACAATACCCAAAGGGCGTGAATCACTGCCATTGTTTCCATCGCTTGGTATATCACAAAGGCCGTACTAGGACCATTGATTGATTATGATTGATTCAAACGTTTTTTGACGATTTTCTTGTTGCTATATGATGTCTATGGAAAATCAAAATACAAATATTATGTTTTTATCAAAATTTTATGTTAAATAAACGAAAGATAAAAGTAAATGAGGGACAACGCGTTCAGTGGAACGACAAATTATATTTTAAACGCTTTTGTAAACTTACCTACTTGTTAATATTAAAATACAATTTTGAATACCAATTAGTTTTTCCTTTTTTAGTTTATGTATCTTTATGAGTAGCGATGGTAAAATATATTATTGCATGTTGTCATTCTGAAGAGAATCTTATACAACCAATAATAAAAGACGAAATGCTAGAAAAACTAAGCTTCAACTTAAATGTAAAAAAATATGGTCGTATCAGATTTATGCTTGTAATAACAGGCTTAACATTGCGCGTCCCTAGTTTTTCGTATTATACACTGTTATCTGTTACTGCGAACGTTGCCATAGAACTACTACATCGAAACGTCGTTTAGAAAAATCAAAATGTAACATATTCGGAGAATTTATCTTGAATTTGCGTCGCCATCTTTCACCAAATAGCCTTATTTGAATTATCTGCTGTAGTTAATAGCACACTTAAGTTATTTGAGACCTAGTTTAATTGGGCTTAGATACCTGAAGTTCGAAAGGGGTCATTTGGGACAAGTTACTCAATGTTAGGTCGTTAAAGTAAAGCTCAAAACAGAGTTAGATATTCCTGGTATTGAATGGATGAATATTTAAATCCAATCTTGAAATATTAAATATTCTATAAATTATATTATTAAATAATGGTGATATTACGCTAACGTCTCAACTTGGAAATGTCGAGGCGTTGAAAAAGGGTATTTTCCTCCAAACAAATCTGCGTTGAGCTATTCAGATTTAGATAATCATCAACAGTTATGTTGGTAACAGGCAGGGAGGCTACCTAAGAAAATCACATAATGAGTTTTATAGGCCATACGTAGTAGGTTCAACAACACAAATTCTACTCTTACGACTCTGTGTAAAGATCTACAAACGGACTTGTTTCTATTGAGTCTAGGGACGTGTCTTCCATATAAAAAAAATATTATATGCAATAACTTTTCGCTTTTTGATACAAACCAAATTAGGTTTCTAATGCAATTACTGCAATAAGGCTTTGCATTATTTCCATTAATTTTGAAATATTGTCGCTAGTTACTTTTGGGTGTCCTGCTAGATATTTTTGTTATTCTACTTGATTTCCACGAACAAACAAAATGTTTTCTAAAATTAAATTTCATAAAGCTTAAATCGCCATGACCGAATCAACACCAAAACTACAACGAAAGTAAATGTAAAATTAATAATCGATTATTATTATAATCAATATGTTTTCAAATGCCAAAGTCTATTTTAGACTATAATTACTTTTGTAAATCCTTACGTAACCTCCAAAAATATTATAAATAACGTGTTCGGTGTAAAAATAAACATAACACTTACTAACTAGTAAATATATAATATACCTCAGATCATTTGCAAATCATTCTTTTCTTCCCATGTATATTCTTAGCCACGAATTTACGTCGATTCTGTTAAATTTTCCACAAAGAAGACAAACTTCATATTTTCTAATACTTGGATAATTTAATAATCTAATATTCTAAACCTTTATATTTGGCTTGGATATTCCTAGAAGGGGGGATTGACGTCACTGGAAAAATACAGATAGACATATTAAGGGAACCTCCCTTAATATGTGATTTCTATCTGTATTTTTCCAGTGTGAGTGTTGTGAGAAAAACTTATCAAATTATTTACTTACTTACGTTTTTATGACTTAAGAAGAAAAGGTCCTCAATATGATTATAGATGTTTCCACATTTTTCGATAATTAGCTCTTCTTATTAAAATCTAATCTATTTAATGAACTCGACAAAGTATCATATTTGATAGGGATACTTACGTGATGGGTCCCAGAAACTTTAGGTCCCATGCCAGCCCATTAGCACTTACACAACGAAAAAATGAATATTTTAATATCTGATTTAAGAAATGCATTCGGATATTATTTATTCATATATTTATTACCCTTGATATAGCTGTGTAGGATTTACATCATTCTGATATCCAGTCTTGGTCTTTGCTTCGTTATTCAAATACTAAATCTACTTGATGCAGGTAAGCCGCTCGTTATTTCAAGTATTGTTGAATGAAATTTTAATGCTTATATCTGCATTTTCACTGTTAATTAATCTTAGTAAAATAAAGACTTCTTAATTAATTCGATTAAGATTAATGTTAATATAATGACTGGAAGAAAACATTCCTTATCTGATATTTTTATAATAATTCAAACACACATTATGAATTCTTATTTTAGATTGACCGAATGAGACGTAGCAGTTCTTCAGTGTATGTTAAGTGTAACGAAAACAGATTTCCGAATAAAAATTATTTTAGAACTGATTTCTATTAATAAATTCGCTGAGGTTTCGCCCTAAATATGTATTTCTATAAACCGTTTACGTCTTCAAATGTTTTTGACGTCACCGATAACGGCGGAGTTCGGTGAAATCCGTAGACCTACATCACGTGTATACAAAACATTACAACGAAAACCAAAAGTGAAAGATTAACTACTAATATATTTGTTTATATACCTATAAAGAAAAGTTAAATAAGTAAACACAGGTATATAAGGTTTACTTAGAAATGATATTGAACATTGTAGGCCATCGGTGGAGTCCTTATTGAAGTAATCAGAAATAATGTTTTCTTCATTTCTATGAAGGAAGAGTATATTATAAACCAAGGCTTAAGGCTCATTCTAGGTAATGTATTAAATTATAACAACATAGATTTCATGTAATCATCTATTTATATTCAATAAAGCCGAGGCTAAGATTATTAACAGATTATATAAGTAGCCGTGAAGCAAAGTTTCTAATTAAATTATACAATTTCTTCAGAAGGCAATTAGAACGGCAAAAATTGAATTCAAGTAATTAATATAAAAAATTATGAAAAAAGTTTTTGTAAACATACTTTCAGAGAAATATAAAATTAGTATATAATTACTTAGAAATATCAAAATTATTATATGTACTGTGTTTATATTAGGAACGAGTTTTTATTATCTATATTTAATTGAAGTTAGGGCTTTAAAGTTTGTATGAAAATACCATCTATGATTGACTATAATTTTTTATTTTTCATTTTAAAGTCTTCATGCCAATACAACTTTCTTATTTATTTAAAAATTTGCTAGTTTACCTTTGACATTATTTAAATTAAAAATCAACTAAGTGACAATAATAGGTACACTCTTATACTAGTTATTTTCTCAGTTTAAAATTAATTTGAAATGTTCGTCATGGTTTTCATATCCACACACGTGAAAACATAATCTTAGCCGTTGGGTTTAGACTACAGGGCATAAAAATGCAGTTGCGATTTCGACAATTTATGACGAGCGCATAATTCCAAAGCGTTACGTCTGATTGATCAACTGTAAGATGTTTTGAAATAAAAAATGAAGCGTGATTTCACGCTTTTCTTGTATCTTCGGGGGTTTTAAGGAGGTGTCTATTTATTGTCAAAACTAGCTTCCGCCTGTGTCTGCGCCCGCGTGGAATTCAGTCTCTCACAAATGTTATATCGACTTTAACCTTCTCCGATAAATGGACTATCCAACACAAAATGAATTGTCGGTCCAGATATTACACGAGATTGTAGGGGGTATTAACTATACCTATTTGTAATATTATTATAGATAATTAAATGTTTTACTGTCAAAATATGTATAAGAGAAATATGTCACGAAATTGTGACGTCATACTCATAAAACTAACTTCACTTCGGTGACTTTGAATATGTTTTGCCAAAAACGTAGCAAAAAACTTAACTTTATTTTAAAAAGATATAACATAGAAATTGATTTCGTATTCATAAAAGAAAAGATTAAGAAATGAACTTTCATTTATAGAGAAGTTTTTTGACATCACAGTACAAATCTGCGTTCCTTTTTTAGATCACCCTGTTCTAAACTCGAATTTAGAATTAAAAATCTATGTGCCACACGTCATCATTTCTATATTCTGTATATCCTGTTGTCTTTTAACAGTATTATGTAGTAGCAAAATAATATGACGGCAATATCTTATATTGAAATGGAGCAACCGCCGTCAAATTAGTGTCATATAAAACACGATATAAATACGTGATCAAACACATATAACAGAAACTTATATAAAAAATTACCTGATTATGACAAGTATGGATGAATATTTGGTTCTATGTTATAGAAACAAAAGAATCAATAAAACAATGCTAGCCATAGACACAAGATATGAAGCAAAAAAGTTGTTGCAAAAAGAAAGTGCTACGTGAGCAATTATTTCTTTGTCTATCCGGTGGCTATTATTTGTTGAAAGGGCTTTTTCTAAGTCCGCCTGACTGGCTACCACCACCTTTCCAAAGTCTGCCGCCATAACAATAAAGATAACAGCTTGTTCCTCAGTTTATTTATACGAAACAATCATGAATCACGAAATTTTTTGGAAACAAATCTCATTTTGAAAAACAAATATCATTTTGGAATTAATCCAAGTCAGTAAATAGAACCATTTTAACAACAAAAGAATTAATTAAAAATGTAACGTTCCCATCTCAGTGGTAAACAAAACAGTCACAACCAAGAAAACAGCGATAAATTTAAAAAATGAGAGGTAGCTTTGAAAAAATAAGCTTACTCAATAATAATGTATTTTTAGAAGCAAATTCCAGAACGAGTCGAACTCTTGCGGCTAAATATTTCAATCATGGAACAATTTCAGCAACGCTGTTATTAAATATCGTTACTAATATAATAAAACATTTAAATATTTTGGAAAAAGAATTATAGGTTCAATCCAAAATATTGGAGAAATGGAACATTTTCTAAGGACACGTAAGGACTAATGAACGGACGCCATGAACAATGAATATTTGTGTGAGTATGGACAATGAATTTCGGTAGTGCAAAATTGCTAATAAGCCCGTCTATAGCGACCGACCCGGTCGTTACGTGTCTTGCAGACCTGAGGTCAGTTGTAACGTACTTTTCTTATTTGAATTTTTTTTTCTCGTTTTTGTACAAGATCTCGAATATGGCGAACTAATAATAAGATAAGAAGGCATCTTATATCTCTATTATAACAATTATATTTTATTAACCACGTTAGAAATGCAGAAGGAATATTGTAAATTTTTAATATTTGAAGTTACATGAATTTTAAAGTATTTTTAGATATCAAAACCAAACCTTTTGTTGGTAGCAATTAAATATTATCACACACTATTTAAAAAAGGTACAAAGTTACACAGTTCTCAAGTTATCTATCTTTTTGAATTCTTATAGATGTAGAGCTTGGTATATATCTCAGCTGCCCCCTATTACGAAACTTCAGAGGTAATGACAATGGACTTCTAAGGTTTAGGGATTGATATATCCATTCCAACTTGATTAAAAACATTCGGTCAGCTTTATCACTCATCAATGAAGTTCCCTTCCATTATCACCAGAATTATGTAATAGGCTAGTTAGTGGCTGGTGGTAAGTAGCACATGATAACAATATTGTTATGGTGGTAGACTTGTTGACATGATGGTAGAAAGCCAGGTGGACTACGATAGAGGCCTAATAGTTCCAATTTAATGTCGAATAAAATATGGCGGCTTTTCGTCAAGTCGATGTTACCTTCAGTGTTCCCATAAAAACTAGATGCATATAAAATAATTTAATTCATAAAGCCCTGTCATATTACTGATACCCACTGTTAAATTGTTCCGGCATCGGAATGCCGGGTCAAAATCGTTTAACAAGCCCACTACCTTCGAAACAGCGAATACAAAACCCTTCTTAATTCACTGTCTCACTCGCAGCTGCGTTTCTTGAAATGAATACAAAATTACTTTGACAGGTTCCGCCAATCTCTTTTACGTTTGGCACGAAACAATGTAGGTCAGACAAGACATAATATATTCCATACAGTATTTACAGTAAATGTGAATGAAAATGTTTCGCTAAAACAACGTGTGCGGGTAGTACACGTACCACAGGACGGTTGGTGGTCGAAATCCGATGAATCGTAACATGGCTTTGTGCAACTATTATATGAGATTGCTATTTCCGCTTTACTGTAACTTTGTGCTATCAAAATGATAATTTTCACTTGACAACGCATCTTTCAACAAAAAAAATATGAAAACTTAATAATTAAAATAAAGCTTTGTATATAAATTGTTTATAATTTCTTGTGTGCTTATTAATTAAATTTTGGGGGCACGAGTCTTAAAGTTACTTAAACTTGATTGATGTGACGTGAAGGCAATAAGTTAATTTTTACGTACAGTTTTTCATTCTTAATTTTATTAATACTTTATTACTAATAACGATAATCTACGGCTTTAGATTGGATTGGTGACAAAAATTATTATTGCTGCAGGCCAAACACTCAGTTCTAAAGTATATTTTATTGAAGCTGTGTTTATATGTATAACATTTTCATCTTCTTCTTTCTCGTATATAAAAAATAAATAGCCGTTATTCTCGCAAAAACTCAAATCCTATTTGAATCATTTATTTTATGTTTTATTCTCTATAATGTTTTGTGGTCAGGTTGACAAGAATTAAAGAAATGTAACAAAGATCTTATCGTATAAATGGAGTATCATTGTTTGAACTAGATGATAGACGTATTTTATTAGGCTCTAAACTTCGTTTTGTTTCGGTTTCATGTTCAGGACGCAAACATATCGGTCTATAGTAATGATTTACACAGCTTTAGTATGGAGCAACTTAGAGTATTGGCCAAGTAACTCTGGACAATCTCCATTGGCGCGAAGCCCAGTTATAAGGCTGGGCTGCCTGGAGATGACCTGGTATTTACCTGCTGCTCGGCAGAACACAGATAACTCTAAGTTTTAGTGTGTATTCTCAGTGCCGCTCGGTGAACCATACACACGTCCGCCGATTATATAAAAAAGGTGTTACATAGAGGGTTTAGATGATATAAAGTTCACTTAGTCAACTAGTGAAAAAATAAATTGAAGGTGATGAAAGAAGTGATGGGACAATCTGTCTGTATTTAATAATTAGTTAATTAAACAAAAAAATAAGCTACAGAACATATGTACTTAAATCTAAGCGTGTTAACACTTATCCTTTCCATTAAAAGTCAGCAACTTGTCTGCACATTACTACCAACAGCGACTATGTAGCGCTTGTAGGGTGTGACCAACTATAATTTCATTCAGAGCCACCTTTATTACCATAACAATAAAGTTCTAAATCCTTTAAATTGTTGATCAACAAAATGGCAGGCTGCTAATAGTTGCAACTTCTCAAATTAATTGAAGTGGTTGAGTTTCACATATTTTATAGAAACAATTTGATACCTAATACACCCATTACAGTCTTAGAACACACTATTAATCTAGTAAAACATGCTGTGGCGTAGTACATAATTAGTTTTGTTGATTGGATATCAAAACTGAGGGAACTTTACGCTCTAAATAAATAAATATATATATATATATATATATATATATATATATATATATATATAACATGCGTACCTAATGGTGCGAAAATTATTTCATTTAAATTTGGTGGCATATCATATCTTGATTAAAAATGGAGCTAGACGAAGAGCGTCACAATAGATCTTGCTTTTTCTTTATTACGAATTTTACCAATTCACAAGCAAAGCAAACATTACATCATAATTATTAATAAATTGTAAATAGCTATTATATTATTATATTGTATAAATTTACTAGTAAAATAAAACTTAAACATTTTACTAACAATATTTTATTGACTAAGATGAATGAGATACCATAACCAGCCAACAAAATACAGACCTCGTATGTTTATTTTATTTGACAAAAGGCTAGTCTAGTGTTCGGTACCCTTAACTATAGGGTTTTCAAGGGGTCCCGGGTTTGATTGCCGGCCTAGGCAGATGTAGAGTTGTTCTAGAGCTGTATACATATTTTTTTTATATTCTAACATAATAATACATATAAATATGTTTTCCCTTATTTAGTATCATAATACAAGTTCTTTAATATGATTATTATTGGCTAAATAATTGCTGTGAGTGTAAGAATATATCATTATAGTATATTAATTATTTAACAATTTGCTGTCCGGACACTTCATTATAAAACGATGATCAGTCAGACCAAGCCAATGAGAGATTTTGTAATGCCTAGAGCATTTTATAAGTCCACTTAATCCTAGCAAAGTCGCAAGAGTACTTCTCTTAACTCCAACCATTAATTACAACAAGCTATCTCCCGCAAAAACTTTGAGACCCAAAAGAAAGTGGGAAAAGTCTAGGATGATGAATTAGTGGGGATTACGATACCAAAGAGAAATTCAAACGGAAACAAAACATTGGGGCATTGTGCGTGAGACGTGAATAATTTATCGAAGGCTTCAGCTAAATTAGGTTGGAACATTAATCATTGCGGCTAAGGTAATTAATTTATGTACCCAGCATTTGGTTATCATCATCGCTATGGGCAATAATAATAAAAACCGTTGTGCCATCTCATGATGAAAACAAGGGAAAACTTTCTTTAGAATAGGTACTTTCACTTTATACTTGACATGAAAGTTTTGGAGCTAGAAATAAATAAGGCGATGTTGAGTTACATCAAGCACAATTACAATTCTATAACTGAGACAATTTGTAAATGCCCGGTTGATACCCACTTAAAGTTATCACTATTGCCTTTAATTACATTTATTTATTTTTCTCATACATATACCCTGTTATGACGATTTAAAAGAACTTAGTAAATGAGTCTATTTAAATAAAGTTATTTTGACATTGACTTTGAAGCAAGATTATCTGCAAGTCGTGCGAAAATGTCACTTATTTACTACGTAAATTCGGCCTATTACTCAAAAGCTTTTTCGTTTGAGGGCCACTGAAAACACAAACTTGTATGTGCAAACGATAAAATAAGTACCTATTGCTTAACATTTAGTGATTTCTTAAGTTTATTAGGTAAATAGTTTCCATATTTGCCTTAATAATTTCTGGGGAGGTGCGTTCTCCTTCTAAAAACTAAACAACTGATTATGACAATAAGCTTACGTAAATAGCTTATAAATTGGCACAACATAATGCTGAAAAAGCGAGATCTTTTCAGAATGACTATTCTGATAAGAAGAAGGGAACAGCAAGCATGCTGACATTTTATTTATGAAATTTGTTCTATTTATGAAAAGTTCAAAATAAACCTTTCAATTATCGAAAATCAGGCAGATTACAAACAAAATGAATACCGTTTTGATGTACGTTTCATCACATTTATTTTTGGGAATTTGTAAAATTATCACGTTTATATTAATTCATTAAATTACTTGCTTATTCATTTATTAATTTCTTACTAAACTAAATTCGCTCTTTAAAAATAGCATTAAGTATAACTATAAAAATATAATACATGTTCATTTCTATTTCTATTTTGACATTCGCGTCAGATTAATATAATAACATGAATAGCTTACTGCCTGCATAATTTGTACTTACTTAAAAACTGAATATTAAACGATTGGCGAAAACCTAAAGCTTCTGCCAATATTAAATGCTATGCATTATTTATACCTACAATTAATATTAAAATCTCAAATCAGAATTAAATGAGGCATACATACATAATGAATTATCTGACACAGATCCGCAGTATGACAAGGATATCATAAATTATGAAAGTTTAATACCATGACTCGGCAGCCTGTCTGCGGGCGCGTGAACCTTCGGAAAATTTACACCTTTAACTTGGAGCGAACATTAGAGAATGCCTTCCCAAATTAAATACAGACTTCGTAGTCTCAAAGAAAGGACTTCATTTACATATATCTCACTGTCGGAGAAATTACGTGAGTCTGTCGGCTGTCCTTCGTAACTTTCAGCAATTAAAAATATATTCTAAAATACTCAAGCCCTATGGCAATTTGCCACATTGGCAGAATTCACAAGACAAATTGCCATCTCACAGTTTTTTCACTATTACCATATTCGTAAAACTTGTAGGTTGTTAGATTGTTACACACGATAATAAAGTAATATATATTTATTTCTGAATTCGATTATCAACTTCAGTAAATATAAGACATCAAAGGCGATGCCAATCGACATAGAAGCGAAATAACTATTCCATTAATTCTATTCATAGCGAGATCAAGATTGTGCTTCCTAAAAGCTTAACGTAGTATTATTCATGTTCTGTGTCCATAGCTTCTACAAGTAACCGCCCCCTCAAGAGCAATGAAGCTATTAATTGTAATAAATTTCCGTCACGTAACGCCCCTAGCAATTGATTCTGTGACATCCGAGCGGTCGATTAAACAACCGCGGAACACCTTATTCCATTAACCGTAAGAGGAAACAAACAAATTTTGTTAAAAGCCCCATCAAAGTTGCTAAAAATGTCGCCTAAATTAAGAATATAAAGACAACTGTTATGACGCGATAAATTGCTATCACGCAATCAACTTCTTGATAGTGTTTTATACTAAATTCAATTAACTTTATTTGGACTCCATTTGTCCCCCACTAGGTTGTTCAATGTAGTTCATTTCCAGTCTTTTATAACATCTGATACAGCATAGATAGGAATTTCACTAATGTTAAGAGCGAAAATTTCAGGTTGGGTTTTCATTTATTAGGTTTTAATTACACTTTATATGTATTTTTATTTTTATATGTACATTATCAACAATATCAGAGTATACTTGTTGTGTTTGTGCACAACACTGCACGGTGTGCTGGTTCGGATATCTATGGCAATGGCAATAATGGAGCCATAGGTATTTGACACCATATTACATATATTTCTGATTAATCAATCCGGTATCAACATAGTTGATTATTAGCGAAAGTCGTTTTGTTTTGATAATTGAAACTATAGTACTGAAAGCTCTGAAAGTAATACCAACATACACTGAAATGCAACAAAACATCATAATAATGCGATCACAATAAGTATTTTTTATTCAAAGCTTTGGTGATAAGAATGGTCATGCTTTCAAATCTCGGTACTGAAAGCAAATTTCTTCAAGCCTACATTGAACTGGGGTTTGATGTAATGACAATACAAATTTCCCAACATTATTCCAAAATCTGAAAATACCTAGGCGTATACTATGAACTCTTATTAAAACTCAGAGCACAGGTTATTTTTTTGTATGTCTATGGCTATTGCTATTGCAAATTCCATGTTGTAGTCTGTGCTGTAGGACATGATTCATTTTGTGTTAACACAGTACAAAAATAAATTGCTTAACACTAATACTCTTCGTTTTTGTTGATTTATGGTGTTCTCAGATTTTACATGAAAAAATATGATTGATGTCTTGCCAACTATTTGCCAAGGTCGAATTTTAAAGTCTGTTTCATAGTTCTCAATCGGCAGAGAATAATCTGGTGATAGAAACTCTGTGTTATAGGCCAAACTAAATTCTGCAAAAATAGTTTTGAGGTTGGTTGATGCTCTTCTTTATCATTATCATTTTTTGTAGAATAAGCATATAATTGGAACGACAACTTTATAGATAGTTTAAACAGTTTTAAGAGGTGCTTCCTATTGTCATAAAAATGTAACAAGTGTATCTAAGTTGTATTGATGTACATCATACATTGCGTCTTCTCATCATCATTTAAAAATGACTACAAAACACTAAATAGGCAAAAAATTATGTTAAAATGTACTTAAGGAACAAATATAATTTTTAACGTAGCTTTATTTTGTATTGTTTCTCGAAACAGACCAAGCGTTAACTCTTAAAAAAGTTATAAACAAAAATAAAAACCAATTATTTATTATTTAATCTTACTCATTTAAACTAATCTGTAGTCCAAAAAATGGAAACTTATTAAATTCTGAAGCCGAAGCTCGTTTTGATAATGAAGTTTTATTGGATATATATAGCATTCTCATTATTATGTAATTAGTAACATCAAAGATTTTCCTATCAGCGGCCATTTAAGTGGATTTGTAATCAAAAGAGTTACGTGAGCGACCCCTTAATTGAGGTATTAATTTAAGACGCCTCCCCATTCGATAAATGTCACGCCCAATGTCTGGAAACCCTTGTTTAATGTGATTATTTTAGATTAAACTGTAAAGTTATTATAAAGCAATTAGAAATTGTTGTTTCTTACATAACATACTCAATTCATGTTTACAAAATCGGCCGGGCTTGACATATATCACATTATTATGAGCTTATGAATTATCCTAACATAAATTAAGAAACGAAACCTAAACTTCATATTAATACCAAGTTTTCAACATGACTTTTTTGAAGAAAAACTAAAGCAAGTGACGTCGGATGGAGATAAAAGTTTAAGATACCGAAGCCTAGAATGGTGTCATTGTTCTGAAAACTAAACCACAATTATTTCGATGTAATGAATAATTATTGATTTCTCGATTTCATTTCAAAACTCGCATCTCGATCGTTTAAAACCGAACTAACTAGTAATGAGTACTTTATAATCGGCACAAATCTTCAAAATTAATACGCGAGGAAATAATTCGACATCACCAGATTTAACTCTAGTCTAGAGTTATGTTTTTTTAGATAACATAACTGACTCAGAGCCTGATTTTCCCGCAGGCTAATTAGGCTATAGCCTAGGGCACAAGGGCCCAAGGGGCGTACAAGATAAAGTAAATAAAATATAAAACTATATACTTAGTAAGTATATTCACGGGCACAATCAAGTTAGGTTAGGGGGTTGCATTTTCATAGTGGCCTAGGGCAGCCAGAACTAAATCGGGCACGGGACTGACTTCTCGAAACCGGCACTCATTCATAAAAATATCTATATATAGACGCACTTTTACAGAAATATACTCGTTATATTACCTACCTATTTATTGTTCCACGAACTATAAATGACGAAATAGATTATATCTGAATAGCACCATAAACTTTATTAGATACTCTTAAAGGAAATGCATTTAAGTTCTCCGGTTTTTATAATGATGATCAGAAATTTAAGGAGTTTATGATTCATCAAATGATTCTCTTGAAAACGGAAATATACTACTTAATAGTTTTATTCCAAAAGCTCATATCCAAAAGCTTTATTACTTGAACGTTTACAACTCTACTAAATCCTATAATATTCTGTCATCATTATAAACAGCCTATAATAACGTCGTGTGATATTCTGTACCACATTTAATTTAATCTTAAGAATCTCCGAAAATAATAGCTGTGAATTTTAAAATAGCATTAATTACCAATTTCCAAAAATAGCCAATACTTGATTATGTTTTATTAATAGGTATAATTTGTATACATATAATGAAATTGCATTACTATGTAAGAAATCTATAATTAAGTATTCATCTCATACATTTAGACATATATTTAGACATTTCTATTTATATATATCCAATTTTAAGAATACGGTTAAATTTTATAATTATATTAAGTCGAAATCAAAGGCAAAAAAGAAATACCTTGTTTGTGAGAAATTTCTTTTAAGAAATCGATTATTATAATTAGCATTAGCTACTTGCATAGATATTGCACTACTGCTTGGGAGCTTTATGGGGGCAACCTCTGATCACTTGTTTCTTTACTCTGAGGGGAAAACACTGAGGAGTTTGGACCATGTTAACACCACGTTAACCTAATATGCGGGAAACAGATTTTGAAACCCAAAACCATTTATAATATTAAGTCAAATCAATATATTAATATTTATTATTTTAATTTTAATTGATCCATTTGACGTCAACCCCAAATTTCAACCTAAAATTGCTTGGTTTTCTTTATAAAAATCAAAATCAAAACTTTTTAATATTTCTAACTCCTACAAAAATGACCTCCGTCGATTATAAAAACAAGCAAGGTGTTTCTTATAAAACTAATGGAAAGGTTTTCTATCGCAAAATAATAAGCATACGAAATACAAACTGAATATATAATTAAAATATAAGACGACAAAAGGTACGATTGACCTTTATAGAGGTATTATAGCATCTAGTGGTAGTTAACACTATCTAGATATTGCAACATGGAATTTGGATTATGCGTGTTAATCCCACAGATTAATATGCACAATACAGGGATAGCTTTGCTTTGTATCTCGCACTCTAAAATGATAGCTAAAAGGAAAACTGTCTCATCACGTCAGAAAGGTATGTACAAATTTAACGTCAAGAAATGTAGGTTTTAGGAAACAATTCCCTACTTTGAATATTTCGTTACATCTGTCTCTATTAAAGTTATTTGACAGTTCTTAGTCTTGCTTTCTTAATCCAGACAAGAGTGTTGTTTTAATCTAAAATGACATTTTTAGGAATGTATGCCACGATATTTACGCCAAAATAAAATCTGGTGGTATGGAACCATATACAAGAGGGAGTACATTTGTCCCGGACATAACGGCAGAATGTAAGAGCGACTCAAAATTTTAAAATATAGTATTTACAATTATAAAATGTGTATAATACTAAAATGTACACATTTCATGCCGCCATAACAGCGGTACTCACTCTCCGTACGTAACCTTTAAAGTGAGAGACAGTTGGATCGAGCGAGGCAATGTTATATTTCATTTAGTCGCATTACTCGTCACTTCAAATGTTACATTTGAACTAGAACTTCAAAGTTTTGCCGAACTTAAGTTGGTACCACTCGCCTTATTTGAAGTGGGACATTGTACTGGCTCCGCCCAAAAATAGACTCTTACAAGTCTTTTTCAAGTTGTGTGGTACCCAAAACTAATACCACATTAATTTATCAATTATTCTTCAAAGTTAAAGAACGAAATTCCACAATCAGTAGGCATTCATTAGAACAATGTAATTAAAAGTGCGACTGAAAGAAAGACAAGTCGATTAAAGTTATTGCTGTTATAGTTGTCTAATGTTTATTATTAATTTTAAATAAAAACTTTAAAACACTAAAGAGGATATATATATTCAACAATTTATTGTCTATGAAATTATTTTGGCGTTTTGTTGCTAACTTGACATTATTTTAAAAAACTTTGGTGCAAATAACTTGAGCAACTAATAGAAAGGGGTGCCAAAATTGCGAAGATTTCGTCACCTCGTCAGACTTGAAAACTGACTCCTGAGACTAATTATAAAGTCTAGACGAATCTAGACGGAAATCTTTGCAAAGTAACAATGTAGTAAGGTAAATCATAAAGAATATAAAGTTGTTTTTACAGAAAATCTGTATCCTTTTCACATCAAATACAAATCCTTCAGTACAGAATTACAAAATACAGTCTCTAGATATCAAATAATAAACAGAATCTCTACGTAAAGCGTTATGGCTGTCTCACGAGAATACATAGTACGTTGTCGTGATGCCAACAAGAAGATATCAACTTTATTTTAAAATACATTCCCTGACCTTTAAAAACTCACATACACAACACATTTTCAGTTGTCCGTGAGCACCTAGTTTCGACGGGCAAACGGGTTGTTTTGCTAAGGCAGAGAATAGTGGTTTGTTAACATCGCCTAAGAGTCGATTAAGGTTGCCAAAACTCATTAATTGGTGTTAGATGCAGGGGGATTTGCCTCCACAACATGCTGTCAACAACAGATTATACAAACGTTTACAGGCGACAACCTATTGTAGGCGCGACGATTCCTTGTTTCTCATATTGGTATTTTAGATATGTCCAAAAATTTTATTAATCTGCAGATATGTATTGGAAGGTATCTTATACATTTATATTATATAATATAATTATGAGTACTTAAGTGATTTAACTTTCATTATGTAGTATTTATTTATTTATATATTGGTATTATATGCTTTGATTTTTTTCTTACCTTTTATTCGCATTACTAGCCTTTTTTACTGTTTCTACTGGTTGACTGGCAAAGAACACCTTAAGCATTAAGTCCGCCCAATGTGCTTTTGTGCAATAAACAATAAATAAGTAAATAAATAAATAAAGTTGTAACTTTAAGGTCCAATTTCTGATACTCGCGCCTGATATCTAGCCCAAATTAACTATCGTAGATACTAGATCACGAAGAAATATAGATAGTAATCATCTTATATAAAAATATCATGTTACAGTTTGTTCTCGATATTCCCCAAAATGTCTTAACCCATATTTATTAAAAAAAATTGTACATTTATCTGATTATAACCCTGGGTGATAAAGGTAGGCCTCCCAGCTTTTTTTTAAATAATTTATATGGAGATACAATGTTTGCCCGGTCAATATAAACATTACAAATATACTAAACAAATATTCTAACATCTACTACTCATGAACATTATTCATACACATCACACAAATATTCTCTCAGAAAAATAATCCCTAACGGAATTGGACCCGGGGCCTCAGGCTACTGACAACTCGACTAGACGGCAGTCAACTTATTATTTAACAAATTCAATACTAAGAAAAAATTTATCAGAGAATAACTTTGGCAAGTTGAATTGCTTATAATATTTTTAGTCTTGTTTACAATCGAAAAATACATGTATAATGTTAAATACGTTTTATAGTTATCTAGTATCCTTAATATAAGCTCTTAATAATGATTCTCTGGACTAACAATCTTTTCATCATCTATTAAATGAATAATAAAACAATAAAAATTATTCATTGAATAAAAATCGGGCCATAATTATAAATCTTAAGTACTAATTAAAAGCATGCAGTTAGACTGAAACGAAATATCATGAGCATGCTAAATGTATAGTAGTTCACAGTAATCTAGTGATTACAGTGTGTCTATTAATAACATATAATTGTGGTCACCTGGTTTCCTGCGCATACGCCACTGCACCGGCGGCGGCGCCGGGCTGCCGGGGCCCGACGAAGCCAGCTTGAAGCCGTCACCTGAAACGATTTATTTATAATTAAATATTGCGATAAGATCACATTTACATTATCTGATGAAGACAGAATTATTCTTAGCACTTCACATAAACATATCCCAGCATCGCAAGCGTTTATTTCATAAATGTAAGTATGGCGCGGATGGCCTTGAACACGGGAACAAATTAAAGTTTCATTACAATACGACCTAAACATGACAGAGAGCCGGTGACGTCATTTGACGTTTTTAAGTTGGCTAGTTATAAGCTACAAGTTATTTTATCGCTTTCTTATATTAGTCGTGTGAAAGACAAGCAGACATGTTGCCTAATTTTAGTTGAAGATAATGCCGACAGAATGAACACAGTATGAGGGTATTTTTGACGTTCTTAATCTTGGCGTTTAGGTTAAATATAAAGCGGTTATCCCCTTGCTTAAAATTTGGAAAATTAGACCGAAATGTTATTCATTAATCTTGACTTTAATCGATAACCAATTCATAACAAAAATTTTGTCCACTTTGAGAGATCTTATAAAGCCTTTTCAGTGGGTATTTTAAGTGCTTTTATATTAAAAGACTTACTTAAAGTATTCTTTCATAATTTTTGTTTTTTTTTGTGTTCTTAGTAAGTAAATGTTTTAATGTCGTGTCGTGCAGCGAACGCTATACTATCCATAAATTTATTATAGAATAAAAAAATTTCGTAGTATATCATTGTTAACTTTGCTATCAAAAAAGTTAGATAAATGGGTGGAAGAATATGAAGTTATTGAAGTGATATTTAATTATTTCAGTGTCCTCATTACTCATAGACAATTTTGAGAAAGGCACGTCCAAACTTTCAATTATTTAGCCTTTCTGTCAATAATACATCTCATAAAACAATATATAGTAAATACAACCTACTAGTACTAATGAGGGATAACTACTTTATGCCTTCCTATCTATCTCTAAAGTATTCTTATGTATCATATCAAAATAAATTAATTTCTATCCTTTCCTTCTATAACAGCCCGCCGACGTCAAAACAATTTATCTGTTATTCGATAAATAAAACTATTAGACTTGCAGAACATGTCTCTCAGCGACATCTATCAAGAGCGTAGTTAACTATCTTTTAAAGATTCTCTGGGAAAACGAAAATAAAAGCAAGGAAAACTCCCAATGCTTTTGATATAGCAAGGCCATCAGTTAGAATTATCTACACATTCCAATAGATGGCGCCTACGGCAACGTTTTAACTTGTTTTATTTTAAGAAATAAAATGAAATTTCATTATACATTGAGCATGAGTATAACAATAATAACTGATAATAGGTGTAATGGTAGGTAGGCATTACAGGCAGGCAGCAAGTAAAATTGTTATTAAAATGTCTTAAATATTAATAAATATTATCTTTTCTCAAACAATGCAAGTATCAATGTGAATCTTCCAAGAATTAATGGGATTTCAAAGTTCGATTTCTAATTTTACGTACCTTTATTAAGTATAGTCATAAAGGTAGATTAAATACGGTGTAAAATTAAATTCGCGTTACAAGGTGTCCAACAAAAAGTGTCCAAATTCAGTTAGCCACTTTTAACATCATTACATACCATTCTACCGACGCCACTAAGCAGTATCATCATCCCACGATTCACATCAAATTTTCTTTTGATAAAAACCGTTTGTAATTCGGCCATATATCGTTCAGTAATGACGTTTGACGGTTAGGATGAATGGAATAAGTATTTCTTGTATTGTTTGGTTTTCCTATTGTGGGCAGATTCCGAGCGAATTCACCATTCATGGTTTGCCCAATTCCCAAAATGCAGTAATAAAACATAAAACCCTAAATGGTTTATGACCGAAATCTCGAGATCTGCTCAAATTTTACGTATACGATTTTCTCACAATTTCAATTTATTAATTATATTAAGAAAACTAACATCAAATAAAAATTATTAAACTATTAGTTTAGGTAACAGTAAGACAATAAAAGTTTCAGGAATAACATTAATTAAAATAGTCTTAAGGAGCACATAGCCAAAATTATACAATACACTGCCTACGATGTTTTTAAACTATACAATCCTTTAGATTATTCCCAACAGTGCTTGTAGGTATTGGAGTTATTAAACAAATAAGCCAATAATTGTAATATTTACTTTGAAAAAATTGTTCACAAATTAAAATGTGTTCGTAATTAAAGAGAAAAGCGATAAAAAGTTATTCACATGACGTCTGTACTTGTTTGCCAAGGAAACCGTTCATTGGTAAATTATTAATTATTACCTACCTCTTGTACATTTTTGACGGTACAGAATGAACTGAGTTATGTAGCCTATTACATAAAAATGAAATAAAGAGTAGAGATGTTGTTCAGTATAGAATTTGCTCGATTATTGATCGAGTAAATTCCCCCCAATTGCCTCCTTTTAAAAGTAAGTAAGTTGATTATGGCAATGCCTTTTTAAAAGGAAATATTTTATTTTATTTCACAAAATTGTAATCAATTCATGTCATTGTAATAATGTTATAATGACAGAAAAAATTCGGCATTTGTCCATTCCTTATTAATTCTATTTAATTTTATCTGCATTACTCGTAAGCAGTTAATTCAACTCCACCGTTCATCGTATTTTGACAGTTATCTTTTAGTAATAATATAATCTTTTATTGACATAACTTGTACAAAAATGAATAGGGAACCCCTTGTCCAGTCAGTGACCACTCACTCACTATAAGAATGCTGTACGAATTTGTATGGAAATGATAATTGTAAGCAATATAATTTAGTTTATTCGCTGGAATGGTCGGTACCTACTGTACTTCTACTAAATGTCATTTTATTTATTAAGTCATACGCACTTTTAATAGAAAAATAAAACGGACATTGTGTGATTTTATTACAATAGATTCAAAAAGAAAGTTTGTGGAAATAAGATTAAAAAGGCTTTTACAAAAATTTGCCTTCATTAGCGTGGCTATAATGGTCAACAGAGAAAATAACTAAATAACGGTACAATACTACCTACAGCCTAGTTCTTTGAGACAGAAATATGGAAAAATTAGGTACATATGTAGGTATACTCTTATTAATGCAAAACCAAGAAATAATTAAGAGCAAATCTAAGAGACCGTACAAAATTAGACTAAAGCCTTTGTTGTAGGAGTTCTTCAACATTTAGTAGGCAGTACATATTTTTTAAATATTTGCATTACCAGAATGAAGCTTCCACTAGAAAATGTTAACAACTCTTAAAATTCCTTTGTCCTCAAACCGAATGAGTTTCAAAGCTATCCTAGAAAAGTCTCAACTTTTATTTAAGGCCTCATGATAAATTGTTGAAGTTCCCTTAGAAACAAAAAGCCAACGAAGACGCTATTCAAACACGACTCCTTCTAAAACTTACCTACGGGCATTATCTTTAAGCTTTGCGGAGTTTTTGTGGGCGTTATCAACGTTCCTCTTCAGCAACGAAACCTTTTTTGAATTTTGATGCACGAGAAAGGCCTTTTTTATCTCTTCGTAATAGCTAGCGAAAATGTAGACACAAAATAGATTGAGAAACTATCAAAAACTGTAGATTCTAAAATCTTTAGAAAATTCGTTATAAGTAGGTTCCTACTTTGTCAGGAACCCCTTCATTTACTATACATATAAGGGTCTCTGACAAGGAGTTTCACTCTAAATTAGAACGTTCTCGCGCCAATGTGGCCGAAATTTATTTAATAAATTGACACCACATATAAGAAAAATACTCTTGTCAAAAACAATTGAATAAAAGCGATATTCATTTAGGATAATAAGACTTTGATGTTATATTGTAAGGCATATAAAGTTGAAAAAACTAAATTTAAAGATGAGCAGAAATTGCTCACATTTGAAGAGATTTATGTAAATATCTGCATAGTGCAATCAAACATAAGCTTAAAGATTAAATTATCAGTAATTTACTTAATTGGCCAATATATCACCAGCCATAATGATTAGTTACTTTTTAAATTGAATATTTAAATTGTAAATATTTGTAAGTTATTTAATTACTTTGCTTTTCTTTCCATCATCAGACGCACACAGCTTTCCTTCAAGGGCCATTAGGTTTTTAATCAGTTGAAAGCCTAAGGTTAATCGCGTTATTGATGAAAGTTTTCCAGTCTAATGCTCCGTAACAAAAAGTCACCGTTTTGAAACAATTAACACCTGTTTGAGGCCCTTTTATTTAATTATCTTTTATTATCATTATCTTCATTCACTACGCTATTACGAAGTCATGATAAGAAAAAATCCTTTTTAGCGGACAAGTTTGGCGCTAGGATTTACTCCACACGTCAGGACAACTTCGCTCACATCGGACACTAACAAATAGTTAAGTTAAAACTTTACCCAGCTCGGTCTAACCTGAAACACGTCGAACAAAGTTTGCTAATTAAGGAGTGTGCAACTTATATACCTAACTTATGAGCGAGGACATCTTGAAATTGGTGGATTCTAATATTAGAATTTCGGTGATATCAGCTAAAAAGTACGTGGATAACGTAGATTTAAATTTTCAACACAAAAAATCTCGATGTAATTGTAATTAGTAGAAAATAAAGTTAAGGAAATAAAAATAATTTATCTTATGATATGGACCTTTATAAAATCCCAAAATGTGGTGTTGGTGTAAAATTTTCGCATCATCATGGATGAACAAGATCTCGGCATCAGGCCAGCGTCTCTCAGCCATCGGGCGATCTTGGTGGGACCCTCTACTTACTAACCTCCTATTTATTACTAGTCTCTATTGAGCGACTTGTAGGCAAGTCACCAACGAGATGGACTACCTGGATTTAATAGTCCGCTGTATAAATACACAAGAGAGAGGGCGATGGAAAATTTTCGATGACAATGTTTAATTTACAAATAAAACAATAAATTAAATCATTCGTAGTAATTTCGTTTTATGAAATAATATTGTTTTGTCTTTTAATTTTAAAGATGAAAAGAGCTTTTGAAGAAATGTCTATTTATTTGTCTTGCATTAATCCAACGTTGTATACTGTATTGTGAATGCAATATCAAAATCTTGTCTTTCTGGTTTCCGAATTTAATCGTTTAAATATTTACCCACAAATACAATATTATTCTTATAAAAACAAGAAAAATTAACGTCGACGAAGAAGTAAACATTTCTTCGAAATTTCATTTCATTTGAAGAAATAACATGACAATAAACAGCCTGTGAGACATTTATGTAACGTCAGAAAACAAACGGCATATAATTCTGATTACTCATTAAAATTACGTATTTTAGATAATTTTGATATTCTCCAAAAATACTGTATAGAATACTTATAATAATTAATAAAATGTATAGAATAATTAATAAAAAAAGATACGTTATTGAGAAAGAAGATATCTCCAAACTGGTTTTTATATTTTACCAATTTGTAAGAAAATGTAGAATTATCTATCAATTGTGATATTATGTTTCCAATAACAACCAGAACAACTCTGCATGATAAATATGAATAACCAGTAAAAGAAAAAGTTCATGTAAAATGTAAATACAATAAAGACTTAATGTTGCTTACTAGAATGGATTGCGTAACAAATAGAACTAACTTTACACGATTTCTATAAGCATT
This sequence comes from Acentria ephemerella, assembly GCA_943193645.1. Lineage (NCBI taxonomy): Eukaryota > Metazoa > Arthropoda > Insecta > Lepidoptera > Crambidae > Acentria > Acentria ephemerella. The sequence goes on from OW971891.1 coordinate 6,888,418, forward strand.
ACAAGAAACACTAAGTGGACATTATTATAATCCAGCTTAGTTTACTTACTTCCCTAGCTGCTTCTCCTTGACGTCCACCACCCACTGACGGAAATTAAACGAAACACGTACAAACATGGCGCAAATTGGCTAGGAAACGGAGAAAACATTACTTGAAGCTAGCACGTTCTGTGGTCAGAAAATGATTCAAATACGGCAACTGCAAATTTAATACAAAGCTCTAATAAGAGAAAAGTATTTTATTTAACATACTACAGCCTTATACATATAACCAAATTTAGTTTAAATGTTGTTGGTACTTTTTTTTTATAAAAAGCTCAGCAAATGACTCGACACCACCTGATGATAAGCAGTAGACGAGTCCACATGTGAAGATAGCAAGTGAAGCATGTGATATACTGCCTTAGCCACCCTCACCTTGCCGGCCCAAAAAGTGCTTTTTCACGCCTCTTTTAAAGGAACCCATGTTATAAGAAGGAGGAAAAAGGGGACTTATATTAAAGTTTCTTTTATTCATTCTGTAATTGGTATTATGTCAATAGTTATTTAACGATCGTCTGGTAGAGTGGTCAGTACCCCTTTATTCTCGAGGATTAATCCATTTATACACGTTTATGCATATAGGCGGCCCACGCCCGCCACTTCTATATGCATAAAGTTCGCCGAGTGCCCCACACACGCCCGGCCGCCGAAGTTAAAGCCCTTCACAGGAGTTCTGCCAAAGCAATTCACCAGGCTACCTCTAGGCAGCCCAGCCTTACGGCGGGGATTCACGCCGAAGGAGATTGCCCAGCTTTACTTGGGCAATCTCTATATAACTTTGATTAACTAAAAATACACTTTTGAAAATGGTTAGTATTTTTCATTTGACATAATTTGAGCACATGAGTAAATAAAATCTTTTGATTTATAATATCGAAAATAGATGAATTAAGCTAGTTTTATTTTACAATTTAGCAAATATACATTTATTCCTTATCAAATATAGTTGGTATATTAAAATGGTGGCAGTAATAATGGTTTAACATGCTCCCCGAAGCACCAAAGAGTTTTTTGTAATTGCAATCAAAAATTTTGACTTACCCATCCGGATTTAACCATGGCAAAATTGGTTGCTTAGTATCTTTGATCCAAATTGAAACGCTCTGTAAATGGTTAGGGTACAACACTTATATAAAATGATAGATACCCCCACTATCCCGACCAATAGCTTGTGTTTAGTTTTTTTATTAAGTATAATAATTTTTTATTAAGAAAATATCCTACTGAAAGGCAAAAACTTCCCCCACCGCGACGACGCCCTTCAATCATCTTGTACTTAGGTTAGCTCAGCTTTATTTTTCATTAGAGACATATTAAATTCTTTTTATTGAAAATAGTATAAATATTAGATTATCATTTCGAATTTTATGTAGAAAAAGTTATAAATCCACTTTCATTAAAATATTTTTAGGGTCATACACTTTTCCTTAACGGGGAAGCTGTTGGGAAGGATCTAACCTAACGGCAGATGATGATAAGTTGAAAGATGGATGCCAGCTTCATACGAATACCAGAGAGGAACTGGCTATCTTACCTCGAAACGGATGAACACAACAATATTATTATTAACAAAATTGGTATGGCGACAGATTTTGGTATAATGGTAGTAGCTAGACAGGTTGACTTGAAAAAGGCAAACCACAAATCAAACTAATCAGAACATTTCTCCCGCCACTGGGAATTGAATCCGGGAATTGTAGAGAGTCTGAGTAGTGCTCTGGTAGACCACAGTGGCGGTTAAATACCCATATACGAAATTCAATGATACTTCATGTTTTATATCTAATCTAAGTTTTACATAGAATATATTATTATCTGAAATGTAAATCTGAACTAAGCTTATAATACTTCGGAGCTCGCCATAATCTCTAGATAGAATAGACGATAAAACGATTAAAGTCTGAAGACAACTTTTAAAAGGGGTGTATATTAAATAAATGATCTTTTTCTAATTTAAAGACAAAATAAAATGAAAATTTATTTGAAAGAGAAGAACAATAGAAGTATATATAACACCTTGTATTATGACATCATTTACAGATATTGTCAAAGAAATCTTAAGTAAAAACGTATAGATATTATCACATTAATACTAATGAACATACAGACGAAAATATAATATAACAGGAAAGTATACAAAAGTCGCCGAGAAATTTATAAGTTGCAATGAAACAAGAACAATATTCTGAGCTCAGATTTTAAATAAATTTCGAATCTTTAGACCACTTTAAGCAGTTAGCTTAACTAATGAAATATCTCGAGTGAGAAGTACCATTGTCCACCCTCACAAACAGCTAGAAAGTAGTACTAACCAACATTAAAAGCCTTGCAGTAACTCATCTGATAACGATATAATCCACGTATTTAATTAAACCGCCCCGAATGTTGACCGTTATTTGTAAAATACGTAAAGTACCATTCTGATGGTTGAAAAATTCAAAGAAGAATCATCATTATAACTTAAGTCTTTAAATTCTTTGAATTTTTCCAGAAGCAAAGAGAATAGACTTTATTAGCAACAATGTAATTATTACAGTACTTGCAGGAAACAATCTTGCGAAATAACATAGCTTTCCAATAAAATATAAGAAGAAAAGAAAAGGGTATAAGTTTAAAAAACACCGCCTAATTTGTTGTTTTGTGAAATGAGAAATGTATCATTCACCATTAGCTCGCAAGGTGGCAAAGATGATTCTTTGTGCGTAGTATATCTATCCCTGTCTTCACTAAAGTTTCAGATATCCGATCGATTATTTCTCTAGGGAGTCGATATCTAATCCTGGATCCAATGAACCATAATGATAATTTTGGAAATAGAATGTGAATTTACTTTTGAATCAGATTCTAATGAATTCCGGATACCAAACTCCAATTCAAATTGTCCTACATTCTAAGAGACCACGATATCATTTATACGTCAAATTGATTATCAAAAAGCATCGCAGTGTTCGACCATAGAATGATTGATAATCATCATCTAAAATATATCCCAAATTTATGTCTTGTTCGAGTTTAAGCATATTTTGCTCAAAAATTCTTAGTGTTATCAAATATATATATGAAATGCATATTTATAGAAACGAAAATAGCTATTTGAACATCGCTTAAACCAAAACACATAAGGAATAAACCTAACCCTCTTTGTTTACTGACTTAAGTTCCTTCATAATCGATCGCAAGGACAAACATATTGAGCAGGGCGGGGAGATCACGCCTTTGGGATAATTTTACCCAAAAATGGAAGTTAGACATGAATTATAAAACACCATTTGATTGGAATAAAGTTCAGAATATATTACTTGCAGTTGAAACACAAAATGATACATTTGACTAACAAAATTGCCGAGTTAAATGAGATTAGAAAACTAAAGAGCAATATTGAGTTTTAATTATTTCCTTTTGGGCCTCAGATAAAAATTTTACCGCAAAACAGAGGGAATTTTATTCAGCAATTTCTTTAAGATATTTGTTATTGAATACCTTAAAAAATATTCTTATTATTAGACGGTATTATATATCTGACCTTGTTTTTGGTGCAATAAACCCCTACTACCCCTATACTTACATATTTCCATTTAATGCGATGCATGAAAGTATTGTTGGTTAGCATAGTATTTAGATTAACTAAGTCTTAGAAATAAAACTAAATATAGACTCACCACTTTAATTACAGATACAATGATTCTGTTCTTACTTGATTAGCATTTTTTTTCTTTATTAGCTATTTTTTAATTAGATTCATCTAATCGTAGACCAAACACATCCCTGATTAAATATAAGCTGTGCGGCATTGAAACGTGATTAAAATTGGGTTAATTTTCAGTAGCTGTCTAAAAGGTATTACACATTAATTTATTATTATAAATAACTAGTATTCAAGAATTGAAACTGAACAATTTATTTACAAAGGAAACAATATAATGCGTTGTGGTTACGTAACATTGAAGATTATGTAATGTCACTTATGTCCGTCGTTTACTTTAGCTACGTTCTTGGCTCGGCAATCATGTTTATTCTAATTCTGATCTGTACACCGTTTAACCGTATCAAAATTTACATACGTATATTTATCCCAGTACAATAGGCATGATAACATTTTTATTGTTCTGTGTGTTATTTAAACACATCATGATGAGTATAGAAACATTGGTTAAATAATGCATGAAAAGTACCCAAGGAACAATTGTAATAGCACATTTTTTACTGGCACAAAAACGCTAATAAGAATAGGGTAATGCAGTATGACGTAACGCCGTGCTATTTTGAATGCATCTCGGAGTATTCGACAGTTCTATTAAATATTATGTTAATAGTAAGGGTTTATAAATAAAGTTTACAGAAATTGAATGGGTTAACCTATGATATTGTTTTAATTGAATTAAACTATTTAAAATTGACGTGCTCACTGAACATTGAATGCTATAGAAGTAGTTATTTTGTCATTGTAATAAATAATTATTACAAACCATCAACACTGTCATTTTCCCTATTATATTATAGCAACGATGAAATATGCAATTGATTTCCACTAGATAATTTTACTACACAAACAAGAATCAGTAGTTACATCCATATATATGTATTAAACTTCTTGAGTTCATACAATATCCTTGCGTTTACTCAATTGAATTTCATAAAGAATTTTATTTAATTAATTTTAATTATAATATCAATCAGAAAGTTAGATTAAATAATTTTATAAGCCTAATAACTATAATTTAATGCCACTATAATGGTAATATTCGTATTACTAATAAATAAAATCAATAAAATGCGGTAGGTATTAATATTAACATTAAGTTAATAGCGACAGCGGTGAATGAACCAAGACTGAAACTTGATTGATGTATGGTAGAAACTAGTAACTTAAGATTTATCTCTGTTCCCAAACGATAAATTACTGAAACCAATCGAACTGAACTGATAAACACGAAACGTACTATTTGTATAACGTACTTGGATAAAGTTGCAACATCGCTGTAGATAAATACTAATATTTAAACAGTAAACACTGACTACGGTGCTATTCATAGTATTATTACTAACTTTAAAATTAGCGATTATATATACAAAATAAATATTTGATAAGGGATAACTAATTATAACGGATTCTTGAGTGCAGATGAATTAAATTAATTTTCGCTACACTTTTCATTTGCATGTGTAGCGTTTAAATATTTACATTAGAATAGTAAATACTACGTCAAGCTACACTTCAACTATATTTGCTTCCACTAAATCCCTCATAAATAGTGCAACATACAATGTATTCCAGGTAGTCTCTTTATTATCATTGAACAGCTAACAATAGTGTACGTACCCCGAATATACAATGTCTGGAGTTCTATATATGCTAACATCTTCCTCAGAGTCTACAGTCTAGACAGTAAAGCATTAAGTTAGCTCTAGATCTAAGCTGTCACAGTTTCTAATCCTGTAATAAAATCATCGTTTTATTAAGGATTAACCAATTAGTTATAAAGATTCTTATATATTATTTGTACTTTGAGAATATCAGAGACCAAAGTACAATCTGTAGTGAACGCTTTAAATAATGCCACTTTGCCATTCTATTAATAAATAATTCCATGTCGATAGATCAAAAAATCTATGATGATTTGGAATTGACTTCGGAACTCGGAAACCATTATTCTATATATATCTACATATTCCGAGTATCGAAAATTTCGAAGTTAGCTAAACTCCTCCCCTAAGCGATACAGAACTCTTGGAAAGTTCGAGACCTATCGGTAATCGCCGTATGTTGTCTGTTATTTAGTCAGATTTAGATTTATAGCAAGCTCAGGATAATAATTTGAAAGTTCAAACATAATTGCTTTGGCTCAACTGGAATAATTAGTTTGAGAAGTTGATTATCGTTAATTCCGTTCCTTTGTTATAAAGTAAATATCTATCATTGAAGCTTTCAGCCGAGAGTCAAGCTCGAGAACCCGTAGATACTCACAAAACATTTTGACAAACAATATTTGCTCGGTCAACACTCAACACCCTCCGTGTTCGTAATGCTTGTTGTTTCACAAACTTCTGTGTTCCTGATTTATGAATTGATTGAATAAGTTTTCTTACCAAATTATTAACAAAAACCATCATAAGTTTTATTTAGATTTCCAAAACTTTACCCATCAAAAAGTCTTTATTCATAACCTTGATTTAAGGTTGTATAAGTCAGTCGTTACATGTTCAAACCAGCTGTCAGCTTGACTCGCAATATGCGAGCATGTTGGGATAACGACCCAATTTCCCGTATCATCATTATTACGACTAGAGAGGTCCATGATCTACGCTGTTGTGGAAGGGTAATAAAGTTACATCTTCCAAGGATTCAAATTAACGGTACAATGCCCATATTAGACGTTGGCGTTAATCGATATTATATCAGTAAAGGAAAGTAATAAAATGGGACGTAAAATGTTTATTGCTTTACGAAACAAACAGTTCACAGAGTATTTAAAAATCATTTAAAACCAACTGGTGCCATACCAATATAGCGCTCGATAAAACCCTAATACTGCTGTTTTCAAATGCCTCCACTTTTTCACTGCTTATCGGTCATTATGAAGGCTTACGCCAAACGAGGGTCGTACGCTGAATAGCAATGAAAGCCATTTGGTAACTGAACCTCAGCCGTGTATGCATGTTTAAAACAATACTAAAAGGTTAAAGGTTCCATCAATTTATAAAACAGGGACGCATTATGAAATATATTACGGCATTTATATGTAAATGAAAGAAACCTAAAGGAATTCTCATGATGGAAGTACGTTGCATTTATATTTATAGAAGGAAAAAGAATACCCAAAATGATTTAGCCCATAAGTCTTCGATGATCTTCATTCTCAACAGAAACCAAAAGATTTCGTAGCGGTAAACGATTTAAACGTTTTTTGCTGCTTAAGAAATAAAATTCACATTTATTTCTGATTTTCGACGTTTTTTGCTGTAATAAACGTTTTAATTGAAGTTCTGGCTAATTATTTTGATAAGTTAATAAGGTGACATTGGGCAAATGAAGGTTACGCAGTTTGCTTCGTGAACCGTGCAACTGAAAACAACTGCCTGCAACTGATGGCTGTACTCTTTGAGAAACAACGTATGGATCATAATGCCTCTTAGTGGTGTTTGAAACCTTGCGAGACCATTCCTGCAGGAAGATGATAGTCGATATATATTTTACTATCAAATACAAGTATACATTGTATAAACCAATTCTTTTTTGTAACACAAATGCTCGTAAAAATGCCATAAAAATCGGCCTTCCTACCATATATATAATATCTTGGTTTTGATAAAATGAGAAAAAAAAAATGAGAAATGTTCCCAGTAGTGGATTTCGAGGCCTAATAAAGTAACCTATACTGAAGTCCTGACCAGAAAACACAAACACAGCTTCCATTACCTTGTTACTTGTGGGAACCCTACTATGTTTGCTATTTAGTTACTTTCTTCTTTATCACTGCAATGCCTTACCTTTTACAATAATAGAATCAAAAGCTATCAACTATGTATCTACAACTATCAACAGAGAAATAACGACGTGGATGTGTTTAACATACTTGGTTTTGAAAGTTATAATTTTACAGCCTTACGTACTATAAGCATCTATAACTTCAAGCTTTTATTCCATTCCTAAATTGGAATTACTAAAAGAAGAGCAGAAAGGCAGCTTACTTGAGTTCTATGTCTCAAAATGCAATAACATAAAGATACAAATCAACAAAGCACTTACCAAAATAAATTATCTAGAATACATCAATATCGTACGATTAACTCGTACATTCAGCTATCAATTAAAACAAAATAGTATAAATTGAACCATAAAATTGATTGTAAGTAAACACATTCAAAGGAAGAACTTACAGGGCTTCCGGGTTTATCGTGACACGAAGTCGTTACGGCTACCGATGTCTTGTCCTACATTAGGGGTACTTGCCGCCTACTAATAGCAGTCATCATGAAGGCCCAAAATTGGTATCGTTTGAAGCAGGCATTTTGGTCTGGAATTTGGGATTATCTGTATGTTTACTTGACATAAATGCGGGTCAAGAGATCTCCAAACTTTCAGCGAGTTTCTTTATACGACTTTATTGAAAATCATAATCATAATGATAACAATAAAGCATGCACGTTTTGCATACTCTGAATCCACTAATTTTATCCGTAGACGACACGCAAGCTTATTAACAAAATATATTAAAATGACGCAATAGTGAAGCTATACCAGATTTGAAAAGAAATCTTCAAGTTCGTCCTTTGCTTAAAGTTATAAAATGAACCGACAGATCTTAGCGAATAGCGTGAATTTGACCTTTTGTCTTATAAGAAGCGTGAACCCTCGGAGCAGGAGTTATACGACCTGTATTAGAACCAAATATTGCACCTAACGTCTCAGGAACAAACGTCCAACGTGACTTAATTTTGAAATAAATGTATATTGAGGACAGTAAAGAACCACAATGTCTGTGTTTAAAGTCAAAACAATTTTAAAACTAATAATATGCTTTTATTTTGTTTTAATTAAAATTTGTACTATACCTGTCGCAAGTTTTTCAAACAAATACAATTTCTGGCGTAAGTATGTTGGAATTTTTTCGATTGGAAATATAATAAATAAAAATGGAAGCTATGTCACGGACGGACTTCAACGGATTTTTAATATTGACCACACGGTGGCATCGCATTACAGATGCAATCGAGTAATACTTAGCATTTCTTTCTTTTGTGAATAATTTAATCACGTATTATATTAAGATCACGAGAGTGCTGCATATAATCAAACAACTGTCAATGCTTCTTCATAATTGTATTTTCTTCATAATTGTTACCGAGGAATATCAGTACATATAAGGAAACAAAAAAAGTATGCAAGAAATTTTTAAAGCAAATAATGTTAATTCAATTGTTTTTCAAGGTTTTCAAGTGGAAGCGGAATTCTTATGTTGCGTAAACCTGTTAAATGCACAATCTAGATTAGCGTAATTGCTCATAAAGAAACAAAAGATTGCAGCTTTGAAGTCAACTAACCACAAGAATCGCCGTCATATTACTATGACGGCGTTTTAGTAGTAGCTTGTGCTAACTACTAAACTGGCGTCTGTCGTGTGACGTCACAGGTATCGTCGATATACAAGACAAGGAAGTATGGAATAGGTTTATAATAATATAAGATTAATAGATAAAGTTATTTATTGGTTATCAAATTTGGTTCATGTCTATTCACATTTCCCAAACTTTAATTATCGACTTATTTCTCTTCCAACATTGAAATTCTTCAAATAGTAACAATAAGGCCATCTTATCATTCCTTACACCAAAATTTAAAAAAATATTCAACAACAAAAATTATTACCTTTTTTTATCTGAATCCTTTTAAATAACTAGGTCTAATTACTTATATCGTAACAGTTCACTGGGTGAAAAATGTCCCGAAATGTGAACACTTTTATTTCGTAACTAATTGTATTTCGATGACACTTTTAATTTCATTTAAACAGACAGTAGACATGGTGAAATGTAAAACTAAATAAACCTTGCTAAAAATGCCATTCTGCCCGATTTCAAAAGCTTATCTTTAGAATATAATAGATAGAAAAGAGAAACTAGACATAATTATGAAATTTTATAACCGCCTCTGTAATCTAGTTGCTGAGACCATATGGGACCATTATACAAATTTAAACAATTAACTTAAACCTACCTTTTGTAATCTACCTTTCTCCTGTATATCCTAAAATTTTGTTGTGCCCGACAGGGTCCATAGTGTCAATAATAGTCTTAAGATCTGCATATTATGTAACTATGGAACGCAAAATAAAGAATTGAATTGAATTGAGCCCACCTACTTCGGATCTGGAGGACAATGGTTCAGTTTCCTTTCATGGGAGGGTAGAAATTACGGTTTAGTACCGAGCAGAAAATTTCTACGTAGTGCTTTATCAAAGTATGCCTTTTTTTTTTATAATGTTGGAAAAACGTTTTATACGTACCCCGACGTGATAAGGGGCCACGCCGAGGTTATGTTGGAGTCCTGCTAGAGACCGCAGTGTACCGACTAAAAAACCAACAGTATCCCGGAAGCGCACATGCCATAAGAAAGATGCACCACGCGAGGAACAAAGTAGGCGTTCGCGTGGTGCACCGGCATCGGTCGTCGCCGACCTCTACTCTTCCGAGAGATGTCCCCGGGACACGATGGACATCCCTCACGCTCTGGGGCTGAGTGAATGGTGAGTGATGGGGCCCTATCCCATCATCTAAGTATGCCTGGCTAACTGCCACTATATTACCTAAGTCTGACGCCATAACAAATCTCTTAATAGTATTGTTGTTTACAGTTAAAATTAAGATCCTCCGGTAATCAAACCAAATTAAGAATCCGGGTTTGGTTCGCTTTCATCTTCGGCCGTATCTTCAGTCAGGTGAGATGATACTACTGTTAAGTTATAGCGAATATAATTTATGTCACGTAAATTGGGCTTTGAGGAACAGTGCTTCAACTTACCAAAATTCGTGTTTCATTTCATTTTGTTTGTGGAAAATTATTATTACTATCCACAATGAAGAGGACGAACAGATTTTACTAGAGACATCTGCTCTAGTAATTTTGCGAGCGATATGATAGATTACAACAGCTGTCTAATATATTACAAATAATAATATTTACACGCGAATGAATTTCTATTTAGTTTTAGCATAATGTCGTTATTCATAGTACGATGATTAGGCTTAGGCTTAAAACGAAAGCCGGCCACTAAATCAGGCTTTAAACTGTACTAGAACAGCATGGTTTATGGCTGTACCTACACGAAAATTTATGACTTGAATCTCTTATCTTTATTAACTACAAAGGATATAACAAAGACTACTCTCTCATTAAATAATTTACGAAACAAATCTACTTTATTTAAATATGGAATAATATTCAATATCTTTGTATCCTTACATTTTCATGGATTTAATTTGGAAATAAACAATTCCCAAGGTCAGTCGTAGATAATTAGAAATATTTGCTTACAATAATAACCAAATAACAACTCTTAAAAAATCTTACTGATTTAAATTAAACAAACATTTACTTTCTTATATATATCTATATAAGAAATTACCTAATCAATTTAGGGCCATACAATTATTTGTGATTTTCTTTCGAATGACATTTTTATTACGAATGAGTCATAAAACATTACAAGCATGTACAATCATGATACGTAAGGCCCTAAGTAAATAATACTATGGATTGTTTTTATGATATCATATTAATTTAAAGCTGTTTGTGTTTACCTTGATTGTAAAACTTTTCAAATGATTATATTAAACAGTTTTATATTCTGACCGTACCCAGCACTTTGATTCCATCGTTAAGTTAGAATAGGATTATGCCACATGTCCTTCGTTGGGTATTAACTAAATGTTCTCATGAAATTCCTATTTGGCGTGCATTTAACGTTGTTTTATTTCGCCACAATGTTTTTAGGTGGCTATAATATTTCGGTTACGATTTCTAACATGGCCTTATAGCTAAAGCCATCATCGCCCGTCTCATTATTTCTTTGACAAGGGTTCATAGAAGCCTTGTGACACTTTTCATTAAATCTGAATGACAGAGCTGTTTAGTTGGTATATTAACATCAGCATACATGTATAAAGTATCTCCTCCCACCCCTTTTCTATATCATAGTTTATCGAAAAATTTGCATAATTTTGTGAAAGGTGCCTGATTTACAAGGGTTATATTGAAATGTCACATCATAATAGATCAGTGTCGAGATGCGTCATATACTGAATAAACGGATACTTCCCGTACTATTGCAACGGTATTTCCCACAAGAAACACCAGAGTACAGAACGCTGCCAAAGAGAAGATCCAGACAAATAACACTGCTTCCTTAGTATAATTGTCTAGGGGTATTATTGCATCTTAATGTCACAGCACAACGCTCCTTTTGATTTTTACAGAGCAGGTGTCAGGTCATTCTCGTTTGCCACATTTGTGTTATGAGCGACATTGGCCCCGATTATGTTGTGTACGTACTAAATTAAATTCAAGTTCAATACTACTCTTTTATTACAACCTAACTAGAAAATACACATAACCGGTGACGTCATTAGACGTATCGAGACTAGCGATGTTTAAGTATGTGTGCCCCTTTTATTATTCTTACCAGGGTAGCTCTTGGCTTTTCTCTCACTTGATAGCAAGTGAAGATAAGTTCAAAGATGGAAGCGAACTACCGCCGCAGTCCTCAACCACAGAGAAACTGGATACAACTGCCGGAACACAATAATGCTGTAAACGTTATTGTTATGACGGCATACTAAGGTAAGATTGTGGTAGCTTCTTTTTAAAGAGGTAGAATCCGTCTAAGAACCTACCCGCTACTGGCTAAGCAGCCGACGTGTGGGGCTAACCCAGTGCCTCATCAAAAAGGCACTGGGAATACCCACTAAAACTCTCCGGTATCTTAACTCCCTTTCACGCGGATGACTTTGGCTCTGCCGAGAGACGAACTTAGAAAAAGCCCTACCACCAAACAAAGTGTAGAAAATTTCTTCCCCCACTAGGAATTTATCCCCGGACCTCCAAATCTGAAGTAGGTGATCTCAGCCACTAAGTCACAGAGATGACAAGAAATTTTAATGCGCATTATTGACACTAATATAACACACCGATAAAAATAAGTAAAAAGTGTATAATTCGCTTATGATGCAGATCCCAAAAGAAAATACTAAAATATTGAAATTTTAAATTTGGTCTTCCGGATGCTTTGTATAACTTACACCAGAATTAATAAGAAAGACGAAACGATGGTATGAACGCTCACTAAAAGCATATTATAAGAATGACACGGATCGTATACGTAGTCTTTCGAAAAAAGACACAAATGATGGAGAAATGAACCATAGTAAACGAAAGAGATGGAAACCCGGGAAACCACAAAAACGGTGGTTAGCAAAAAACGATTAGTAGGCCCTTTATTATATGTTGACGAAGGGGCCGAAAGTGTCGAACAAAACTTAGATAACAGAGAAAGTTGGAACACCGCCATACCCCTGGCATCTCTCTCTCAGCAGGATGCCTAAATGCAATTTTTCCCCGCCAAAGGCTCATTATGAAATAACCTGCAAAAAATTAGTAAGCTTTGTGTTAAAAGAACACGTCAAAGATGCATAAGGTATACTTATAAAATACAGAACAGTCACAAAAAAGTCGATTTAATATTAGGTCGCGGAAAAAGTCTATTCGCATATAGTATGTATAAACTTGTAATAAAATATCTTTGAATGTACTATTTGTATCTGGCTGGTTTTCATGACATTAAAAAAGGTAACATTTCTAAAAAAGAATCTCAATAGGAAAAATTTGTTCTCACTATTTTTAATTTGTTTTTATATTTAATCGTTTTTTTGATCAGAACTCCCATAATTTCTATAGCAACGGGATCATGTGTCTACTTACAAGATGGAAGCAAGTCTACGAACAAAATGGTACATATATACTATAATTAAATTTGAAAATAAAATGTCTGGAATTTTCATATACAATGTAAAGAAACTTTTTCCCCAGCCTATTCTATCTTTATTGTTCAGCAACCACACAGAGGTACAGTAATATTAGTTGGCTTAAGGTTGATTTAAAATAGAATCCTTAAATATAAATGAGAACGAAGTTATTACCTCGCTATCCTAGCAAACTAAATAAAATAAGATCGCTTTCAATAAAAGGAAAATTAATTCATTAAGTTGAGCATGTTAATTTTACACTAACCTTTACCCGTACCAGTCTTAATAACAAGCTCGGGGGACTGAAGACTTTCAAAATTTCCCAAATGAAAAGGCTACATGGACGTTAATTAAATATCATTCAAAGACTTAAAACCCTTTGGTAAGTTGAACGTTGATTAAATCTATTTCGTATCGACTCTAAAGTTTTAAATAAAGTTTGTAAGGGCCGAGATGCTTGTCCCAATTAATGTTGTCCAATGTTTATTTTTAGAATAGGGTGCGTCAAAGATAAATTGATTTTGACTATACGAAAATGTTTAGTTGAAGAGCACGACTAGTGGTTTGAGAGCTTTAATTTCAATTATGAAAACAAAGCAGTTCTCTCTAAGGTTAACTCCCGGTGGGCTCTTATATTCTTAATAGAAATGTAACTTTACCATTTTAATATATAAATGATATTTTTGTGTATTCTTAAACTATTTATTGAATGCTCGAAATGCGGCTGAAAAAGGTTGGATGAGTCATCGATTTGCAGAAACGAAAAATTCGATTTAAAAGATCAATTTATTAAATCTAAAAAATTCGTAAGTGAAAATTCTTAATATATATAGCCTAGTAAATTTGTATTTGTATAAAAATTAATTCATTACATTATTGATGACGATATTGGTACGTTTCAACGTATTGATTTATAGCTAGTAAGATACTACATAAAGTTCAATTTCTTTCCACTTAAGACAAAGTTTATAACGTAGGTAGTTAGAACTGAATTGCAGTCCGGTAATAAGATGTTTCGTAACTGCTTTCATTCCCATTTATCGTGTCTCAAACATCCTCGCGATGCAAACGAACCCATTGTTGAAAAGGTTCATACAAAAAGCTTTCTTTGAAATATTTCTGTCTAAATGCATTTTTGCATGAATCCTGTATCAAAAAGTGGAACAACAAATAATGTATGATACTATAACAATATGTTATCGCTTCTACACATTATAAGAAGCAATCGGAATTAAAAAGGAAAACTAATAATAAACACTAAAATTAGTCAAGATATTCCTTTTGAAAATAATTTCTTACATCACATTACTAGTATATAATGAAATATTCAGAGAAACAAATTATACATATAACTAGCTTCCGACCGCCTAACGACTCGTCTTCCAATTTTTGTGAACTTTTTTAATGGCTCGTGATTTGAAGAACTCACTCTTTCTCTCTCTCTTAATCTCAATTTAAGTGCAAGAAAAGCTGTTCGTCAGTAGCCCGTTCTCTCAATATGATTGAAAAACAGCTGCATAATATCACGTGTCACTTAGAAAGGTGTGTTGCATTTTCTACATGCTTTATCATTTGAGTTACAGTCCATATCTTTAGTACATGCTTTATTATAAAAGCTTAACTTTATTTACCACGATTTCTTCGCGGATACTTCACATATGAGGATAAGTTTTCTCGTAGATCCAATTTGATTTAATTACTCCTACGAATTTTATACCAACACATATGAATAAATATCAAAAGGATTACTTACTAACATTTCAGGATCCATAAACGGAGGTAAAAATATTCTCTTATCCTCTGTCCCCATTTCTAGCACGCTAATGAACATAATATATGCTTCTGTACTTTTATGTCCAATTTAGATTACTCGCCCATATTACTCGTTCGTGCCAAGAAATTCGGATGTCTGTATGACAAGTAAAACAATGTTTATTGTGATACTGAAACAAAAATGGGTAATTCGAGAGTGTTAAAATAGCTGAGACTATTAAGAATATCTTCTATAGTTCCTCCTTTAAAAGGTAGCCTTTATTACTTATTTGTTTTGTAATTTAATCTTATGCGAATAAAGACGGTTATTACACAATGTAATTATAAATATCTAACATCTAAAACCGACGAATTTATGAAAATCAGATTAAGGGTAATCTTTCAAAAATAAAGATTTTCGACAGCCCTTGTTCTTTAATACATATATACTCTTTGGACTCGTCTACGATATCTGTGTGGAAATATTCGCAATCCTTTAATCTGTCCGTGACGAAAGGTCCTGTTCCCTGAATACAAACATAGCCTTATTTGAATAGATAATTCTGGTAAGAGTCAATAGTAATAGCCCATTGCATATCTATGATGGAAGATGTCGTAAACTAGAAAACCATAGCTATATAGGTAAATCGTCATATGTCTCCAATTTCCAATTCTACAATTTATACCAATCACACAATTGTATGTTAGAAGTCAGTTAGGCTGTCTTTAAATTGACTTCCCAACTTTATACACTAAATCTACTCCAGAAAATAGGGTCACGTGCGTTATTTGCATTCAACGGTGATTTAACGTTACTCCAAATCTGATAGGAGCGTGGGTTACATCATCGAATTCGATTCGAGTTTCTTATTTCGCAGAAGTGACACCTAAATTATTGCTACATGGTTACGAAAGAAATAATTTATTTTAGGGTTGAACGTGTTTACAATCAAAACACGTACCCAAACTTTTTTAAATAATTTGTCTTACACGGAAAAATATATTTTTGGAAGAAGTTAAGTAAAAGGGTGGGTAGCTACGATTCCCGACACAGATCCGCAAAGGATTATAAAGTAACCTCTTTAGAAAATATCGGTATAACACTGAAAGCGGCAACGATAAAAACTTTCTGGTAAGAAGCGGCAAATTACTAAACGGAGTAAGAACGGTCTTGGCACGCCAGAAAGCAATACTAGCCAAGTGTAATCGACTAGATATAGAACAAACAAATATCTATATTTGTAAAAATGAAACCGACCGAACGTGTTCGTTATCGAGGTATAATGTATTAAAATAAACCCACAGTAGCCAAGGAAGAAATCACAGTTTTAATGTTTAACTAAAACAACAATTTTAGTTGCATATTTTCAAACTTTTCTTTAGGATTTTCCCCTGAATCAAACCAATAAAACAAAATTAAAATTATTTTATTTGGTCAAGCCGTTCTCGAGTTTTAGCGAGACTAACGAACATCAATTCATTTTTATATATAAGAAGATTATATGTGTTGAGAAATTTACGTCTACCAATATCAAATTATTCAGCTGGATAATTTTCGACTTTCGAGTGGTGTGCTGAGCCTCCAGATACATGTGTGATTAAAATATCTAGTTATATAATGTCAGCAGACGACGTGTAACATTATCAATATGTGGACTTTATTACGCAGCTAATTATTCAATAGATACGAGTGAAATAATGAGTGATTCTATTTTATTCATTTAAACTTTATTCTTTTATAATGAATGCTATATTAATTGCGAATGGTTAAATCCATAATTATTATACTCTAATATACTAACATATTAAAAGCATTGCGTGTTTCGATTTCAGAACATTATTATTACAAAATAAGTATATGAAAAAAGCGACTGTCTCATGACCAGTCGCGCTAATCGTCCGGTGTAATTATGAATTAGAATCAAGAAGAGAAGAAATAAGTAGTGAGGGTGCAGACGGAGTTCCTCCAGAAACTTGAATAAGAGACTAGACTTAGAACAGTCAGCTTATTCAGGTGCCTGTTATAAGTGAAATGCGATGAGAATAGAGATCTATACTTAATAAGTCATTTTATTTCTCTATACTCATCTCTGTTAGATTGATAATACGTATCAGCAATTAAATCAGGGAAATCATATGATTTGTATAACAACTTTTACAACAAGCTTATCACAAGTATATTGCCAATATTTTAGCAATAAGTATATAAATTTAAAAATAAGAAAAAACACCATAAATTTATAGCTCGATTACATGATTTTAGGTACACGAGAAGATAGAGAGAGCGAGAGATCTCGCAAAATTGTCAATTCAGAATATTTTAAAATGATTACAGCTTAATGCTTTTCCAATTACGTAGTTAAGTTTTGTGGATAAATTTGATTTTATTACTTTGTTTCCGAATAGTCATTTAATTATTGTAGGCTAAGCGGGCGAATCCGCGTTCGGAGCTTGTTATTACATAAACAAACGTCTTAACTAAACGATAACCAGATTTTAAAGATAATTTTTATGTAATTGTATCAAATTTCTTATCTTAAACCGATAAGAAAATTGAATTCGAAAACACATCGTTTGATTTAGTTTCTGCCACTTTAAACATTAACAGTGATAGATAAGATTTTAAAAAACTCAAATTTAAACACAATAGTAAAAATAATTGTGCATTACACTTGGCTTTTTGTTGGAGCCAGGGAGTAGAACACACTAACTCACCTAACGCATTGGACATGGTTGCTTTGGTAACTACATGTACCGTCCATCGGGAAAAAAAGCCGCAGTGTCATCACTGCAACTCCCCCGACGATATACCCTTGTGGAATGCTCGGTTGGTAGTGAGAGGGTATGGGAGGCTGTCGCATCTTTTTGTGAGACAGTTCTCTCGTAGAAGGAGTCAGTGGAGAGGGAGACCGAACATCTAGCCGATCCTCTCCGGCGTCGACGGGCGGTGATCGCCCGTCTTTCTACGCTATAAACGCAGCCGCGTATGTGAGTGCCTCCCACGCACGCATTGCATAGGCCGTCACGTCCGGGATTGCCCAAGTAACTCTGAGCAATCTCCATCGGCCGAAGCCCGGCCATAAGGCTGGACTGCCTGGGAGCGACTAGATGAATTGCTGCGGCAGAACCCAGGACGCCCCCGTGAAGGGCAATGGAGTTAACGGGGAGTTTTAGTGGGTATTCCTAGGTACAATTTTATGTGGAACTGGGTGAGCTCCACACACGCCCGCCGTAGAGCCATTAGTGGGTAGGTCCATAAACAGATCCATCGTCGGAATTTTTTTTTAACTCAATTAACGAAATAAAAATTACATTTAGTACAATAGTTACAATTAGTTAAGTAATAACTTTGCAAAAACAAAACGTCAGAACTAAGAGATTGTGAAATTACACATTAAACAAACAAATAAATTGAAAATATACATAGAAGGAACACTAAAGATTCATCACAGAGGCGACAATCTACAAAGCTTTGTAATTTCTTCTTGGGATGTGGTTACCAAGAAGCATGGGTTGATGTAGAGATAACGTTCATGTTAATGAAAATGTTCATGTTAAACGTTCATGACAGCAGCGACGGTGCATAGCTTAGTATATAAGTCACAGTGCCAGTACCATTTTTTCAAAGCATTTCCGTAAACAACCACTTTTATTGAACAAAGTCTTGTTAAGGTTATAAATAAATGGAAAAATAATTATATAGAATTTCAAAGAGAATAGCGGGAATTGACGACGAACTCTGGATTTATATAGATGTCCGTAACTCCAAGAGAAAGATAGAAACACGGATTACCACTTAAGTGAACATCTCAATTTAGATGGATGTTCCTTACGTGTAACAATGATAATATCGTTACCCGTAAGGAACAACAAAAAGCAATGGATAGGCTTATATCAAATTAATATTACGGTATTTAGTAATAAATCGAATAACACATGAGATAATGGAAATGACTAAGTAGATATTATAATTAAAATTATAAATAGGTTTAAGATCACAGCGTAAGATTAAAAAGACAGTTTGTGAATATAAATTTTAAATATTAAACAGGTTTCTTGACAATATTAAAATAATTGATTTAATTGAGTAACTTTTCGGGGTCAATTAATCATTATTCAATCTCAAACCGCATTTTTCTTTGCCTCGCACGACCTTGCGTAACTAGATGTAAACAGTATCTTGGCAACGTTTATCAAGTTCAATAGAATACCTACTTCGGTTTGGTTCCAAACTTTAAATTCTTTATATTGTACCGGTGCATTGGCGACAAAAAGTTTTCAATATTTCTTGTCTTTAGTTTGTTGTGTTCAGTCGACACTGTTGCTCAATCGTTACGATCACTCAAACTTCACACTTAGTTCTTGGCTACAGATTAAAATTTTGCAGAAGTAGTTTAATAATGCAATAACAGGCTCTAGCTGAAAGAACTCCCATTTAATTAGATGTTTAAGTTATGGTTAAAGTGTATCAGCTTGGCATATGAAAAATGAAGTATAGAACTGTCTAAAGGCACCGGAGGAAAATATAATGTTAAGTAATGATGCTCAATATATAAATTTAAAAAAAAGTTACCGTGACCAAGGTAATATAACGGCAGATATAAAATAATATTGTAAACATTTTATCTCGAGTTAAATTCAATAAACCTTTTAGAATGCTATTTACTGAGTTTAAATTAATTACCCATTGGCCTTTAAATAACAGTATCTAAATTATGTACTGGCTTGTTTAGTAATATATCTAAAATAACATTTATTTTTCTTTACACAGAATTCTATAGGCAAAATATGTCATATGCAAAATATTGACTTATAAACTTAAAAAGAATTTGTTAATAAATATGTATATCGCTGTTATGATAATACAATGATTCAACACATATGGAAAAGTAACGAATGGAATAATAGAAGTTACTTATTTTTCTTTTCAGGCTTAAGTTCAGATGACGGTACATAAACTATTCATAACAATTGCACTGCGAAAGACACCTTTATTGCAAATAGAGTAAGGGCGCTTCAGGGTCAAACTGCTACGCTCATTATAGTAAATTGTATAATGTCTGTGGTCACGTGGGGTTCTTTTCAATATTTCGCACCGAATGAATTTCTGTTGGCAAACCAATTTTGTATATTTTTTATTCAGCATTTTGTTCATTATTTAATATAATAAGGCCGCCTATTTGTACTGTGTATGTTTTATTTCCTTCTGTATATTTTTTGTGTGCAATAAAATTTATTACTATTCACTCCCCTTTCCCTCGACGGCTTGAGGGACGGGAGAATACCCCTCAGCTGAGACCAGAGGGCCGAGGGTCAGGACGACAGAGAGAGGAATCGGCGGACAATTCTGGGGTTATCGAGCAAGACTGCCCGCTGGAGCCATAATAATCATTGGTCCATCACTCAGACCCAATCTCTTTAGATGGTCGAGAAGAGAAGTTGGGACGAGACCATTGGTTGAGACTACGACTGGAATAAACTCAATGGATGTAACATCGTGTGCCAGGTTCAGATACTTGATCTTTTTATCTGATTCGGCTTTCACGAGGTTTTCATCGAATGGAATGGTGACAACCACTAAGAACACACGCGATTCTACTCGGTCCATCAGTACGATATCATGTTTGTTACTTATATTATCGTATAAAAGTATCCTATTACTATTATTAATTTATTAATGTGCGAAATTTTGACAGCATGTCGTCTATCACACAGAGTTAATAAAGAAAGGATCTCTCATTCTATAGCTAAAGAAAGCTGTATCAGTAAAATATCTAGCCACACATTAGGTAAATTATACATTTATTAAGCTGTAAGGGTTCATTCTGTCGGGTTGTCACTAGCCTATCGTCATTAGCACGAGCAAATAATAAGCCTACAATAAACTGTATAGAAATAAACGCATAATATTGTCGTGTCAAATATTTTACAGAATATTTGACACGTAAATTGTTTGTGCAGCCGTTGTATGAAACTCTTGTATCAGAGTTTCATTAATTTGACAAAAGTCAATCGTGGGTTATAATTATTGTCTATCTACGAAGACGACTAATTAGGTCATTATAAGTACATGTGATATATCGGAATTTATGTAGATATTAAATTATACAAATTTGTATTTTAATTAAATTTTTACACAATTATGTAAGTTAAAATGTAATATCTTGTAAGCAAAACCCAGCATATATGACATGTGCGGTCGGACTGTGCTCTGCTCAATCGTCTGATCGATATGACAGGTTAATTATTGTTTGACATTATTATCTTAATTTATGTATCTGGATCAGGTTAAATAGGCCGCGCAAATCACATCTAAAGGGCGAATGTAATATTTCTATGAAAGTATGAAATACAAAACAAATTATCGAATGTAAATATTAAGATTATTATCTCCGCATGTACTAACTACATAAGAAGTGTATCTACGTTTAAATATTTTGTAAATACGTTACGTAATAATACCTTAAATGGAATGTGAATATAATTACTAGTATCTTTTTTCAAGTTTTTGATCCAGGAATTCCCAAAGCGATCGATATCAGTATCGCTGTCGACATAATCGAAAACGTATTCAGTTTTAAATCGGTAAGTAGTTTGTATCAATAGGAAAAACCGAGAGATTTTTCTGAGGATAAATTACAAATGACATTAATTTAACGTTATATTAATGATAACATCTTGATTATGCAGTCTATGATAGCGCAAGATTTAAATTACGTACCTAACCTACAAAAATGGATGTTAAAAACGTTCCACAATAAATTATTACACGATAAAGTATCTCCTAAATATTTTATTTATAAAAAATATTTCCATTTCAGAACCTGTGTTGTTGAAAATTTGAAAAAAGTGTTGGTAAATAAAACTAATAATACGAACTTTTTTCGAAAACTGATATAAATATGTATTTGGAAGTAATAAAAATACAAACTGAAAACGGAAATGATTCAGCAATCAGCATACAGCAGCATATATATAGAGTACCATAATAACATAAACCTTCAAAATGTGACCTTTATTACATAGGGTTACCAATCGTGCCAACTGATTGTATTCTAAAATATAGTTTTAATATTGGGTTTTAAATTGAAAAATTAACAATGTAGGTTTCTCTAGGCGTACTCTCCCAAAATTCTTACTTTTAAAAATCCCGCTCCTTTCCTTTTACATACATTAAAGCGGTTGCGGTATGAGTGAAACTGGACTTTTGAAAATTATACAATATGACTAGAATCCAACATCCATTTGTAGTTAGTTTGCGATTAAGGTTTTACGGATATTATAAAAGTTTAAACTTTGCACAAAAAGGATTGAAAATATCTATTTAAACTAGTAAAATATTCATTAATATTTCTGGAATCAGTAATTTAATATATTTCTTTTAAAAAGTTGTCAACCCTACGCCCACATGCCAGCATACATATGACGTAATAAGAATTAGTCTTTGATAAACAAAACATTAGTTTTAGGAAATGTCCAGTACTTTCCAAACAACACCCACACATTATATGAGGCGATGTACTAAACAGCTTTATCTACTCTTCTAGTTTACAATAAACTAATTTATAGATCTATTCATCTTTCTTTACGGCCTATAATACCATATTACCTTGTTAGGCATAGACGTCATTATGTGTACACAAACCAATATTTAGACAAGCTAGATTAGCCTTTATTACTAGTGTCAACAGAAGATATCAATTTCCCTTAATTCTAATAACGTGGTATCGTGTTTACACACAATATGATTTTTGTTTAATAAAAGTTGAAGAATTATTCAGAACAAAATACTATTTTTAGGTGTTTAGTGTTGTTGTTTTTAGGCCAAGGAAGTTTCGATTCATTGCCTTGAAGAGCTCAAATTTTATCACCCGGGAAAACACCAGGAGGCAATATAAAAGAAGTTTATGCGCATAATATCTAAAACGCAATAGTGAAGGGACAATTGACGCGTAGATCCTTAAGATTAACGAGCGAATTTATGTAAATCGCATGTTAAGATCATGATCACTAATTAATAATTTTTTTAAATATAAAAATAATATTATCTTTTTCATACTCACAAATACTACTTAGCTAGCCCATTATAAACTTGTGTTATGGATATTAGATAACGGAGAACTAAACTATAATTTATATAGTATATTCTTCAAAGCAAATATTCTTACTCATTTTACAAATATCTGCCTCTACCGGAATTCAATCCCGGAACCTCTGGCTTAGTAAACAGGGGTACTGACCACTAGACCTGACGGCCATCTCTACTCGGACGCCATCGGATCACATGAAATGTTTTCCCAGTACAGTATTTTCTATAAACAAGTAATAAATAGAAAGGACATCCTTTCTATTTATTATTCAGTATCTATTGAACAGTGACCACAAATTAGAAAACAAAACGAAACTTTTAAAATCGATTTTATGAAATTATAAAAAATGCCGTTTTTTCACAAAGTTCAAATGATATTATCGTGTAAACTTTTGAACAATTCTCTTATATTACGGCACTGGTACTCGTGTTATTGCTCCTGCTGTCTATCATAATCTATTATGAAATTCAATACACGTAAATAAAACAGTTGACGTCAAAATTCGCCGCACGATTAAGTAACGAACAAAATAACTTGCCACGCACAACGCAACGCATGATCGTAAATGTGGATGACCTATAACAAGGAAAGGATGGAATATCTCACAATCGAATACAACAATTAGTACAAAACTGAATCACTACCACTATATATTTTTTTTCTAAGCAGCAATCCCTCGATCGTGACTTCATTGTTTAACAGTGTTTGATGAGCGTGCTTTGTTGACTTCCTTACTTGTTTTTCTTGAGGATCATACATATTTTTAATGTGTCCTGCAATCTAGTCTGCCCAAAGAAATTGATAATTTTCTATTATCGAATAAAAGGCGAAATTATAAATCGATCCGATTTAAAAATTGAAATTCATTTATCGAATAGTGTTAATTCATTAATAATATTTCATTATCAACAGCTCATATAAGTCCCCACCGAGGTGCTCGAACCTACCCTAAAATAGGGCGATTAGGCCTTAGTAAACAACTTCGGGTTGACCAACTTCACAGACAACTTAACAATTTCATCACAGGTGTATGCAGGTTTTCTCGCATTTTTATATTTAAACAATATAAATTATATATAAAAACTAAAAATGTGTTCGTAGAAATGAATGAGAGTTTAATTGTTTATACTGGAAAATGACATAACCGAAGATAACTTAATCTAGGAATACGTAGTTCAATCACGGGTGATATGATAAGGTTTTAGGGAAATATCTATAAAAGTTATCATGTCCATTAAATGTTTGACGTAGTTCGTCCCACTTTCCGTCACCATTAACTGATAATGTATTAAACGATAGTTTCTATTATGCAAATATTATCCAGCACAAAATGTATTTTTTATCATACAAGATCACTCCTACTCTCATACCTATATCGAAGTAATTTCATCAACTTTACAAAACGCGATAAATTTAATATTACAAGTTATAAATAACATTTACTTGACGAGTTTTATATAACATTTACAGTCAGAGCTCCTGTATGCTAATTAGCTTTTGCGTGAAAGTTTTTAGCTCACAATAAATTTAACTTATCACACTACATATTATAAAACAAAGTCCCTCACCGCGTCTGTCTGTATATGTGTTAGCGATAAACTCAAAAACTAGTGCACAGATTTTTATTCGCTTTTCGCACCCAAAGCTTATACATGAGGAAGGTTTATATATATATACACCGGGCGCAGTCGGGGCAGGCCTATGCTGTGTTAAGAGGAACAACAACGTTAAACAATAACAATTACACAAATTTTTACTTTACTAGTTGCGTCACAAGTAAACTGCACGAAAACAATAGGTATTTGGAGGGGCCGGCCATATTATTGTAGCTTTTCTTTTAATAAGGTTCCCTTCTCGAGTTCAGCACAGTAACGAGATAATTTTGTCACCCACTTTAATGACTACTGCTATCTCTGACATGGATATACATTAATCTAGGAGAATGGAGATATAGCTGTTACTACGACTTACGTTTAATGTATGTTGTCAGTTTTCATATTTATTTCAAACTCCCTAATGTGGGTGATGGCTATCGAATGATAGGACTATTTAATAGCTTAACTTAAAGCTTAAAAATAAAATAGTAATCTGATTTAATATATAAATAACTTTGAAATTTCGGATACAAGATATATTAATGTCTTCCATGCCCTATAATTGTACAAAAAAATTTATCATTTTACATTTTATACATTTTCCCATAATAAGCTTTCCCGGCCAATGCCTTCATTAGTATTAAATAAATCATATAAAATAAAGCTAGAAAGCTTATAGTGCTACAGATAAACCTAAAAGTGCTTGTATTTAAAGCAGTTTTAACCGAAAGGCAAACAGAAAAATGGGCGAACTCTTCAGACAGAAAGCCATTATTTCACATTCGTTCCTTACGTTTCAAGAACAGATCCCGTAAGGTTTTTATTATTAGAAAAGTGCGGTCTGACAGAGACGAATCAAAACTATCACGTAACTTGAATCAGATTTGAGTCCGTTTAAATTACATGCTGGAAAACGTGCGGTGACTATGAACAGTCATCATGAAGGAAGTCTAAACCTTTATACTATTTTGCAACGATGAGGACGTTATTTTTCGTGGCTAGAATTTTATAAAAACTAATGTGTGTGCATAAAATATAGAAAAAATGAAGTATTTTTTATCGAACTCTTTAAGGTGGGGCTTTTTAATTGAATAAACTTTCATGAGATCATCATCATCTCACGTACTAGAAAGAATTTGTTCCGCGATTTGGACAATATTACGCTTGAAAAACCTTTTCCTCTTGCAAGAGTATAAAATGCCTTCACGCAGTTTGTTGAGTCCAGGTCCCCAGAGTTCTATCCCAAAGGCGTATTACCTGTAGTAATTTGTTTTAATTTCATTATTATATAATGCAGTTATGGCAATCCTATACTTTAATATTAAAAGTTTTTATTGTGAGCAGACTAAAGAGTTATATGAAAATTAATACTAAACTTATTTACACATTATTTTATCATGGACTTTTAATAGGGAAATAATAAATATTTTAAGTCATACTTATTAGTAATACATTGAAATTATAAAATCAATAATTAGAAGTATAGCACGATCAAAGAAAAGCTAAGTATTAGTTTTTCTGAAATCATTAATATAAAATTTCATGGTCTTTCTTTAATTTAATATACTATATTATCATTAAAAAAAATCCATTGATTGATCTTTAGGATCCGTATTGTAAACGATTACATTTTCAAATAGGCAATTATTAATAAATCTTTGAAAGCATTTACTATTATTTTTAAAATCAAAATGTATTCTCCTTTCAGTAAAATTGTGTATCTACAATATTTCAGATACTTTCCCTCCAGAGGAATAGCCGTGGGACGACCTGTATAACATATGAACAACAGAACTTGTTGACACATATTTATAATAAAATAATTTTCTCACAAACAAAAATTTTACGATGGACACTATTAGAAAGTACCTAAATATACATACCATCATTTTTGTCACCCTCGTTTATTAATCAATCCAATATTTATTTTCTTTTGTTTCCCCAAAAGGCAATCAAACATTCTTATCACAAACTTAAACGCTGTGCTATGAATCAAAAGCAGTTTCCAAATAGGAACTTGGGAAGCAATGAATGCACTTAATAAAAATTAAGGCAAACAATTAAGTAAAAATTCTTAACAAATTCGTCGCAGTGAAGTGGCATTGCATGGTGAACTAAAACAAACCGGAGCGGTTGAACAGTGTATAGACTATATGTTTGCTATAGTCATACGTAACGAAGCGAAGATCTTATTTGATTGGCTCCTTACTTCGGGGTCTAGGTCAACGATTCTTTTTTTGCCTTTGCTGTGACGACTAAGGTTCATGATGACCTTGTAAGTTTTTTCTAAGATTGAAATGTAGCTGTTTAGAATAAAATCCTTTGATATTTATTAGACTGGTTTTTGTGTTGAAATATGACGTTCTCAAGTTTTGCTGTGTAGGTTGATAACGACAATATTCATACACAGAAGGATTTATTTGAGCCTACAATTATTAATAAAAATTATGCCCTATAAGATTTACAGTTATGTTCGACGTATAACGACAATTAGCCGAACATAACTGTGAATCTTCGGCTAATTGTCGTTTGACATCATAGTAGGCTCATTAATAGGGTTTCGATAGCGCAATAATGAATACGTTAAAATTGATATAAAGCGCTAAAAAGGAGTGGAATTTCGAAACTTGAAATTAGTATTTTTAATAATTGAAGTTATTTCATTACAATCAAATAAATAATGTTCCATAATTTTTTATGTAATATAGAAGAGGTAACATTCTTTTGATGGATAACATTTTTTATTATATCAAAATTTGAAAAGTATTTTATTTATTTTGGGTATGATGTGTAACTAAAATCGGCCGCTAGGTACTTAGTATATTATAGCTTTCTCACAAAGTTTTTAACAGCAAAATATTAAGAGAAATCGAAAACATATATGTAAAGGTTTTAATATAATTACCTTATAGTTAACTTTTCAATTGACCCCTAAAAAATATGATGATAACACGTTACGAAATGCGATTCCATTCTTATGTCAAGGTTACCGATTATATATTCACTTTTTTTTTAAATAAGTTTTTAATTACGAATGAAAAATGTTTCTAACAAGTGAAGGTGGCAAGTGACAATGGAACGAAGATTCGAAGTAAACCCGAGTTAAATTTTAAATATTCGTTCGTTTCATCGTCGATGACGAGATTTATTCTATGTAAATATATATTATCTATATGTTGTGTGGTTAAGATTATATTCAATAATCTGTAAAATTTCATGCTGAAAGGATCGCTGTATCGTGTAATATATTAAATACATAATCCAGCATCAGTTTGGTAACTTTCGGTAAGTTTTTCTGTTTACCATTTTAATTCATTCATTTTTAGGTAAGGCAATTTTTGTATCACCAGCGACCGTATTTAGTACAATGACATTGTCATTAACTAACCCTTCACCAAATTTCTCCCATAAGTCATGGACAAAATGGCACCTACTGTTTCCTAAATTATAATTCGTACAAAGTAAAAATGCACATCAGCATTACGCCATTTCATTTTTGTAAAATCAATTGAAATTCAAACTATCGGAGTGTCATATTTTTTATTTATTTAGAATGATGTATTAATTTTAATTCAAAGTGGCCAATACATTAAAATGAAAATTTTATACTTAAACCCCTAATATTTTAAGCTCTTAATACTTAGCTTTTTAGTCTGGATGTTTAAAAAGGACAAATATTCGTTTCTATATATAATTTATATAATTTCACGAGGTGATGAAGGATTTCCTTCATCACCTCGTGAAATTTAGAAAAAAATATAAAAAAAAGACAAAAAATGAAATGGCGTAATTCTGATGTGCATTTCCACTTTGTACGAATTATAATTTAGGAATTAATAATTTTAAGGATTATTGGCGATAAAATTTTGGCGAAGTGAATTTACAAAACCAATTAAAATAAATGATGACTGTGTGAAATTAAATTAAGCTTTATATGCAATTGTTCATTAGGGCTACAAAACCTTGGTCGTTTTGATAAAAAGCCGAATTCAGCACGTA
This sequence comes from Acentria ephemerella, assembly GCA_943193645.1. NCBI lineage: Eukaryota > Metazoa > Arthropoda > Insecta > Lepidoptera > Crambidae > Acentria > Acentria ephemerella. The sequence goes on from OW971891.1 coordinate 6,917,414, forward strand.
CATCACATAAAATAAAAACTATAGTTGTTATAAGTAATTCTACAAAAACCGCTCATCTACAAAAATAGAGGGATCCGAAGTAAAGAATTAAGATTGAGTTAATAAACTAATATTTGGAGTTGATCTTGTGGTCTTGTGGAGCACTATCGCACGCCATCCAGCCTGGCGGGCGGGCGGGCGGGCGGCACATTATATATACGATGCACGTACCTTTGTGACCGTGACGTAATAAAATTAAGCGTCTCAACGTCAACAGCGATCTCTGTGCAAATGAAAAAATTGGCTTATATAAGTAAACCCTTTGCAGCTTTAGCAGATATTTGAGTACTTAGGGACTTATAAGTCCCTTATACAGTTTCTAAACGGTTCTTAGACAAACAAATTTAATGCTTAAAACAAAGTTATTAAGTTATTATGTTTCATACGGCAACAGTGGGACTAATATCGGCTATTGATGTCATTACCGTCATTTAATTAGAAATTATTAATAAAAAATAACATATAAACAATAATAATAAGAATAAATAAAAGTATATACATAGATATATAATACACATAAAATTAGACTTGATAATTAAAACGTATTAAATATATATTTTTATAAATATTGACTTATTGAAATGTGTAACACTTTTCATTTGATATAGTTATTTTTTTTTTATTAATGAGACATTAAGTTCTCCATTTTATTTGGTTTATGTGAAAGATTATTATTCATAAACGATTAAACATTTGTTTATGCTCATATATACCATAACTTTAATAAAAATATTAATTTTATGCCGTAGCATTTTAAACAATCCATTCCATAATCAAAAGAAGACCTTCGACCTAAAACTGATAACTAATGGCCGATTTACTCAAACATCTCTCATATTATATTTTCCCGAAAATTCAATTAAAGGCGGCTGAAATTTTAAAAACACCTATAAAAAATTACCTTATGAAAAGTATGAGAAAGTAAAGTTGCCACTTTTTCTTACCGAAAATTACATAGATCTTATCACTGTTGTGGATAGTTTATTTGAGTGGTGTTGGTTAAACGGTGACGATATTAATCTGTGTTAATAGCTTGGTTATCATGTATATTCCTATTCATTGATTAATAAAATAAAGTATTAAAAAGTATATTAAATGGTTTAATTTTGAACACAACAAAAACTTTAAGCGGCGGCTATCTTACTGAACTACGGAACTTTTTAGGTAAAAAAAACGTAAAACTCCATGGGGCAAAGAATAACTTTCCGCACGCTAAAGACACATGGAAAAGTTTACTTTTTGATCTAATGAATTAAAAACAATTTTAAAGTACAAAAGAATTTGTGTTTTGTCTAATGATTTATAAATACTGTAATGTAAAATTAAATAAATATAAATCTAATCAAATAAATGTTATTATTGTTTTAGAAATTATTGTTAATAAACAAAGAAGCGCTTACTTGTACTGAGTAAATGCAGTCCTACTCATATTTAGGGAGCCACGTCTTAATAATAACACATATTTTATTAAAGTTATATGCTCATAGAAGAGCAGCTATCTCGTAATATAAAAGATTTATTTCTAGATTTCGGAGATGCGCTGCTGCTGATTTATGTGCGTGTCAAACGTAACACGCACATTTACACCGATTATTATTTATCCAGCTTTCTGCGTCGAGGTAGACATTAAACAATTTTTTCAATCTTGTAATTCGCGCTGCATTTGGAAATATAATATTTTAATACAGATAAGAGTGAAGCTATACGATCATAAAAAATTGATTTTCTTCGAGATCTTGTTGTACAAAATTGTGGAATTCATAAAAATAATAATGCTGTTATTGTTGTTGTCTATTAAGCACGATATCTTATATTTAATGTTTATTCTTATTTTAATTTACAGGTGCGTTATTGGCACTCTACTATTACAGTTGTAATAAACGTAATAATTTAATAACGTATAAGAGTCTCGAGTTGTAATCGTTTGAAGGGGCGATAACAACTGATAAGATCGACGCTCAATATGTACCGAATAGGTGTTGCTCGAGACTTAAGCTACTTGGAATTCTTGGTAGTAATTAAGTTACTAATAACAAATATGTCAGCTGGTAGTACAACACTTACTCTTGTAACTACAGCACGTACTACCAAAAAATTATCGTCGAGACTGCTTGTAGCCCCAACTATGTACGAGTTTCGATTCTATAGTTTGGTATATCTGAACGAACCACATTCATGCCGAAATAACTTGCTATGATATAGGCTGTATAAATATATCTAATAGCTTTCGTGAACGTTCACGTTCGTGAACAAAATAGAAAGTAAAACGGGAATAGGGCCGCACCACTTACTAACTTCACCCTGCAAAGGAAGATCAACAAAAGCTTGATACTTACCGTATTTGCAGTAGGAATAATAAATAAAGTACTAAAATTAATATACTTTATTTTTTGTTGTGTTATTTTAATGCATCCTATTTTTTATTGCGAATCTACACGTTGCCGATATTAAAAGAAAAGTAATCATTTTATTAGACCTTTAATAAATGCATCACATAAATAATATACGATACCTGTATTTAAAAATAGCCAGTTAAAATTAACTGTCATTCATAGTCATTTAATCGACCTTGTTTACTCTGTGTACAAAATATTTATCAGTCACATTTAAAACTTGTTTTTAAGAAAAAAGAACCTAAGTACATTTATGTATACTATTGTTTTATTTATTGTTAGAAAATTAACATCTTGTGAGTATTTCACTAATTTCATCTCGAAAGCAATGCTCCTAAAACCAGAAATGATACCATTTTGGCATTGAAAACAAACCGTAATTATCATATAGCTTTAATAGGCCATGATAGTTACATCCAGTAAAAAAAGATTAAAAGGTTAGCCTGGAGCTAGTATGAAAACAAGCAGATGTCATACGTTCAGCATATTAACACAAGTACTAATGAGTATTATTATCTAAAGAATGTGCATAAATAATGACAACCATACTCCCATACGCGACAACAACAATATTCACCGATATTTCTCCAATAACAACAACCACGAAACACAGACAACTATTTCCCACTATTAGCAATATTTTCCACTTTGTTTAGAAAGCGAAAGAAGAACACTTCAACAAACGACAAGTTCACTTTAGTTTACATTAGTTAGCCTAACTATCCGAACAAGTTTTAACTGATTACCTGTAATATGTATTTAGTATTTATTAATCTTAGTATTCCACAACCATCAGTTATAAATAACTGATGGTTGTGGAATACTAAGATTTAGTACGATGCATAGTGAAGAAGATGGGAAAAAACTCAATGAAATTATGTGCTAGCTATTAGATGTTTTAATAAGTCGAGGTGTGGCGTGCATCGGCAGGTTAGGCACGTGTCGAACGATACCTATATTATCGGTTAGTAGATTGCTATTTGCTGCTACTAGCAATTTCAAATGTTTATACATTTTATGTCAACCATATTTTTTTATTTATATATTTATTTAAGAAAATTAACTATCACATATACATACAGTAAGACAAAATTACACGATTATCAAATAGACTTATGGAAAACCATAAGTACACTGTTATACTTTGTAATAAGTGAAAACCTATTATATTGTATAATAGTGTACCTATAATATATAAATAAAAAAACGAAATAAATATGAAGCAACTTATTAATAATTGCAGGTAAAACGTTACTTTGACAATAGTTTTGCAAAAAAAGAAACAAAAAAATCGAAAAGAATGTTGTATGGTAAACCATCAGTTTCTTGCGAATATTAATTTTTAAATGCACCTTTGAATTGTTTGTCCAATCCAACACAAAACGTCCAAATTTGCAAATTTTTTTTCTTTATAAAATCTACATGCACGCTTAAGAATTGCTGTATGTACCCGGAATATGACACATGAAACAATGAGTGTAGAAATAAAATTGATAGGCAGGTAAAGCCATGTCATAGTCATAGATGTATATAGCAGAATGTAGAAGTGCGTTGCGTGTATTATCTATCTACTGTATATATCTAAAGTAATTAGAACGTGTCACGACGGGCTGCATTGCGTGCTTAATTGATCTCCTACTGTGTTGACAACAAAACTTATCTTTAAGGACTTCTAGTCGTTTTAACTAGTCAGATGGCACAGGCCAGTCAGCTGGTCACAAAACCGAAAACTATAGACTTGCAAGAGATGCGTTAAATTCCATCATAATTGATACAAGAAATATGTCAATACAACGCCTCGTAAACATAACCATGCATAGATAGATTTCTGAAACCAAGCATAAGTGAATTGAATCGTTTGTGCCCCGTAATGCTGGGTTTCAATATCTATTAACGTACGGATTTGCTTACGAGGGGTTGACTTTTGACATATTAGGTCGGGTAAAAAAATCTTTTCGCATATAGTATGTATAAACTTGTAATAAAGTATCTATGGCTGTACTATTTGTATCTGGCTGGTATTCATGACATTAAAAAGTTTACATTTCTAAAAAAAAAATCTAATTAGGAAAATTTTGTTTCCCAATATTTTCCATTTATTTTTCTTTCTGTCAAAATGATCAAAACGAATGAAAAAATTAGATATATTTTAAAATTTTATTACCAAAAAGGCAAAAATGCACCGCAAGCCAAAGCCAAACGTAAGTAAAGCCATTTATGCTGGTGTCTCCTGTTAAATATTCTATTTTAATGGGAAAAAAAATATTTTTAATGATTATGAAATATTTTTATATTAAATTTAATGGCACCATTGTGCCATTAAATTTAGTGTGTGTTAGTAAAAGTAATTCCCGGGCCGAAAGTAATAAAACTACTAGACGGGAATTATTTTTTCTAAAATGGTGCCATGGAATTTAATAAAAATATATTTCATGTTCATTAAAATTATTTTTATATTCTTTTTCTCATTAAAAATAGGATAGGATTAAAACAATATATAACATTAATTTTGCATCAGCATACCTCCGGGTCGAGTATGAACCAAGGATCTTTGATACTAAAACGATATTGGTTAATAGGTATTTTAAGTGAATGTGATCTGACATGTTTATATCCTAAATTTTAAGTTTGACTTGTTTTTTTAAGTGTATTTATAACCTTTTATTTAGATGAGACGTTATTTAGTCCAACGCCTATCGCATTCGTTATAAATATTGATATTATTTGTACTTTTATCAACCAGTATTCAATGTTTTGTTTGAGTTCAAGATGAAACAATTATTGATAAGCCGTGGCTTTATTCGTAGGCCATAAATGTGTTTACCAATTAACGCTTTGAATAGATTAATGCAATATTAAAAGGACAAAGAAAGTGCTAATTTCATTTATTTAATCAGCCTGCAACCATTTTTTTTCCAAGCATGACGGATGGGACAGAATCTTATACGCAGCTTATGTCTTCTATTATTGTATCACTATTTAGCCAAGCGGTTTTAGTGGACTTTTAGACGACATGTCCTTTTTTCATTGTGAAATGAATTCACGCGCAATGAAAGCATTTTCAATGCTCCTCATTTATCGCATCAGAATCAGAATATTTATGTTACGAGGTCGTCATCCCCAGTCGCCATGTTGTTTGTGTGTGGTTTGGTTGTGAGTTTGACGGTCACTATTTTATATCTTAATCTCGTGAAGTATCGGTATGTTGTTGTGTTAGTCAGCCAATGTTTCGAAATCACTTAATAATTTACTGTTAATAATATTATAATATACTTTGAAAAGGATCTGTATGATCACTGCTGTCTCTAACCTTGGAACGATATCCTTATCTAATTATCTACCAATCCGAACATTACATACGCTCGAATTACAAATTACTCACATTCTCAGTACAAATTAAACAGACATGTTCTTCTTAACTTAATATTATTATTCCCATAATCACATTTACCCAAAATAATTCGCTTCATCCTTGGGAAGTAACTTTAGTAACACGTTTCTCAAAAAACATGATCCATTTTCGGAACTAGACCAATTTCATTACGGAGTAAATCAGGGATTTCAAGTTCCCTAACGAAGATAATTGTTTTGTTCTTTAACTTTAGGTGTTGAGGGAATTTGGACTAAACGTGTGAATTTTATAGAAAGGATTAATCATTGTTTTGAGAATAATTAAAACTCCCCAACAATAGTTTAATAATATAGATTACTTAATCTTTTTATTTCAATCGTTATTCGATTATATTATTTAGTTTTTTTTTCTATTAAGCTCAGCAAATGACTCGACACCACCTGATACTAAGCAGTAGAGGAACCCATATGTGAAGATAGCTAGTGAAGCATGCGACATACTACCCTAGCCACCCTCACCTTACCGGACCAAAATGTGCTTTTTCACGCCTCTTTTAAAGAAACTCGAAGCCTTTTGACGTTAAAAAGGCCTTTCATTATAATTTTTCAGTTTTCATAGATTGATAGAGCTTGTTAAAGTTTCTTCGATTGTTACGGTTATTTTTACACTTAGATCATTTTGATGTTTAAATACTATCCAGAAAAGTGTGTTCAAAAATTGTTAGAAATATAAAGAACCGTTCTTTATTAGACAATAGTGATTGACGTAAAACCTTGAACTGCGGAACGGAATGTGACGCATTAACCAGTTATTGTCCAAGATGTGTTTAATACAATAAATAAATATACCTACAGTACTTTGTGACAATCTAGAGTAGGTTCCTATTAGATAGTAATGACACAAAGTAAACTTTGTGTGTAAATTATGGTTTACTCTCGTTCAGCCAGCGGTTTAGCTTTAAAATATTGTGTTTTTAACTCGATCTTCGACTTCAAAATATTGTGTTTCTAACACGATCTTCGACTTTAATATATTGTGTTTTTAACACGATCTTCGACTTTAATATATTGTGTTTTTAACTCGATCTTCGACTTCAAAATATTGTGTTTTTAACACGATCTTCGACTTTAAAATATTGTGTTTTTAACACGATCTTCGACTTTAATATATTGTGTTTTTAACTCGATCTTCGACTTTAAAATATTTTGTTTTTAACTCAATCTTCGACTTTAAAATATTGTGTTTTTAACACGATCTTCGACTTCAAAATATTGTGTTTTTAACACGATCTTCGACTTCAAAATATTGTGTTTTTAACACGATCTTCGACTTTAATATATTGTGTTTTTAACACGATCTTCGACTTCAAAATATTGTGTTTTTAACACGATCTTCGACTTTAATATATTGTTTTTAACACGATCTTCGACTTCAAAATATTGTGTTTTAACACGATCTTCGACTTTAATATATTGTGTTTTTAACACGATCTTCGACTTTAATATATTGTGTTTTTAACACGATCTTCGACTTTAAAATATTGTGTTTTTAACACGATCTTCGACTTTAATATATTGTGTTTTTAACATATGAAGTCTTTAACACGGTCTTCGAGAATATTTTATTGGTAAACTTCTTAATTACGCTTATGGATAACTATCCGTGAATTACTTTTCGTGATGTTGTTTACTTGAAATACAATTGCGCTGTTTGAGTGTATTTTGATGTGAATAAAGCTTGTTTGGGTGTACTGTCACTTTTTGTGGTATATTTTGATGTAAATAATTACCGACGCTATGTCGGGTTTTTACCATTTTATTTTGCCTGCATAAATAGCTAACGTATGTTCTTATTCAAGATATAATATATCTATCTCTATAGCTACTTGCAATCATATTGCTTCAACTTAAGGCGTGAAAACGACACAAACAAATTATGCATATAATATTTCACATTGGTTTTGGATACTTTCGAAGCAAAAAATCTATAATTTGCACTGTTGCATTACTCCAACTCCTGCATCCCGCTAGCGAATACACTAAGATTATAATTATGACTTAAAATCTCCCACTTACACCTGTTATCTAGCCCAAATTAAGCATCATTAAGAGCTTGTGTTATGGTTACTAGATAACGGAGAAATAAATATACTAATATAAATATCAGAAATAAACTAAATAAATATTCAAACACTCATGACTCGTCAACAAAACTTTCTTACAATCTCACAAATATCTGCCCCAACCAGGATTCGAACCCGGGACCTCTGGCAAAGTTGACAGGGGTACTGACCACTCGAATAGACGGTCGTCTAAGTATAATTTGCTTTGTGGATCCAGAAGTCCTAGGAATTCCTCGATAGAATAACTAGAGGTTATATTTTAGACAGGCTTTTATGCTAATTTTAAGAAGGCGTATAGAGGGATTTAGATTTGAATACAAACTTATGCAGATAGTTTCTTAAATATAGTTTTAATAAGAACAATTTTCGCTGCGAAAAGTTTCGCTTCTTCGTGAGTCTAGAATGAAATCTAATGACACGTTTAATACTTGCCAACATATCAAAACGCTCAGACCTATAAAAAATCTAGGTGTCGACAAATGTTTTGACTAAATTTAGTTGTGGCAACAAACTATATGGATTATGAAATTATTACGTGTATATTCAATATAAATGTGTATGTACGTGTAATTCAATATTACGTGTAAATTCAGTATAAATGCAGTGCAAAAATTACGTGTAGTATATTCAATTTGGTAGTCTTGATTTACTTATAAATTACATACTTTTGACATATTAACGGCAATCTGTCAAAACCTTCCAAACTTCGAAATATTTATGTATGCGTGTCCTTCTCTTATATATAAGGTGGCTGTATAAGTCAAAGTAACGAATATAGTGACGTAAGTTTCCATTTTAGCTAGCATACTACAGTTTTTGTATTTGATGGTGAGTGTCAACTCCACGCGTTGTTGAGAAACGGGGTCTTAACAGATGTTCCTTTTTTAATAGACACAGAAAATTAACAAGCAGATGAAATTGGGAATCCAAAAAAATTGATAATATTTGTTATACAATTTATATATAATTATTATTCATACGACGTCCATAATATAATATATTAATTCACTTTGATCAAGGCAACGTTTAAAATAATACTGATTTTTTAATTTTGACTAGCGGTATATCATTATAGCAATATTCAAAATAAATAATTCAATTCTCCTCAGTTTTAGGTATTTTATATGTAGATGAAGAAAGCGGTAGGACTTTCCAAACTCCAATATCAAACACTTCCTTCTTCCTTTGAAATAAGAGCTTATCAACACTCTCAGCTAATTAGCTGTTTTCAACACAGACTTGTGTCAAAGAGTTTGAATTGAATTAAGTAGACGTAATTAATTAACGTCGTTATAACCGGTATTAGCTCCATTGATTAATTATTTAATTATTTCAATGATGTTTATACTTTACTCTGTAGTAGTTGCGGCTGACAAAAAGGGGCTTTAAAAGGTTTTCAGATGAAATGATTCAGAATATTACTCTTGATTTTGCTATACCATTCCATAAGTTATGGAAAACTTGGAATATTAAAGATGAATAGAAAAATGTTTGTAGAAGGAGACATAGCGCTAAGAGGCGGGGAAAAATGAAAATAATAATTTAAATATGTACGAACGTTTAAATATGTAATTCTTTACACGTCTATCAATTTATTATTGAAGAGAACAGGAGTTTAGAATGAATGTGCCGTTTTAATGTAGGTACTGGACACTTTGAATTAAAAATATAAACAACACTAAATTTAATGATTTCTTTTTTTTCTTTGTGGTTTTTACATTCGACTTTTAGTTTAAAGATGGATACTTTGAAATTTAAAGATTTTTGTATACGAGTTCCCACGTGGAACTAATGCATGCAGCAGAAACAGCTTGCAATATCAATAATGTGAAATTTTCTGCTTCCCAACTTCTGCACAACAATAGAACACTTTTACAATTTCACTGAAGATTAATTTAGATTATATGACTTTGCTTATAATATTCGGTACAGTAACTTGTAAACTAAGTACTTTAAGGATTTCCCACACTACATTAAACATAATATTACATAGGCTCTGACTCCATAGATCTCGGTTGTTAGCGATGACTATAATACCACCTTATATGATATTCTACACGTGTATAATATTTTGAATACACGTGCTTCTTCGTGCTTGAAAATAAGGAAACGTAATAATAAAAAAACGTATTCATTCATGCTTAAGAATTCCGTATAAGGTTTAGAATTATAAGTGATGTATATTGATTTCACAGATTTTTACAAGGTTGGTAATTTTTTAATTTGTCAAGCGATTTAATTATTTAACGAACTAGTAAACTGGAATGTTATAGGTCGTCTGCCGTCTATTTATTTATGATAGGAAAATCTAATTAAGACATTTTTCTTTACGATCCAATCGGTAAAATACTAGAACCTGAAGCTAAATACGAACTGTAGTACACAATTCGTGACAATAATATTTGCATTGCGTGATATGTAAAATAAGTAAGAAAAACATTACAAACGTATTATTTTGTAGTAAAAACAATGACAAATATTTTTTGACTGACACAGAATGGCACCTACATAATTTTGACTAGATTGGTGATGTTGACGTATTGTTTTGATAGTAAGTGTAAAAACTTAAGGTCAAGCCATATTTATTAGCATTTTCTATTCTTCGTGTCTACAACGTAGGTATAATTTTACCTTTGGAGTCAAGAAAGTGCCGTTCACCAAATAAAACATTTTAATTACACACATATCAAATTAAGACATTTAATTTGTCATAAATTAACAAATAGACCTTATTACAATAATTTTTAATTTAGTTTTCCCGTGCCTAAAACAATCCTAAATAATGGACATGATATTTGAATAAGTTTGACGTAGATTGGTGTTTTATTGTATTTGGACTGGAGAATAAAACAGAATAACTACGTACTATTTATTGTACATCAAATAAAGATACAAAATACAATATACAATTGTGCAAAATAATCTCTTACAGAAAACCTAAGGATAGAAAATACACATAAATATGAAATTGCTCGTGAAGGCAGGTCTGTTATTAAAAAAAAGTAATTTTTATTTGACCAACTATACCGTATTCTTACGATTCACGATTAGGATCCTCATTATTTACTCTAATTATAATAATGGATGAAATAACATTCGAAATTTAATACCACAAGCTAGCGTAATTACGCTAGCTTGTGGTATTAAATTTCGAATGTTATTATAGTTATATAGTTTTCCGAAACCCAATATTGTTTTTCATAAATTCATTATTAATAGAGATATGTATCATCAGTGAAAAAATTCCCTTGACATTAGTGTTTCCTCATAAATATCGAAATATGAGAGCAGTATTGCTATGCGTTTCATAGATTAGATGACGTCCTGGAAATCATCATAAAAATCATAAAAGAGAGAGAGAACTTTGTACGTTGTACTGCATTAGATAAGTACCACCAGCAATGTGATATTAATTCATGATAATATATAGTTTCGAGGCGTATTTATAGCTTCCAATGTTTTTACGTTCACCGGTCCAATCCCACTTTAGGTATCGCTGTCTCGTAAATTTATATTCTAATTGAGATCTCAAGTTTCTGAATCCTAGAGGTGGTTTTTATATGACACGTTTTATATAATAACATTATTAATCATCAAAATTCTCTTAATTGTGCTTTTTATATCACAACTAATTAAGACCTGTTATATCTAGAGAGACCTTTGGTTCATTTACCCATATTCTTTGTCTAACAGCAGCTTTTTGGTCGGATGTAATTAAAGCAGAAAATGTCTACCATCGTAAGCGGTCAATTTGGTAAGATTCAAATGAAACTACTGAGTTGTACAAAACCTGATCATTTCTAAATAAATGTATTATAAACTGTTTAAATACACAGATGTATTTACGTAATTTTGGGGAAAAAAATCAATCAGTAAAAATAATACTTAATTTTATTCCTATAAAAATGCACCAAGATCTCGATTCTGAGCCAAAACAACTGAAAGTGGAACAAGATACGACTACACGTGTAAAAAATGTTGTCATTCCTAAAATATGCTTTTACTACAACGAATTTAGGTCGTTAACGAGATGACGCGTCCAGATCAGTGAAAACGTTTAAACAGTCTATGATATTTTCCTGAAATTTTGAGCAGCTTGACTCGAAGAATTTCCAGTCTACAGGAGCATAACAAAATACATAATGTGTATTTCCACGTGATACTCTTCCCTGCAGCAATTCCAGCTGCTCCAAATTTTAGAAGAAAACGTAGAGCAAGGTTTATGACTAGTAGAACGAGTCTTTTATTATATCGAAAAACCGAATTAATAATGTAATATTAAACTAATCTACAAAGAAAATTGACAATTAACATTATTGTAAAATGCTTATTGATAAAGATTACCTAACAATTTTTGAATTACCTACAAGTCCATCGCAATGATATTTATCGCTAGTAAAAAAATGTCAATAGATATTGAAATGCCATTATATTATTTATGTTGAATTTTTTCATTTTTGTTGCCTTACGGAAAAATCGAATAGTTACTTTCTACGTATTTAGGCCCACAACCCAAAGAGCTGAACATTCCGCCTCTCTTAGGTTAAAGCAAAACTATTATTCAGCCTTATAAATTTTAAAGTAAGTCTAGATACATATAATTTGATATAAAGCGACTCGTTGCATGCTTGTGATATATCGGTAGTTTGTAGTTCTCGCTCATCTGTAAAGCGAGCATCAATATATCTGTATTGTGTAAAACATATAGAGGTTGATAGGCTGGACCAAGGATGATTAATTTTCTCTATATAAGTATCTATTAGTATAAGTATCTAATTTTATTGGCGGGATAAAGGGAGGGTGCAGTATCTAAGGGGGGTCATGGTTTCTATGTATTTGACCTTGTGTGATACATTCGCGATTGATTACATACAGATGATTGATATGACATACAAATTATGTTCTGTTATAATCTTCAATTTTGTCTGGCTCTGAAGTACTCTGTAGTTACATTATTTAATTACTATATTATTGATTGGAGTTATATTAATTAATAATTATAAAATTTACTATAGTTGTTAATTAAATTATAAATTTATGGTGGTTAGCTTACACTAAGAACTTATTTATTTATTATATTATTTAATTATTTTAAATATAGTTTTAGGTAAGATTGAAAAGTAAACGCAATATAGATTCCCGCGTAGTAGGTATTAGTTATAATATCGAACACGAATCTGGGTGATAATTACAAGATAACGAACCTAAAAGGTTTATTAGCTACTACAATGATATTGATAATTAGATTTATGGAGTTATAAGAGAAACATAATTGTGTCGGCGTATTAATTACCTCGCTACGTTTAATGCTCAGCAGATAATGAAATTATGAGATTTGACATCCTCTCCCTCAGCTTTCAAGGGCAAATATAAATTTCATACATTGATAGCGAAATCAAATACCGAAAGCATTTTGTTTAGGGGGCAATATTTCATAGTGATGTAGATAGCTGGACGTAGCGGCGGATACGGATATATGATGGACAATAAACGGGCTTGATTACGGAAGATGACTTCAGAATATCTCTGAACTCTTTAAGGAGTTTGAAACAATGTACTTAATTTGGGATGATGAAAACTCGATCTTCGTATCATTTTTAAGACATGCCTTTTTGGCATAAGCTGTAAAAATTTGTAAGTATACTTTTACCTATATAACCAACAATAACCCACCATCATTATGAAAAACATAAAATGGCTCATAATAAAATCATATGTTTCAGCTGATCAAATTGCCTATGATTTGGGGTTAAGGGTTATGTACCTAAACAACCCTAAATAAATAAATACCTATTTAATTGCAGTTGCCAACTCTGCCCCTAAGTGATTTTTTGCAAATCTTTGTTATTGTTACTTACGAAAACTGTTACTTACGAAATTACGATATAAACATTTTTCTACCCTACCTACCAATTAAGTCTAAGAAGTCTCTTAATCTGAACATAATAATAAATATGCGAATGACCAGCTTTTATATTATACTCTATATATTTTAATTCAATCCCATCATAACGTCAGTACTGAGGTAAAAGTCTGTAGGTACCATACCTACATGTTCATTGTAATGAATCAACAAGTTGCATATCTTGAAACCGTATGTTCTACCTACATATGGAACTTAAAGATTCATTAAAGTATTATAATTTTCTTCATATTACGCATCAAAAAACTTACCACAGAGTCCACAAAAGTACGGAAAAGCGATGAAACGTCAAGTTCACGACCAAAACAACGCGTAACCCAACACAAATTTCAAACAAAACAATCCAAAGTAACACAAATTCGAACACTGTGCACTGGGTTCCAAAAAAAACTGTTTTGTCCACCCGGCTAAATGGCCAAAAAACACAAAATAATCGAATCGAAAGGAAAAAGAGTTAGTGAAAGTTTCCGCGAACAAGAGGTTATATTTTGTTGTATAGGTTAACAAACGTAACCACACTGCGAGACCCGCGTCGCTACTGACAATGAAGTGAAGTGAATAGCGCGCCGCGCCGTGCGTGCGTGCCGCTGCGATACGATCATCGGTCCCAGAACGAATGCTGTTTTTGTTTTTGCGATTATTTTGTCGTTGTCGCGTGTTTCGGAATCGGATGTTTCATTTAAAAAAATATTATAGTCGTGACGGCTTCGTCATGACTATATTATTTTATTATTATGGCATAACACAATACATAATTTTATTATAATGTGTTTGAGTGACGCGCGCCCAATGCAGTGAACTAATAAGGAGAAAATTTTAAAAGACAAAATTAAATTGGTTTTTACACAAGCCTGAAAATTAAGACCTATTTTATTTCTTAAAATTTAATTTACGTTCAGTAGGCCTAAAGGACCTAAACACCGCGGGTAAGAATTAAATATTTCTCCACCACATAGACAGTCCACTTACAAATTTTCTTGCTAACACAGCGTCTTGGGACCAAAGAATAAAATTTAAAGGTATAAAATAAGTCTATCCCTGAAGAGTTTTTGGCTGTATTTTTTTATATTGTGCTTAAGTGATATATTTGGTTTGAAGATGGTGTAGTGTTATGTCAAATAGGATCGATACATCGTCTAATTTATAGAATACATAATTCAGTATGGATTGGTGATTTACGTGAGATTTTTCAATATTTCATTATTATTCATGAATTTGTAGGTATTTGTAACTGTACTACACCAACAATATTCAAAAACTTAATAGACATCACCTAGGCAAACAAAATACCTGAATTAATTGCTACAGGTATAACTTACATGCTTCCAAAAACCAATTACTCTGCACAACTTTCACAATACCGTCTAATCACATGTCTGTCCACGATTTACAACATACTCACCTCTGCAATTACACAAAAAATAAACACTCAATTTGAACATAATAACAGAAGAACAAAAGGGTTGTAGGCATTGCATCCCACATGGGATACAAAGAACAAGTGGTAATAGACTTCACTACACAAGCATGCTACTTTTAAAAATAGAAACCAATATTGCACATATACAAGTATAGATAATAACAAAGCCAATGACAGTATTCTACATTCTTGGTTAGTACAGAAACAACAGCTATACAAAATAAATTCAAAAATAATTTTCTTAGAAAACGTAATGTTACGATGGAAAACTACCTTAAATTTAATTTGTCACCAAACTACCATTATAAACACAAACAAACTTATAAACACAATAAAACAATTCACTAAGGTACAAATTGGGTTAAAAAGTGCAAAACAATACACATAATTAGAGGTTAGATACGACCTAGCAACTATGTGATTAACGATACCGATTCTATTACACCTATGAAATCAACCGATTTATATAAATATAGAATACAATCAGCTTAAAGGTCTTGATTACACTGGAATTAAAGAAATTCTATCTATAGAATGAAAAAAGAAGATTAAAAACAGTATGCAAATCCCAATCTTCTGAAAAACTACTCATTTGGCTTTATTAATTTTTCTAAAACAAGTAAAGAAAAGATTGAAAGAACCACACGCACAATTCTTACAAAACAATAATATGCACCCTAAATTAGCAATAGACTAATAATAAAGACTTAAAATAAATAATGGAAGAAGAGCTTTAATTCACATCCATCATCTCTGGCAAAAGCAAATAGACAGCATTTCTTTTCTTTTTCTTTTTTCGGCAGTAATTTTTTCTTCAAAAGTCTCACATAAGTATAATCACAATGCAATAGTCCAAAATATTATCATATTCATTGAAGTAAAATTTAAAAAAGAAAAAACAAATAAATAAATAAAACACCAAAATTTAATACTTCAATTACACTTAAATTACTTAAATGAATGTAAAAGATCAGGAAAATTCTATAGTAATGGCGACCCCCGAAAACAAAAAATAGAAAACTGGTAGAAAAACTTGATGGGCGCTCATGATTTAGAACATATCCATATAGATACAGTAGCATCAAATAAATGGTTGGAAATAGTGAACTATTTCCCGGAACCGAAGGAGTTATGATGGCGATTTTAGACTACATTATTAACACTAAAAACTACAGGACATAAAATCCCACAGTAGACAACGATAAGTGCCGTGAATATCATATCCAACCAGAGACAACATAACCAGAGCATGTACAACTGTTTCTCAGACTGACTACACAAACAGACATAGTAAAATAACTAACATTATTCACCAAACACTAGCAATAAATTATAAGCTCATGTTTATCTGAGACACACAAAACACAGATATTCCGATCTACGCTAAAATACTACGGAAGTATTTACCACAGTTAAAAAATGACTCAAATTATACAACGACAGCGCTATACTCACAGATTTACTACAATAGATCTTTATAGGCGAAACTACGTCTACTTATCTAATAGATATCGTAGTTTCCAGCTCGCATAATTTACAAAAAAAAACTATTACTGCATAAAAGTGAATATTCAGAGCTTAAGCAAGAAGTGATAAGAATCTGGAAGCAAGATAAAGTGTATATTGTTCCAGTAGTCCATTCTACAACTGGCGTCATAACATACCGCCTCCATCATAGCCTAAAATTAGTAATCCCTAAAGATTTATATATAGTACTACAAAAAGCCGCTAAATTTCGTGCAAATAAACGTAAATGAAATAACTTCACTATTTGACTTTTTTTCAACCAGCTATTTGCTGATAAAAACTACTATTATAACTCCAAAAATAATAATAATAACTCTCCATCTGGAGTTAGTCTAGAAATTCGGTCTCATAGGTTAAAAGGAACTTTATTAAAAGTACTGGCTCCAGGCCAGTGCTCTCGATACCCCTCGATAACTCGAGGGACTAGGAATATAAATGATTCTTAGAGAATAATAATAATATTTCGCACTCTCACACCTATCATCTAGCCCAAAGTAAGAATTATTAACAGCTTGTGTTATGGATACTAGATAACGGAGAAATACAGTTACGAAATGTATGTAGTTTTTTAAGTAATGTTTTGTTCACAAATTTCAAAAACCATATGGACTATCATATATTTGAAAATGAAATCACCAAGATTGCATTAATGTGCGTGCCGTATCTATGACCAGTAGTGATCTTAGAATCGACTCAATCCTTTGATCACAAAATTAATCCTTCCGAACTTCCGAAGCACTAACTATCATCATTATTATAATTTCAATAACATATTGCATATTTTGAACATATCGCTTTAGTTATACTTAAAATCAGATAGTTTAAAATTCTGGGCGTTGTTTTTTGAACAGTCTTTGTCTTGGCGCCTTCGGATAGAGAAAGTACGGAACAAAGTTTTTGCTGCATACGGTGCGCTCAGGCGTCTTATTATTTTTTTGGTCTGCCTCATTTTCCTCATCAATTAATTATTGATGTTTGCTACTACGATCTTACGGAAGAACTCCTTGATGGGCTTAAGCATCTGGAGAATATATGCATGCGTTAGACTTATTTTAAACCAGCGGAAATATGACCACATTTCAAATTTGTAGTTTTATTAATTTTTTTTAAACATTATTGTATCATTTTATTCGCATTTTCGTATCATTTCATCGTAATCGGTAAAACTGCATTATTTGCTTAACACTTTCAAAAATTTTTCTCGTAAGTTATTTACTTACTGGCTTTAGTTTCCTTTGCCTTCGCCATATTAATAATCTGTGAGGAGACTGTAACATATAAAGCAAGGATCGTGAAATGGTGCATTATATAGACTAAAACATTCAGCGTTGATTAATGACTTACGTGAGATTTCTTCAGTGATTAATTTATTAATTTAGTGGGTAAGTTCATTTATTTGACATGATCATGTTGTTCGATTCTCATTTGCGTATCATTTTAACTTTATCATAAATAATTACTAAAATTTCATTCGATTTTGAGAAATGGTGGTGTCTATCATTATTCGCCAAAAACTCCATGATGATACGTTACGCCAATATCTCCTCGGCTTGGTGGACACGGCTTGACTCGTATTGGTGGAGACGGTTCGGTGCTGTATATTTTATTTCGTATATTATGTTGTAGTGAGGTTTTTATTATAAACTTGGTGTAGTTTCATGATAAAAACGATCTTTATATTGTGCAATACGTGAAATACATAATTCAGCGTTCACTAGTGACTTATATGAAATCATTCAGTATTTAATTCAATTTATTCATTTATTTATGATCATCGTATCATTTCATTCTCATTTGGGTATCATTTAACAAAACATTCCTTTTTTCGTATTAATTTATTATAATCACTAACATTGCGTTCCATTTAACAAAAAATTCTGCTACCTAACATTAAATGCCATGAAAGCCATGGAGCAAAGAAAAATCATCACATATAAAATGGTTGTATGGGGTTTAGTTCCCTTTGCCTTCACTTTAATAGCGAGAAATTTAACAAAGAAAAAAAATACAAAAAAATTAAGAGTTTTGAATAGTTTCGGTTAATTTTGTATACAGTCATAAAGTGGTGTTTTCTTGTTGCTTTGGGTTCTTCTAAAACAAAATGATAAAAGCAACGTCTTGGTGTGGTGGTTCTGATGAAGAATATGAAACCCAGCATTTCGGATTTGGTTCTCAACGTCTTAAAATAGCCATAAGACAAATGGTTGAACAAAAGATTAGAACTGCTGTCAAAGACATGGAATCTCATTTACATAAATCTCTGGATCTTAATGATACAGATAAATCTACGGTAACACACTCATGTGATAAACTAATTCATCTTTATTGCGAGCGTGCTGGACCCTCCTTAGAAATCATTGATAGTGAGATAGAAAAGCTATTGAAAATTCCTCAAAATGTCCTTTTACCAGAAGATCAAGCAAATTTACAGGATGTAACCGAATCAGATTATGAAACATTAAAGGATGAAGTGGCTTCTTTAAGAAGACGTGTTGAACGCGGTGCCTTAATGGAAGCATTATTGGTTGCAGAGGAGGCCGAATTATCAACAGTCGAAAAAGCTTGTGAATCTGCTAAGAATAACATGGAACAATTAGACTTCTTATTAAAACACAGTCACGATAGTAATAGTGTAAAAACTATCCAGACTGAAACAGAATTCCTTTGTGCAAGTGTACCTTTTTTAAAGGATAACTCAAAATTTTTGGATGAATGAGTGTGAAATACACATTAATTGCAGTTCTCTTATCGTAAACGTTTTTTAGTGAAGTCTCATATTTATTGACACAATCTATATTTTGTTTGATGTATTCTTCAGTATTTATGTTTTGACTTCTTTTCTTTCTCTATTATTATAAACATTATGATTTATTAATAAATTACTGTTGGAATATAGGCTTGGCATCATGTAGAGCTATATGTAAAAGTCAGGAATATAAAAGCTATCTAAACCAGAGACCTATAGATTTAATAGATCACTACTGAGAATCAAAACTAAATATCCCAAGTGCGTCTATTTATACAAATTAAATTTAAGCTTGGACATATATGCTTTTGTGATTTAAGTATAATAATAGAAATAAATTTTTGCCATCAATATGGTGTGACCATTATCACTTTTATTAAGTATGTGTAGCAAAACTCAATTATGTTTAATTATTAATAATTTAGATACACTTGCCTACTATCTAGTAGGCAAGTGTATCTTACTACTTTCTTAGGGATTATTATTCAATTTCTGGTTAGTTAAAGTCTCAATTTAAAAAAATAAAAACTAATTATTCAAGGAAAATTGAAACTGAAATTTAAAAAAATATTAAATGGAACCTATATTCAGTTCAAATTTAGCTTATCAAATGTTGATGATTATAATCTTTTGCCCAAAGAATTGAACTCTACCATTGCTTAGGCTAATGGTTTTTTGGAGGTAACAAAAGAAACAAAGCAATAGTTAAAACTAAAAATACTAGCAATAGTTAAAGACCATTATAAATTAGTTTAGAAAAGTTATTCGGCAACTTGTACATGTTTGTTTTATTACATAAACTTTTGTTTATCTAATGTGCAGAACCTGTTTTAAAGACTTGTTGGTGATGAAAAAACTGTATATGTATCCCATAGTTTTTTTTGACATATTTGGTACATGTAGTGTTACATAACATTTACTGCAACTCAATATTTTTGCAACTGCAATATTTTTTTTGTTACCTAATATCTGTAGTGGTATAGGTATTTCCGTTATATTCAAATGTTATATAAAGACATTACTGGGTTATAATTTTTAGCATATTTTATAAAAAAATCAATAGAATTAAACATCAAGAACAGTCATTTTTATTTTAATGTAAAAACAAAAACTCTTAATACATTATTATTCCAAACAACCAATTACGATAACAATGTTACATTGAGTTTAATATCCATTTTTTTAGTAATACACTTTAAATATCCGAAAAAAATCTACAAAAGTTGATAAATAGTTCACTTCAAAAAAGTTAATATTACTTGGCACATGTCATTTCTGATGATGAAAATTTTCTAATGTGAAATAATTACATATTCAAGATAAAACAACTAATACATTGTACTTACATGTTATATTTATTTGGTATCACATTTATGACTTATTCTACCCACAAAACTAGAAATGAATGAGCCCTGCTCTACATTGTAAACTATTTATTGAACACTGTAACAACATTTAAGGTTATAAAACTATCATTTATTATATAATAGTACATAGTCATCATTATATTATTTTGACGGTACTGATATACTTGGTAGAACTATGTACTACATAGCTTATTTTTGTAGTCTATTGGAAACCGACTAACGAAAATTTCTCTTAAAATTAAAGAGCACAATACCCATCACATTTATATACATATGATAATAAATAAAATTAGACATTGTGTATGCTATACACATTGTACAATTTTATTTATTTATTTTGTGAAAATTTAAAACGGTCAATAGCTACAAATAGCATGATGGACGCGAGGTTTTGCCTACATGAAATTTTTTTCAATATGTACAAAACCTTTATAGTGCTTAGGAATCTGTCTCCACTAACCGTGTTTGTCTTATTGAAGTCATTAATATAAATTTTCATAATTAAATAAAGATAATATTTCCACATCAAGAAGATAAGTTGCTTTTAAAACTATCTTAACCACTTTTAAATGTAACTGAAACTAAGGGTCTATTTATTAGATACATAGGTTTCAAAAGACAAAACATTAAAATTATTGGCTAGGTAAATAATCTATGATAAAAGAAAAATAGGCCCTACAATATAAATTTATTTCCATCAACCATGAAGTAAATAAATACTTAATTACACTTAGGACCGATTTTTTTCAATCGTCAGACATTAATTTTATCCAGTTCATAAGTTATTCGCTTGATAAAAGTTATCTAAGGATTGAAAAATAGATCCTTATACAAAAATAAGTGATTGATAATGTCATCCATCTTAGAACTATGAAAATAGTTTATTTAAATATATTTTTATTTCTACTAGAAATGGGAGGATAAATTGAGACAAGACCAAAGGACTTCTAATGTAGTAATAACATAATTTAGTAGCTACAAATTAATAACAGCTTATATTTTAATTTTAAGATTAAGCAAAATATTCAATAGTATTTGATATAAACTGTTATAATTATCACAGACAGTAAATAAGAAGATAAATAAATAACTCTATAATGAATCTATGTACAACACTTTAGAATTTATGCTTTACGATTCATATTTACATCATTTTTATGCTTAAACTACGAACGATTAAATTTACTTTGGTAAAGAATAGATTAATTGCCCTAGTTTTTAAGAAATAATTTTATAGTATGATATTCTCATTTTGTTTATTAATTAAAATTGAATATATATATCAACATGAATTATACAAAAGTAAAAGAAATATACATTTTATTGTCTGCCTAATGTATTACACTTAGTGCACAACATTCATAATTCATCACTCATATTTTTTTTTGCAGAATACAATAATTGTAAATTACGAGATAAAATAATCGACATTCTTAAAGCGCAGTCCCAGAACACTGTCACAGAATGGAATGACTAGATAATTATGGAAATAAGCATAATTGAAATGATATATTGCACATTGTTTATTATATACTTACTCGTATTGGAAGATATGAAAGGTTTTCAAAAGCTTACTTAAACTGATTAGACTTAAATCAATAAATGAAAATCAAGAAAAATGTTCTTTTATTGATGGCCCGTGAAGAAACAAAAGCCGTTGTTACAGTACAGTAATAATGGCAGTTAAAATAAACGGCTTTTTTTGCTTCCAACAACAAAAGAAATAATATTTTATTAAGAAGAAAAGAAGAAATATTATTTTAATTATATAAAAACGTTTCATTAAAAGGTTCTTAGATAAGTTTCAGTGTAGTTAATTTATATAGTTAGAAGTCAAATAAATAGCCACAAAATTATTGAGCATCTACTATATCATTTTGTGCGCAAGAGAATCAATATTATCTAAAGTTTTAATTTTATGTAGTATTATTTAGAAACACTTTTATTATGTAACAAATAATTATCTGGCTATAGTCAACATTCTTAAACAAAGTTTTTATTAAAAATAGGAAGTCATTTATTACCAAGACACTCAACGACTAACTAACTACAACATGCATTTAAAATCCTGGTCAAAATATATAGCTATTATAATAATATTATTTCAATATAAACCTCTAAATGCACATGAGCCTAAATAACTTTTATTTGGATGATATCATAAAATTACATTATAAAACGTTTTAACATATATATAACTATAATTTTAGTTTGTTATGCAAACCTGCTAGTATAAGCACCTCACTTATATGCATCCTCAGACTACGTCAGTTATCAACACTATATTATTTTTATTCTTCTTTATAGTTTTATTCTACTTAAATTTGATCTCAACCTATATAAATGAACATAATTTTAAGTGCATATAAAAAATAAATATTGTTTTACTTGTGACTTATTCAAATAATACTTACATGAAAACAGTTTCTATTTGTTATTTTTTTAATGGTAATGGGAAACATAATATTATTAATAATTTTTCTATGAAAATAAATCGTGTTTTTTACATTCAGCCCAAAGGCTAGTTAATATGTCATATAAAGATATGGCAATTAGTAAGCATTTTCGAGAATAACGAATTAATAAGCCTAATGAGTGATATTCTCTTCACCCTTTCATTACCTTCATCAAAATATAAAAGTAATACAAAACAATTTTAAAAGCATCAATAACTCTGTTCACTTTAAATATTTTAATATAGATTACGATGTGCAGCCAACTAATATATTATTATGACAACCGTACAGTACGTGGCGATGTACAATCATAGATTTGTCGATGAAAAAACGACAGCAATTTTTTCAATAAATTGTCCGGTATTTAAAATCTAATAATTTCTATTTAAAACTTTCTAGATTTTCCGTTAAAACTTTCCATATAAAAGTCACGTCGTAGCAACAGAAAGTGACGTAGCAACTAAATTGGTAACACAATACAAGCGGTCAGACGAATGCCGGCGGGCGCGGGTCGACGGCGGTGCGTACGCGCCTCGCCGCCGGACCCGGCCACGACCAGCCGCTGGCGCTGATAGCCACCAGTCACACGGGCCCGCCCCATTCACTGCTTTCCTGAAAAAATTATACATCTTTTTAAACCTTCAACATTAAACAATAGCTTATTTCATCTTATTACAAAAAGTGTTTGTTTAACTTTTTACAAAAACTTCGAGGCAAAGGGATCCCGCAACCGGTATAAAAGGAAGAAATTACATAAGAAATGGTTGTATCGGCTACGATCCCTTCGCCTTAACCTTTCAGGAAAGACAAAAAAATCTTTACTTTTCTTGTAACACAATGGTGGCGATTGTGCTGGAATTAACTTAGTCATTTACCTCTCGTTCACTCCAATTTAAAATGATAGAGATGGAATGACTTAGAAACGTCAAGTTAGTTGACACTTTTTAGCTTAACTAGAAGGAAAATATTAAACAGAAGGAAAAATTAGTTCTTTTATAAACGATCTTCAGATTGTCAAAATTTTCGAAATAACAATTATTATATATTTGTATTTTGATTTGCAACTTATTCTTTAAGTCTTTTTGTATTAAAGAATCGTTTGCGATGAGATTGGTTAATTCGCAATTTTATTTCGATTTACGAAATGATTTCCGTAATAAGCCTCCAAGATAAACAGATAAATATAAATTTAAGATTTTTTTTTTATTATTTTGATGCTGACCTGACAACTATTTATTTTCATTTTGAGATTAGAAACAAAATCGAAAGCATTGTCGGTATAAGTTTCCTAGAGATTTGTTTTAGTGCATTGTTGAACTTGAATTTAGTGGACACTGTACAGAAGTAGCTTTTATTTGATGATTAATTTTACCTGTGAAATATTAACGGTCTTGGCGTGCATAGGGCTCTGAGGGGCAGCGTTGGTTGTGAAATAGCCCCCAGGCCGCGGCCGCAGGTGCCTGTTATGCATTTCCATCTGAACTATCTTCATGAACTCTATTTGCGCTGCCAGCTTTTGAACTTCTTCCTGTAAATACGAGAAAATTTTTATGTTATTTAAATTAAATTCTATCTATTACTAAAAATCTTCATTACAATAAGCATATAATGTTATATTTGGAACAAGTAACAAATACAATAATAATCTACTTTGTTATAAAACTTTGTTAAAGTACAGCATAGAATTGCATTGTTGCTTAGCCCCCGCGCGGCTTTCAAGCCCGATAGCACAAACGTTTTTTTTTATTACCGGCCAGGACTACTGGATATTATTATTAGTCTACATTTAAATAGAAGATAATTGCATTCAAACTTTTTAATTACAATAGAGTTCCAAGTTCATAGTCATTTCGTCACTGTTATTTAGTAAGCCGGAATGAAACATTTTGGTCGCATTTATCGAGGAATCCTACTCTTCTTTTCGAATAGATGGGATAAGAAATAAATATGTACATATTTAGTTGCATATGTTACCCATGTATAGGTTGAATGTAATTATTGTTTGTTATTATATTTATTATTTATACTTATTTAATTAAAGAATAAGTTTAGTTTTAGATACGTTTTTTTATTCGTTGAATAATAT
This sequence comes from Acentria ephemerella, assembly GCA_943193645.1. Taxonomy (NCBI): domain Eukaryota; kingdom Metazoa; phylum Arthropoda; class Insecta; order Lepidoptera; family Crambidae; genus Acentria; species Acentria ephemerella. Next base: position 6,942,845 of record OW971891.1, read on the forward strand.
TACACCTTAATGCCAACATACCTTAAGCTCCTCATTCTCTTGGTACAGATCAGGCGGATCGTCCGGCACCAGCCCTATGCCGTTCAATGATGATGAAGCAGGAACACCTCTAGCTCTAGCTCTACTGTCCCAGGTGTCTCCTGTGCCACGAACTACGCGCAGCACCTGAATATAGATAATGTATATGACTCAACATCGCCTGAAGCAGTAAGAGCAGTCCGTATGTGAATATAGCTTGTGCAGCACACGACATACTACTCTAGCCATCTCCACCTTGCCTGCCCAATAAGTGACTTTCATGTTTCTTTCTAAGGAATCCATCTTTTGTGAATTCCTCTCTCTTGCTATAAGAAAGAAATCACAAATTCTCTTTATGCGTAAAGTGGAGGAGAATACAGTAAATGAGTATTTCAGGGAACCGGCATGCGTGATCCTGAGTAGGAAAGAAGAGGAAAGGATAAGGTCAAAAAGCTCTTCAGAGCATTCTCGAAGGTAGAACCGATTATAGGCACTAAGTGACGCTATGTCACGACGCGGTTGCATAGGCTCAAGGGTGTTCGTTATCTGTGCATTAAGTATTTAAATCGTTATAAAATTAAAACAGTTATTGTAGTTTTAATTATTTTGCTTAATCTACTAATGAAACACATTTAAAATGTAAATCTTACACATCAATTGACCATTACATTTTATAAATATGTATGAATGGAGCTGAAAAACAATTTAAGTGCTTCTTATTTTCACTGTGGGGTATGAAGAGGTCTCAATGAAATTAATTTTTTACCTTTGGAAAGAAAACTAAGAATACGGTGGTTGATGTTGATAGTTGAGTTCTGATGAAGCCCAGAATATATTTTATGTCTGGTCCAGCACGAGGCAAGATTAGCAAACTGTCACAGACAAAAGAAATTTAAATCAGTCAACACAGAATATGAACATTATGTAATATAAGAACTTTATTCTAAAAATTAAGGCACTTACTGAAAAGCGATCATCAGGGAATTCACAGTGAATATGTTGTAAATAGCAATAGATATGTGTCTCGCTTCATTGTAGAGACTTTCTGCATGGCGTACACGGTAACAAACCCTTACTCCCCATAGTAAAAACAGAATTTCACCTGTAAAAATGAATTAAATGACATTAATTTGTGTTGCTGGCTGGTGTAATAGTTTTGAGTGGTCTTGATTTGATTATGAAAAATAAAAAGCAATCGAACTATTATATTTACACAAATTTTGGAAATGGCAAATAATTAATTATTTTTACCAATTATTTTAACATAGATTTGAGTTCTTACCTATAGCTAAACTATGATCCCACCAGTTATATGTGCATTGCTTGAATTTCAGACCTTTGTTGTCAGTTATCTGTAATAGTAAGATATACTAAATGAACTGTTAAAGATCTAGCATAATATTAAATACAAATAATTTACCCATAATATTACAAGTTATCTATATATGGCACTTAACATCTCACACGAATACCACCCCGTCACTATACTGGGTTATATGGATCAATAGATTTTTTTTAGATATAAAAAGCTGTTTTAAAACAAATATGTTATGTAATTCATTGTTGTGAATTACAATTGAATGGAATACACTAACTAGTTTCACAAGTACAAAAACATCTATATGATGAGTACTGAGGTCAGATAGAAATTTTGAGTGACTTACTGTAAAAAGTATGGTAACAAATGAAGTATTTAAATTAAAAGTATGTTTTAGACATGTTAACATTCTCTATGAAATAACCACTGGCATATGGCTATGGCAGTTATCTCTATTTTTTTATTAAGAGCTCAGCAAATGACTTGACACCACCTAATGATAAGCAGTAGTGGAGCCCAAAAGTGATAATATATAGTGCAGCATGCGACATATTGCCCTAGCTACCTTCACCTGGCTGGCCCAAAAAGTACTTTCACTTTTTCATGACTCTTTTTATACAATATGGGTTTTGTATAAAGGGAATACATGTATCGGTAAGAAATTCCACACTCTAGCTGTACGACAGAGAATGGAGTCACGAAATCCCTTTGTGTGCAAAGTAGACATGGCGATAGTGAAAGAGTGACTCTGTAAACCAGCACGCGTACTCCCGAGTAAGAAAGCAGAGGGAGGGATAAGGTCAAAGAGTCTTCTCTTCAGTACAAAATATAAAAGGCACTGAGCAACTCTATGTCGCGACGCCATAGCTATTAACCTATGTTATGATTTATATCCATACTCACAACTTCAGCATCAGGAGGTGATGATAAAGTCCAAGTTCCAAGATATACCAGCATTATGAGAAGTATTGGAGCCATCCACTGAAGGAGCTGTTTATCAGTTAATTTGAGTTTATGGGCTGATTTTACTCTGTATGTTAGTGATACCCTAAAAATAGAGAAAACAGTTTTAAATGAAATAATTTTATAAATAATATTGTAGAGCATAGTGCAAACTGCAAATAGGTAAAGTATATTATCTGCATTAGTTTTGGTCTTACAGGGGAAGGTTATAACCTCTGTTTCATTTATAGAATTGCCTATATTTTGATTGAATTTTCCAATGCTTGTTGTTGTTTATATTTGATTATGAAGACATATATAATTAAACAAGAACTTTAAATAGTTTCTATTCAAGAAATATTTATAATTATATCAGTCTTAACTATATATTAAAATAATTTAAATCACCTCCATGTTTTCATTAAAAGGGCAGTATAGGTTATGCAAAATCCCATATGTCTAGTCCATTTTGTAGCAATACATGAATATCTATCAAGTACAGGAAATATGGCTGCCATCTGTAACATAAAGTTTACTTTTTTCACCTTGATAATATATTTTGATTGATAAGTTGAAGAATATAATTCTTTTATGAATGAATATAGTGCCTTGTATTTGAATATTTACCAATGGGCCTGTTTTAATGGCTTGTAAAATTTTAAGACTGAAGAATATTTCAAATTTAGGTCAGTGTGAACCCAAAATTGTAGTAATCAAATATTCTTCTGAACCATGCTTATATTCATCATTTACTTTACTATTGAAGTTAGAAAGACTTGAGATGAGAAAGTAACAATTGTAGCATAGTTAATACAACCAAATTATTTTTCAGAAAGTTTAATTAAATTGAATTAGATGTTACCATTTTCACCATAAATATGTGTAAAATAAGTTTTAGAAAGATAATTAGAATATGCTTTATTGTACACCATAAATAGAAGATAGAAGAAATAAAGTAATAATGGTATAATAAGAGTGATAGCAGTAATAAATTCTTTAAAGTTACTTTAATCAATAGGAATATCGATAGTATCTAAAAAACTTACTTCCATATACATAATAGCACATCCAAGCAGTGTAATAGACAAAAAGACAGGGCTCGCTACGCGAAATACTTTTACCCGCCGATGGTGTCGAGTGTAGATCGTTAGAAATACTGTCATAACTGCACAGCTCACAGATATCACTAGCAAAGATATCCTGGAATTTATTACAATAGTATAAATGGCAGTTCCAAAAAGGAGGATTGATTATCGTTCTGTTCAGATTTAATGTAATGAGTGTAACACCTTGAATCCGTTCCATTCGATAGTTGCATGCACAATACACAATTTAAAAACTTTTTTTTACCGAAAAGGCCAGTTGTAAGTTGCCAAGCAAGGTTCCGGTCCTTTGCAAGTTTCGCATCCTGGTTGACATTTTAAGCACTCGTAAGGTTCACTCCAATTTTCCACGCCGTTTTCTTCGAATTCTTGGTAAGCAACTGATACAAATAGATAGAGAAAATTAAACAAGAGTTTAAAACAAGGAATAAAAGTTTAAAGGAAAATTGTAGCTTTATTTTGACATTTTCTTTCATTTTTTGTTTTTTTTTGTTAATTTCTCCCTATTAAAAGGAAAGCAAAGGCAACTGAAACCCATACAGCCAATTCTTATGTAATTAGTTCATGTAAAATTTGAACATGGAATACAATGTTAGTGATTACGATATATTATGATACGATGATGATAAATAAATGAACTTACCCTACAAATCAATGAATGCAAATGAAACATTGAATAATCTCACTTAAGTCACTAATGAACGCTGAATGATGTATTTTATATATTGCACGATATAGGAATCATTTTTGGCATGAAACTACAACAATTTCATAACAAAAACTTCTTCACAACATAATATACGAAATAAAATATACAGCAACCATCCGACTTCGCCATTTCGTGCCAAAAACTCATTAATTCATATACGATAAAGGCAATTCAAGCACATACAGCCACATCCTTTTTCTGACGGCCCAGTCTTTTGACACCCGCTCACGCTAATTAGGAAATAAATGAGATTTTATATAAGCCCTTGCTCAGCTTTCGAGAACAATTAATGTAACGAGAAAACAAGGTTTTCGATTGTTTCTCTTGTACTTGACAAAACCGTCAGTTAGTAGATATCATTTTATTCCAGTAGTTGTTTTAAAATTCCATTCACTACAATAATAACTGTATACAACATATTGGTTTTAAAACAGCACTATCGCAATTTAGCGAAAGCGATTTTATTAAGGCAAAAAATACAACAATTTGATAACAGTCGACGAACACCATTGTGACGGATCAATTTAATTGAAAGGCACAGCTGCAGTTGTTTACAAATTTAGCCACGCAAGTCACGTCGCACTAATCAGGAGCTTTGGTACTTTATCTATTTTACATAAAGTAAAAATGGATATGGATTATGTGCCTGAGTTGTTTTGAGAATAATGTAGATTGGTGTATCAGTAACTTTTTACTGACCTTCAACTAAAGATCCATTGAATCCTTCAGGATGATTTATTGAGTAATATCCAGGTCTACAGCGGCAGATGTATAGTCCACGCGCCCAGCCTGCGTGTCGTGTGCTCATTTCTCTGTTAGGTTTGTATTCACACTGAAACAGTTATTATCACGTATTCTTAAATTTTTCATCTTTAAAATTATTATAAAACGTATAAATTTATTTCTTTAAACATTTATATACATGCACACACTACACTATATCTAAGTTTAAAAGTATTAAATAAGTAAAATAAATTTTTTTGGTAAGTTATTTTTTTTTGTTTTTTACATTAATTGACCAAAAACGATCATATTGGTAAATGCTTATTTTAACTTTTTAGTATATTCAACTGTTTAACTGTATTTTGTTTCTATCGCTCATGGACCCATGGTTATGATATTAATTAAAACGATAAACCATTGTAAAACAAGCGATTGCAAGTAAACCATCAAACTGTTCGTCTGTACCTATATATACGTTATTAAAAGTTTTCTTATAGTTATAATTACCTGTAATTAACTACATACGTTACCTACATACATTATTCTACAATTATAATAAGGTATTGATAAATCTACTAAAATTATTTGTCACAGCATTGAAATTTTTGGACACATATATTTTTGCCGTATACTATGAGCCATTTTTCTACTAATGTAACACGTTAGTAGAAAAATGGCTCATGGCGTGTTGCGCTGTTAATATAATAAAATAATACTTACGTATGTAGTTTCATTTGGGCACTTGTGCGTACCATGGAAAGAATATATTTCATTGTCGCTATCATATTCAGAGTCTTCTTCACATTGATTTATTTGCAAGTTAGATATGTCTATGTCTAGTGAGACAACGCCTTTTAGTCTGAAAATAAAAAGATCATTAATAACTAAAGAATAAAAACACTCATAAATTATTCTGAATTTTTTCTTCAAATTGCCTTTAAAGTCACGTCAGTTTAAAATCAAATAACAATTAAGTTGGTTAACCAATTGGCTAAAGGAAAATGATAATGAGCAGAAATAATTTGGGTAATGTTGATGTGGGGTACGGGCTGGTCTTGGTCTCCAAGTCCAAGTAAGTGGGTGTTTAGTGTGTAGTAAGGGAACGCCTTGACCCAAGTTGCTACAAAGTTCCACAAGTTCAAAGGCTCTATCCGCATTTTCACATGCTAGATCAAAGCAACAGCTAACAGAATTGTATTCAATCTTAACAAGAGATGCTTATATTAAAAAAAAGGACATTTTCCTGTCCTGAAGTGTAGTGAAATTTTTTCCATTTAATTTTGAGACTAAACTTTTAGCTTAGCATGATCATTGTACCCGATTCTACCGCACGGACTAAAATTAAATTTTAGTTCAGTGTTACTCTTTCATTACAATTCGACTAGAAATAGCAGATGACCAGTGACGTCATTTGATATTTTAGTCAAATATGCTTATTTGACTTATTTTAACGGGCATCATAAAACATGACGATTAAAATAATCGTATATAAACTTGACGTTCCTAAAATCATTCTATCCCTTTCAAGTTTGAATTGAAATCAAATAGAGACACCTTAATAACTTAATTTTAGTTTAAATGAATGCCAGCATAATCACCACCTTGTTATTTGATATCTTACCCGCGTACTGTGGAAACAGGTACTGTGTAAGATAGGAGCCACCGCTTCGCTTCACAACTGTAATAAGGAAACGTCCACCAACCCTCCATGGGTACTCCAGGTGGCGAGGCCATAAACTTAGACGAACGAAGAGATTCACTATTATGCGCTGAAACGTACCTGAAACCAATAAAGTTATTATTAAACTAATAATCCAAACTATAGTCAAATAGACTAAATAAATACTTTGCAGTATTGGTTTGCTATGTCTAGATAGTAAATATTCAGTGTATTAAAATGCATGCAACAGATACCAGCTGCTGCGTATCATGATGATGAGAAAAGCTACGAAAGAGGATCGTTAGCAGATGGCCGAAGAAAGATGTATGGTTGAAAAACATAAGGGAATGGGCCCGAATTAATACCGTTGTAGCCTACGGATTCTATGAACTCACATGTCGCATAAGTGAGATTTAGCATATGGACTTATGACCGTCTATTAGTAGTGAGAGTAGCTATTATCTGTCTAGTAGTTATGCTGTAGATTGTACAAGCGTAGTTGATGATAGACGTGATCTAGGTTCACCTAATGATATCCACCACCAAGTGATAAAAATGCTATGCTTACTATCAATATCGAGGAGCAGTCGTTGAGCTTCGGTGACGTAAATATAGATGCTTTATGTCTTTGTCTCCAAGGTCATTGCACCATTGACAACTTAGTTCAAGTGAGATCAAATAATAAATAGAGGAAAAATTACCAAGGATATTCAGGATCTGGCGGTTCCTCTAACTGTGGTGACACAACAGCCACTGGTTCAGCTGTGCCGTACCTCTCCCAAGCCACTGCGCTATTGACCACGCCGTCAGGCCTAAGCGCCAGCGCTCGAGACCCAACGGCGCGCTCTGAGGGGCTCGCTCCTACCACCAGGCCTTGGGATACTGCCATTAGTACTTCTGAAAGAAAATGTCGATTGATTTACTGATTGTAGTATTATCAATCTAACTGATGCAGTTTGGTGTGGAGCACCCAGAAGTTGAGTGTGTAAAATTATAACAATTAAAAAGCTAATGGTTGTCTCTGCTTTCTTACCATTTTAAATTGTCATAGAGCAGACCACAGATGATGTACAACTTACCATCATTGTCCAGTCCCAATTGGTGAAGTACGTTGGCAGCAAGATCCGCCCGTGCCCTCGCCGTGTCCCACCGAGAGGCGTAGAGGGGAGCCCGTAGCCGGCCGTACCTGTGCGTCACACACAAGGCCCCAGTCGCTCCAGATGCCACCGCGTGCACTAAACGCAAAGACGATTCCACCTCCTCCTAACGATCATATATTTTTGCATGTAATATTTTCCTATAGATATAGATATTATCTGCGTTAAGGGTAAAGATACTCCAAAACGTGGACACAAAATGAAAATCACGAGTAAAACATTCCGTCTAAAATATCACGTACTTTAGAAAGCCTTAGCTGAGCACTAACCGTTTCAGAAGTTATTTTCACTTTGTTATTAAAAAGAGCTTTTGAGGCTGCATTAATTAATTTGGAATAAGATAAGTCTCGGTTATTTTTGGTTTGTTATTTTTGATCATATATAGATTTAATCCAAATTTACGAACGACTGAAGTGATAGACCCAAATTGAAATGAGCTCGACGCATGTTTGTATTATCCTTTCATTATTATTTCTGTCCAATGACTGACTTCAAAATGACTAAAGGTTTATTTTGTTAGACAATTGAAGATAATTTCCATATAAATAATTACTTACTGTGATCACATTAATGTCATCATTCATATGATAACAGCTTTTATACGACCAAATTCTGGGTACAGCCATTATTACATAAGCGAATCACGTCAAGATTTTTTGATGAAATGTAATGCCATATCAACTGATTTCAACGGCTTCCGAAGCATGCTTAATATAAAAAAAAATTTGACCCATCCGGTTTCAGCCATAGCAAAAGTTGTTTTTTTTCGTAGAACGTTTGAACGACTACTTCTCAGTGATCTCCTCGATTGTAAGTTAAGTTTATTAGATAACAGATTCTCCTCTTTCAAATTAGGTAACTAAGTATTCCAAAGTAGTTCAATAAAAAAGTAACAACAGAAAAAAGATGAAAAAAGACATATAAAGAAAAAAGAAGTTCCAATTTAATTTTTTTTCCGTTATCCATAGTTTTTCTGCAACTAAGTGACGAAAAAATATCAGAAAGACATTTATGTCATAATTTCATGGATAATGAAATTATACCTTTTGTTGTTTTCTCATATAAAAATGCTCTTAATTGAAGTACCTACTAAGTTCAATGAATTTACAATGTTATATATATATTATGTTTACGGATTATCATCGTATTGTGTCAACAACAGAGACCCATTTGTTACTTTGGGCCCTAATTAAGGACGACAGTGCGTTGGCATACAAAATTTATATCTTGAGATATTTTAAGTAACATATTGCACATTGAAAAAATTTCTAAAAAGATAATAGGGTTTAAAGAAAGAAATAAACATTAAGAATTTATTATAAAAGTAATACTAGCTCTCTTGATAACGTAAAAATAAAGTTAAATCTCATATGATGCATGATCTCTCTTAAATCATACTATATAAAATGTGCTTAATTCTATTCTCAGCTTGTTATGATATTCATATACCTACTCGTTTATATATATGAGTAAGAGAAAGAGAGAGAGTATTTTATATGTAGTCTCAATACACTGATTATATTAAACTTGCGGTTAATTAAGTCAGTTATTTGGAAGATGTTTGCTAGAATCCATCAAACTATTACTTCATTAACGAGTTTTGAACGAGCGTGTGAACTATCTTGAGAGTGTTTCCCGACATTAGGGAACTTAAATTTCCATCGGGATCGTCGTATGTTATGACACTGTTTACGGGCTTCGCTTTAAAATTACTCGTTACGTTGTTACTCGTAATTAGTCAGGTTTCCTATTCAGAGTTCGGGTTGTTAACCTGTATCTTAAAAGTGTAGTTCTATGATATTTTGGCATAATGGGTGGTGACTGGCCGAAAGTCTGACGGTCCACTCGTTAATGGAAACGGTGGTTCAGGATATACAGCTTATCTATTCTCCAACAGTTTTTAATTAACAATAAGAGTCTTGACACTGCTTTGCATATGCTAAATACTGCAATGAACTATTTAGCTGAGTAACTTTTTGCTACATTGGAAAAAGTATCTATTACGAACGCAACATTCTACATTTGACTTTTATTGAGACGGACAACCTTTTCCGTTATCGTGTGCTATACTTATGTAACTAAAAAATAAGGAAGTATATACAGGAATTCCCAGACAATTTATTTCCTATTACACGGGCCCCTAAATACGATCACCTAATCTCACTTGGTTACTCGAATACGTTTTAATTGTAACTCTAAACATTCAGTCTGAAAACTTATTCTCATTTCACTAAATGCGTGGCTTGGGCAAAATTAATGTAGGAAAATGTGGTGGATGTTTTTATTTATACATATGATATACAATGGCCCGTTACATTAGACTTATTCTATACTCTATAACGATATAAGACTACGAGTATAAGTGCATCAAGTTAATTTATTTCCCTCTATCGCTGTTTTGTAGAAATAAACGTTAAAAGAAGGTCTCTTAGAATTTTCATTTCAACGTAGATAGTTAAATGAGTTAGACTGAAGAAGCTTGCGTCCGATGCAAAAAAATGTCAGTGAATATTGATTTCTACGATGTTATTGATGGTACAGTTATACCTAAGTGTATCAGTAGTTCCTTAACGATATTAAAAGTTTTCTAATTAGTAGCAAAGAGAATAACAACGGATACTTTAAAGTAGTTTACAAATCGCCATCACCGTTTTCTTTTTACATAACTATTATGTATTTTAATTCTAAGCCTTCATTTATTTATTACGTAGATTTCTGTGTATTAGTAAATTTGAAAAAAGAACAATGTTCTTTGTTCTTTTTCCAAATTTATTAGGTTCTAATTGAAAGCGTTACTTACCAAAAAAAAATGAACTATCAGAGGTAATAGTGAGACTGTTTAATCAAACTGAACTTAAATTTGAGGATCTCTCTTATTATTCAATTAACAAAAGATTAGGTGTTTCGAGCGTATGATTGGTATATAATAAGTTCAATGAGGCATTCATCACTGGTAAATATGTACTGCCCACTCTCCTTCCACTTGAGCACGCACGAGGGCACTAAGCTATTTGAAGAGCGTACCACCATACTCTCTTAAATACAACCCTTCTAAATACAGATCGTATTATAATGTTGGTGAAATAACGAGGATTTTTTAACTGAATGCAATTATAGTACGTAAAATTAGAAAAGTTACTATTGTATTGTGTTATATGTAAATAAAATTTATTGCAAAATACTTACTTAGGTAAACTTTTTGATAGATTTACAATAAAAATGTTTGAAACTGTACTTATCTAGTGTTTTTATCTGAATCGGTGCTATGTGCTATTTCTTTTTATGGTTACTTCTTTGATATATTTTCATTAAAGCATGTCTGTCAGATGTTAGTAAAAAATTGAAAAAAACTTTGTAACGGGGTATGTTTTTAATTTATTTTATTTTTAGTCATCATTCAGCGTTGATTAGTGACTTACGTGAGATTTTTCAGTGTTTCATTTCCATTCATTCATTTGTAGGGTAAGTTCATTTATTTAAAAACATTATATTATTTCATTCTCATTTACTTATCATTTCGTCGTAATCATTATCATAACATTCCATTTTCGTATCATTTAAGCATATTCACTTACATTGCATTCCATTTTCCATTTTTGGAGCCATAAATAAAGATAATAACTACATTAATGTAGATATGGCTTAAAGGTCTTAGTTACCAGGCCAAATAATTGAAAAAAAAACAAGGTAATATATTTGTGTTGAGTATTAAGAACTTAAATAATATTCTTATTCCTTTCTATTTATTTAGCCTAAATTAAGCATAACTAAGAGCTTGTGTTATAAATACTAGATAATAGAATACACACACACCCACACACCCACACACACACCCACACACACACCCACACACACACCCACACACTCCCCTCCCCCCACGCACAAATACACTAATTAAACATACGAACATCCATGACTCGTGGACTAACATTCGTACTTATCATACAAATATTTGCCCCTACTGGTATTCGAAACCAGGACCTCTGGCTAAGAAGACAAGGGTTCTGACCACTCGACCAGATGACCGTCATAATATTTTAAGTATTTATAAATAAATATGAAAAAGAAATATAGTTACTTTACAAACTCTGTTAAATAGGGCGTTTTATAAACTGACTAGTTGAATTTTTGGCGGCCTCAATAAGGCTAAGAGAGTAATCAAATTAATAACAGTGACCTAATTTTCATCGTTTGACTTGACTGAAGACTATTTATGCCTTTTATTCATTGTGTTTTTGTTTCATCAGGAAATGAAACATTTGAATTTCTCACGTAAGTGTTACTATATTACGATAATTATATCATAACTAGAGATAGAAAATATAACTCCAGGAATTTATAATCATAAGTATTTTACAAAAGAAAAAACATTATTGAAATGATTTTCTTCAAAATCTCCAGATAAAATATGTAATGAGTATTAATTTCAAATTTAGGTCAAAAACGGAACTTTATTAAAATAGCGAAGACTGCATTTATTAATGTTATTGCCACGGAATGGAACAGATCTTTGTACCTGTTCTTTGGTTAGGTATTTCAATTTAGTTGTCGCACAACGCAAGGCTTTTTGTTTAATTAAATTTAGGGTTGCCAATACATGGAATAGTTTGCTAATAATGTAACAAAAGTGAACTCGGTAAGTAGCTTAGTTATTTATCACGAATTAATTTTTGTTGACTTTTAATTCCGAAGTGAATTGAATCAGTGATGCGATCCTAGTTTACAAATAATGTATTTTCGTCATACTCCCATACAATATTATGGATAAAACAAAACTAATACTGAAATTGTGAGAAATGAATGTTAATTAACTAACTTTGCATAGCATCCCCGAAATTTCAGTTGGCATATGGCAGTCGTTATCATGTCAACAACCGGCAGCGACCTATTTTAAACGAAGTCAATTTTGTAGATACAAACGCGGCGGTGGAATACAACTACCTACTTCATAACGACAGATTTGCTAGTGACAATATCGAGTGATATTTGCAGATACATTTCTGTGATATAACAGGGGATACCTACGTCTGGAACAGTTGGTTGGTTACGACAGTAAAGGAACCTGGTATTGATCGAAATTGAGATAGTTTGCTAAGATTATTTACAAAACTTTTGTGAATCATCAGTTATTTTGAAATTATGCTAGCAAGTTTAGGTATTTTATAATAAAAAAGCTTAATGCTTAAGATCTTAGTATAATCCATATTTTCTTTAACACCATTTTGTAAATCGCAGATCATTCGCATTTTATTTCATTGCTTCATAAAAGTATACAAACACTAAGCATTTTTATGCAGCGACTACATAAATACAATGAGTAATACGTTATGTGTCATGTACGTAGTAAATTAGCAGTCATTTATCATAATTCATACTTTATTACTTAAAGCAATCAGTTGCTGTATGATATTAGGACACAAAATCAAGATAATTGTGAAATCTCATGATTTTTTTTTGTAATCGCTGTGGAAAAATATGAAAAAAAATATTAATCCATATGAATGAAAAGTAATATTTTTTTCCATGTTTATTGACAACTGGCAAGCTATTGCTGCTTGAATATCATGGCTATTTGTAATTTGTCTACACGAATAGACGACGTCATTTATGACGGCAAGAACTCTTTGAATGTCTTCACTCCTATTTGACTAGTCTCTGCATCCTGGCTGATAAAGATACCAGCGGGCTTATTCGCGTCCTTCATTGATAACTTAAGTGAAAGCCATCGAGGTATTGACACGTCCACTGCCAATTGAATTTACTTTAATATTATTTATTATATTATTATTTATATAATATTATTTATTTATTATTTTATTGTACTTTATTTATTTTTATTTTTTGTATCTAATTTACTTTATGTATTTACTATACTTTTTTTTATATTTTATTTAATATTCATTAATTGAATTTAGTATACCGAATTTGGGGTATAATATTGAACTTTTATAGAATATAACACAATCGAACTCAGTACGTATGCGTCTGCGAATAAGCTTCTTATTATACCTTGTACGTGGTGGCGTTGACAGCGTCGGTGGTTGGCAGCGAGAGCAGCGCGAAGGGTAGCAGCAGCGCACTGGACATGCGCCGCGGCCCCCCCATCTCGGACCACCATTCGCGCTTTGAAGCGCCTCTCTGGAACAAATTATAATGATTTCTTAGAAAAATACCCATTTGAGCACCTATATCCATTATATATTCTCGTAAGTATAGTTTGGTTGGTCTAGATGTAACAGTTTCACTTGATCTATGGCTCTGAGCTTAATATTTTCTATATTGATGTTTTTATATTGTGTAAGTTTATATTCAATAAAAAAATATTTTAATTAACAGATGCGCTCTACAAAATAAATATTACATTTATATGTAGTAAGTTAATGGCAGTTCCTCTAGATAGATAGAATACACAAATATAGCGAAGCCAAACAAAACTACAGGCAATCTCGAGTATCAAAGTATATAAATTTATAAGGTTTCAGAGGTTGCACTATAACGGTGGCTACGTTCGGTTTTCCTTATCTAATTGCTAGGAACGAGTCCATTAGGTCGTCGATCAATCTTGACAAATTTAATTTCAATGCGATGACTCTGATGATATGGAGCGCAATGTACACAAAAGTACTCTGTTGTTTGTTCTACTATGTTGTTCTTAATTAACAACCGTAGAAATTGAAACTAACTACTCTATATTCGATCGATGATAAAAAAATTCATCTGCGATAGTTAGGAGCACACTTGCGTGGTGGGCGCTTTTCGGAACACTAAGCTACTTTTGATAGGGTTGATACCATATGACTATATATAATAGTAATCTTCGGTTTTCTCTGTTCCGAAGACCCGTCCGTTCCAAACGTTACTGTTGTTCCAGTTTGTTTGTGTCGTGGCTCAAAACTCCTCGTATATTTCTTCCATTTAGGAAGGCATGTAGCTTGCATTAAGTTTTAAATGGGCTGATGGTAATACTCGATCGATTACCATTTTCTGTTAATCGATATTTAATCACGTTTAGTTTGCCATTACCAAGTAGGACTACGTAACAACAAAAGATAAAAGAAAAAATTTGGTTAAAGTGAAACGTCCTACCAAGAAATCTCTTCTTTGAATTTTGATTAAAAGTAAAAGTATTTTGCGTACATAATTCTGTTCAACTTCTTCATTTATTTTACAATTAATTTTGAATGTAGCAATGTTAAGAAACTTCAAAGCATATTTATTTTTATTGAGTTAATAATAACAAAAGCGGAAAATTGAGCACGTAATTAAAAATGGGGAATAACAAATATTCACAAATTATTTAGTCAGTGTAACTTTGAATTACATTTTATACATATTCCTATGTTATGTATCTCACTCTTCGTATTCTTGCACTAAATCTGTCCCTTCTTATCTCAAGCAGTAATTTCACCCAAGATTGCCTGGAAAAGATACTATGTTTTGTTCTGCCTTGTTAAAAATATATTGTAAATAGTCTTCTTAATAAAAATATGTATAAAATAAGAATGTTTAAAACTTTACCTGCTTAGCATTTTGTCCTTTAACTTACTTAAATGTCATATATAATAATCATTTACAGAATATAATCACCCATCTGATTCCATACCGTCGTAATCAATTAATCAAGTCTTGCACGGTTATATGAACCGAATTTTTAAAAATTGTTGGCTGACCAAGCGAAAGTACGCAAAATTACGCCAGAGGCCGTTAATTTTATTTGCACTCAAACAATTCAATTTGTTTCGTTTTTGCGTTCTATTTGTTTGAGAGATTTTATTCTCCACAAAAAGTAATTACTGTGTAGCGTGAATCGGCATTTCTAATGTAGGTTGTGCTTTCATAGACATACCTACAGGCAGACGTAAAAAATAGTCCTTTCTGATGTATGGTTAGACTTATTTTACTCCTTGAATATAAGCGAATAAGGTTGGTTGCTCATTGAAAAATAGTGCGGTATAGTATAGGTGAGGCAAAAGCGTGTAATGAGCGCTTACATAAAAAATGATATTAAGACATAGACGTCTATAGTTTGTGAATAGAAAACAAAAATCTACTTCAAAACACTAAGAGAGCAAAAATAATTCAATGTAAGAAGTTATCAAATTTAATATTATTTTTTTTAAGCATTAATTCTGTAAGCATAAGAAATTATTTCTGTAAGCAATTTAGCACCCACTTGTTATGTTTTGAGTGTAAAGTTTCTAAGGTCAATATAAAAGGGGGACAGTCAGATTGTCGACTTGCCCATATGTTAAAATGATAAAAATAGTAAATATTAAATAAATAAAATTATAAAGTTGTCATTCATTAAAATACTCGAATAGCTTTAGAATTAAACACATGTGTATAAAATTTGAAGATTGCCCTCGATTACAACCTCGGGAGTATACTCTACATCTCTATACACAGAGAAATCGCGTAACAAACATTTAAAAAATAGCTGACTTGAGAATCTCCTCTATTTTTTTAAGACGGTTTATTTGCTTGCAAATGTTCAAGAACTATTAAGTGTCTCTTTTCCGTTGTATACCTATCTGATGTAATGTTATAGTTATGTAATATAACTAAATTTGTCATGATTAAGCAAGAACATTTGATACAATTTATCTGGATACTATTATTAATAATTATTATAGGTGATGAGAGCCTAGTAATCTGAAACACAGGTCTTTCAAGTAGAATATGCCCATTTATTACTTTAATTTCATTTTTCCTTCAACAGAAAAACAAAGAAACAAAAAGTAATTTTATTTATTTATTTCTCTTTCACAATGTAGCTATTAAATTGTTTTTATTTTACATATTCTCAACTTTTCTAATAGCTATATTGTGAAAGAGAAATAAATAAATAAAATTACTTTTTGTTTCTTTGTTTTTCTGTTGAAGGAAAAATGAAATTTAAGTAATAAATGGGCATATTCGCAGGTGGCAGGGAAAGAGCTCGCTGCTTCTGTTTTGTGTAAGCTGTCAAAAACAACTATAACGACGATCACGATGTTTTTGAAACGATTAAATATTGTACATTAGTGGTATAAAAAGGTGGTTCAGCTCTCAATAAATATCAAAATAGAGCGGTTTAAATAAATAGCTCCAAAGAAAGGTTACAAACCCTTACATTCATTTAGGACATGTTTATTAGTTACCCTTATCTTTTTATTTTTTTTCTTCTTCTTCTTCATAGCTTGTATATAAAAAGGAATGACTTGCTAAAAGTACGTTGTGTTAAAAGTAATTTTTGTTGTGTTTAGTTCGCTTTAATTCAACATTTTAAAAATGTTGTATATAAAAATAAATGAGAAAATCATAATGATAAGCATAAAACTAATAATTAATAAATTATTAAGTTGGTATCGAAAATCATCGGTCGTGCTATACAAAGCTGTAATTTCTTCCGTCCCTACTTTGGATTACTTTTAATAAATGGCGTACGTTGTGATTAATATAATTTTTGAGTTAAGATTTGAGCAGACCCTAATGATATGTGCTATATTACTAAAAGGATTTAATTACAATTTGCGATTATTTTTTAACTGCAAAATAAATTTGTACGTATTACAAAGTTCATCTATAATATATCTAGGTCATCTAGTAATACATAAAAATTATTGGGGTGTGTTCATCGGGAAAATTGATTAAGTTCACGTGTCTGCACGAGCCATTAGCTACACAAAACTCCCTATCAACCTCACACATATCAATGATGCTTCTGAAATATGTATCACAATTACAGGTCCTATGGGAGACGAGATAGGTAGATCTTATACAATGCCCAGGTATTATTTTAGTGAAATTTCATCAGCAGCCTACCCGTATCTCATTACAAAGCCCATACCCCATTCCAAAACATCATGATAACCGCTTTAGTTCGTTGGCAAGTTCAGTTGTCTTCATTTCAGTTTTAGAGACACCCGTCAAAGTTTACCTTAGCCAACTTTTGAATAGAACTGCCACCAGTGTGTTTCCGAACTTCTAAGGGATGGCTGTTGTTTTTCCCAATATAAATCCAGGTTATCCTTGGGTTACTTCAATTGTTTACTCGATATTTATGTTCAGTGCCGTTTCCTTAAGACGCAGCTCTGTAAATACAAATAAGCTTTCTAACGGCGTTAACTCTCTATGAAAATTCCGACTATTGATAGAACTCTATCGTGCAGCTTCAAGGTTCAATATCGCGTACTCGTAAAAATTGGCACAAAAAAATCACCTGTCACAAAACTAATTAAATATCTTAATCATATATCAGGAGATTTTTCATGCATGTAGTTTTTTTTATGAATGTATTTAAAAAAAATGTCTTAGAAACAATTAAATTTGAGTGGAAACGAGCTATTTACTTAATTTTCACTTACATAGGTTATGGTCGGGAAATGAGAATACTTCTTTTAAAGCGACTCGTATTGAAGGAGGCGCCTCTTAATGTGGTTAATCGGATCGTTATCTTCTACCAAAAAATATTTTGTCCTTGTATTGGTTTTGTGAGAATTTGCAAACCTACGTTTATGTAATCATTGCTATTTAAAGATTAAATATTATTAAATGACTAATGATACTGTCCTCCGTAAAGTGGTTGATGATTTAGAATATCAAATACAAAAGTTCACAGGTACTACTAAAATTATATAAACAAAGTTGGAGCAAAAGCTAATAAATTTATAAGGCAAAACACGTGAAAATGGCTGGGTTTTCCGGTCAGCATAATCGCGGGCGAGCCTGGCCTCTCTAGTCCGATTTTACTCTTGAAAAGAATACCTAGATTTTCTATTAATGTTTGTTTTATCTACTGAACCTTTTTTTAGAATAGAATAGAATATTGCTTTATTGTACATACATCAGGCAATAATACATTTTCAGACGACAAAACCAAAATAAACAAAAGAACTGTACAAAGGGCGACCTATTTAGTATTTCACTGATTTTCTTTCACACAGTTTTTTTAATGTAGCATATTCTGATGTTTCATCTTTATTCAAAAGAATTACTTGGTTCATCAGAATGTCGTAAAATTGATTTAAGACAAATGGCCCCATATCAGATCATAATGCTTCATTCTTCACAACGAACTCAGCAAATTTTGCTACGACGGCTACGAATATTTCCTTTTTCGTAGCTGCAAAGTCTAATATTAAATGCATGTTCACAAACCAATTCAATAGACGGATCATTTTTTTAAATGAAACGAATAATATTTCAGTTACAACTTCGTTTTGTATAAAAAAATAGATATGTATTTTTATCTTGAATTAATGATTAACTATTTTTAATAGCAAAATATCATTTTATAACGTGCTTAACCGACTCCGGTGAAACGTATCTACTGTAAAGACCCATCTGCAAGAACGGGTGGTCAATTAAGTAAACTGAATTCATAATACAGAAATATACAGTTTATAGCAACCGTTAATAAGAGAACAAAAGCAGTTGTAGCAGTAGCAGTTAGTTAGGAGTTAGGCCTGTAATTTTTTGAGTTGTAATTCGTTCAAGAATGAGAATAAACGACTGTAAAGTTGCCATATTTGGAATATCATTGTACCATAATACCTGTAGAGGTTTTAAATTTCGATTTGTTATTATATACATATATAGTGAGATAACATGATGAGATTTGTAATATTATAGTAATTTTATTGTTATTTCGGTTAAAAAGTTGTTGGTTGTTACATTAAAAGTATTATATATTATATTTGAAGCCATATTACATTTATGATAGCCATTTTTAATTCAATCAAGTTCATATTCTACAAACTGTCGATATGAAGAATTTGTATTACTAACATTTACTATTTGTTATATTTTAAGATTATATTCGGGAAAAGTAAATTAAAAGTTAAAAGTCTTAGTGGAAAATGTATTATTTCCATTTAGATAATCGCTTTTCTACTTTAACTTGTATACACGTGAGCCCACCCAAGTGTATAATTTTGTTTGAAAAATATGTAACTAGAAAAATAGAATGGACAAAAATATTGAAATTTATAGTATATTAATTGTTAAATAAGTAAATAAAAAAATATTAATGAATTTTGACACATACCCATGTAGTATTTCCAACGCAATTAACACCTAACCCCTATTATGTGTGTAAATATAGCCGTTCATCATAAATTCATCATCGTAATTTGCAAAATGACTTCTATTACAACGTAGTATAGTTCTCGCTTATGTTAATAAATTTTGCTAGACCAAAAATCATCTCTTTTAATCAAAAACCATTTGGGGTATTTGCTTATATTGAGTCCCTTACAAGAAAAAATATGGATTCATAATAATAAATAATCTTTAAGACACACCTATCAAGCCCAAATTTAAGCATCATATTCTACTATATATAAGCATCATGAAGAAATGACTACTCGATAACAGAGAAACATTTTTACTATGAGAATATAGGAAATATACATACATATATATTTCAAGAAACATGCAAGTACTAATCTTCGTGCTTCTCACATAACCTGCCGTGGTTGGGTCTCGAACCTTTTCTTCTCTCGATTAAACCTTTATAAAAAAGACAAATATCTATCTTAATCGCTGATCAAAGACAGATAATGGGCCCATATCTATAGATATAATTATTATGAACCAATTGTCTACGGATGGTGCGACTTGACATTAATTTGACAGAATTCTAAAATATTAAAATGAGAAAAATGTCTATTTTCTTGGTACAATAGCCAGTTGAGCTATTTACCACTAGAACTGGAAAATTTTTCATTCATAGGTACGCAGTTGTCATCGTAACCCTTTCTTCAAAAGAATTCGGCTAAGACCAGTTTACCTCTCCCGAAATCGGCTTTTGTTGGAGAATTCTCAAGAGACAGATAAGAAAGAAGGAAAATTGTTATTTGAATTTGTATTGTTGAAGTGCAAACATTTGAATTTTGGGAAAATGGGATATTTGGAACACTTATTAAAAAAACCGTTAGTGTGTAAATACGCTTTATAATTCTATAAAGGTTATGGGTAAAAACTAGTTTTAATCATGACCTTCACAAGTCCTACCTACCTTTTTACCTACCGTCTGAAAATCAGGATGGAATGAATTGCAAAGGGGCTGCTGTATTAGACTGTACTCAATTCACCCGGTCGCACTTAACGGTAGCGGCACGATGTGCTCCGGGAACGGAATTTACTGGACTAAAGTTGTGTTTTTTAAGTTTCGATATATATTTCCCTGAAAAACTGATATTGTTAGTTCAATTTTATCCACATCGTATTAAACACAAAGATCAAAGATTCCTATTTTATATGGAATAAAGGAAAAACTGTTTTCGTAAAATTTCTATTTTCAGCTCCAGCCGTAGAACTTACGTAGCGAAAGTAGTTTTATCACTATGTGTCAGCGATACCTAATTTGCTACCTGCAGCGGAATGTTTGTGTGTTCTCGTTCTGGAACGCAATCGCTTCCCTTGCCCTGTATTTTTTCAACCTCTATAAATATAATTATTATTTTTTTATAAAAAAAATTTTGTTTACCAGCTTACCAGCGTGTTCCATACTATATGGTGATAATTATTTATTTATTTTTAGCATATTAGCGATTTTGAACTCATACAATATCCAGTAATCATCTTAGGTATACTGAAATTCTAGCGATATTATACGCTCCTATTTTGAACGAAGTAAGATCCTAATTTCATCAAAAGTTAGATTCGGAGTTCTTAAAAAAGAAGTGCACAGAGGTCTCGTAAAATGGGTACTAGGAATTATTCTAAGAGCCATTTTAACTTTAACAAGTACTTAAATAGAAAGGATAAGAAGAAATAAAAACACTAAGCACTCCCTAGAATATCCAAACGAAAGGCTAAGGAGCACTATTAAATAATGGCATTTTTAACGAAGTATTCATTTGGAATAAGAAATAATTAAAGCTTAAAGGTTCGCGTAACTAATTAGCAAGTTCTATGTTGCGGCAACCTTTGATCGCTGTGAATCGTCCTCACCTTTGTCATTTGCATTTATTTATTTAGTGCCGTTGTCTTTTCAACTTCATTTTGTTTCTAACACTGAAAACTTAAAAACCAACACGATAATTTCTATGACAAATTAAAATTGTTGTAGATATTTCGGTCGACTAACAATTATTGGGCCAGCATGGAGTTAAATTTATTTCGCTATGATTATAATTTCAAAATTAAGATATCTGTTCTTTATAAGAAATATTCTAAAAATATTCTTTTTTACTTTTATTTAAAGGATAAAGGCGCCTTATAAATTAATTAGGTTACAAAACATTAGTGATAAATCTGCCAGATCGGTCACAGCTATACTATTATTTTTTTGTGTTTTCATAAATCACAATGAGATACTATTATCCATGCCAATTAATAGATATTTATGATAGTGCGTGGATAAAGATAATTAAGCTGCTAATTAATGAAACTGTCCACGGGAATTACGGCTCATTTGTTATATGGCCATAAACAGCGTTAGTCTTCCTAATTTTTTTAGGTTATTGAATTGGGTTGCTCTTGACCTCATTCTTGTTCTCAGCGAAAAACTGGGTCGGTTTCTGAATTGAGAATCACTCAAGCTATATATGTCTATTAGGTAAAGACTTATCATACAAAATGTTCCTTCTAAGAGTTCTATCTAAGGTCTCATATTTCTGACAGAGAATTGTTACCTTTTTATATCTATTAAAATTTGTCAAGTATATGTTATTATGATACTGAAATATTGTTTTGCTGCATCGAAATACGTTTAATCTTCTATTTTGTGTAAGCGAGGAGAAAGGTTTATGTACCTTAGTGCTTAAAATGGGGAAACTGATGTTATTAATATTAAATATAAGTGGCAGAATAATTGAAAACAAACAAATAATGGCATTTGTTAAAGAATTAATCAAAATTGTAACGATGTAAATCAATTCTTATACAGGATTATTTAGTTATTACCTATATCCCACAAACTACGACAGGAGGCATTTATATAATGACATACTAATACATAAATACTACTGGCATTACTTGGCGTACTGGCATTTACAAAAATTTTACATTTTATATAGTGGTTTTAGAAAATTCTAGAAAACAGTTTAAAATGATCTATATAAAATTCCGTGATTCTATTAGTCTCCCTCAACCCATACACAGGATCCCAAATTCGAGGTTGGTGAAATTACTAAGTGGACAATGATATTATTTACTATATTTTTTTATGAAAAAAATCTTTGTAATTTTTAAAAAGACATATTGTTGTAATATATGTCGGTTTAAAAGTAAACCGATAAAAGTAGGGTTCCCTAATCCTTTGATCTACGAGAGTATGTTCTCTCGTAGCTTCCATGACTTTTTATTTATTCAGATTAATGAATGGTTGCCTGTTTGTTTAATTAAGTAATTAATTACTTATAAAACGAGATATAAACTCGCAAAGATCTTTTGTATCCAGGAAAAAAATTTCTTTGAATTATTGATATGTGTGGAAAATATATTTTATTCATGAAATAGCAAATGGTTGACATGATTTTATTTTCGTTTTAAATAATTTCAATAATATTCATATAAACAAATAAAATTAAAATATTTATTTGTTTTTACATGTGGTACAACTAAAGCAAATAACACATTTCATTTCTATACGTTTTGTGGCAGTAATCCAAACTTCTATAGGTTGTTTTTAATAGTGTCGTTAGATAGACATTTAATTAAGGTTCCTTTTCTAATTTCAGCACTAATAGTCATGTGGGATTGAGATGCCCCGCTTGAGACCAATTTCGAGCGGACGATTGGGCAGCTGGCCAGCAATAGAGGTGCCATATACCCCAAATGTTTCATAATTATTTTTCTTTCCGGTTTAAGATTATAACCATTCAATGAGTAATTTGTAGATAACATTTTGTATACAGTGAATGTAAGAGAGAAAAGGATTTCATTTGTTTATCTGTAACCTAAAATTTATATTAAAATATTTATTTTAATGCACACACGAAATAAGTAACATTCACATGAATTTAGAGCCTCCAATGGAGAAGCCTCTCCACCTAACAAGATACTAAGACAATAATTATTCAAGAAGTTACCCATTTCAAAATTATTCAAGAAATAATTTTGAAATGGGTTAATGGTAATTAGTTTCGAGAAACAATGGAAACTGGACCTTAAAAATTGATTATATTAATCTGTCAAGCTTCGACATTTTTATATTGAGAGTTAACGGCATACCTACCACTATTTCCGTGTTAAATTTTCATAGCAACGTTTTGCATGTTCCTGTGTTTGTAGTGCACGCATGGAGCTTACTTTTCGATAGTGAAATGTTCAAGCGTATCGTTTCACAAAGTACCTCTTTGTGAAACGATACGCTTGCTTTAAAAGTAAGGACTTTAACCTAAATTTCCTGAGTTCACATTGTTACATCATTCCACTCTGTTATTTAACGATATTTAATTTTTTTAAATTGTTCATGAACGTATGATTTTAATTTTCCTACAACAGCTTTACCTCCTTCACAGAGCAAACTCTATCGATTACTCCTACCATCGGGTAGCTGTAATGGAACGAAGTTTTGTATTTTTTAACAGTAATGGTCTCGTGAAATTGAAATGTGCGTTTCAGACAAACGAGGTAGCGGGCTGGAATCCAGAAAATTTAGTGTGATGTTCCATTTTGTTAATATCACGTTTGACCAAGAATAAGATAAACGTTTACTTATTGAAGAAACGTTATAATAGGATATTTTGGCGGGAACTCAAAAATATAGATTGTATTTTAATTATTGCATGCTAATTGTATCTATACACTTCAATAATAACGAGCAACTTCAAAAAATTAACGAGTCGGTAGAATCTAAGGAGCAACGAATGCATATAGCGGGGATTCCCAAACTATTTCGGGCAAGAGACCCCTTTTCCAAAATTAACTGATACCTCAGATTCCCATAGCCAAATGACTTCTCTTCTCTAAAAATCCTATCTCTGGTTTTTTTTCTATTGATAACACGACCTCTGAGACATAGACAAAGATATCGACCACTTTGGAAATTCCTGGTTCACAGACTACGTGAACTGTTTCACATATAACCAGATAGGATGTACATTAGTTTGCCTCCTTTTCGTATAAAAACCATTTCTAAAGTTATAAGAATAAAATTAATTTTATTATTCTATCAAACATTGGCGATGTTCCTGAAAGAAAGTTGTTCAATTTCACGCTTCTGAAAGACCCTCCCTTCTTCCTCCTTATTCATAAAATAACTGAAGTTACTAGAGAATTATAAAGCGATTTGCTTTTCTCATTCGTGTGCAAAATGAAAAAGATAATATATATAATACAACAGTTTTCTGTACAATTAATATAAACTTTTGAATAGGAACAAATTCATATCTATATTATTGGATTCTGTAATTAAATATGTTACTCTCAAATTCAATTGTTTACAAGTTATCACTTTCTATCTGTAGAAGAATGAAAAAGAATCTCAACAAAGCATCCATATTATTCCCTCATTTAATACATAATTTTCCTAATGGGCATTGTATTTCAATTTGTGTAAGAACATTTAAATATAAAAAGCGTTATGTCTTCGTGAATTCAGTTTAAAATATATTGTACTGCCAGAAGGTAGCGATGATTTACTTGCATTACGCAGAAGTAGTAAGTAGCTACAAATTCACCATTTACAATTTGGCACGAGCGCAAGATAGAACCGTTTTATGAAACATTTTTCAGAGTGCAATTCTGGTATAATGTTGATATTGAATATGACATGATATATACAAAATTGTCACAACAGTAAGCCTCAACAGGAACGCGGCGAGCCGGTAGTTTTTTAAATTATTACTGGTGATTTCAATGTAACAAATTCAATATGTAAAACTAATTATTATTGACATGGTTCAAAATCTCCATGCGTTAAACTTCGTATATTATTTGAAAATATCTTATCATTTAGGATGTCAAAATCCAGATTTTTGTTTTATTCTCGAAACAATGTATGGGAGTTGAAGACTTAATGAGAAAAATGTGAAGTTCTGGAGTTCCTCGTGCTCTTTATCAATATATCGTAACTACAATTGAAACTATATGTTAAAAAGAAATTACCCAAGTTTCACCCTTCTAAATCTTGCAACTGCGTTCCGGTACTGAATAACACAGCCATTAACTCTATTATTGTACAAATTATATATTCTATTCTCAATAACTTTCGACAAAAACGACTGTTCAGCTGTAAATTTTAATAATATTATTTTTTATTCTATATTCCCACGAAACGTAGATAATCTACTAAATCATCGGGGATTTGGAAGATTATAATCATCTCAGCTAAAGTACACTTTTTGTCGTTGTACTACGACACACATTTTAAAAGGCTCGGTGTCGCTGAACAAAATTAACTTTGAGTAATTGTGATGCTGTGTGAGAGGTAAAACGAAACAATGAGTTTAGGGGTTTTAGTCTGAGGAGTTATTTATATTTACTATGTATTATATAAACCGCGTCTGTGGACTAATGATTAATATCACCTACCTCCGTTTCAGCGGTCCAGGATTTGATTACCGTGCAGAAATTTCTGCACCCACGGGTTTTTCAAATCCGCTTAGCTATCTACCACAATCTCACCTAAGCCTGCAGCCGTACTAATATTAATAGCATTGTTGTGTTTCGAAATTTGTATTAAAGTAATTTCTGACGCTGAGATTGCACATATTGATCTGTACAGTATACAGTAGCCATGGCGATACTTATCAAGTAAGTAGTAAGTGAAATCCGAAGTTGTCCCAGATATAGGTATTATACGCTAAACTTCCCCCGTGTTGAGCCTAAGCTTCCATCCAATTTACCGAAGCCAATTCTATATTGACCTATTTCCTTGCTCCTTGACTGACGACCTCTTTTCTATTTAACAGAAAGAGGCAATTACTTAGGTATATTTTAAATTGACGAAACCTCTTAAAACAGGTAGGCACTCTCATTTCCACCATAAAAGAAAAATATTTTCAATAGTCTTAAAATTACGTTGACTTGAGCAGAAATAATCATTTAAAGATTCCATAATTTTGAATAATTATACGATTAACCTCCTTATTTAAAAAGTTTTGACCATCTGTTTCTACAAAAAAACATGTTGCTACACCTGACTGTAGGTTTTTAAATTGCGAAACGTATTTAAATGCAATTTTCACTTATACAAAGACTAAATCAAGAGGAGGGTTTAAACATATTATAAGTTAAGGTATTGGGTAAATTGGTTGATATACAATGTGAGCTTTCAAAGAGAACGCTGCAAAAACCTTATTTATTATTTATTTATTTAACAATTTATGTACACACAAAGATAATTAAAATGAACACAAAAGTATAACAGAAAATTGTACAAAGGTACTGCTTATTTCTATAAGAAACCTTTTGAGATATAGCAAAACAATGTATAGATTGTCCTTATTGAAACACCTATACACAATTCTGAAAGCCATTTCGGAATTTTCAAATATATATCTTTGAAGCGTTGCTAACTACACCCATTTTAATGATTAAAAATGACTCAAATGACATGGAGTTTGGAAAGCTATTTAAACAGATACGATGAAATGATGACGAAAACAAAGAAGACGAAATTTAATTTGTTAATTGTTACCTTAAGCATTTCATATTTATAATAATTGCTTTTTACAATACATTATTTAAATTAATAACTTAATGCTTATATAAACAAAACGCTTTCTTGGTTAATAAAACTAAATTACTACTATTATTAACCACTTCATACTGACACTATTCTAGTACAGTTTCAAGATACGCTATACTTTAAAATGTGACATAAGTACTGCGAATCCGTAGCGGATCGGTTATTGTGAATTTAAAAAAGCTTTGCAAAATTTAAAATAAATGCAAATTTTGCTATCCATCTTCCA
The DNA here is from genome assembly GCA_943193645.1 of Acentria ephemerella. NCBI lineage: Eukaryota > Metazoa > Arthropoda > Insecta > Lepidoptera > Crambidae > Acentria > Acentria ephemerella. The sequence continues at coordinate 6,970,325 of OW971891.1, forward strand.
TATAAACAATAATAAACAGAATTAATAATGTGGTAAAATTAGGAATAGGCCGCATCGTTACATAACTTAATTCCGAAAAGGAAGGTTTATTGGCAATTACTTTAGTACTGATTGTGTTTGTATATATTGTATTAGGTTTATAATGAAAATAAGTAATTTGAAAATTAAATTAAATTCTGTTGTAGATAACTTTTTTGGCAAAGAAAAAAACGATTATAGTGAAACTAGTTTCATGTCCATGACGTCATAATTTGTTGATAACTTTATCTAATTCTGAATCATTATGATCGCATACACATTGAATGGGGATAGCAATTATGAGGCCGGTTAAAGTACATATTTACATAAAATAAAGAAAAAATACATTTTATTTTTACATGTTTAATTAAACGAAAATCTTTATATATTATAATCTTTATATATCTATTTTTACTGTAATGTTTACATTCATAATAAGGAGAAATATTTATATGTATTCTGTTCAAAACTGCTGTGCTAGTATAATCTACAAATTATTACAACTTTTGATTGGTTTCTATTTATATTACGAGAGGCGAAACAAATCGTTGAGTAAACGTCGCGATGAGACAGAAGTACTGTTTATAACAATATACATCTCAGAGGCGTATTAATTATAATGCTATTACGATCAACGACAGTCGCAGCGGAGGAGAACTCAACGTTCATATATAATATATAGATTGTTAAAGAAAATGTTTATTGGTTATAAATAGAACGAATTACTGAAGAAGCTTAGTAGGTACTAAAAAGTTTTAAATGACATCACTTAATTGTTTTGAAATTAACACTTATTATTATGCCTGTTAAGCCAACCAACAAGCTAGGTAAAAAAAGTGATAATTGACAAAAGGGTCATCTACCTATAAACAGAGAGAATGAGAGACAAGGCTAATCGACAGATACTTATTATACATTTGTCTTTATCGGGAACTGTAGAGATTATATAAACGTTATACATAAAAATTATTTCGAAAAGTCAAAACATTAACATTAATTGGTAAGAAAATTGTTTATCCACGTTGGTACATACATGTTTACTACATTACAAAACGATATATTTACTTATAATTTTCTATCAATGAAGAATATGCTTAAGCAACAAATAATGATATCATACTAAAATATGATATGATATCAGATATATAGCTAGCGGAACCGATTTGACAGTTTAACGCTCCACGACGAGCAATCAATAGATGCATGACCTAGGTTATACATCGAAGTTACAGCAAGCCTTTGGGGTGCACCAGGAAATTCACCATAAATCTTTGACAAATCTGTAAGAGTGGATTAGGGAATATTCATATAAAAAAAATATTATTTATTCATAAATCCTAACGGTGTAGTTTTGGCTTTCACATTACCTGATGGAAAGTGATGATAAAGCCAAAGATGGATGTAAGCTTCACCTAGATTTTTTAACCACTGAGGAACCAGTTATTTTATCTCCAACTGCCGGAACGTAACAATGGTGTCAACTATCTTGTTTACGGCAAGCTTTTACGATGGTGGAAGCCCCTACCGTCAAAGTAGAAAATTTATGTTTCCCCACTGGGTATTGAGCTCCGAAAATTTAGCTCTGAGGTCTGTGATCTCAACCTCTCTTAAATAGTCCCTTGTTCACAGAGTTTGGGAGTTACCAAGTTAATTAATAGTATACATTACCCCTGAGTACTTAAATGAATAATAATTAAACATATTGGGTCTAAAACAGGTACATGTAGAGTAATACGAATTAGTAGAATACAATACAAATAATTCCAATAAAAAACTGTTTCAAAAGAGAAGAACTTCTGAAAAAGGACTACAGTCGACGAGAACAAAGTGTAGTTTAACATTGTTGTTAAAGGATTGTAAATAACTCTTCAGCGAATGGCAGCGATTGCGATAAGTACCCTGCCGTGCGCCGAAGCCGTGACCTCGTGGAACACGTTGGTTTTTAGTGGGTATGCCGGCTCTATACACCGGTGACTCCCACATAACCCATGCGGCGGCCCTAATCGCTGGGTATCCATAAAGGATTTTCCAACGCAAAAAAAAAGGATTCTAAATAACGAGCGTTGATTGGTTGATACGTTCGGTAAGGTGTTACACGCTCACCGTGAGCAGAAGAATGAATCTCGGACACTAAGTTTAACAAATCATAAGTAATAATAACAAACATTTTTTGACAAATAAAATTTAAATTTAAATGAACTTATTTAGTGAGTAAAAGAACAAAACACAAGAGACCTTTTTGTTCAAGTACACTTACACTTTTTGCTAGTAGACAGTAAAATTCAAGTTAATTGGGTGGATAAAAGCTTGCGAAATGTAAGTTAAACTTGTAGGTAAGTACTGAAAAGTTGTTTAAAAGTCGAGACACGCAGACCACATTTTATTTCCCAATTAAGAAACAGTTTTTATAGCGTCCATGTATATCGTAATAACAAACTGCTGATTTTGCACACTACAAATTATGCAAAACATACAATTTGCTGCATTTTGTAGCAAATAAAATAAAATTTTCGTCATTAAGTTGACTTCACTGTGATCGTTTCATTTGTTAACTTTATTGATAATTTTAAGACATTCGGTATTTTTAAGAATTGTACCACTATATTTGGTTATAATTTCGACGGCCGTCTGGTCCAGTGGTCAGTAACCCTATCTATTTAGCCAGTGGTCTCGGGTTCGAATCCCTGGATTGGGAGATAAATATCTGCCAATTTAGTATATGATACGAATATCTGTTCATGAGTCATGGATGCTTGTAAGTTTATTTAGTGTATTTCTGATATTTATATACACATTTCTCCGTTATCTGGTATCCAAAACACAAGCTCTTAATAATGCTTACTTTGGCTTAGACAATAGATGTAAGCGTGAAAAATATTATATCTATAGTGTGTTTATATCTATCCCAATTAGAATCTAGATACCCTGAAGCCGCTTGTAAGGATCGTCTGGATAGATACACCTTGTCATTTACAAGATAATAAAATGGCAGTCCATTATAATTCGGTGTCAATAAAAAGGTCTCTATGAATTAATACACTTTAAAACATATCCTTTTCAGGATATAGCTCGGTTTTACATTGAACAAGAACTTATTTTTTATTCATTATTGTACACACATATTATTATACAAATAATCAATTAATAATTAACTAATAAAAATATATAGAAAAGATCTTGTACACAGGCGAGCCTAACAAAAAGAATGCGTTTTTTATCGGCAATCCTTTGAGACAAAGTGTGATTTTATTAAGATTTTTATAAAGACGAAGTTAAAATGAAATCATATGATTATGTCATCTTTGGGTAAATGAAAATATTCAATATTTAATACTTATATTGTTTTTAATTTCTATGCATTAAGATAACCATGAAGGTATACTTACTAATTAACGTCTATCAATAACACATTATCAGATACCACTGTTGTGTTCTGCTATTGTTTTGTGTAAACATACAAATCCCTTCTATATCACGAGTGTGTTGCTAACCGTAATTAATGTGTATACGACACGAACTGTTTTCAATAGTCCATTCATTTTAATTAACGCTGTTTTGATTTGAATGTAAACAAATGAAATGCCTCTAACAACGAACGCTTTGCGTTTCAATCTATAGGATCACTCCATATCATTGCCTGGAGTCTCGATTTCCAATATATTTTGTTTTAAAAATTCTAATCCGGCTTTTATATATACTTACTTAACTCTTGAGTGATTTGATGTCTTTATAATTACACGTTTTGCATATTGTACTTTTCAAATGGTTTGTAAACCCTTTGGCAAAAGATGGAACACAATCATTAATTAAGACTGCAGTTCGTTTTAAGTTTGATTTTTCTTTAGAATTTTGATTTGTACGATCTTGTTGGTAGTAATAAAATGAAATATGGTAGAGTGAAATTATAAATTCTTACAATTTAAAATTGCCCTTTCTAAAGAATATTTTAACAAGCGTCAAAGTTTGAGGGTTACCCAAGAAAATACAAATTAGGTACTAATTATGAGATAGTTACTTTTAAGGCTTTTTTTCAAATATGCAAAAATAATAAATGCTGCTTCAAAATTTAAATTTAATGGAAGTGAAACCTAGTATTTTGCTCTTCCAATATGATTACAAAAAAGAAAGCTTTAATTTCATGTGATATTTACAAAGGTATGTTAAAATTTCAATTTTTTCAGTTTTTAGGTAATATCTCCTTAGTCTTTTCAAATGGTTCCTTTAGCTGTTAAATTTGAGTTGAAATTATAATAATAGAAATATCTTTATTAACAGAAATATGAACATGACAATCATATTGAAGTCTCTGACTTCTGAACTAGTGATAACTGTATCTCAGAAATTAGAGCTCTTTTCCTAATTAAATGTTATTTTATATGTTTTTTCGCGGAAAATTAGGATAACAAAGATAAGTAGAGTTTCAGTAAACTTGAAACTACGAGCATACAGTGCTGGTACAAAACAGTTAAATCTTAACAATAATCTCTAACATGACCAAAATTAGGGATGTTTCAGCGGTGGCCACTTCTGTCACCGGTTGCTGAAGAACTGAGCGGAGAACGAGCGTGGTTAGGAGATGGTGCACGGCTTGTACAGTTCAGTCTGTGTACTTACGCACGGTATGTCAGACTTTGAAACCACCAAAGGCGACTAGCGCAACAACCAGTCGCCTAGGGGACCCACAATCCCCGACAATAAAAGGGTCCATTGGCCTAGAGGCCCTTCTAACCAAGGCAATAAAACCATATCCGCAGTACATAGAAGAACCTGAAGACCCACCAGGTGGTACTTAAAAAACCTTTTTGCTAGATATTAGCCGACCATGAAACCGCTACCGGTTCTATTCCGGTAGTTGTTTCTGGCCCGCCCAAGGTACGCCAGCTGGATACGTTGAAGAACCGCCCATTACACTGAATGGGGAGGTCATCAAGTGCATTGAGCGGTCCTCTAACAGTTCCAGTAAGTGAGGTGGTACCCCAGCCCATACCCCTCGCTTTTTAACCTTCAAAGTTTACCTGTAAAACCTGCTCTAATTCATTTTATTACTATTATCTTTATATAATTTTAATACTCAAAGATAGAAAAGATAAAGGAACGCTCACTGAGCATCCAATGTCTTCGCAAAACTACAAGAGCGATAAAAACTCTTTTCCCCGACCGTTCTAAGAGCGAATGGAATAAATATTATGAGATGAAAATTTATAAAACTTTTCTTAGATTGTTTTCTTAAAAAATCAAAGTAGTTGATTTTTTTCTTCGTTTTTAACACAAAATACAAATTGATTTATAATGAGTGATGTTAAAAAATATAAAAAAAGAGGATTGCACATTATTCACTCAGAAGTAGTAAATGGAATATGCAAGAATAAATTCTTATGTCACCTTCTATTGGAGAAGTCCTTGTGAAGGCACAAGTAGGCTAGGGGCTAATGGACTAATAAGAATTTTGTTACCTTATCCTCCATTGCCTTGGTCACACAGCGAGGTGTTATTAAAGTAAGTTAATATACGGTTCCATTTAGTTGTAGTCTTAAGCGCCAGGATGTATTTGAGGCAACATACGTATGAAACATCGCTGAACTGAATTAGAATTTCAGACAAGTGACCAAATTTAAGTTTAATGTTGATACAACTACGGACTGAATGTGGGTGGAACGAATTGGTAAAAAAATACTTTACAATATTTACAATGTTGTAAATGACTACTAGCATTTTGGGAAAGTTAAACAAAACTTTTACAAAGTCATTGAAGTTTAATAATTTTTAGATCAATATATTATAGCTTATTACTCGTTCAACTTAAATGCAACATGCTTATTATTTAATTAATTTTTAACATATTATTTTTATATCTTTCTGGTATCTAAAACTTTATTAAAAGATAAAAATGGATAATAGAAAGACTTGAATAGGTTCCCTACAATGGTGTCTTGTATTGAATATAGAATGTACTTAGGTCGTCATAGTGACCGTTGTAACTAGCTTGTCACATAAAATTACGTTTGTACCGATGTTATACATTTTACTTATCAAATTCCTATTGATTCATCATTAGTTCTTCCTTTCCATTCCACATATCCAACGTCTTGAACTCTACTACAGTTAATTTTATCCCAAAAGGTATTCAGAATAAACATGTTTAGTCTGAATGTTACCTACTTTGAAATGTTTTCAAATTCAAATAGAAACTATCGAATACTCTAGAATATAATTTATCAATCGTAATTTCTAAGACTTCGGAGAAAACAACTTTCTCTTTGAAATAATAATTCTAGAAGGTTTCGAACGTATACGATTCTACATTTTTCCAAGAGTAAATGGATGATGCTTCAGAAACACTTTTAGTGCTCATTATAAATGTCGAAGCTCTCGAGCTTTTCGATTTCCTATCGTAGAATGCTTTAAACCTTTAAACAAACTTCTGAAATCCAAACTGTCTGGGATCAAAACAAATTTAATAGTAGTAAATCAGGAATTCTTTGCAGAGTCGCTTAAAACTTTTTTATTTGGAATATCATTGTGAAAAAATCATTGTCTATTTATAAGAAGTCTTTTAGTTTTCTTTATGATAAGGGTATAAAACCGCTTAAATAAATAAATTACAAAATGTAATAGTTTTCGCTAAACACTACACCTACAGAAATCATTCTGCTAATGTGATCGTGACTTTTTTCCGATTATGAAATAAGGGATTATCTGATAAACAGAAGTATGTACGTTTTGAAATTTAGTTAGTCTAGAACCTCAGAGCTTACTATTAAAATGAAATTTCAGTTTAGCAGGTGTCTGGATTGAAGTCAATACGTAAACAAGCCCAGATTGGACATCAAGTTAAATAAATAGTGATGAATTTTATTCACTACATATTTAACTTTATGTGTCCAATAGAAAAATCAGATGTAGACCTTAACCGTATTGAAGTGAGAGTCCACAATACGCCTCTCCGATCCCAAAAAATCAGAACTTATTTGCGTATTGACTTCGATCCAGACAGCAGCCAATAAACTTCAAAATAATTTATGTTAGATAAACGTTATTATATGAAGATACAGATTTTTATAATAAGGGTGTATTATAAAAGTATAAGTAAATACATAATCCTCATTAGGGGCATATTCATGAGACGATTTTGGCATCGGACATCATAAAGGTCGACGGTTCAACACGTCTTAAAATTTCTGTTCAACAGGTATCAATAGAAATGTTTTGACGAAATTTTATAAGTTTAGGAGAAATGGTTGGTTATTATACAGTGTATAACTATCTGAAAGAGTACCCACAGTACCTGTGATAAGACCTTTTAATTCTTGTTATATTAAATATCCAATTAAATAAAAAGATAGCATCAAAATTGTATCACAATATATATATACACACACAATATATAGTCCTTATTTATTAATATCACTTAACATAATTGAAAGGTATACCTTCTGGGAATCTTTGTGTGTAATGATATTTATTTAAGGTATCACTTTACGACTTCCTACGCATAACCTTTGCTATTAGAAGTCGTTGTGCCAACTGTTATACACAACAGCTTAGGACAGTTTTATATTCAGATAAACATAATGTAGTAGCATCTAAACTTTAAATGAAGCTTTTGATAATAAATCAAAGATTATATAAATTTTACAAACATCAAAACTAATTTACTTGTAAAATTGGAGCACGTTATTCCGAGAACTCAAAGTAATTATAATAATATCATTTTGTTTTTTATTTATATATTTTACATTTATGCAAATGTAAGTCCTTAAACCAAAATTAAACTATAAAGATTATTACTTTTATCATTTAAAATTTATTTTTTCGGTTGAAATATATATTTCTAAAGCCGTAAAGTCTAAACATTAAATATGCGTTAGTTTTGGGATGGGTATTAATTAATCGCAAAACCCTTTGTTGGCTTCGATGTTATCCAAGCCAGAAGCTTACACTCACTAATGGCAATATCTCCTTTGTGTCAAAATTCATCACTAAATCTAAAATCTAAATCTGGAATTAACTTGCCGTTGTTAGTATTTATATTGTTTATATGTTTTGGTTTCCCTATGAAATAAATAAATAAATGTTTTATTACATTTCAATAATTATAATTGGTTTTTTATATACATTGTAGAATTTAAAAGGATTTGTATTCTAATTTTAAAAATCTGTCATAATCTTAAATTTTTCAGCTAAGCTGTAGGTATGTTTGGGAAAAAAGCTAAATTCATATTCCAGACATGAAATATCTGTATTGATCGTATATTCATATCACAAAGCTTACTTGCTTACTTTAGGCGGTACCTACTTTTCAACAAGTAATTTTATAATGCTATTAATCGTATCAGTATCGCAGCTATAAAATACGATATACATAATAATTGAAATCACAAACTACAAGCTTTTATTATTAAGAATACAATCGAAATAAAGCGAAAGAAATGAATTAAAGGAATTAATTCATTTCATTCAATAGAAGATGCCGCTGTTATTTTTGATAATAACGCTATAAGAGTCTTTGACGATGAACATTGTCCTTAGGAGATACATGTTAAGCGACAAAATTGTTCCTGTTATTGATTTATTACAAGTAACGTATTATGTGTGAACACAGTATAACCGTAAACATTTTCTTAAAATGATTACTCCAAGAATTAACAGCAATAATATCATTTCTAAACGAAAAATTGTAAAAACAATTTATCTCACAACTTTCTATGGTAAAACCGATCTTTTTACAATTGATTAAGATCGATAATACATTATAAATATTAGTTTTGATGTATTGTCTACCGTATAGAAAAATATCTGTTTGTGCCACTTATGAATTACAATATAAAGTTGGTTGGTATGCTCTACTTTTTATATACCTAGTAGGTGACGAAATTTTTCATTGTGGTGTCTTGAAATTTGGTTTATTATTTCCAAGGCATTTTCATGGAAGTTGTGCGACAAGAAATTATATTATCGTTCAAAATGATGTTATCGTCTGAAAATATAATCGACAGCTCATTATTACACGACAGGTGTAACATTTACTTCAAATACTCTTCAAGTGTTTCTCTTTCTGCAGATGTGTAATGATATAAATCTAGTAATAGTTTTAAAAGATTCAATCGTAGATCTGAACACCGATTTGATATGACATTGCATCCCGAATAAATCAAAACTCCACTCAGGCTTGCTATCCTGTATCAAGATTTCAATCTCCTTTATAAGCCATTGAGATTTCATCTCTGTTTTTGACAGCTGAAATGTTGACGACTTTCAAAGTGGTGGTCCTGTTAGAAAAGCATGGCACAACATGGAGTCCTCGGCAAAAGCCCAGAGAGGGTGTATTGTGATATAATGTAAACACTATTTGTAAGAAGATGAATGTCGTGCAAAGCAAAAACATCCATGTGTAAGACTCAGTTGAATTTCAAGCAGTTTTTTATTACAAAATATATGAAAAAGACGAAAAAAAGGAGAAATATATCTGGTAAGTCTGCCATTCAACCTCAAATACCTGCAATGTTCCAGAACGGAGTACAACAATAAAGAAAAATATATTAAATTCTGACCGAAAACGTAAGTCCCCGACGTCCATACGTAGACATAGTATGCTCATACATCCATATACTAGACGACGTTATTATATTTGTATTAAGATTATTTTTCCGAGCTCGGTATAATTTTAACTTGTCTCTTTTCTCCCATAGGAGTTCGTGTAGTAGAAATATCTCATCTCATGTTTTTTGAGATAAATTTTATTCATAATGTTATATGTATGCTTGATTCTGCAATCGGAAATCCAAGTAACGTAAGGAACGTTACGAATAATGATCAGAATGATAAATAAATAATTATATTAACAATGTAGTAAGTAGGAATAAATATATTAAACAAGATTAGGTACATTCAAATAACTTATTTACGTACATTTTATTTGTAGTATATTTGTAATATATAAAAATAATGATGGTATAAATAAACCAAATAATAACTGTAAAAGATCACAGAAGATTCAATATATTACGTTTAAAGGAATTGCATTTACATTTAATACGTGACTGCAATACATTGAGAATGAACGTTGAGTGCATTATAAAACTAATGTTTCTACTACCTAGTACCGGCTTCTATTACCTTTACTAGAATAGTCTAAATTGTATTACCTTCACTGACGATCAAAAGAAACGAAAATGAAAAAGCTATTTATTAAAATTACACACTGGAGGTGAGCTTTTTTACTAAAGAATTAACTGGCAGAAATTATATATTAAAATAAATTATTGGTTTGATGGAAATTCTAACAAACAATGTCAATAACTTATAAGATGTAGACTACATGTATAATTTTTTTTTACTTTATTTAAAAAAATATTGTAAATAAATGAAAAATTACAAAAATAAAGAATTTAAATTATGCTGTGTGGTGTGGAAATATATGCTGTAGGAATACAAAAAATAGCGATTTAAACATTAAACATTTCTTTAAAAACATTTTTACAAATTGTTGTTACTAAAGGTAACAAATTGAATTATGCCAACTGTGTATGTAAATACTAAAATAACAAAAAAAATATTTTGTGTATGCACCAAAATGTTTGTTATTGTTTAGGAAAATATTTTAGACAAATAGTTACTGCATATTTATTTTCTTTTAATTACTGATGTTTTTAGCTAAGTGAAACAAAATGTCTCAAACATACTGGGCGAATTGGATGAGCGTCCTCGGTTTCCCTGCGAATTTATTCTAAACGTACCTAGTGTTTCAATAATCGAGCTTTCAAAGCACGGAGATGTTGTAGATAATTACTATTGTTAATTGCCTTTTTACAATTGTAAATGTTGTTCTGTTTTCTAAGCGAAGCATGAGCGTTGGGACCAATTGTGTACGTAATTAATTATGTGCTTCGTCGCTATTGCATTCAACCAGGAATGTCTAACAGCGCTTACAGGCAGACCTAACCAAATTTACCTACGTTACTGTGATATATGCGAAATTGCATGCCCCTTGTGCTCTATACTGTTTTATGATGCGAATTGTCGTAGTAACATTACATTACCATGTGAAGCGTATTCGGAAGCACGCTTAAATAATAACGAAGTTCATACGAGATTAAAACAACGCTCGATTTAACGGAGTGACCAATGCCACAATTTTAAAATGTAATTCTACTAATGTTAAAGTATACACATTTAAACGTGCAATATCAGTTTTATATTTGAAATTAGAACTTCTAAAGGTTCAGCGACCTGTCATATGACTTATTTTATAATCTATGCTGTTTATAAGCTTTACATTGATTGATGTTCAATTATTGATTCAGTGCTTAATCGGGGCTATTGACTAAAACAATAAAGACAAAGGATATTAATTTACTTTGCTCGTCTTTCCCAATCAAAACGGTACTAGTAAATAGTATTTTTACTAGTACCGATCAGTCAAAAATTGATTAACTGTATTTAAAGTCGTTCTATTTCAATTAATTTACAAACATAAGATGTTATTTATTTAAAAGACGCCTAAGTCTTGATTACTATTCATCGAATCCTTTTAATTATACTCGATAAAGTAAGATCAAAACCAAATGAATCGTATGTTTACAATTATAATAAAAAAATAGTTTATTGTCACTTTAAGTGATTCATTAATAGAAGTTAATTTTCGTTAATATTTTTATTTTATGAGTCTTTCATTTCGCTTTAGAAACAACTCCATTGCAAAATGTGCTTAGAAAATTTTTGAAAATCAATTCATGGTTTTTGAATTGACTTTTCTAACAAAAAGTACAGCAAATGACTTGACACCGCCTGATGGTAAGTAGTATGAGTCCGTATACGAACATAGCTAGTGTTGTATGTGATGTATTGCCCTAGTCACCTCCACCTTCCAGGCCCGAAAAATTTACTTTACTTCATATATGTGGTTCAGGTTACTCGTTTAAAGGAACCTGAACAACATGTATGAAGTTGTGAAATACTCCTACTATATTCTTTTAACCTTATGATGATTCTTGCATTTTCACTTCATCAAGGATGCTGAAAAGACCAATTATATTTAAATGCGTTTTTTGAAAAAAGAACACCATATCCATGACTAGTCATGGATATGGTGTTCTGTTTTCAAAAATTAAAATAGGCCTATTTTAATTTTGAACATACTTAATAATTTAATTAAAGTGTAATGTTACTTATTTTATCTTTCTTTTCTATTTCATAATAAAAATGTAGTAATTTGGAACCCTAGTGTTGGAGCGAGTGACTGAATCTTATCGTGTAGAAATTCAGATATTCTACTCTAATTGGACGTCAATGTAAAACTCTCTTCTCATATGAAACGAACAAGAAACTTATTTAAAGCTCTATTGTTTTGTGGCTTTTGTCTTACACGAGCTGAGATATGGTGTTTGATTAGTAGGTAGATACAAGTAACTTTATTTATTTCTTTAAAGTCTTCTGTTAAAAAAAAGTAATTAATAGTTTTCTAATACCAAGGATTAAAAAAAAAATATTTTTACTAAACGAATAATTTTGACGTTTTACAGATAATTTTCTCCGACATATTTTTCTAAGCGTCTGGATTGGTATTTATTTGTATATCTTATTCAACTTTGGTACATATATATACACTAATTAAACGTCAATCTGAGCCATCGTTTCGTTAATCTACTCGGGTGTAAGTACTTTCCTGAGAACAACAGACAAGAAACTCGGCAAGATTTAGCCTTCCCTTTATTTTGTGGACTGTCCTTAAAAATTAATAAATAAATATGTCATTGTGAATTATTTCAAACATGTTTAAATTCACAGTCAATAATAAAACTATAAAGGTAAAAAAAAGGTAAAATGTATATGGTTTTTAATATTTCCAATCACATAAATGTAAAAAAGGTATAGTGCTTAGTAAAAATTTCAATTTTCTTATCATCAAAATATTCTTGAAACTTATAAAAGCGATTTTTTCATAAAAATATTTTTCAACATAGACTAACATTTCTGGAAAGACAGTTCAGTTACCTTTGTCGGGACTTATATATAAAAGTGTATACATTTCCGTATGAAAGAGTGACCTGTCTTTTGAAGTCTAAAGTTTGGAACAGCAAGTTTGTTTTTATTCGTAGCCTTAAAGCTATGAGCATCCCTTCGCTTTGAAAATGTATGCAAATGTATATTAATATCTTCAAACAAATCCATTAATGAATAAGTCGGTAGATGGAACGCTCTTTTTTTAAATATACGCAAAGACAAAGACCGAAATTTTTTTTCTTAACGACGATAATTTTTTCCGATATCCAGTTTTGATGTAAAAAAACCCAAAATATGCTATAGGCAAAGCTTCATCTACCAGTCAATACCACATCTGTTCATTAATTTTGGAGATCATCGCTTACAGACAGGCAGAAAATAAATTCACAAATCTTACAGGCACACAGACACAAAAGTTTTTGAGTTACCTACTCTTCCCTACGACTATATTTGGTTATTTTATTCGATGTGAAAACAGGAGATTTAGTATTGATTTTAATATATAAAGATTATAAACATAAAGTCAAAAAAAAATTATATCCCACTAGTTTTCTCACAAAAATAATAAATGAATAGAAAAACAGTTTGAAACAAAAAATAAAAATCTTCAAAAGGGTTTAAAAAAAATAAAGTAATGAAGTTCAAATTTCGCGAATTATTCTAATCTTCTGCTCTTTTTCGTCGAAATCTATTAAAAAGCAGATAAGCGAAAAATAAAATATAGTGATAAGACTTGACATGTATATTAAATAGTAACTCAAACGGTAAAAAATGATGATGATATTCACTAGATGGCTCGAAATAAGAAGTCTTTTATCACTTTTATTTAATTTTCGTTAAAATTTTTGTAAGAAAATATTTTTTTTGGTTCTCAAAAGTCGAAAACACACTCAACAAGCTCTAACTCTGTTAAATTAGGTACGCTTTGTAATTTTCGCCCCTATTTTTTAATCTGTCGCCATTCTCGCTAAACAACGTTAAGGACACTTCACGATTGAGTCTTTTATTTGTTGAGTTGTTTGTTTTTTGTTTGTTTATATACCTTGTCTTTTATATTTTCTTTTTCTGAAGGATTCTTAAGGACAATTTCAGAAAGAGGATGATTTAAATATCACATAATTACGTTAACTAGATGTATTTGAACAATTTTAACACAGCGACATCGAATATCCTAAGTTGTTTTACGTATTCACAGAATGAATTTTATAGATTTAATGAATTAAATATGATTACCACATTGTTTCTTTTTTACTTTTTTGTCTTGGAAGATGGAAATGTACTTACTTCCATACAAACTCAGATCGGGCTCATGATTTTTCAAAACAAATGCTACAAGACGCCCTCTGTCAAATAATTTGACAGAGGGCGTCTTGTAGCAATTAAGAAAATAAGAATCATTTTTAGTTTTAATTTTCGAAGTACATATTGAGAGAACATGATAGATATTTGTACTGAAGTTTAGAATTAGGGTGTATCTTCAAAATTAGGATACTATGGTTCTTAAAATATCGGTTCATACAGCTGTAAATTAAACGGCGATGGCGTATTTAATTTGAGTTAGAAACAGCTGAGTAAATAGAAATGGAGCGAAATTTTTAGTATTGATTTATAGATTGAATAGGTTCTGTAAATCTGCCTAAGTAAAGAAGCAACCAAGTTTATAATAAATAACCATACATCTGACGAACCCTGAGTGGGTTCGTTGTTAATTAAATTCATGAAATACGTAAAGGGGAAGTTTTTAAAGACCTATTTTCTAGAAGCGAGTTTCTCTCAACATTTACTTGGTATCTGTGATGCTTTCAAACGCGAAATTAATAGTTCTAGGAGTATAGTCCAACATTCTTAGAAAATCTCGCCGCTTGCGCCGGTGGCTGCAATAAATATTTTTAATATACATAAACTGCAGGGTAAATCGCCCTGGAAGTAGTGAGCGTCACAATGTAACGCTACAACGATAGTGACTAGTTTTGGAATCAGAAGTTGGTTTTCGCATTTTGATGAGTGAGAATCAAATTAGAATTCTCGCTAAATGATTAGATTGTTGTTTCATTTTTAATATATAACACTCACAGTATTACAAATAAATTATAGCATGTATCAGGGCTGAATATTTTATGATAAAGTTTACTTTAATCATTTTTTGTTTTGTCTAATGAATAAAAGTTGCATTAAAAATCCATACATCAGCATCTGAGTGCAATGCACGAGGGCATCGTAACTTGAATACTGCTCCGGGTTACAGTTGAAATTCATTGACGTGCCTGTGGGTCCCAACCAAATATGACGCTGAACTGCCACCTAATACGTGCTGCTGCGACACACGCAATAACACACACGTAGATAATAAAAAAATTGTAGACTTTTTTATAATGAACGCTTTTGTATTTGTACTGTGTCTGTAACTCTGATAGCAATGGATGAAGTTCTCACTATTATTATATAATTAGCCTTTAACTGATATTTTGAAACATTCTTCTAAAAGTAACTACTGGAATATTTCCATGTTAAAGAAATAAAATATCTTAATGAAATAAAATTAAATACTACCTACTTACACATAGGTTCTATTAGTTTCAGTTATTAAGAGTTTTTTAACGAATGAAGTTATAAACCTCCAAAGATGCTGTATTGATAGTTGTTATGAAAAGCTATTGTAGACTCTTTTGATTTGTTGTTCCTTATTCAGCTTTTAGCGATAACCTGATTTCCTTTCCTCACTTCGTGTCACTTCGAAGTCTTATATAAGATGAACAAAATAAATTTTACATCAACTCTCAGGGAAATAAGGGTATTTTATTGACGAATTTATTGCGAAATATCACAGCGTGTGTTAAATAAATAGAATCAGTGGAATTACGAATAAATGCGAATGTCATGGGATGAATAAAATCTAATATCAAAAGTTCATCTCGTGTTAAATATATTCATTTTTATTGTATTAAATCAACATCAAATACTTTATGATTAAAAACAGTCAATCTATTAGCTAAATATATTTTCGCCTAGATGTATTCGAATTCGGCTTCGTTTTCGACAATACGTTTGAGCTACCATTGTTTAAAGAAAGTTCTAAACTCAATTATTAATGTTTAAATTATTAATTTTTTTGAAGAAAGACTTCAACCTCAACACAGTTATGTATGCCATAATGAGCTGAACGCAACTATGATTGAAATGACTCATTCAACGATTGATTGGACGGTCAACGAGCATAATGTAAGGTTAAAATAATCAGCATACTAGGTGCATTTTTTTTGTTTTCAGTTTGATACCATTTTACAATTTGACGGTTTTTAACTATAAAAAAAGATTTTAGACTTTAAGAAAATTATATGTTAAATTGTAAACAGTTCGATGCTAATTACAATATTAAAGTCACTATTTTTATTATCAATATCGTGAATCAAATATTATATTCAAAATTGAATTAATCGTATATTTTCTATTACAAAATATATAATAAAACCTATGTTAGCAGGGAGTGGAAATGATTTTAAAAGCAATTACAATTGTGATATTGACTTATATCTTTTGGGGACAAAGTTTGTTACAACTTTGCCGTAACTCCCCTACAGACCTACCAAGACTGTTAATATTTAATTTTGCTTCTTTGAATTGAGTAAATAAGTATTGATTATCTGTTGAATTAAGAAAGTGGCTACAACCAAAGGTTCTTTGCAAACATTTCTAATCAGGCTAACAGCTAACCCTTAATCCTCGTGTAAGCATTTACGTAGTTACATTCAGAGTTATTGTCGGGACAAAAATTATTTATAAACGGTGGCAGCTGACTACTGTTGCTGACAATACTATCAACATTAATTTAAATTGCTTATTAGATACTAAAACTTAAAAGTTAATAAATTTTTACAATCAATTTTGATTTATTACCGATTTGATTTATTTGGATTTTCTGAGATGCTACATCGATAAGTCTTAATTATGAGACGGTATGTCAACAAAACTTAATGATATTATTCATTAAGCATAATTTAACGACTTAACGTCAGAATTTTCATATACGTACTTGTATTGAAGATGAAAGCAAAGAAACTACTATGAATGCAGTCATATTTATATGTTTTAAGTATAAGTAGGTACAATGAGGCAAGTATTACAGAAATATCATTCTGTTCCACAATACAAATATATTATTTAGTAGATATATTTATCGAGCTTTATTCATGCATTCAAAACACAAAAGAAAAGAGTTCTGGGAAAAAGTCTCGTCTAAGTAAAGTTTCAATACCTTTGAAATATTATTTTCCACGAATTGTTTATTTCAAATGCGCTCTATTTACAATTTTTTTTGAACCGATGATGGAGGGAGATCTATATATATACTCGTTATTGATACGTACACAAGGAAACTTTATTCTACGTATAAGTAGATGGTTAGATTGGTAAGCACTTGATTAATTCCAATTCGATATTTCACTATAATTGTGACAAGCACACTTGTAGGACATCATCGACAAAAGTAAGTGATACGTCGTGATGTTATTACAGCTATCAGCGAATAATTGATTTCAATTAACACTTTTTTATAACTTTGTTGATACAACTACTTGTTGTTGACACTGTAAATTTTATGAAAAAGCATTTTAAAAGATTCATAATTGTCTTTAAAAACTGCAACATATCCATGAATTTGATTGTTGACAACTATTGACTAGACAAATGAGCGCCAAAGTAAATCAATCGCTGAATTAATTAGCGCTATGTTTTTCACTAGTTTAAATATTTTTTAAGATTATATTTTTTAAGTACAAGATTGCTGGATTGGTAAACGCGCCCAGTATCAATATAGTCACACTCATAATTTTCTTTTTGTTTTTGAAACTCACCCAGTGACTTTCTTTATCACTTATAGTACTTATAGTAAATTTCCTCGAGATCAGGTTACCTTAGCTCTTATAGAAATCTTAAATTTATCACAGTTAGATGGGTTGACATACTTCAAAACTCAGACCAATGAAATTATGGAAAGTAATAAAATTACAAAATCATTTATTACTCAATAAATGAATAAATAATAATAAGATACAGTTGAAATGTGGCTTCACTTCTATTTTTATCGCGCAATGCAGTAGGCTGAACAATTAAACTGATAAATTGTTCTTTATTTGATATCGGACCTTATTTATATATTCTATTCAAACAGAAATAACGGCTGAAAGAATAAATCATACTACAAAAGAACGATTGAATTATAGATACGGCGAGGATAATTTAAATTTCGAAATTTGACTAAAAATTGTATGTATTTTTTCAATTGTATTCCATTTAATTGATATATTTAATGGAATTAAATTAAAATTTTACAATATTTTAAACAAAATAAAACTTACCTTTATTTTTCAAATCATGTCGGTATCTGTAACAAAAGAAATTCATTATTGTCTCGAAAATGTGGCTTCTAGAAATAAGTACGCGACAAAATACCTTTTATCTTAAGTTTTTCTTTTATCTTGCATCATCTTCATCATTTTACTTTAGTATATAATTTCGAAGAATAACTTAAAATCATGTGACAATTACTTACGAAACTTATACTTTAGGCTTTATGATAAACAAAGGCAAGGTAGTCCCTAGGTAGTCTTATATCCAAACAATTTTGTTAATAAATCTTTTATCCAAAAATATAATACTTTTAGATAGTGATTATTTGATTGGTTCTAGCATTGAAAGGGTTGAATACTAGGTATCGTATTCATCGTAACCTTCAGTCCCTACCTCGCCTTGCAAACGCGCTCAACCAAAAAAGCGAACTCTATCCTTCCTCTTCAAACATTCGTAGCAAATAGACCTTAATTTGAGCTAACTGATGGAAGTGTGACTACAATAAATTTGTAAAAAATTTGTTAACATAATATAATGATTTTCAAAAGTAATATATTTCTTTTTCATATTGATAATAGCAAATAAACACTTTGAAATTTTAAAGAAATTATTAAGATCTATGAGCTACGAAAATAATGTTTGTTTCTCGTGGGTGTTCCCAATGCCGTTACCAGTCTAGGCCACTAGATTTCAGAACAGATGGCATAAATTGACATTCAATGAGACTACAATATGTACCAATCAAAATATAAAAGTCCCCCGCTGCGTCTGTCTGTTTTTTGCGAAAAACTAAAAAGTTTTTAAAGGTATAGTGATTCAAAAGAAAGGTTAAATAAATTAGGTCTTTAAATGGAGTTCTTATCTGAAAAATGGTACTTTGTCAGTTGAACAAGGATAATAAAATAATTGAACTATCCTAGAACTCAAAGAAACTACGCAAAGTTTATTTATCTCATTTCAAAACAGTATCAAGTTTTCTCATTAACGGTCATTTTACAGTGACTTTACCTTCATCTCTAACCTCGACGCTTATCAAGAAACTTCTACGATTTCTTTTTCTAAATTAGTGTCTTAGATATATATCCAAGACACTTATTTCCTACATGATAAGAGTCACTCTCGAATGCACTTCCTTTATTAAAAGAAATGTGAAGTTAGCTCAAGCACGCTCGAGGCTTCAGCTTGTTTTTCAATCAGAATTGAGGAATGGAATCATATTTTCTTGGTGTTGTTTAGCACTGGTATATTATTGTTTGTATTTATATTTATAAAGAATGAAAGTAGTACATTTCTATACAAGTGCGGAAAGTACGTCATTTCGTCACGAGTCCTGGATCAGCACGGGTCGTCAATAGGGACTAGTGGTTATTTAAATACATTTGCGAAAAAAATAAAACAACAAAAGGATATCAATGAAAAATAGTTTAATCTTTGGACAAATAATAACTGAAGTTACAGTTTGAACTATTGTTGAGAGTATTATTAAACGTTATGGGATGCAAATTTTATATATGTAAAGAAATTATATATATTAAAATAATCAAATTATTTTAAATTTTATTCATGTAGTAACAGCAATAACGCTTTAAAAAGTCATTTCGTACAAAAAATTTGTAAAGAAAACTTGATTAAAACCTGCTTCGTGTATTCGTTATATGCAAGAGGAAAAAAAGGCACTAGTGCGGTAAAGAATAACTTTCCGCACGCTTAAAACACACGGGAAAGTTTATTCTATAAAAATTATTAAACAAAAAACAATGTTGCGACATTTAATAGATTATAATAGAACCATAGTCAATGTAAATTTGCTTAGATCGACCGACCCGAGCACGTAATTTTTTCCAAATATAATTCCGCTAAATTGATGTCAAGACAGTTGAACAGTTAATTGTGTGTCATAACATTGTCGGTACTTGAATAATGGAATGAAATGATGGTGAGTAAACACGAGTACACATGTCCAGCTAAATTAAGATATTGTATGTGTACGCCTGTTATTATTTTTATTGTTGGTGATTGAGAAACCATTTCGCATCAAAGATGTTTACAGACTTTGATATAAGTTTAATAATTCCTACTACCTATTATGCGGCGTATATTTATTTAGACAATTTACGAAATAATATTATATCTTTTACTGTATTTTACCTAACGAGCATCTTCCTCAACGCACTGTGCTCGGATTCATGATAACTGGATCGAGAAATCATTCTGCATAGCCATCACTGGTTTTTCTCATATATACAGTAAGATGTCTTTTATGAAGGGATTTTTTAAAACGAAACGTTACATTCATCTCCAGTGTTGATAGTCATCTTCGGTCTGAAGATGGAATGGTATCTTGTTTCAAACTGTTGGAACGCACACAGCATTACTCTACTTACAAGCTAGTACAACGTTATTTATAAATCTGGTCATGTTAAACGACTCATTATACAGACAAGAATATTGATTATTTCTAATTGTATATTATTTAAAAATTCCTTCGATGTTAGTCATATTCTCCTAGCTATTAAAGGAAAAAAAAATTTCAAATCACTAACAAAATACTTAGATTTAGTAACAGTTTACTCTTTTCCTCATAATCCGACAGTCTGGGTTCGTGCTATATCCCCCAGCTCATTGGCCCACTCAAGTGTGTTTTATTTAATTAGAAGCATGGTTAGATCTTGTACCTAACTGTCTCTGAAACATTGTTCAAGGGAGCGTGTACTCATACAAGCCTTTATAGGGTTGCTATTTGAGGGGTTTCCAAACTTAATATGCATCTTTTACATGGTTTTGGCTTTATACTGAAGAATTTTTTATAATTTTTGTTGTTATCACTTTTATATGGAGATAACTTTTTAACTAATTTTAAAGTAAGAAAATAGTTTTACATTGGAACAATAATATAATATAAAACAATTAATATAATACAATGCTATATATGATCAAGGATGGCACCGTACAATGTATTGTCACAGGCTGTGAAAAATTGACTATTAACTATTACACATATCTTTTTGTACGTCAACCTATTGGTTGTGAAATATATTTTCTGGACTCTCTAAAAACTAATAATTTTATAGACTACATTTAATCAAACCACTAGTTAAGGAAAACGAAAGTACAAAGCTCATGTTGTCGGTTGAAACAGATAATACAATAGTACACAATATACTAGATATAATGCAAATTATTAACAAAGTTGTAAATAATACATACATTATAGACGTCACTGTACTATCTGACTATTTTATAAATGCTAAGGAAACAAAAACTGAACAAATATCACTCATTGAAAACAGAAATCACTCGATTATGGAAGATCTACACTGAAGTCATACCGATTGTAGTAGGTTTGCAGCAAAAAGTATGCACTGATATTGAGACAAATTAAACTCAGATATTAACGTTAATATTGTCATTCGCATCGTTACCATAATAAGCAAAGTATAAAGTAAGCAAATAATATTATGGTTTTTGTTTTTGAGGTATCCAGTATCCACCCTGAGACCCTCAGGAAAAAGTGGGTCTTTTTTCTGAGGGTCTCAGGGCGGGGTCACAGAAATACCGCGTAATAAGCTCAAAATTAAGAAATCTTTCTTATTATAATATAATGTAGTTAAATAATTCATAAACCCACAGGAAAAGAAGTACATAATTGGACTCCTACTGTTTAAATATTGATTTTTTCACACTTCTATATTGATATTTCGTTATCCTTTCATGGCTACCGTCGGTCACGCTTAAAAAAGAAAAATCTATCGTCTCTGCAAGTAGAAAAAAATCTGCATATTTATATTTACAAAACATATGCACTATGACAAAAGGCGGTTTTGTTGCTACGATCGATCTTAGCCTTCATCATGAAATCATGACAGTCAAGGAATTAACATTTGAAGAGGAAGATATAGAGACTATTATTTAATAATTTTGATAGGTGCCGAGATAGAATAAAAACGGTTTTAGTATATGTTAAGACGTTACGTAAATAAATATATTAAATTCAAATATATAAATTAATACACAATAGTGCAAATGATATATTTCTTTTATACAATGGCAATACTTATACAACACTCGTGCCATGCATGTAATATGTTTCCGGCCTTTGTATTATGCTCCTGTTTTATGGAAATCATATACAAATTGGAGGACATTTTATGACTAACAAACGTCCAAATTTATACCCAATTCGCATCCCCATGCACATTATGAACATGATTAGTATTTATCACCATTAACATATTCACTGTTACAATCATTGAACGTTATAAATTGATATGAACTTGTCCGTAAGAGTTATAAATTGATATGAACTTGTTCCTAAGACTTTAGTTGCTGCGATTTTGTTCTATTTTATTTTCTCTCTCATTTACTTAATTCTAGATAAAATTGACATACTTACTTAATACAACTTTTAAAGTACAAAGTTATTTGATAAATTTTTGCTATTTCTATTTAGGTTTACTAGAGCTTTATTAACGGTTATCGGATCACGGTATCTTTCTCTTTGTTAGTCTACTAAAATAAGAAAGGGATATAATAACAATGCTAGAAATTACAAGCTGGCTTATACTGAGCTAGTCCGTATAATAATAGTTATTACTATACTAGCAGGTATTATTACTATAGTTTATTTTATATTGCATATTTTAGGTAGACGCTAAATATATTTTGTATATTGAAACACTAGTGTACACTACCCAGAGCTGGACGTTGCCGGACATAGTCCAGGTCAGTGGCAGTATTCGCAGAACTTATGCTGGAAGGACTGCGTCGATAGTGAATACTGGTATTCCCGAGAGCAACATTCTTTTTACTTCATATCAATGATATGGTTCCTCTAGTAAACATTCATTGTTATGCAGACGATAGCACAGTACATGCGGGTTATTTCGGACACGCTGGAGCTGGACGGGCAGCAACAGAAGAGAGACGGCAGAATCTTGTCTTTGAGCTGAATCAGGCGCTAGATCTCATATCCGAGTGGGGTAAAGATAATTTGCTTGAGCTCAATGCCATGAAGGCTCGAGTGCGCGTGTTTACAGCTAAAACGTCGCCATTTCTACCCCTTCCCTCTCCCTCTCTTCAGGGAATAACTCTAGCGCTCTAGAGCAATACACTTTGCTAGGTAAGGGGAGTCGCTGCGACCTTAATTCGAAAGACTACATCGAAAACGTGATTAAAACAGCTTCGTGGAAAGTCGGTGTCCTCCACAAGATGCGATGTTTTTTCTCGCCCGATAAACTGTACGTGTTATATGTACAAGACGCAATTACGTCCCTGCGTTAAGTTATTGCCCACAACTCTGGGATATGTCGTCAAAGTACTTACTCGCTGCTTTGAATAGGCTGCAGGATCACGTCATTCACGTGATCGGTGATGATTAGGTTACTTACTGTCTTGTTACTTCTTCAGTTGCGTCACTTAGCGCATTCTGCCATATATATCAAGAGTTATTCCCTTCCAAGCATATTATCAAAGATCAATATGGTGCAATGCATGGTTTCACTCGCACTAGCCACTTTTTTATTGAGACTCTACTTTGGCTTACAATTAGACCCAATGGAGACATTTATTTGACCTTTCTTTAAATAAAATAAGGCAAATATGCTTCTAAGTCGACTCGAAAGAAACCTCAAATGACGCTCTGATTTTAACAGAATTAGGGCCACAAAGTAACTATAACATCTCTAATATTGCTAAAAATCTATTCTTAATAAAGTTGAATGAATTTTTAAGACCCTATGTGCATTCGCAAATAACATTTGGTTCTGTTTAAAATTAATCAACCTCTAAATTTATATGTTTAAGTAAATTAAATTAATCGTAGTTTTGTATTCAAGATAGAGAGATATTTTATCCTGATTCCATCTAAGAACCCCACTGTGACAGTTTTATTATCCTCCAGGGCTAATTTGATTAATTTTAGAAGAATAATAAGCTTACATTATTCACGTTTCTACGTAGATCTTAGCGACACGACGACGAACAAATTCTATTAGGGTTTCGTAACAAGAGAGTGAGGAAATTGAGATGATATCTTAATTTAATATTTCACAATACTGTTATGATATAATCCTTTCGTTAAATTTAATTAAATTAGTGATATTGTTATTAGATTAGAAACTTTAGATTACAGTCACAAGTAAACAAGGTCTACTTTATGGCGAATTCCTAATATTTGTAGCATTTTTCCAATAATAACCATAGTTCATTACGACTTTGGTCTACGGATGGTTATCATCATTATAATTCGACTCTTGAATGGTTTTCTACCCGCAAACTTTTGAAGCAGTTTTTTTGCCTATATAAAAGATTCCGAAAATTCTTAGATTTTCGTAATCTTAACGGTATCAAGATAGAATAAACGATAGTCACTACCCGAAAATTCTGAAATCGATAGAGAGTAACTGCTTTGTTAATTTTAATTCCGAGAATTCAATGTGTTTTATTCATAGAACTATAGTGTCAAACGATCTTAGGAGGACTCTTCAACCGCTATAGACTCTCGTAACTGGTATCGATTCTTTAGCAAGGCTTCATGCTAAGAATCGTTTTAAGAAACTTATAGTAACGTGATAACGTTGTAAACGTTTAACGTTTCCTTAATTCTGGTTTATCATTTAGTTACAGAAAAGTGATAATATTCTTGAACAAAAGAAAATAAAATCATACAAATTAAAGAATAAATCTAGTTTTATTTTATTGTAGTAGTCGCACTAATTAAATATCTATTGTTTGTACTTCACAGAATATTGTTAGTGAATACTCGTTATACTTGCTGTGTATTTCATTAGTAGACTCTACCTTGAAAAAAGGCCCACTTAGCATCATTAAGTTGTGATGGAGTACCTATGTTCACCGCTTCAAAGAGAGGAAAACGCGAAACAAAAATACAGTAATTAACTTCCCATTCCGGAGATATTTTCCTGAAGTAGAGAAGAAAAGTTAAGCGAATTAAATTCTTTAAATTGATTTCTAGACATTACTGCTATTATATGTAAATAAATCCTTGAAGCGTAATTGCTTAGGATAAACTAATATTTTCTTTTTATTTACATTATTATTAGATACTTAGTGTAATTAGGAATAGGAAGGATAAGGAATAAGTTATATAAAAACTATATATTTAATGTGTAAACTTATTGGACGTATAGAATATTTCAAAAATTGCAACTCTCACTTGCCCTCCTCAGGGACATATCGAAACCAGTACGATTTACTTAAGGGTATTTTTGAGGCGCTCATTGTTTTTACGACCCGAGGGCGTTTGACAAATAACATTTCCCCATAGGTGATTGCTAAAATACCGCGAAAAGTCAATAAGTAATATGGTATACCAACGCTACTTGTACCACAAAAATATGTTAATGTAAATTTAATTGTCTTTTTTGAACAAATATAATGTACATCTATGTAAACAGTTTTTTATACAGGTACGTTGGAGATGTGGCTGATCGAATGAAAGTAAATGTTCTTGGCTTGTGGTCTTCTGCAAATCAGAACGCTCTGAATTGGGATGTAAAATTAACATGCTTAACTTTTGCTCACTTTGTTAAATTTGGACTAAAATTAGTTAATTACTCATTCTGTTAAGTAGATATTTGTGCACTAGCAACGGGTATTTGATTGGTCAACTACAATAAATAAATTCACAAACAATAATTTGATTACAGACAGGTATTGTGACCGAGTATTATGACGTATTAATGTGTCATCGTTCAGGGAAAACAGTAACAACACTACCTAGTGGTATTTCAAATAGTTAAGATATTTTCGTTCAAATTAGGTAGGTACAAACGTACATTATTACTAAGTGGTTTTGTTTTTGATAGATCGAATATGTAATGAAAAGCCGTCATAAATGTTCTCAAAACTTCAAATTAAATCATTTTAAGATATTCGAATCTAAATTGTCATAAATGGTGCGTATTTTCCGTGATGAAAATAAATATTAAGTATGCAGATTTAGTATTGACTAATACATTTTTATATTCCTAGCTTAGTTGTGTTTTTAACAAGTAAAATGTTTAACATTTCTTTTTCTCGTCAAAAAGGCTCTTTGGTAGTTATTTATGTGGTCTGGTTTTAATATTTTATCTCATTTATTCAAAGATAAAGTCTTTCTTTAAGGTAGTAATAGTGTTCTCTCGTTAGGCTTAGGGTCATAACCTTTGGCTCAGCCCTCCCCTACCTCCCTATCACAACAAATCGGAACTAATCGATATATCTACTAACAAGACAAGAAAAAGATATAAATTAAAATGTTCAGTACTTACGGCGCTCAAATCACTGTCCTCTTCAGCGCTAACCGTCAGTCAACTATGATATAATGCCCGTTCTGTAACCACAATAGTCTAATGTAGAACTTCTGGAAACAAAAATTAAATAAAAACACAGCACCCTTAGGCGGGACAGTTTTTCAATCGCATCACTTCAGATTAAATTACTGATCGTACCTACAAAATTAAATGGTTACTTAATCATTTCATATGAAATTGCGTAGCCGGTCGTACGGTGACAGCTATGCGAGTTCCCTCCGTGCCTTTCAGAGGACTGAGGGTAGAGCCTACGGGAAAATATCAACCCTTGGCCGGGAATCTGACGACACTAAACCGACGGGAGACCTGTCGGCCGGCAACTGACTCGCTCACGCCGTTGACTCAGCAATGAGTCAGAAAAGGTCAGATGCATTACGCGAGACATCCGCCCACGAACTTCGGGCTAAGCGAAACGACACGAAGTTGGTCGGCAACGGGCGAGCGTCAACGAAAGCTCAATGAGTAACGATAATTCATTATATTATTATGAAAACGACATTTCCCAGAAAGGTACCTGTCTACCTCCTTGGAATAATTTAATTTTTGATAAAATAAAAACAATACTGCTCTCGGTCTATTGTTTTAATTTAATATTAAATTTGTGATTGATGTTTGGTATTTCTAATAAAACAAATTGTAAATGTCAATGACATAACAATTTATATGTAAACAACAATATCAAAAAATAGTCATCCGTATTGTCAAAGGTCCCGTTTCATTCTCGTCATGATTTTTTTAGCTTGGTCATTATTTTTAAATTAAACATTCCATTTTGTTCTGTTCTGTTTGGCTATTTAAGTAATATTTTTTTAAAACTCTTATTGCATTATTTTTTCAGTTATTGCGAAGGAATTCAGGCAATAATTCGTTGTAACATAAGATAATGTCCAAAGGGCTACACATAAAAATTATACTACAGTCGAAAAGTTTTTACCAATGAGAAATCCATTTGTTTATTCAAAATTTTAAGGACAATAGATTATGATGAGGTACCTATAAATGTCAAAATGTTTGTCTTGATATATAGAGGCATTCTGCGTATAAAGATAAGGCGAGTCTAGTGAATTTTCTTTGATTTTTTGAGTCTAATCCCGGGAATATTAAGAAAATTAAATTTTGTCGCGACGTACAGGCTTGACAGTTTATTACATATTATATTTGACAAAGGGTTCTCGTCAGGGAAAGGATACGGTCGGTAGAGTTAGTTGCAGCAAGAGCAATCATTGTAATGTAGTGACATTACAATGATTGCTCTTGCTGCTACAATCGTTATCGGCTACACTTTATAAAGATTCAGCTCGAATTTTTATCACTTTTGTAAAAGGAATAAAAAACATTCACTATAGTTAACACTTATTTTTTTTATTGAAAATGCAGTATTTTACTACTTGCCTTACCTTTTGACAGCGAGTGCTGAAATCCGCTGTCATTCTGTATTAACACTGGGGACTTTATAAAATACGAACTAGAAATATTCGAACACTAAGTATTGATTCCGTATTGGTTTGTATGGGTAAAATTATAAACTAATTTTATAATAAATAATAATATATTAAATAATCGTACTCAAATAATATTTCAAACTCAATAGTATTTTATTCTTACATTCACTATATTACCGTTAAATACATTGGAAGAGAGACGCTAATAAGAGCCTATTTAGTCTTAAATAGAAATGAGATCTTGTATGGGCCCTATTCTCTTTTTTAAAGTGAAAGAAAGAAAAGAAAAGAATTTGACCAACAGATTATGGTTAGAGTATCAAATCTAGTACAGCTATTTTTCAAAACCTCTAGTTTTATTTATATGAAGGCATTTCTGG
Organism: Acentria ephemerella; assembly: GCA_943193645.1. Taxonomy (NCBI): domain Eukaryota; kingdom Metazoa; phylum Arthropoda; class Insecta; order Lepidoptera; family Crambidae; genus Acentria; species Acentria ephemerella. Next base: position 6,998,825 of record OW971891.1, read on the forward strand.
ACGTGAGGATCAGTGTTGATCCTCACGTCCTTGTTGTGAAAAGATGTTTAAATGACGTGCATGCAATGGCATGCACAGGTACATGTGACTTTCACAGGTACTATGTTTTCTTATTAAAAGTTAAACCTTTTATTTAAACAATAACCTTGATAAATTGTATCCTATTATTATTTTATTGTAATGAGATACAAAAGTTAATATCGCTACCTGTCTTCTTAATTTCTCTCATGTTTAGCTAGTGATTATGACGTATCAAGTAGAAAAAATATTTTAACTTTAATAATTTCTCTCAACTCAAACAATTCCTAATAGAAAAGTGCCTACCTACTGTAATTAGACTCATATATGAAAATTTATGGTAAGGTGGTATAAGAAAATAAGAAGTATCAGAAATGGTGATATTATAAGAATATTGTTTACCTCATCTTCTTTTGTAATAGCCGAAAAAGATGGACTTACCCAAAAAAAAAACTGAAATCATCACATCAAATAAAAAAAAAGTTTAATACAACATCGATTGTATGACGCATGTCTACGGCATGACGGTATATTTTTTGAACATATAACAACCGTCACTTAATTAAATGTTCTTAAAAATTAAAATTTAACACAAGACGCTAACGTTAATGAACGCTATTTAAAGAAAGGTTTGTAGCTATGCTAGCTATAAACCTATACAAACAGGAAATGTCACGGGCAGACAAGTTATTAAAATTCATCCACTCATTGGAGTGCTATAGCGTTATGAGGCGGGAAAATAAAGAATTCGGCATTCATATTCACGCTGAAACCGATTGGTTTTGGCATAGCAGGGTAAAAATGTATTCAATTTTATGAAATTGAAACACGTGTTATATATAACACGTGATTTGATTTTATTTCCTATGTAAAGTTCTTCTTCTTCTTTATAGACATTTTTTAATTTTATATATTGCATACATTAGGTTAAACATAATATATTAAAATTTTATTTCGCATGGATAGTCAACCTCCCATTAAAAGTATTAGGTCGGGGAAAAATCTTTTCATATATAGTATGCATAAACTTGAATAAAGAAATTAGATACATTTTAAAATTTTATTGCAAAAAGAAAAATTTGGGTTAACTCGCAATAAGGTGATGCTGTGTAGGATTGTAGGATTAGAAGGGCATTTGTTCATTATGAGATTTAACCGCCGGGCAGAACCATCGATTCGGATCTCCACTGACAACAACTGATGAGATTAAAGCAAGAAGTTGAGAGAAAGTACTGACCTAATGTTGTAGTATAAAACTACATTTTATGTGCTTATTTATAGGCCTATTTGTTGGGTTTGAATTAAGAATAAAGGCTTTTTTGTTTTTCATATTTATTTTTAACTTTATTTTGAAGCTTTTGTTAATTATAATTAATTAACAATAGCTTCAAATTAAAGTTGATGAAATTTGCTATAAAATGTCTTTAATTCAAGATCATCTTCGATAGGAAAATTGCTATTGAAACACTAATGTTACTAAGTTTCAAACGCGAGTGTAAGATTGTCTTTTGATCAGTTTGTAATTGTATATATTAATTCATCACTAAATAATTTGACTTAACATTATTGAGATCAATCTTACACAAAAAAGTTCAAAGTTTTTGACTATGGAAATCTTTACAGCATTTAGATCTTGTATATTACAACTTATTAAACGCTGATTAAATTAAAACATTTTATATTTAATTCATTTAAGAATGAAACAAGTTCAGCATCGTTCTGACTATAAGAATTTCAGTGAGGTTGTTCCATAATTTTTTACTTTTAATTTATAAAAAAAAACTATAATTTTGAAAACTTTTATTGTTAAAATAGTAAAACTTACATTATTGGACGGACATATTATAAAGCTTTCTACAAAATGAAGTCGGTAGGTAAAAATATCTATACTTTAATTGTCTTTGGGCGACAAAACTTCGCTATTTTTTAATCAATACAGTCATACACGATTTGAACTAAATATCATAAAGCAATATTCAGTTAGTTAACAGTGCCTACCAATTCAAAGATGTACAAATTACTCTTAATTGGACTTCGCACACCTAAATAAATATATATTTTTCACAGAACTCAAATATTCTGTATCATTTCGTTAAATGACTTAAAATGTTTGTATACATCATTTAGAAATATCGGAACTCAATCCTAATTTTTACGCATTGGCTGTGCACGAAACTGGCAGCGTAACAAACGAAACAAGTCAGTTAAAAATGGGTCTTATTTCAATGGTTTAAGGTCTTCGATTATAGTCAGTGTAGTAACTGAAGGTCAGAAACAGATGGCAAAAATTATTATTAAGTTGTATGATATATTTGTAGTCTGAAAATCATGAAGGACGAGTGCTTCAGAGAGATCAAAGCTCTTAGGGTAGAGCAGATCACAAGTAGCATAAGCGACCTCATAACCAAGTCAATATTTCAACATAAGATTCGAGAATGGGAAAAGAAAAAACGTAAACATATACAAATATCTCGACATGAATTAAGTCAATCTAACAATAATCATAATATTTTTTTCACTATATGAATGTAATGAAAATTTACTTCACTATATGCAAGGACAGTTTTACTTATTAAAACTTAGTTCATGCTCCATGTAGTTTACTCGGTTGTTCGTTTCTAACGAACGTTTTAGGTTATCGACTATAAGTGTATGTAAAAATTAGCTGATATATAAATTGCTAACTTCAAGAAAAAGTGGCTAAGAAAGCTACATTCAAACATACAATTAACCTTAAATATTGTTTGCTTAAAATAACTTACTTTAAAGTAAGATTGGTTTCTTATACAGCTAGTGTTGAAGAATAAACATATATTTATAGAAATAAACAAAATTGTTGTGAGATTTATAGGAGGGATTGTTTTTGTATCACAATTAACTTTATCATTCATCAGATAACAATAATAGCACTCTTGTGAGTACAAAATGTATTATAGTATTTCAATCCATAAAAGCATAGGTACCACATAACGATAGCGTCCCCAGTGTTTAAAGTTTTTAGGGTAACCAAGTGGATGTGGTTTCACTTCATTACATTTTACCCTGGTGTTACCACAAGCAAGACCAAGTTCCTCTGTGGTATCTCCAGGGTAACATAACCATGATTCCTGTCGTTATTGTACAAAACAGCACAAATTTTATAATTCATTGATTAAAATGAAATTGAAAGCTCAGTGCAATCTTTCGTTATCATTCGACCAGAAAAGGACATATAACATATTTTAATGCACAATTAAAAAGGATGCCAAATAAAATAGGAAAAACTTTATGTGTAAACACCAATAAGCTCTACATTTATAGAAGTCATATGTACTATCCCTTTCTGGTGGAAAAAGAGTAATAGAGATGTAGACAACTTATCATGAGGAGTCAAAAGGGATCACTCATATTTGTTGATTACTAGTCCCAGTTACATGCATTAACCCCCATAATATGGAGCAAATTATTATTACATCATTAATAAAGAAATTATTGTTTTTCTAAACCTATGGACAATCTTATTGGCATTTTTATACTTTTACAATATATTTCAATATAATTTAATATATTTTTAATAATTAAGGTTCTCCCTGTGGAGAGCACACTGAACAAATGTAACACATTCTATATAACTCTTATGCTCTTGCTAGGAAAAGAATGGGTCTCTTTGATGTGGGCTACCCCACACTAGAATACATAAGGCTGCCGACTCCAAGTATACTTAGCAAGCACATCCTGTAAGTATTCCAAGACAGCAGGCATTAGAATAAGGGAAGCACTAAAGAGCCTCTTTGGTTCTAAGTGCTCTGGGAGTTTTTTTCCAGTGCGTAAACTAAACAAGATTTGATAAGAGAAATAATAAGATATTTCAATGACTTAACATAAGGATTTTAACTTAATTAAAGACCACATTAGATTATTTCATAAGTAAATCTAAGGCACATGTTTTACAAGTATGAGGCACTGTTTCTTTTTACTCTTCTTTTAAATTATAAGACACTGTATTTTTTTACTCTTTCTGTTGTCTTTTGGTACTTTTATGTAAACAACAATTTTTTTCCTTCCACTATGGCTATTCATATTTTTGTTACCTCTTTGTAATTGTCATAATTAATACTTTTTCTCATACTATTCCACTTATCATAAAATTATAACCCAAGTTTGTAAACAAAGGACATCATGACTGTGCATGATATCAATATATGAGACACCCTTGTATAAGAAGAACTGTTGCACTCATCAGATGAACAATAACACTCTTCCCAATAAACACCATTAGCATATACTCCCCAATTACATACACCAGTGACTCCTGTGTCAGCAACTGAAGCGCATCGTCGGATCACTTGACGCCATCTACCATCCCCTGGAAATATTAATTTTTTAATTATTATTTTTAGAAAACATGGTGACTGGATATGCTATCTTTGTTGTTAGTATAGTGAGTTATGGTGAAATTGCTTTATTTTCTATATACATACTATAGGTTTTGAGATATGAATATAAAACATATTTTTATTCTAATGTTTATATCAATCTATTTTGCATCACTTAAAATTTGGTTTATTTTATTTTATTTTGTTTTTAAGATTAGATAAAACTATAGCAAACTTTAATAAACTTCAGTAAACTCAATATTTGTATTATTCAAATAATAATTAAAACATTATAGCAAAAACATATTAAGCTTTATGCATGAAACATTGAATAGATCTAAATTAAGATTAAATTTAGTATTTTTTATTTACTATAATAAAAGATGTTAGTATTTAGTGCAACTAACACCTTGACTTCTTTATAGATATAAATATGAAAATAAAAGGCTTTCTTATGGGAAAGAAAGGCGTTGAGACGTTTCAAGTTTAAGCTACTTACATATAAAACCTTTAGGGCCCTGTTGTGTAAGTTTCATACAGAATGATCCTGGGGTATGTGATTCGTCACTGTTGCATTCAACTGCTATGTGACTTTGTGTATCAAATTTTTGATAGGCTCCACATGTATCCTCTCCTTTGTTCTCCTGGAATGATGCACATTGATAGCATCTAATACAAAAACCTGAAATAATTGGTAAAAATTAGTGAACTGATTCAATGTTTCAAAATTTAAAAAAACATAAAGAAGGAAGTACTAACCGACAGGTAAGGAGCACAACAACCAAAGCAAAAATATTTTATTAATCATTTTTATTATTTAAGAAATAATTTAACTTTATTTACTAAGTTCGTACCGTAAAAGGCGTATCAAAAAACAACACACCCTATTTCATATTACGCTTAATGCTATTTTGACGGCTGGCAGACTGGATTTTTGTATGACGTCTCGTTTGTCAACCGTTTAGAACTGAAAGTGTTCGAACTAATTATGCATTATTAAGAGTTTATGTTATGGATACTAGATAATGCACAAATGTAGATATTAATATCTATATAACATCAGAAATATACTAAATAAACATACAAACACCCTTTACTCGTGAACAATTATTCTTGCTCGTCATACAAATAACTGCCTCTACCTTACCTAGTTACTCGGGACTTCTGATTAAGAGGGATGGCGTAATTAACCACGCGAGGACATGGAAATAATATTAACATCACTGATGATTGGTGTGTTATTGATTTGAAAAGATTTATGAGTATCTGTAGTAAAAACTCATCAAATACTTTGTCCTAAAGTAAATCTTTTAGCTTGAAAAAATTTAAAAGTGTACAAGATTCTTGGAATTGTGAGGAACGTAAGAACTAGTGACGTTACAAGGATAAGTTTATTTGAGTATTTACTGAAATCGATATTTCAATCGATTAGATACATAAGATTAAACGGAGCGGGACAATAATACATTTTGACAATTCAACCCGCGTCTTTCGGGACAAACGGAATATTTAGATTTTTTTTAAATTTTGTTGTTATTTAAGTTATTTAATTTTGTTTGATCATGGCGTGTAGGGACGAATTTTTACTCAGTATATTTGTTGTTTTTTGTTTAATTCCATACGGTAATAAAACTTGAATTTGTTAGGTCACGCCCAAAAAGTTGTTGTTTAATTGTTTTCATATCTCAGTTTTCAGTATCAAGTGCTGGGATTGCCGATCGAGTAATGATCCAAAATGCGCAGATCCCTTCGACAATAGCACAGTGCCAATAACTGACTGCAAACAGGAAAAGGGACTGACACATTTGCCGGGATTGAAACCAACCATGTGTCGCAAAATTAGACAAAAAGGTATGTTTAGCCGTTTAACCTTCAGTTTACTTGGTGGAAAACCTGGTTGCATGGTTGTTTGGGTATATGAGGTACCACCGCTTTTCCTATTTCCTATTCCGCTGTAAAGCAGTTTGCTTTGACAGTGTAAATACTGGACATGAGAGGCATTATTATTTCTTGTGTTCTGAATGTCATCTTGGTATTGCATGTCTATATGATTAGAATTTAAAATTAGGTGGGCGGTCTACATGTTTGGCTTTGTTGCCAAAAAAGCAAGTTTACTAAAATAAAACATATCCAAATCTTTGTAGTTTGTAAAACATTTAACAACATTTTTTTAAGAGTCTTCCTTTAATCTTGTATTACATGTCTGAATAATGATTTTTAAATTACAGTGAATGGTGTATGGAGATATTTCAGAGGTTGCGCTTATTTGGGAGAAGTTGGCATACAAGGCGATGAGAGGTTTTGTCTTATGCGGACAGGTACATACAATATCTTCATTGAATATTGCACTTGTAATAGTAAAGATGGCTGCAATTCTTCATCTCTTTTTAGTCCAACCCCTCTACTGTTAGCAGGTCTTTCTTTCATATCATATTTCCTTAAGTCCATATTATAATTGGACCTAACAATGTTTTACTTGTATTGACACATCTCATCTTTGGCATTTATCCAAACTAAAATCAGGACAATTACTGTTCTGGTTTTTCCGGGTAGAACTTTATAATCATGTTTAGTTTACTTAAAAACAAAATAACCAATTAATGGTTTAATTTCCCACAAACTATATATAATAAAAATTGTTGAGGACACCAGCAGGCTTGTTTAGTTCAAAGTTAAATGAAACATTAATTATTTTGTTAGTTGTTAGTGTTTTAAAGGTCTACCCTTAAGTAATACCCTTCTGGTGCAGTCTAGAAAAAATAATTTCAAGTATTTGTATACCTCAAATGATAGAATTTTAATATTGTCTGTGAAAAATGAATTATTACTTTTATATAAGATAATTGTCATTTTATGTGAGGACATAAATTTGTTGTGTGAAATATGAAAGCCTCAGCATTTATTTTTAAGGTTTAGTATGAGATAATGTATTACAATATGATTATCAGACAGCTAAAAGTAATCACATTAGAAGTAAAATAGATTTTAAAGTCTAATTACTGTACTTTTAATATACTAAGTGTACTGGTATAAGAAAAAATATGATAAATATTTACTTTAGTAAAAAAATGCAAAAAGTAAAACATTTATGTTGGGATCTTTATTTTTGAACATTGCATTTCAATATTAATGTAGAAATAGAATTTTAATATACTTTTTTTTAACTTCTACACCAATATTTTGAAAGTTTTATAAATTTATTTATTATTGTATAGTATGTTACATCACATTTTAATGGGAATCCAAAGTTGTATGTACAATGATTTTACACTTGAAACTAGAATTTAAAATAAGGATAATACAACTAATATAAAATATGTAAGTTAATCTGCACAATTACATCTTATGCACATACTTATTAAAAACTGCCAAGACATATGTGAATATATATAATATATAAAAGACAGTACCAAGACTGCATGGCTCTAGTGCAATTTGGAAACTTGTGCAAATATATGTATGTGTGATCATAGTACTAACATAGTAACATATCTACAGATAATTCTGAATCTCATATATAAATTAGTGGGTATGTCACAACTTGATCTTAGGATAAGGAATATCAGTTTTTTTTTCATGTTTTGTGTCTCTTGGTTTTATGTAACTACAGACCTAAGGAAATAAACCTTACATTGTCCTAAAAAGTCATGAAGTAAAATATTATATATTTATTACAGTTCACAGTTAATGCAATTGTGTAAAAATCATTAAATTTAATTTTCACTAATTATGTACATTAAATTTGGTAGTCTTTTTTAAATAAGCTGATGTGACACTGGCAAAATATTTTTATACAAACCTTTGCCATTACAAACATACTTAGTGTCTTATTTTATTGTATTATTGTTGGTTTAAAAAAATAGGTTAGAATTGCAACCTTAAAATTTATAAATAAAAAGTGCAGTTCTGGCTGACATGGACAGTAAAACCTATTTTTGACTAATTTTGACAGTCTTAAGTGGTTTGTTCATAGATTGAGGAAAGTTTGACTGTAATACTATATTATACAAGGTAAAAGATATATTATAAATACCTATGTGATGCAAAAATCTCACTCTGTTACTGGTCAGACCACTTGTTCTAGCATGAGTATTAGAAAGAGAAATCCAGACCACAGTACATTGTCTGTCTCTATCACCTCCAGATTTAAAGAGATAGGAATCCGTAAGACACTCTTCTATTTATTAATCTGAATAGTTGATGTATTAGTGTTAGTCCTGGATGAGCCACCATCACGGATTTGAGTTTGTTTACATCAAAAATTAGTCATCAACCTTCCTTTTTAACTTTTACCATGCCAAGATAGTATCTGATATTTGGTGTTATATTAATGACAATATCTGAGAGGAATGAAAAGATAAAAACAGTCGCTGGATACTAAAGTATTCGTTATGGCGGGACCACCTAAATATCTCAAATACAACATGCCCTTGTATTTTTGCACTAAGCTATGACAAATGTGTTTTTTGGTGTAGTCTGAATTAAAATTCGTAATTTTAATGTATGTGACCTGGAGAGCACAATTCTATTACTACTAGGTAATCTATCTAATAAGTAGTATGTATAAGAAAGACTGATTGCAATTTGTCCGTCCATATGAAAAATGTGACTTTGTACATTGGCTATAAGTGAATGTTTTTAGATATGAAAATAAAGCTGTTTTTCACGAATTCAATAGTTTTTAATTTGGTCATTTATTTAAAACTGCCCCTCTTCTCTGTGATAGAAATCGCTTTTATTTTGGCATTAATTGTAATTACAAAGTGTCACTAGGGTAACACTTTACTGGATGTACACTTATTGTCAAATTTGACAGATATCGATGTGTGCATCACATGTATGAAAATAATTTTATACTTATCAATAAGTAACATGGCTAAAACCGAAGGCGAAGTACATTCAAATTAACATCAACTTGACAAAAAACATATTCACAAGTTTATATCGTATGCGCATTCGCAAGTCCGTTGGGCTTATAAACTTAGAAGGTGTAGGAATTTTCTTCGATCAATAATCGATCCAATTTGTTTTAATATCAAAAGTAAGGTGAAGTTCCCATTACCATTTCTTATTATTTACTATCAAACTAAGTATGCAAGTTGCTAGGAAGGTATAAAGGTAGGAAGGTAATCAAAAATTAAAAGCAATAAGTTTGTGAACAATCTTTATTACTATTAACATTAGTGCCTTAATTAAAGAAGTCTGATAAACTTGTAAGATTATTAACAGTACTAATATGTCATTTAATTTAAATGCTGATCAATAACTACTACGAGATTATTTTTGATACGTAGAGTGGACATGAGATTCAACGCAAAAGTTGGTGAGGTAAATCTACCACCTTTTATTTAGGTATGGGAGCTATATTCAGATAGTTTCTTATGTTTTAAACTTAAAAATGTACTCACAAAAATATCTTATTTGACCAATTGTTTGTTTCCCGAATCGTAAGATAGAAGTAACCAACGGATCTACTAGTTACGCTGCAGAAGTAGACATAATGAACAAAAACAATAAAAAAGTATGTACATATCAAGTATGATCGTAAGTTGTTAATAGTTAAAGAAATGCATTTTAATATTGCTGAAAATTAAAAATTTTAAACTTTGTAAATCATTTTGTTTTTAACATTGTGAATTATACCCGTGTTAACTGTGAAATAAAACTGATATTAATGTAATAATAACTTATAATACTTAATATTTATACTTATTATCAAAGTAACTACTTAAAAGTAATTGTACGCGTTTATTGTAACAAAATACTCTGTTTATAACTTTGAATAAATGACACAGCAAATTATCAGAATATGTATTTAAAAGAGAATAAGTATTAAAAAATCATATACATGGTATCTCGTTTAACACATTAGAAAATCTCGTGCATAATAAAATCAAATAAAAACTTATTGATACGGTGGGCACCTAATTGATAAAAGCAAACATTATTTACATGGTCCCATCATGGGCTGAAACTAAAATATTTGTACTAAGGGCTGTGGTGTGGAATATCCATCAGATAGGTAACTATTGATGTTGTTGGGAGCTAGTTACCTACTATTATGCGTTGCTATTTATAAATAAGAAGATATAGTTCTGTATGCTTTCATTTCTCCAAAAATAAAATTAGAATTACAAACGGGATATTTACCATGTACTTTTATATTCAAATTACATGGAAAATATACTGCTTTTAATTCTAAACAAGAAATAGGGAGGTAATATTTTTACGCATTATATGATCGAATTCTGCTGTATTACATTATGAAATTAACAGTTCTTGCAAAAAACCAATAAGCTCGATGTTTCAATATTATAAAGTTTTATAAGGCAACATAGGTACGCAGATCTTGTCCCTCGTAAGATTTGGACTATTTTCATTTCAAATTACTGGAATGTTAGCTTAGATTACTTGAAGAGAAGTAGACCAAATGGCACCAGTAATAAAGCTAAAGTCTTCCCGATGGTTGCAGCACCGTTGCAGCCGTCGTAGTCGCAGGTCTCGCAGAAGTATGTGACTTCATTGGGCCCGTTGGATGAAGCTGGGCAAGTGCTCGAGAAGTCGTCTTGACGCTTCCATGTGCAGCCTCGAGATATGACGAGAAGGCCGTTAACTGAAAATTAATAAAATACGGATGAAATGTGATCTTTATATGATTTTTGATGCTGCAAGTGAATTTAGATAGGATTAAGATAACTCCATTAATCCATCTCTATTAAGATAGATCCAATTAACACTAGATTTACCAGACCAGTCATTTAGACTGGTCGTGCAATTTCAATTCAAAATTCCTACTATATTACACATTTTTTTTTAGAAATGATGTTATGACTTTTGTAGCTATAATTAGAGAGTACGTTTTATAAACTTAATGTTATTTTATATACATTAGTAACAAATATAATTTTTGTTGTTGACATATATTCAAATCGCTGGTATATCTAGTGTTAAGTAACTCCAAAAAAGTGGAAATTTATACCAATTTCATTCTTTACTTTAAATAATTAATTAATACTAATTGCAATAGTAATACGAAGAGTACTATTGCTATTGATATTATTTATATTATTTTTGCTAATGCTATTTGCATTAGTTAACGTACGAAATAAATAATACATAACTAATAAACCACATTTGCCTTTGTTACTATAACAGTGTCAAAGACTAACTGAACGAATAGAAAGATTAGAACTGAGGTTAGATTAAATATAGCCATGGAGGAGACCGGTGTCCCCATTATTATTTTTGCATTCGAATTTTATCGCTACATTAACGTTAGTTCATTTTTAAACGTGACCAAGTTATTTAGATTTCTGTTGGTGTATTTTAATCCAGATGAATATATTGGTAGTGTCCACCAAAGTTTGAATCTTTGGTGGCTGCTGTATAAATATCTATAAATATAAATGTGAGGCAATTCTTGGCTCGACTCCGTTTTATTGTGAAATTGACGTTAGGAGTAGGTTAATTGTTGATTAGAAAACTAACAAACTCGTAACGGTTATTTGAAATGACGAAACGTCAAAATACTAATAAAACTATTGTTTTGTAAAGGAGATTTGCATAGTTATGATACCAGTTTGACATTAGGTTCCTTATTACATTATTTTACTATATCTATTGTTGTTAGTAAAAAAGTAAAAAACTCGAAATTCAATATTATTGGCATCAAAAGAATTTATATGCAATACTTTTTAAATTTGCTTCGGCAGAACCCGGGTCACCTCCGCGATGGGCAATAGAGTTACTGGGGAGTTTTAGTGGGTATACCCAGTGCCAGTTTCATGAGGCACTAGGTGAGCCCCACACATGCCCGCCGCTTAGCCAGTGGCGGGTAGGTTCGTAAACAGATTCCTCCTCGAAAAAAAGGCGTTAAGTTCCCAAACAGTGGCAAGCCTCAAGGCAATAAATTGAACGTATGTATCTTTCCATCACAAAACAATGCTTTTGCACGTCATAAACTACTAGTTAATGGAAGATTTAGTTGAGGACTTGAGGAGGAAAAGACTGTAAACGTAAGCTGCAACAATTAACTCTATTTAAAGAACAAAAGAATTGACTGATTGTTGGACAATAATTCCTACCGTACTATAATGACGGCAATTTATTCTCTGTAATGTTGAAATAAACCTTCATCACTTCATAGTGGAGGATTATACCTAACATCCAATATTCACCAGTTTCTAAATTTTTGTCAGCATTATATGGCTTTGTCTATGAAATATTGATGTAATGTATTACTCATTTTTTGAGCCGCCAAACCCAACCAACAACTACCAATACTTACAGTAATTTCAACCATGTAAAAACATTGTCAAGATTAGCTATTTTACATTTTCCGCTGATTTTTGCAGATTTTGCCCAAGTAAAATAGGTAAAAAGTGGATATTTTGCCCCATTTGCAAATGGCGTGATAGAAAGTTATTTTTTTAAACAAGAGCAACAAACGGATCTAACCAAACAGTGAATATAATTGAATAGTCCAAATTGTTGACACCTATTTGCTGATTAGTAATTTTGTCAGGTAGTTCTCGCACACACCACAGGCCGTGGAAAAGTTTCACGCGTCTCTTACAAGAAGATTTTCATTGACATAGTTTACACATCTATTTTACGAGGAAACACAACTATGGTCTGTGTCCCTACATCTGCTTTATGGATATTGCGCGACACTAACTGTAAAATATGATGGAATAGTGTTCTACGTACATGGATATGTAGTAAAAAGGTACTCTCGTTAATGGGTAATGGTAAATTTAATTTAACTTAAATTAATAAAGCGTTCGAATAAATATTGTTGTATACAAATATAGAGCCGCAATCAAATTCAGTATGTTTTTGGTAATTCAATGCATTTCATAATTCAGCTTTTATTACGGTCGTGATATGGTTTAACTTTGCATACTAAGCGTGCTTGTGATGTTTTAATGCCTTTTAAACAAACGATGATATATTTTTTACAATTCTGATATGAAACTTAAGTCCTCATCATTTGTGTGGTTTGTGACTGTAATGTTAATAATATTGTTAATGTTATTATTAGATATCGACCTAAAGTAGTTAATTAAATTTACTCTTTAATAGGCATATAGAGGTAAAACGCTGTTACTTTTTTTTAAATGATGCTTAAGTAGGGTAATGTGACACTCGGGTTAGAGGCTTCTTCAATGTACTCATCTAAGCCGATCTGACTAAGTTTTAATAGGATAATATTATTTTTTATATAACAGGCACCAAACTATTAAGTTTTTTAAACTAAACGTACTTGATATTTTTCTTGAATTTTCCTCAACATACTTAACTGACATTGACTATCATTTAATACTCATGGACTTCGCGGTCACGTACTATTTCATAGTACCAGTCCTTTGCAAGAAACAAGGTCAAACTAATGTAACTTTACCATCTGTTATCTAATTAAGTTATCTGTGACCACATAGTCACCATAATATATATGTTATTTATATTGACCTTAAAAACATAAATTTCCAGCAAAAACTTCACAATTGTAATAAAAATTCTTTTGGCCTTAATGTGCCACAGCGTGACCGCTAGGCATTTTCTAACGGTAAAAACGAGTATCAAATGTTAACTAGGGCAAAGGGCCCATAATGTTGAGTGCGTCCGCGCATTGAGAATGCGGTTAAATCTAATAGTTATTTGAGTATTGTTGTTAATTCTAGCAAACGTTAGATTTGGAATGAACTGTTTCCTAAACCCTCTATTCATTTAGACACATCTTATGAAATCATAAATATAATCAGGAATAATTTTAGTACCTTAATTATTAGTATGTTCATAGGGATGTTCATATGTATTAATTGATACCTACTCATCTATCTCACCCAACTATAAAATTATCAGATATAAGACTATCGATACCGTAAATATCCATTGATCTTAAGGATATTTGGTCCCAAATGAGTTATTTATATCATTGAGTTCAGAACTTTTACCCAATTGAATATTATTATTTAAAAAAAATTCGATCACGGTACTAATTTCCTGGACATCCTAGAAAGAGTTTCGTTAATGAAATGATTTAAGCCTCAATTTTTTCCTCAATTTGCCACTTTAGGATGGCACATTTTAGAATTTAACTTAAAAACTATATTTTACTAAAAAAATATACACTTGTTGCATCTCTTAGAAACGAATAACCTTTTTTGCTCTTGTTCTTTTGTCACATACAGCATATAATATTTCTAGTAACGATATATGCATAAGTAAGTACCTACGACGGTTTTCGCATTTTCGTTAAGGATTTTCCTCCGTCTCCTTCGAAGATTGACTGCAAAACTCGCTCAATGTCAAATTTTCTTTAGCCTGAATCCCATAAAATGTAATAATCTATCAAAGAGCTCTAATGACAGATAAGTATGTGATTTTATAAATTTAGTATATGGTTTGTTTGAAATTGTCACCACTATTTCAAACCACCAAATCTCCTCCAGGCGGGTGGAAACGCAGCTAGGATGTAGTTAATAAAAAAAGGTAGGTACATACTGTATTTCTTCTGCTTCTTGCAAGCTGATTTTGAAGACGTGAGGTAAGGGTATGTGGCACCAGTATTGGCATCACAGTTTTCTGGCCTTAAATAACTGCTCTCCAGGTTGCCCACTAAGAACGGATCCTGGCAGTGAGGGTTCAGGTCAGAGGAGCAGGTCCAGCAGCGCACTGATTCGCCTGGAAAGAACAGAAAAATAATAATTTAATAATCAGGTTTAATGTGGTTAAGTGCTGAATGAATGTGTGAGTGTGTATATATTACCAATAATAAATAAAAATAATAATTTTAAAAACATTAATAATGGAGCTCGTAGGGTCATTTCCTGCCACATGACATAAACGTTTTGAAACATTAAAGGAAAAATTTTACAAAACATTGAAAAACATATATATATATATATACATATATATATATAAATTTTTTTGCCAGTACAAACAAATTCGAATGATTTGTAATATTTTTATAAAACTATTGGGGAGAGACTATTTGTTCTACATATATAATCAAAGTTTAGGCGTATTCGCAAGACATTACGACTAGAAAAATGTCTTCGTTAGCAAAGCGAACACGTAAGTCTAACAATGCTTGATTTTATTCTACCACATACTTAAGTGGATACGTAAACAATAAAGCGGTATCATGTACACACAGTCTACTTGTTGGAAGCGACATTAATCAATATATTCTGTTATTTGTATGCAGATTCTCTGAGAAGCACCTTTGAAAGAAAAAGCAATCTTTGGTTCGCGTAGTTGTTATAATGGGTACATGATTTCTGCGATTCTGTTCAGCTATTAATTCTATAATTGATTGTTATTGAAGTCAAAGAGCATAAATTCCTGGGGTTTTTATGTGTTTAATGTAAGGCGCATTTTTCCTTGATAGAGTTAGGCTTAGAAAAGAGGTTTTTTAGTTACCTCAATAAAAAGTTCAAAGATTTCTGATTAAGTTTTTATTCCGTGACTGATACAGCTAAATTTCCAATGCTTATTCTTCAATGCAACCTAGAAAAAAGTTTTTTCACGGGCGCGGACGGAGGTCGACAAAAACTTGATAGATCTCTCGCGTGAGGCCCTTTGTTTGTAGTTACTGGTAGGGCTACCAAAACTATGCTTAGATACATTTTGCTTTATTTAATTAAAAATACTGTAGTCAATTTTATATTAGTAGTTAACACAAATTTTCCCTTAGCAATGTTAGGGATTTTAAAGTTTTATATATTAAGCTATATAAATTTAAAATCATGATTTAAGTGACAACCCTATATTACTTTTAACGCCAGTTGCACATTGACAATAGGGAATGTACTTTTTAGATGTAACAACTTTATTACCTTTGTAACAAAGCCTAGGTATGATAAGTACAGATCGAATAGTCGAACAGTTACATTTTGGACACGCTGCTGATGTTGTTATTGTTATTATGACTTTAAAAAAGAATCTATGTCAGATTATAAGAGGATGAATATTTTACATTCCAGATTTAAAATATCTATGAAGTAGTTGCCAATTTGAAAGCTACTAAACCATTTCTTTAATAGGTCTGCAGGCTCGTAAGAGTCGAAAGCTTAGCTACAAATATTGTATCTACCCCTTGTGGTATATTATACAAAAAATGTGTGAACAACTTTACATAATTATTAATTTAAAAAAAAATCAATTCAGCTCTATATTTATCTATCTATCTAATTAAGATTATGTTTATCATGTACCGATTATTTAGTAGTTTTTTTAAGTTAGTATCTTCAATATGCCAATCATCTATCACTTACAGTCTATATACGTCGTACTGGGCAGAGAGAAACAAATACGGAGTTTATTTATAAGACAAAGGTATATTTATTAATTTATACTACAATAATGTTAATGCTTCTTTGTAAGAGAAAGCGGTAATTGGGACTTATGGCTGAACCAGCCTAATAAAGCAGAGAGGAGCTTGGGGTAATAAATATGATTGACCCATCCACGGACCAACAATTTTTTTTATATTTTTTTATACAAAGCACAGCAAATGACTAGACACCACCTGATGATAAACAGTTGAGGAGTCCATATGTGAAGATAGCTAGTGAAGCATGTGACATACTGCCCTAGCCACCCTCACCTTGCCGGCCCAAAAAGTGCTTTTTCACGCCTCTCTTAAAGGAACCCATGTTATAAGAAGGAGGGAATACGTGTGCTGGTAAGGAATTCCATGCTGAATATACCAATGGTTCCTAAATATTGTTTTCCAAACATTAATTATAAATTAGGTATAATTGATTTCAAATGACCCATAAATTACCTTGTAATTTCTAATTACCTTGTGTCTTCAAACAAAAAGTATTGTTCTATTGAAATTTCGACTATAGTAAAGTTTTTGTCAGATTCACTAGCTGGGTAAATGCTTGTTTACGTGTATTGTATGTCCATGTCATGGGCATTAAAACCTTCAGTAAATTATGTACCATTAGTAAGCAGGCATATAAAATAGGAGGAATTTGAATTACCAAACGCATTCACCTTCTAATGATGAACTAATAGGTATTCACGTCAGGTAGGTGTACTAACGCTAATGAAGTTTGATATAAACGTGGTATAACAGGCATATTATTCAAATAACTAAAGTATTAGAGAGTTTTGTGATAATTCAACTACTTATGTTAAAAACCTCGTTAAAAAATAAGTCAAAGTCAAAGTCAACGTAACGTGTTAAGCTACTTCTGAGGCCGACTGTATCTATCTATTACAAAGTATCTTGTTAATTGTGATCTAATAATTTAACTATTTTCTTTGTTTCCTTTCACAAAACTTAGTATAAAGATTATACAAAGAAAATATATTACAATATTTACACCCTAAATTTGAGGAAAGTCATCAATATGTCAATATATCACCTCAGTCGATACTTAATGTATAATGCTTATAAATTGATGTATATTTTCCTACTTTGTGACCCAACCAGGCCACTAGGTCAGCAGCTTCGTGAAAATATTCAATTTGTAAATAATAGGGATACACCTTCTGTCCCCTGAATACGAGTTATTTTAAAATACGCACACGCACAGGTGTTTATAGAACTCACAAAGCCTACATTGTTTACAGTAGGTTTTTTTTAGGTTTCAAACATATTTTTACCATGTTTTGAAGCTGTTTATCTCATTAAACTAAAGCATTAAAACACTGAAAGCATTCATAGAATTTTACAGGACTCATAGAGAATTTACTAACTACTTATAAAATATCATTTATCCATCTCTAAGTAAGCAAAAATCTTTTAAAGTAAGAAGCTTTCATAATTAAGTAACAGATAAATAAACCTGAGGTAGCTAAACCTTCGTGTGATAATTAATTCATTACTAACATTAAAGAAGAGGCTAATATCTCTTTAACGTAAGAGAACTTGAAAGACCATAACTCAAAGCCTACACTCATTTGTAAATGTTTCTCCACCTACATGATGATGATGATGAGTCACAATGATATTGAAAAGTAATACGTACTAAAATTACTATTTGAATTAAACTGAACCAGGAAATGAGGTTATGATTTGCTGTTTTACTACAAAAACAACTATAATCGTGACATAATTATCAGCAAATATGAAATCTCTGATTTTTATGTCCAAATATACGGTCATATATGTCAGTCCAATAGTACCCTGCTTCCAAAGTAACGCTTCTGAATTGTGTTTTCTCCCAGGAACATAAATTACGGTACTTTTACTAATTATAAGAGTATAAATTGTCAAGAAGCTCAGTTCTTGATTGGGAAATCATCAGGGAATTTTGAAAATAACCAATGCAGTAAAATTTAAAAAAATTATCGAGCTAGGAATCAATAGAGGATGTTTCGTGACAATATGATGAATAATCATATTATCTAGAAGACTACTTCTATTGAACAGGGAAGAGTTAAAGCTTATCCCATTTTATTCTACTGACCTATCCTTCGACGGTTTTCGACACATTTCGACAGTTAAAGTAAAAACAAGGAGCACGTTGTTGTTTGCAGTTGCATTGCTGCCTTAGAAAGAAAGTATCACTATGACATTATAATAAAGTGGGAGTACACTCGTAAATTTCTCGGTGGTTACCACTATAGTTGAAAAATAATTTAGCGAATATGTCCAGAACGCAGGAAGAGAAAGGAAGTAACAAAAAACTCTCAAAGTTTACTGTGAAGTGGACATGGTTTCATGATGTGATTTCATGATCAGAACTTACATACTAATACTGGTTATTGAAGTGCGAAACATGTTTAGATAGTCATGGGCGCTTTCGAAGTAGGTAGGTATGAGTCTACGTGTTGGAACAGTCAATAGTGAACTAGTGATGACGTAATAAATGTTTTTGTATTCATAATGCGAGTAGGTTGAATGACTATCGCCTATGTTTTGGAATGATTAGTTCTTTAATACAACCTCCTTAGGAAGCAATGAAATTGTTAATATTACCTATTGTTTTTGATAATATTGTTCCCCTTACTGGTTTTTGTTAAGAAAAATAAATTTGGTTTATTTTTAAATATAGACTTAAGCCAACAAAAATGCCAAACAGTAAAATCCTAGAAATCTGTAAACTAAAAGAACAAAATATAACTACAATTGTATTATCAATAGATACCAAAGATTGTAAGCAAACAGTTTGTAATATCTGAACTATTTTAAACTGTATTTAGTGTTTATTAGCAATTTATATCTCATTCTAGTTTGGACTTTTTATATTTTATTGTACTTATTTTTTTAAACACGATCTTGAAAGAGCATACGTACACGAACGTTACTTCAAGTTTTCTTAAAGATTTGGCTGCTTATATATATTTAGTTACATCTTTTTGTGTTAATTGAGCTAATTCAACGTGATATCCAGTTTGATTGGCTAATGACTTGTTAATACACATTGAAGCTCGATCAGTTCGTTGATCTTACTTGGCGATTTAATGCTACATTCATCGCGTGTGGCGCAATCAGTAGAAAGTAGTTGGAAGTTACACAATCACGTCTTGATGGTTTCCATCAAGTTGCTATTTACTCATTACTGTAACGTTAAAACAAAATCGAACAGATCTATTGCTTTGAACCTTGATTTTTATATTAGATACTATTATTGAATTATAAAATATATTAGGAAATAAAAAATAAAATTTAAAAAATACTTGAACTTTTTTAATAAAAAATTAACTTGTCCACTCATTATTTCATATAGTGTAATAATATTTTCATTGTATTATATGAATACTATATATTTTTGGATAACTTAGTAGTAACTTAGTAAAGTTTATTTTACAATACAAATGAATAAATAAATCCTGACTCTGATAGCACAAATAGTAAGTATAATGAAAAGGTTAAATCAAAGCATAATATCTAAGTTAATTACAACAGCCGTTAATAATATTGATCAATACCTAATTTTTAAGTAACCGAATATACGCTAAAAAGAATTAATATTATCTTCATTGTTTTCATAATGTATGTGTATGAGAGAGAAACACGAACAACAATTTACGTCACACGAATGGAACCTTTGATAATCATAGCAAACAAACAGGGGACCGACCAAACGAGAAGTGATGTCATCCATATTTTTACAAGCAACATTTTTTTTATAATCGTCGTTGCTGTGGCACAAATTATATAGTGGATAAACGTTTACCTACAACTATTACAAAATTCATTCAGTCGTATAATTTGCTATATAAAGTCGTTTTATTTAAGAAAACCTTGAGATTTGCTTAAGTGTCATTTTCCCTAACTATTTTGATCATCACTGTGAATAATCATCTTGATTATTCATGGTGTTAAATATAGATCAATTAAGACAACATAATTAAATAATTAAAGCTAATAATTAAATAATTTTGAGAAATTAAAGTTAACTTGCTAATGATAAAATTATGTTTGTCAATACCAAGTTAACGTAGTCTCCGAAGTTATTTAATTTTTCGTTTGAAAAGTCGTATTAAGTTATTTCTTTAAAATTAAATAATTAGGGGTTTTTTGAAATCACAGAATATAGTTTTTCATTTTTCAATTTTTCTCCAAAAATCAAAATAATACTCATTAACAACTTATACATTGATTTATTCAACTTTATATAACTGTGACTTATTATAATATTACTGATATTTACTATTTTTTTAAAATTTTTAGTGTTGCCTATCTTTGCAATTTAGTCGGATTATTTAGAGTATTATGAGTCTCCATCACTGGTAGGTACGATAACCATTAATCACGGACACCCACTCAATATAAATAGTAAACAATTGTTCCCTTCAACATAGGTTCTAAATAAGGTAGCCAAACAAAAATCTATTCTGAGTACCACATATTGTGGCACTCCCAGTAACGCCAACATGTTTAACATAACAGACAAAATTATATAAAAATTAGTTATAATATGTGACCCTATTTTCTTCTGCTTTTGATGACATTAATTAAGTAACGATGTTATTTATGTGATGAGCCGTCGATTATGTCGAGCCAAATAAAATAAAAATAAACTAGTGCTATTATTAGAAAGCTTCGGATATGAAAATGTCCAATATGGTTATAGTTTGACATTTACTTTTGTAAAAATTTTCAAAAAGTCTGCTTATAGGGCTATCTTTAATGGCAGAATATCACGGAAGTTGATACCGTATTACCTATCGACAGATAATACGCTTTAAACACTTGTAACCTGATATTCATACATTTTATTACGAGAAATTAATTAATAAAACTGTATCAAGTACTTTCAAAAATTTTCTCAGGTTAAATTTTTCGAGTTCTATAAAAATAAATAACTTAGTTCTAAAGCGGGTCACAATTAATTGAGTTCAAATTAATTGTATTTTGAAAACCAATAGGAATCCGACGTAATTATTTATCCCATGACTTGATTTTAGTTTTTTTTTACAACATGAGGTAATTTATTTCAGTAGTTTCGTTTGTTGTAGAAGCGTATTACGTAAAAAAAATGTAATTCACGTGAACGTGAGAATGTTTTGGTAAATTACTTATTTTAATAATAGCAGACCTTGTAGTAACAAAACGACAATGTACAGAGCCAACAATCAGTGTTTTCAAATGTATTAAAAATAAATCTATGACAAATCACAGTAAAATTAAACTGTTTTCTTAAACTTGTCATACATGTTCATACATTGTTTTTTACAACCAATTATATCACTGAAAGGTATATTTTATAGCGTTAATTTTAATCGTTAGTATTAATGTAGCCATCAAGACACATCATGTTATATTGAAGGCATCGAAATTCTACGAAATAATAAAGTATATTAGCAGAAAGCTGGATTTGTTTAAGATTTATAATTAATTAACATTTTCAATATTTGTATATAACATTATTAGATATTAAATAGTACTGCTGTATACACATAATTTATTATAGCATCATACTAATAGCCACTCAATATTTTTCTGAACAAATTTACATGACAGTAGAAATAGCATCAGGTTGGCATTTACAACAGCATTATATCAGTCTCAGCGCTCTGGTACTGCTAGAAAAATATAGATTTTTCACTTTATTAGCTGTATTTGCAGCATGTCAATAATGACATCTAATAATGATAATGCTAAAGCGATAACAGAGGGGCGCGTGATTAATTAAATTATGGGTGCGTTGAAAAGATCAATTTGCTCCCTTCCGGTGCTTAAGATCCCCTCCTGTGTCATCGGCAATCATTTTCAATCAGGGTCCGAGTGTTTTTTTACTAAGTTTTCATTCATAAAGCAAGAACTTATTCAACGGTCTCAAAGAATTTTATCGCCATAATTTCATTTCAAAATTTATTGACTTTTTGTTTGAATCACTTAACTAATTTCTAACATCAGTATAGAAAATAAGTTTGGAGGACGAATTAATCAATCGTTAAATACTAAAAGTAAGCAGAAATATTCTTCTTACATTAGCATTTAGCATTTCCCGACTGACTCCCACTCCATTATTCATTCTCTCCACTATTCGGGATTCTTATTTATAAAAACTTTTAATCTATTTTATTAAGTAAAACATAAAAACTTCTTTTGAATGTCATTTCTTAATTATTAGGTCAGAGCGTGGAACTAATTCCAAGCAGTCTGTCATGCGTGGTGACTAATGTGACTCTTGACTCTATCATGCACGGGTCGAGGGTCATGGCTCGGAGTAATAGACTACTTGATCTATTACGTGGATTAACGAGACTTATTATGATACAAGGGTAATACAGTAGTGGTGTTATTCTTTTTCTAGTTTTAAGATATTGAATTTATACAACAAGAAAAATTTGATTTATCTTTAGCAAATGCAATGATTGTTTGATGACTTTGAAATTAGTTAAAGCAGGTTTAATCAATGTGTGATGGAAATGAATATGGAGCATTTAACTAAGTAAACTTCGCCGTTGCCAGGGCCCGTTTATAACTAGAACAATTAAAGGCAAATTTATTTACAAATGTCATTACAAAATATTTCGAGAGTGACATCGTTTTTCCTCCACGGCCGATGTATTCTCCAAAGTGACGGTATGGCTAAATTATGATGATATAGAAGAATGTAGTAAGTTTGTTTCAAAAATAATTAGCTTATTTATTGGCAGCTTTTTATGTTATAATTGAAACAATATTGGACTCCGGTCGCAAATCTTTCACATATCACATATCAGTTAAGATCATATTTATTCATTATGATGATGAGGTGCATACATGAATAAATTGACTAAAAGCCAGACGGACGGACGCAAAGGCAGCCAAGAGAATTTATTTTATTTAAAATTGAAATAAAATAAAACTTGAAAAGTTTCGTTTAGTTCTTCCTGTAGTTAGAATTTAAAAAACGCTCATGATGACAAGTAGGACTGTTTTGGCTTTTAAACATATATTGAAATGAAAATATTATTTATAAATGCTTACATCCAAGTAGTAATAATAACATTTCATTTAAAATTGTATATCAACACGAATATTCTTAACTTTGTAGATTGAAAACAGGTATAAACACTCAACGATTTTAAATTTATAAGATTATTTTATTTGATTGGTATTCTTTTGCTTATATAGGATACATTAAATTTCTTAAATGCTACTTAACAGAGGGAGATAGTCAATTATAGACGAATATCATGAATAGCGTCCATTAAATGTCTGAATGGTGTGATTTGCCATCGTTCCGTCTACAATGGTGTTGGTCAACGAATCCAATGGGGGTCACGGTTTTTTATTAATCTCTCATTATGCGGGTTTGTCGATATATCATGGTGATTTAGGAACACGCTTTCTGATAAGTAATTAAATTCTTTACGTTTTTAGCTTATTTAAGACGTATGAATGCATAGAGTTTTGTTAAAGTTTCCGCCCCAAAATAAATACTATCTATACTATTTAATTCACCTACTCTATCCACATTTTGTATGTCATATTTATACTTCATTTTATTTAGAAGATCTTGATACAAGACCTTTGAGTTGAAAATAATTATTACATAATACTTTAGAATTAAAAAGTAATTAATGATATGACAACAATTTTGGCTTGTGTGTGTTGGACTAAAGAGTTTACTTTTATATTTAGGGGCTTACGTTGTGACATTAAGAAATAAGCTATTTTTTTTCAATCAAATCTATTTTTATACTGGTCTGTTTCTTTTGACATTAATAATTATTATAATTCAGAGAAAAAACAACAGTGTTTTCGTTAAATTTTTACTTAATAAGTTTTAATAAAATTAAAATTTTTTATTAATTTTTTTTTATTGCTAATGTAAGTTATAGATGGTACATCCGACTGCTATACCGGCCCTTTCTTTGAGAAACAAATGAGGAGTTTTTAAGTTTCAATACAACCACTTTAGCTGATGACGACTTAATTATAGTTTTAGATGGCTAAAAATA
The DNA here is from genome assembly GCA_943193645.1 of Acentria ephemerella. Classification (NCBI taxonomy): domain Eukaryota; kingdom Metazoa; phylum Arthropoda; class Insecta; order Lepidoptera; family Crambidae; genus Acentria; species Acentria ephemerella. Next base: position 7,023,565 of record OW971891.1, read on the forward strand.
ACATATTATGCCATCTGGTTATTTTAGGACATAGTTATATTGGCAAATTTATATATAGTGACGTCAAAGGTACTATTTCTCAGTGGAATTATGCCAATATTTATGTAGGTCTTTACTAAAAATTTAATTACGATGTGGTTAAAATTATATTACAGTTAAAATGAAATTAATCTTATTATATATACAATTCAACTATTTTTATTTAATTTGTACCATTAAACAATAAGATACCTAAGTTAGGTAATTTATTTATTTATTTTTTTAATATCAGGAACAGACATATTCGTTTTTATTTTTATTTTTAAAAATGTGGTGTAAGGTGTAACCTGCATTTTTTTGGATCTTTATCTAAAAAGGTAAATGAATAGAGTAAATTTAAGAGATCATGAAACGCTTACCAAAATCATTCAAATACTTATACCAAAATTCTGCAAATCATTACTTGGTTGGCAAAGATAGGTTAGTTTTGTGAACGGTTAAATACGAGCATTTTTATTATATTAATACTAAATAATTTCTATGAACTTATTTCATATTGTTTTCTGTAGTAACATTTTAACAGCTCGTGCAGTTCCAATGCTTTCAGATTTAATACCGCGATGAGACATCCCACTGACCTTGCTCAAACGATTCTATTCTTGACATCTTTACTGAAGATAATGCTTACTAATTGTCTATTACTATTGCTACTTCTTGTTTTCCTCGGGCATGAGTCAAATTGCTCGTTGAATCAAAACAATATTATAAGAATACTAAATCTATAGAATTCTGCGTCTTAAGGTGCGTGAAATAGTTCTATACAATCCTTAGATTGTGCGGTGCCTTTTATGTATTTTTTAAAATTAAATACTGTAATCAAATTGATTTTTTACTTATTAATACTGTGCATTAAAGAATATAAAATAAATAATGAAATAACAATAACAGCCTATTTATTGCGTCTTAATTACTAAAGCTATAGTGTTTTCGATCAGCAACATTCAGAAAAGATCTGTACCGTAATTTTCATGTTATACAATCATGCACCCATTTAATTGCCATTAATATTGCTTTAATATAATAATTAATAAAATTCTTCTTTGAATGATACCCTCATTCAAAAAGGAACTTGCTACTACAACTACTTAATAAGCAAAACAAGTTTATGTATTGCTTATTAAATTTCAAAGAATGAATTGAAGAGTTTTTCCCATTTGTGCATGTTGACTTATGAATAATAAAATTATTGTGTTGTGTCGTGTCAACAAAACAAAATGGAAATTTGGAATGCGCGCGTCATGGTAGAAAGCGGTCCCTTCACCAACTCACTAGTACCTCCATTAAAAATTCGATCACACAAAAATAGATTTTAATACAGAAGCTTAAGGTACTTTAAAAAGATTGTGTGCTCAATAGAAAAGGGCAAAAAAGTATGTCAACCTTCTACGATGGCGTTGAGCGAAAGTGATGTGTACCTACTCTGTGTTTTACGCAATATGTTCGCGGTAAAAGTACTCGTGCATTGATAAGTATACCAAGTTGTACCTATGCACAGATTATGAAGTATCGTTGTGAACAATTTTGAATGTTCACTGTGGCCTTTACGATATTCACCAATTTCACCCAAACCATAAAAAATTATAGACACAATCCAAAAATGCACTTTTTTCAATAAACACGGTTATATTTCTGTTAACGTTTGTATATATCGTTTTAATAAGAAAAACTCTTTATAATTTATGAAATCATTATAACAATCAGAAAATATGGCTCCGTAACGATTTATCTCTAACAAACAAGGTTATAAAGGATTTTTTTACTGAGATTGTAACTCACGGTTTCTTGACTTTGATGAAGGTGATTTCATTACGTTCATGGTCAGGTAGTATCAGCCAAGTTTGTCATAAGTTATTTAATATGTATCAAATTTATTTAAATTGCAGAGAAACCGTTGTTAAATTGATCCATCATTCGACTTACTCACCGAGTGAGCAGACTTGGTTAACTTTTTGAAATATAAGATGATTCTTTGAAATAAAATTTATTACTGATAGAAACTTTATCATTTTAAGTTTTTTTAACTAAAAAACCGTTAGTAATATATCCCATAAAAATATTGAATCATTTCCAAACAGTGTATCTTTAAGTATTTTATTGTAAAATTGTCATGTTAATCCTATTGATATTTTCTTTTTATCAATTATAAAAAAATGTAGATCGAAGCCTAGTTAAATTAATAGAAATAGAAAAAATAGAAAACAAACCGAATTAAAAACACTTAAAAGGCAAAGAAAGTAATTCAGGAAGTTATCAAATTTTATAAATATTTTTTATAAAAAACAATAAAAAGTGAAGTTCTTCGTTATGTTTATATCAAATAGTTTAATGTAAGCCCAAACTTCTAGTGATAAAGCCACTATAAATAAAAAAAAGTTGCTGTTAAATTATGTTGATTCCTTTTATACTTTCCCAGGGATTAAATATGACAAATATTTGACAAATAAAACCATGACATTTTTCTAGGTCAACTGTAAACAGCTTTGAAGTAAATATGTACTTAAAATTGCATGTTTCATGTAAAAGTCTTCAATAGCTATTGATATAAACGGCATTCTATTGCTCATTCTACATTATGCCGATGTCAAACTCACCAATGTCACGAACAAAAACAGAACGAAACCGGTTTAGATTAAAACTTGAATATTTTCCGCAACTAGGAATTTAAGACTGCGCTTATAAAGATCTGTTCTATAATAGAAGCCAATAATAGGAAAATAAAAAACAAATGGATTATGATAAAAAATATCTATCCTCTATCACTAGTTTCTCGAAAGAGTCTAGACAAAAATAAACAAATTAGTTGATATTACAAGCCTCAGACTACATATACCAGACACTTCAATGCCCAATTAGGCAAATCTAAATTCGTCTTGTACGTACATACTTCTATTGTGCTTGAAATATAATATATTTCGATAATGATTATTCTTTTCTTTAAAGTCCGTGGAAAAAATCAAATCCTGAATGAAATCCTTTTTTAATCCATACCAAATTGGATAAGATATTCTGTCTTCAAATCTAAAATATTCGAACCAATCAAGCAAGATTAAGCTAGATTTACGAACTATAATTTTCAAAATTAAGTGGTTTGCAATGTTGTTCGAAGTGAACAACGAAATGTAGACGCCAACCGTCCGGGCACTTTCTTAGCAAAAACGTAACGCTACACTCATAATGACTTAACCAGTCAAACTGGTTTCATTCGGACCTAAGTACCTATGATAACCGCTGTTGATTTTGAGCTATCGTTTTTTATCCTCTAACTTAACTTTAATGTAATTTAAATGGCCGGTTCATAGGAAAAGAAACTAGTTAAAGTTAGTAGGTGTTGAAGTATGACCTGATTGAAACACCAAAAACGCTCAAGTATATGATGATGTATTTAGATAGAACTGTGTTTATTTTATATAGTGATATTATAAAGAGGTAATATCTGAAACAAATTGTCCACTATTCAAAATTAATTCATAATTTGGAATAAGCCTTCACGGTACCTAGTTATAGACTGTATATTATTTTATCACCAGTACGCAGGCGTGAGCCGTACCGCCCCAGCAGGAACTATATGAAATATTCTGAAGTGAAGTCGGAATGTGTTTGTTGTTTGGTTTGATAGTATAAAATGAACAAACCGCTACGTATCTTTTATACCCCATGTTGCTCGTATCGCTATTTTAGACAACTCACCTCGCATTTTGGCATTGTTGATTTAATGGAGTTTTTAATTATTTTCGAGTCTCTATATAATCATAACATGTTGTTTTTGTTATTGTGAGCGACATAACAAAATTGTTTTTGTGATAGTCATATCTGGACGATCGCTATGGTTAATATTATATTATTAATAAGCCAAGAAGATACCTCGATCGATTCTCTCGATTTCCACAAGCTTATTGGAAAGTTTTATACAGTACAGGTAGGTAGTTGTTCTTCTGACAAAAGATACATTGCTTTCTTTACGAATTAGATCAGCAAGAGTGAGTATAGTAGTGAGAGTTTCATTGTTCTGTTACTGTGTTGTACCTACTTGCGTCTGTGTTGAATGTGTACGAACGTATGTTATATTTAAATATCATGAATTAAATGTACATATTTTTTATTACAACTGACTATTATTCTACCTAAATATTAAATGAATTTGCCTTCCGGAACTTTTTTGTTTGATTATTTGATTTCAAAACATAAACAGAAAATTAAGCCTTGAACTGAAAAAATCAATTTCTAAAGTTTCTTCGGTTTATCATTTAAGCTAAACTTGTATTATACTTATACTTATACTATTATGAAAAATTTACTATCTTACTTAAAGAATTGGTGTCAAGCACAACTTGTTTGAAAGGTGAACACCTGCGTGACTTTACCACTATTTGCGTCGTATTGCACCTAAGCAATCAACGGAGTTGATATTTATACCTTAGAAAATATTAGTCCATAGTTTTCAGATAAGAAATTATTGCATTTTCTTTACGTGCTGTTTATTCTGTGTGGTAACTTAATGTTGCGCAATTAAAGATAATATAATAAAAAAAATACAGAATATAATTTAGAGAAAAATATTTTAGATTTTATATTTAACAAATTACGATATTACGAGAAAAACTTCATTAATAAAATTTAGTTGTAAGGTTTTTTGTAATTGAAAGTAGGCACGCACGTATGGCGTAACCATATAACTTTAACAACATAACAAAAAAACACTGATTTCATAAAAACAAAACTTACCGTCTTGGACGAAAACGGCTAGTAGTAGCACGGAAACAAACAAAGACAGGTTGGCCATTTTGAAAAGTTCACAGTAAAGAATCACAAGTTTCGTAAGTATCGAGATGCGTCCACACGGTTAGCTTGATTCTGGCTTGGCGGCTGAATGGCGAGTGAGTGGCGACGCTGCGTTGAATACCTACTCGGTGGGCCCCACACAGTCACGTTTCGCACTTTGCGTTTGAAACGCTTCCGACGCTATTGCGGTCCTTATTACATTTACTTGATTAAACAACTACAAATAAGAAACAGCAGCAAAATAAGAGCTTATTTATAAAAAGAATCGAATTCTGAACGTTAATATTTTAAAGTTCTTAGAATATTGAAGAGTATCGAGGTTATATTAATGTTAAATTAATTTTACTTGTTATTATTTAAAGCAAAATCTTTCTTGGAACATCTTGGTGGTCAAAAAACAGGGCGAATTTATGCAGATATTTTCTATTTTTGTATCAAATTAGAATCGACTCGAAACATAGAGCCCGGTAAATTATGGCGGTCACTTTTAAAATATCACCCAAAGCTACATATTCTTATTATGAAAAAGTATTTCTACTTTATCAGACTAGCTAGTAATTTTAACGAAGCAGGAAAGAAAAGTAATTTATAAATTAAACTCAAGCTTAATACTCAGTAAGTAGAAACACATTAAAAATAAGCTAACCATTTATTTTGATAATCACAGGCCATTTAATTTTCATGGAGAGGCTGCAATATCATAGACTATTCATCATGGATTATCTGCAGGTAATGTATTTTTATGACAGACGCGCGGTTTAACCGCTTCTCTACAGAGGATTGCCTATTACACTGTTCATTCGTATAATCGTGGGGATTGGCGCGTATACGGTACTATGCGTACAGTTTTACTACAAACGATGACAAAGAATAGAGAATAGGTGCATGGTTTTTCTACTTATTAAAAATATTATTTTATATACAATATTAATTAAAAGGTTGCTTTTAAAATACATTGCCATTATCCCTCTGAGGTAAACCTTTTTATGTAAAAAATTTGTCCACTGGCTTATTCTGGTAGTTTACCTAATGAAAAACGAGTCAAAATCGTCGGTATTCAGTGTACTGTCACACATTGTAATTAATTACAATTAAAGCCTAAACATAACTGTCTGTTGTCTCAATTAACCACTCACTTAAAACCGATGTTAGAACTATAACGATTTATTTTTATTTTCTTTTATGCAAACCATTTCCAAATACAGCAAAAAAAGGTTTATCCAATATAGTGCTGTCTATGTTGACAGCTCTATATTGGATAAACCTTTTATATATATAGATTGAATGATATTGTATAATAAAAATAAAATAAAATAATTTTGTTTTATGAACTGTTATATCAAAAAGAATAATGAACTATCCAACTAAATTAAATGATACTCATCATGTTCAAGTAAATATTAGTTTTGTGTTAAATATTTCTTTTAAGCTAAGAATTGTTTAAACTCGACATTCAAGTTTCATATTCGCCAATTTTATATAGAGTCATATATTTACTAGAATTCAGACGACATAACTGGGTATGTTATGTCATCTAAATCAGGAATTCTTAATAAAATAAAATAAAATGTGTTCTCATAGGATTTTTCTTTCATTGTAGAAGTCTTAACATGCGAAAAATGGGGAATGTCATAACTTGTTAAGTTTGTTATTTTCAAGGCTAATATTAGCAATTGGCAACATTTTTTCAGCTACAGGGAATTATCCAATGCTAGTTATGCAGATTCGCATTTTCCCAGACGGTATTGTCTTCTATATCTATATTTATTCGTTACTAAGATCCGTAACAAAGATACTTAATGTTGGGATTAATTTTGAGTTTAAAAAAAAACAAAGCATAGGTACTACTGTGTGATAAGCGACATTACATAACATAGTTCAAGTCATGTAAAATAAATACCTCGACAATGTTGGCGACTATATGTTAATCATATGTTCTGTGTATATATAACAAAACAGCTTTTGTGCTTATATACTGACTGTGTTTATGTAGGTTTAGTAGTTAACACACACCTTGTTTACTACCTCAAGGTTAAATGATTCATCATTACCCGCCAACCTCGGAATAATAGCGAGTTATTCTTCTGCTCTCTAAATGGTAGTGAGTTTATTTAATATTAAGCCCAACCGTACTCTAAGGAAGTGAAAATTAAGTACCTATTCGTTTCTTTACATATTCGAAAGAATTTTCTTTACGAAAACATAATGTAGTATATTATGTTCGATACGTTCATTTTAAAAAATGGTGCTTTTTTACGAGCAATTTTCATATTTATCGATATTCTGCTATAAAAGGCCCATGAACTAGCTAGATGTGGAGTCAGGGAAAACACATAGGCCCAGAAACTTTCTGTGGAATTACAAAGAACCAGATTATGCACTGTCTCAAAAGCAAACTCCTACAGGAGTCCTCTGAACAATGGTTAAGGACACCTGGTTTTATACACTCAAAAGTCTCTAATACAGGGCTACAGTAGTAAACGAACTTAAGGGCTAAGATAATTGCAATGATTAAAACGTTGACAGGTCACTGCAAACTAAAACACTTACTCAACATGAAACTAAGTGATTCTTATGTTTGCAGTTACTGTGGACAGGAGAGTAAAACTCTAACATACTTCCAATGTGACCGTGGACCTCTCATCCACAAACATTTCATCTTGGGAGATATAATCAAACCAAATGAAATTAAAAAACTTGAGGTTGAACTGATTCTAAAATTCTTAATTCTTAAAGTGCCAGAATCAAGGAGCTACTCGTAGTTCGCTATGACAATACAGTTGCAAGACTGCATAGTCCCAAAATACAAATAATAACATCTACCTCGGAAGGGACTATTACTAAAGGTATGTACCTACTGACCACTCTCCAGCCAGCCTCGCAGCCAGTCATATTATGTCAATTAGCAGTAGATTGTTATGGAATAAAGTAGATCTCTAAAAAGAAGTCCAAATAATGAATGAGTTATAATAGGGGAAATATAACTTCGACGTGAAAATGATTGTTTGTAACAAAACATTTGCCACAATATTATTTGGATAACAGTTTTCCTGGCAAGTAGTATTTTAGGAAAAGTAAAATTATGTAAAAGTAGCAAGTTGTAGATTTCCGTAATTTTCGATCTTTAAATTGTAAGCCATAAAAATTATACTCATACTCATACATTAGACATAATAAATTGAAACTTAGACATTCTGTAAGACACGTTATATACGTTATCGCCATATTTTTAGATCACCATTTTACCTATTTTGTATAAGTTTAATCGATCAACATATCTACGACTTTCTATGGAGTATATAATTAAAGTTCCTTCATGTTGTATATTTACGCCTCAACAAAGTTAAGAGCATTATTGTAGTTTGGCATAAAGTTTATTATACACGCATTTTTTCAGAAAGCAAAGTATATAAACCTACATCTTCAACATCATCTTCTTCACGACATTGGTTGATGTACAATAATAATATATTCTATTCTATTCTACATCAACCTACTCACTTAGCAATATCATGATCGCTAGAGGATGAAATGGCACAATTCACAAAACCACCCCATAATCATATTACAAAGCTGACGTCTACAATTCCTTCTTAATTCTTAAAAAAAATTTAGTGCGCTGAAATAAGGCAAAAATGCTTAAAGTATCATTTTAGAATCGTGAAATGACGTCACTGGTCATCTGCCTTTTTTGATTGTATTGTACTGAAAGATTAGTACTGAAACTTAATTTGGTTCGGGCACAACGAAAGCGGGGTCATTGCTTTTATCTATGAGCGATGATCTATCTAATGATAGGTAATACTATCATTAGATAGATCATCTCCTGCCTTGACATTCTCTTACGCGATAGATAGATTTTAATATTTTGCACATATAAATAAGCGACACAGAGATACAACAATTTATTTATTTTACTTAGTTGCTAGGAGGGTCTTTGTGGGGCAACGTCCTACCTTTAAATATTAAAACTGTTAATTAAATATTACAATTTACTAAAAATAATTTTTAAACTGTTTTAAGTAACAGTAGACCTGCAAATATATCGGTGATTATCACTGAAATTGTTTAAATATGTTTTAATGAACAAAGTCTCTACTTTCTACCTTCCTGTTTACGCTCTTTCTCCAACTTAAATACAATACGATTTTAGTTTAGTAGCGATTTTTTAATGTCAGCACATTTTTATCCAAACAAGAGGATGTATGAAATAGTCACAAGATGCATAGAAAAAAAATGAACAAATTGTTAGTGGGCCTTATACATTAGGTCCCCGCACGTTTATTGTAATGCCTCTTAAGTATGAAATGGGGTAGCAATCGTTTAGCAAACTGTAGAATTATTAAAACACCACGTTTAGTAGAAAATAGCTTTATTCGAGTAATTTAGAGTCTCTTGCATTAAAATACATATTTGGGTACAGGTACATCCACAATAAGATTCTTTCATAAGTGCACTAAGAGGTGTTGATAATCAAAGTCAAAGTCAAAATATCTTTATTTTAATAGACTCATTTACTAAGTTCTGTAAAATCGTCTTCTTCTCCTAGATTTAAAATACTAGTGGACCTGGTGAACTTTGTTTCACCGAAGAACTACCACTAACGCCATCTATTAAAATAAACCACAAGTAGCTATCGAAGAAATGACAGTATTAATGTTTAGCATGTCAGTTGACGATTTTCCATACTAAATAATTTTTCATTAATATATTTTTAATCTTTCCTTAGGATTTTCTCAGATTTTTTTAAACGACCCCTGAATTAAACCGACAGAATTAAAATGATTCAAATAGATTAAGCCGTTTTTGAGTTTTAGCGAGACTAACGAACATCAATTCATTTTTATATATAAGACTCCTCTACTAGTAATCATCAGGTAATATCGTTTATTTGCTGAGCTTTTTTCGAAAAAAAAACGAAGAAGAAGTTTGCTAGTCTTACTAAAACTCAAAAGTCGGCTAAACCGATTTGATTATATTTTATTATATTTTGTTCGTTATACTTTAGGGGTGGTTTTGAAAATATGAAAAAAGGGAAGATCCTAAAGAAATGCTAAACAGTAAAAATTTAAAATTGGTAATCTAATATAGAAAATGTTTAACTGGCGTGCTACGTCGTACAACTGTCATTTCTTTTTTTTTATAATATGTAAGTTTTAGTACTAATAAAAATCAAAAATTTTGTAAGAAAATTGTTTATTTTTGATATTTGAATCAGTGGAATTCAAGTACAATTCATATAAGTTTTATGTAAAACTATATCTTATTGCTATTGTTATCATAACGGAAATCAAATACTATTTGTGTATAAAATTGCGAAGAAAACGCCCCTAACTGAGACAAGAGAGCGCTGCCTCTAATTGGTTTCTTTTATTTGTATATTTTTAAAATTTTTATTTATTGCATTATAGTATTATTACGTAAGTGTAAATAAATAATTACTCTCAACAATGTTATTTATTTTTGGGTACGTTTTCTTAATTTCCTTTTTTTATAAAATACTGATTGCAAATCGGCGCGAATTATAAATAAATAATTAAAAATTAAGTCTTGTCACACGTATCCAATAAGTAATCTAGTTCTAGTTAATTTAAAACATAAATTAAACAGCGATAAAATAATCGTAAGTTTTACTTTAGTGCTTACCCACTAAAGTACACTTATGTAACTATACAAAACAAGGCCGGACGGACTGTGTAATTACAGAAATACATGACGAACAGTTTTAATTCGAAAAATATAGTTCATGTTAGCTTTAGTTATATTGCTAACTCTAACTCCTTAGAGAGTATTTATCAGGGCAGAAATAAGAAGGAGAAGGAATGCGAATGATGCTTTCGTAGAAGAGTTACAGAGATCTCCCTCGCAGAGCACGCAGCTTTTCAGTTCGCCGTCAAAGCCATCTCCTGTATCTGTGATCGCTTCGCGGCATCGTACTTCTGGTTCGTCAGACGCTTCGGAACAACCACGAACTACTTCGGTTTCACCATTTACTGTAAAAATTACTTTTTTGTTATACAAGCAACAAAAACGTTAAACAGGCACAGATCTTTAATTTTTCATCCCTTAACGTGACGGAAATATCTTGTATGGTAAATAAAGTAACATATAAGAATAATGTATGCTCTTCACGTGAAATAGAAAGAAATTCACCTCCACTTCATTTTTTTTATTAATGCGTAGTACATTTTTTTTGTGAATTAGTAGGAAAATATTTTTCCATCATTCACCAAAAAATTCCTGCTGCATTACTTTTGAATACTTATATTGTCTAGAAGCTATCTTTAAACAGCTACAGCTATTTGAAATTAGTTTAATACAACTAAGCAGATTAAATATTACCTTCAAAGTAAGTTACAACACAGCGTAAATGTGCAGAATCTTCATCTTCGTCACTGGTTTCACGTTTCACTCTCATTGGAAAGAAACGGGAATAGGGACTGCCGATTTCTTTTTCCATCATCTGAAATCAATGATTGTCCAATTAGTAAACTCATATTATAATTTTGTTATGGCCATATAAATATAACAGAATTATAATTTGTCCCAAAAGTTTTAAACGATGGACCTAATTATTGACATAACAATGGTAAGTTACCTGTACGTTATACATATTTTCGTTGGAGGATATTTCTGTCGGAGGGTCTGTCTCTGTCGGAGGTTCTGTCTCTGCCGGAGGGTCTGTCTCTGTTGGAGGTTCTGTCTCTGTCGGAGGGTCTGTCTCTGTCGGAGGTTCTATCTCTGTCGGAGGTTCTGTCCCTGTCGGAGGTTCTGTCCCTGTCGGAGGTTCTGTTTCTGTCGGAGGTTCTGTCACTGACGGAGGTTCTGTCTCTGTCGGAGGTTCTGTTTCTGTCGGAGGTTCTGTCACTGACGGAGGTTCTGTCTCTGACGGAGGTTCTGTCTCTGTCGGAGGTTCTGTCTCTGTCGGAGGTTCTGTCACTGTCGGAGGGTCTGTCTCTGTTGGAGGTTCTGTCTCTGTCGGAGGTTCTGTTCCTGTCGGAGGTTCTGTCACTGACGGAGGTTCTGTCACTGACGGAGGTTCTGTCACTGACGGAGGGTCTGTCTCTGTCGGAGGTTCTGTCTCTGTCGGAGGGTCTGTCTCTGTCGGAGGTTCTGTCACTGGCGGAGGGTCTGTCTCTGTCGGAGGTTCTGTTTCTGTCGGAGGTTCTGTCCCTGTCGGAGGTTCTGTCCCTGTCGGAGGTTCTGTCACTGTCGGAGGGTCTGTCACTGACGGAGGTTCTGTCCCTGACGGAGGTTCTGTCCCTGTAGGTGGTTCTGTTTCTGTCGGAGGTTCTGTCTCTGTCGGAGGATCTGTCTCTGTCGGAGGTTCTGTCTCTGTCGGAGGTTCTGTTTCTGTCGGAGGTTCTGTCTCTGTCGGAGGTTCTGTCTCTGTCGGAGGTTCTGTCACTGTCGGAGGGTCTGTCTCTGTCGGAGGTTCTGTTTCTGTCGGAGGTTCTGTTTCTGTCGGAGGTTCTGTCTCTGTAGGAGGGTCTGTCCCTGTCGGAGGTTCTGTCTCTGTCGGAGGTTCTGTCACTGTCGGAGGGTCTGTCTCTGTCGGAGGTTCTGTCTCTGTCGGAGGTTCTGTTTCTGTCGGAGGTTCTGTCTCTGTCGGTGGCTCTGTCGGAGGCTCTGTCGGAGGTTCTGTCGGAGGCTCTATCGGTGGCTCTGTCGGAGGCTCTGTCGGAGGTTCTGTCGGAGGATCAGTCGGAGACTCAGTCGGTGGTACTATTGGTAGATCTGTTGGAATTGTAGTTGTTGTAGGAGTTCTTGGAGTACATGTTTGTTCATGTTCTGGTAACACTGTATGGCACCCGCGGCAAACATAACATTTTAGAGCATCCGCTGTAAAGAGAGAAAAAAAAAATTATTTTCAGGACTTCAACTACTACTGTCGACTATACCCAAACATAATAAAATCTTTCCATTTATTTAAATAAGCAATAAATATTTGTTAAATTTAATAAGATGAGAACCCTGGAATAAAGGCTTTAAATGTTGTTTCTTTTGTCTTTACAGAGAAACGCAATTACGTCTTTGTTTCATTGAAATAAATAAATAAGAATATTATTATACATATTTGTACGTTAATATTGTATAGGTATATATTTGATTGTATAATTTTGTATAAGTAGGTAGACTTGTCTGCCTGACATTATTTTCTCTATCATATTTATATATGGGGGCAGCTGGAAGAGGTTTCAATTAGGAATACGCATTTAGTTTATATTATTTTCTTTCCTATGTTTTGCGACTTCTATCATTGTACATTATGTGTTAAATAAAAAACAATCTTAATGTTGCAGTGCAACACTAATAAACATTTCACGATTCTAATTCATAGACAAAAAACGGTTTTATGAAAGAATATATCATGATTTAATTTGTATATTTTTAATATTAAAACAGTGTGAAATGGCTACACCACACGATAAGTCTTTTTGATTCTGATCATACAATAGTTCGCTTAGTACAGATATTTGCAATATTTCTTATTGAACGTCCTACGTTATGGCAGGGTATAGCAAGGAGCAGACAATTAGTATTGGTTTAAGTTACATAGAGTCTCTTCTGCACTAATCTCTTGCACCTCATCTCGTTTGAAGGATCTGCTGGTTTGCAAGAAGGCTTTATATTATCTTTTTTGGATATCAATTGATTTTTAATTAAAAGTTTGAGAGCCGGGCTAAAACACCTCTTAGTTGAAGAAACTCTTAGACAGTTAACACTATTTGTTGTGTTACGGCAGTACAGTTGATTAATGAGTAAGGATTTTGTATGGTAAAGAGAGTTTACTTTTTATTAACCTTTTTAAATAAATTGGTTTTGTTGACTTAGATTTATTTTATACAGTAAATGTGTGTACGAATATTAAATATAAAAAGTAGTAATTTTTTACACAAGAACATTTGTTAATTACATTATTTATTCCACGACAAAGTGGACAAATATATATTTTTACAGTTATACTCAACAATATTTAAAATCTTAATTTATGTTCATTATATAAATTTTTTAGAGCTATAAGACTGTAAGACTAAGACCGAGTTTGGTCTAAACTGAATTTTATGATTTTTAAGTCCAATGAACCATGAGCAGAATAAATAAATCTATATAAAAAAAACTTTTGAAAAAACACGTTTCACAGAATTATCACAAAAGATGAATGCTCAAAATTGATGTCTATATTTTTTAAGAATATATTGAATTATTCAATTTATTAAGTAAAGGGCAAACGCCGAAGACGAGTGCTAACTCCAGTTACATTTGATCGTTAGAAATTATCGATACAAATAAATAATGAGAGTAAGCAGTAGTCTCATTTCCATTGCAACTATAATATTCAATTCAATTATGAATATTCGTACTCATCATCATACAAATATCTGCCCCTACCGGGATTCAAACCCGGGACCTCTAGCTAAGTAGACAGTGATACTGACCACTTGACCAGACGGCCATCAAATTATGAAATAGTAGAGGTTTTTAGATAAATTATTGATTTGTTCTTATATTTCATATAAATTATCTACTTTAAATTAATTAGAATCTTTCTTTTTAATAAAAATAAAAAGCTGCATTATTTTTTTTTGTTTCTCATTTACTTCTGAATTTTTAGTTAAGTTATGACACTTTGTTTGTCTGTAATATCACTAGTCTCACTTGATATTTAATATTTATAATAATTTTTAAAAGATCGTGACCTGCATGTATCGAAATGTCGTCCATTCTAAGTCTTTATTAAATATTCTTGAAAACAAATGTTCATCTATTTACTTACTATTTCCATAGAAGCTGATGACAGCAATTATGCTGTAAACACTTAATATATTTCGTGCATTAATCATGATAAAATTATGTATGTTCACTAATTCACATCACGACATCGTTTAACAAAATGACTGTATAGGATTTTGATAGTAACTTTATAGGCACGTTTCATTATCACATAAGATAATAAGTATAGGCCGCTAAACATATTTTATGACGTGGCGAAATATTTCGTTTTTTATTTAGTACTTATTGGGAGGGATTACTTATTTACATTTATAAAAACCCTGTTCCCCAGCGCCTAAGCTAGCTAATACGAAAAAAACTAAAAACCTATTTAAATACTAAAAGGGAATATATTTCACATTAAAAAATTTAATACACTATAAATAAATTTAGATACTTAAAACCTGTTTCAAAGACAAGTTAGTGACTGTCAGCTTATTAGATTAGTCAGTCGCTAGTCGAAATACGTTTTCATTGCTTTTACTATAGCTTGGCTGTTGTTTATTAAGGAATTCCGTTGTCTATCTTCGACGATCTTCACCAGATTCCAACGAAATTTGTATGACTCTAACCTGGTAGCATACTTAGTTGAACACAAAAAAAAATTCAAAATCATTTCAAATTTTACAAAAAAATTGTAGAATTGATAATCTCCTTCTTTTTATTGCTGTCGGTTAAAAAGGATTAATATTATCATTCTAAACCACAATATTTTACAACAGGCATAATAAATGAATAAGAATCATTGGAATATTTTTTTTAATTATGGCATTATAAGAGCATTCGTACTAGGTTATACGTAACTATTTCGACTGTAAAACAGTAAATATATATAACATGAATTAATTGCCTACAGGATAGAGAAAGCATCTTAGTCTTTCTCCAATAAAGGTATTGTTCTTAATGGACGGTTTATAATCAGAATAAAATTTAATTTTAAGCAACATGGTTATTTTTAGCTTACGGATCCGGACAAACTTTTAGGGTATTTTTTATATTGTTATGTTTGCTGTTTGAAAAATTGTGACTGCTTGTTATGTATTTGATTAAATACCATTTTTAACCGATTTCAAAAGAGGCGGAGGAGCTATTGAGAACCGATATATATTTTTTTTTAATTCAATATAGTATATTCTTGATGTAGTCCCGCTGTCACCAAGTCAGTATCCGATAATGGGATACCAGGGAAATCAAGGGCAACCTTCAAATTTGGTAAGTATATTAATAAGCATAGGTTATACATTTTTCTAAATATATTCGAGTATTTTAATCATCGACAAACAGACAGCCAAGTTTACATATTTACGGTTCCCAACTAACTTTGACGTTAAATAAATGTTTAAAAAAAACTTTAAACCGACTTCGAAATACAAAAAACAGTTCAATTTAGGAAGTTGGAAGACCAATTCGAAATTATTTTTGAAGTTGGTTCCAGTCCAGTTGCTAAGTTGTTTTCAGAAACAATAGGAAGTGAATATTTTAAATTGAACTCAAATCGTATTACTTTAACCTTTAAATTATTTAGAAATCGGTTTTCTCTTTTGTTTAAAACTATTTTTATTAATAAAGGTGAGTTATATCAATTTGTACCTATGTTAATTTTCAATATTGATTATGATAAGATTGGAGCCTGAAAAAGACCTACGGGGTCTTGTGTGATTTGAATCGAGAACATTTAAATAACATATTCCTTTAACTTTAAGGTCTTAATTCAATATTATAAAATAAACAATGTAAAAATAAAAGTACATATTAATTATTTCCCTCAATCCTATTAATTTTTTGTCTAAATTTTTAAATTTATAAAATACTTAATTCATTTAAGCTGTTTATCGTGTATTGATCGTCATGCAATTTAGAGTACTCTAATCAATAAGTAATCTGTATGGCAAAAGATAAAATTCCTATCATGAAGATAAGTGTAAAAATATATTCTATAGGTATATATATAGTTCCAATAATAAGGCTGGAGTTTTGTTTTTGTTATGTTTTTATATATATTAAAGACTTTTTTGCAAATAAACGAACGCCTAGTGGTGCACAGTCTCTATTCAGGTCTTACCTAACCTCTCATGAGACATCGTTATATTAACAAGATAGAAAATAAGACTTATACTTTCAACATAATAGTTCTACAAAAATTATCTTCATAATGGTGGAGGCAGGCTAAAGTACTCAAAATTCCGATGAAGACCAGGAAATGAAGCCAATTTTAAAAAAAACTTTAAAATTGAATATCTTGAATAAAAATCAAAAATAATAAGACTAGAATTATTTCTCTGTTTCTCTTATATTCTCGCTAATTCTCTTTAAAGGATCTAAATTTTAAAATATATTACAAAATGATTATAGTAATTGTATAGTACATATGCCTAAATAATTTATAAAGTTGATTGCGTTTTATTGCATTATTTTTAAAATTCTCTTTGATTATTTTTTGATTGGTTTTATGAGCACATACAGAGAGACAAACCGTTGAGAGACTCATGAGGCGTCCAGAATTCTGATCAGCTCTTCGATAGACTCACTAGAACAAACGAAGTACGGGCTAGCAATTTCTTATTAGTCCAGTTAAATATTTATTTTTGAATGACATCATGTAAAGCACCTATTTCACAACCTTTACACACAAGTAGGTAAGCAATATAATTAGATGTTGATAATAAAATGTATCTAGTATCAACAAACATTTCTTCTGTGAGTAAAGGACTTTCAAGTCTCTTGAGATAATCTTGTAAGAATGCGAGTGGTTCCCTGATACCGGACTAATTGCACATTGTAATAGTACTATTAAAAGAGCATCGGTGATTTATTGCAAAGATATTTCACTATTTTAAATATTCTTGAAGCAAATCGTGTAATCCTTGTAGGCCTACGAATACAGTCTATTATTGTCGATGTTGTTAAACTTTCGACCCTTAAAGGTGGTTTACCCACCGAAACTAACGTCGGACATTGTCTTCCACGTGGAGGACAGCGGCTCAAACTCCACCACGTACCAATCTGTAAATTTTTGTGTTCATATTCATGTCGTGTTCATGTTCAAACTTTGAATTCATGTGTTCGTTCGTTCGAAGGTTTTAATAGGTTAAAATAGTACGTGTTATATAATAATACATAGTAATGAGGAAGAGAGTGTGTACTTCTAACTTTTTCGTCATTTATAAAAAGAATCGATTAGCAAACCATATTTAATCTTGATAAAGGTGGTCGTATCTATAGATTAGCGTCCATTTTTGTATCTGGTTATTCCGAATTCTAATTCGAACCAGGTTGACGCCGTTACCACACGTTAACAATAAATGAAATAACAATAAATAAATATATCCAGAAATTTTATGTATATTCCAAACAATTAGTTAATATATTTTGTAGGTATAAATTTTCTTAGATAATAAATATAAGTTGGTGTTTAAATACATTACTACGTTATAATGTACGTTTATTTTTTAAACACTTGACTAAACTTTTTAAAAGTATAACTCAATTTCATTGCTTACATTATTATTTAAAAAGTAATAACTTTATTGTATATGTTTCGATATACAACACAGTCTATCTATTTAATTGTAACATCTATTGTAATTATTATTAATAAATTCATATTCTTTTTTATTCCCTGTACTTTACAACAGAGACATTGCTCTCGTTTGAAACGACGTAGACGGCAGTGCCTCTGTTTTTATGGCTAAGACGGACCTTACCCAGGATTAGTAAAAATTGCGAAATCCAGTAAAATTAAGGGAAAATATTATGGGGATATCCAGTCACATATACCTAACAGACTTTGGTTTTTTTGACACCGCACTACAGATAAACAAACTATCTGCTATATGACGAGTGCGTCTCGGACATTCATATACTCCCCTTCATTTAATTAAGATCCATGACTGCTTCTCTCCCATCTGTGACTGTGACACTAAAGAGGGTTCCACTAATCATATTTTTTTCAACAACCCTTCTTTCTGTTTCTCTATGTGATATTTTCCCTATGAAAATACCCCGTTATATTAACATTAAGTCTATGCTACTCTTCACATACATTAGTATATATTTAAACATAAAGTATAACTATGTACGTTTACTTATGCTGTCTTATAAAATATATATAGCTAAAGAATATTTGGGATTGATCTAAACTCATATATGTATATCCTTAAAATGGGATCCAGGTAGCCTGTCTAAACTAGAGATATACAGACATGTATATCTCTAGTTTAGACATTAGTCTTCAACAAAGTTTGATATTTAATTTATCATTACATGAAAAATTTATTGTAATACTTTGTGGAACGAAATAAATGATTTTTATTATTGTACTATCTGTACCATGTGTAACCAAGTCGTGTTTTACTAAGACCGATTGCGATTGCATCAAATAAGTGAACTGTATTGATATTGTTTAATTCTATTGAAACTGACACTAGGGGTATTGAATCTGAACAGAATGAAGTAAGTTGCGTTAATTGCGTAAGTAAAGTTGTTGAGTTATCAGACTTTGAGATTGTAACTAGATTTTCACATGAGTATACCTACAAGTATTTCCAGGAATGACGGCTAAAATGTAGAGTAATTGATTATTTTCTATTAGAGATAAAAGCAATAAAAAATATTATATTGAATCATAAATTAAAATACCCACTAGCCTTATCAAGGTTTGTTTTTATGCACATATATTTATCATAATAATCTATTTATCGAGGTGGAGGTACTTCCCCACCTGTGTGCTCTGAATTGGATAGGGAAATGCGTAGATCATACTTACTGATAGTAATAGCCTCTTTCACAAATGTCTTGTATAATTTTAAACAAGTTTTGCTATATACTATTAATCCCAGAGATTTTTATGCTTATGCGACATGTTTGGTGATAGTTATATATTATGTGATGTTAATAATGTGGGAATATTTGTAACGTATAACATCCACGTATTGTATATGACATATTGTTTCAAAAGAACTTGTTCTCTAAGAGGTTTTGTTCAAAACGTAATATATCGTTAAATATGGTTTTATAGCGTTCTATATCTGAAGTGTCTACGTAGATTTTATTATTCGGTTTTGAATTCAATGATGTTTATTTTTCTTTTTTAGAAAAAATGTGGCAAAAGGAACAGTACGTTCAGAAAAAACTAAAATCTATTTAATTGATAGAAGATTTACAAAATAATGACAATATAAACTTCAGTTTAAATGTTTGCAATTAACATATTAAAAATATGAATGCCGGGATCAATAGTAAAATTGATGCCGTGATTGAAGTCCCAAAGTTGCATAAATTTTTGCTGCAAATTTTGCAATTCGCTGAATATCCAGACACTGAGCAAGTGCTAGTAATGTTGCTCAAATTAACGCCACAGCCTTTATTCACGATACTAATGCCATTCACTGAAAAAGAAATCTTTGATTAGATTAAATTGTTTCGGAGTTTCTGTTTAACGGGGCATTTAAGTAAATTATTTTTTGTAGGTGAAGTTGAAATTTAATCTACTTTATTGTATTTTGATTGTTATCTCTAATAGTGTTTACTCTTTAGCCCTTTCATTTATATTTAATACCCATAGGATTATTGGCAAAAAATTTATCACAAAGTACTACTCTCATGTATTATATGTTTTATAAATATGTATGTAATCATTTATGGCCTTGATATCCAAATTGGGTTTTTATACATATGTATACCCAATTTAGATATCAAGACTCTCGAATCAGTTCAATCAGCGAAATATCAACTAGTTATTGAAGTGCACGTCGGCAGTTGCATCATCTTACTAAAATCGTCCACTGGCGGTATTTTATCGACCAATTACAATTTTACCAGTATCAGTACTTTTATAAACAAAAAAATCAATACCAAAATCAAAGTTAAAGTCAAATTATGTTTATTAAAATAGTTCTAAGTTCTTTTAAATTGTCATAACAAGGAATATCTATGAGAAGTATAAATAAATGCAATTAATGTATAGAACTAGTAATAGTGATAACTTTAAGTGTTTAATATACCAACTTACCAGTTACAGTATCTGTCACGCATACTAAGGTCATGTTTGTCGAATCCTCTTTCGATACCTTGAATCCTCTTTCAATACAATTACAAATACCCTGAAATAATGAAATAAAAAAATATTATTAAAACAGAATTAGAAAATTATTTTCAATACCTTTTTAAATGATTATACAAATCATTAAAAGCTTAATTACGTCTCCTTGCTAGGTTACAGACCTCCCTATCATCCTCATGTTCGCATGCGAATAACACATGAAGAGTTTCTGTACATACCTAACACCACACTCTAGGCCAAATTTTTTACATCTAGATTTTTTTTGATCCCTCATGCTATATATATGTTTCATGCTTCATACTATGGCCAAATTTGTTTTGCTTTCTTAATCTAATTCAAAAACCTACTACAGTAGAAATATAAGATAATACGGAAAATATTAAAATAATGTTGAACATAAATATCAATTTTAGATTCTAAAAATTGAAATAGAATCATTAAGTTTACCATATTTAATTAAATTTAATAAATAAATAAATTATTCTATAATATTAATTTATATAATTTTAAAGGAGAGAGAGAGAGAGAGAGTTGCTTACATGCTCACAAGTACAGTCATTGGAAAGTAAATCTTCAAATTGATCTTCCTGTACAGATCTTTCTATTCTAATGATATTTTCGTCTTGTCTTGAATTATGCAGAGATGGAATCGTTGTTGTGGTAGTTGTAGTGGAATTAGTAATCGAAGTAGATGGAATCGCTGTTGTAGAAGAAGTAGTGGTACTGGACGGAGTAATAGTAGAGCTTATATTAGATGGAGTACCCGTTGTAGATATGGTAGTTGTAGAATGCGTTGTTGTTGGTATAGTTGCTGTTGTTGAGGACGAACTTGTTGTAGATGAAGTAGTCGTTGTTGTTATGTTTGGAACTGAGCAGGTCACTTTTTCCCTGTTAGTTCTGTTACAATTGGAGCACTTGTAACATTTCATAGTACCAACTGAAATTAAACCAAGTCATGTAATATTTCATAATGTTTTATAACCAACGAGAGAAAATAATCCTTAATTTTGATACACGCTTTATATATAATCAATACTTAAGAACATTATCTCAAGATGATTTAGTAATCACAAAATCCTGACATAAATCCCAGCTACATGGGAATTTATTACTATCTTTCATAATCAATTTAAAAAAAGACAGATAGTATGCTCGATTCTAACTAACTATAAATATTGTATGATAAAAACCATATCATTGTGATTGAAACTTAATATTTCAATAGACAATAACATAATCATAATGTCAACACAGATTTAATCGAATATAAATATTTTTTATGATACGCTGGGGAAAATTTATCAAGATTTTTCTTTCAACGTTATTTTACATTTAACTACAGTATATATGTGCAATTTTTTGTTCGTGGACTTTCTGCCACCTTGTAGGTAGAGACATAATCCCATTGCTATATAATAATGACCAATGCTCCTCCAATACCATCATAAACAGAGCATCACCTTACTCGCAAGAGTTAACCCAGGTTTTGCAACAGTCTGTGAAGCCAGCTGACCTTTGACCACGACCTTTTTAGCATTTTCTTGTCATAAGTGATCCACTTTTCATCACCAGGTATCGGTTTCATTACGTCTCAATAAAGAATCTTAAATAAGTACACGGTTCTTTCAGTGAGCTCGTGTGACATCCAAATGTCGAACTTTTTTGTGTACGCAGCTTTTTTCAAATGGGTCAAAACTATTTTGTGGTCAATTCCCAGTTCTTATGTTGCTGATATGCCAATCTTGCTTCACTTTTTCAAATAAAGCATCCATTTGATCCGTAACAAGGCCACCAAAGCGAGGTGCATCTTTGACATCAAAATTCCTGTATTGAAAACCTTCTTCATCCGATTAGCTCATTTTAACAGAAAGAAAAACAAATGTAAAATAGTGGGAATAATTTTCCTGTTTTGATTCTTTTTTTGAAATGTCACCTTTTTAATGTCATGAAAACCAGCCAGATACAAATAGTACTGCCAAAAATTTTGCATTACATGTTTATACATACTATATGCGAACAGACTTTTTCCCCTACCTAACATAAATTTCACTTTATAAAACTAGTCGGCCTGCAATAATAAAAAATGGATCATGCCTTTGATTCGTCCAAACTTCCATATGAAAATATAGACAATTTTAATTTTTGCGTTTCTGATATTCATGAAATAAATAACCTCTAACTTAACTGAATTACTTGTTAATTTTTGTTATTACCATTTCATGCAATTTAGATTTACTTACCTTCGAATCCATTTAGCAATAATAGGAAGGATATGACAAGTAATGATGTTTCTTTGCCTATTTCCATGATTGATTCACCTTTACAACGAGTCTACTTGGATTAAATAAATGGTATTGCACTTAGATTATTATTTTATATAGGAAAGTTTTCCTTATACATGGTGCAGTTTTAAAAGAAAGATAAACCAATTTAGATTTCTATGTTAGTTCACAGAAAATTTTGTTCCACAGACCCTACGGCGCTGAA
The DNA here is from genome assembly GCA_943193645.1 of Acentria ephemerella. Lineage (NCBI taxonomy): Eukaryota > Metazoa > Arthropoda > Insecta > Lepidoptera > Crambidae > Acentria > Acentria ephemerella. The sequence continues at coordinate 7,046,705 of OW971891.1, forward strand.
ATGGGAGAATAGGGACTAGCGATCAACTGGCCTTTTGGTGCAGGATTAACCAATTTGGAGAAATTAAAATAATTCGAGCCGGATCAATATGTTTATACCTTGATTGTAGGATAAAAGTGGACTACATAATATAGTTTTCTATAGTGTAATTTAGGAACATGTTACAAATTATTTGGCTGACCCTTCGCTAGGAAGCTAAAGATCAAGTGACGATGATCGATCAGCTTTCTCAGCTTTTTGTCGAGAGAAGATCAACTCAGTCTGAAAATCAGTTCGTATCGATGATGATACGAAATGATTTTCAGACTGATGAGACCTTTTTCGGTACATTATTACTTTCATTATCATTATTTGTATTGCTCTCTACAATATTTATGTTGTTGTTGTCTATTGTTTAATATTTAGCTTGTTTTTAAATGATCGTTACTTTTTTCAAAAATCCTAACTAATGCTTAGAAATTAGGAAGCCGAAATATGCACCATAATTATATTGAGAATAAAATTGCACCCTGTTTCTTTAAAATGAAAACACTTGTTTATACTGTCCTCTTGAACATAATCGGCTGATATTACAATTGTATATACAAGTACTCTTCACTGATATTCATAAAAATCACTATTTACTTAAACAGAGTAAATCCCTGTTAAGTATTTTCTATCGTTATCGTAGTTATGTAATTCTAATGGTATTGACAATAGGCTATATATTAGGTTGGGGACAAAGTCTTTTCACATATAGCATGTATAAACTTGTAATGAAATATCTCGGGCTGTAGTATTTGTATCTGGCTGGTTTTCATGACATTAAAATGGTCACATTTCAAAAAAAGAATCATTTAGGAAAATATACCCACTATTTTCATTTGCTTTTCTTTCTGTCAAAATGAGCTAATCAAATGAAGAAATTAGATACATTTTATAATAAAAAGAAAAAATGCAAAGCAAGCCACGAAAAAAAATTGTGACGTTAATGGACCTGTAAGTCAGTAAGAGTAGCACAAAGTTGGCTGAAACGTTTTCAATCCAGGAATTTTGATATCAAAGATGCACCTTGCTTTGGTGGCCTTGTTACGGATAAAATGGATGCTTTATTTGAAAAAGTGAAGCAAGATTGGCATATCAGCAGATTCGACATAGCTAAAGAACTGGAAATTGACTCCTTAACAGTTTTGACCCATTTGAAAAAAGCTGGGTACACAAAAAAGCTCAATATACGGGTGCTACACGAGCTCACTAAAAGAACTGTGTGCTTATTTAAGATTCTTTACGAAGACGTAATGAAATCGAACCATTTTTGAAGAGATTGATAACTGGTGATGAAAAGTGGATCACATATGACAAGAACAAGTGAAAAAGGTCGCGGTCAAAGGTCGGTCAGGCTTCACAGACTGTGGCAAATCCTGGGTTAATTCGCAATAAGAGGAAGCTGTGTCTGTAGGATTGGAAAAGCATTGTTCAGTCCGGGCAGAACCATCGATTCGGATCTCTACTGTCAACAACTGATGAGATTAAAGCTGAGTTGAGAGGAAACGGCCGGAATTTATTAATAGGAAAGGTGTGGTTTTTCATCATGTTCACATACATAAAGATGTATGATGTAACTCTTAAAAGAAAAAGAGTTAAAAGAGTTTGACTGGGAGAATATTAAAGCATCTGCCATATAGCCCTGACTTTGCACCTTCAGATTTCCACCTGTTTTGATCTCTTCAGAATTCTTTAGGCAATGTCAGGTTAAAATCAAGAGAGGACTGCCAAACTATGTTTTTCGTTTTTTGATCTGAAGTCCCAAAATTTTTACAGCAACGAGATCATGCCTCTACCTACAAGATGGTAGAAAGTTTACAAACCAAATGGCAAAATGTAAACTGTAATTAAATGTAAATTATCTTTGAAAAAAAATGTCTTGAATTTTCATATAAAATGCGAAGAAATTTTTCCCCGATATATCTTATATTTATTCTGAAATCACTCAGGTACCTTCAGCGCCCGCTGACTGATACATACCAACACTCCGGTCGTTATGTTGTCATTCAGGATCTTCAAGTTCTCGGGACGTAAGTTGGACACGATCATAAGCTTTGTAGCTTTTCCAATGGAGTCAACAAAATAAGAAAAGACTTAACTTAGAATTAAGCCTTAAACAGAATAAAATTAAAAGCTCATATTTTATTTTATTTATTTAAAGGCTCCACCAATATTTATGTATTTCTGGTGTAGGTATGACCAACATGAACTGATTTGGCGGCTTTTGTCTTAATGTAAAATGTCTTCAGAGTAAAATAATTATACTATGGCGAGATACATTTTGAATTTTTAAGTTATTAAAAGTTAAGATAACGTCTAATAAATCTTTATTAAACCTTTTTTAAATACGCAATTGTCAATTGTATATGGATGTTGATATCAATGTGGTTATAAAATTGTAATCAAATCGTCAGTAATAAACATATATTTCAGTTACTTTGCAATCACAACAATGGGGTCAGTAAAAGATAAAATGAAAATTATCTTTGCGAAAATGGATTAAAGTGTGTATGTAACTACTGATAGTGGAAGTATAATATTTTTGTGTAATTTCCCTATATTCATTTCGTATATTGTTTTATGATTATTAACATACATTTCAGGGTTTATACCATGTACTTGTTTATTTTTGAGTTCCCGATATTTCGGCACAGTGACAGAGGATACTTCGATATTTGGGCCCATTACATCTCACCAGCAAAATTGTCATCACGGATCATGGCGCTTGCAACAGTGCCGAAATATTGGAACTTAAAAACTAAATGGTAAATGGTAAGAATTCCTTTAATTACTATTTCCAATATACAGTATGTATATCCTAAAACTACACTTATAAATTTGGTGAATCAGATGAGTAATTTTTGCTTTTTTACGACTGTACTTTTAGAGACAGCAAAACATTCAAAATTCATTATAAAATTTTAGACCGAAGAAGTTTTTAAATAATATTATTATGCACCAATGTTGAATTTTTATCAAAGGTTTGATGTCTGATGAGGTTTAAATGTGGCCATCACGGCTGAAGTAGACAGATCAAACCAAGTTTAGCTAGCTAAATCTATTTCAAATTGATAGATAAAGTTAGCTCGGTCATGTAATCCACAACACCGCTGGTCGGTTAAGGCGCTGCCTGATGCAACCGTGACCCATGAGAATCTGTGAAACAACGTAGTCTGGTTCCACCCAGTTGTGAGAGAGCCGCTTTGCAATGTTTGGGAAGAAACAGTACAGCTCGCAGCCATCCTCGCTCACGTCCCATCGCTCCTGCCAAATGGTAATGATATCCTCTCTAATGGTGCGCCGCAACCTCCGACGCTCCCTAGGGGCAAGCTGGACTGCCTCCTCTGAAAATCGTCCCGCACGAACAACCTCCACATCAGCAGGGACACCGGGCAGCAACACCGGCTAGCACGGGGAGTGCCGCGATACTGCAGTACTGCAGGGAAGATGATTAGTGAGAAGTGAAAGGCATTTATCCAGTCTTCCACTTACCGCTTAAGATGGCAGAGTATTAAGTCATGATGCGTAATTACATTCTACCTCCCCCATAACAAAAGAAAAGTGTTCAGTTTAGCTAACACAACTCAAGCAAATTTCCACTTCTTTGAGCAATATATACAATCAAATCCAATTTTCACATTCCTTGCTCGACAATAGTCGTTTCAGGGATTAACCACCACTATTTTACAGACCAGACCATCATCACCAAATTATATAATATTATTCACCACGTTCTTCGTCATAGAATAAATATACCAAGAATAATATTTTTATTACATTTATTGAATACAAAACATAAAAGGATGTTCAATAAACTAAATATCTAAGTGTTTAAAAATATTTAAATGCTTAAAATATGGTTTAGTTTTTTTTTAACAAAATGAGAAACAATTCGAACACTAATTATTAATGATAATATAAAAAAATTGGTCTGTTCACTTTTTACAATAAAAAAGGAAAGTTGAAAGAAGTATTGTCAAGATGTAGGTCTTAGACATTACCATACCAAAAATTACTTTTTAAAAGATTTATGAAGATTCTTCGTAAATTTTAGACAGCAATATTTTAATCGCTAAGCTTGTAATTGGCATATACTTCAATACTTTATGTAGTTAATTCAATACCATTAATTATATCATTATGTTCATTTCTATGTATTCTCTTAGAAATTATAAACATCTTCAACATTTGGTTAACTTAAGGTTTTCTTGTTATTTATATAATCATTTTTCAGATTTAAAACCTAATTTATTTGACATATTACAATAAATTAAACTATTTTAAATAACACAGTGTGAAATATCAAATATGTTTAACAACGACATACATTTATCAAGTGGAGTTTAGTTTTAAGGATATAACACCCTAGTGTGACATAATCCTACGCTTACAACACATTCTACTCATATAGAACTTCAACAAAGCAAAAGTAACAACAATGGTATTGGACGGCTGTAATTTACGAAGGCATTAAATCGTTGGCTTCTTCTCCAAACATCGATGTTTCGATGTTCGATGCCTTTGCAATTATTCTACTTCTTATACTTTGAACACGAAAAAAGCTGTTACTTTTATATTCTTATAATGATATAACGCTATTTATTCAATGTCCAAGCTTCCAACATATATAATTTTCTATCAAATAGTAATGGTTTGATGATAGTAATCACATAAACATATACTACATGCTAGACACAATTGTTTTTTGTTCTGTCTGGTTTTGTGTCCGGCAACAGCGATTCTTCTTATATGTCAGGATAGCAAAGCGAACAGCTGAAAGCTAGGCCAACGACATCGTGTTACTAGCTTCGTAATAATTATTGTTTATAAATGAGGTAGGATACAATAACAGTTAATGCAGCGAGGGGAAGGGACGCTGTGATAGCTCCCACGCCATTGCAGTTGTCAGAATCGCAGACACTGCAGTGGGCGAGTTTCTTGGAGGGGTCCAAGTGTGCAGCAACGTCCAGGAGCTGGCAGGTCTGGTTCTTGTTGATGGGGTTCGAGTCGAGACAGGCGCGGATGATGGTTCCGGAGCCTGAAAAAATAACACCAGTTGAATAGTCATAATAACAGATATGGGTCGTTTTAAAACGCAGACAGTGCATTGCAAGTCCTATGACTACGAAAACACTTCCACCTAAATGAAATTGGAGCCCAACGCCATTTCATTTAAAGCATCGTCTTACTGCGATCAAGAAGCGATGTGTTGGTAGGACTTGGTTCTTATAATTTCAGGATGAGGTTTGATCTTGCCTTTCCAAGATGGGCAATACTTGGGTAAGATATAACGATAAATGTTTATGATCAGGAGTATTACGTTGAGTGTTTTGTTGCTATATTTTATGAATTACTAACCTATTTAGTACAGATGACTTATTAAGTACAGGTATTGACAAACTTTTTTGGGCCAGAGATCTTTTTTCAAAAATGAATATTAACTACCACCGAACCTCAGACCATAATCCATGCTGTTCTCTCACTGCCAATACTTTGTAAAGGAGCTTTCCCAACCTTTACATCAACAACTGCTAGACACACAGATATACCTGGACAGTCAGGTGTATTCTATTATATACATATCTTTAAAACCTAAGTTTCATACTTGTTACGATTTTGTGACAGTATCTGGTGGCCCCAGCGAGATTCAAGTTCATGGAGTCATCATGAGGCAGCAGTCCGCGAAGGTACTGGTTGTTGTAGTTGGCTGAATCTTGAGTGCCGCAATCCTGAAAAAATATGAATAATAATTTACTAAATAGGTACAGGATTTTCCGTTAGACAAAAATTATTTTTAAAGAGGTTTGAACGTTATTCTTGCCAATTTAAAATCTGGACGAGTTGTCGATTTTTGCCTTCAATGGCATAAACTGGGATTATTTATAAGTTTTTACATTCATAAAAGATTATAGTGATTATTTATAATTATCAACATACAAGAGGAAAAGCAGAAAAATAAAACCTTCTATAAAAGATATTGTCCAAAGAACAAGCACAAAATTTATTTTCCAAAGTGTTATTAGTTAGTAAATGAAGTATATTTATAGTTAAAAATAATCAGGTTCCTTCGAGTGACAGCCGTGGTCCACAGCCATACATATGAAAGGCTGTGGATTCGCATTCCATAGAATGACATGAATTTTTAGTCTTAATTTTTTTGACCATGCTTAGTAAGACTACTTACTACAATTTTTGACGTCTTTTGGAATGGGTCGCGGCAGTTGGGATCATTCTGAGAGTTGCACTGGTAGCAGCGTATGCAGGAACCTGAAACAATATAAATAAATTATGAGGTATCATTATGGGCTTAGGCTACGTTTTCCACATGTAGAATATAAAAAGTCAATGCCAGTAGTTGATGTTTAAAAATACATTCTTCCTAATAATATTCAGATGTTGGTAGGCACATATCTTCTTGTCTGGCACCATCAAAAAGCAGTAACAAAGCACCAATACGCAATTTCTCTTTCCTTTTTATTTCTAATATAGGCTTTTCGTCATGGAAATACATGACGAGCTACCATAACTTTAGTAGAAAAACTAATTTTGTTTTAGTTAAGTAACATTCAATCATTCGGGTATCATTTTTGATAGACCACATTACACTTCAAAGCTCGCCAAAAGCCAAAGAACTCTTACCCTAATAACTAAGTAATATAAGTGCTGGTTTTCCTTGGTTTTCATTTACACAATTTGATTTTCTGCGTTTCGTGAACAAACAAAGTTATTACAACTCGAAGTTGTGAATTTATGGCAATGTTTTTGTGGTTCGCAGTGCCCCTGACATGGTATACGGGTCTTTATTTTTCCATATATTCACTTTTATGATAGCCAACACAATATAAAAGTAATGTAATTACGAATATTCTCCTTGTATAGTATCGTTTAAGACATATCTATGTCTTACTTTCACTAGTAGGTAAGTAGGTTCTCGTAAATCATACATTTTAATTATTATCATCAAGAATAACATAATATTGTTAAAATTAATAGGTATTTATTTTTAAAGGTGACACACCATTGGTATTCAGTCTTGAACATGACATCATGAAAATATTGATAATATTGTGACTTATGACTAATTATTTGTATTTCATTAATTTCTGCTAACGATAAAAATAAATTCAGTTCATTATCATCATAATATGTCCTACGTAGGAGAAACACAAAGTAACAGTAAGCCATAAAATAAGCATGCTGGCCCAAAAATCTATATAATAAATTTTAATTGACCCATATTTTATCCAACATGATTGGTTTTCATAATCGGTACTTCTTTAGCGAACTTCTCAGTCGTCTATTTGATTCAGCAATATTACTGATTTTAGATTAATTGACAATCTATAACTAGTTCTATTTCAAGATCTTGAACATAAGGCGAGTCTTGGTCATCTATCGTATAACAGGTTTTTATACAAAACTAGAAATGGGTGTCTATATGATTCGCATAGTTTTATTTAGAACGATTTAACATATATTTTTTTTATCTATATTGATCAGCGTTAAGACTACATGTTAAATAGCAACGAAATTTATCATAGAAAAATTGAGTATCATTCTTTATAAGTCCGCATTGCATATTAAGATCAAATCACTACACAGAAATAAACGTGAGACACAGGCAACTGCTCTAGTTTTAATTTTAGATACTTATATTAAGAAATGCTTTACAAATTTGTCTTCTATACCAACGGAATAAGCAATTAATTTGCACCACAGTTTACTGCGATAGTTAGTTCACAGAAGAAGTGAGCTAGTATTTCGTTCAATCCTTGTGTCATTAGATTTATAATGACACAAAGACTTCTGGAACGTTCATTTATATAACAAATTAAAACCGATAAGGACAAAGCCTAATTTAGATAAGGTTAACATATGATCTTAACATAGGTATAGAGTTAACACTTATATGGTCACACCATGTTTATTTTTTTTAACGATAATGTAATTGGTCAGTACATTTTCAAGTTTACAAAACATCATATTGAACTAAGTGGTGAGGCGAAGCAATCAGATATGACCTCAAAAGCCATCCTCCTAAAATCAAATGTCGTTAATTCTTTCATAAAAGATACTTTTATTTTATGGCGAATTAAGTTAGCAGTTTATTTTATTTCATTATTACAATAAAAGCTCGAAATGAAACGAAATTATTAAAAAAGAAATTGTGTGGTTTATTACAAATTGTTTTACAACGGGTGTATGTTTTCAAGTTCTTTGGGCAAACAAAATAAATATTTTTTTATATAGCAACACTGGATTGCGGGGAAAAATCCGCTTTTACACACGTAATCTATTATCATATCTACTTATTTAACGTTATCTAAAGTGTGGAAAAAACAACTCTTACGAACAAAACTGGATTATATTTGTACTGTATTATATTTTTTTCTCTTGGAAAATGCTGTTAAATTTAATAGCCTCACAACTTTAAAAACTAAAGCAATCATAAAACGCGCACCCGGTATTCCCTATAATCTTTCCATTATTGCTTGATAATACAAAAAATACTACTGTCTAGTGGATTGAAATATGGAAAAATTCACTCCAGAGTTCATTCCAGCTAAAAACCTCTCAATATTCATACTACAAAATACTTTAAAAATATAGATAAGTATCTACTTTAATTTTCCAAATGAAGAAATGCTACTCTTATCAAATACTAATCGTCATTAAATACAAGAAATTATTTTGTTGATATTACAATTGTATCGACTACGATTGCAATTTTATGATAAAATTGTTAACTTGGAATGTTTACAATAATAGGAACCAACACAGACTATTACGTTTTTGAACATAAGAGGCAAATGTAGTATATTTTTATAGTAAACAATACTACCAATAGGTTATAATACTAGATTATAGATTCTCAAATAATTCATTATGATTCGGTGTGAAGTACAACATTGCTAATGTAATTGACGGCATCAATACCAAGGATCAACCAAATTTACTATCACGACCTCTTCGTGCTCTGGAATGTAAAACTGTTGGTTCTGGTTGTTACAGCATCACCAGCGTGGTGGTGTTATTGCCGAAGATCCTCATATATTTCTTCCACGTAGGAAGGCTGTGCCCAGGAGTTGGCCTTATATACGCTGTTGATTGATTGACACTTGTGATTTTAGGTTATTACAAGAGTCTTACAATACGCTTATGTTCTGGCATTGTTTTTCCATTAAATATGTATCTGTTGTTATATAGCTTCTTATTGTAATAAAGATTTTTTCTATATCTAGCTAGTACGATGATGAGCGGTATCACTACCAACCACCACCTGTATACAAACTCAAATTTCAGAAATGCAATATATTTACGGCAGCTACGTTGACTTTCTCGCGACAAGGCGTTACCTTATGATTGTCAGATAATACACTTCATTAAGCCTAAAGTAATTATATTCCTGCATTGTCTAAAGATCACTTTGGAAACAAAGCTCATTTTATATTTAGTTATCCACTATACAACTTAGGTGGTAAGGATCCATCAAACTTTGAAGGGAAAGGAAATAGAATAGAATAGGTATATTTTGTTGCATTTTTATAAGTGCATGAACTTTTTACGAACTAAGGCTGCTTCTTATATACTTTAGTCATAATACTAGTTATACGAATAAGTAAAAATATAACTAGTCGTTATATTCGAAATAACAAACGCTTGAAGGGGGTCATTGTCAATAAAGTCATGGTAAGTCAAAGTCAAAGTCAAGTTTATTGTTTGATACTTTACTAGCTTGGATGAAATTCCTTTAGGTCATTAGCTAAAACTTGCTTTCCATGCTGCACGATAGATTCATTAAATAACAGGGGTTTCTAGGGAGTTCACACCGTTAGATAGTATATTAGAGTATCCTATTGAGACATTGACTGTCAAAAGTGTATAAAAATATCTAGAATACGTGACTGTATCCACGTAATAATAACTCGAGAAATCAGGTTTCTTTTCAATCAATTTGGAAATGAAAGATTTGTTTCTGTATGTCTATTTACTATGACTCCTCGTTCACGCAAATTGAAATGAGAGATGATGTCATCTCGCTTGGTGTGACCTTGTTTTCGATTAGCAATAAAAACTTGTCAAACGACTTTATGTACTTGTTTGACCAAAGGTAAATGATGTCTTAGGTAATTAAAAAAAACACTAGATTTCTTGCTTAAAAATAAGGAATAATCGAATGAATGTTGTCTATGACGTTTTAATACAACAGTCAAGCGTAAACATGAATATAGAATCAGTAGAGTTTGCGTATAAATGTGAATAATAAAGTAATTCTGTCTATCTAGTAAGACTGTAGACAGTGGATTCGAATATTTTTAACGAAGAAGGGCTTTGGAGAAGTTTTTTTTTATAAGGCAACAATATTCATATTAAAAATGGCATTAAATTAATGTCAAGGCGAAGGAAAATGAATTGAGTTTATTAATATGTCGGTCCTTAAACAAAGTGAAGCACAGGTTAGGTCATCTACTTCAGAACAGAAAAAACAAAACAGACTTTATCTAGGCCGTTTAAGTCCAATTGGAAACGCCTCTATTAGAGCAACGAATTCTTGCCGGAGCAAGAATAATGTAATCCATTAACGTTTACTATGAATTTGTATTACTATCAAAGCACGGTTGCTATTTGCTAAAAAAAGTTTGACAGGCATGAACGAGCGCCAATGGAATTTCAAGGTTATTATAAAAACATAACAATGGCGGGAAATATTGAAAACGCAGCTAAATAAAAGCAAAATACAGTGAGAAACATCATTTATATGAAACTTAAAAATAAGCAAGGCTACAAAATTATAATTCCTTATCAATTTACTGGAACCAAGAAAATATGGAAACTATTAAAAATTGTAGAATAATAGATAATGTTAAACTGTATACTCGAAATAAGAATAAACGTATAATTTATTTTCGTAAATCTCTATTTTCTATCCCCCTGTACACTTTTGATTCAAAAAAGATCCAAATCCTCTATACAATATTGTATACATTTAATATTTCTCTGAATTATTTTATATACAGTGAAGTAGGTAAGATTTATATAATATGAGATGGAGGTAATTTTTCGCTTCTACTTAATCGCTTCTACAAGCTATCTGTTATTTTTTCTCGTTCCTCCAGTTTATTCTGTAGACTAATAAGGTTATTTAAGTAATAAGGAAAATTCTCAGGAAACTAAGTTAAAAATAATGGCGTCATTTAATCTTGTTGCTAACATTATCACTTTGAAGTTGTACAGTGTTTTTCTTCACTATACTTTTGGCAACAATCCAAATGTTAGCAGAAGTCCTTTATCATGTTTTGCGAGGTGTCCTAGTTTTTTTTTGTTTAATTTGTATCTAACACTAAATAAGAATGCAACTTGAATCTGCTCTATAGGTCAATTGGTTTATGGGTATCTACTTCACAAATTATTCTTACAACTACGCACAAACCAGACACTATAGTTATTAAATATCTCGTCTTTTTGGTCTTGACTCTTTATTATCCAAAGAGAATCAATTTTGTAAAAAATATTTGTGTCACCCTGAAAGCGCTCTACGAACAAATCCAGTAAATTTTTTCTGAATTCTGAATTAAGTTACTTCCTATCTGCCATGGAAGTGCCCTCTTTATCAATATCTAATGCAAATCAATACAAAAAAGCTCCCCTAGGAGCCATAAACCATTTGTATACGATAATATAATGTAATTCTGTACAAGCCTAGTTTAAATGAAATCTTAACAGTATCTTAACAGTATACCTAGCGTGAGTTTCAATAGTAACGATAAATTTCGAACGTAGTTGGCATGCAGCTGATAATCACATATATAAAAATGGTTTCCAATACAACATAAACAACAGAGGCACTACTGCTGATTGCATACAATTTGACAGCTAACGCCAAACAGGATCGACATGGTTCAATTAGATTTAATCTTTTACTAGGGTATAGATAATAATTCAAGTTTTTCAATTATCATCTGTCTTCCACCACAACGCTTCCAACGGACTCTGGCGACCTTCGACCTTATTTACGACAGGAACACTTCAATGTAATATTACTTATCAGCAATGTGAAGGTAGAGGTATTATCGTACTACGGCACTTAAAATTGGAGTTCCTTTTGGGAAAACACCAAATTACAGTTTTGATAATATTTTACCCTTAATATATAGAGTAATAAGAACAACCTCTTAGTAACTAAATAACTTTTACTTAGTGACGTCATAAATTACTTCGTTTAGTCTGGCGTTTGCCAATTGTATTAATTCTCGTGAACGGGTTGGTGACCTCAGAGGGACTACGTGTCTACATACCGCTCTGGATAGAATAAATTAGGTCTTTGTATACTTGTGTCAATGCTAAAATATATACAAGTACTATTCTATTTCAACGGTCTTCAAGTTAAATAAGGAGATAATTCTTCTTAAAAATTAGACATTATTTAGGAATAATGGCGTATCGTTCAACATAAAGGCCAAAAACTTTTTATTTCAATTTTTAAAAAAAGAACTAAGAACTAAGTTTATAAATAGAACTGTGTTAGTTCTATTCTTTTCTTGCTAGATTTAAATGAAAAAGACTACTCTTAAAACATTTTAGATTTAGGATTGAATATGTAGGTAACATTGAATTCATGCGGAGCTTGTTGGCGTAGTGGCTCGAATGCTCAGGGTTTGATAATGAAAACACAAATTTCGCTATGGTTGGTCCCTGGAAGAGTCAATCACATTTGTTATCACGAGCTCAACCGTAGGTAGGTTAAGCCGTTGATACCGGTTGTTATGACAACCGCTTTCACCCACTTTGGGTCACCGTGGTCGTGTTATGGCCCAAACTCCTCGTGTGTCTCCCATGTAGGAAGGCTTATATCGAGCAGTGAGACATATATAGGCTAGGATTGAATCAATAAACTCTCAATATAGAGGTGCATTAAGTAAGGAAGTAAACTCCCTTGGACTTATTATTTCCTGGCTTCGATAAAATTGTATCGATAGATACAAGAGTTACATAACTAAATTATAATCGATTCAGCTGTTCTATCAAACAACCGGTGAGTTGGTGGGCACCCGTGTCTACTTATCCAAAGGCTGTTCACGAGTCATGGAAGTTTGTATATGTATGTAGTATATTTCTGATATCTTTATTTCACTGTTACCTAGTTTTTCTAACTCAAGCTCTTAAAAATGCTGTTGAAAAGTTGAGGTAGATTAATATGAAATATATTTTTTCAAAGATAATTTAAGTCCAATAACACTGTTATTATTATTTGTGTCTGAGTTAAATTCTTCAGCTTTAACCTTTAACGAGAGCGAAAAAAGGATTTACGAAGCTGGAATCATAAATTATGATAGCAGTTATGTTGCTATATCGATGTAAGTGTTCGCTTAGAATTTTTCTTGAAAATTCAACTTTGTATTCTAAGCGGACGAATACGTGGGCGGAAAGCCAGTTATGTAATATTTTCAATACCGTCATATTCCAAAGGGCTTCCATGACCATTAAATTGTATTTTCACTTCGGCATTAACCTTCTGTAACAATCTAAGTTAATTACTCTTCTATTTCTGGATGCTAGAGCGCTTTGTTTACATCGTATTGAAGTAATTAGGTAAAGCCATAAATATTACCTATTTTGACAATGGTTGACTTATAGATTATGACCTTACTTGATAAGACCACCATATATACATTTTTATAAACATAAATATTTATTTAAACAAAAAAGGTTTATATCAATACCAACTTACCGCACGTTATTCGTTAGCTTCATTAAGTATTTGCAAGAAAATATAAATTAATTTGTAATTTTTATTTAGGTATTGCATTTTTATCAAATAAATGAAATACTGATTTCAAGTTTTAGTATTCAAGTTATCACACACTCATTATGTTTGCTTATAAGCTTTCTAATAAGGAAATGCCAACAATATTTAGTATAATCGTATTACATCTGTCATCACACCAAATACTGTCTTATCGGTCTAGTCATAAGTGTGTTTTTTAGAAATTGTTTTATGTAATAACGCATTCAGAATTCAGACGACGAAGGACGATTTTTATAAGGAAAGTAATTTTGCACGTAGTCAAACTCTGTAAGTATAAAACTAATTCGTATTCTTGGCATAAGAACAGATGTCGTCATCAAAACAATAATTTGGTACCAAGTCATTGGGTTCACTTTTATTAAATAACGAAGTACCTAATATATTATTCTTAAGCTGAAAATCTTCTCGTAATAAAATTTGATTGAAAGTACAATAACAGTTAAATAAATTACCTATTTTTGTTGACATACCGGCGGATTTGTAAGGAAAAATAGGTTTGTTTATTGATTAGTTTAATAAGTATTGTTTATATTCTTAAATTACTAAGAAAGAAAACAGAAACTGACTTTCATTCAAAGCTCAGCATGAATCATAAGTTAAAAAAAAACTTTCAAAGTGAGCAAATATATTTATTATGACCGTATTTACAAACACTTACTAAAATTTTGAAAAAATGCTACAAACAATAAACGATTCTATCATTGTAATGTTAGGTTTGTTTTTCTGTAACAGTTCAAATATTTATGATCACTCTGAGATCTCAGATAATTTTAACAGTACAGTACCTTCAATATTCTAATCATTGACTCGTCACAATAATTTAAATTTTTGTTAGAGTCCTTAATGTCGTGTAATTTTTACTAATAACTAACTAATATCCTAATGAAATAATAATGTTATTATAATTCGAATTTGATGAGCCATCACAAGTCTGTCAACAGTCGATGTGACATTTTAATATATTGATTGGGCTACAAACATTAAGGTTTTATGTTTTTCTAAAAACCATTAGTAAAATGTCCATTCTATGCATTGACCTACCCTGAATAAGTCTTATTTATTATTTTATTTATTTATTCACATATAAACATGTTACATTACATACAAGACACTTGTAAAAAAGCCACCAGAGTTAGAAGAAGTCTAACGTATTTTACTTTAAAGAATTGATCTAATTTTTAATAAAAAACAATAATTAGCATGATTAATTACAATATATTAGCGAGTAGATTTTATAATAGATTCGTTTCCAAATGATAGAGTACGTATTACGAGTTCGTATTATAATTACAGTGTAAAGGAATGCTAAATAAAGTACTTAACCATATCGTGAATATTTTGAAATTAAATCATAAAATATAATAGGTATAAGTGAAAATTTTGTGCTTATTGATAATTGTCAGATAATTTACCAATGCAATAACAAAATCCAAATATTTTTATAGAGACTATAACAAAAACAATATCTAATAATAAAGTTTTCCGTTAAGAACGAACCATATAATTATGCAGCATATTTATTGAAGTTACTTTAGATATTATAGATACTGAATATTTTTAAATGACGCCAATTAAAAAATCTCGTAAATTTATTATGAATCTATTTTCGATTAATCGAGAATCCTTAAAGAATTTATTGTTTTTTTTTCTAAATCATAACTTACTTTACCGAAGTATACAATTTTTTTTCTACAATTTATAACGCCTAAGATAAACTGTATTGCTATGTAGCCACAAGGACACCCTTCTTGGCGCACGCACAGTCGGGAGTCAAGATCAAACGTTAGCTTGAATCCGTTGTTATACATACTGACATTCATATGCTAATGTAACTCGTAATAAACTTAAAAGGATGCCTCAGGGAACCAATCTAGGTCAAAAAGAAGGTAGTAATTGTTAAAGAAATAGTATTACCATATATTTTATTTTTAAGAATTAACTAACAATTAAAAATAATTTTTAAAAATTTCTTAACTATTCTTCTATTTAAATAAAAAGTGTATATCAATGGTGTTCAATTATAAGTTTATTATGTATGGAAGGCATACATAAAACATATATATTATTAAATGTAAGTAAGGTATACTGCCGCCCGTAGAAGTTTCATGACATACATAAAACTTTTACAGAATTATTTTTAACATGTTATTTTCCAACATCTTTATAATAACCATAATTTACCTACTCATTAATATTTTATAATCACTTTTGAACGTTTATTATAGCATTATTAAGCTCATAATCATAATTTTTTATATTTTTTCACAATAGATGACTGAAGCCAAGGTCTTCATGACATCATGGGCGCGACCGTTGAAGTCATGGCGTGGCATCTGGTTGTAGATAAATCGTTAAGATCGATATTTGCAGCCTTTGTTTTAATTGATGTTATGGTTTTTTGGTTTACTTGTTTATAATTAATTGAATATTCAATTTGTTTTGCGGTAATTACCGATTAATTTTGGTATAAACATTTACACGTTTTTTTTACTTTCAATTAGAAAAAAGGTAGTTAGAAGTATCTATTTATCTTTTATATTATTAATATAATTATTCTCTTTAGTATCTTAAGATACTTTTCTTCTTATTTGGTTTATTGGCGCTATTCTTATGGATTCCGCAAAATCAAGATTTCATTAGTCAATGAAAGAAACTTAAAAAAGTGTTAAAAAATGTCATGACGAAAGTTTATAGCATACGTTACTGACCCAGCTATGCTACGAATCAATATATGTAGACGTTCAATATATGTTAAACAGAAAATACTACAACCATAAAATCTATCGTAAAACTCTAGCAACAAAACCCAAGGAACTATCACACAGAGATTTCTTCTCAAAAAAACATTGTCGCAAATTAAAAAGTAAACTTCGGAAAGTATCGTTAACTGTCGTAGCTTTTAATTTAAGGGACAGTTACGCGCGTAATCACCGGCCGGCGCGCGGAACCGTTTTCAATTACGCAAAAATATGTTACAAAGACTACATAGTTAGATCCTTTACTTGAAAAAAATATAAAAAAAGACGTACCAATTTCAAAAACTGCCAATAACACAGCGAAGCTTAAAGCCGTTACACCGCTTCGAGCCATTGTGAGTTCTGTGCGTTTGTGTACCGGTAGCGACGGGTGAAGCAAGGAGACTGAAGACTGCCGCGCCCGCCCGACTGCACGACGCCGGCCAACGCATTTACACGTACCGTAGGATGTACTTACGTCAGATTTATTAAGGATAAAGTTCAACTTGACCTCAAGCGTTACTCAACTCTGAGACATCAATATTTCTAGTCTCAAACACAAGTTCGTCTGTAATGACAGCAAGCTATTCGAACGTGATCAACATGCGATATGACTTTTTTTTTTATTAAAATGATGTTTAAACATGGATAAAACCCCAAGTTGTATCAATTTAAATGTGACAAATACTTATTATATATATAGATTATGTATATAGATATAGATTATATTATCTATGGAACACTAAAATATAGTAGTATAATCTAAACCATACGTTTTTTGCTATGTCCACTTAAGTATTATAGGATTTGTAATCCAATAATCATCCTTCAATATTTTAGTAGAAAGTAGGTAAACTTATACTTATAAAACATGAACCATATTGAAATATGTTTTGTTACTGTCTCGTATATGTCAAACGAGAAAGACAAACTTGGGTTAATTAACCCAAGTTTGTCTTTTGTTTGAATAGGGTTAAATAATCGTTAATATTATATTAGGTATACCTTTACAGGTTCAAAATAATAAACGGTAACATTAGGTGCAATTTTACAGTTTCAAAATGCACCAATGAATAATGAATTTTCCTTGTACATAACAAAAAATGTTTCATAATTTCAAAATTTATGGGTAGGATAATTACGGAAGAAGACGCACAGTTGTGACCTAACTTTAAATTTATTGATAAATAAGATGGTATTTCAGGAATAACTCCAAGATTTATTTCAACGTTCAAGTCACCCTAACTTTGATCAAATAATATTGAATAAATTATAACAATTCATTAGTTACCTTGTCACAACATGGATCTTTACTTCCTTGTGTAAGCTTTCAACTATTATTCTTCATCGCTACTACTGTTTGTTTTGTCAGTACAATCGGGTAAAATATATTAATGTGAAGTTACATGTCATTTACATTATTAATTTATATGTTTTTTTTTAAATATTCCTTTTTCTTATATATTTCACTAGTTACTAGGAGTGACTCCACGCCACCGAAATAACTTCCAGCCTTATTACTTGATGCTCCAATCAAACAATGGATTTAAGTAAACAATTGCTACTTGAGGAGGAAAACATGAAGTCATGACTGATACTTCACTCTTGAGTGATTAATTATCAATGTCAATAAAACAGCAAGTAAGACGTGATCGTGTACTTCGGGAAGCTACCTTCGTCAACGCCTTGCTGAGACAATAAGTTGGTAGTTATATAGATTTAATAATATCGGCCTAATAATATACATCCTAATAATATGTTGAAATATTGATAGAATGGTAAGTACTGATTAAATATATAATTAAATCACTTATACTAGTCTATAATATAACACTGATATTAAGTTATGTAGTAACGCAATAAAAATTTAGGCGAATTATTAATATAATTAATTAAAATTAAAATTAAATTTAGGCAAATTATTTATTTATTTTTTGTTTTTTAATTTAATATTTTTTTAGCTTGCGGCGAGTGGGGCGGCTTGGGAAGATCGCAAATTTGTAACTTCATCTTTCACTGATGTTTGTAGTTACAACGTAAAAAGATTTTTTTCTTTTTAAAATACTAATAGGTTTTAGTGGTCAGAAAAATGTTTAATCTAGTGCTAACGATCATACAACTAGTATTCAGAACTAGATTTTGGGCCTAATTAACATTATACCCATAACACAAGCTAACTGTGATATTTTATGATTAAACTGCACTTTAATAAACTGACAATCGATTGTTTTCTTTGTAAAATACAACATACAAAATGGAACACCTTGTCAGTAAAATGTTATAAAGCTTCAAGCTTAGTTAATCTATAAGATAAATTACTAAACAACTTTTACAAAGTTTCACCGAATTTTCGACTTAACATACTATGATGGCTTTATAATGATCACATAAATGTTTCTGGTGTTTTCATATTATTGAAACAACAAACGCTGAAGGCTGTTTATTATAATAATAAAAATCTGATTTCACGGAAAATACCCACCTGAAACCTAAGTAACTATATTTCATTCATTTAAATGACTATGAAAATATTAGTACGAACATTGATCGTATATTCGGTAGATATATTTTCTATTGTGTAATATGAAAGACCTTGTCGTGAATTATAGAATTTTGCTCACCCTACTGTAATAAAATAAACGTATAATTTCCTGCAATTTCCTTTTAAAATTGAAATAAAAAAGTAATGTATTACTCTAGTTCTCGGTTAACTTTTTTGGAAACAAATAGCTTAATCTCATAACGCTCAATGCAATTCTTTATTAATATAAGTTACTAGCTGTGCCTGCGGCTTCTTTCGCGTGGATGTGGAAAAATAACGGCGTGTCTTATGTGGGTAAGTTACATTATTTTATTTGTGTATTTATTTAAAATTTACAAAATAATAGGCTATAGTGAGTCAGCCTCAAAAGATAGAGATATGCTGACAACTTTAACCGTTTGCGCTGCGCACGCAACGAAAGTTCTGAAGAATTTTTTCCCTCCATTTTTGTAATAGTTTATTTTTATATATACGACACCACCTGATGATAAGCAGTGAGGAGTCCATATGTGAAGATAGCTAGTGAAGCATACGACATACTGCCCTAGCCACCCTCACCTTGCCAGCCCAAAAAATGCTTTTTCACGCCTCTTTTAAAGGAACCCATGTTTTCATTGATTCTCAGTTATTTTATTCATAGCGTAATGTTATGTAACTTATAGCCTTCCTAGATAAATAGACTATCCAAGCCAAAATAATTTTTTAATTTGAATCCGTAGTTTCTGAGATTACCTAACAAATTTTAGCTTTTTGATACAACGTCACCGACTGATTGTTTTATTTTTCTAAATGAAAGATCTCTTTTACAACAACATATTTTATTTACAACTTTAAGTAGTTTAAATCTTTGTTTCAATCCTGGGTCCTTTAAAATAGGGTGAAGCATCTTGCAGGTCGACAAGATCCACTCCACTTCTGCTTACAATCAGGGGAAATGGAGTCATTTGCTCGATCTTTCTTTAAAAAAAAGTAAGAAATGTAATAATTTACGCTAGAGGTCAACTTAGCAAAGCAGAATCAATAAATCTTATTGTACCTACATAATTTACTTTTGGTAGAGAGCTCTCAGAAAATGATTCAATACTTTACTGGCTTACTTCAGTGAACTTGGCGGCTATATTTTGGGTCTTATTTATACCAAAACTTGTATTTTACGAAGACTGTATTTTGTTATATATGGTAGAAGTATTTCAAGTTTGTGAAGGTTGGAAGGAAGGAGCAGGAAGGTTCCCATGGGTGGATATTTATGACAAATCTCATATTACTTCCTTGTTCCTATCAAATTGTTCGAGCTTAATAGGACGAAACAATGTTATTATTCTGAAAAGTACAAAAACACTTTATCCCAATTATAATTTTGAAGAACTCATTCAGTCTGTAGAAATTAAAAAAAGGGATATGAAATAATAATTTGAAATATTGGTAAGATTTCTGTGTGAATGTAAGTAAGTTTTAGACTGCACCTTCATACCTTCTTAAAGTTTCAAGCTATTGTAGATACAAATATCATAAACATATTCTCTTTGTAGTTATATTAATATTTTGATTCATTAATCCACGGATTAATGGACGAGCTATTAAAATTCTATTTATAAATTTTGCGCGCTCGATTATAAAATAAACATAAACATCTCGTAACAATACGCCGTTAAGATATATTTTTTTATCTATGATCAAAGCTACGGTATTAGGTTTGGTTAATTAAGTCTTAGCAGAGAATTCTAGTCAAACTTCAAGTCAATATCGTGTTACAATTGTTGAAAAACGAATTTATGTATAATCTTATGAGCCAACTTGGATATCCAATTTGATGACGTCGGTATAAGGTTTGAAAAGTATTGTTAAAATCAAGCATTCCGCCATATCAATATTTGTAAAACATTTGTAAAACAACCAAACTACAACTGGATTAAATACTTCCCCCAAAATTATCCCGTCTCCACCTTTTTATCAGTTCTCAAAGAATAACCTTTAAATTTAAGTTTTACAGCATACTTCTTACATAGTAACTGCTAAAGGCAATGAAAGAGGTCAAAATCGTAAAAAAATGTCGCCACCATTTTTCCTTTCAAATATAACCACAACTTTGTTTCACAATGTTACGTCAAGGAAAATTTAATCCAAACATGTAGTCGCATTGTGATTATGAATTTCAAATCGTAGTCTTTAAAGTCACGCAGCTGAAGTAACTTCTACACACTATAAATAATAATGTAATAAAATATTATTTCACCTACCTATTGTCAAGTAAATAAAGCACTATTGAGAGCTTTATGTTTTTGCTACTGTTGGCAAACTTTTACTTATATAGAATAGTTCTGCTTTAACAACATCATGGCGATATCTGTAAATGCTGCATAGAAATATTTGTGTTATCATCGCGTATTTGTAATGATAACTAATTCAAATCTTCTAATAATTGATTATGCATCCATCTATGAACATAATTAAATATTATTCGAAACGTAGCCAAGTGTTCACCTCCAAGATTCCCACATAGCGACCCCTTACCACTGAATATTACTGAGAATATCCTTGCTTTGACCGAAAACAAATATAATCTGCATCTTGGAACACGTCATAACGTCATATTATTATGGTCCTCAGTTGTAACACTGAGATCGAATGAGATTATCTAAGCTCAGTCTGACAACAAATAACATCATGTTTACCTGAAATGTAAGACTGAGTTACTCTGAATAATTTAAACTGAGTATGAAAACATATCACTTCACAAAAGGCTACTAAGTTGTAACACTGATATAACTGCGCGTCATTATCAGTCACATAGAAACGGAATTCTTCTATAAAACAATGAAAATATAGATGTCTATCCTCAACCAAAATATTATTACATACTTTGTTAGTAAAAATTCACGTCCTTCGCGACAACTTCTCTAAATTACTATAAAATAAATAATAAATTAAACAAACCTAAAAACATCCATGGTTCTTGAATACACGATGGTGCTCGTCATATTTGGACTCTTTAACCCAGGGTCTTTAGTAAGTATTAAAAACTTAAAGCTAGTCAATATTTGTTGCTTGATTAAATATATATGATGTGCCTTATCAATGATCTACTATTGATCCAACTAGAGGCTTAATTCATAGACGCCATCGGCTTGTCAAGCCTTGGTCAATGGGAGAGTCAAACGGACAGGTGTCTGCTGAAATGTTATAATATTCATCTTCAACACAAAAAAGCTGATTAGGTAATGTGTTTATATTTATATGTCAAAGTGAAATTAAAACGAAAACACCGAAATACATGCACCAGATTTTTCTTAATTAGTTTCAATCTGTATTTCATATTTAAATAAAAAACATACTTTATTCATACTTTAATTACTTTAAAATAAACGTAAACTCTAAGCATAAAACATTTTTAGTGTGTTCTTATATAGCTGCCATATTGAAAATGTTGCTTCGGTGTTATCTTATCTAATAATCTCATCGATGTCAAAAAAGCCTGTCAGTCCTTCCAGCGTAACTTATTTTCACTACTATCATGGTTACAATAACACGTCCTTACAATAATGACGTCACAGCTACCAAATATAGAATCTAAATAGAGTATAGCCGTACTTAGTCCTTGGTGGTAAAAGTACCTAGAACTAAATAAAATTTACAGAAAAGTAACGTAAAAGGTTCACGGCCTAAACTCCACATGATAGCAGCCGGCAGATTATGATGATGAGGGACAAGACCTGGTCGGTGATTGTGGAACTTCTAGCTCCACAACTAGTTGTGACGCTAGTCGCGCTTATT
The DNA here is from genome assembly GCA_943193645.1 of Acentria ephemerella. NCBI lineage: Eukaryota > Metazoa > Arthropoda > Insecta > Lepidoptera > Crambidae > Acentria > Acentria ephemerella. The sequence continues at coordinate 7,069,584 of OW971891.1, forward strand.
CAAATAGAGAAGCGCAGCCGTGACGATGGTAGATCCAGGCCGTTTTAAGGACAGGCTCTGGAACATTGCGCTCGGTGATAGCCGGTCTTTAATGACGGGTGGACAACTATGGTAAAGTACACAAGGGCAGGCGCAGGCGGCGACCCGGAGAAATATTCTTTGGCGAGCCCGAATCATCTAGAAGATTTATAACTATGCGTTAGTAAAACCATTATATCAGGAGTATATAAAAGTTTAGTTCTTTGGTACTGGCCAATCTGGACCAAAATAAAAACTTTTTGATTATCAACACCATAAAATTATTAAAGTTTAAAATTAAAGCTAAGTCTTCGAAATTCGAATCACTGCGACTTGTGCAGTCATTCGTAGACCAAATAAAGTTCAAATATTTTTAATTCTAACATTTTTCTGAACAATAATAACACAAAAAATATTTCAATGTTCCTCATTTCATTCAGTTTCAAAAATTTTATTTTTGAAGCCGTTACCCTGGAATAAAACGATAATAATTATTGTTTCTTTTGCTACAAACAGAGGGGTTTCATTTCGATTAATGGCTAGCAACTGTTAGAGGGGTCACCAGGTGCGATCAGATTGTATTCTTTCCGTGTTTCAGATACTTACTAAGTAGGTCACTGAATAAATAAGATATAAAAACAAAGACTTGTACCGACAACAACTGTGTGATTTGTAAGGATGGCTTCTATCTAACTGCTTAATATGCTAATATAACACTTGCTAAGAAAATGTTAAAGAATAAAAATACTCAATCAATGATTTGTAAATTTATAGGTTTTTATTTTTTGTTATATCTCAATATTTTCGTTGTTAAAAGTACCATTGATTATTAACCGAAACACTGAATATTAATGATTTCGGATCTTCCAACCCGGAATGGTGGCTGGAAATCATTATAAAAAAAAAACAACAGTTCACCGACTACAAAAAGGAGGTGATCCGATTGTTATATCTTTTAAGTACTGATTTTAGATATCGATGTTCACGATATTTTTGATCCGATTTACTTGTTTATTGTTCGATGTGGATACCATGATGAGGTGTATCATATGGTCTCAAAACAATTTAATTCAGTTTGACCGAGTAGTTTTAAATATATTATACAAATAAATAAAGAATTCAATATATATTTTTTTTTAAAAAGGCAAAACCTTTTAAGTGTTTTGAAGTCGGTTTTTATATTCGTATATTGTTATAGGTCCATTAAAACGATCGCACCACTAACTATCTTCACTCCACAAAGGAAGGAAACATAAGACCATTAACGGTAAATAAAGTACTTAACGTTTTATGAATAATAAAATATTAATAAGATTTCCTTTAAATAAGTCACATTTTGTTGCAACTTTTTTGGCAAACCATTCGACGTCACTGAAGTGAATTTTGAATTCAGAATTCATTTATATGACGTTTAAACCTTTTAGGCATATTAAGAATTTATTAATCACGCAACTTGCAACTATAAAATTAGTTCGAATTTAACTCTTTGTCGTTTTAAATCATGTCAATTCATTCTAAATCCAACGGTTTACATAATCATAGCTTTATTGAAACATTTTTATATATTATTAATATATATATAAAATTAGTGAGTTATTATTTATACAGTAAAAACTGTTTTCATAAAGGAAAATGTTTTAATATAACAACAGTAGCTATAAGAATAAAATATCTACATTTATCGTGTTTGTTTTTAGGTACTGAATCGTTAAACCCTAATATGAAGGTAGTAAGGGCAAAATTCAACCACACCTGTTTTGTATGCAAGCAAGGTTATTCACAGTAGCTATGACACCATAGTGTTACTAATTGCATCTGTAGGTTAGTTAGTGTTGAGTCACACAATGAACAAACAATATTTAACAATGGGGAAATTATGGTATGGATAATTTTTCTTTGTCATAATGTCGTATTATATATTATATAATAAATGGATATATTTATATTTTGTACATAAAGCACATAAGTAGTATCGAGTCGTTTGCTGTGCTTTTTATAATAAATAAAATATACTGCTACATATCGTACATATTTAAATATTGACGATATTTTTCAGTGTATTTTAAGTCGTACAAGTATACCAGGTACTACAATATTTACCACTAGAACGTAATATAAGTTCCTTAACGTGTATGAAGCGAAATGTTATTACGAATTGCGGAAGTAAACTCCAAGAACGATAACAGTAACCTATTTGACTGATTACGTTCATTTAATCCAAGCAAGATAAGGTTTTCCCTTGCAATTTCTTAAATATGGTACATTTATCGACCTATTCTGAATCTGAATTTTGATCATTGCATCATCAAGTGAAGTCAAGTACTTTTGTGTTTGTGATTCTTTTAGTTTGTGATTCTTTAGTAGAGCATATGATAGAGCACTTTCTAGATTGAATTAAAAATGCACCATTGCAGTCTGAAACCCGCCAAAATTGAATTCAAAGTTAACTCTGAAATCAATTTTGACAGGTCACACCTACTCAACAAGTTAATTTTGTAAATCTGTTGTGATTAATTAAACAAATATCAAACTTTTAAACACTCATATAAGTACTTTTCCTAAGCACCTAAAAAAAATCTTCTACTGCTACGTAACTCTGCACTCTGATCCGTTAAACTTCAGCCAGACAGATTACCACAGTGTTCCCTCATTGAATTATTTGTTTAACTAGATTTGACACAACAAAAAACATAATTTATCTTACTATTATTTATGATTTTGGCTTTTAGACTCTGTGGTAATGTTATTCCTAATAAGACCGACACTGAAATGCAAAATATATCCATTGGAAAGGAATTTCACAGAAATATGCAAACGAAGTATCGTTCGCGTTTATTTTTATAGAATAGATCAAATAGATCTATTTGAAAGCCTCGGTATTAAGTGCATCCTTTAAGTTACATTTTAATATTTAGAATTTTAAAAAAATCCTGACATTTGTCCTTAGATCCTCGGTAATATAAAATAAATAGGAACAATATGCTTGAGAACCCTAAACCCTATTGAAATGTCAATAAAAAACGTGTTTAACTCAAGTTGATATAAAATCGCTTTTTAAGAGGGTTACAATAGATATAGGACAGTGGCGATTTATTTGTGGCGCAAGTTATTTATAGGTTTGTTATTCGTTTCTTTACTCAGACTAGGCGACGTCAATCCACCCATAAGGCGATTGAACTTTGACCTTTAGAGACTAGCGTAAAATAACAAGTAGTGAAATGGCACGATCATCGAATCTAGATCGAACCAAAGGGAAAATAAGATGATATCTCAAAATTAACCTGCAATTCCATTACTATCCGTTGATTAGTTGCTTTATTAAGTTTCTGATAGAAATTCTCGGATTCAACTAAGGGATTATTCTTTTTTCCATCTTTCGTCCCTTCTTTTTTGTTTTGCATGTATCTTGGGGGAATTTCTTTATAATTTTAACTTAGGACGAAATTAAAAATACAAATAAAGTATATAGTATAAAGAATACAGGATAGCTACTGCGTCTTTAGTTAAACTTTTATAAAACTGATTTATACTACTGTGGCTTTTCACTAGGTACAATAAATAATCTATAATAGATGTTATTTACGTCTATGGCCTTAATAAAAACGTCACTATTTCAGAAGGAAAATTATGTTTTCCTTGCATGTTTTTATACAATTTAACACGCAAATAGATCTGATACTTCATTGAGAGTACTTTAAATTATTCGAATCAATCCTAAATGATACCTATCTTTGACATGTAATATGAGACTACATACCTGATTACATATCCAACATACTCATGAACTTACTAGAGATCTCTTATAGGTAAAAGTCGACTCTTGTCCACTAATCGTAATTTTTTGTATAATCCTGTCACGAGGGCAATAAAGTGTATCATAATATATAATAACTAACAACCCTGATATCACACGCAGACCTGGTAGAATCACGTTCTAAGTTCACGTTCTATGTTCAATTCCGTTCGATGAAAACTCGTGAAAGTCGAATCAGGTAAAGAACTAGTAACTGAACCCAGCACACGAAGTTACCAATATGTGGAGGTTGACGTCCACTGTAATCACACCAGTCGTAATCATAACCAATGACCTCATCCAAATTTTCTTCGGTATCATGTGAAGAGATTAGGACTGCGTGAGAGACCGCTGCTGAGAGGCTCCTGCTCGATAACGCCAGAATTGTTCTCCTATCTTTGAGGGACTAGGAATATTACAATTGATATTAAAATAATTATAATACAGTATAATTTTAAATTAATGTTTATTTATTGGACTCCTTATGTCAAACACAGGCATCTATTTTTTTTCCTATGTGATGCGGTGAAGCATTTGAAAATATTGAAGGCTTATAAGACTGACAAAGTCTATCATAAGTTTTAACGTCAGTCCAAAATTGAGTTTTACAAATCCTTTTAGTGCACTTAGATTGATGTGGCTACAACAGTATTCTTAGTTTGAATCCTATTTATATATAAAATGAATTGATGTTCGCAAGTCTAGCTAAATCTCATAATCAGCTTAACCTATTTGAATAATTTTTATTGTGTACTATTCGGATAAATTCAGGGGTGGTTTAAAAATAAAAATAACTACAAAAAACCTAGGGAAAAGATCAAAAATGTACAGCTGAAAATTGTATATTTAGTATGGAAAATCGTCTAACTGATATGCTAAATATTAAAGCTATCATTACTTCGGTAGCTACTTCGGGTTTATTTTAATAGATGGCGTTAATGGTAGTTTGTCGATGAAACAAATTTCACCGGGTCAACTAGTTACATTAAACAAGTTATATTAAACAAGATAGAAAAAACACTCAAAATACTTAATTGTGATGAAAATCGTCCTCTCTCATTTCCTCCCTCCCACTTTCTTAGGTACAAAGGATTCCAGAGTACCCATGCTTTCATGACCGTACATACATACTATAAATATATAAGTTGTTTGTTTAAAATTTTCCGATTACTCGACTCCATTTATTACTCACACAATGGTTTGTATAAGTAACGGTGGTAACATAAGTTTTACTAAATGAGTCAGGATATACGTAAGTTATACTTGTTTTACGGAAAATATTTATAGGTATAGGCTCATTCCAGTCTGACCAATTTTCTAGGTAAATTTATAAATTACTTTATACAAATTGTTAGTAGAATTATGATATATTTGTTAATTGATCGCCAACATAGTGTATAAGAAACTTAAATAAAAATAATTATTTGTCATCAAAAAGTAATTTCTCTCCTAGTTCTTTATGTCACATGTCACACCGTACTTCAACTATAAATATTTTATATAACTTTTTCGTAACATAGTGGATGAATATTTTGAAACAAGGCTAAATTACATATGTTTCAACGTTATTTTATAACTTTTATTGGCGAAGACTGCGATTTGTAACAAATACTTCACCAGGATGTTCTCAATAAGATAATGCTTAATAGAGATTTTATTCACGCACACACTCTTTTAGAGTGTATATTTAATTGGATATACGAAGAACTACAAATAAAAGACTTATAACGCACTTAGATTTTATATTTATTTCGAAGTAATATCAAAACCAACTCATGAATAAATTACGAACCTACCTATAATTGCTTATAAAATCAAAACAAACTCAAGATTAATCGTAACAATTATCACTCAATTAATCCATTTTACAAGTAATCGCATATTACTTATAAAATTGATCTATATCTATATCTATTTAAGTTTATCTATATTTTAGTTGGTTATGAAAGTGATATATGTGTTTAAATTTTATAGATAGTCACACAACATTGTACTAAATTTTATAAATTTAGTAATGGAATTTATAACCATCTTTATGAAGAAGGGGGTGGGATTCCTTCAAAAGGTCGGCAAGGTGAGGGTGGCTCGGGCAGTATGTCGCATGCTGCACTAGCTATCTTTACATATAGACTCCTCTACTGCTTATCATAAGGTGGTGTCGAGTCATATGCTGTGCTTTATATAAAAATCAAGGAAGTTCTCAATTCATTTGGTATATATTTTTTAGGTACCGGTAACATGTTCTCTCTTGTGTTTTCATAATGATTTAAAGCGGAATATTAAAGCGAACGTACTTTAAATTTTCAGATCTTCTTAAATGTTGGACTGATTTTAATATATTTTTTTTAAATAAATAAAAAATTACAATTAATTATGTATTTACATAATTTGATAAAAACTTTTTGCTATTGTTTCCTTTTTAACCAGTAACTTAAATCTCTCACGTCGTGCACTGTACTGCTCTAATGATTGATACAATTAGTCGTATTTGTAATACTATTCCTGTACTAATTCAAATGACGAAAATATACAGTCAGCATTGTATCTCTATGCTGACTGTATATTTTTTGTTCAGAATATTTTCATAAAAATAACTCAAAAAGTAAAAGACAGTCTCTCCAAACCATGTCAGTATACCTTCAATCCTTAAATTAGTTATCCTTACTGACAAATTTTAATTAAAAACCTTGTAAAAAAGTTTTGCGAAAGCAATAGTGTAATGTTCATTATATATTTTTAGTTTGAACAGTTCTTACAGATTGTTAAAACGCCCCATAATAATGCACATTACAAATTATTTCACATGCTACAAATTGGCTACGTTTATAGGCAAATTGGGCATAATAATGATATCTTTGTAATACATGCATAGTTAGCTTACCAAAATGATAGACTATATTTCATAAATAAATAGTTTGTCATTGAATGTCAATTATTTGTATTGTTCACAACCACCCGATCTGATTTACTTATTTTTTTTAATTCCCAGAGTTACCTGGCAGAGATTGCTAATTCGCAATTAGGCCGTCTGTTATATGTAAATGTTTTGTTGTAGTGTTGTTGTATTTACATATTATGTATGCAATAAAAAATATTTGTATTGTATATTACTTATAAAGAGCTATTGCAGAAGCAATCATTCTGAAATTCATACATACACATTCATTCTGAATTGTTTCTGGAATATATCGATATGATTGGGGAGCTTTCACAAGTCACATATAGAAATATGCTCCTAGCATGTGACTTCCCAAATCACAAGCTAGGTAATGGCTACCAATATATAGCCGCATGGACGAATTCAAGTTATCATTATTATTTATGCGTTTACATTTAAGTACATAATATATTTTATTACATTTAATGTGGCTAATATTGATTTCGCTCAATTTTTGATTATACCTACGTCACACAATTTTACAATCGTACAGAACTTGCTTAATGTGAGATCTTACAAAACAAATGTACTTAGATTTAAATTTAACTGATTATAAATATCTCAAAGCTCCCCAGCGGAGAAATATAATCAATCAATCTATCATTTTTATAGTAAGTTATAGAGATAGGCACTAAAGAAAAATAAAAACAAATTTCCTCTTGTCGTAGCCACTTTAGTTTCATCAGTTCCGTTAGCAATAAATAGCAACTTTGTTGCTTTTGCTATGACCTGAAGGCGTTAAAAACAAGGTCAAACAGGGGCGGATTTAATAAACAACACTATCGACCTCCTTAAATAGGACAAGCGGCGCCTGCCTTCCTGTTCCTAATGTCCACTCCTGTAGGGGTGTCCACAGGTGAAATTTTAACTACGTATTTTTATTTACCTTACAAATAATAATAGTAATAATAAATATGTAAGTATAATGTAGTGTAGTGTTTGTTAATTTTATAATTTTTATCTTAATTCTTTATACACTCGAATTGACAAATCGCAAATTCCGACTCGGTATTTAATTTGTTTGTTAACTGACTTACTAGTGAATAGAATTGAATTCCGATTATTTTTGTGTTAAAAGTTATAGGTAAGATGATTAAAATTAAAATATCCTTCTATGGGCTTTTGAAACTGATTAAATTTTGATTTTTTTTGTGACCAATGTTAGCGACCGGCTGGCATCCATAAACCTTTTTATATAAATTTGTGTTTCAATTATTTATGTTTTGACGTTGTCTTAGTAGATGTAGATTAATGGTGTCACAAGTGTGTTGATCTGTTTTATCTTTTCTGTTTTAATTTAATTATACTTGGTTTTATCGTTTGCCTCGTGTTTCCTTGCTCACAAATTACAGTCCACAAAACGGTAGCTATCACACATCATCCATGACCTGCCACGAACGCCATCTATCAAGAGTAATCCCAAGTAACAGACGAAGAAATGGAATTTTTGAATTAGCACGTCAGTCAAACGATTTTCCATTCTAAATTATTATATTATTTAAGTTAATAGTTATCTACGTAGGAGCTCTGGACAGGAATCAATGAAATATCTGTTAGGTTTAAAACTGAAAGCGAAGGCTTTTAACAATGTTTCTACATATTTATATTAAAGACCTAGCCTAAAATAAAAAAGCTGTTTTAAAAATAAAAATTTCATTTCAAAATTTCATTTCATTTTTCATTTCATTTCAAAAATAACGAGGAAAACTGGTGCATAAAGCATTAGATGCATTCCAATTATGATAACCGAAATCAGGAAAACGGTAAGTTTTTAATTTGACATTAAATATTCCAAAACCATATTGTTAACCACTTCGAGGAGATTTCTAGACATTTTTTTTTAATTGCCTATTATTACTAATATTTTATTAAAATATATAATAATATTCAAATCAACCGATTTTGAATATGGAATCAACAGTGAACTAAAGAAAAAACTATTTAAAAGTATGTATGTGTGCATATATCCATATGTGATGATAAGAATAGTGCAACATGTTATTAATAACGATTTAAAAATAGAAGTGGTTACTCAACAATTCACAGAATTAGCTACAAAATTCTTCTCGCATCCACCGCCTTTACGATGAGTAAGTAACTTTGTAGTACTAGATAAAAATAAGACATTTTCCAACTTCCAAAATAACTATAAAAAAATTTTAGTACTATTTTTTTCGATCGAACGCACTAACAAGATTTTCGTGGAAATAGAATTTTTGAATAAAAATTCATACACGTGCTTATTAAAATAAGTATATACGATGATAATTATTTATCATAAATGAAAATATAATTAAACATTTATCATTTCCTTGATAGCGGCGAAATAAAAACGCGCTTAGTGATTATACAGACCTGTAATTCCTTTTTATGTTCATGAGGTATTTACAACATAATTTATTTTTACGATTATTAAAACCAATCTAGGTAACATATAGTTAGTAAAATGAAACTAAAAATACTTCAAATATAAATGAGCATAAATAGAAATAGACATTTCTTAAGACAATACGACATGAAATTCTTGGGCTGCATTGGCATTGGCATTGGCTGCATTATTTCAAAGAAATGGGACGAAATAATTTGACAACCGTTTGGTCTAGTAGGAAATACCCCTGTCTACTAAGTCATTTGTATGATGAGTACGAATATTTGTTCATAGTTTATATGTTTATTTAGTATAATGCTGATATTTATATACATATAATTATCCATTTTCTAAAATATTAACAAAAACTTCCTACGTACTAGTACCTACAGCCAACTTGGCTGTACATAAACCTCATTAGAAAACCACATTCTAATTTTTAAATTGAATGTGGTATAGTGGTCTTCCCAAGAGACTATCAGTGACCATCTGAAATATTAGCTGTTCCATTCGAATGCCGAATAGACAATAGATAATACTGTAGGTTCTGAAATTACTGCTATAATAGTTATTAGGGGTAATCATGTTGAAACCCTGGCTTGTTTAAGTATAGTTCCACCATTTCAATTTACCAACATAATTATGAATCCATGCTTTAATTTTTTAAGCTAATATACGATAAAGAAGTAAAATATCATTATTAGTTGCTTCTAAATATTCGCCAAACGACAGATATAGTTTCTATCGAAGGGTTTTGTAGGAGCCGATATCGTTTTATGATAACAAAATGTATGTAACTGCGGTACAGTTCTCATCTCATATTTTGTTATTTTATACTAAAACTTTAATTAGTTATTTAAATAGTCTTCATCGCTCGATTCCTATCACCATTCATGACCTTTCCCAACTTTTAATCGTTATGTGTAATTGATACAATTAATTATGAAAATGTTAAAGCTGGTTAAATTGCTTTGACGTGTTCATCATAATAATGAATTACTTAGTCGATCGACCTCGAATTTTTAGGTTCATCGCCATATAAGGCGAAAGACGCGCACTGATTAACAAAAGCATCCCCAAGAATCTCCAAACGAATCAGTCTTGTTCTGCTTTCATTCTGTGACTACCCACGGTGTTTAACAGATCGTCAGTCTTCCTCGTGGGAGGTCTACTAACGCTGCACCTTCCGGTACGCCGCTGCCACTCGATGACCTTTCCGTCTGACCCTATTTTTCAATTTCAAAATTAAGCATTTTTATAAAGTTATCAAAAGTATAATTCAATCAATTGTGTCAGACATGAATCATATATCTGTTCAGATTTAAATAGATATCAAAAATATCTGATATGAAATCAAAACGGTTGTCGGTTTACTTTTTCCTCGGAATTCACTTTCACAGATAATAATTCAGATACCATCATATCAACAAGAATGAGATAAAAATGTGAATATAAAAATATTACATAAATAATGATAAGAAATCATAATTATGCACATCGTATGAATATGGGATTTGGCAACTTAGTAATTAGTTACATGAACAACGTCTCTTCTATGGAACTGGTACGCCATATTTGCCAAACTATGCATGGAAAACATAACAAATTTGTAGATTTCTTATTCAGTACTGAGATTGTTCTAGAATTTTTTTAAAAAAAACAATTATCGCATATACAAAAATCGTTTCCAATATTTCACAATAGAGGCGCAGCTGTTGTTTGCATACAATTTGACAGATAATACACGAAAAAGATGGTTCAATTTAATTGAAACTCGCATTAGGGGTAGTGTAACACAGTGAAGTTCTCTAACAGCATTTTCAATTGATTTATGTCATATTTATTTTAGGAATACGCTATAGTATTCTGTAATTGTCTGTAACTGTCTTTAACCACACATGAAAATTTAACTGACCAATATCTATTGTTGTTAATTACGCCACCTAGCGGAAATAAAAGTAATTGACTTTAATCGTAAAGCACGCTCTGCTTGCTTAAACTTTAGGAATTGAATTAGCATTTTTTGTTATATTGGAAGTATAGAGGGCAGTAGTAAAAAAACAGTTTTTTAGAATTTACATTTTTGAAACGCGTAAGTAGTACTTACTTCGTGGTAGCCAGAAAATATTTAATATTAATTTCATAAGCGGGTCATAATATAAGGTATTATTATAATCATTTCGTGAAATCACTTTTTTATACCTATATGTGTGATAAAGAGCGGATTAAATAGCCTTTAAGTATACATATAGATGCTTTTTTACCAAGGATGCTACCTTATAGTACAATTTATGTATCTCTTAAATTATTGTCTTGTTGGCTCTTGGCTAGTATCTATATTATAGCTAAAAGATTGTATAATTACAGCCTTAATGTTTTGTAGCTATAGATTTGAGTGTTTTGGAACGATCTTTGGAATGACTTTTCAAATTAGAAAAAGGTTATTATTAAATACTGCGTAAATATAAAAGGCGTAGCGTAATAAGTAGTTTTGAGTAAATAAGTGTGTTTGCGAAAATTGAAGGTTTTGACACTAAAATTAGAATTAAAAGAGTCTTATCTTCTTATTAGCTATATGTATATTGGGGCCATAATAGACGTCACAGTTAATTTCTCGTATCTATTGGATTATTATTATATATTATATTAGTATCTATTGTGCCTAAACATCTAAGTACGTATTTAGGCATAAAAGATCCTAAATACCGAAGTCGCGTAGTAATGACGAAGTTTACTGTGACGTCTGTCACGGCACCAAGGTAAGATAAGGGTATTCGTAGTTTTATAATAGCAATAATATATTCGCTCTTTTGCCGGCATAGGCATACCACACAACTCGATAATGCTCGTTTTTCTAAAGGAGCATTACAGTAAGAACAATTAACTGGTGACCAGAATCACTATTATAACAAACCGTAAGATTAACGGAAATTTTATATTTTTCGAATCCGAGACAGTTGTAAATAAGTATTCTGCGTGTAGCTTGAGGAAGCTTTTGTCAAAACCTAATTGATAGGTAACCTATTGTCTCTTGTTGAACTATTTTTTGCAATACTTTGGTTAAAAAGGGATGTAATTTTTTAAATCCAATGGTTTTAAATCATAATGCATGTAGCTTTTTTGACAAACTAAAAAAAAATTTTTTTCTCTGTTTGAGACTTTGACTATTAAATTACTCAAAACCCATCAAAAACGAACACTTCGATGTAAAGTAGATTCCGTCATACTATGCGCGAACTAGTAGTTTATATTCCTATCAAACCAAGTTTAATATTTATATGACAATAAGACTGAAACTGCTTATATTGTAGAGCACGTCACCAGGGAAATATTCACAGCGGAAAAAGCTTGCCTTTTATGACGTGACCAACAAACAATGAATGAATCGTTGGATTGTCATTTAGTACATTTGACAGCGGAAACAAGGTAGTGCGAGGACAGTGCTGATTGATCATTTCACTAACTTCCTGACTGTCCGAGGTCAGCCACCATTGTCCAACTGGTCCAGAAAGCCGAAAGCTCGAACTTAATTACACATGTAATAATGAGTCGTATTATAAACTTAATTGACTTGGACGTGATTTATAGAAGCATTTATTTTGGTAATTAGAGCTGTCAGTAGGTGATAATATTCGTCGATCGCATTTCTTTTAAATGCAATCTAAAAGTCGTAAGTAAATAGCTGATAATTAACTGAAGTTTTTAAGTACAAACTTACTGACATATTTTTCTTATATAACCTACATAGGTAAAAGTCAGAAAAGTAAGTCAATACGAAAAAAGAAGTGAACAATATTTTCACAGTTTTATAGACTGATATATATTTAAGGAGAACAAACAATATACAATCTAAAAAAATAAAACAAACACTTGCCTTAGACAGTTTTCGCAAATAAGAAACTGTAGACTACGAAAATTTTAAAACATATTTTCTTCTGTCTGATTCAACTGTACTAAAACTCCAGAATTAATTTAGTTAAATATAATAATAATTTTAATCTTTATCGTGTAGGTATTAAAATATATTGTTCATCAAGTTTTAAATCTTCTTCTTTGTTCTGATCAATTTAAAAGTATAATTCATGTAAATTTCATTGTTTCGGGGACCTGGAGTACTACCTTCACTTCTTTTATAGAGCGGCTTTAAAGTATTCAATAAGACAATTTTAAAAACATTATCAACCAGAAGTATTTGTAACAGACAAGTCTTCTGTCTGTAATAAAACTATACTTGTACAAGTAATTGTCTCTGATCTTCAATATAATGGTGATATTTTCTAAGAAATAAAGAAAACCGGTGTACAATAATAACTGTATGATTCTCAAAAACTTCATAAAATCTTCATAAAACTTCAAAGTCATCTTGAGTATTTTAAGCAATCTCAATATTTGAACAGTTCATGTTCGTGCGTAGTGCTTGGTATCATAATCTATACATAGAAACCAGCCTCATGCTCTCAAATCCTAAAACACTAGTCTAAAAATTTGCTAAATTCAATTTGATTCTATCTGTATCTAGTAGTTAATTCCAGCGCGTGCTTTGTTCTCATATTATTAAGTAACAGCTGCTTTGGGCGCGGCATGATCTAGTTCCCGCTTTACCGAGTCAGCTGTTAATATTTATGCTAATATTTTAGACATTACTAAATAAATTGTTTTGATTATATCAATACAACTAGGAAGCCAACTATTTTTGTTTCCGAGTCTTCATCAGGACTAGGATTGAATTATAAATTAGGTATCATCATTATATCAGCCGAGAGAAGTCCATTGCTGGACATGCCTCCCCCAAGGATCTCCGAACAGCTCGGTCTTGCGCTGACCGCATCCAGCGGCTTCCCGCGACCTTTATCAGAAATGAGGTAGGTGTAATCTTTATAATAATTTTGTATATTTGTTTTCAATGCGTTCCTTAACAATTCATCTGATGTGATTAAACTTTGACACAAGTTACCAAAGTTTACTAAGTTAACTTTCTTTTTATGCTTACAAATGTATTTTTTAAATCCATTGCATAGTGGGACGGATATAGGTTGTAAGTGACGATGAAGTGACGTTGCGACGCAGACACAGCTAGTTAAAAATTCTTACAAAAAATAAAAGACTATTAAAAATTGTTGTAATATAATTAAACAATATAATTTTATTATATGGAAAAAACGCTTGTATTTGTAAAATCAAAATAAAATCGTATTGTATTTGTTTAATCAATTTATTCGAAGATATTAAAAAAGATATATTATGAATTTTAAAAATATTATACATGTGAATAAAAATCATAACAAAAAAAACCCTTCTTTTTTAAAGGCGGTTAAAAAAGAAAAAAGTGCCGTGCATTCGTGTATTACTTAGTAGAACTTAATTCAGATTAAGCCCCTCCAAGGACATAGACCAGGCGCCGCACGTTTAGCAAAAAATTATCACGATTTTGATAAAGAAATAGATACTGGATATTATTTAATAGCCTTTCTAATTAATTCATAACTGAGGTAAAAGGTGTAGAGCAATTTAACAGACTTGTAATGTTATGCATAGAAGTGTTAATTTTTTTTAAATACACTTAAACTTTGAGCGTCTAAATGGAGAAGATATTCCCTTACAGAGGAAAGGTGCTTAGGTTTTTTTTAAAGAGTTGTGGAATGCAATAAATTAGATTTCCAGAGCTCATTTTAAATGCGTCATGTATTAGGTTGACTTCTCCACTTTTCTGTCAACAAAATTGACTTCTCTCTATTTGCGCGTTATAAATAAATTGTACATCTTAATATTTTGTCCTTTTATTCCAGTCTGACATATTTACCTATAGTTACCTACTTACCAAAATATCTTGTCTAGTCAAGCATGTCTTTTTCGAACAGGCCGGCACATACATTAAATTACATTGACCCATCATACATATATATAGCCAATGTGGTGGTGTTATCACGTAAACCACCTAATGTGTTTCTCCCTAGAGATATACCCAGCAGTGGAACTTATGTACAGACTTTTAATGATATGTCAGTGTATTATAACGGCCAAATAATTGCATTCACGTGTTTATTGAACTTTTATGAATTAAATTAAAATAAATGACTTAACTAATTTATTTGCGACTGTACCCTGGTCACGATTAAATACTGGCCAGTTTACATTGTCTATACAATAGTAACTATTGTTGCTTTAATACAAACGTATTAAAAGGAATATTATGATAGTAAGTAGAACATTTATTGGACTAATGGCATTTATTAAGAAAACGAGTGTAGTATTAAAACGTACGGTCAGCCTCAGAAGTAGCTTAACACTTTAGTACCATGTCACATCGAGATGTGCGTTTATTGTAGGGCGACTTTTACTTATACTTAGTAGTTGATATATCATGGAAATAAAGTGTTAAGCTATTTCTGAGGTCAACTGTACCTACGCACAGCTGAAAAATCTATACAACATAGACGTTTGTTGTTTTTCTGTTTTATGATACTGAAAATGACAGTAGTTCTTTGATATAAACTTTATAACTTAAGTAAAGATAAAACAATCGCTTTAAATGGAAATAAATTCATATAATAATAAAGCACAAGCAAAATAGTCAAACAAATTTGTTGGATACTGCAGGTTACCTGCCAAGTAATAACCCTAGATAAATATAAACCTATATAGACTATAAAATTCACAGACTGTATTTAATCGTTTAGTTAGGAGTATCATTGCAGTTCTACCGAATGCATTCTAACGGCAACCGAATTGCAATTAGTATCTAGCCAGACTGCTGTTGAAATGAGCTTAAGACGTCATGGTAATGGCCCGGGGATATAGTCCTATTTTCAAAATGAAGCACTTTACGATAAACATAATTTAAACAATCATGTGGATATTAATAAAAGCCAGGACAAAAGCTATGCCAAACATGATCGGAAATTGTTGAAACGAGGAAAGATCACGGCTGTGTACAGAATGCGTCTCGAGAGGTATTCCGAACTGACCTTTCGGTGAGTCGTTACACAATCGCGTCGTTTACTCGAAGAGAAAGACATCTTTTATTATCACTGAATTAAATAAATGCAACTTTAATAAATTGACAGAAAGTTTCCTTCCGAGATTCACTTGACATTGTTTCGGTGGGACATAATGCGTTTTTTGGATTTCTGATTAGGCTAACCTATCAAATATAATTTTGGTTAGCGTTATAATATGTACTTATTGTTAATACCATCTGAAGACTTGTCCCCCCTGCCCTTTACATGTCATCAAGAATAACAATTAATCACAATACTATTAAATGTGAAATGTAAAAAACTATACAATGCATAAGATAAATTAAAGTCCTTTTCAAATTCAAGGAAAAAAATTAACAACTATTATCTTCGTGCAGTTTGGAACCCTTTTCTTCCTACTATATGGGACTCCTGCTACTGCTTACCGTCAGGTATCAAGGTATCGGAACATATGATCTGCTTTTTCAAATTAACCCAATAGTTTTATTATGGACTATTAAAGCTAAAAATTGAAACTGGCTCCTAGACTAGGGACACAGTTATAGTTTAATGTATAACAAGTCTGATCCATTTAGCAACCTTGAGAGTGAGAGATTCGAAGATGTTTCAATGTAAACTAGACTATGAAAAATTTGATTAAATGCTTTTAAGTTATTGTGCCCTTATGTTAAAATTATTTTCGAAAATAAAATTATGACTATAGGAATCGGAGATGTAAAAAAATATGAAATACTCGATTGAGCATTTTAAAAAATACTTGCACAGCACACATAGGTACAATAAGGATTTTTTGAAATGCAATTGTTAACAGTTTTTGTTGGGTAGTTTGATTTTGAGTTAAACGCGACAAAATATGCCTTTAATATTAATAATCTCTTCAATTTTGAAGTCGTTTACGTGCAAGAATATACCACTTATTTTCATCTTATTTTCATAAAAGAACATTTAATTAAATCAACTTTTTAATATTTTCCTTACCGTTATAGTTACCTTGGTGTTCAGTACAGTTGGAGAAAAAATAAACCAACAAAGTATATCTTGTCTTGCTACGTTTTACGTTTCTTTGCTACATGGTAATAAATGAAAGTAGGTCAACGCTATTTAGTATTAAACTTTAAATAAAGATGCGTGGTAAATGAAAGAGAGATCATAAAGTTATACTTTGAGCCTCGTCATTAGTAACTTTCAAAATATAAAAATAAGAAAAAATAGAGTAATATAATGTGTATTCATAATTACTTTATGAATCATATTATTAGGAGAAATATAGTAATCTTATATTTTTTACAGTTACTAAATTTTTAAACTAGGCGCTTTCTATAATTATAAAAGAAGATCGCTTAATCATTAATTATGTTAATTTGACGTCATCTACGAGCAAATAAGAACTATCATTTTCTCTAAGACGTCAAATGTAAATTAATCTAACTCCACCTTACCGGCCCAAAAAGTGCCTTTACACGCCTCTTTTGAAGGAACCTATGTTTTATGGATACGTAAGGAATTCCACGGTCTGTAAAGTAGAGACAGTGAAAGAGCTACTTTGAAGACCAGCATGACTACTCCTTAGTATAAAAGGAGAGAGAGGGATAAGGTCAAAGAGCTCTTCAGAGCACTCTCCATGGTAAAATCGATAATAGGCACAACGCGACGCTATGTCGCCACGTAATTGCAGAGGCTCTAGGGTGTTCGTTACCTCTTATATGCATAGCTTAGCCAATTATATGCATAGCGCTACTCTGCAAGAAGGATCGACAAGGTATTGACTATTGATGATATGAATGTAATAAATATTGAGGAATATGTACTAGAAAATTGAAGATTACGAATTAACGAACACCCTAGAGCCTTTGCAATTGCGTCGCGATATAGCGTCGCTTAGTGCCTTTTATCGTTTGTATGCACGGAGAGTGCTCTGAAGAGCTCTTTGACCTTATCCCTCTCTCTCCTTTCCTACTCAGGAGTACGCGTGCTGGTCTATGGAGTCACTCTTACACTATCGCCACAACTACTTTGCACACAAAAAGATTTCGTGACTCCTTTCTCTGTCGCACAGCTATAGTGTGGAATTCCTTACCGTCACAAGTGTTCCCTCCTTCATATAACTTGAGTTCCTTTAAACTAGGCTTGATAAAGCACTTTTTGGGCCGGCAAGCTGAGGGTGGCTAGGGTAGTATGTCGCATGCATAACTAGCTATCCTCACATATGAACTCCTCTACTGCTTATCATCAGGTTTTTATAAAAAAGAACCGTAAACTGAGTATTATACAAGTACTGTAAAGTATCCATATAAAGTAGATGCTAGTCCTCGATCAGAAACAAGTATCTAATCCAAATAAATGGTTGTGCAAATGTACTCGTTTGGTAGTCGCATAAAACATTTTGACGTTGTTATTAAACGCAATATTACAAAATAGTGATGACGTCGAGTATTTGACATTTAAGCTAATTTACTTCAACCTACTAACACCGACCGAACTCTCTTTGGCGATAATTAACTTGCGTACACATACATCCTCATTTTCAAGCACGCGAAGGTAAAATTGAGAGTTAGTGTGTACTTTGAGAGGGAAACACTTTTCGACACAATGAGAAAATAATGAGGACAGGAATGTATGTAAAGGTAGTTGGTAGACTCGTCCGTACTGACATCTGGGTCTATTCAGATAAAATAATAAGCCTTATGGTATACTTACGTGGTATAATTGTCTCCAGTATTGCATCTTAAGTGGGTTCCAAAATAAAAGTCCGCTTCTATCGTGGCTTAGAAATTTTGGAATGGATAATAAATTGCACTTCAACGTACATAACATATATTATATACATACATATTGAGTGGCAATGCCTTGTCACACAGGTGCCTTGATATAATTAAACAATAATTGTCTGGATTGTGTGGCTTGTCAGAAATATTCATAAACTTAAACAACATTTCACACAGTTTTCTCGACATTACTCAATGTATGAAAAATCAATTATATATGGTGTACGTGTATTTGATATATAATATGTAAGGTAATAAAGCTGAGCAGCAGTTGAAAAGCGTCTAATTTAACGAAAATCAACTGTATACCTACCTCTATTATTAAAAAATAATGCCTTCGAAATCTCTCATGATTTTCTTGGACATTTCAAACTCAAAGAACATATGTATTTTAAGGATTTTAGAATATAATAGCATGTATCTTTATTGTACATCAATCAATTCAAAAATAAATAAATAGGAAATAATTTACCAATAAAAGTTGGTAAATTATTTCCTATGTATTTCTTATCATATAAATTCTCCTTATTAAAGCGAAAGAACACAGGAAATAAACTCATACAGCCGTATCATCCAATATATCATTATTATTTCTTCGATCTCGACGCCATAACAAAAGATATTACAATTTTTTACAATACAATTATTTATGTTAAGGTTGATTGGCCTGAAAACAAATCCTTTACCTTTGATCATGTCTTAATTAAATCAAAACCTTTCTTTAGCGCTTTTGCGGAAATTGCAGGTTCAGAAAATTGTTATATTTATATTTTTTCATTACAAAACCTTGAAAAGAGGTCCTGCTTAAATGGTATGTCGTCATCATTAATAAAATTAAAAATCGTTTAAAAAGATATATCTTATAGACAAGTAAATAATATGCTTGCAATCAGGGAAATTACAAAAAGTCAAAAAACTGACTTGACCGGTGATATTACGGTTCATACCTTTTATATTAATGTACACAGATCAAAGTTGAACGGCCTTATTTACACTGTATTAATTGCAAGTGGTTTCTTCTTGAAGATACCACACTGATGACGTATGTGAGAATTAAGGTGATTTTAAGGGCAATAAACACTGCACTTAAAATTATTAAGTATAAAGCGTTTAAACTTTAAGATAATCATTGAAATTTCATCGCGTTCTTTAGCTTGAATGTAAGAGCTGTAAGAATTTTTATATTTATTATTAGACGGGCAAGATGAATTCCACATAATTACTACAAATAATTTAATATAGATACTTTATAATTTTAATTATAATAAAGACAGTAGACTTTTATAAATTTAAGTTATTCGCATCTCTTTCATTCCAATTCAGTAACAAGGAATAGAATTACTGTAAGGAATGTTAAGTTAGATGACACTTAGACAATCCATACACTTTTGACTTATATTAATCGGCATGTTTTATGATGCGCTTTTAAATAAGGCAAAAATGCGCAAGAGTCGCAATTTTAGAAATGTCAAATGACGTCACCAAGTAGTATTGAACTTATATTTAATTTAGTTCCTGCACTACGGAATCGGGACCAGTTTCTTACTAGTTAATGCGTTTCATGTTTAATATTGACTGTCTGGCATATAAAATTATTATGAAAAGTCATTTAAAAAAAATGAAACAATTTAAAATGTTATCGGGTAATATGAAATATATTTTTTGGTATTGTGAAAAATTGAGAGGTTATGTATATTTTTTATTAATTGGTTCTTGAACCACTTTAAATTATTTCGAAAAAATATATGAAAAAATGTATATGTATTTAATGAAATAAATCACCGAATGTATTTACGTACATCTAAGTCAGATGATGTAACGCGCCAAATTTAATTATTATTTTTTTCCGTTATTGTCACGGCAAGTTTTTAATGAAGAAATTTTTAAAAACCAATGTTTTATTTTAAACTTCGAAAATAGAAAACAATGGGAGAGATCTTCAATATTTATTTATTTCATTAAATGGTTGTCCTGGAGACGGGATATTTCCATTTTTTATTACGTAAGTACACCACCGGTACAAACTAAATAAGAAAATCTCGATAAATGAAGCCAGTTTACAAAGAAACAATATACAATTCCCTGTTTTATTCCTAACATTGATCGTAGCTAATTCACAAAACTGTTGTTGTTGAAACAAAGAAAATCTCGCACTGCTGAGCATAGACCTTCCTACATGGGATGGGAGAAACACATAAGTTTATGCTGGTGGCCGCGAGAAAGCAGTTGCTGTAACACCCGGGAGCAACGGGTTAACGTGCCGTAAACACGGATGGGTTCGGGTAGCAAATTTCGTTTGACCCATCCATGGCAACAGTTTGGTTTTCGCAATCGAAACCAAAGTGCTCGAACACTGCGCCAATGAGCTCCTCATTAAGAGCTTGTAATGAAGGCTTGTTTTAACTGACTTCAAAAAGGATGCTTACCGGTATTCATCCTTCCTGTTTGAATAAACAGGCACATAAAAAAATATGTCAATTAAACGTTTGTTATACAGATATTGTTATTAAGTTGATTTTTGTTTATGTGCTTGGGAATATTTTGTTATCTTTCAAACCTTAAAATTCATGATATAAAATATAAATAAAAAAAGAAAAATAAGGAATGTTTTAATATATGAAAGAGGATGCAATTGCTAGGTTTTAGATTCAGTCAGTGTAATCGCATTAATCCGAATTATCTTTAGATTGATATTCCTGCTCCGGGGGAAGTACGAAGCACTTACAATGGGGTAAGTGCTTCCTCAATGTTCAAATGGTTCAAAGACCATAGATGGATATAAAATATTATAAATAAGTTTAACTACTATGATAAAAAGATACATTTGCACTTTTCTTTAACCGTTTAAATGTAAATATAGACACAAGATAGGCGCCGATACATTGTGTATTTTTTATTTCATTACGTGAACATTTAAATTAAATCGTTACGGACAATTGTTGACAAAATATGCGCGCGAGTTGAGCTAGCTCCGTCTCAGCTTATGAATTATAAATGTAATCTAATATTTATATCGGTTGAAACTATTTTGATCCGGTAGCTTGTTTAATTGTAACAGCCTGAGGCCTAATTGTAGTGGTTTGTTGATAACGTAAGATAAAGTGTCACTCGTGATCGTCGGTCACTGTCTATCGATAATCTGAAAGTTGGTATGTATGGTTAAATATTTAAAATATGAATTGAGCAGTACATTATTTATTAGAAAAAAACGTCATCCAATTCCTACCACACTTTTAGGAAAAACACTAAATGGATAAGTGATAGTAGCCAAATAGTAGTGTGTTTTAGCTTATCTGGAATATATTTTAGAAATTTGATTAGCAGTTTTTTAAGAGTTTCTCTACACTAATGGGGGTACTTTATTTATATAGAGAAGATAGTTTTTCAAAACGTATTTGTTATTTAAGATTTATTCTCACGTTAACTTGTATGATATGTAATGAAAAATACACTTTAATATTTTGGAAATATAATCATATTATATGTACATATGACGATTGAGAAAAGGTGTAATTAAATCTAGCAATACATTTCTCAGATTTTTTATATATTAAGTTTTAGCTCGTCTTATTTCATGAACTTAACTGAGGATTGAAAAATTTATCTTTAATTTTAAGGAAAAGAAAGACTGTATAAATAAATTTACTTAATTAAACATAAATTATTTTTTTTGTTTAGTGCCACTAGTTCATTATTATTATATTTTAGATAGTATATTTTGTGAAATCATGTTTCTTTTCGGTTCAAGAACTCCTTTATATTACCTATAAGGGCATAAGAATGGAGTCAACTGTATTATTTTATGGACTAAAATATAAAATCTTCCAATATCATCTTATGTAGATATAATCTTTTACAAGCAGTTGTGCCGACTAAACATTTGTTTCATACATCGATAATGATGATACAACTGGTAACAATATCTTTAAGTTTACTATACACCATAACTGTATACAACGAAGGCTTGCTGATCTGAGGTCGAGTGTACCTTCGGGCGGATACAGACACAATTGATAGTCAGTTCGATGTTAATTATGACAAATATCTTTAATATAGGCGCTAATAAATTGATTGGATTGTAATGGATTTAACATTAAAGCGTCAATAGACCCGTGGGCCTGTACGTGGGCCAAATATTATTTCTGTATATTTTTTTCAGAGCAGCTTCAACTTTTATTATAATGATATTATTACACACAAATCTCATAACAAAGTAAATATCATCAAGTTTATTTGTGCTATACTAGATACGGAATAACAGAAATATTTAAAATAATTTATATCTTTATTTATTATAAATAAAAGATAGAAATTATTTTGTACATAAACATAAAAAATGCAGAGAAAAAACTAGTATCAAAAACAATGACAACGATGGAAGTCTTATCACTATGAGCAATCTCTGCAAGGCAGCGATATGGTAGGCATTTGACTATAACAAAGTTTAATGATATTTCCGTAAAAAGGCGAAGATAACAAAAAACTTATATAGATTTACTACAAAATAATAATACTTAAATATATACACATTTGAAAGGTAATTAAGGGACAAAGCGATTGAACGAATATATACAAAGGAAGAAGAAATATCAAAGTTGAGGAAAAATTCGTTTACAACAGAGATTCCCAAACTGTGTTGCCGGGAAACAGATTTCAACCCCAAGAAATAGATATCCGTTTCCCTGAGGGTGATCACTGGTAGGTAAATAAACACATTTTATGTTTAAATGTAATGTTTATGCGTGTAAATATATCTGCTATTAATGTAATAGTGACGAGTTATACTTATTTTCGGGGATATTCTACAGGTTTTTTAAGGAGCTTGATTGTCTAAAGATTCGGATGCTCTGGTTTTGATGCATTTAGAGCATTGATATTCCGAAGATTATGTTCCCAATATACAAAAAAAAATTACGTAAATTGTTATTGAACACGCATGTATTTCAAACGAAACGCTTCGACGTTTGCAGGTACCTTAATCAGAGCCGAATCCGATGTGTTTAAAATAAAATTATTAATACAGCATTTTTCGTTACCAAGAATTCGTAACACTAAGCCTCTAGTATTATTCTAGTATTATTCTAGTAAAATTATTTAGAAACATTAACATAATTTATTACTTTATCTTTGTATTACATTCCACGTTTATTATTAGACTTATGTAAAACTTTTTGTTTTACATTTAACATTAAGAGTTTGACCCCTTGACCGCTTTTTCCTCAATGATTAATAACAAACACCAGCTTTAAATTAATGGTTGTCGACATTTGTCGCTTTCAACATCAATGGTGGTTGTCTACTAAAAGTACTTACCTTATCTATGTTAATTATGTAAGTACGTTACGAAACTACTCGAAACCTTAACTGAACTAATTAAACACAATTAATATGACCTCATGTCAAAACAACTATCAAAAGTTTATTGACATGTATAAGATTTATAAAAACTACCCGTATTTATGTCTTTATTTTGATAATGTGTCACGCTGTCAATCTGTAAAGCTGACTATCTAACCACCAATAAAATTAGATTATAAGTCGTTTGTCCTCATTAACCTATTAACAAATTTACTATATATTTGAGTGTGTCCTTTTTTCAGATAATTCAACAGTTCTACATTTAACCTCTCATACACAATTAATATACCTTGTGCAATCATATCACTTTGCCCAGATAGTTTTTATAAAATATATACCTAAGCAGAAAACTCGATACTGGTGGAATCTATTAAGAAAGCGCCATAAAACCCCAAAGAAGAAGAAGTAGAAGAATCTGTAAAGCGTTATGAATCTGAATTTTAGTTCAGTTTGTCCCATTCTTACATTATGAGTAAAAAAATTAGATTACTGCCTATGCAGCTAGCAGTAATTTAGGAAAGAGATGTCTAAGAAATAAATTTTATGATATTAAATAAAATTGAAAACTTACATTAAGGCTATATATTCTTACATTTGTTAACGAGATATGGATTGGGCAATTTTAAAAACATTGTTTTGTATTGATTAATGATATTGTTTTTGGATTTTTTTTTAAAAAGTGTATGTCATCTAAACTTTCCAGTATTTCTTCAGGTCCATCAATTACTAATGTGCCTATTGTGGAGCAGGCTAAGCGAATAACTAATTTCATAACATGTAAATATAACGATACTAGGAAAATATAACATACTCACTAATTGGTAGGTATGTACTGTTAGCGCAGTTTGATTTTCAAAGCCTTTGTTGGAGAACTATTTAAAAAAAACTATTTTACACGTATCACATTATTTAAATTTAAATGTACGTGTACCAATTTTCGTAGTCAATCGATCCAGACAATAAAAAGTTTCCTAGGAAATTTAATACCCTTAAATTTAATAGACTTTAGAAAATCCCTGGATGGACCTCCACTTCACAAAGAATACAAACTCTAAACTGTGCGTTGATTTCAATTTTTGACTTTCAGATAATTTACAGATAAATACTTATAAGTACTTCTAGTTTAAACCAGTTCTATTTCTTATCAGACAGTGCTAGAATCTACACATTTTTGTTAAATTTCACTTTAAATGTCAACAAGTCGGTGAGCACTAGCCTTAGTGATTATTTACTTTAAGCGGAGTAACTTTTGGGCATTATCACACCTAATAATAAGTCACCTAATATAAAGCCCTTTTTTACTTGACCGAATCGTCAGTGTTTGTCAAAATACTCGTTCGGATATCCAAATATATTTAATTTAACATAACAAGGTAGAAGATAGCTTATAACGGAAAAAGGAAACAGACTAAAAGCAATTCATTGGGCTTTAATAACTAGTAAGTATCTATAAGTATATTCATTGGGCTTTCTGAAGTCCTTAGTAAAATGGAGGTCAGAGTTGTTATTGGAACTATGATGACAAGAAAATGACATATTTAGAACAAGTTATAAATATGAAGAAACATGAAGAAGGTAATTCCCGTTTTATACTAGAGTGATATTAAAAAAAACTGATAATTTTATTACATGTAATGCAAAGTACATTACCGTGTTAATTTACATCTATTTTCCCAATATGTCATTGATATCTTTATGTACCTACTACTTAATGTGTAACAATTACTACGTAGTTGGTAATTATTTTCCGTTATTAGAAGGTCAGTGTTAGTCCTTTGATTGTATAATTAAGATCTAATTAAAAAAAACTAAATATAACCATGCATGTCCATAGCGACATTGTGATGGATAACCTTGCTGTTTAATATTTATGGTACCAGAACAAAATGCATATAATATAGGGTTATATAAGTCAGAGAATCAAAGGGAAAAGTAAATGAGGTGCGATCAAAGTTGTCAATGATAGATTTCTCTCTGAATAAATGTAAATAAAACTTATCTATATTTTTCCTCCTTAGTCAATTTTTGTCAACTCTCCTATTTTCGAAACATGTAGTGGTTGTCACTTTATAATTTGTCTGTATTTGCGTTTTTAATTCACCTGTATATTTCTTTAACTAACCTACTTATAGGTAGGTATACAAATAGTCTCATTTTACTTTGTGGTATTACTTTGTTACAGAAGCAGAAGTTAAGATTAGGTATCTATATATGTGTAACTAAATGAAACAAAAGAATGGTTAGCTCTTTCCAACCACTCTTTCTAACGTGTTTTGGGCTTTTATTAAGATCTAGATTAGTTCGCTGATGTTAAAAATCAGAATGGTGCTGCTGACTGGTCAGTTTCTTGTATGTTCTTCTCAGATAAAGACTCCCGTTAGAGTTAGGAACGTTAGGCTTAGATTCCGTTCAATAAGTGTTCAGTATATACAAATTTGGAAAAAAAAATATTTTGACTTTGCTTTATGCAAAAAATGTCTACAAGTACAAACTGTTTTTTCAAGCAGGCCGAAATTTTTTTGCCGAAAAAAGGAAACAACGTGTACTAAATAAATAATGTAACGATATCGGACAAGGAAATTCCGTCAGTGGTCATAGCGCATTGGTATGGTTAGCAAATGAGTCAAATTAGATAGCAATAAATTCCTTAATAGGCACGGGGGGAATGCTCTAGTGAACGTGCCCCGCCCTGCCAATCAGCCGCCGGGTCTGTTAAGGCGACGGTTCTAACATAGCTTATTATTATTTTTAAAGATAAAAGTAAAGCAAATATCTGATGTGTTTCATGCGAAGACATAGGCCATGGCTCCAACTCTAGCCTTTCCAGCTTTTTGGACCGAAAGGTGCCTTAATTTTCACGCCTTACTTAAAGGAGTATTATACGTAATATTTAGGAAGGAATATGTTAGTGACTAACTGGTATCTACAAATTTATATGAATATATGTTTTTCGTGAGAGATTTATGGTGTCAGAAGTGGATTGATCTGTTTCATTTTGTTACATTCAATATAACTTGGTTTTATCATCTGCCTAGTATGTTTACTTACACAATACAGTCCACAATATTGTAAGTGTATAAATATATGTTCCAGTGAGTATGCACTGTTTTTAAAGAAACGACTCACACTGGGAGGCGTGAAGTACATTACAACCCTACATTATTACCACTTGTATTTTATATTACAACCTCTCCAGCATTGATAAATATACAATATCGCAAATGGGATGCCTATTTTTTATCAGTGTTAAGAAGTATGTAGTGTGTGTATGCATGCGTCTACCACATAAAAAGTGAGAGCAATCGTTATTTTTAAGTAAATTTGTTGAGAATCTAAATGACTCAACAAATTTAACTTTGTTAAATAATGTGTGTATTTAGCTCAAACTAAATAAATAATTTTTAAAACGGATCTATTTGAAATTGTAGATATAATTATTCATCTTGCAAAATAGTTTTTATAATAAAAAATTTCATCAAAATGATATCGCGTTTGTGTAACGTGATTTGAATATTATTGTGTTCTTTTTTAGAACATCATTTTTAAATCTATTCATAATTATTTATTTTTGTATACACAAATAATACAAAAAAGACTCACTCAAAAGATTTGAGTAATAATTTGTACCATCAGACATGAGTTAGCAAATATTGTTGATACTAATTTTGATTAACTGATGTAAAAATTTATAGAATGTTGCTTCCTGTGATCAATATTTTTGTCTTTATAAAAGCATTTTTAATTTAAATTTTTGATAAATGTCTAAAAGCAATTTGTCAATGCGGAATACATTTTTTATAAGTTCGCTATCGCATTAGGCTGAATGATAGTTACAACTATTTTGGTTATTAATTGTTTTTAAGGAAATAAATAATTAAGTAAATAAACATTTTACAATTATTTTTAGACGAAACTACAAAGTCACCATGAAACTACTATACGAAACTATTAAGTCATTCATTCATCAGTCAGTCATTTCAAAATTTTTCTACGATTTATCTCAAAGTTATTTTATAATGGACAATTATAAATATCAGAAAAAGAGCTTTTGGGTGAAGCCAACCGAAGTAGTTCGGATTAGATCAACTTTAGGGGCAATGTTATTTTTGATATTTGTTCGGCTCCAAATTGAAATAAGAAGCATATAACTGGAGTAGTATCTTACAGAAGTTTAAAGCTAAAACATAACATCGTAGTATTGTTGAGTCTGGACAAACGTACAGCCTCCTTGCCTCATGGTGAAAGTACGAGTTATATAAATATTTAACATACTTTATTTAAAAACTGGTGAGCGACTATGAAGCGCCTTCATAGGTTTCGGAATAAGAAATGCCCATTTGTGATTGTTATCGCCTTAACTATTAATACAATCGGTCACCGTGACATATCACTGGCGTAGTTTTATTGACTTCTTATTATAAACTAATAATAATTATCATAACCCGGCACAATAGAGCCGGATGTTGGTCACATTCGTGTTTCATGGATAAATAAATAATTCCAAAACGATTATCAGATTAAATTCTTATTTTCATTCTTCTGGAATTTTTCAGATGTCATTTTCATTTCCTAGTTATAGAAAAACAAACAATCGTTTACTTTAAAGCATTCTATTTACAAAGTGAGTAATTTTTTATCGATGCTTATAAGCTCGTTAAGCGTTTTTCAATTTACCCTTCCGAAAGAGATGCTAACTAATGTTAGGGGGTTGAGGTAATGGTGAGGGGTTAAGTGGTTTAGTGGCTAAAGTAGAATTTTATATTGGTTATAAATCTGTGTCTCAAATTTAAAGTAATTAAGTACACAAAATAAAGTAATAATAATATTTGTATACTAAATTTTACCTACTTAATCCATATATATATATGTGGGTGCGTATTTATGAACCAAAGTGTTTTGTTTGTATTGTGAAGTTAATAAAAGTACTTATACCATATTACCAAACGAATACATCACAAATGTCACACAAGATCGTAGTTACATACTTTTCATAAAAACCATTGTATATATGATTTTTACGATGCTAAAGTATCAGTATAAGTAATAACTAGTATCTGTAAGTATCATGAAGTGATGATGCTCTTAGTTCATTGGCTAAAATGCTCGCAGCCACTTCGATTTCAATAGTGACTGTTGACTCATAAAAACAATAGATGATCCTATGAAATTTTTACGTAACATAAGTATTACTCATAGTAATTACCTGCCTATACTTAACATGCATTCTACCATTCAAGTATTCACAAACTAAACTGCGTAAATTATAACTATAATTTATATTTATTTTATAGCTGTATTTTTGAGTATTTAAACTTTTTGAGTAATTAAAAATTAATTACTCATAAATACAGCTACCGTTAAATGTATAGTATTCATGAAATTAAGTACAGTTTATGGCTTTACAACAAGAGACACGTACAAATCCGGAAAAATGTAATTGTTTTTACGTTTAATTTCATTGAACTATCCGCGTTTTTCTCCATTAATAAATTTAATTATATAAATAAGAAGTGGCGTGCGCCAAACAGATTTGATAATGAACTGTAAAAAATTAATTGACATTGTTCGATCAAGATCTCGGGCTTGCTTTGTCCTGTGTTTGACAAAGTCATTTTATACATAATAGCTTGACAATGAGTGTAGTTACGTCGCCACAACTCGTTTGTATTTAAGTCACAGTATATACAAGTACTTTTGAACTGGAATATTGCAATTACAGAATGCTAAATAAGTCTTACTCTCAATTGTTATACTGCAAAGTGTCATCGTCTATAAGTAGTGTATTCGTTCGGGATTTCCTCACTTCCGCCAATGCCATGGGGTTTTCTCTTCATTACAACATTTTTTCTTTAGCCTCACGTTCCGATTTACGAAGCCGGATCTATTTTTTAACGTTTGCGGTCAATCTACCTAATTTGATTTAGATAAGTCAAAATACGCAAATTGATTCTAATTACGAAGCCAATGGGACATAGGGATGTTGTGGTGTTGTGGGATAGTGGAATTTGTTGAATTTATAATTATGACGCTGGACTGTCGCCTAATTCTTGCTGCTGCAATACTCACATACACACACGAATAAAAAGCTTTTTGTAAGCGTTTTTTTGTACTGTCACTTTTGTATTTTTTTGTGTGTGTCTGTAACTGTGTAAGCGATGAATAAAGTTCTTAATATTATTATTTTCCCTTTCTTTTGGTTTTTTCTTATCTTCTCTTAACATGCAAGTTTGTAACCAATCATTAATATTATATAACTATTTGCAGAGTCTGCATCTTAGTCAGTAGCTGTAAATACCACAATTTTTAAACTAAATTTAAAACTGTGAGCGTGTAAGAGTTAATCTAGACGTCCTCTGTAATTAACGTCGTTAATTTGATAATACCATAAAAGAGTGTCATGCATCTGATACAATTTGTCTCAATACGTGCGAGGACACGCTGTGTCATTATTAATGATAAACATTTATACGCTAACAACATATAATAAATTCCAAAGTGACATTGTCAATGTACAATTGTGATTGCCTATTTAGTCGTGAGAAATAATGATTTATTAGAACACGTATTTTACAATGGGCAAGAATATGAAAAAAAAATCTAAATCTTAACTTCAACGTTGTAAATTTCTTCCTCTGAAGACAAATAAAAGAGGGATAAAATAATTCAGAATTTTGTTAAGGAACAGCAAATAACTTAACACCGCCTTATAGTAGGCATGGATTGCAAGTACAGTATGAAAAATACTGCATAAGCCACTTAAATCATGCCGTCCTGAAATCTTTCATGTGTCTACACACACACGCACACACGCACGCACTCATGCACGCACCACACACACACATATGTATAAAGTCCACGTCCGGTCCAGTCAACACAATCCCAGCGTCATAGAAGAGCTCCTGACAGTTATTTCTAAATGTCGACTCAATTGGTTCTAAATATACTGTTTTATGTTTAAACCTTCACATGGATTGAAAATGAATTATTTTAATGTTCTAATTATTCTTTGATGATCTTGGAATCAAACGTTAAACAGGTCCTTGACAGAACAAGATTAAATTTCTTAATAATTACCTTGATTGTTAAAGATTTCAAGTAAGATGTTGCAGAACAAGTAATAACTAGTACTCTTTAAAAAAGTAAATATTTATATTTGCATACAATTACAGAGCAATACAAAGTAATACGGTCCTTTTGCCACTACATACAAAGATGAAGTTTCAATTGCTAATTTTTCTTACATATTGACTAGACAGTTCATGACTCATCAAGGTTTGCCTTCCAAAATGAAATGTCACATTTTTCTATTGGTGTGACTCAGAAATAGAATTGTTTGTTCTAGTTACAGTATAATCTATAAGTAAGGCCGAGTAACACAACAAAATTAAAGCAGTTGAAGTATAAGTCCCGAATTATAAAATGTGTATAAAATCTGTCCATCAGCCTTTTATAGTTTAATACTAAAGTCTAAATCATAACGAGCAAATATACCTATTATACCTACGAGCATTATTTGCGTTCGTCTTCTACCTAGCTAGATACCAGAAGATATTCTAAATAATATTTTTTAATACAACTTTAAAGCGTTGTATCCCTCTGGAGAGTAAGGTCGTGAGAGCTCATTGCGGAAGCATTATTTTGGACATAGAGAAGTTTTTTTGTACGTGTTATGCTTACTATTGTTTATCCTTTAAGTGTTATTAACTGGCGGAGTTGTCAATACACCTTGTCACTCGGCCAAGGTTTCTGCGTTTGAGTTCCAGCTGGTATAAATGTTTAAGTAAGAAACGAAACACATACTGTTTTTTCTTAGAATCAATCATCATACTTAGCCTGATTACCTGCTATCCTGTTGGGAATAAAAAAACAAAAAGGATCGTATTCATCATACAATCTGTTTATTTATTTGATTATTTAACAATTTATGTACACACAAAGACAATTGTCTTAAGGATAACAGAATATCAGAGAATTGTACAAATGTACTGCTTATTTCTATAAGAATCTATCTATAAGTAATTTTTTAAAATTATTTATTATATTTCGTTGATGTCTTTCTAAGGTATTATGAAAATTTTTGGGAATAGGTACAAGATTTGCCTTTGATTGAATTTCAGACGAATATGCTAATACATTGCAGCCTCTGTGCATTATGCAATATACTGAACCATCCCAGCTAATGACAGTGACATTTCCTATTAATGTAGCCCCATATTGGTATAGAAGAATACTGAACTTATTTGAATTTATAATAAAAATAATCAAAGAAGCTCATCTAAACGCTTCTCTTTTTCTCAAGAAAGAGATTCACTAACTCTTTTATTTGTCGCTCAGTGAGAAAATCTAATTTCTTATCGGCACAAGTGTTCCCTCCTTAACAATGGGCTCCTTTGACAAAGGCCTGAAAATGCCCTTTTGTATTTACTGATCTGTGCAAAAGCACAAGCCCAAAAGGGCTGGTTAAGTTAAATTAAGACTTTTCGTACTACCATCATTCTGCTGTTCATTTGCCATGTTTCTTAAATATATAAATAAGATTACTAATCAAAAATACAGATATAACTTATAACTTTACGCCATTTTTCGATCTGGTAAAGGTCTAGGAAAGTCACTGGATGTGAGTACCGTAGGAACTATGGGTAGAATATGAGATCCTCGAGGGAGGATTACATCCAGCAGTGGCGTCTCTCAGCAGATACGATAGATATATGTACTATATTCACTTTTTACAACGATTATTATATTCAAATTTATTACTTGTAGCTACTTCAATTAAATAAGTTTCAAGTCAATAAGTTAATATAATAATTCTAAATGAAAATCAAAAAATATGTTTATGCATAAACATATTTATCTCGTCATTCCCTATAGTTCTGGTGAACCATAGAGCAAATGCATCCGCAAATGTTTCCGCGTGTCATACCAATAAAATTGTAACTAATCATAAATTCCAACCGGAACGTAATACATCATCGGAAGTTTAAAACAGATCAATGTGTCCACTTAGTAATGTTATCTAGACACAAGCGAGGAAAAGGTGCTACGGACCTCCAGTGACCGCGCGATTGTCTGGCAGTATACACGCGTTTTCGCATCTCGCGTGATCAAACTTTTTAAAAGCCGTGTGCAGAGTTCGACACGTGACAGTTCTTTTCTATAATCTGTGGTCTAAATTTTGGAGGGACACTAACGGAGAGAGTGCTCAAGAAAAAAGGTATGAATATTCATAATAATTATTTATTGCCCCATAAAAGTAATATATTCTGCTAATTTACTCAATTATAGTTAAGAATTTACAATAATTAAATGATTAGCGCTTTGAAAGTTAAAACACTCCTTAAAAATTTGTATATGACTTTTCTTATTGACATTTCTTAGAAATGAAAGAAATAATTCATTAGACATGTGTACAATTAACATATACGTGATCATTACATTACCGTTACGTAAAATATTTGAGAAAATTATTGTAATCGAATGTAGCAGATTATGTAAGCCTACCTACATTTTATGCCAGTTCATTACGGAAAAATATTAATAACAGTTATTTAAACATCGATTGATTTTTTTAGTTTTCTTGCACATTGAGAGCCACCGCGCCGGTGAATTACACACATCCCAATAATAATTTTGTTTTAAATGATTCTTCAACAAATTAATAAAATATAAAAGCTATAATCTGTGAAGCCTATAAGACACAATCGTATATACAATATGTGAAAGCCGGCGGCAGTAGGTTTATATGACTAGAAATATTTAGATTTTTAGTATGATCTTCTGATTACATCGAATGTGTTATTTGGTATGAAAGTTCAATTCAATGTCGTTGTTATTAGTAGGTTCTTAATAGGTATATTTTAAAATCGCAGACCAGTATTCTGATCTTGTCCCTTATCAGCCCACTGACGTCTCTTCAACAATAGAATATTACTATTGTGTCTGGTTTGTGGGTACTTCATAAATTATCTATGAATATTTTTTTAAAATACCTGCTATTAGTTTTAAGTCTGAAGTACTTTGAGACCTTGAGGCTGTATCGCCAATATTTGCGCAAACGTTCGTCCAGATCAGACTAGCAATGACACAACTATATGTACATAAATTTAGTTCTAATATAAATATTCAACCGTGACTTGTAAACACAAAAGTAAATAAATTGCCATAGATGATTGGGCTTACAAAAACAGCTGAGGAATTAAAATTATCAGTATAACAGGTTAATAATCAGATGTAACGGGATTATGTGTATTATAATGGTGTCTGGTGGCTCAAGTTATTCAATTTATTATCATTTAAAATCTACTTACATTTAATTAAAAACAATTTTAAAAGTAGGTACACACTTACATAACCAGTTTGAAAAGGAGATGGATATATCATAAAATAAAATATTCACAATATGACATAAAAGAGGTCTTATTGCTAAAAGCTATATCTACGAGTCAACAAAAGACAAACAAGGGAGAGAGTAAACCAAAATTAGTAATAGTAATAAGTGCGAAAATACTAATATACTACTTTACATAAATACATTCTTTAATTAATTGATAAATATTAATTATTATATTCTAATTTGAAACGGAATTCAGACCGGAAGAATGAATATTTGAATTTAAAGAGCTTTAAAATAAATGAAATTTCTATCATAAAATTTCATAAATTAAATATGTTTTAACTTTATTCAATCAGAGAATAATGAATGAAAGCTTCGCAAAAGCTATATACTCTTAAAAATTTTAACCAGACAGTTATGCAAATTTAATGAAAATTGTTACTCATGTACCGTCAGATTTTTAACACGTCAAGACTGCATTACCTACGCGCAATCTTATTCTATATATTAACAATACAAAGTCAGGTTAGTTATACAATTTAGGTATAAATCAGAAAGGAGTAATTTAAATTTTCATTTATTGTTGGATTGTTTCCGCCTTGCAAAGCAGAATAACTATTCAGTAGTTATCAGAAAAATCCTGGAAAAATAATATACAAAAGAAATTATAAAATAAAATATTAAAAAAAAATTTCGCCTCCGCCATCTTCCGCAATTGACAGCTCGCGTCACGCACGCTTATAGTTTATTTGTTAGGCTGTACAATGTACGCGGGTCCAGCTATTATTAAGTCAAACTATTTTACTTACATGTTTACACCATATGAACTCATGCTAGTAATATATTTGTGTGTGGGATGTCATTGAGAAAAACTCTAACTGCACCTACTTAATAAGAAATTTGTGTGGGCTACTGTACCATAGACTTAATGATACACTTACAATATTAATTTAAGCTCATAGGTTTTTTATTAATATTTGTTAATACTGTACATACTGTACTTAAAAAGACTTCATTTCCTAATTTGACGCACCGATGTAAGGGTATCATACATTATATTAATAATATGTAAGTTCCTACTTTGCGGTGACTGTTTGCGGTACTGTTGTAATCGTGAAAACAATAAACAATTAATTATTTAATTTTAAAATTTCTTTATCAAGCTGGCTTCGACTTCGCCTTGCTTTAGTCATCATCTGGCAGCTAATTCAACCACAAATTTGCCTCGATCGAATTGGTTCCCTGATAAAACTTTAGTTCAAATTTATAAAACTGTAAAATTTATGGATGTTTTACCAAAAATATTTTTATTTGCATTATTATTCTTTCTTTTCTGATTTCATCTATGCATTATGTATAAAATAATCAGGTATTTTTCTCCTTATTATGAGATTAAATACCATATAGCACTAACCGTTTGTTGGTGGGTTTTGTTGGCCTTACAGTATGACTGTATTTAGGTTCTTAATATATCACAACTTATTAGGCAGTTCATATTATCTTTAAACATTATTGCACTCATTGAGTTACTAACAGAACTGGTTTAAATTTAGATGCAATATAGAATATACAAAATTCCTTAACATTTACAATCCAAAGGACAATGTCACTCAGGTCCAACTTATCATTATTGACTTTTTGCGTACACCCGGAAAGAATCAGGTATTTTTTCTCCTTATCTTTGACCTTATATCGAAAGTACTATAGTAATTAAACGAGTTTTTAATAAGTGAGAACAGTTTTTAATATAACATATGCATCACATTTTCCGGGTAACCTTGCGCTGTTGACACTATCACTTAGTAGAAAGTACTTGAGATATTTAAAATACTTCTCTCACATATAAAATCCTTAAGCTTGTATGTGAGGGAAATATTTTAATTTGTGTAACCAAAACTAGTAATAATTTACAATCCTTGCCTAGATTTTCTGAAAATATCTAAGAATAAAACTTTGGTAC
Organism: Acentria ephemerella; assembly: GCA_943193645.1. Classification (NCBI taxonomy): domain Eukaryota; kingdom Metazoa; phylum Arthropoda; class Insecta; order Lepidoptera; family Crambidae; genus Acentria; species Acentria ephemerella. The sequence continues at coordinate 7,106,094 of OW971891.1, forward strand.
TAATAATTTTGGTGATAATAATATTTGTAGCAGCCGGTGGGTTGAGTGTCCGGATTAGAACATAAATGGATTGAAAATCTCTGATTAATAAAATCTAAGAAAGTGGCATTAAATCTAATAAAATATAGGATAGCCGTATTTATTTAAATAGTTACTTTAAACAATAATACTGTTATATAAGAATAATACTATTTTCATTTTTTAGTTATTCTTATTTATTTATTACACGAAATTTTAAATTATAAAAAACGCATCAAATAGAATGGTTTCATGCGTAACAAGCAATATTTATCCCAACAGATTTAAAAAACTACATATGATTTACTTATATTTATAGTAAACCATATATATTTTTTACCTTCGCAGTAATTTTCAACACATACAATATGAATATTTCTATATATCCTTATTTCGATGCGCCTACTACTCCTCTAAGATTTTACATACTTTTATATTCTACAAGGAAAGTAATTAGTGAACACAAATCTCGACTAAAAGCATATTATATTTCACGTAACAGAAATACTGTTAACTAGCCATAATTTCATTTTTAAGTTTTGTTAATGGAAGATTATTTATTATAAAACCTGTTGCACTTCCCATAAATCGCTCGATACCATTAAGGCAATTCAAGATCGTTTGTTTGATTGACATAACTGGGTCAGGTAACTTATTACTGCTATGAAACGCGTATGTCACAGTCTATTAGAGAATGGAAATGAATTAGAGACAGTCTATCCTAGAAGAGTTGAAATTAGATACTGGCAATACTCTACAGGCCACTTTTCATGAATGACAAGAGAAAACATTTTGGTCAGGCTTTAAAGGTATTACTCTGAAAAACGAAAGGCAAACGATTTGTAAGATCAAGTTTTGTATCGGAAATTGCTTCCAAATTATATCACACTACACCTTGTACAATTTCTAAGTAACTGTATATACTTAAACTTATTTTTTAATATATAACCAACCTTAAAAATTGTATTGTTTTTATGTTTGTTACAAGAAACAAACCATTTCTCTGTCAATTGTGAACTGATTTTTAAATTTATTTTTTGTTGGATATAATATACTTCTGAGGTGCTTATATTGTTACCAAGGGATTTGATGATGGGGTCCTTGGAAAATCGAGGGCAACTTTTATATTTTTTTCAAAAGTTATTCAAGTATTCTAACCGACGAGTGTTCGTTTAACAGGCAAGTCTTAGTTGCTGTTAAGTTGTTTCCAGAAACAATAGAGAGTGAAGTTTTCATAAATAATTTTTTAAATCTAGTTTTAGCGGTAGATTTCTTATACGTTAACTTAAAAAGAAAGACTTCGATTTAATAAATTTTACATAATGCAATACTGTTAGTATTCATCAAGCGTACTATTTAAACAATATTACGTGTCTGATGAGATCATGTAACATTCTGATTATAGTGCTTCCTACTCTTGGAGTCAGTCACATTTTTATATAAAATACTCCCATATATGCAGATAAGATTATATATAATGGATTAAATTAAATTTTGTAGTTGTTACATCTTGAAAAAAACATATAATTTAAAATTTGAGAAATATGTTGAACTTGGACCTTAATCAAGGCGGAGATAACTTGATTAGTTGAGCTGATGAACATAGTTTAAATAATTTCACATTGTCGATATTTGCTGAACTTACTTACTCTATCGATAAATATAAATTTATTTACGGGAAGTTATTCAAAGTTAAATATGTCTTAACAGCTCTGAATGAATAATCCCAAAAAGATATCACTATACAGCTTATGCTATTTCTAAGTACATAACATTATTTAGAAGTAATATTTATAACTAAACTGCCTTAACTGTAACATATTTTATTTCTAGTTTTATTCATTTAAGGAGCTTAAGGGCGATGTTGAAATCGCTCTTGTTTTTGATCTCGAAAACCAAACTACTTTCGATTTTCGATTGTGTTGGCCCAATTGCGTGACCAAAAGTAGGTCGTTTTGTATTTTTAAATTAAATGTTCCAAATAAGGACCGACATAGGAATCTTGCCAGAACAGCTATAGCTGTGTTTAATTTTGTCAAAATGTTTTCCGAATGTTAAACATTTATAAACCTGCATGAATTCTTCTCTTAAAAATCTAACCAAATCTCTTTAATTTTAATTCCGTTTTTCTATCATCTGACTTCAATAAAGCAACCAACCAACTAAGCAACTTCATTGTTATATATGTTAATAGTTAAAACTGGAATGAAATTATTAACTTATAAAACAAAGACCCCCACTTCGCTGTCTTAGGTTTTTCTTAAGGAGTCATTTTGTGCGTGTGTTGTTACAAAACGTTATATCTCAATATTTTCAAGAGGAGGAACGTATGAGAAGAGATGCCACGATTCTAGTAGGTAGTCAGCAATAAAATTAGTATATATTCGTAGATAGATCGCGCTGGCCCTAAAAGTGCTTTGTATGTCTCTTTTGGGGAAGCCCAAACAAAAAAAATGAGGGAAGACGTACACATTATCGTTATAACAAACATTGATTGGCAAATGTTATCGCTTACGTCAGTGCACCATCTTTTTAAAAAGCAATTATCGTCGCCTTTGCAATGTATTGACTTCAATCTATGTATTTTTAGAAATGCGTAAACTTGAATGAATTTAACAGATATAATGTTTCGTAAAATCACAATGAGTCCAAAGACAATATTACAGTAAACTTACACTTAGCCTGAAAGGTTATTCCTAAAATACACTTCTTGTCAAGCGACAATTGCAAACAGAAAGACGTAGGCATTCAAGACATAAAAAATCATCCGACTGCTACACATTCATGGCCGCCACATTCCGTCGATCTGTTCGAATTATATTGACAAGGCCGTTGATTTGCGATATAGATTACGTTGAATTCGCACAAACTATGTATTTTAAAACGACTAAATATATAAAACGCACACCGCTGTCAGGTGTACGCATTAACAGTTAGATACATGTTTCATCGTAATGTGATGATTGCTAGGTTTGCATATTTTTAATAACGTGGTGTCGTTATTAACGACTTAATATTTTTAACGTTCTCATAGTTACATAACTTATTGGACATATTAGGTTATAATAATTTATCACTAACCAATTATATAGGCACCTCCCACAATCGCGTACAGTCCACGGCTTCTCTAATAAAGTGCTACGGCCAATATATGTATGTACATTAACAACAGTTATACCAACAACTTCCCTCATATATATCTTGTCTTTATCCATCCAAAGGTTGAAAGTGATAAGACCACCCATTGTACGTCTCTGTTTCTACTTTCTATCAGTACTTAGATTAGCTGGTGTGCAATAAAGAATATTCTATTTATTTATCTATCACCGTGGACCAATGCAAGTTAGTAGGTTAATACCGTTATTTTAACAAACCACTGTGCCTTCCGAAGTAAGAACAAAATCACAAATTTATTTGATCCATATGAGATTCATTATGATAAAAATTTCTTTGTTGCCATCGTAAAACAAAAGCGCTTAAATCTTTACACAAGCGAGCACATTTTACCATTCTCCTACTTTTTAGTACCTATCTAAAACTATTCGAAACTATTGGATAATCCAAAATAATTTCGTTTCCGATATTTTTAATTGTATTATTTTATTAATCCGAAATTTCGTATCTATGAAATACCTATGCTGAAGTAAAAAAATTAAGGTTTCACTTCGATGTATTCTCATTGTATGGAGTCGCCTTTTCCTTCTATCTATTTTGTGCAACTTTAGTGGACGATAAAAGCTTGTGTGAGTCTTAAATAGTTTTATACAGGTTGATTAAATATTATAATATTGTGGACGATAGAATTTTTCCAAAATATTATTAAAAAGGAAGATAAATCGATGTAGATTATGTACAGAAGGTTAAAAATAATAACGTAGGTCTTATGTAGGTACCAGTAATCACACTAATCTCTTCATTTATCAAGTCTGAGTCTGATTAATGCACTTATTGATTAGCAGAGTGATGTGACTGGTCCCTAGAGCCTAAATAATTTTGTTACATTTTTTACATTATTTTTATATTTCTTCCTTCCTTTTTTTCTTTGAACTACAAATTTTATTTAATTTTAATTAACTAGTTTTCATTCAATATATATTTGACACCCCTTACTGATTAGAGAATGTAACAAATACGAAATACGCCATTTTTACCATCGGCCATTTTGTTGCGACTATCTACTAGATTTGGATTTTTTATAATGAGTTTCATATTGACGGGGATATGAAAAATTTAATATGCAATTTTGTTGTAGCTGCCATGTTGGATTTACAATGATCCTGAATATATTAAGTTGTATTATAACCAGAACTATCTATAGGTACACACCTGACTATAGGATCAATCTGTCAACATGAAACGAGTAAAAATTAACTACAAAAATTTGACCCAACAAACGGAGCTATCAAAAAAAAACCATTAAAAGAAGCATTGCCAGCTTGCATTCGTTTTTAAATTATTAGGTACACTAAACTAAGACTACTTTGTATTGAGAAATTGTTTTAATATGCAGAGAGGAAGAAAATACAAGTCGATCTAATAAAAGTTTCAGTGAAAAGATAATGAATGAAATCGGCTAAGATGTACTGAACTGACTTGAGCATAAAGTTGATACTTACATTAGAACCCGTAGTAGTCTGTACGTAGTCAACAAACCCTAAAAATTTTAATAAGATTTTTTACTCAATTTAGATATTTATTTTTACAATCTCTTTAAATAGGCTTCGTTTATATCTAATTATTATACAATTTAAATTTATATATATAAAATTACGTAGATAATAAATACTTCTATATATATGTTAATAATAATCATGTCTTGTAAAAATAAACATACTCTATTTACTGCTAACATTGACATTTCATTTTTAACCAGTTTTTAATCTGTCAATTCAGCCACCTTCAATTTGACATTTCAGTAACATGTAGGCTATGAAAATATTCAAATATTAATTTGATAGTTTCATTGTTTACTCGCCGATAAATGTTGTAAACAATCTGATATTTAATAATCGTTCAAATGATTTTTATACTATTTTCACTCATACGTGAAAAGTGATAGAATAGTTTATTTTCGTTTTAACTGAAAAGACAATTTTATTAAGCAAAGCAATGAAAAAGTAAATATTCTGTATATTAGATTTCATTGTCTCTAGCCAACAATAGGCACACTATTAAACTATTAATTGATAACGTTATATCCAAGTAAGATTTATAGTCCAGCTTAGACGGGAAATACTGCAGTTTCATAATATTATGAATAATGTTTAAGTCCCACCAAGTAGCCACCTACAAAAATAATAAATCGAATAATTATGACCAGATATTATCATATCCGTTTTAAATTCGACAACTACTAGATCAATCGGAGTCATATTCAATTAGTAGCCCTCGATAATAGGACATATTTCCAGACAAGGAAGGAACAAGGACTAAGGAGCAAATATAAAGTGTTATTTTATACTATTAACTAGAATAATCATGTAAATATGTTTTTGATGACCTCCACATTGGTGTGCGCATAATAATCTAAAAATAAACAAAAATACAATAAAGAGAGGTAGCCACATTTTCCATTGTAGTCTCTAGCTGCCTGACTGGTAAACTGGTATGGTCAGAATATAAAGTTAATTGAATTTATTGAAAATTATTTTCACATATATATCAAACACAAAACTATACATGAGGTTTCGAGCATACTGGTTCTATAACGAATACAAAGTAACTTTGGGATTGGTTGGCCCCTGGATGGGTTCCTTTTTTTAGATCCTTTTTATGTGTTTCTCCCATGTGATGAGGTCCTGTTCCCAGCTGTGGGATGTATATAGGCGGTTGATGATGATGATGATAATGATTACGTTAATGATACGTTTATTTTGAAATAATTCACTGCGAAATAACACCTTCGGTGTTATTCCTTCTTTATCTCTGACTTTTTGTTGACTTAGATTTGTTCTGCCTTCATAGCTAAACTAAAAAAAAAGAATTTGAAGATATATGACTGGATTAAAAACAGAATTATAATATAATACATAATGCTTACCTATTTATTAATGAACTATAAAACGTTATGTAATTACTATTGACATGGCTCGCATTAGCAACGACGCCGTACCAAGACAATTTATTTTTCACGACTTTCGTAGTATTCTTTGAATAAGAACTTCGTAACTTCTTTTAGTAGAAAGAAAGTAAAGAATCAATGGAAATATCAGAATGATTGCGGGCGGAGCCATGATAACTTCTAAGTTGACATAACAGACCCATTTTCAATATTAAAAACTCACTAACTATGAAAACTCCATAACGAATTGAATTATATTAATTTTCCGAGCTCCTCGAGTCTGCAAATCTATAACGTCATTATCTTACATCGATACCTACCTATATTTTTTTCTTGACCAATTTTAGTATAAAATAAAAAAGTTTACAAGAAGCATAATACCTAACATTTTAATCTAAATTAAATTTCTTAAATTTTTCAAAATATCGGATTTCATATCATATCATTCTGACGGTCACTGTTTTATTCATTTAGATTGTATAATAGAATTTCGCACAAACTTTCCAAACCATTCAAAGTTATGACGTCTTTTTTACTTACATAACTGATTACTAGAGTAATTAAAAGAAAATTTGCATGTGTGTGTAATAAATTTTCATACCATCACATGAATTACAAACAACTCTTGAGTACAAAATGAAACAAAAAACAACAAGTCGATACGCCTCATGTGGCATGGTAACCTCTCTTTCTTTTTGGTTGCCGATTATATTCCCATGGATCAAACATGTGTTTCCCACGACGTGCAAATACGCATCACTATTGCTGTGCCAATTTAAACTGACTGAAAATTGTGTACATAAATTTTAATAAATAAATAGTAAAAGGGGCTACAGATACATTTAAGTCATTACTTTTTATAGAAAAAAAATTATATTGAATTATTTTTGACTACCTCAGCTCGTTTGAAAATATATTTTTTTCATTAGGATATTTTCTTCTGACTGTTTATTATTAGAAAAGGTAGTAACATCATTACTACAGTATGTATAGATTGGACTTAATACTAGGCCTGTAACTTCTAAGTTGGCAAGATAGAACATACAAATAATCGGTTTTCCCATAAGATGGTTCATCTGTATTTTTAGATTCACTTTTTAACAAAGGCTTCCCACACATTTGAAATTTATTGTTCTATTTACCAGTTGCTAAATAGAAAAATCGATTTCGGCATTATACTAAGAAAATAACCTAAGTAAAACAAAATCATGTTGTAACATACAACATCGCTTACAAAAGTGTAAGTTTCATTTTACCATTAAACCTAGAGGTGAAGTTCTAAAATCCCAAGTCCCAAAATGGAGTTCGTGTGAGCGTCTGCTCGTGATACTGATGCTCTTCGACGATAGCACCGGCACAAGGTCGTAAGTCGAAAAGCTAGAACTATTTTGTGCTTCCAAGAACAAAACGCAAGTATTGAGGTCACAACGACACTGCTGTTGAAACTTTGCTAGGATACTTAAAAATTAAATGTGCGTTTGACTCTGTAGTAATTGTCTAAACATGGTAAAATAAAGAACTAAATGAACAACATTGCTTATAAATTTACATGTAAGGCAAAAAAATCTTTCTCAATTACCCAACGAATTTAGCAATTCTTTCACTAATATTTAAAATGGATTTACTAAATTACCTCCACAGCGGATTTAGCCGCTACTAGAGGCTAATATTAAGTTTTTCCATTCAAATTAGAGGATTTATTAACTGCCCTACCTGAACTTCACTTGACACTTACCAATAAAATCTAAACTTTTGTCGAGTATTGCCCATAATTGTGTTTCATGCATGAGTGCATTTATATATATATTTCTTCATTTATAAATATACATTTAAAAGATATTTATTTATATCCATTACTTTTATTCAAGTATTAATTTTGAGATACTAACAGTAAATCTATAAAGAATATGTCAAAATATGTCAAAATCATTCACATAACGATATCTAAAGATTGTAAAATCGTCCTAACTTTTCTTTATTTTGGTAAAAGCTGCAGATTTTTATTCTGGATTCAGTGTTAAATTATAGACAATGTAGTATTTTATATGAATCAACTATTCTCTATTATTTTTATTTTTGTAAGAAAATTGCCCGTTATAGTCGAACGGTTCCACGACTCTAGCCTTTCAAACCGAATGCCATTCCAAGTGGCAAGGATATCACGAAACGAGGGGAAAACCGCTCGTAAAACGACAATTGACTATAAAGCCTCAAAATACAATATGTGCGAAGTGTAGCACATCACTTTAATCACGCTGTTGAGTCATTATCAATTTTTTTCTTGATTTGACTAACATGAGTTTAAGGAACTCAAAAGAATAGATTATCAGGCGATCGCGTAAAAAAAAGCTTGGAACTAGCTAAAGCAGCATAATTCTTTAGTCCTTAGGTGTACCTGTATTTTACTACATAAAATATAGTAGTGTAAGAATATAGTAGTGTACAAAAGCTTAAAAATAATTATATTTCTATATTCTTTAAGAAGCAAGCAACGTGATCAAACGTAAAAATATGTTATAAAAATTTAAAATTTTAATGTGTCTCATTGGTTGTTTCAGAATACCCGTGTAGTGAACCAGTGTGTTAGTGCAGTGTCCTCTGTTCCGACAATGAGAAGACGCTCGCGCAGCTAGACGATCCCACGCTGCTCACGATATTATGCAAGCACGGGCGTAATAGCGCCGTACAGTATATTGACATAGCAAGTTGACATTTGCCGCCAATGCCGACAGAGTAAGCAATGGCTTTAGCTAATTTCACGCTAGCGTCCGCCAATGAGGCGACTCCGGCGTTTGCACCTTCTTCAGGCCCGCTACGAGTAGGCCTCGACGATTTACTTTACTCTCCAGAGCAGGCTGAGTACCCTCCGCAACCAGGCAATGAACCATACACACTACCAGTCAACCAACAAAGAAGGTCTAAATTAAGAAAACGCGCTGGCACAGCCTATCTCCCTCCTCCTAACCAGTTCACTCATTACCCACACGATGACATCCCACGCAATCCTTATAATGGTCAGCTACACACACACGTATACCAACAAAATGCTCGTTTAGACTTACCGATAGATCAACGTGTGCAGGGCATTAACTCACAGTACGACAATACGGGACAATACGTTCATGATCCGACTGGTGACTATGATTATGAACAGAGGAGGTTAAACCCTAATAACGCACAGCATCCTTACGGTGGATTCGCAAATGCGCCGTACCCTGCAGCGACGACACCCCATTCTAGTCGAAAGTTAGATACAAATTCGAATTTGAACGTAAATAACTTCAATTTCCCTAATCGGGCTACTCCAGTGACGTTGCCAAGGACGCCAGAAGCGGGCATAAAGACTGGCAGTAATCTTAGCGGTGGTAACGGTGGACAGCCTCCTAGTCAACCTCGAGGATTCACGAAAGTGGAAACGGGTAGTTCTGGAGGCAAAACCCAACTTCACGCTGTACTAGACTACGATGATGATTACTATGACGATGTTCCTGGACCAGGTGAATATTTTAAAGTATTTTTCTTTGTTTTTATTTTTTCAATGTTTGTCAAAAAACCCAAACAAGCAATGAACCCACTGACTCACTGGATACTTCTTGATATTCTGAAGACAAAAGATGTTATTGCCGGCCATGCCTTATAATAACACTGACTACCCTTGCTTTCTCACCGAAGCACAGCGAACTGCTTTATACATAGTCCATTTTTTTACAGATACTATTACGCCTCCTTTGTAAACTTAGGTAAACATTACAACATAAACCTTATGTTCTAGGAAAATATCTATTGTCACATTAATATAAAGACCACAGTATGTCTGTCAGTATTTGCTAGGGTCAAGGTGATCAGCTAACAATTAAAATCTTGTTGAGCGTATTCACGATAAAAGTTCATTGAAATAAATTGGTCGGCAGCTATTTTGATAGTTAGGTATGGAACCGTACGGTTGCATTAGGTAGTAAGACAAATGCTCCAATTCCCCTCCAAAATTATATTGATATCAGAGTCAATAGAATCCAGGGATATCAATCTAATAAATAATTTTAAAACTTAAAAGATAATTGTAATATAGGTACACGATTAGTTTAACCAATTTCTAAAATAAAATATATCTTTAAGGATAAATAAGAATCTGATAGATATGCTGGAGGAAACATAGCAAGAAATAAATTTTTATTGAACTAAACTTAAGAATATACGGATGTAATTACATATTGTTTAGCCTACAAGACCAGCATCTCTAATTGCTTAAACTTGCATCTTGTCTCAGAAGGCCTTCGATTACTTAAATACCGACTTCCAATGCCAACTAAACAATGGGCAGTCTACCGCAGACATTGACACATGAACATGAATGCCATAGTCCTGGGCTGTACAGAAATCTAGTCAAGATCAGCTCTGCTATGATAACATCATAATTTCATTCGTCCATTTTTGTTAAATCGTGATCTTAAACACCAATAAAGAGATTATAATCGCTCCGTTAAATTATCTATTATCAGCATCATTTGGGGCAACCTCTTAAATCAATGTCAGCTTGCCTAGGTTTAACTTATATACTCGACAGTAAAGTATAATATTGTTTAAAATTTTAAATCGCTAGTAAAAAACAAAAGCGCGATAATTTTTCCAAAGACATCGAAAAAAATATATTAGTACTTTTTAACAAGTTTGTGTAAAGTGACCAAAAATAGCCCTGTTTGCATAAAAATTAAAAATATATTAAAGATATCGGATGTCTCTGAATTTAAAGTGCATTTATGAAGTTAGTTCTGTAGTTGTGTTCAGATCTACTATTGTATAAATTTTTAACTCTTATATAGCCACATACTTACTGAGGATTCATTAAGTAGCTAAAAGTAGATATAATAGTAACACATGAAGTTAGTGAAAGTTCCTTTCGTAGTTTATATTACAAATGCAGGCCGTATTCCAGGAGGAAGCCTGTAGGAATAAACAATTTTACGAAGTAAAGTATTTTAATGTTTATTTTGCATTATTAAATATATCTACCATGCGGTATGTTGGTAATTAAAAAGAAGTGATATACTTACTTTTGCAGCAACACTTGTAAGGATTTTGGGGAGATAGAGGTATTATTGTTATTATTATAAACATATTTTTATGTTGCTGTCTTACATTAGAGGTAATTTTACCATTATATACTTTTAGCCAAGCAAGTTTTGTTTATGAATTTCATGTATGTGAGTGTGTGCGCGTGTGCCCTAGTGTGCGCGTGTTTGTATTAATTATAGTTTATACAAGAGCCATTTGTAGCTGCTAAAAGGACCGTGGGTGTATATTACGTACTTTTAGAACTGTTGTTGTAACATTGCTATAGGTGGTCCGACTAAAACTTTTTACAAAACTACTCGTTATTTTAAAAAAATAAGTTTCAGTCAAACACTTTTTGTTCTAAGGATTTGTCGGATGTCCTCCTTAAAGTAATTCCTAATTCTTGAAGATGTAAACTTAATATCACGGTTTTTATAAAGTCTTCCGTGAATCATTTCAAGAATAAAAAACAAATATTGATCCCAAACCATCACTTCTCAGTCAAATTTCAACACCAGTTTTAAATTAACAGTCAATCGAAATGGAATTACAAGTGTGGCCTTGACCCCGTTCGAAGAAAGCATCGTGAACTTGCGAGCGGCATAGTAATATTGCATCATCGTGTAGCTTAATTTTTTGTTAGTTCCATTAGAATTTAATTTTGTATCCTATCGCCTCGATGTTAAGAAGTAATTTTGCATGATACATTGTGAACATTTGAAACGAAGAACCCGCTACGAGCCAATGACTTTCGATTTCGTGGCGTCATAATACTTGCGCTCGGAATACGGAAAATCCTTTGTAAAAAACGGTTTTAGCGCCATTTAGTTTGTTTTTATATGAGTATATAAGGTGCATAAGTATATAATATAATATTATAAAGGTCATTGTATAAGATTAAGCTTAATGAATGAAATTTTTGTTACATCCATTAATTAATTCAAACTGACTTTATTATGTCAGACCAGCAAATATTGATACATTTTATAGATTAAAATATAATTTGATATATCTGTCAACATAAACCCTACTCCGAATCCCGCTATACCAACAATAGGCAATTGATATCGGTAAAAAGGATGAAAGAAAATTTACTCTTAGCTATTAAAAATTTCATTGTGATTAATAGTTCATAATAAACTTAAATACTAATAAACTGTATGAAGGAACATTTAATAATTTTGTGATTTTTGTGGTTTGTGCCAATTCGTAATATCAAAACAATTTTTTATTAAACTGGCAAAGAGACTAAATTTTAGAACTCAAAACCGAAGAAGTTTGCGACATCTATATGCTACATAACAGTAAATAACACTACATATCGGGTAGCGTATGGCTCCATATAAATAAATTTTATTAAATCCCAAAATGATATTCTAACACTACCTTCAATTATTTAGCTCAATTTGTGTATTGTGTATCGATATGAATGTTTGATGTTATGCGTGTTCTGTGTGCGTGTGATCCTACTGCCTACGTTATTTTAATTGCGTTCATTCAATTTATGAACTTGTTTTCGAAATAACCTGTAATGAGAGGTTTACAATAATGACATGAAATTTTATACTATATATTATTATCTGGTATTGCTGAAAGAAAAACTACGTGCTGTTAAAATTGCGGTAATTTAAAGCTTATACTTTATTTTAATTGAGATAATATGTTCCATTTAATGCATTCACGTAATGTTGAACTGGTTTTCCGTTGCACCGGTGACATTGTTTATGTAACGGTACAGGTTGTGTCGTAATATTGAATAAAACATCACCATATCTCGTAGTGAGAAAATAATTTCGTTTTTAGGTGAAAAGAAATATTAAAAGACTTATGAGATATTTTGATTCATAAATTTATTACTTCGTTTTTCCATTATTTACGTATGTAGGTATCTCACATTGATACATTTCGTTTTAAAAAAATTTTGGTACTTGGTAGGTAGGTATATAAATTTAGAGTATCAATTATTAACCATCTGTAAAACTATGTTATTAAGTGCTTTAATATTTAATTCTAAGTACTGTTACTGTCAAAATTTTTTGACAGTAACAATACTTAAATTTAAATATTTTAAACAACAACAACTTTAAGAAGTCTTGAGTCGGCCGTTACTCATGTTACTAGGATTGAGATTCCAATTTTTGACTATTCGTTTTGTCGGATGCTCAAAGCTTGGCACTACCAGATTATTTTAAAACAACTTAATCCATTCAAAGAATTAGCTAACTTATTACGTTTTACGTAAGGCACATATGAATATACAGCCAGGATTCGTAAATAGCTAAATTAAATCGATCTGCCTTGTGAAAGTTACTAAAACAAGTTTTGTTGATGACTCGTTTCTTACATAATTTGTATATTAAATAATTATAGTAGTAAGAAAAAACAACACCATATTAAGACTTGAAAAGTGTACACAGAAAAAATATATCTTCATTGTACATCAAAAATTAAAAAGAAATACACAGGGAATAATTTACTTATTAATTAATTTAATTAATTTACAGGGAATAATTTATTAATAAAGCGGTTAAAAGGTTATAAAGGTTATAAACGCTTCAGTAGCTCATCAAGTCACTTTTGTATTTTTAGCACCTAATTTTAGACCTAGAAATAGAAGCTAAATTTCAATACTACGAATCATTAACACACCGATTATTCTGGCTACTAAATATATTAACCAGTAATTTCTGTAATAATTAAGCCTTATTCAATAATATTCAATATTTATATACCAGTACACTGGTAATATGGATCTGGCTTAGTGTTAATAACGAAACCTTGAAAGGCTTAGTTATCTACACTAAGCAATGTCCATGTTACCAGTATGCTATTAAATAAATAGGTAGCCACAATCCCTTCAAATGTCGACCTTACATAGCCAGGTGCATTGTGCTCAACTTACTTTAAGTGCTACTGTCTACAAAAACATTATCGTGATAAGATCAGTGTCGCGTTAGCCACGATGTCTTATACCATTTTTTTTTAAATCGTTTTGTATGGAAGTGACAAACAAATAAGTAGCGAATGCCATTAATTACCGGAAAACTCTGATTATTTAAACGTTGAACAAAAGAAATTTTAAAATTTAATCATGTATTTAAATTTTATTAACTTTCGCTACTCGCGGAGATGAACGAACGTTCTTAATATGCACGGAACAAAAAATCTCCACAAGTAGTGAAAGTAAATAAAAATTAAGTACACGCTTACTATATCGAGGGCAACTCTAACTATATACTTCTTGAGCTCTTTATCGCCAATTTAAAAAATTGGCACTTATTGACACAGAATTGGTAAAATTTTAACTTTAGTGAGTGTAATTTAAAATCAGGGCGTGAATCTTAAGAAAGTTTAGACGAATTTGATGATAATTTCTTGGATTCTAGTTTAGATTGTAGTAATTCCAAATCCTCGGCAGATTTCTTGATAACAATTCTCGTTAATTCTGAAATAAATTTATTAGTAAGTGTAATCTAAATTTGAAAATTTCGTATCTTCGGCACATTTTCTGATAAAGATTCTTATTCATTTGAAGGATATTTGTAATGTTGTTACGCTTTTAAAGGGATTTTAACGATTCGTTTTTGAAAAGTAGGTAAACTATTGATGGTTAAGATAGTTTTGCAGTGCACTTTTCTCTCAATAAGTAAAAAGTGTCAATTCTATTCTATTCTTTAATTTGTCGTATTTGTTAATGTATAGAATAATACTTAAATTACAAGCAATAAACTACATTATTTTAAGACAAGTTTTACAAAAGTGAAGTTTTTTTCACCTACAGTTTCTGTGCAATGAAGGTTGACAACTAAGCGAATCGTAATTTTATGTTTTGTTGAGCGGAATCTTAATGTCTTATTGGGTAACAGTTCTCATGCAAACTCAAACATTAATATTACCTCGAGTCTTTAAGGAGCTCGTTGGTGTAGTGGTTTGATTGCTCTGGTTTCGAATACGAAAATAAAGAAACTTTTGAGGTCCTTGGATTTGTTCAATCAAAATTTATTACCTCGAGCTCACCGAGTACTTTTGTATACAAGAATGTTGAGCTCTTAGTGTATCCCGGTCGTTACGGCAACCACTCTCACTTAGTACGCTCCTTCAGGCCACTATGGTTGTGCTTTGAACCAAACTTCTAATTTTTTTCTTCCATTTAGGAAAATCTATGTCTAAAAGCGGGACGTATGCAGATTTTTAATGAAAAAAGTCTAGAAGATGCGCTTCTCTCATATGTTTATACTCTAGAATAGTACTCTTAAAATTGAATAAACAACACATTTTTAATTAATGGTATTAAATTTATTGTCTATTAGAAACTTTGTGGAGGTTTATGCCATCACCTGATGATTTGAGCGCCACCTGTTGTAGAAAAGGGTGAAATACGAACGAGACTTTGGTTGAGTTTTGGCGCCTTAGTCATGTCAATTTTAGAATATTAATTTTATTAGTGTAATCTAGTTTTGAATTTTTTAAATTAAATTTTCGTTCTTTAAAGTAGTAAACACGTGTGTTTACGAAAGTTGTGTTTTAATCACTTAAAATTTCTTGGATACAAACTTATCAACTAGGTATTAATAACAAGTAAAAAGACACGAATTTATATAAAAGGGGTATTTTTCATATTTGAAAATAAGGTTAATACGATCACGTCAATATTTATCACTCTGTCCATTCTCCGCTCTACTATGCTAAACATAGATCTTGTTTCATTGATCTTGTTTAGATAACGAAAACAAAACAACTTTCAATATGGTTGCTACCAGGATGGTTAAATCAATTGTATTAACTCGAGCTCCTCCATAATTAGGAATCCTCCATGTTTATATGATATTCACTATTCATCACTGTTAGTTTGATACCGACATTGAATTAATCGATTTACAAACGGAAGCAAGACCATTCTGATTTTCGTCTACCGTTTTAATCGATTCGGTTTAATAATGGTTTTGCTTCGTAATGTTGATTCAGTTTAGGCATGGATATTGAATACCATATGTACACGTTATAGACGTTTAATTATTTAAATATTATATGATTTGAAAAAATTAAAAGGCGAATAGGTCATTGATTAGCTGACCTATTCACCTTTTAATTTTTACTCTGTGATAACCTCCGAACAAATTACCTATAGATTACAAATTTTACGCTTTTTAGTACAATAAAGTATAAATGAATAATCACATAATAACGTTTATTTGCAATTATTTACAAAGTACGTACCATAATGATATATAATAGAAAGAAGCGTAAATAAATGTACTACTTAAGCTCCGAAAACCTGATAGATTAATGTTTTTGAGTCACTTTTTAATTTTTTGATAAAACAAAACCGTAACAAAGCCAGCTTTGCCTAGTTTGGGAACCTCTGTCCAATCTAAGGAATTCCCATAATGCACAATTTAATTCCAGTTTATAGTTTATATATGTACCTACTACTTACATTTTTGTGCAATAATATAATTCATATACAGCAGTTTGGACTGCCGTAAACAGAAGTTAAAGCTCTTTGGCGCAGTGGTTCTTTTGTGCGTTATTGAAAATAACTAAAATAAAGCAACTTACACCAGGGTTCAATAAAATTGTTATCACCTGTACTCCTTCGTGTTTCAGAAGGCACGTTAAGCTTTTGGTTCTGGTTGTTATGGTAACCGCTTTCAACATCATCAGACAGTTTCGAGTCATTTACTGTGATTTTCATGTGAAAAATTGTCTTGTTTTGTACAGTTTAGTTAAACTTTTTGTGTATTTTGATTTTTTTAAATTTCAGACCTCAGCCAGCCTGCGGTTACTCCATTGCAAGGGCCCATTTTGCTGAGAAATGGGACTGTCCCTGTAGTTCCACTGACATCATATCCCACAGTCAATAATGGATCATTCTACCAAATACCTGTAAGTGTTTGTAAACTAAACAATCTTTGAACGCGGAATTCAAAAGAGCAGAATGTCAAAGTTGATATTACCTGTAAAAATACATAGGCTGAGGGAGCCTATATTATATTCTCAAATAGAATACATGAATTTAAACTAAACGACAGGTTAATTTTGCAATATTTAACTCAATTTTTAGGAGCCACCAAATTAAAGAACAGTTAAATGAATCATCATTCACTGTAATTATTCGTTCCTTTGTACACTCGACTTTTAAAACTAGCAAAAGCTCTGTAGTCTAGACGGTAATTCTTGGTTGGATGGAAGAGATCTCTCAAATTAATATTGTATGTATCTTCCTAGTTTAATTTAGTTGTGTTATTTTCTTGATGCTCTATAATCGATATAATTTAAAAATATACGCAAGTCGTCTCTTTTTTCAAACAAATTTTTTTATGTACTTATTAATTTTGTTTCAACCTACACACATTTCCAAGTGGAACTAGCTCCCAGAGCTGCTACTCTTTAATGGATTCGGAAACATGGAACACGTTTTCGGGCGACTATTTCATAGTACGTATTCGTACGGATACTGTGGAATATGTGAAACCTTGTGGTTTAAATACAAATACAAATATTTGTACCAATTAATATACAAATATTTGTAATATAGTAGAAGAAAATTAATATTTTTAGCCAAACATAGATCGTATTCCTGAAGGATTTGCTAAAAGCTATAAACTATAAGGTTAATTGTAAATTATTTTATTTTGTTCAAATGAAATTGATTTTACGATGTACACGTGTCTTTATTTGTAGCTGCCGTGAAGTGTTAGCAAATCATTAAAAATACTTATTGCTATATAATGTTATTGGTCAAATTATAGTAATATCGTTTATTTCTGACCATAACCATATATGAAGAAAAGTACAATCAGAGCAGGTAAATTTCGTATGTGAAATATGGTCTACGGTGGACTGACACTTGATCGTCCACTTCATTATAGTAATTATTATAACATATATGACACCCTTCTGGTAGAGTAGTCAGTACCCCTGTCAACTTACCTACTTAGACAGAGGTCCTGGGTTCGAATGGCTGCTATTTGTATGATGAACGAGTACGAATATTTGGTCACAAGTTATGAATGTTTTATGTCTATTTAATATATTTCTAACATTTATATACATATTACTATCTCTATTTCTTCGTTATCTAGTGTCCATAACACAAGCTCTTAATAATGCTTAATTTGGGCAAGATAATAGGTATGTATGAGAAATATTATTATTATATCATATGTAGGTTATTTATTAAATATATATTATTATTGCTTTTTCATTCCCTTCAATTAGGTATTTATGATGAACTATTTGGTAAAAGTTTTGAAAATGTATACGGAGTCATTAACACAAGGACAAAAACAAATGTGTAATCTGTAACACTTTGAATGTTTTTGAATAAAGCCACTACTAACTTAAAATTGGTATTCTTAATTATATTATAAGCAAATAAGTAATTAAATAAGTAAATAAGTAATTAAATAAAAAATTGTTTTTATTTCATTACTTATTGGATACGTAATGAACCAATTTGTATTTTAAGAATCAGCACCATTTTCAGACGGTTTTCTTTATACTCATATCATATTTAAGTATTATGACCGTTAAAATTAACGCTACCTTTTTTGATGAAAATTTTTTTTAACTACGAATCTTAGGAATCAAACTAACTATGTTACCGCAATAAGGTCGAACATTTACAGTCACGCATGTTAAGATGTGTGGATATTAGCTAAGTACGTTTTGCGTAAACGAAAATTGTTTAGCTGGGTTAAATAAACACGCTGTTTACATAGACAAGACAAACGACACGCCGATACTGTTGAATGAAATATTACTCAATGTTTATAAAATATATTTAACACGTTTTTGTGTAAGTTGAATACAACACGAGAGGATAAAAATTTTAATTTACGAATGTAGAACTCGGGGAAAACAACAATTAAATATTCTTTCAAACGACTTACTATATTACTGATAAAAATAATCGCAAAAGGACTTAAGATATTAGTGAAATGTAAAAAGATGGTTAAAAAAATATAGTAAATTAAAGAATTACTGCTTACTTTAACAACAGTTATATATGTATAAATAAACAAAGTTCATATACCTGTTACTAACATCAGCCCCTACAGGAATAAAACTCTGGTCCTCTAGTTAAGTAGCCTTGTCAGGTCGAGTGGTCATACGAGATTTTAAATTCATATAAATATAATATATTAAAAAAAACTTTGTCGTCCTCTTAATAAAAGCATACATAACATTAAAATGGTTTCACTGTCGCAATAGTTTCAAAGCAACTTAATAGCGCTCGACTGGATTATTTGCAATGATTAAATTGCTATACTCATTTAATTCATATTAATATTCGTAGCATAAATAGTAATTTTACTAGTCTTATCCCTCTCCTGACTCGGATAGCAATCCCTATTGATATTATAGTTTTGTCTGAATGCTGGTTGAGTAAATGTCCGCACGTGCCTAATCTACCAGGCTTTGTTTCATATGCATCTACTTATGAGAGCCAAAACGACGGTGTAGTTGCCTATGTCAGGGAAAATCTACCATATTCTTTCGAAACACCACAATTTCTTAATGCAAACTGTATTTTAATAAAACTTTCCAACAAACTAGCTATTGTTGCCCTTTATCGCTCCCCGTCGTTTAGGAATACCGACAATTTTTTAAATTCCTTGGACCGTATTCTAAAATCAGTTGAGAGCTTTTTGAGCGTTGTTATAATTGGCGATATAAATATAAACATAAGCACTGACAGCGTTGATCCTAACTGTGAAACATACCTTAACACTGTTGCTTCATTTGCCATGTTACCTGCCTTTACCTTCCCTACACGGAATTCGAACTGCCTTGATCATGTCATACTTAGGACAAAATCAAACGCGGTTACTCTAGTCCTGGATTCATACATTACCGACCATGCACCGGTTTTACTTTGTAGCAGTTTCGACTCTAAGCTTGTTAGTTCTAAACGGTCACATATGCGTATCAATCTTTAAGCTTGTATACATGATTTGCAACGTATAGATTTCAGCCATGTTCTCAACTGCAGTGACGCTGAATCAGCTACGTCTTCTCTCATTCAGACTATCACAAATATAGTAAATATTAACTCTTACAAAATTTATATCCCATGCAGGAAACGAATTATAAAACCTTGGATCACTCCTGGTTTGCTAAGATGTTTACGTCATCGAGACAAATTATTTCTTAAAACTAAAAAAGAACCAAATAACTTAATCCTGAAAATATCTTATAATCGCTATAAAAATTTCATTAACAATCTTATTAAAAAAGTAAAAAAAACCTACGAGATAGCAGAATTTGATAAGGTACAAAAAAACCCTAAGGAAACCTGGAAATTAATAAAAACAATCGGTAATCTCAACAAAACTAAGAACTCAGCAAGTAGATTGTTAAACTCGAAAGGTGACCCAAAAACTGCAATAAATGAAGTAAACCATTATTTTGCCAACGTTGGTAAGACACTTGCACAAACATTTTTAGAATCTTCGGATCCCTTAAACTTCGCAAATAATCCTACGGCCCAATCTAAAATTTCTTCGCCTTCAAATTCTATGTGTTTACAGAGTACTGATTATGTGGAGGTTGAGCACATAATAAATAATTTAAAAAATACTTCGGCAACTGGATATGACGGTGTTCCAACTTCCCTCATTAAACTGTCCAAACACATTCTGGTTCCTTTGCTCGTGCATGTCTACAACTTATGCCTATCAGATGGTATTTTCCCCTCCGTGTTTAAAAAGGCCCTCGTTCATCCAGTCTATAAGGCTGGGGATAGAGATAGTGTTAACAATTACAGGCCCATATCAGTCTTAACCACCCTATCTAAAGTTTTTGAAAAGATCCTCAATAAGAGACTCACCAACTATTTAGATAGTTATAACTTAATTGCGTATAATCAGTATGGTTTTCGAAGTGGTAGGTCTACAGAGGATGCTGTCTTGGACTTGACTAAATACATTGCCCAAAATTTAAACTCCAAATTAAAAACTATTGGTATATTCCTAGACCTTTCCAAGGCTTTTGATACTGTCTCTGTTCCACTACTTCTGGATAAACTTGCTGGTATGGGTATTCGAGGGGTGGCTCATGATATTTTCAAAAGTTACCTTTGTGATAGACGCCAATGTGTTACCATCGACAACACTGAGAGCCAGGATGAACTGCTAAGTTTCGGGGTTCCTCAGGGAAGTGTACTCGGGCCGACTCTATTTATCATTTATATTAATGAACTGTGTCAGCTTAATTTACCAAAATGTAAGATTCTAACCTACGCGGATGACACAGCTCTTGTTGTTCATGGCAGAGATTGGGCGGAAGCACGTGTTAATGCTGAGTTCGCAATGCTTAATATCATGCAGTGGCTTTACAGAAATATGTTAACGCTAAATTTGGACAAAACTACGTATGTCACTTTTGCTCCTAATACTTCCTCACTTCCGTCTAATTCCTTTGATATCCGTGCCCCTGATATACGCTCTAGAGCTACTGAACCATGCGTGGATACTCAGATGTCACGTTCTTATGATGTGAAGTACCTCGGTGTTTATATAGATTGTTGCCTTTCCTGGAAAAAACATATCCAGACCACCGTTGCACGAGTACGAAAGCTAATATTCATTTTTAAAAATTTACGGTCTTTACTTGATTTTAAAACATTAAAATCTGTTTACTTTTCTTTGGGACAATCTATCATATCCTATTGCATTCCTGCTTGGGGCACCGCTGGTAAAGTACAATTCCTACGTATAGAAAGAGCACAAAGAGCAATATTGAAGGTTATGACTTCTAAACCTATCTTGTTTCCTACAACTGAATTATACATGCTTACCGACGTTCTTACTGTTAGACAAATTTATCTACTTCAAGTTGTACTTAGGAAACATTCCCAGCTAACCTTTACCTTGGACCCTCAATTGACGATGAATCTTCGGAGACCTCACAAGGTTTGTATCTGCGTCCCCTGTCGACTTATCGTATCGAAGCGTCATTTTTATTATATAGGTTCGGTGATTTATAATAAGATCAACAAAATTTTAAACATCTACCCAATGACATTACGTGACTGTAAATCTCACACTGCGGATTGGCTTAAAGGTTTGACCTACAATGATACCGAAGAGTTCTTCCGTAGTTGCTTATAAAGTATTTTACTCCTTCACACACACACACACACGCACGCACGCACGCACGCACGCACGCACGCACGCACGCACGCACGCACACACACACACACACACACACACACACACACACACACACACACACACACATGTATACACTTAGTGATCTATACTTCACAGGCTCACTCTCACACTTATATCATAAGTTGTTTATAAATTGTGCAAACTTTGATACTGGGACTCTGTATTCTTTTTACTGGAGGTGGGCGTTAATGTCTGCGACACAGTTTTATTTTAAACTAATGTAGCCATTATCGTTTACTTTTTTATGTATGCCTATTTTTTTGTTCCAATAAATAAATAAAAATAAAATAAAAAAAAATTCTCTCTTCTACGACCAACACTAGCAATTTTTATGTCATCTTCGTTAGCTTGTAGTAAACACCTCGAAACAATTTTGGAGCGGTAAATTCACAACCACTGAATAATAAACAGACAATACTGCCTAAAACAGTTATTCTAATAAAATAAAAAATAGGTAAAAAAGGAAATAAAAATTGCCATTGGAAATAAAAGAAGTGTGAAAGTAAGCAAATTTAATCTAGAACATTAAATTGGCACAAAAAGGCCAACATATACTTTACTTATTACTTATTTACTTATTTTTACCTTATATAACTTTAACTAAAAATATAACAAATAAACTTGAGTATTTTTTTATAACGAAATGAATTATATGAATTAATACGAATTCGCAAATAAAGTTCAGCTATAATCGCAATACTTAGTACGAAATAACTAATATATAATCAATTGTAAAATAAAGAATAGTTTGAACTAGACAGTAAAAACAATCGTCATTTACTATTAATAGTAATTAGCCTTTTAAAACACCGCATGTTAAGTTGTGATTTTGTTTCGTTTAACGCATATTTCATTTAGGGAAATTTCGCCCTGATTTTGATATCTTGTAAATTCATTCGTAATTCTCAACGTGCATTAAATTACAATGATTTATTACAATGTTCTGTGGTGTTACAAAATAAGTCTATTCTGACACTAAGCTTTGGTATCAATAAATCACGATAAACTTAACCATTCGTAGGCAGTTACATTGTTGCCTGTTCCCATTACTGCAAATCTTTCTGAAAATTCGACAAGTTAAGGTGAATGCACTTAGGGCATAAATTATGAGCTAAGTTCGAATGTCGTAAATTGGTCACGTCTCTTTATCTGCAGCCTACGCGTGACTCAGACAGCAACTGCCGTTTCCTGTGATCCTACGCTATTGCAATTTTAATACTGTCTATTATCTGTAACAATTTTCTTGTATTTGAAAAAAGTAATCATGTTTCATATTTTTACTATTGATTCTTATAATTAATGTCTTGCCAAATTCTAATTTTAACAATATTAACAATATTTCTGTAAAATTAACAGCTTTAGTCTTATTTATATGAGATACTGCACGTGTTACATATAAATAAATACATTTATTCATAAATATGTTTATATATATTTTTATATCTAAATTTATTTTGTATAGGACCCGAAATCAGCTAGATACTTGTTACCACAATATTCATGTATGTAAGTAAACGAACCCATTAACAGATGAGTCAGAAAACAAGGAATAAAATTAATTGTCTTATAGAAAAATTCTGTTCACATTGCACTGACGCATACTACAGATTGAATGTAAATTTAGTACGTTACATAAAATAAAACCTTATCACGAAGCAAGGAGAATATTGTGATATATTTTTTACACCAAAATACGGCGAACACTCATCAAACCACAAGTTGCATACAAAACACACAGCTCAGTGAGAAAATTATTTTAAAAAGGTTAATTGTTGTTTAAAAAAGGAATTTGTATTATGTACTTTTTGGTATATTGTGGTTTTCGGTCACACATTTATTTAGACGAAGTAGTGGTACAGCATAAGTGGGGCCATAATTCATAAAAGTTAAGTTATTTACTATTTGCGTAAAATCAATATAATCTTCTCACATATATAAATTTTTTTTCACCTTGATACTGGTGTGATTTGCATAGAGGAATAATAGGGTAATAGAATTATTTTACAAGAGTCGAGTCTTACTGTCGAGGTTCGTAATTTTAAATAACAATTATATATTTTAAATCTAATTCTACTAACATAGTCATTTATGCTCAAAAACATAAAAGAAAATCAGTCAAATAGGAGAAGGTAATAAAAAATTCGAAGGGTAAACTAGTATTTTTTTTAAAATATTATTTAAAAAAATATTATTTATTACATTTTACTATGTTACGATATCGATACGATGTAGTATCGTAACTTGAAGCGCGGTCGTAATTTAAGAAACTACAAAATGCAACGACGCTGGGAAGTTTATCTTGCGACACAAAAAGTTGTGTAGTATATATCTACGACATACTTTCATTTAAAAACTATTCATTATAAAAACTAAGATGTTATATTTTCTCTATATACGACTTGAATTGTGGCCGTAGTACTCAATGTTAATCGTGAGTCTGTCGAATAGAGCCTAGCTTTTTACCGAGGAATATATTCTGCTAATCAAATTCACAGTTATGTAATTATTTATTCAAAATAATATTAATTTAACTCCTTATAATCTTTATGAATACAATATAAAATAGTCATGAAACTTTTTTATTTAAAAAAATACATGGCGACTGCTGTATGTTGGGTCTCTTAATATATATCCTTTATTACAAATAAATAAAAAAATTAGAAAAAATACAAAAAAAAAAAAAATCCGTTAAATTAACAGCTACAACTGTAAGCAACATGGTGGGATTACATTTTTTATGATTATGATACATTCAAATTATCGTTAAGCCAAAAAATTATTTGATAATTTTTTTGTTGATTTTTAAATATTTGACAATATTTTTTTTTATATTGTTGGTATAATCTTAATTTTTTTGATTTTTAACCTCCCTCAAAATTTAGAAAAAAAAGAAATTAATACAAAATGTAATTAGATAAGCTTGAGAGCCATTAATAACATAATTGTTTTCGATGTAAATGAAAAAAACTTCAGTTAGTCACAATACTTGAAACTAAAAAACATCCGCACTCATTTTAACGATCTTTAACTTGTTGGATTCTTCTACGCTTCTTTAGAAAAATAATTACTAAAATTTACGATAAAAAAGTAATTATACAGATATTTTTTTCTTCAATCAATTAAGTTGGAATTTTGCCATCTTCCACAATTGACAGCTCAAGTCACGCACGCTTATGAAAGTGGTACAAAGTTCACGGGGTCAAATGGTTTTAAAAAAACGTCATGATAAAGATAAAAAAAACACTGATGATCGCAATTTCCCCGTGTTAGTTTGTATCTATATGTTCTGACAACCTATATTAATAACGGGAAAAAGACGGGACTTAAAAAAACTAAACTAAAACGGGACTAAATAGACGGGTACTTAATGAGCATTTTATGACCAAGTTGCCGTTAAAAAAGCCTACATGAATCAAAGTTTTACCTGTTAATGTTTGTTTTTACCTGTAATTCAAGTTTACCGGATTGGGAAGCAACTAACGTAACTAACGAAAAATAAACATTCGAATATCGTAATTGACCTCAGAATTAAAGTTGGTGGGTATACATAACGTTAAATATAATTAAGTAATATATCATGTTGTACATAAAATAATTTCATTCGAAGCAATTTAAAGTATTCGTAACAGCAGGAATACTCTCCGGTTATTTGGACACTTGGATATACGCAGCTTTAAGTCTTATATATCTGTCAAATTGTTGACCTTATTTACAGCCGATATATGTATTATAAGACGGAAGATATCACGAAACTAATTTTGTATAATATCTGTAGCCCGTTTAAGTTTAAGCGTTTTAGTTTCCAATTCATAAGCACTGCTGACGTTTTCATACGATTTGACAATTGACGACAGACGAGATCGAGACAGTACAACTCGATTAAATTTGCACTTACCATACAATTTTTGTAATGATCACTTCTAGACTAGCGATGTTGTGGATATGAAATTTCGTATCCGGATATGGGTATATCAATATAAT
Source organism: Acentria ephemerella (assembly GCA_943193645.1). Lineage (NCBI taxonomy): Eukaryota > Metazoa > Arthropoda > Insecta > Lepidoptera > Crambidae > Acentria > Acentria ephemerella. The sequence continues at coordinate 7,132,386 of OW971891.1, forward strand.
TGGGTTACGGTTGCAGATATGAAATTATTAGATAATTTATCTAATCGGGATAGTTTCAGCTACCGATATTAGTCATTTTATGCTTATTAAGAAGACTCGCGTCTGCCGAAAAAAATTGAATTACATTACTGGTTTGTTTCTATCTATCTAATTATTTAGCACATATTTAAATACTATAACTGGGACAATTTGTAAATGCCCGGTTGATACCTACTTAAAGTTATGACTATTGCCTTTAATTACATTTATTTGTTTTTTTCATACATATTCCCTGTTGTGACGATTTAAAAGAACTTAGTAAATGAGTCTGTGAGAAGAATTATTCAAATTGACATTTGCGTTACCTTGAGATGCAAGAGCACTGAAAGAGCATTGTTTTAAGGGCTTTCTGTTGACGCTACCTACTAAATTAAATTAAAGGAATAGTTAACTGAAGAAACAATTGTTATATAGATTAGAACCAGTGACAAACACCTCAATAAAATAATCAAATCCAAATCCATTCCGTTGTCTTAATATCTGGTTAATAAAAAACACAACTTTAACCTATTTCGATCGAAATGACTCATTGTCTCTGCTTACATCATAACCATATATCGTGTAAGATCTCATAGCATGTGTGGAGAATAAACATAACCCCACTTATTTCTTTATATTTTAAAAGCAAAATCTACATCCACTTGATGGTATGTAGTACGAGGAGTCAATCTGCGATAGTTTGCGCAGCATGGGACATAGGGTTACCTATTCTAGTCCATCTTGCTGGCAAAAATAGAATATTTAAGCGCTTTTTTAAAGGGGCCTATTTCATACGATGGACGAAATACCTACATGTACTAAATTATTCGTGTTCACTCTTTTATTTTCAATTTTATAAGTAACACAATTGATAATTACCACAAAATTTTTGTTAATAATCATTAGAGAAAAATCCAAATGGTGTTGTACCTTATAATCGTGTTGTCTTGAATTTGAACATTTTAATGGTGAAACAAATGCAAAAAACTAAATTTCCCTTCGGAATATGCCTTTCTTAAAAAAATATTACCTACCGATTTATATTAGTAATGAGAAAGTGTTAGGTACTGTATACTGTATACTTAAGATATTTATAGAGAATTGGTTGACATTAGATTTAAATATAGTTGTGGGATCGTTTCATAATGGTTTTGACTGTGCACAGTAAAACGCAACAATAACGCAGTCTCTAGACTCTCATTACCTAGAAAGATTTTGTTATAGTACTACTAAAAACTACAAATGAGTTGTGATATTGTAGGGGCGTGAAAAATATATTGGCTATGCGTTGTTGAAAATCAACGACGACCTTCTACATATTTCTAAAAAGATTGAAATACCATAGATTTATCTAAATCACATGCTTCCAAACCAGACACAAATATTAGAGGGATTGAGAACTAGGCATCTACTCCCGCATTTTAAGCAGATTATAAAGTCAATCTATGGCTCGATTGATCTTGATCAATCGAGCCATAGATTGACTAAAAAGAGATAGGCGCCAGGTTGCTACAGGAAGTGGTTTGAATCCTTTAATGACAGTAACTTTATTTTGATTGAGCGTATTAGTTAATCGAGCGAAGTGGTATTGGTAGGTAATGTGATCATGTCGGGATTATGCACTAGAGTAGGCACTCATCAAGACATGACGAAAGTTCTTCATAGATTCAAATTCATTCAGAATTAAATATCAAAGGGACACATCGATAAATGTTTCATAAACGCAGAGAAAAAACTCTTGTCCTTGCTTTTCTCACGTATTTTGACAAGCATCGTTGTGTGTGGCCAGGTGGATATCGCGGCGGGCTAGTGCTGCTTGAAAGTTAGCTTCCTAAAGAAGTTACTTACATAAAAATGTAAGTCTCTTTTAAACAAAACAAATTGAAATAAAATCGTTTAAATGGGATCTATTAATCATCATATGAAGTTCAAACGTCTCAAATCAGGCGCCTCGTATATTTTTTGTTCTTAAAATGTATGTAAATTTATTTTACAATGCAAGGTTATTGACACACTTGAGTCAAAAACATAGAGCATTTTATTGCTTAACAACTAAATCTTGCTAAATTATTAACGATCTAATTTTCCATCTACACAACCACCACTGTGAAACATGATAAATCAAATAAATATATACAATTATTTTGTATGACATTTTTATTTTATACAGATTCATATGCCATACGTTCATTTTAAAAATATTAGAAGGGTCATTCAACCGCTTAATCAAACTATAGATACTACAAGAAACAAATTTAATGCGTAAATAACTAGGTACTTAGGTATTTATATCGACGTGGGATTTTAATTGTTTTAAAATATATGAGCTTGTTTTAACTGGAGCAGGTTGGTAGTATAAAAATTATCGCAGTCAGTTTTAGAAACGAATCAGATTATGATTCGATAGATGTCAGTAAATATTTGACAGTAATTTAAAAGTTTTGCTGCGGTAATAGAAATGCTAACATTTCCTTGCTACTAAGAACATACTAAAACTTGCTATTATAATTATAAGGTTTTAAAAATTATTACAAGTGGACCCTGATCGTCAAAACCAAAGCCTACACGCGGTAGGTAACTTTCAATCTAGCACATCGCGTTTTTAAGGCGTCGCTTCTCACTAAACACTTTAAAAATATAATACATGTTATAATTTTTAAGATTTTCACTTCCGCGACAAAACATTGTTTATTATTTATTGGATTCAATAAATAAACCTAATAATTTGAAACAACATTTTTGTAACTTATTAAGTAAAATATTTACAGTCGATGGCTGTGATATACCTATTTCTTCGTTATTCAAATGTTTTATGTAATCTTGATGAGTTTATAAGATACGTTTTTACTAAGATTCATGGATAATAGGGATCAATAACATCATTTTCCTCGTATCTAGTTTGTAAATAATTATTCAAAGACAATGAATGTTTATATTCTGGTCAAGCGTTTGTTCTCTAGCGATTGCCATTTTGAATTTCAATGACCATTTTATATCATTCATAAACGTTCATAATTTAAAAGTATCTGCACACTATTTGCATATCAAAAACTCACCGAAACATAAATATATTTTAGTCTGCCTTTGAATGTAACGTATGAAGATTGTCATAGGAAGTCGACATCGTTACGCTGTGTGGAGACGCCGATAGTTTTTTTTACGTTTATTTTAAATTAGTTTAGTTAATTAGCGAATTTTAGAGGTGGTGGACGTGTTAATTAGTACATTACATAGTGGCGGATATGGATTCGTTCTGGTTGTGTCGTTCTACTGTGAGTAGCCTTTGTTTCAAACTATGACTACTCGATTGAGTTGATATCTAAGTATATTTCAATGAACATAAGACGTTTTTGTTATTAATTTATTTATTTTAATCTGGTACACAACAGAATTACAACAATAATTAATATAAAAAAATGAAAACTATGCAAGGTGTGCTACAACTTTAATGAAGGTTGTTTATTTTGTTTATTAACTATTATTAATTATTCAATAGCTCGCACGTCGTCAGTCGGTTCATGTCTCCGAATTGAAATTCGGTTCAATAGAAAATGAGTGCAGTAATCTGCATTAATTTTATATTGATTAGAATTTGGTCCATGTGGGAACTCATCGTGAATTCTACTTGCATACCTTTATTACCTACCTACCTTCTCTATAAACAAAAATATCTGGACACTAAATAACAACGGTTTTCTGGCAGATGGAATTACCTACTATGCCTAAGTAGACACAGAATTGGGATTTCATGTTGAGAATCATAAAATACTATCTCGTTTTCAGATTCTGTGGACAGCCCTGTCAGTGGCATTGGGGTATGAGCTACAAGGTCAAATCATCAGAGGAGTGCCATGCGTCAAGAAGAACTACCAGCTTTATTGTCCGACGGCTGGCAACACATATCCTTTGTAAGGTTTAACTGATTTTTTCAATGGAGGCTTTAAAAAATTTAAAAATCCATCGTCTCTCCACAGTTTAGGGCCCTAATTAACTGGCAGAAAATACCTCGGGTCATTAAGTCTACCAATTGTACTTCCGCAGACGTGTAATGAACTCAAACCATTCTTGTGCCACTGGGGATATTTGCATGGATTTCATCTTGTAGCCAACTTATTGGATTATTTTGAAATGATATGTTGTTTGGATTTTTATAATGCATGAAATAATATTATTTACTAAGTTAGCTTTCAGTCCTGTAAGTGTAAGAAGTCTATTTTTCGAATATTTTTTTTCATTTACAGGGAAAAAATAGAAACGTTCATAGACGAGAACAAAGCGTTGATAAAACGCATGTACGGGTCATTTACGACCCCAGGCGGTAGCAGGGTCAGGAGAGCTCCGGGCGTTCCAGACATGCAAACGGGGGATTCCTACTTTCGACACGTGCGGCAAACTACCAACACTCCACTGCCTGATGCACAATCTGTTAATAGTACGGGGAGGTAAGGACAGATATATTTATTAATAAAATAAATTCTCCATATAGAAGGGGTGTCAACAGAAACATACCTGTTGTATTTTAATATTCATGCTGTTATCATTTATTGAACGAAAGTTTAACGTGTGCATCGTCCTGAATGGGCTACCATGACGGTTTTGAATTAAATGATATTTGCTTTAGATAAGTCAAAATATTTCACCAAAAATCAGATTTAGTCGGGGCATAGTTTTAAGCAATAGTTCTTGAAGGTGCTCATAGCTATATGAAGAGATGAGAGATGTAGAGGTGGCAGCGCCAGGACTAATGCGTTTTGGGAGAACCACCAACCTAGGGTAGGTTATAACTTTAATTAGTGCTTCGACAGAATCTGATATTAGGTGACATATTAATCACAAATTTTTATCCCGAAAGCGTTAAGGGTAAAAACTCCCATTCGATAATGTTTATTGGTTTAAAATGCAAGTGTATTACATATTGCGATACATCTTAACTTAAGCAAACTTATATACGCATTTCATCTCTTTCTTCCCTTTGCCGTTCCTAAAAAGATACCTAAAGAGTAATTGACGAAACATGTTAGAAACAGGAACCTAAGGTCAAAATAGCTATCAATTTCATACCCAAAATTGATCAAAGAAATGGAGCAAACTATTTATAGTGAAGTGCTTGAGATTAAGAATATATTGACAGATTTATTCAATCCAATTTCAGAATAGACGCCTGCGAAAGCAAGACTGAGATCACAACGCCATACTGGGCCTTAAACTCGGCGAGAAAACTGCGCGCCATCGTCAATACGATGCACTTCGAACAAGCTATTCATCAGGAAGTATGCAGGTATCCGCATCGTACTGTTATGTCCCTTATAGCTAAATGTCGTTAGTAAAACGACTAGGTTGTTTTGTCTCTAACTCAATTGTTTGATCCATCCATAACCACCATTGTTAAAAGTGCACTTTGTCATAATCAAATACGCTTAAAACGCAGGACCAAATCGAAGCGAAAAGAAGCTAAGTTTGTAGTTTCAATATGTCGGTTCACAATACTAACTGGCGACCCTTGTGAAGTACCGTCACTAGTGTGGGAGCAGTATTTTGACTTCTCCTTTATATAAGGAGAAGTCAAACTAAAAGACAAAGATAATCCTGCCCAACTCTCTCGATTGCGATAATCTTGGAAAAAACAGCACCTTGAACCGTTGCTCCTTATTGTTACGGGAACCTCTATCATCCACAAACACCCATTGAGCCAGCGTGGTATTTAGACCAAAACTCCTCATTTGTTCCTTCCACGTAAGATCGTAAGTTCCCAGCAGTGTGGGACGTATATAGGTGAATATGATGATGATCTAAAAATTGTTTTATACATTTCAGTAAGACATCGACAAACCGGTGTTCGGGCGATTGTGGCTGTGAGCAGAAATACAAATGGCACCGTCTCCTGGCCTACGATCCTAGCGACGATTGCGCCGGCATTTTCATGGATTGGTTCTTATTCCCATCGTGCTGTGTTTGCCGATGTAAACCTTAAAACGTGTTCCTTTAAAAAAATATCTTTAGGTTGAAATTGTCATACAGCCGATTTATCTATGGAAGTCATGTTCTCAATACTTTACAATATTACTGTTTCTCGGTGAAACTCTACTCTATGCAATCTACAGGTGAAACCATTTTCCGTAATTTGGATTATACCTTACCATCATATCTAACCTTAAAATTCCTGTTAATTATTAAGTTATAAAACTAAACTAATTTACTTCCAAGTTATTAAAATTTCCATTTTGATAATGTAATATATTTTATCAAATAAGTATCGGTTGCGAGACAAACGCCATACAATAGTTTATTCAAATTATCTACATTTATTTTCTGAACTTCATTTACATATGAGGTTTAACAATTGCATCTAATAATATTACTTTGTATTTATATTTCTCATATATATATTTCTGATATTATTTTTCTGTACCTACCTCTATCTCGTAAAGTATTTATAATCGTAGGTTAAGTGTTTAACAAATTCTTATTATTGTTCGTTTTTGTATTCGCAAAATAAATTTATGGTTTTAATTTCACATGTACTTGTGTACAATAAAGTCCACAATTAGAGTGAAGTTTATTTATAATTTTATTTTTAAATGAATAAATAACGAATACAGAAACGCGGCTTTAGAAGAATGCATAATGGGATGTGTAGTCTAGTATTGTCTCTGATTTATATATTAAGTTATTCTGGTCCTCTATTGAACATAAATTTTACCAATGCATTAAAAATAGAGTGTATGGTTCAGTGTGTATGTAAGAGTACCTTACTTTTGAAGCAATACAATCAAAAAAATAAATACTCTAGAATAAGCTAGTATTAAGAAGTGACAATTAGACCTCGTTATCAGGTAACAATATAACTTTATAGAATATCTAGGAAAAGGACTCTCATAATCTTAATTATAATTTTAGACTCCGACTAAACTTAATATGGATTTTACAAAACATGAAACGTAACGTAAACTTAAAATTAGAGTTGCCCCATAACCTTGATCTTAAAGAATTCACAAATTCATGAGATAAAGAGAAAAACTGCCCTTATGATATCAACCTTAAAGTGCTTATGATGCTTATGCTGTGGCTTAGTAAATAATGTTGTACAAAAATGGAATTCTTTTAATTACTTTGAGCTTTTAAGTAAATTCTATTGTATTTTTTTTAAATAAGTAACAAATTAAATAAGTACAAATTTCAATCAAGAAATAATTCACCTAGTAATGCTGTCTAGTGATGATAATTTAAAATAATCACTGCCATTGTACAGTTTTTGATGTTAAATCATTAAGAGAATACTATATCGATCAAATTAATAAAAAACACAATTAAATACTTTAATGACTACTAGAATAAGGATTGTTTTTTTGTGTAGTTTTGATATCAATACAAATTTTTCGTTTCTTAACAATGTGGCTAAATTTATCTTTGTATTTCTATTTTATTTAATTAAGAAATTATATTTAGGGTTTTAAAATACTTAAAGATGAATTGAAGCTGATACTTCCAACTTTAGTTGTGAGGCTGATAATTATATAATTGTTATTTAAATAATATAAATATTAAATTTTAAATTGTAGCATAGTGCTGATGAAGGCTTAGAGAATTTCACAAATTAGGATATGACTAACAATAAATATAAATTTACTCATTGTATTTATGTATGAAAAAATAAATTTAGCCTTGAAGACTCCATTGCTTTTATTTAAAATTAAAATGAACATTTTCCAAATTTTCTCTCAATTAAAATACAAATAGGAACAGATGAAAAACTTATACAAAAGACCAATTCAAAATCAGATAGATTTTCATATATTTTCAATATATTTTGAAATTAAATATATAAGTTCATTTGATACTTTACTATATCTTTTTATTTAAATTAATTTTAATAAAATCAGACTAAAGAGCACTATTTCAAATATACAATAACAAATTTATTATACAGACTACTTACAAATCAGATTGATGAATATTAATTCATTCAGTTTTCTCTTTATTTTTCAATTGTTCAAATTCTTTGAACACTTTCTCACTAAGTTTCTCACCATCATCATCTATTTGTTCTACTGCAACTACCTCAGGGATGTAGAATTGCATCATATTTTGTACCTAGAATATGTAAAATGAAAAGATTTTATTTCCATTAAAACTTCTTGGTCAATTTTTAGTCTGGCCTTGGTAAAATGTCTTCTTCTATCATTCATTAATAATCACAACTACCTCATTTACTTGATCTACAGTTTACAATATTATAAATATATGACTTACCCCATTTTTCAAAGTTACTATGGAGCTAGGACAAGATGAGCATGATCCTTGCATTTTGAGTCTTAAAATTCCATCTTTGAAGTCTACAAATAAAACATCTCCACCGTCTTCTTGTACTGTAGGTCTTATGCGAGTATCTAACAATTCCTTGATCATTTGAACTGTTTCATCATCATCTTCATTTATTTCTGAAAGGTAAAATATTATAATAAAACATGTTAAATTATATAGAAAAATAATTCAATGGATAAAGAAGAGAAGCAATTAAGTCAGAATTTGTATAGGTAGTTGTTGCAGTGTTTCTGAAAATAATTATGGAAATCTATTTAAATCTCACGTGTATCTCCAGAAGGCTTAGCATCGGTCACTACTGGAAGACCACTAGCAAAGAAGTCCATAATAGTCGCGTATATTTCAGGTTTCAACAATTTCCATTCGACGTCATCATCTTGTTTCGTCACAGTGACAAAATCAGAACCAAAGAATACAGCTCTTACACCTTCAATTCTAAAAATCATTTTTGCTGAAATAAAGTTTTATAGCTATTTTGAACGTTAGTACATAATTCAAATTATGTAAAATTCAGTCTTCAATTGAAATTGTGCTAAATAACCTCGATTCACTTACATTTACTCTACATGCTTAGTAAAATGTCACATCAATATTACCTAAAGGACTGCATTGTGCTGCACCAATATTAGGAAAATCCAAGGTTTGTCCAGCCTCTAACACTTTAGTTCCAGGGAGAAACTTTAAACTATTAGGATTAGGAGTGTCTTGGGTTTGTATAAACATGGTACGACACTGGCAAGCAATAAGTGGAAGTCTTTTAACATATTCGATTTCGATATTCCTATGCAATCCACTAAATAACCTCGTATGATTGAACCTGTTAGAACAAAATGATATTATTAGTTGATACAAAATATGCGCAATTGTCACCAACAAATTACAATAAACGTGTAGTTATACCGGAGTATAGTAGCGCAGGCTCGTCTACAGATATGTGTATTCTGAAATATTTTCATACCATTTCGTAACATTTTGTTGTATATTTCCCGACAAATTAATTCAATACAAAACCACTATTATTAATTCGTTTTTTTCCCAATTATTTGGCCTGGTAACTAAGACTTTTAAGCCATTTATTAATTTGTCACAAACTAAAATACACAGATTAGAAAGAATACAACTTTTTAAATTATTACTTTATTTCTTAAGAATAATTTGCCACATAGAGTGTTTGATGCATATAGGTAGGCTCCGCCATTTAGTTAGTAATCTACGAGAAAAAGATTTAGTAAACGGAATGCAATATTAACGATTGTGATGAAGTGATACGAAAACGAAATGTTATGTAAATGATTAACATAAAATTATACAAATATCAGCGTATGCGCCGTCTTTTTGCCAATTACTTACGGAAAAAATTAAATGAAAATAAACTAATGTTACTGACTTGAAGGAGATTATATGAATGTTACAGAAACAAGAAAGAAATAATATTGGGCCAATAAAAATGAACTTAGCCTACAAAACAATTAACAGTGACTTTCAGTGGTTTCACGGTGGGTTATATATTCCATAAAATGAATATGATGTGTATATATTCTTTATTGTTTTTTTTACTTTTTTGGCAGTTATGCAAGTTTCTTTATGCTTGGCAGTTCGATAATTTTATTTGTAACTGGATATATTCATCATTACTACAAATATGACAGTAAAAACGAAATAACCAATCGAAGCATTTATCTAAACTTCCTATCCTATATGTATAAATCTGTGGTCCAAGCAGGCTATTATCAATCCAAAATCTCGACAAAACCCTAAAAAATCAAGTGTATTGACACTTGATTTTTTGAGGCATTGGCCCTCAATGTGTTTTATATATATTATTTCGAAGGCTTTCTTTCTTTTTTGGCACTTAATGGCGGGGTCGGTTCTGCAGTGCGAGCATGGAACTATCGATAAACCAAATTTGACAATTAAACTCGATATAATTGACATTAATCGTCAATTTATCGATGTCGGCAGCATGGAACTTTTTTTATCAATCAAACGATAAAGTCGACAAATTTTATCGTCTTAGTCGATAAAACTCGACAAACTTAGCATGGAACTTTTTTTTGACATATTTGATAGATAAATATCAATTCTTTTGTTGATTGTTTATCGTGTCCTTCATTGTCATCGATAAAGTTTTGTCGACAAAGTTAAAGGGTTTTCAAGATGGATTTCGGCTTTATTTTCTTGATTGATCATGAAAATAGACCTCGTAGGCGACGAACTGTCCTATTATCTAGAAGACATATAAGGGATTCCAATAATCCATTTGAACTGGAAGATTTGTGCTTTCATAACCTCTTCCGTAATAATAAAAAATTTACAATGAATCAAGGAATTTACAATGAGATTAAAGGAGAGTTCGGTCAAATGTGCTACCCGTGCATATAATTGTAAGTACATTTTATTATTTATAAACCCGATGCGTGCAGATCTATATTGCCTTTTGTTGTCTATACCAACAAAATACTCGAAATTTATTTAAAATCTTTTACATTGCAGGTTCTCACTGCTATACGATATTTTGCCGTAAGTAGTTATCAAAGGTGCATTGGCCAAGAATTTAACTTCGCTTTGGCGCAAAGGAGGACCGTCAGCAAGATAGTGGCAGTAGTGTCTAAAGCAATATAGGAAATGGTTTCCAGTCTAAGCACAAATTGTCAGATTGCTTAGGCTGCATAGATTGCACACATATTGCAATCGTGACCCCCTACAATAACCCAGAAGACCAATGGTATTATAAAGGCGGTCTTTAGGCATATGTGCAAAGACAGGTTTTTGCATTTTTAGCCTGTTGAATTATTCGAGATAATAGTATCCTTGCTGCACTATTTATAATATGATGCATTACTACAGGTGATTAATAAAACATGCATACATATAAGAAATTATTAACTATGTTAATAATCTAAGTAAGTATTTTAAGATTTTTTAAAACATACAAATGTTTAAACAGTTAATGTTAAGCTAATCAAACTCTTGTTGTATTAGATAATAATCTAGTTATAACATGATGGTAATTGACTTCAAATGTTATAAATTAAAATATTATGTGATAAAATCAAGTAAACTTATTTAATATTTTTATTAATATAATAAGTATAAATATAATTTAACAGCTTATTCAACAAATAAAAGAAGGCCTACCTAATAAACAACAAAGTAAAGGAAAGCTCTAATTAGGTTTTTTTTAAAAAATAAAGCTGTAAATAAAAAACTAATTCTTGTGTTTGTATTTCTTTCCAAAAATAAATCTTCAGTGACTTGTTTTTGTTTCCAAAACAATTCTTAAGATACTTATATCAAGTATAACTGAATATACTATACTGTACTCGTCTACTTTACTACTCATATGCTAATTACTACTGAACTTATATCATACAACATATAAACTTTACTATCAATTCTCATATTACTGTAGAGTATTACTTATATAAATTAATTGCTTTGATTTAAACAATTTGTAATCATATTGCTTACAAATATTATAGGAATAACATCTAACAACTTAATTAAAGAAATCTTACAGATGAAGAATATTATTCTTTTCTTGAAGGATTTTATTTCGCTCCTTTTCTATTGAATTTCTAAATTTAAGATGGTTTGAAATATGCTGGTTGATGGTAATAACATTTATTAAGAAAAAATCCAAAACATACTAAAATTCATATCTAATTGCTTGGCACAGCTAAATTCAGTGTCTCAGTAAGACACACTGGTAATTATTTAAAAAAATCAATAGCAAAGCAATGGGTGACCTATCAATGTCTTCAATCTCAAAAGTTATTGTTCTATGAAATATGTATACCTACGTACTTAATTTACACAACGCATAAAATTAATTGTGTTGCAATGAGAAATCCGCTCGCTGTCACACACAGAATAAAATATTTTCAATAAGTTTTCGTATATATATTTGCAACTTATGAAACTTTTGGGTCAAGGTCCGTTTGCTTCATTTTATTAAAAATATAAGAATGAATGATGACCGAATGATCGATATAATTCGGTAAATTTTATCGTCTCGTTAAAGTTATCAAGTCAACTTCCATGCTAGCGGTTATCGATATAGGTCGATAAACGAAATCCGTTTATCGATCGGTAAGTATGTCGATTGTCAAGTTCCATGCTCGCACTGCTGTGCTGGATAATTTATTTCGGATATTGTAATGTTTTAAAGTTTTTGTTATGAAATTGGTGTAGTTTCATGCCAAAAATGAGCATTATATCATGCAAATATATAATTCAGCGTTCCTTAATGACTTATGTGGGATTATTCAGTATTTCATTTCCATTCATTCATTTATAGGGTAAGTTCAATTTATTAATAATTATCGTATCATTCCATTCTCATTTTGTATTTCATTTCGTCGTAATCATTAACATAACATTATATTTTAATATCATTTTATTTAACATTGCAATCCATTTTCAAAAATTTTATGGCGGGGTCTGCCATAGTCACTATAAACTACTTGGGGAGAAGGAATACATAACACCAATCTGCCGGAGTTAGAAATAAAGAAAGAATAATCACATAAGAATATAATGGCCTTTAGTTCCCTTTGCCTTTTCTTGAATAGTATAGTACTAGGCCAAATAATTATAAAAAAATTCGATTGGATATAGCTGTTGTGACTTTTATAAGTTATTTTGTCAGTGTCATAATATTATAAAGTTTGCTGTAAACTGGAAAATAAGTACCACTGAACTTTAAGGTATTCTATGTTATTACAGTAAGTAATCTTTAAAGATTTTACCTCGTTACTAGCAATAGGTATGCATGGCAAAATGAAGTTTTGAATCTTCTGTTCAAATCAAAAATTGTGTAGGGTATATTCCTAACTTTACTACCTTCGGCAAGGCATGAAATAGGGAAAACTTTTTATAATACCTTTATTAGCGTAAGCTTCATTTTGATACTTAATTATATGTTAAAAATTTGCTGATATAAAAAATATACCTACTTCTGAAATATCTAGCTGACTTTTTAAACGTATTTTACCGCAGTTACCACTTGTTATGTTCTTATAATATTTCATTCTGTGATCTTTGTGTATTTGTGTGTGATGTTCATGAGAACATCATTTTTGCTATGAATATTTGTATTTGACTTACAAACAAACATCTTCAGTGGTATAATTTGGTCGGATTTTTATAGGCTTTATAATGGCGGATTCGTCCAAGGGTCGTGGTCGGGGCTTAGCTCTTCTAGAAGCTTTGAAGAAGTCACAGATGATGGAATCCCCACCACAGTCGGCACCACCTTCACAGCCAGAGTCTCCTGGCCCCAGTGTGGCTCCAAGTGATGTAAGTGAACCTGTAAAGTCTTAACCCATCCATATGAATAACCTGTATATACCTATTTAGTATATTTCTGATATTTATATACACATTACTATTTGTATTTCTCATGATCTAGTATTATTAATAGAAGCATTTAATTGTGCTCAATTTGTCACTGAGTGTGAGAAATGTTTATTTATTTATCATAGTAAAATAAGAAAAGCTCAGTTGCAGTATGGGGTTGTTCATCAAATAAAAGAGTAGCTAGCACTAAAGTCCCCTATCCACCTATAATTATATATGTCCCTACTATAGTATTAATATATTATATGTATATATTACAATATATTTACCATATTATCTATTTATTTGTGTATTCATTTGTAAACCCATTTACTAGTGGAATTTATGGTATTTATTTTTGTAAGTGTAGTATGTATACATGCAATACTGACTACATAACATACCATAACTGACAACAGGTACACTTTCCTCATATTATTATTTTGTCCTTCCTGTCCATCCAAAGGTTGTCTGTAAGAGATTGCTAATACAGTGATAAGACCATTGTACATATCTTTGTTACTACTTTCTATCTGTATTTAAATTAAGTGGTGAATAATTTTCTATCTATCTATATAATTAATAATTATTTAGTGTAAGAGATTGTTTAGATAAGTATGATTTATTTAACACTTTGTACATAATTATAAATTCAAACAATATAATAACAGTCAAATAAGCAACACAGGTAATGAGTTAAAAATAACAAGAAAAATTAACAAAAAAGGTAAATAAAGAATTTCTATCTTTCTGAGTTACAGATAAAACGGATATATGTGGCAGGTTCAAGTTATCATCAGGGTTCGAAATTATCAAGATAATTTTCTAATTATCTTGAATTAAAATTCAAGAAACATTCTTGATTGTTATCGCATAATGATCACCAAGTAATTATTATGATCGACAACCATGATTAGACATATAAATAAATTAAATTGGATTGACTAAAGAAGGCAAAGGAATATCATAATCCGACGATGAATCTATTTCCATTGACTTTGTTGCTGTTGTAGTTCCAGTAGAACTTATTTGTAGTCCTAAAAGCCACCTAAGATTAAGATCTTGCTTCTTGGTTATAATATTTATACAAAAATTAAGAAACAGATTGTACAATAAAAGGCTGCAAAGCTAATATAGCCTTTTCATTGCCAAATCTGGGCTAGTGCAGTCAAAGCTCTGTTTCTTAGCTTTGACTGCACTAGCCCAAATGTTGAAAAACATTTACACAAAACAACTGCATCGTTATAGAGATATTTCAGTTAATACCTGTTCACGAAAGTTTATGAAATTTTCTTTTCACCACAACATAGCGCCGGTGTTTTATAATGAAGCGGTGTATGTTAATCCTCACCAGTTCCTAATCAGGTTTCACTTAACATTACTTAAGATAGTAATACCACGTTTACTTATGTCTTGTCAAGCCTTTTGAGCTTTGTAGGAGCTCAAAATTTTTAATTTTCATCAATGAATCCATATTAAAAGTTGCAATGTTTTTATAATCACCCATAGTAAAAGTTGCAATGTTTTTATAATCCATTTAAATTCGATTTAATTCCCTATCGAAAGACATTTAATTTCACTTCAGCTCTGTTTACATTTTTTAAAGTTGAGACACATGGATGCTTTGAATAAAGAAAAACGAATGTTTATTGTAGGTCAGTTTTTCAACTGCTCCATCCCTTTCTATTGGTGGAAGAGGAAGAATTGCAGCTATGATGTTGTCAAAAATACAACCCACACCAGGTTTGAATATTATTTTCTAGTTTATCATTACTTTAACTGTAAGATGTAAGATTTTTGCTTTCTCTGTAAATTATTGTCTTGCAGCAGTTAAATTATGTATCCACAGTGAAATATGACTACTTGTTTTCCTTTCAAAATAAATTTGATTAATGAAAATGGTTCGAATTCGTTATTAACCATTTAAGTCCATGGTATGAAGAAAATGATTGAAAATTGTATGTATCACAGCTTTTTTATATTTATGATTTCCTTGTCCAGGACCGCAATTCAGTCCAGCATCTGATGTAAGCCCTTCACCGTCAGTAATATCTAAAGGTGCTGGTAGAGGTCTTAAGCTTCTACAGAGCTTGTAAGTATTGTAAAATAAGTATTTTTTTGTCAGTTTTTTAATGTTTTTGCCAATTTTTACAAAATATTTGCAAACTAGCAAGTGTACATGGTTCACTACCTTCTAGAAGTCTTTGTTAGAGCATACTTTTGCGGTTAATTCATTTGCCTTAGCACTTATTATTGGTGTTCTAGAAAGAATTTAGTACTTTAAAATTATCTAATATTTCTTTAAAGCAGTCTAAATCAAATTTATTTAAAAGTTCTTTTTTATACGAAAGGGATATACTGAACCTAAATTTACATTTAGATTTTGTATTCAGAATGAAGCCCACTATCAACTTGATTAGAATGTTGCTAGCTTTAATAGTAAGGCTGCATAATATATGGTAGTAAATATTTCAGTTTCTTATTCCCTATGTATTTATTTTTGAATTGGATGTACAATAAAGATACATATTCTATTCTATAATATTTTCAGTTAACGGCAACTAAGATATTTTATTACCTTTTTTAAATTGACAAATGTTTTATTTAATGAAATATTTAACTAACTTGTAACATAACATTTGCTGAATATTTGAAATTATAATCAATTATTATTATAATTTAGGACATATGTATGTACAATAAGTACATAGATAGCAACATTATTCAAAAAAGAAGAAATAATTTTTTAAATAAATAAAATAAATTGTATATTAGTAACTTTTTTTCCTGTTTAATGTTAAAGACAGGCCAGTAAAGGAGGCGGTGAGCCGGGTGGTCATCGTGATGTACAAAAGATCACGCAGAAGATGGCTGAAAGCACTGTTTCAGTTACCACAGCTCGATCTTCAGCAGTGCCTAAGAATAAAGTGCTTGTAAGTATACTGAAATTTTATGCAAACTAAAGTTATTCTACAAACACCGTATAAGATTTAAAAAGGTTAGGTTATTTACATAAGTTCCTGTTTTATTTAAAATTGCCAAAGAACTTTTAAATCTAAAGATATTTAATTTATGATTACTATTCAAAAACCGTTTTCCAATTATTTTATTGAAAAGAAGAAGATCTATAATAACTTATACGCTACATTAAATAATAAACTTTTTTACAGAAAGAAGTAAAAGAGACCCCACCAGTGGTTATGAAAGGTGAAAGTGGTGTTCCTGTAGAGGTCACAGCTAACTTCATATACTTGAAATTTAAAGAAAATGAAGTTTTTGAATATGAGGTCAGGTATGAACCAGACCAAGATTACAGGCATCTTAGGTTCAAACTACTCAATGGTAAGTTGCAAAATTTTTTTTTACATAAAACAAAATAAAGGGCTATATTCACAAGAAACCACTGAGACAAAACATGAGATTGGTTTGAAGGTATCAACAGAATTTTTTATTTACAGAACATCATCAATACTTCAAAGAAAAGTCATTTGATGGGACAACCCTTTATGTGCCACATATGTTGCCAGATGAGGCAACCAATTTGACATCAACAAATCCTTTTGATAACTCAAAAGTTCAAATAAAAGTGAGTAAAATTTTTAAAATACTACATTATTTTTTGAGGATTTTATAATTCCCCTTGAAACTCAATATCAATAAAATTTTGCTAGGTTGACTATTTGATTTTTTTTTCAGATAATTTTCCGGCGCACACGCAAATTAAGTGAAATGATTCATATATACAATGTCCTGTTTAAGTCAATCATGAAGGATTTGCAGCTGGTTCGGTTTGGGCGACAACATTTCAGTGAACACGCTGCTATTCTGATACCTCAACATAAGTTGGAAGTTTGGCCTGGGTTTGTATATATTTCAATTTCAAAGCCTTTATTATCGATAAGAAGTGATTACAATTTAGTTTAGCAAATAGTATTATAATGTTTGTGCCTCCTCCATTTTCTTCCACAGATCTCTGTCTCTTGCTACTCTGAGCCATAATGGTCCTGCTGTTTTTTTGATGTCCATCCAGCGCTTGTGTTGCTTCCCTCTCTTTCTCTTTGTGCTATATTTAATAATTTAAAATAGAGCTATATTTAAGACTCTCTGTCCATTGTCATTTCTTCTTCCAATGCCATATTTTCTAATGGTTTGTTCTTCTCCTGGTTGTTGAGTTCCAATTTTTCCATTGAAATCACCCATGACTATGAGGTTTTTATCTGCCTGGCAAAGTTTCTCCATGAGCTGTTCATAAAAATCACCTTTTTTTGATTCGTCTGCAGTATATACTTGAATTAGAGTCCAGTGGTCTTTGTAGCCCAGGAGATTCAGTCTCAAAACAGCTATTCTCTGCGATATTCCTTTGAATTCCATGATTTTTTTTAAGTCTTTTTTTTATCATGAAACCTCCACAATACTGGCCCTTTTTCTCCCCGATATAGCACAGTATGAAGTTGTCATGTTCCACAATACTGGTACCCATTATTCTTACTTCACTTAACCCAAGGACATTCCATTGTATATCCTTCAAAGCTTTCTTCAGTTCTAGTAGTTATTTGTTGATTTGGGTAGTTGGAAAATATGGGACAATCCGACAAGTTGAAATAAATATTATGGCTACAAATAGGGAAACAGAATTCGTTACTGTGTCAATTCATGCCGTCTGGTCGAGCGGTCATTACCCCTGTCCACTTAGCCAGAGGTCCCGGAATCGAATCCCTGTAGGGTTAATATTTGTATGATAAGTACGAGTACTTGTTGACGATTCATGGATGTTTGCATGTTAATTAAGTATATTTCTGATATTTATATTCATATTAAAATCTATTTTTCTCTGATATCTAATATCCTTAATACAAGCTCTTAAGGATATTATTATTGTATTTTTATTATTCCTTGTTATTGTTGGTCTATAAGTCATGGTTAGTATTTACCATCAAGTGGGCTATGTGCTTGTTTAAGTCAAAATGTATGGATCACTTTAAGTCATTAAATCCCTTATTATATATAATCTATTATTATATCGGCATGAAACGGAGGAAATAATATAATTTGAGCATTAAGAGAATGCTACCAGAATAGATTATACTTGTCTCTTTGAAGTAGTCTAAGAAATAAATAAAAACTTGCAACTTTTTGGAGGTGAGTTTTATTTCCTCTTCTAATGATATATAAATTACTTTTTCTTACAGGTATGTAACAGCTGTGGATGAGTATGAAGGCGGACTTATGTTAACTCTGGATTCCACACATCGTGTCCTACGAACTCAATCAGTTCTCTCTTTCATCAAGGAAATTGTACAAAGTGAAGGCTCTAGTTGGAAGCGAGCGCTTGCTGAGAGACTCGTCGGTTCCTCTGTTATGACTACTTATAACAAGAAGTTGTTCAGGTATGCTTAATTTTTCAATCTTTAATACAAACACAGCTAACCTTGCTTAGCTTTCAATGTAAGTAGGGATGGTATTGTATTTTAGGAATTCAGCTTATCTATTACTTGTACAAAAGTAGACCCCTAAGTTTTTAGTTAAGCTTCATATCAAGTTATGTTCCTATCGATCTCATATGAGATCTTTTATCTCGAAGTGTATTCGGATATTGACAAACTCGAGTTCTTTCCAGTTTCCAACACTATTCACAGCTACCCTGCGCCGATTAGGGCCTGCAGTAAATTTTAGTATATCTTCCAAACTCTGGAATTGATGTCGTCTCTTCCATTTTTTGTTGCATGCCTTCTAGTTGATAATTATTTTCTTCAATTTTTCATGAACATGTTACAGATGAACTGTATGCTTGGTCTTTTCTTGTGACACTGCATCACTGGTTTTTTCATTGGGAGGTCACTGTCTGTTAAACGGCGTTGCGGTTGATCACCAATGTAAAGACTTCATTATTTAGTAATGGTGGTTGTTAATCTTTTAACTGCAACTTCATTAAAATTAGCTTCACATACAAATACAAAACAAAACATACAATTATTCAGTGAACTTTAGATGAAGCCCATTGCTATTACTATCGGTGATCCCACAGAATGGCGTGGGCGCACATTTCTGAGCAAGCGAAAATTAAACCTCTTTCTGTTGTTTAAAAACAATTTTAGAGTAAAGTTATTTTGTTGTATATCTCTTTTGAATTAGTCTAGCATTACATGTTATGAGTAAAAAAACATTTATTTTTCAAGAAAGTCTTTTACTTCAGTGAATCTCTGAGAGTTTGCTATATTTTAAATAAACAATGCAATTTTTTTAAATTACTTACAAATTTTTACAGGGTGGATGCCATTGATGACACGATGAATCCAAGATCTACTTTTGAAAAGAATGAAAAAGGTGAACTGGTGAAGATCAGCTACATAGATTATTATAAGAAGAATTATGGTATTGACATAATGGATTGGGATCAGCCTATGCTTATATCAAAGTATGTTGTAGTTTATATTGTTATTAGCAAAAAAATTACTAAGCCATCAAAAAAGTTTTTAAATCGATTAGAATTAATTTATTTTTTAAAAGGTATAGTAAATAAAATTAAATTTCCCAAAAAATTAAGCTATGCTATACTACGCTATACCTAATATTTTACTATAAAACATATAAAATGGCTTACCTTAGCCAAATAAGTATTTATGTTAAACAGATTTACTTTGAAAAGGTTGTCTAGGGTAATTTATAATATATACAAACAACTTGTATCTTACTTGTTTATAATTTTGATATTTTTGTTATCAAGTGCAATATTTTCCAAAGATAATTTCATAACACAATAAATACGCGAGATGCTTAAGGAGTGTATATATGGTACAATCGATTTTTTGTGCAAGCTTTTTGTGTAAGAGCGACAACCCTTTGCTGAAAAGATACCTTATTCAATACAGAATAAGGCATTATATTCGCGCGCTATAATAAATTAATTCCTTCCACTATTTAGTTCGCTGGAGTTTTAATATAGATAATATTTGAGCTTTTCCATGAATAAAATTGAATAATGCTTACTATGGAAGAAAGTGTTAAAGTGTTTAGCGTATCTCGATTGAGTAGCTGATTTTGAGTAGTTTCCGAAAATATGACAACGAAACAACTACGATAGCAAATTATTTATCAGCTTTTTGTTTTCAGGGAAACAAAGCGTATGTCCGGTACAGAAACTACTACAGATTTTATGATCTGTCTAGTCCCAGAACTGTGCCAGCTAACAGGACTCACTGATGATCAGCGCAGCAACTTCAGACTAATGAAGGATGTCGCTACTTACACTAGAATAACGCCTAATCAACGTCATTCTGCTTTTAAAAAGGTTGATACTTTAAACATTTATATAAACAAAAAAGGAAAGACATCTTAACATTTCTATAAATGGCCTGCATGTGCGCATTAAAATATTGCCTTAATTGTAGCTTTATCCGTCAAATTCTTATAATACTTATTTATTGTATGTATGTTCATAATATTTATTTAATATTATAATTATAAAATTGATGTCTAAAATTACGAATAATGGAAGTTATTGAAATCACGACAATCTTTAGTTAATCATATCGCTTAATTAATTAAAATACCTAATAATAATTGATATTTAAGGCAAGACTGTAAATTAGGTTTTACAAATAATAATTAATCTTTTGATTTTTGAAGCACTGGCCTTTTAAAACTCCTTGGGAAAATGTTACTGTTTTATGTTAAATGCTATTTTAATTACTTTGGCAATCTATTAAGGGTGCCACGTAAATTAATATAGTGCGCCTATGGACGTAACTGGCGCTGCACTCCAAGCAGTATATTCCCTTTTTATTTATATTAATTCTATACACTAATTTATGATTTTTACATAAATATGAAATATATATATATGAATATGATGTTTTATTTTATTTGGCGAATCATCAGCCAACATAAATAGATGGTTAAAACTTAGAAGTTAGATGAAGCCATAAGGTTTTACTTTTAATTGGCAAGAGCCCTGACTCTTACTTGTTCTCTTAATTTTATCAGAGTATCAATTGAGTAATTTGTTAGCACAATTTTAATTTATTGTGTATATTTTTTACATTTGTTAATACCTCTCAAGTTCCATTGAAACTGTGAAAACATGTTTTTGTTCTGAAATTGTTATAAATTTAAGCAACTCTCACAAAAATGTAACTATTAAACATTTCTCTTTCAGTATATAGAAAATGTGAATAATAATGACACAGCCAAACAACGCTTAGCTGGATGGGGTCTAAGCATTGCTCCTGAAACCATAAATATCACTGCCCGTACTCTACCACCAGAGGCAATAATCTTTGGTAACAATATCAAAGTGGCAGGGAAACCGAATGCTGAATGGAATGGAGAAGTCACAAGAAATCCTGTGATGCTTGCTGTTGATATAGTGAAGTGGGCTATACTTTTTACTGATAGGGACAAGCAGGTGACCATGGTAAGTGTATTAAAATACTATTTTAAATACTCTGTCATTGATACAATACAATATATGCAAATAGATGAAGTCCATGTGTCAATGAGGTATGTCATATTTTAGTTCTGAATCGCTAAATTTCATTATATTCTTAGTTTAGCGAGAAATATCATTATTATAATCTCGCCCAAAGTTAGCATCTTATGTGATGTATATTTGATAATGGAGACATATAGATATTTATATGTAAATATCAGAAATATACTAAATAAACATACACATGTATGTTATTTGACATGCGCTTTATAAGCTGAGGAACATTTATGTATATTTGCTCACATTTTCTTTTTAACAATAACGACTATATTGCAATATCTACACCACATGTAATTTATTGTACAAACCTACAACAACTTTATACATAAAAAATATTTTTTTTTATGAATTGTTACATTAATTAAATTATGAAGAGAACAATGAGTGTTTAAACTAAAAGTATTTCACATTACATCCCACAAGGAAATAATTTTGATAGCAATTCTCGTAACATGTAGATATCGCTATATCCAATGACAAGACACAGTGGAGTAAAAACATGTGACATAATTTTATTTTGATGTGTTTTCAATTTACAATACAAATATTGTTTATTGCTTTTTTTATTATTTATTAAAAATAAAACAATATTGTAGCAAATCTAAGTGAATGACATGATAATAAATCCGATATGACTATGCTTCCTTCAGTTTTTGTGAGCGATTGTGACATAATAGTTACAAAATATTTTGTTTATATTATTGTACTTTTTAAGTCATATTTTTTGACTTAAAAAGTATCTGGTATCTTTATCTGGTATCAATCGCATGATACCAGATAAAGCTTCGTATTTATTTATTATTATTTCAAAATAATTCTTTTAGGATTTTGTTGAAACCGTCAAGCGCTCCTGCCGGCCTATGGGCATAAACGTGTCCAATCCAGAACTAGTGCGGCTAAATAACGACCGGACAGAGTCGTACTTGGCAGCTCTAGAAAAATGTTTTTCTACATCTCTACAATTGGTTGTAGCTATCTGCCCCACTTCGAGAGACGATCGTTATGCTGCTATCAAAAAAATATGTTGTGCTCAAAAACCTATTCCTTCTCAGGTATGCCTAATATGTAGTGAGGTTATTTTTTCTTGTTGAAATGTTTTTATCATAATTTAAAGAAATATTAGTTGTTTTTGTACTCCCACAGAATAGCCTATTTTTCTATATTTTATTCGTGTCAGCAATGCCTGTTGTAACCTATTAGTATTAAATTTTGATTATTCTAAAAGTTCTTGTATGTGTTGGTGGACCATTAAATAATTAAAATTCAGCTTGAGTATTAAATAATAATTAAAAAATTAAAAGTAAAAATGTAAATGTTATGTTAATTATTATATTTTATGAGTAGCGAGGGAGTGATGCTGTGACAAGGACTTTAGGCGACAGATTTTTATGCACAAAATGTAAAAATAACTTAACATTGCAAGTATAAAGATACTGACTAAATTTACCAGTACTACCTATTTTATTCTTATGAGTTTTTTGTTCAAATTAGGTAATAAACGCGCGGACTATAATGAACCAACAGAAGATACGGTCAGTCACGCAAAAGATCTTGTTGCAAATAAACTGCAAGCTCGGTGGCACTCTTTGGCATGTAGTGATTCCGTTCAAGACTGCGATGATCATTGGAATTGATTGTTACCACGATGCTGGAAGGAAGAAACGCAGTGTGCTAGGTAAATATCAAATTATTTTTAATTATCGGGGATTTCAACATTTAAACATCTATCATTGGTGATAGCTGATCTTGGAATAACAAGATTGTCTGGTCAAACCCGCGACATTCCAAAATGCAAGTCCACTTTTGCAAGTTGTAATTATTATAATTGTCTCTGGAGTATGTAGTGCTTTTTTGGGTTGTATATTCGGTACAAAATTGTCAGTTTTAACTTATAAGTAAATGTAAACTTGTTGGTGATTTAAATATTAAATTAATAAAATAAAAGCCAATATATGTAACATGTAATAGTACTAGGCCTTCCTAGACGGAAAAACATGAAAAAGTTAGGGTTATAACACCAATACGCTGAAACAATCCGCATGTCAAAGTGGTTGTAGTAACGTATCAGGAACAAGCATGACAGAGTCTAAAACATCGCCGCAACTACGGTAAAAGTTTATATTTCGTCATGTAGACCGAATGCTGAAACCACTACGCGAAATCAAACTGCAAATTTAAAAGCGATATTGTAAATCTTAATAAACAATCTGAACTTTCTGAGCACTTTGATTACAGAATATTTGTTATGATATTGTTTTAGTCTTTTCAATTGTCAAACTATCATTGGTTGTATTTCCCTGAACACAAGTTGTTGGTTCTGGTTCATAACAATGTGTTGTATTATGTAAAATGTTCTAGCTTTCGTAGCGTCGTACAATCAAACAATGACACAATGGTACTCCAAAGCGGTGTTCCAAGAACGAGGACAAGAGATAGTGGATGCCCTAAAGTCAGCACTCGTCGACGCGCTCAAGTATTATCTGAGGACCAACGGTAGACTTCCTGACAGAATTATTATGTACAGGTGAGTTCGAAAATAGAATAATATAAAGCAATTTGATGAAAAGTGTAGTATATTTATATTTATATGTATATTTGCATCTCACTTGATTAAAAAAAATATTGGAACCCCCTTAAAATTACAATTCAACGAAAACATAGCCTTTGTGAAGTGTTTTATTGTACGCAAGTAATACGATTTAAAAGACCTATCAGAATAATGAGATATCTGTGCTAAAATAAAATTTATTATTGTACAGGGACGGCGTTGGAGACGGTCAACTAAATCTACTGAAGCAATACGAAATACCTCAAATGGAAGTGTGCTTCTCAGTTCTAGACACGACATATAAACCATCGCTCACATATGTGGTTGTTCAGAAGCGAATCAACACCCGAATCTTCCTCAAGGCTGGCAGGGGATTTGAGAATCCCAACCCTGGAACAGTTGTAGATCATGACATTACGAGACGTGATTGGTAAGTTGGTTTATTTTAACGGCCATTTGGTCGAGTAGTCAGTACCCCTTTAGACAGGGGTACTAGACGTGTAAGTAGACTTAGCCAGAGGTCCCGTGCTTGAATCCCGGTAGATGCAGATATTTGTATATATCATAAATATATTATATAACTCTATTACTTCGTTATCTAGGTTTCATAACATGAGTTCTTAACTATGCTTAATTTGGTCTAGCTAGATCATAGGTGTGAGTAATATAATTATTGAAATGGTCATCTTATTTTAAATAAACACTTAAATAAGGATCAACCATGGCTAAAGTTCATTGTTGTCACAATCGAAACCAAAGCATTCGGACCAATACGCCCACAATCTCCTTTTAAATGTTTTTTTGATTTATTTAGTATCTATAGCTTATTTTGAGAAACATACTAATCGGTTCGAGCTTTTTGCGCGTACGCAGCTGGGAGGTAACTTTAATACGATTTTTTATAATTTCAGGTACGACTTCTTAATAGTCTCACAGAAGGTCAACCAAGGTACTGTAACGCCGACACATTACGTAGTAGTACATGATGATAGCGGAATGACGCCCGACCAATGTCAACGGTTGACTTATAAAATGTGCCATTTGTATTACAATTGGCCGGGCACAGTCAGAGTGCCAGCGCCATGCCAGTACGCCCACAAACTGGCGTACTTGGTCGGTCAAAATATACATTCACAACCGTCTGAACTATTGTCCAACAAACTGTTCTTTTTATAAGATATCTGCGTCTATTTGTATTAAGTACTTTAATCTTATTAAGAATCATAAGCAGCAAAAAGCAAACGTCATTTGTCATTTTTCCATTTTCAAGGATTAAAATTTATTGATATCCTGTATACTCAGGGTCACATTTAACCGGCCACGTTCATCTATTCAAAGTTCTAACTTATTTTCGTTAATTTTGTTATAAAAATGCATTGATTGAATCCTATCGAAATAATGTGAACAAGCTGTGAATTGGTTTAATTAATCCAATTTTCTTTATAAAATTTAGTTCTCTTAACAAAAAAATAATTAATTTTAAAAAATTGTGATTCAAATGATGTGTTTAATAATGTCCTTTTCCTCCACTGATCCTAATGACCTTTTGCATTTGATTTGATATCTCGTCTTATTATGTCTCTGTTGGTGCTTCGGGGATTGTTCTCCCACGCCTCACTGCAGTTTTTAAACACTAATGGTCTTAGGAGCTGGTGTACGATTCCGGATCCATCTTTTGAGGTTATGAGATGAGGCATATATGGGGGATGCTTTAGTAGGTTCATGTCAGGACTCGCAAGTTGGAAAAGTTGATAGTTGGATATTGACGGCGTCCAAGTAAATCGTGTGTGCATGAGCGTCGTGTATTAAAACAATATTATTCCTGATGAACGGCGCAAACGGAATCACTTGTGGCTTTAGGACTTCTGTAAAGTAACTGAGCATTTACACTGCCCACAACAAACATGATAAACGAGCTCGAAACATCCCACACCATTATCGAGCCTCCTTCGTAGTTCACTCTTTCTACCACAACACTTTCAGCAAACCTTTATCTCCCTGGCTGTAAAGTCTACTTTACGTACAAAGAGATTTAGTGACTCCTTTCTCTGTCGCACAACTAGAGCATGGAATTCCTTACCAGCACACGTATTCCCTACTTCTTATAACATGGGTTTCTTTAAAAGAGGCGTGAAATAGCACTTTTTGGACCGGCAAGGTGAGGGTAGCTAGGGCAGTATGTCACGTGCTTCACTAGCTATATTCACATATGGACTCGTCTACTGCTTATCATCAGGTGGTGTCGAGTCATTTGCTGTGCTTTATATAAAAAAAAACGCCGGATTACATCTTGTATTGTGATTCATGGAACTAGCGCGGTTTACGGGCGTCGAGCATCCGCTTATCACCAGGGCTTCTTCTCGAAGAGTCAGAGCTCACCGGTCATCGGGCATCGTCATACGAATACGACGAAGGCCTCGTCTTCCTCTCTATATATGCAAGCGACGTTGGCTAAACCCAGCGTCTGCAAGTGCCACAGCCTTGGTTCCTCCAGTTTCAAAGTAAATTCAGTAAATGAATTAACGGTTCCCCAAGACGTCGGTTTTATTAGAAGACATGGTTTCACAATGTTTCAAAAGAAATTTTTGCGTTAGAAAAAGGAGCATTTTAATTTTGAATACAAATTACAGAAGTAAATAAAACGAGGGTATGTTTTTTTAAATTATATTATACCCACCATCATGTAATGACTAGTAGTCAAAGCGAAGTTAACTTAAACAACAGATAGGGAATTTGAGATGGACCGTTAAATGTGCCCCATGAGGATATTTGATGTGCTACTTGATTTGTAGCTGATACTCATTTTTTAAAATTTTGATTACACATAATATATGTACTTATACTTTAACTAACAACTACAGTTATGACTAGCAGAGTTAGTAGTTTTTTTTTTCAATTTAGAAAGCCATCTACCATAATTACTTCCAGTGATAGCTGGATTCCGCGTATTTCATTTAAGCATTTCATATTAAATATATAAAAGAAAATAAAATTTAAATCTATGAACAAATTACAAGTGAGCCTATGTATATGTATCTGACACTAAAGATAATTGATTTTAAAATGCGCTTTAAAGTGCATCCATTTAATAGAAGATTTATTGTTGCAATTTTGATGGGCGTTTACTGTCTGGCGAATTGTTCAGTTGCGGTGAGGATTAATTGTCTTTAGGATACTTGCTTTTAACTTAGTGTTATGTTAAATGGTACAATCGAGTCCAGAGTTCAGCTGTCAAATCATATGAAAACGGCAATAGCATCTACACTGCACCCCAGCCACCACTGAATTATTTAACTACTGTTGTAAGGGAAACTGTACCTTAAAGTGTTGTTTATACCGTAAATGTGACATTTACACAACTGTCCGACTGCGGATCGATTCAGAAAGCTTCTCGCTTTAATCTCTATTGCTTTCCGACAGTTGTGAATAATTGAGCATGTTTGATCTTATAAGCGTTAACTTCTTCTTTGGTGCGAATAATTAATTTAATTCGACTTACCGTTTGTGTATTTTTGTGGAGTAATGACGCTAGCAATAATATTTTTGAATTAATTGACGTTTTTTGTTGATTAACGTTATTTAGGATATGATGATTGTGAGTATTATCTTGTTAAGTTTTATTTGTTTCTTTTGAATGTTTTGTGTCTGAAGGGATTCCATTTAATTTAATAACACGAATCGTATCCAAAATAATTTGTAAGTTAATTTTAAGAAAACAGTTGCTTAGTTTTAAGTGCTTAATTTTCTACGAATAGAATATATTTTGTATTTGATTAAAATTTAAGGTGTTGTTGAATATGAGCTGTTATACTTGTAGATTATATTTCACGCAATGAATGTTTGAGATGTATGTTGAAACTTGTATGGCTATGTTGGAGGTACCTGATGACAAATTTAAATATATGTTTTTTTTATTTGGTTGTTGGATCATTTTACAACGTTTGGCAGTCTTTTCGACTAGACTTTGACCTAGAGTATAATTTTTGTGTCAGATTTAGTGATAAAACTTTCGAGAAAGCAGGATCAACAAAGTAAATAAAATTCAAGTTAACCGTAATAGTTTTACAGTCGCGCAGATCATTATTCCTTAACATCGTTAGCCGTAACCTTGGATTGATTCAAAACGAAAACAGGCAGAAAAGTACTCGCATAACCAATAGAAAATTAAATCTTTTAGAATCTTTGTAATTGATCCTTTGACAGCAGGAAAGGTCAAGACATTCATTAAACTGTAAACAATTCTTGTTTGAATGGTTGTTCTTATTACTACTATTTTAACTGCCAAAGTTAGTATGGATGGATGTTTACTCAATCACGTCAAAACGGCTGAATGGAACTTAATGAAATTGGCACGGAGATTAATTATCGTCTGGATATGCACTAAGGCTACTTTTAATCCAAAAGAATGCAAGTTCTTTAGGGGATAACATGACAATTGTATTCTATAAGAACCGGGTATTTAGAAGCTGTTTCGTTTAAGTTACTGAAATAGAGTTTAAGCTCATTTTTATCAACAGTATAAGTATGGTTCAACTATTGACAACCGCAGTCGCAGGTTTATAAAATGAGGAAGATTAAAAAAGGTTTTGCCTTTTAATGGAATAAAGAAACAAGGAAAAAGAATTATGTTCAAAATTAAACGTCGTTAATTATCATTTTAATGCGCATCATTGATATGACGATTAAAATAAGTCAAAACTCTATGGATCGTTTATGTTTAAACTAACCCGACGATCCTTACCATTCATATTGTATCATATTATCCTCTGGAACTTTTAGCCACCGGAGCAGGCTCAGTTTCGTAAAGGCTACACTGCTATGAACCACTTCCATATAGGCAAGTCATACAGTTCGTGGTCATAGAAGAAAACTGTCTGATTGAAATCATTTATATCAATTTCTTTTTTCTCAATTGGTGGGTTACTACTTTCACTTCTGTTTCTTTGAATTATCTGTATACTTATACGGAATGATTGTTGTCTCGATCACCTTATCCACTATATCAAGTGTTAACATATAGATAATCGACCACAGTTCCTTTTGGGGGATAAACCCCTCAATTTTTATTTGGTCGGGGCGTCAATACCGGCTGAGCATGCCGCACATGGTCCTCTAAACATGCCCGGATCCACGAATCACAGCCCTGAAAATTGGAAATTTAAATTTTAGATACTTATTAAAAAAATGTAGCCTTTTCAATTTAGTAGATGTTTTCTAGTAGATTTTTTTTTTCTAAAAACGTATTTAACATATGAAAGCATTGTTAATATTTGCATAATTTGAATAAAAATTGCTGTACAGATATAGTTACCTCTGACTTCCAATGCAAATGGTCTGAAGGACCATTATTATATATAGATTATCCTATAGTTTATACGAAACAACATAATTAGACTAACCTCTTCACCTCCATATTGCTGCACGATGATAATGTTCAAATGGTAACAATACCTACGTATAATTAATTCAGTGCCTTGACAACTGACAAATTTAGTAGAAGTAAGTCTTACCTCATAGTAAATAAGATATAAAAAGTAAAAATATATTCTGTAACAAAATATTACATATCAGTTATCTTTTGCATAAATTATGTGTTTATTCTATATTAGGATAGCATAAAGTATTATTGTTGATAGATTAGCTATTTTATTATATAGTTATTTTACTAGTTTGGTAACAACACCTTGGTACACCAGCTGATATTATCGAATTATATATGAAAAACCTAAATTGTCATTTGTAGGCATCATCTTTATTAGTTATAAATATGTATTTTAATAGACAATCATTGTTTACTGTGTTAAGGATACTTGTGACCAACTCCATCACGAGTACCACATTATGCATTTACAGGGACTGGCGTAGACTGTCGCTGTAAATGCTTACTTGTTCATCTAACTATTCCCTCCGCCGTAAGAATGAATGAATAAAAATATTCGTATTTTCATTATATCTTCTATAAAGAAGTGTGTTATAAATATACCTAAGTTTAGCCTTTTTGTTAGGATAAGATTTAAGAATCTCTCTATGGCGCGTACCTGTTAAATTTAAGCTGCATTTTGTACTATTTTATAGTTATAAATAAGGCGTCGGATAACGATTGACTGGTCATTGTGATCATACTTTTGGGTAATTTAAGATTAAAAACTATAAACTCAAAACCAAATAACAAAAATGTATGGAAATAAGTGCATGTATCATGCACCTTTTTCTATACAATATTTTTTGTGATAGTGATAAAAAAATAGAAACTTAATTATTAAGTAATCCTCTTGTGTTTTTCCATGTCGAAATGCCTTTACTTAGCAGTGGGAAGTCTTACACTGTAAATGAGTAAAATAAAATAATATCTGTTCGTATCAATAATTTTTTTTTTGTTAAATGATTTTTTTTAAAATTATTTTCATCCTAAGAAAATGACTGATCCATGTTTCTTAGAAAAATAGTTGTCTTTCAATCATAATTTCTTTATCCTAAAGCATTTGATAAAGAATTCGAAGAAAATACCACGTATAGTACTAATTCATAGGAAACATTTTTAGAATTGGTACAAATTCTGAGATAATGTTAATGAGAACTGTTTTAAAAATTTCGTCTTTTTATTGTCAGTGCATTTAAATTCGATTAAGTAAATGGACCTTACGGTTTACAATAAGTGATCATAGAAAAATCTCAGAATCGGTACCGGTGTCTACTTAAAGACCATTTGAATTTTGTAATAGAAGTGCCACGGATTTATTTGTTAATATATAATTAAAATAAAGTGTTTAAAATAAAACGTATTTTTGTAAAATCTGTTCTTTTATTTTTTATACATCTCCATCAAAGAATGAAATAAACTATACCACTTTTTACATAATTGTTTGTGCTTTTATTATTAATATTACGCGATTTCTATTGAACAATAATAGTATATAGGGAATGGGGAAAAATATTATTTTACCTTGCACTTAATTTTAACCGATTTCATAAAAGGTTCTATGTCCCACTGTATTTATTGTTAGTATGTTCACCAATTTCTCTGTTGACTGTGAACCGATTTTCAGAATCCTTTTTTTATTAAATGCAGTATACTCACTGATGTATATTTTATATATAGTCAAAATATTGGAGTTGTTTCTAGAAAAGAAGCTCCGAGTCCAAAAATTCATCGAATTTTTAGTGTTACGAAGTCGATTTTTTATAAGTTTTTTTACAGTGAGCGGTTCATAGAACTGTTAATTTTATCATAGCAACGAGTTTCTATTATATTTTAGACAGTAATCTACGTCCGAAATATTTTGCCCTAATTAACTGCAATGAAGTCTGCGCCGGCGGCTAGTCTTGACAGGAGACGTGCTCCGCATGTGCGCTTTAGACAGATGGGAATTAGACAACCAACCACTAAGAAACATCACGAACAAGATTGACTATAGTATTTTTTCTAAAATTCTCCATCCATCACTGTTTTAAATAAACCATAATCTTAAACTGTAAAATGAAACCGTAATGGATTATAAACAATTTTTGTGTGTTATCGTAAAAGGGTAGACACAACAAAAGTGGTCCACTATTACTCACAGTTTCGCAACTTAAAATTGGTGGGAAATTCTGTAGTTAATTTCGTGTCTAAGATTATTGCCTGCCAATGCTAAACCTTTTTGGAAATGTTCTGATTAGGATACTTTTCTTTCTACATATAATTTGGGCTCAATTTTTTAAATTGCAATTTTGTTATTTAAATTATATAGCAGCAACTTATAAGATCAGACGTCGAATTTGCACATTCAGACAACAGACTTCAATATATTTGTGTTTTGTATGTTTTGTATTTAATAGGAAGATAATATAAACTTAATAAGTGGGGTATAAAGTATATCTTATACCTACTGATTTTTAGTTTTTGCAAAATACTTTTACATGTTTAACAAATTTGTTACTGTAATTACTATTTCTTAACAATGTTATAAGCTATACCCGTAGTGTGAGATTTAATCGTATCTAGACATTTCGATCGTAGTTGCGTTCAGCTGATTATCGCATATATAGAAAATCGTTTCCAATACTTTACAAAAGAGGCGCTGCTGTCACTTTTATACATTTTGACAGATGACGACAAACTCGATCGAGACGGTTCCATTTGATTGAAACTAGGGTTACTGATAATCTTTATTGCCTTAGAAAATATATCGCGTTTATCTATGTACTACTGCGTTTTGAGACAAAATATCACAATGTGTATCTAATATATATAAATATTAAGCAGCAGCGAATGATGTAAGTTTCATTTGAATCGTCTTGGTCACGCTTGTCGCCATTTGTCAAATCCTATGAAAATGACAGCGACAGTTCTATTTATGTATTGGAAACAACTTTTAATATATATATGCATTGCTAACCGCGACTATAAGCTGCTAACATCCCGATGCGCTTAAAGCCCATTATAGTAATTTAGGGACCTACTTACGCCGCTAATGTCATTCTCTGTATGTTGCATTTTGATAATTTATTTAGTACCTAGAGGTGCCTATGAATAGAAGGTAAAGAAAAAAGAATTTTAATATTTTTTTTTAGGTCTCGGTTGGTATTTTAGCTTGAATAATTATATCAGGTATCTCTGTGTCTTTATCACTGTTTTCATCCTCTATGAAAGACCACATTCAAAGTTATATATAATATTAATCTTCATATCATCATAAATTGGCATAGGTAACTGCAATTTGCAGTACAAAAACATAGGGTAGGGTGTTCAAGCATGGTGCTACATCGATAACAAACTTCTTACCCGTGGGCTGACGTAATCTATGTCGGTCTCCACCTCGGAACAAACTGAAATACCGACACCGTGTGTGGGTGTACTGCGTTTAACGAAAGAGCGGCAGTCCATCAGGCAGGAATGAGACCACGCTATACAGAGCAAGTGAGATGGAAGACTACGCAGCCCGTGGGAAATGCACAGTAGTGGTCAGATCAGACTGCGCGCGCGCCGGCCCAGTGCACGTATTATTGTATTGGAATCTCTCTCGCTTATAACAGCTTATGAGATTGTGCCCTTTGATTTGACATCAATTTTATTGAAACGGGATAAGATTCAATATGCAAGTTTGAGTTACGATTTCTTGGATGTTACACTCTGGTTGTATACTATATAGTAAGTTGCGCGAGTATAATGCGATGAATTTTTTTAGCGATCGATTGAGGTGGTTTCTGCGGTGGGCTTCGGTTAGGATGCAAATGTGGTGTTTATGATGTTCGCCGGCACACGCCTAGTAAAAAATTCATTGTCATACTTGAGAAGGAGATTGTTTGACTTTGTTTTGTAAAGAGACATATATCGCTGATTCAGTCACAAAGATTGCCTTTGCTATTCTTCTTCAGCAATCTTATACTACTGTTGGATATATTAACGATTTAACTGATTTTGATGTAGGTAGGTAGGTAGATATTTGTTTGATTCACAGTTGTTTCAGAAAAATCGATAGGCGTTGCTTGTATCAGTAGTATGTAAATAATGCATTTATTTAAATACCTATTTACCCCTTGAGCTACTTGCGAGCAATGATTCTGAAGAACATTTAGGACTAGCTTATGATGTTTTGTCTGATTACGTCTATCATCCTTTTGTTTAATTATGATCGGTCTCGGTCAGACTGCAAAATAAAAGTTAAAAATGAACTCAAAAAGTTATCCATGACAATAAGGCTCGCACTTTATTTATGTAATACATTCATCCAATCCCTTTCATGTTAGTTAGGGACAATAGTGTTTGAAAGCGCAGGGCAGACTCGTCGGATACATATCTTAATTAGGCCGCACATGGCGATCAACGGTCCTTTTTTTACACAAGTCGTTGTTCCACCGTGACGAATATTTGTATAGACGTACATAACAAATTAATAACCCACAAAACAAATCCAGCTTTTAAATCAACTTGATAGAGTTGATATTAGTGGAATTGGACGAAACGTTCTTTTTGCCGTTCAAAAGATACTGTGATAATTAGAAGAATCGCTGACAACCAACTCGGAGCGTTTAATGAATTGAATGCAATTAGGCAAGTTGTGAATGAAAGCTGAATGTTTGGGACCGTATGAGAAATACGTGATTTTAAGGAAGGTTTTTGTGAGAAAGCTCATTAATATAGTATAAAGTACTGAATGGAAGGAAAGCTAGAATATAACGAGTATTTTGATACGAATACGATTGAAATAGAATTTTGAGTTTGGTAGATTCTGATATCGCAAAGCTACTATTTCAGGCAATCCCTTAGGCCTTAGTAGATAAGTATATGCTTTTGACAACGTCAAAGAAACATCTCCAAACTTATTGGATTTTCAAAATATTTGAGGATTTTCAAAATATTTTAGGGGCATAGATCCAAATCCCAAAGTTAGTGATAACAGTAACAGTTACAGTTTTGGTCTGACATATTTCATCTGAGGTTGAAACACATAATTATTTCTAGTACTTAAGTTACAATTAATTGAGAGTTAAAAAAATTATGCCAACTGCGTGTTACATGGTAGAAAATCCATTAAAATAAATGTAACATTAAATTGCTCAATCAGCAGCCCAGACAAAGTTCATGGCAAATATTTTATAATTGAATCTACTTCAGTCGCTGGCCTGACCTCCAAGTATAGCATTCAAAATATGATTGCATTTCTCCCCTATGCCTTTGGCTTAAGGTCTGTTTTGTTGTGTTAAAATATAAGCTCATAGTCTAGATCAGAAGAGTAATAAAATATCTAAGGCATGAGGTACCCTGCAGAGTGTGTATAAACAGAATGCCCCCGTGTACGTTTTTGCATAGCTCTTTAGTTTTATTGCATTCAGATGAATTTTAGTTCAATGTTTTGAATTTTTGTGGTTGGTATTGGGCCTTTTGATCTGTCATATTGGCCTTGTTTGTGGAATTGAATTTTTATGTCTGTAAATATCACGCGTGTCCGAAATAGGGTTATCAAACCTACATGGAAAAAATTGTTTATTCCTAATATTTGAAATAAGTGTCAATTTATGTTGTCAAATAATAATATTCCTTTATTGTCGAAATTGCGGTGGTATTAATTTAATTAATTTATTAGATAGTAGAAAATATTTCACGGGAAACAGCAAGTTTACTACAAAGCGGTTGAAAAATTTATTCCCGGTTTCAGAAGATATTTTCAATATTCCGAAATATGGAATGTTCGGATATTTCGCGATTCCGCCGCGATAATATTAATAAAATTTATATAATAAAATTTATTAAATAAACTAAGGACAGCAATCAAACGTACAGCCCACCTGATGCGAAGTGGTCACCACGGCGTATGGCTGCTTGTAACACTAAAGCTGTCACTGGCTTATTTACTACCACGAAGAAACTTTTCCCTTCTTTCTTGAAGGCCTCCATTCTGTAGTCCCTCGGGAATACCTCAGCGGGGAGTCTTCAGCATCCTAAGAAATTTTCTATGAAACCTCACCGTGAGTGCTAGACCATTTCGAATATTAGGTGTGAAGATAATAATTTGAGCTGTTCTAGTGACCTGACTATAATAATGTCTTTTATTTTTCTATTAAAAAGGGCGACCTAAACGTAGACATTAGGAAAAAAATCATCTAAATGTTCTAATTTCTATATCTAGGACCTATTGGCTTATTTGATTTATGTTTTTTGTCATTGTGGTTTTGCTTCAATAATATGAATCCATATTATTGAAGATTTACCAACCGATTTGAAAAAAGAAACACAATGTAAGTATAAATATTCAAATGTGAGTTACCACGAAGTATATAGTACAGGATAAAATTAACTATAATGAAGTGGATATGAAATGCCTATGTAATCAACCTCTTGTGTATGGGCAAATCTTAGCCGTGATAACATAAGTCTAGATCAAATGACCGATCTATAAAGACGCGGCATACAAATACGGTATATTTTAGATATTCTATCTCAAGTGCAGGCAATACTGTTTGGAAGGATACGAAATGGTCCGCCTTAATACCGCAGCCACTACGCCTCTGTGCGACGCGGGACTAAACGCTGCGTCTGCGCAAGTTGGTTCCCACGGCGAAGCGCCCGAGGCGCTAGCTCAGCTGAAACATGACGGACACGCGGGATTACTCTGAAACTTGAGTCAAATAAATTAGCGACATTTTACGCTCCAGCTATAAATGAATTGGCTGTAGAAGGTTAAAGAACTAAGTAACTGGGTCCTGATTCTTAACACACATTGGTACTATATATTAACGGTCGTGATTTGTTCTTGGTATAAAGATAATTTTTGTTTAAAATTGGTTCTAATTTTTGATAAGAACCACCAGTTTTGTATTTGAAATGAGAGAATATTATATTTCACGTGTTTAAGTATAAACCATAAAAAGGGCTTAATGCTAATAATTTATTGATGTCATTACATCAAGGACTGCATGACGTTTCATAGGTGTTAGAAAAATTTAATCGCATTAAAAAAACATTTTTATCTAATGATATATGATATGTAGTACTTGAAAAATTCATTTAGAAATTGGAAATTTGCGAAAAAATATTACCTTATTTAAATTTTTCGCTAGAATTGTGTCCAAGATGCTGAGAAGCCTTCGTTATTCTATAGGTATAACGATAACCTCGTAATACGACACATTCGAATACGATAACCACCTACCATCAGACAGACCGTAGGTATACCTTGTTTGTGGGTGGCTCCCACGCATGCAATGCACAGGCGTCATGTCTGGGATTATCCAAGTAACTCTGGAGAATCTCCATCGGCGCAAAGCCTAGCCGTAAGGCTGGGCTGCCTGAGGGTGGACTGGTGAATTTCTTTGGCAGAACCCAGGTTTTTAGTTACTATAAGCTTAGCTAGCTTTTAGTGGTGGATAGGTCCGTGAACGGCTTCCTCCTCGATAAAAATAAAGTATACCTTGTTTGCCACCCTTGTCGTATTGTAATAATAATAAAAAAAGTAAATTATAACATTCGTCGCGAAAATCTACATGTCAAAAGGATATTACTTAGCACCGGTATGATTACGTTTGTATTTAAGAAAAAAATTAACACATGGCCACGATCCCTTTGCCTTCCCTAGCGTAGCGATGACTTATAAAAAATCAATTTCACTCCTTCAACGTTTTTGAATAACATTAAATGACAGTCGGCAAATATCGTAGAAATTATGGTTATCGGAGCCGCGTCGGTTCCCGGTCGAGATGAATGGTCCTGGCTCAAGTCTATACATGTTCAATGCGCTGTCCTCGCATTATTGTCGGCGTCTTTATGCCAACGTCACGCAGCCGGGTATAAATAAGTCGGTGCATGTCATGTCCGCACCACGTACCTCGGTACTACGTACCAATGATTTAGGTGTTCCTGTTTTAGTACATTCGTATTATCTCTCCTGTTTTGTTTGTGATAATAGCAATTTTAGAGAAATGGTGGCTAGCTTATTAATGATTGTTCAAAATATTTGAAAGTTCTGACTAATTACTTCGAACGTTAATTTAATTGCGCTTCGTAATTGAGTAGATATACGCTCCTTAAAAATCCTACAGTTTTTCCACTTGAAGTAAAAATGTAGTTTTTATCTATTATTATCAGATAAAAACCTTTAGATATCATTCTGGTATAGTTTTAGTATCGTCTTATTTGACATGATTATCCATATTAAGCCTTACAACACAACAAACTTACAATTACAAAGCCGATAAATGCTCATTAAACCCATTTTCTTTTATAGACTGTTTAGAAACTACGCTTTTTTCACTCATACAGCTATCGCTTGAGAGTTATTTGATTTAACCCGGTAGGTTTGATGTAGAAAAACTTCTGAAACACGTCTGATTCTGAATCAGACGTGTTGTGTGTGAAATGGTTTAGATAGGGCGTCAGTGATTATTTTAGAGAGTAATATAAAAGAAAGAAGTTTGAATATGCCTAATGGTTAAGATTATTTTGGGACTGACATACCCTATTATAACAGTCCCCAAATGAAGAATAGAGAAATAACTTACGTGTGAGTAAAAATATGGTATGAGTCTAAATTGAGTTTAGTGCTACTCTTTCAAATCAATCCGAACTGAAAAAGAAAGAATGGCGACACTTAATCATATCATATTTGCCTTATTTAAACGTGAATCATAAAATATTCTATTTATAATAAGTGAAAAATGTATGGCTTGTTTAAGTGTCAACTAACTTGACGATCCCAAAAGTCATTCTATCCCTTTCTTAATGAATAGGAATGAATGGCAAGGCAAATAACTTAATTTTAGTTTAAGAGAATGCTAACATAATTGCCACCAATATAAATCATTAAAAATGTTGGCGACTACATGCCAACATAGAAACTCTTTTAAGTTTTAACTTTTTTTTATTAATATTTTTTTTACGTTGCTTAGTTACGGTTGTTATTTTGTCATTTTTTTTATTCGATTGTTATTGAAAAATTGTCTTGCAAACAAAGGAGATTAAAACTGTTGTGCACATTAAAGCGATCTTATATTATTATTAGATTCGTACAGTCCACTCGTTTTCAAAAAATATACTATGTATAAAAAATACAGATACCTATATATATATAATAACAAGATAGATAATAACTATTCATAAATAAAAGAATTTATAAATATTCTCAATATTCTAGTTATGTTAGTATTGCGGGCACGATAAGTGAAAAAAATCTAAGTAGGTAATAAAGTCAACACACGAATGCTTTTTTCATGATGAAGGTATGTAAGGCTGTATGTCGTATTCTGCACTAGCTATCTTGGCATATGGACTCTTACTACTTATACCGTTGCAGAGGTATTTAATTTGCTTTACATTGAAAAAAATAAGTCTATGTATAATTTAAAAGACTAAAAACACGCAATATTGGTACCAAATCCGTCAAGATACGCCCCTTAACCTTTTACTACGGAGGTAATTATTTACGTATCTTAACCCTATAACTAAATATATAAATGTTACGTAAAAAAACTCCGAAGTGTTAGATATATGCTTTGCAAGGAAATGTTTAAACACCAAAGCCCTCCCAACTTGGTGAATCAAAAGTACCGACGATTGTCGGTGGTCCGGACATCGCCTCAACATTATTTGCGAGGTGTCACCACCAACGTTGACTCATAACAACATTATGACATATCTAAAAAAGACTTGATCAAGACCAACCTTATCCACCACACTCAGAAATAAAGCTTAATTTCCTTCGTCGTATATTTTTCAAACCGCACCAGTAATTTTGGCGCAATCTTTACTTAAAACCATAAAGACACCCTATCGGTTTTCCGCAGCGTTCCAAGAATGTACATTGATTTTGTTCACGTTATTTTGACTTTTTGTTTGTATGTATGTATGTACGTAATCTTGTAAAGGAGACGCGGTCAAACAACCGCTTCCCGTGTAGTTTGTAAATACAACGTCCGTGGAAAAGTTTTCAACTATTTTTACACACGTGAAACGTATATCAAAGGAACATCTTCATTGTTTTATTTAATAATATTGTAGAATCTAAACGTTTTAAATATGCAGTATATGCAGGCGACCAGACGCCAAGCTTGCACACACATAACTTGAAGTAATGAAATATTGGTACTAAGCAAAAACGAACTCACGTCATTGGATCTAATTGCATCCTATGAGGTGAGTTCCTTGTTACATCATAGATAATAATTGGGTTTAAAACGAAACTTGGCAATAAAACAAAATACATAAAATTGAGCCAATCATATTTATTTTGAATGCGAAATTGTGAAAAAGGCTGAACTGCACACAGTTAATATCCGTTCAGTCTTTTCGTTTAAAATACATTTCATCATGCTTGGTCAAGACACTAGTTTGACAAAATTTTTATCCATCTGGTGATGACACAGATGATGAACATTTATAGGAAGAAGAATATATACATAAGTAATTATGAAACATACTTCCAGTATAATAAAAGCATCTACATTAATAATTATTATAATTTAGTTAAGGGATGTTAAATTATGTTCCCATGGAAAAATCACCTAAGCCTATTGGCTTAGGCGATTTTTCCATGGGAAAACATTGATTGATTTATTAATCATAGCACTATTTCAGATATACTATTGATACAATTCACGTGAACAAGATGTTAATTTGTATCAGAAACTTGAACAATATCAACAATTTAAGCCTTTTAAGTATCAGATTTCGTTCTCCGATTCAATAAGCTTCGATATTTAAGTGGTCCTAAATTGTCTCTTCATGTCTTAATGTTTTGATGGTTTCACAGTTTTACAATGGTAGTTTTTACAATGTGTGAATAACAATTTGTTTGGGATCTTACTCCTTGGGATATAATTATTTTGCGGTGTTAATTATGAAATTGAGCTAATTTTTTTTTATATAACTTAAAAGATGCCCTAAATAAATTTCTTTAGAGAATGCGGCTTGAAAAATGTAACCATATTGTGATTGCTGTCTGTTCTTTAATTA
Source organism: Acentria ephemerella (assembly GCA_943193645.1). Lineage (NCBI taxonomy): Eukaryota > Metazoa > Arthropoda > Insecta > Lepidoptera > Crambidae > Acentria > Acentria ephemerella. The sequence goes on from OW971891.1 coordinate 7,173,528, forward strand.
AATTTTGCTTCAACATTAGCTGGCCCGTTTCCAAACTGTTGGTCAAAACTGTTCTGTGACGTGATTCGTGATGGTACTTACCTAATCGAGATATAATGGATTTGACAATGGGTTTTTTCGATGGTGCAAGCGTTATGATTAAAACATCTACAGCTTACATAAGTCCAACTGCTGACGACACGCCTTTCTACTGGTTCACTCAAAATATTAAGTAGATAATATTGTATGGACAAATTCAGAATACCATCATGAGGAAGGGTTTCGTTCGCATCGCTGGACTTCCTCAAATGCACAAAACAAGTTTAATTAATAAATCTGACATTTTAACATAAATAACTTCAGATAATTATCTAATGGATAAAATTAACAATTTTTTTCCATTCAGACATGTCGATTCTCGTATCGATGCAAAAAATACCATTATAACCTTGTCCTTTCCTCAACACCCAATGTTATGACTTATTTGTCTCGCCTCTGACAATTTATCGATATTGGAAGAATAAAAATCGTTTGTGTTTGCATAATAAGTACATTAAATAAGATGTAAATTGATTTTTTTGTCGCCTATACGGTTGGCAATAGAAACACCTGGTATAACTGGCAAGGAAGGAAATGAGACATAAAAACATTGGCACACGCTGTTTTCAAACGACTTCAAAAATAGAATGTAAGTAATCATTGTTATATTAAAAATTTAGATAGTAAAGTTTTGTCAAAATTCACCAAAATTTAGTACAAATTATTTTGCTTCAATTCAACCAGAAACGCCCTTATCTGAATACGATGAAACTCACGCACGCACTAGGATTAGTTATTGATCTGAAGTTATTAGAACAATATAAATTATTTATATTTATGTGCTGACAAGTGAATATTATTAAGAAATTTAAATTTCAGTCGCGATTTTAATTTGAAGTTAGAAATAAAAAATACAAAAAATAGTTATTTTTTAAATGTCAAGTAATTAAAAAATGACCTTCCATTTGATGCTAAGACAGAATTGTCTATTAATGAATCTTTGGATGTGCTGATATTCTCTTTACGCTGACTTTTCTCTTAACACCGAAACGTACAGCGAATTGACTCAAGATAAAAAAATGTAAATATAGTAAATGACACTACTAATGCTTTTGTTTTCTTAGTCGCGACTATTATACAACAGCACTCATGTACACTACTGTATTATTCATTATGCAGCAGGTATATGGAAATATTGCTATTAATACATGAATTAAATTTTAAAAACATCTGAATTAAACCTTAACAATTAAACATTTTATATAACCTCTTAACAATTGTTCAATGTATAGTATCAATTATTACTTATTCAAAGATAAAACTGTTTTTCAATGATATCATTTCGTTGTTTTATTTTCGCAAATGTATTAAAAACATCGTTCAGGGCACGTGCGGAACTGTCATTTCCACTGGTCCCTATTGCTGACTGTCTTCTTTGTTTGACTTGAAGAAATAACTCTTGAAGAAATGACTTTTTTCCACACTTGTATGGAAATGTCATATTTCACGACTCTTGAAGAAATCCATTGTAAGTTGGAGAGGATACCTGTGCCGGTAATAAATTCACACTCTGGCTGCTCAACAAAGAAATGACTAAATAATAAACTAATGTCTACGTAGAGGTGCTCTTGATTAGGAAATGAGGGGAAGGGATAAGGTCAAATATTGCCCGTAAGACCAGACTTGGGTTCTCCGGAGATTCTGGAGACAAGATATTTTAATGCATCTCATCCCCACTAGCTACTGTTCCCTTTAAATTGATGCGAACTGCTTCACTTCATAGGAAAATGGTAGCGCCATACACAAATGATTCTGCTAGCGAGTCATCTACCTATTTATATATAGTATTATCCTTCATATAGAGTTGTATCTGCCCAGAATTGAAACTTATATATGAGCTGTTTATTCTTTGTTACTGTCTTTGTCATAAAGTTCTGGAAATTTGCTGCTTCCTTAGCACTTGAAATCAATTTCACGTTCCAATATTCAATAAAAATAAGTTAAACAAAGAAAATAGTAGTAAATAAAAAGGGAAGATGTAGATGCAGTTTAATTCAATACACACAGTAAAGTTTTATTGTTAGCTTTCAGAATAAGATTTCTTGCTCAATTTGTTTAAAGTTTATGAATATTGCACGACGGTAAGTTTGTTTTCTGGGTTCGCAGTTGTCAGATAATTCTTTATGTTTTCTTAGATTTATGGTCTATGATTTGTATGTAGGTAATATACAGTTGCAATTTCATGTTGAACCATACAAACTGTCAGATCTTGAGAACGTTATTTTCAAACTAAAGATTTTCATAATAAAAAAATGTTAATAGTTAGCTTGCAAAAATACACGTCTCTTTATCAGGTGTAGTTTTGCATCAGGGAATTTTTAACATACCTAAGGCGAGGTCCAAGTCTTAAAGGACACTCTCAGGTCCGTCACTCCCTCATGGCTGGAGTGCCATGGAAGCCCTAAGCGACAGCGGATTGCCTCCTTTAGAGGTGGTGACTGTCGACTTGAGGACTCGACAAGGTTCTTCCTCCTTGCAAGTAGTAGTAACGTTATAAAAGCTATATGTTGTCCACCGTTTTAGCTAAATGAGAAGAAAGAGAATATTTTTTCGCGTCATGTTTTGTTTTTCGTTTTTGTTTGTATGTTATGCTGTTGCGTGTCTTTGTACAAAATTGTTCCATTTTGACTGAAAGTCAGTGAGTGTCGTAGATTTGTATTCTTCCCCGGAGTATCGTAGGCTATAAATATATATTTCTTAATCCAACTTTTTATAGTTTTTGGTTTGTGTAAAATTTTGTGTGGATATCAATGTTACGACATTACTTTTATTAAAAATAATACAAGAATTTTAGTATACGCCAGTGTAACAAGCTTTATAAACAGAATACTGCCATATGCTCTACTAATGAATTAAGTAGCAAAAAGAGGTATTGTCATAAAACGGTCAACAGCGAAAAACCGTCCAGATTGTTTTAGCCCCAAAGTCGTAAATTATTACGTCGTTGTTGTACATTTGCATTTTTATTGTCGCCAACATACAGCGAATTCCGCTAAATGTCATCTCACACAATCAGCTATCACCTTTACGTCTCAGGTAATAAAGAACAAATGATTTTAGAACCCTTGGTGACGATACAAAGCCCGTAATTTAATCGTCGGTCCGCAAAATTGAATTATTTATTATTCGGATTGATTGTAAAACACAATTATTTGGGGGCCGATGGTATTTTATTTCTTTTTGCGATCAAATCAATTTGATTCGGCTCGGTCCAAAAACGATCTTTTTGCAAGAATTCTCGGTTTTATTTCATTTTTTAACATGTTTACGGTCAGAAATACCACTGTGATACGCGATCTTAAGGATTGTAATTTGTGATACCCTTTCTTAGCCAAAACCCTTAATTTTAATAACCATGAAAATTATCATGACTGAGACAGCTTTTCTTGAGTGTCAGCTTCATATTAATCCTAAGTGAGTGGATTATTATATACAAGGTATGTCTATGAGATTCTAACAAAGCTGAAATATTCAAACGATTTGCGAAAATTGTTTAGAAGAAATCAAGAAAAGTCTCACACAGCTGATTCATTTATTATGATAGTAACTAAAGTGGTAGTGAATTGTTAATTTGATTGATTAATTAAGAAACTACAACGACTTTTTCACAAACATAATTTTAATATTCTTATTACACCTAACTTATTATATTTTATCTCATGTGAATAACCAATTATGTTGATAAAAACTTAATTAAATTATTTTGAAATATCAAAATATCTATCTTTTATTTATAACCATAATTACAAGAGCCTGGAAAAGATTGCTTTTAAGCGATAAGGCCGCCTATTTGCACTGTTTATGTTTACTTCCTTCTGTAAATGTATTGTGTGCAATAAAATTTATTACATTAAATTACATTTATTATTATCGTTTATTTACCTCTGCATTACGACAAATGAAATATATAGCAAATTATAAAAAATGTCATAACAGTACCAGCAGTTGATTTGTAATTTATAAATTAATTACAGTCACAGTCAGTTCAGTTATTCTAACAGACGTTAATTGTATCCAATTCATAATACTCATGAATATAAATTCCGAGCCTAAGCAAAATAATTAACAACTTCATTTGATAAAATTACGATATGATATTTTATACGCGCGTATACTGCGGTGTTCCACTGAATTTGCGACGCTCATAAAAGTTGTTACAATAAAAGGAAATTATGATTTAATAAGGTTTGTAACTACCTGTGCGATACGACGCAAGAATCCAGTGGCAGATTATAGATTAACATCATTTATCATTGCTAACATTCGAATACGAATTCCATAAATTCTTAATCGATGGATAAATCGATACAGACTTCTTGAAATATAAGGTTACTGATTTTAAGGTTTCTTTTTTATGGATACGACTATAGAATATTATGTACATATTTGAAATACTAGTGTTGTCTCATGTTTATTACATTTTGACTATCAACTGTGTACTTATACAGATTAGCCTATGCTCAAATTGAGATTATGCCAATATTTACTAACCGATATAGTTTTCACATATTTGTTTCAAATTAAATACATTCAAATGATTTTTACTCTTTGCAATGATTCTAAGTTTTGTACATAATTAACCTCCCTTATTTGTACCATCTGATTGAGTCAAACGGTCCATTGACTTACTGTCACACGGTGCTCAGTTAGTTAAGATCCGATAGCGATCTAGAGTCCACCAATCGCTAAAGAGAGGAGCGTTGTAATGTAAAAACACCAGGAGATAGTTTACAAAGATTAGGTATTATATTATTTAGATACTTTTTTAAATAATTTATTTAGAGATAGGTCATTTGTGTTAATATATGCTAAATATAGGGATGGTGAATGAATTATTTTCTACATTGCATTGTACCTACTACTTTCCTGCTAATTAATCAAAGCACATTACATAACCCCGTAATGTCCCTTGATTATGTAAAATGGGTATGTTTTTGAATCAACTTACAGTTTCATACCTAATGACATTGTATGAAACTAAAATTTATTTTAATTTAAAATTCGATATAACTGTACTCATATTATGAAAAAAATTGTTTATATTACATTTAGGTTGATTGTAAATCGTGTTGCTTTAAAGAATAATTCGATTAATATCGGAATAGATTCTTGAAAAAGTGCAGCTACTTCATATGGTTTTAAGGATTTTGGTCTTGCATGTGCTCAGGATATTTGATGTGTTTCAGTACTAATGAGTTTCATTTAGATTCTGCGTTCTAGATTCTCAGGTCACACAATTATTAATATGTTTACGTATCCTATCTCTTAGACTAATATTGACAGGCGTTATAATACTAAAAGTTTTACCGAACACAAAGACAGTGCTTTGAATAGGAGGAATTTAAGCCGCGACTGTACAGTTCTCACAGAGTCATGAGAATGTTCCTTAAGATCGATATTCAAAAAAAGGACAGCATCGATGTCTCTGTTGTCAACGGACAATTCTTTCGGCGATCAGCAACACAACGTAAAATATAAAATCGACCTTAACCAGTTAATTATACAGTTTGAAGTCAATTGGTTATAACGTAATTTTATTGTTCCGTTTCGGCTTGAATTGCGTCAGCAACTAAAAAGACAAAGCACGAACCGATCGGTCTGTATTGTCGGCTAATGATGAGCTAAAATATTATTTTTAGATAGTCGAGTCACTTGTTTGGCGATAGATAGATTTTGAGACGAACCACCATGTATGGCTTCTATTGGCTGTCACTATCAATATAATTAAGTACCCGCTACATAACCTTTTATTCGAGAATTGTTCTTGACATCAGGAATTGTAGGTATCTTTATTGTAAGTAACAAATCAAAAATCAAAATTATTATTTCTTTTGTAGATCGAACCAAACCGAAAATCCAAAAATCAGATATTAAATCAGGTACTACAATTTTTAAATTATTTTTCTATAAACTTAACTCATTTGGAAATTAAAAAATGTATTTAATTCTACCTACATATTATATTAAAGTACTTATTATCTCAATCAAAGACATATTATGGGGAAAACACTAGTCTTTAGTACAATTAAAGATATTCTATTTAAGGCGCCGGTAGTTAGTTTCTCGATACGTTATTCTATTGCTTTAACCGGGTAGAGAATGTCTTGCAATTGATTATAGATTACGCTGTATACATTAATTAAAAAGAGTTTTGAGGATAAGAAGATAATAAAGTTTGATAAAATAATAATAATGGGTCGCATACATGTAATAAGTAATTAAAATATTAAATATTTTTTGCACAAGCTTATAAAATTTAAAACAAATAATTAGGGATGAAGCAATCTATCAGTTTTAAGCCAATAAATTATTCTGCGTTCTAAAATCTACCCCGTCAGCAAGGTAAAAAGAAAAGACATCGACGCGTGGAAACTTAATGTGTTTTATTGGTTATTATTCATTATCGTGATTTTTATTGCAGAGTTAGCTCAGAGGCTAAAAATAAAAATCAAATTAAAACTGCAAATTTGCACTTTACATTTACATTTAAAAGATTTTTACACTAGAGCAAAGAAAAATCTAATCCACGACTATACATAAAAACACAAGTCAAATATTAATGGCTTCGCCGTTATGTACAAAAAAAGAGAAAACTAAATCGAGATTTTGTTTTTCTAAAGAACAGTTATATGGATAACGAATCGTCTTTCAATGTATTTTTCAAAAACAGTTTAGCGGTCACCCTTACAAATTAAAATCGGAAACATCCAAATTGCATTTTTGACACGTTCGACAGGTATAAATGTACGAATTAGCAACGGCCGTCAACGTCTAGTGTGGTCGCTTGACCATTCATTTGACCAACAAAAGATATAGAGAGCACCTTTTCCACCATAACCGACGAGTTTTGTAAGCAAACATGTTCTATATAGTAGGTACAATGCTGCTACCCGGCGAGTTTTACAAAGCAGTCCAATTTTGAAAACAATGTTGTACCTAATATGTTTTGATGTTTGGTTTTGTGTTTGATTGCCTGTTTAGTGCCGTGACGATGACGCTGCAATGTCTTGAATATTGTCCTATTGTACCATTTGTCACTTTTTGTGCACGGTGCACGCGTGTCTTAGGACCCGTTAATCTATTATTAGTTAAACTTGAGGATTTTTTGGCTTTGTTATCTTATTTTTCTCATTATGAGTTTTTGTATTCAAATATATATCGAAATATCTACTTTCGTAATATTTGACTACAAAAAACACATCACACATAATATTTGTTTAAAAAATGTCTGTACTGCAATCACATTTGGGTATTTTTTTACATCAATACTATTTCTATAGCTACAATATTGTAATATTTATTATTTAAGATCTTTAAATTACATACTTGTACAATCTACGTGCATACAAATTAAATAGGTAATTATAATGAGTATTTTTAATGTAACAAATGAATATTTGTGGATAGAATGTTTCCTTCCATCAACAAGAGGTCCAAGTAAGGGTCCTTGTGGAACTGCACCACTGCAACGTACGATTCATTATCTCCCACAGATATTTAATTATTAGTCATTATATCGTATCTAATTTTCAATTTAAAATGTAAATTAATGTATTTTACCAGAACTAATGCCAATTTCATAAAGTTTAGATAAATATATCTTCATGCTGGATTCTGTCAAACGCCTTAATTAAGTCGGTGTAGATACTTAAAATTAAACATAAGAGCCATGTATTACGGCAAGGATTCATTCAACACATCGAGTATGATCACAATGTGAAGCACTAATTTGTGCTAAGTATGATTGAATAAAGTCCGTTAGACTAGATTATTAACTATATTTTTTCAACTAATACATGATTTAGAGCCTAGATAAAAGTCGGTAATTCACTATATCTTAGAACTATTTTCCAGTTCCGACGAGATTTTAATGTTACTATATCTTAGGGAAATTCCACCTCTTCAGGATTTTGAAACTGGAATGAAAGAGTGGTAATGTTTATCATAAACTTCTTTCGTGATTACTCTAAAAGCAAGCAAAAAACATTATTTTGGATAAATGACCTATCTTACCGATTCGTATAATTATGCGTAAGTAGGTAATGGTCCCGATACCGTTGTTCATAAACATAAATTAAATTTTAGTTCAGTACTATTAAATAATAATAATCCAACCAGAAAAGACAGCTTTCCGGTTACGGTATTGGTTATTTCTAAAATGGCGGCTTCTAAACCTATTTCATGTGTCAATAGAATAATTTGATTAAGTTTTATTGTATTGTTCTTTTTTAAATTGTTTTCATTTATTGTTGATAAATGAGGTGTTTGCCTATTACATATTGTACTTTTAGATAGTTAAGTTTGAAATGTTTCTCATAGTATGATTACCGACAATTGGTATATATTGGTATTGGTATATAGCCAATAAATAATTAAAAATTTTCACCTTATTTTTGCTGGTTGCATTATAAAATATGTGGTGTTCTCACTGAGGTTCCTTAAAATCTCTCTTTCCCTTTCATATAAAATTACAATGTAAAAGAAGCAAATAAATTAATTTAAATTTAAGTGAATGCCGAATTGTCACCATTTAATGTGAATATAAAATAGATAGGATTTGTGACTATGACGAAACTGAAAATTCATCCGTCCCGTAAAGAGACTTCTACACTTCTGTATTGATCACAATATCTAGCATACTCATATTCATACATATACATGCACACACACACGTAACCACACACAGACACACACACAGAGATTTATTCACACATAAAGACCTGAAAAAATTACTTTATTGTCTAACAGTTTGTAGTAAATGAAATATTTCATAAGCTATATTAGATATTCTTGCGCTAGTTTTCGATCATCAGTATGTCACTGATTTCTTTTCCAATATCTGGTTCAGGCAATAATCCCTCACAAATTTAGATTTCGACTCATGTCAACTAAATTACTTTTGATTTAATCTGTGGGTTAGATAGCGTACAGTCTCAATAATGAAGACATGTCTTTCATCGTTTGAAAGTACAGTGAAGAAAAAAATTCTTTGACGTTTTTTCTATTATTTATGACTAATTTTGTCTATGAGCTACCCATAGAAATTCATAAAGGAGTTCAATTAAAAGCACAATACTTTTTCTAACATTTGATTGTCAGTTTTAAACCGTGACGGTGGTACTTTGTACATTAAGACTTTGTCACATTGTTCCTTTTGTTTTGTTTTATTATATTTTCATTGTAAATTATAGTTTGTTAACGTAAGTAGTACGAGACCCGTTAGTATTATGTTTTCGAAAACTTTATGCGCAATATAAGGATTTCAGCTAGTATGTTTTGCTTAACGTAGTTTTAAAATAGCTAAGCAATTAAACGTTTCGTTACTCTTCAGCCCGTTCGCTTATACACACAATATAGAATTCGTTCTATCAGATTATGTGAGACCTATTTTGAAGATTGCCAGTATAACTGTGAAAATTAAGTTTTATATTGCAATAATGGCTTCAATTAATTAATTACGACCAATATTAAGAATTTATTTTTGTCGTTAGTTCATTGATTAATAAAATATTTCATAGGCAGCTTATTTTTTTATTAATTTAAAATTTGGTATTTATAAATAATAAAACAGATAAGTACTCAGATAATTCAGATTATTTATGGTTATTTTATCAATTGAGAAGGAAAAATATTCTCAACCACAAAAATTAAATTTAATATTATTTTTTAATATCCACGTCTTAGTATTTACCACCTATGACTATTATATATAATGAAAAACGAAATCCAATTTTATTACTTAAAAAACCTTTAAAAATAGACTAACGAGTAAAAATATATATTTAAAAAATAAATATTCTTGTTGCTTGTGTTTCTGTTATGTTTACTTTTATGTAATATGAGAGCTGGATTAGTAATTTAAACGAGAAATCATGGAAGCATAGGATAGCATGAAAAAAAGACCTAAGAGGCGGCACGTATCACGGTAGCCGCAGGCGAACATAAATAACTGGCCACGCCGCAAACAAGCCGTATTTACGACAATATTATGTTTTATACATGCACCCGTACAGTACACGGAGGCTCTAATACCACGCCAACCTACTTAATAACCAGAACGCGCGGAAGGCGTAACCCGGTGGCAATCTACCGTCTCACTCGAAGACGCCCCGGGCGCGCGCCTAAGCGAGATGAACAACCACAAATTTATTGAAACGAAAAAAAAATCAACTGCTACTGAACTCCGCGTCGTCTCTACAGAACTAGATACATTTTTCCACGTCGCCGTGCTGGAGTGAAAGATGCGGCTCGCATGTGAGTAAGAACGAGATAGATAGCGGTGCGAGAGCTACGCGCGAAGTGAAACTGTAGGTCATGTGGGCGCTGCCGGTGTTGCGCACGCACAGCTACTTCGGCGCGGCCGAGTTCCACGCTCACGCTGCGTCGTCCGGCTCGCTTAGCCTGTGTGACCTTTAGCTGGTGAACTTAGGAAGCGTCGTCCGCTGTGAAACGTTCATTAGAGCCCCCCCGCCCCGCGCGGCCGACAGCAGTCGACATACCAATACCAGCATTGGAGAGAAAGAGATGGCTGGCGATCGACAGTGCCGTGGCTAAAAGTATTCGTAGAATGCGTGATCTGTATCGGGCGGGCGGGAGGCGGCGCGGGGTGCGGGGATCGTTCGGAAGCGGTGGCAGCTCCCATCGACTCCTGGGGTTATTCTTCCTTAGGCCACTACTGATCGAGCTACGTAGCAAGCGAGCCAGTTTTTTCTGTCCACCGCACCGCACGCCACACACTCGTTAAGCCAGTGCCAACACGAGAAGTCGCCACTAATAAATTACTGTTTTTTACTGCACTCGCAACAGTCACCGCCGCGCAGTCAAGTAATTTATACGTTAAAATAAACATTAATCAGCAATAATCGCAGTTATCAGCGCCCGAAAACAGTAAGTACCAAACATCTGTTTATATTTTTGACGAAATCTATGTTCTCTTAATTTGTTTATTTACGTTCAGTTTAGTGAAACCAGAAAGTTTTTAAAGTAAATATTGCATTACTCAATGTTGTGCCATTACATATTCCTGCAGATATTAAGAGACCATAGAATATTTTTATTTTTGTTGTACTTTTTTTGTACGTTTGGCAGTTTTTTTAAAAATAATAATTGAAAGTCAATGATATGGTAGACACAGTCAATGAAGAATTAATAGTGTTTTAAGTTTGTTTATTAAAAATTTTTGATGCATAAAAATAATGTTGTTTAGATACCTATCAGAATTAGCAACGAAATCTTTTAAGAATAGGAACTGCATCATCATATTACATATTTAGATTTTTTGTTCTTTTGTCTTAACAGTAGGTATTCCTATTTTAATATTTTCTCATTAAATTTCTATTGGAACACTAAAATCTACTTAGATTAATTTACACGATAAATATGGATATTAAATTATAGTAGATCATAAATTATTAAAGAGGGACAACATTTAATACCTACAAACAAGCATTATTTGAATAACCGAGGTGATTATCATGTAAATTAACCTTAGCGCCTCGAAGGCGCTAGATCACACAAAAGGATCGAAAATTATTGTCCTCAGAACGAGGATTTTTTCAACATAATCATAAGCACCCGTCTTAGACGCGCCATTCACCGTCCGATATTGACCATTATATAACGATTTATGGTTTATTTAACAATAAACGTGGAACTCTTTGAAAAACTTTGAAATATTCTAAGGTTTGGTTAATATTGTGCCTTTGTTGGACTCTAAATTTTCGTATTGCACGCATCATTAGACACGCTTATTGACACCTTCATAAGTTCCCATGATATTCTAAAAGGGATGGGTTTGCTTAATCGACATTTCTCTAATCTTATTACAAGTTTTTTCTAAAAAGGACAGATAGTTCGAAATCGCTAAAAGATAGGTTCTAAAATACAATCCAGCTATCTATATCGGCTAGATAAAAAAAACTGGTTATATATAGAATTCTATCGTAACAGGGTCAACATTGTGTACCCTGCTTCAATACAGGTTAGTATTGAAATTAATGACGATAGTTCCAAAACTACTTGCGTTTATAATTTCATTAATTTATATGGTATGAAAATTCTGCTAATCTAGCTCAGTTACGAATCAGTTATCTTAGCAATCTATTAAAAGTATTATAAATATACAGCTTATGAAAATAGGAAGAAATAAGTAGTGTTCTCACAAATAACGCACAATTTAAAAAAATAAATCTTACATAATCTAATAAATTATGATTACAAAATTATTATAAGCAAATATATATTGTTTCAAATAAATATTTCCCAATTATACATAAAAAACAATATAATTTTAATATGTCATGTATAAAGTGTGCGTATAAAGATTGAGTAAACTTTTATATCAACCCCTTTTTCGGAGCAGCCTGTTAAAATGAAGTAGAAACATGTTTACCAACGCGGAAATATAATTACCAGCAATCTGTCAAAACTGTAAAGAATATTTTGAAAAGGTATTGCCATTTCAAAAAGTATTATTATCATATGAATCTGCGCAGTCAATAATTAAAGTTTATATAAGTACAGTGTTGTTAAAAATAAACTCAGCGTTTAACCTTTAGTTATATTGCCAGTAACTAATAGTTCATTCTTTCATTAATTTACAAGGTAGATTCTTTCCTTTTGAATAATCTTAGTAATGGTTTTATGTAGACTATATATCTCGCTATGTTTCTTTTTTGATTTTAAAGCTATGATTGGAAGTAGAAAATCACCTGGATGTACCTATTTCTTTTTATAATTAGGTACAAAGATAAATATTTTATTTACCACTTAAGAAGCAAAACCTAGACAAAAAGAACACAATTTTACCGTATAGACAATGCGAGATATCGATGAAATCTGAAAAATGTAACACGCAAACGCAGCATCGCATTTTTGCAGTGTTAAAAGAAATTAATGTCAAATTAAATTTCGTTACATCGTTGTCATATTTTACATATTGGAATAGGCCCAGAGTTTATAGTTTTAATTTGACCTCTAAAATTAATTTTCTTAGGTTTTAATTTTAACACGTAATTTATAAACGTTTTTCTTCTTTTGTAGAAAAAGAAGCAACAATATAATTCCAAATAGGTACTCAAAGGGCTTTCTTAAAAATATCATTTAAAATTTATTTCTAAAATGGTTGTTAAGCTAATTTTACACGTTAATTCACATCATCAACGTTCCGCCGGCAGGTATAAACAAATTTACATCCGTAATTACGCAGTCAAGTGGCTTTTATAGGCCGAGAGACGGCCAATTTTTTCTTGATCATGATTTTCAATGTTTCTTTTTTACTTGATTGCGTTTTACGTAGAGAATATTATGATAAAGGTAAGCAATTTCAATCATACGTTTTTATTTTGAATCAAAGCATTGTTTAATCATTAATGTCATTGTTGCTTGACTTGTAGGGAATGATTGATTGTATATTGAATTATATGTTGTGCTGGTTTTGTGCAAGAAACGCAAGTACTGTCATTGATAATGAAATGAAACAGCCGTAGAAGAAATTAAACGACATAATTTTTACATTGGTAAATGATTTTGAGTTAGCTACTTATTACCTAAGATGCAAAGTTGAATTAAGTTTAATAATTATTAGTGAATGTTAGTACCTAATTACTTACCTAATAAGTTTAATTCTATTTTCAGTTTTATAACTGATAATTTATAGATTAATAATAAAGAAAAATGTACAGATCTCTATATTTTCTTATTTAATAATCTACTTTACCGTACTAATCTATAGGTATTACTGACACTTTCAATGTCAACAATTATTTCACATAATTTTTCTTAAGTCTAATGTTATTTCACTATTAGCTCCTGGGCTAAGCGTAACACAGTGGCAGCGAGTCGCCACGCGACGCCTGCGCACATTTCCTATTCGGGCACTCACCGTCTAATCGGGTAAATTATATTTAGCTCATGATACTGTTTTAGTCTTTTGAAATGATCAAAATTTAAACTTTTTGTAGTTCTAGATTATGAAAAAATATTTTGTGGTTAAATTTAAATAAATTAATTAGTAACCTGGGATACAAACCTTTTCAATCCAGTATTTAAATAGTTTACTATTATTTAATTTTCGAAATAATTCATATATCGAGTAGGGAGGATTCATAATGAACACGAGTTGTCTTTGTACACAGAGCGCAGTTAATTGAATTCTCAAAGCAAATTCCGTATTATTTCTTTTATTTAAAATTCTATATATACTTATTATAATATCTACCTATTAGCGTTCAGGAATGTTCCGCGCGACGCGGCGTCACAATTACTTACCTAATTAAAATATTTTCGTGTAGAAGAAATTTCCCTTTTTTGTATTTTAGACGATCAATATGTCGGAAAAAAAGAAAAAGTGCCAAAATGTATATTTTTCTAATATCTCATACAAATATTATTCCAAATCTTATGTCGTAAGTGTCGGTACGTTTCGGCTGCGGCTCCGTGGGGCGCCACTCCTTTCAACTCCGCCGAACTAAACCCAAACAAAAAGTTACTGTCACATATACGTACTCTGTATTAACACATTGGCTATGTTTACGAGCCACGGGGTGGAAGACAATGATTATTTATTGTGCGGGTAGCTTTTGTCATGACGCCGCCCGATATTGTACCCATTTATAATTTGATAGCTGATCGAGGACACAGAATTGATTATAGCTTGTGGTTTTTTCATCATATTAATATTAGTCTTTGAAGTTAAAATTCTTTGGAATCTTTATACTATAAAGCGGCCGATGTTAAGCTGATCATTTATAATGTTATGTAAATAAGCTATTTTTAATATCGTTTTTTATTGGTCAAGGATATTTTATGGACTTATACATATATATAATATATAATTCTTGGTTGAAAAAGGTAGGTTGTTGTAGAAACCTATAGATGTGTAAATTACTCGTATATAAGTAGTAAATTACTCGTATGAAGTCATAAGTTTTACTTCATTGATAGATAGGTTCACACGTTAAATTGACAACCCAATAGAGAAAAATTACCTAGAGGTAAACTACTTATACAGCGTTTATGTAGTAATAAACATGCTAATAAAAATCGGAGATTCTATTCATTTAAAATCTTCTAATTCCTATCGAGACATTACTATGTCATAAAATACAAAAAAATTATTAATTTCCTAAATTTAAGTTAAGCTTCATTTCATTATTTACGATCCACTAAAAGTATTTAATAGTAAAAGCCTGTAAAAAGGCGACGCCTTTGATGTATATCATTATATAGCAAGACGAGTGTTAACACATAATTTGTCAGACTCAAGTAGATGACAGGAAACAATTGTTTAAACGAGATAGAGACAAAAGTTGGCTGGTGTTATCTGGTAATCTCAGAGATAAGAGCATTCCTTGTCCGGGACGTGTTAAATATCAACAAATAGACGCTTTTTTGGTCAGTAAATGGTTTTCTACATTGGTTTAATGTTTGTATGTCGAAGTACTTAATCTCCATATAACTCACCAATGACATTTTTTTATACCAATATTTATAATCGTTCTTTGGGATAGGAATATGCTGTATATTAACACGTTTTTATCATTTCCTAGTTAAAATACCGAAATAATTGAAGAAATACTCAATCTTTTTGTTTTAAAATACTACTATTGTATGTTTCGACCAAGGAGCACACTGCTCCTTGGTCGAACCATACAATAGTACTTGTTTATCCTGACGACCCCGGAAGCGGGTAAACCCCCTATTAGTCTACGGGCATATATTTTCTTAAAAGTAAGGCGTTTATTGGATCCCTTCACTCCTTCTGAACAATAAACATGTAGGTCGTATTAACGCCTAAAGCACAGAATTTTTACCTTCTTTACGCAATTATGTTATTGCGACATATTATTACATTTTAGATAATGTAACGGGCATAATGTTTTAATCTAATAAATCTTATTTATTTTGTGGGATAAGCGTCATATAAAATATCCAATGTTGAACTCAGGTCTCCGATAAATTATCGTTAATTCATTATAGTTGATTGGGTTGTCAAGGATTTATACTAATTCGGATTCGAACTTGTAGCATGTTTTTGTTCTAGTTGTACTTACTTATCTTTGAAGCATTTACTTGCTAATCGGTGACAAAACCTTATTTGTCATTTACTTTATGGCTCTATATTTAACCTTAATTTAATAGATAGGTATGTATTAACATTCTTAACAACTCAGGGAATTTTTTATATCTTATCTAATTTACTGAAATTTATATGAGATATTGATGAATAAGAGGAAATTAGTCATTTGAGTAAACATTGAACAATTGTACCAGCCTTCAGGGAAATAACCTAGTAAAGTTATTTTAAAATACGCAAAAACCTTAACTACCTTGAGCTTTCTTTTACACTTTTTTCACAAAGAATTAGGTATTTGAATAGAAGGTGCGTCTTATCTGTACGCTTTGTTTGCGCACGGGCATGGCTCGTGTATGCTTTACAATCGATTACATACTTAAACAGGCATTTCATATCTTATCTCACAGCTTTAAAGACTATTTCAGGGTATAGTAACTTTATCAATATGTGGCTTTCCTTTGAGTCTTTCCCGACATAAACTAACGATGATTCCATGGAGTTAGCAAATAAAACATTTAAACCCTTATTGGTAATGTTGGAACTGATACAATTTTATGAGTCCGCTGATAGTGTAATACGTATTCGGCAACTTTGATGTTATTGTTTTCTTTTTGGCTATTGTTTGTTTATATTTTGCATAAACAAAGTTTCTGTGTAAAACGATCCCACTTATTTTCAATTATCTAAGATCATACAAATAAAATGTAGCCCTGTATATGATGATTACTAAACAATTCTACGTCAAAAACCATAGTTACATGTTTCACGAAACGTCCTTATATTAATCTTTAAGATAGACTTTTACTTTTAAAAGTATAATGGTAACCTTTTACAGTAAGCTCGTTCAATAACGTGAAAAAATGGATTTTTTCCTTTTAGAAAAAAATTACAATTGTAACTCAATTAATCGAAGTCGAATAATCAACTCAGAAGCCGACTTACGCATTAATGAATGTGTAAATAAGTAATCGTTACAGGTTTATACTTAAAGCTTAATTTAAGCACATTATGTTACGCAAAGACTCGTCGGAACAAAAAAAGTCATTCATGTAACCCGTAATTTTTTTTATAAATTGACCAAAAAGGTACCTTTAAGAAGGTCGAAATAACAAATTAACACCTAAATAGAGGAAATGGTTAGATATTCATTCACAACTCCGCCATTGATTGTTTGTACTTCGCCCAAAACATGCGATACCAAGCGTCACAGGTGGAGGTAGGTATATTAAACTTAGATCACTTTTAATCAAAAATAACCTCTAAGATCTTTTAGTAGTTAACATGGACTTTTGCGTTGTTGTACCCGAGATACTTATAGTTATAGTTAGTGTGTTAGACGCTTTTCAATCTTAGTCATTGATTCAAAAGTCCACCTCTTACGGTGCCTGGCAATAGAAATATATATGAAGAATATTTTTTGTGTATCTTACATATTAGAAGTGTGTAAAGGAAAGTAATACTATATTATACTACTTATATATACTATGTTATACTACCAGAACCAAATTCGCAAGTCGATTAAAAAAATCCCTCTCCGTCTTCTCAACAAACCGTATCTATAACTTATAATTTAAATTCACTCCACATATCGGTTGGTTCACATAATTCACGGTACAAGATTAGTCCCACGAGAAAGCTCGAGGCTATAGAAAGTCCCACCCACGCTCTCACGAACGTTTTTGACTTGGTAAATATAATCTGTGTTCCTTTTTGAGCCGCCGTGTTACGCGCCCCGCCCCTTAGTCTGATTGGCGAGCGGCAGCCGAATTACGCTTTTTATGCGCACAATCATATATATAACCAGATATTACCTTTTTCAATCAACGTTATTGGAAGTTTGAAGCAATGTGTTATGAGGCTGTTATATATTTAAAGTATCTGCCTTAATTGGAATTCATTTAAATTTGCTGAATTTCATAAAGACTCATGAACATTAAAACTATATATGACAGAGACAGTACCTATACTTCGTTTCTTAGGTTTTGTAGAATTAGGTACTAGATACAGAAAAAAATAATCCGAAAGAAGTAGTTAATATTCGAATGTAAAAAAAGTATGCATATCTACTATTAAGGGCCCGTGTAGAGCTATCTCTACTCAACAAGTAACTAATCTATAGCCCACGTTTCTATTAAATATTTAACTATTTTTTATATTATCCTTTTATTAAGAGTCAGGCCAACAATTCGAAATTCAAATCTGTCTATCTTTTTAAAACCTACAGCTTTTGATTGGCTGATGCGTAAGCCAGTAGCGGTTGCGCCACGCATATTATTTGTTTGTATGCGTGAGTTTTAAGCCCGCCCTCCCTGAGGGCGACGGAACAGAGGGCCTGTCCATGTAAAGACGTAGCTACATAAAGAGGATCAAACTATTCTAAGCACTTAAAGTTTTTACTTTAGAGCTTAGGGATTTAGCTTTTAGTAATGTAAAATATAGTTTTGATATTAGTAAAGAAGTTTGTCATTTGCCTATATATATGTTTAAGCATTGTATATTTACAAACATAATTTAAATTTTTTAGTTTATAAATTGTATAGTGAAATTACTTTAAGATCCACTAAGACGAAACAACAAAATCTTTTCTCATTACTTAACAAACGTTATATACAGTATATTTAATCGGTAAGATTCCATAAAATAGCGCGGTAATTCCCAATAAAGCTGAGCGACATAGTCTTAGACGCTAACCGCTTCGGCGCGCTGCCGGAGGCTACTCGGACGGGGCCCCCAATATATCAGCCAACACTCACAGATACTTCGCCGTTCGACGACAGCGGCAGCTGTAGAGATGACAAACTATTCATTTCTTTATTAAATTATCCAACAAAGTCAGAAACTTATAAATTTTTCTATAAGTTGTATAAATGGGAACATTGGTATGTTTCAATGCATAACATTTTCTTCCTATAACGTAACAAAATAATCATTGATAAATACGATATTTGAAAAAATAGCATAAGAGATTAACACGTGTATAGATAATAGGTGATAAACCTGCTTGCAGTGTTGCCTGTTGAGGCAACTGCCACTGCCTTTCTCATTTCGGTCTTGAAGTCGGTTATTGTGTTTTGGTGTAAAGTTGGTGTGAATATAGAAGCCAGTGTCCGTTATTTCTCATTCCATTACTATTTTGAATGTCTCCTATACCCATTCAGTCTAGGAACCTACATTACCTACTCTTATGAAAGTAATATTGAAAAATATAATTATAATACTTAAAAGTATTGAGTAATAAGTGAAATAGTATAAATTAAACAATTCTAAAAATTCCAGCATTTTGTTCTATACATAGCATTTAATAAATAGAGTTTTAGTTATATATATACACATATTTTTGTGAAATCGAATGATTTGGCAGCGATTTTCAAAATTAATTTCAGCAGTTGATATAGGTACATTGTGTTATTTAAATTTAAGAAAAATAATTCAAATTGAGTACTTCATAACGAAAATATGAGCAACTTTTTGTTTCAAAATGTCAAGGCGCTTACAATATCACGTGATTTCTTGATATTGCTAGTGTCTATTAGCGATAGTTACGACTAGCCAACAAGTAAACATTTGCTTTACGTTCTTTGAAATAACAATAATATAGATATATACAAAGATGAGTATATAATTCACATAAACATTTTCAAATTATATAAAAAAAAATTACCGAAGCGATTCCACAGACACCGCTGTTCTGCGCGGGCGCATACCATTCCTGTGGGAACCGGCGAGACATAAACTGTTTCGTTATTTCTGCTCACCCGTTCATTTGTATATTATAATTTGGCTCAGCTTAGTGCAGCCGGGTTCAATTCACATAATTGTTATTATTATATCCATTACGTATTATACTTGCATTTTGCACAAGGAATTTGAATCTGTAGCTTAAGTATTAATGGCGGATAAATTCAGCTCCTTCTTTGGAATTTTTCTAGGATGAATATATATATTTTTTAAATTCTTTCGCAAGTAAGTGGCCATGAACTCAAATTTAAAACGTTAGGTGTACTTACTATCATTTTAAAAATGTCTAAGTAGCAACCTGCCTAATATTGCTAAAATATATGTATATATAATATACATATGAATTTTGTGATGACGTGATTAATTTTGTATCACGCTTAATGTCTATAATTTACCTATATAGAAGAGTCCTTTATACCCATAAAGGAACGCTTGTTTGCCACGAGCTAATATTAAAAATAATCCGAATCAAAGAAATCTAATTTGGTGATTCAAGAAAATTATAATGCACGTTAGCTAGAGGATTTTCTATACTAAATTACCAATTAATATTCTCTATATTTAATTAAGATTCCATATAAAGTATCCAATTTGAGTGCAATAAATAAAATTGGTATTATATTGTATTTAATAGATATAATTGCAATATTCTTTAATATACTAATTGATAATGAGATTTGGAAGATAATATACATTCCATACCTTTCTCTCACTACAGATAGTATCAACAGGTATTGACGAAAAGGATTCAGACACAGTTCATTGTTCGTAAAAATGTCAAATACAATGATAAACATAAAACTTCGTGTTGAAATTAAAGTCCATGTCATAATCATGAGTAGCAATGGTACACGTAAATAGTTCTTATGCCACCAATGTAAGGTTGCTGATGGATTAACGAATTTTGTATGATTCTACTGTATGATATGATTCCTGAACAATGCATAGGCAATAATTTTATTCAAACCATACCTATTCACTCACGATCGATTTGTAATTATAATAATCGAATAAGGTATTGTTCTAAAGAATGGTGGAATTAAAAATTATAGTATTTTTTATATTAATAGTTTATAAAATCAAATCAAAAATATCCCTTGGAACCTCTCTGCAGATCTCTCTAACCTCTTAGCAGATTAGTTATAAAATATAACATTAAATTTTGTTCTATTTCAAGAAAATCAACATATTTTTAGTTCTCCGTAATTTAACATAAGGTGACCTTGGCACGTGTAACTATTTAACTATTGTGAAGTATTAATCAGATACATTTAATAATTTAAACCTAATGATTACACAATTACTCCCAAACTAACAATACAAGAAATTCCTAGAAAGCCGAAAGGTGGTCGAAGAGTCGAACTCACGCTGACTCGGCAGAATGCTTCATTGAACGCGGTACAAAGACTTCAATACGATATAATAGAGTGTATTAGATGCCAATATAAAGGCACAGCTATATAACACCACAATAGCTTGATAAATATTTGAGACGTTCTTTCGGCATCCCTTTTCTTAAGTTCTTGTCTAAGTATCGTTAAGTTTTTGATCGGGTAACAAAAGAGATACTATCGGGGTTGAACGTAGAAACGTAGTTTTAACTTGAGAGTTTTTTGAATTGAAATAAAACCATATTTTAATATAACGTACACGGTCTGAACAACAAAATGTAAAAATAAGTTATTGTCTTGAACTAGCCACGATAATTAATGGAAGGAAGGAAGAATTTTCATGTGCTTGAGGTGAAGTGTTTTATAAAATAATCATTATTGTCGATTTGATATATATTATACATTGATTTTAATAGCTACAAGTATTTAACGATGTTAAAGATCGATCTTCTCAATGCGTATAGTCCAGTTTCTGGCTGTGATGTAACATGAGACATAATCTAAATTCATCACGTACCTAAATGTAATTATCGAAATTTTTAAGTAATCGTTTTAAATTTAAAACCTTTTTTAATGTTAGCTTTTAATCTAAGGCTTTCAAAAATATTAACTTTATGTATATAATACATATTTATTATTTTTCAGCATTTTTATTGTTATTTCTTTTCTATTAATAATAGATCCTTCATTATTTATGGAACTTCATTAATTATTATAAAATGGAACATAATTCATTAAATTCGATTTTCAGTTTTATTGCAAATAAAATACAGTCACAATCAAAGCGTTTGTACATATCGATGAAAAATAACTTTAAAAAAATTACCTAATAATGTTTACTTACGTAAGAATATTTGATTATATAGGTATACAAATCATATTAGATTTGTTAGATATGTTCATCGAATTTTCGAATTAGGTCAATTACCTTCTTACATACTTCTTGTATTTAAGCTACAAAAGCTGCTTAATTTTCATAATCAATTCACTTTTTTACAAGAGATTATTAGCACTGAAGAAACATTTTATATACTTCATACACAATAACAAAGACTAGTTTTCCATTTCTTGCTACTTTATCATAAAGACTGTTAAAAAATTAATAGTTCATTTCATATTTCACACAGCGTAATCTTTTTATCTCGCGATTTATTATCGAAAGCCTTTGTGGTCTTAGTAACACCTGTATTAGTTGCTAAATGGGCATCTCTACATTATTACTAGAAACTTTGTTGCTAACAATAACTTCACCAGTCCATTCGAATGCTCTGTGGAATTTTGCGTAATTATCTACGAAGTGGCAGTTTTTGTACGTAATTATTAAAGCAAATTGTTGGAGAAATATCGTTAACGTTGCGCATGCGCAACAAAGTTGTTAATGAATACGGATAACTAATAACATCTACTAATTAGTAGAGAGTTCCACGACTTGATCACTAGAGAATAAATGTCCCGTGATCAGTTAGTGCCTGTCGTTTGATATTTACCTAACTCCTATTTTATGTTAATATTTTGCATTGTATTTAAATTTGAAATTCCCTCGAATACAACGGAGAGTTATGAGGGACACGTGTGTATCTTCTAAATAATGTACAAGAAAGTGTATAGTAAAAAAATGGATTTATTATTAATTGACTATTTTATAAAACGACAATATGAGAAGTAAAAGATCACAGGAACGTGGCATAGGAGCATAACGAGTAGCCTTCTTCATGGCGACTACGTATGGGAAGGCGTAACGTGGGGTGGCCACACAAATGATTGACAACTTATTTAGGGTTGTGGAGAACTGATAGTTATGTTATAAAATAGTCTTAAGATCTGCATATTATGTAACTACGGAACGCACAATAAAGAATTGAATTGAATTGAAATGTCTCATGCAATAACCAGCGGCACTCGCTTATGGGGCTGCTTATGATGGGGGAGGTAAGAAACATAAGAAAAATCATATAAAAGAGTATATTAATAATGACGTAGCAAACTACTGAGAAAAATCCCATGGTATACACCAAAAAACGTTATTGCTCGTAAAGCAAATTGCTTCGTTCCGCTACAGGATAATTTCGGCAAAAAATACGTTTCCTTATACATCTATTGTGTTCAATATAGTAGAGGAAGAGAATCCAAACATAAATAAGACGAGATGTTTGACTTATGAGTTTGGATATGTCGATGATATCTTCAGAGGTATTGTGACATTCGACTAACAGTCAGCGCCACTCACCTTTGGAGAAATCTTAATTAATCACCACCAATTGACTCAGGCGCTTCGAAAGCAAAACCACAGGTCCCGTTTGTGACGCATTGCTCATTTTATT
Organism: Acentria ephemerella; assembly: GCA_943193645.1. Classification (NCBI taxonomy): domain Eukaryota; kingdom Metazoa; phylum Arthropoda; class Insecta; order Lepidoptera; family Crambidae; genus Acentria; species Acentria ephemerella. Next base: position 7,197,131 of record OW971891.1, read on the forward strand.
AAGCGATAAATTTTAATAAGCACCGTATAATGTTAATGTTTGACCGTGTTATGTAACGATTGAGTTTAAGCAATGCTTCTGCTGTGGTGGAACGTTGTGTGAGTAATGGTGGTCTATGCCTGGTTCAATACTATTAATTGTTTTTAGAAAGTTTTGTATAAGAATCTTTAAATCTTTTACTGAATTTCTGATTAGACCAAGTTAAAAATGGTTTCATTCATGCAAATTATCTTTTGAAATTAATGTTTCTTTTTCCACTTTAGCAATCAATAAAATCTATACCATTATTTTGTCTAATGCAAGAAGATTAGGAGCTTATTTTATGCTTCCTAGATTGAAAATTGTGAACTCCGTTGGTAGACAAAAAATTTTCAGGATTTAGTTGACACATCGACGGTTTTTATCTGATGTACCTTTCTGAGTCTTCAAAACAAGCTTACCCAGTTGATGACGTATCAATTACTTTTTGTTTGATTTCAGTGACGAAAATCTCGTCATATTACCAATAACCTACTGATACTACTTTCTAAGAAAATATTTAGTCACCAATTAGTATACGAAAAAATTTACGCAGCACCAGGTCGGGGTTTTACTCTTGCGTATTGACGTTTAGAATTATTCTATGAAAGCGTCATGTCAATAGTTCAAGGGCCTATTTAAAGTGATTCATCTGTGAAATTAATATTTGAGAAATACTCTTTGGAGTTTGCAAGAACTGTGGTTAATGAATCACGTCGAGATCCGTGTGAACCTTATTTTAATATTCAAATGTTGAGATTTTATCCGTCTGATAGTCAGTAGCTACAAATTAAGTTTTATGGTTATGAAGATTATAATTTAATATCATTATTGGGTAAGCTTTATAAATTATTAAAACGTGCTTGCCGCTCTAAAGCCTTCAAAGCATTTAAGCAACAGATCCGCCAAAGTCTGTATACCATCGATCTCTGTATAAAATTTTCATAATTAATTTAATTATAAATCTTTACATTTGCGAAACAGTAAGATTCATCAGCATTTGTAGCTGTCTTTCTTATTTCGGCTATGAAGTTGTTCACTGTTTCTTTCGAATGAGAAGTATTGTCAAAATCAACGTGAATGATAATCACAGACAAGACCTTCAACCTTAACACCTTCATAACATCAATGCACATGAATTACAAAGATCTTCTCTTGATATTGCCCGTGTTTTTATCAATTTGCTGATTACATTACCAACAGCCCCTAACCTATTTTGACAATTCAAGTTAAAACCACTTATCAAATTGCCTATCCATTGCTGCATTAAAATGAAAGTATCACAGAGACATTAAATAAGGTAGCAGTGAACTTGTAAATCATTCGGTGGCTATCACCTAAGCCGCCGAAATGACTTAGCGAATATGCTACTGATAAACTGTTAGGTAGTTTGACATTTATTTCTTGTACAAGTCTGTCCACCTGGGGTTAGTTGTATATTAACTTTATTATAACATTTTCTTTTTATTTTCCTCTCTGTCTGTAGTGTATTTTATCTATACTATAATTATTGACAAATTGTGTCTCTTAAAGGTTTAAAATTAATATAAAAATTGCTCTGATTAAAATTATTAGTCAGTTCATCAGGTTTTGAATTTCTTTTATTCACTACACAAAACCGTCTTCGGCTGCTGTTCTTACTTCTGTCCGTAACGTTTCATATCTGATTTCGGCACTTAAACTCTTTAATGTGCACGCCAAGTAGATTCTCGTGAGTGAAGAAGATGTATATCTTTTCCTTAAGGTATGTGTACATTCAACAAACGCGTTGAAGATATACTAAAATATGAATTGAAAGAATAAGCATTTATTTAATATTCTTTAGATTTTTAAATTAACGACTAAAATAATAAAATCGTTACAAAAAGTACAAAATATGTGGATCCATTCTTATAATTGATTTATATTTTAATAGGGATAGGTTTATTTTTTTATATTCCATACTTAGCAAACTCATTTAAGTAAGTGCCGGATTTTTTCCTAATTTCCATTTATTTAGCAAAACATGCCAGGTATGGTTATAACCAGTACCATTAAGCACATATAAGAAAATGGTGTTTGTTTTTTGATTATATTTGATTTTTATTTTTGATTTTTTTGGATTTTAAGATTTCTTAGGGGTAGATGTATGTAACATCATGATGCGTTTTATAAATTTATTGTTAATTTTAAATGCATCTTTGTTTTTCTCTGTTCTAAATTTATTGCAGTCTTTCTACTACAGCGTCTTTAGATTTTGTTTTAGTCAGGTAATTAATTATTATCAATCTCGTTTTGGTCAGTGGAGGTGCTATTACACAAACTCTTTATATTTTTCTCCTATGTGGGTAGACTATTAATCTATAAAAAGATTTTATAAAACTAAGTAAAAAAGTTTATGTCAATTTTCTTTAAGTAAAAATTCCCTTTGGGTTAAATTTAGGTAAAATTCTATTTTCTATTTTCGGGACAAGTACGTAGATGTGTAAGATCCCTAAGCTCTGCATACTTAGTGCCTTAAACGGAGTTAAGTAAGTATTAATATGAAGATGCTAGATTACCTTTTTGCGAGGACCGTCGTCGTGATTCAAACATGTTATCATTGGCAGTTGTTCCATTTTTTTCGTAGGTGTTTCATCTTTATTTTAAAAACATACTTATTTAAGTTGTTTCTAAGTAAAACAGTTTATGAAATATAAGTTAGTTTTTGCTAATAACATTTACGTGAGGAATTTAGATTTTTTATTCATCTAGGTTGGCATACCTACAAACCGACAACACCGGTTACTGTTGCACCTTAGGAGAGACCTTATAGATATCTAGAGTAAGGGTTATTTTGGCAGCAAGCGAGACGGACCACTGCTTCCAACGTTACATTCTTAATTAATACTGGGCAGTATATAACTTACTTACCATAGAAACAAAAAACTTGTAATTTATTATAATTATTATAAATCTTCTTTTACAATCCTTTATAAGCTTCTATCGACCCATAAATTAAATATGTCAGTCCTTAGTACAGTACGACAGTATCTAACGCAATAAAAAAGAGTTTCTTGTGTAATTAGTTGAGCCTATTTCGAATCTCCCCTATTGATGTGTCGCCATCTTTAATAATGTCAAATTATTTTGCATAAACTTTAAACTCTAAACTTCTACATGGTAACAACATAACAGGGTTTAAAATCATATAATACTACGACAGCATCAATTGAGAGTAATTAATAACTTATAAAAGTTAAGTTATTCATCATTCTACGAATAATCGTACAACCTGATCCACAATGACATAGTCAAGTAATCTAAGCATTTACAAGACAGGGATATTATTATAGTTAATTACTTCTTACAAGAAAAAAGGCAAAGGGAATTCAAGCCCATAAATGTCTTAGGTACTAAAAGACAGCTTAGGTACTCAAAATCATTAATTTCAACAGTTTAAAACAGGTTTGAATTGTTATTTTGGTATTCCAAATTCAAATTAATTCTATGCTTTTGAATAGAATAAAATTCAGTAGAGTTCCCCTTTGTTCGCAGACCTTATACCTTATTGTTAGTATTTGAACACGTCATCATAATAAACCTTATTGCATTCATACTAAGTTTTACTAACAGTCTTAGGGGACTAGTTAAAGAGAATTTTTTATCTAATATAGTGCATATATTAGTATATAGTATACCAGTACTTCTAATACTCAGCTTAACATACAAAACCTCTTTCATGTAAAGCGTAAAGGCACAATTTAGGCTAGCAAGGCGGAGGACCTTCGATAATGTTGTAGCGGCCATATTCGCGTGGCTTAATTAGTGCTTTTAAGAAAAAGTTACTAAACTACTATCTAAGTACATGAAATTCGTTATTTAAGAACATTTTGCATATTTGTGATGTGAACTGTAGTTCTTAAGACACTGGCATACCTAGAACAAATATTTGCCAACAGGTACCACAAGGGTTTAAACACATGGGGTATCAATGGACTAATTAGTTATAATTCGAGACTTAGAAATGTTGTCGGTATTTATTTTTTTATTATTTTTCTTGGATTCAACTACCAGGTGAAATATGGTTTCGATTTTTACAACTAATTATAAAACATCAAATGAAGCGTTCGCGTTAAATTGTTTTAAGAGAAAACATTTGATTTTTAATTTTGTTACGATTTTCTAAGTATTAAAAGATGGAGGTACTAGCCTACATAATGTTTATTTTAAATATCTATTTGTGTAAACATTCATGTTACGTTTTAACAAAACGTCCTAAAATATATGTGTATAGCGACCAAAAAGTCCTAATTACACAGAGCTATGTAATCTAGAAAGTACAACATTACGCCCCGCGGTCACGGTAAAATGACAGAAGCCGAAAATCATCATCAATTTACCAGCAGGAGTACCGGTGCCGAAATAAGTGGAGGTCGTGTGTGTGTCGTGAGTGAAACCCACGGTAGCGCCGCGAGCCAACGGCTGCTTTCCCACACATCGGTAAACCGTTTAAAGAAAGTATGTAATCGCTACATTTTAATGTGTCATTTTCACGACATAAAGTTCTTTTGGGTTTCCGTGGAAATATACTATCAAATTACTTTTAAACACTAGTAAAGTATTAAACTTTTTAATTTGTATACAATACGTATTAGTATTTAAAATAATTTAATTTCGTATTTTAACTATTCACCTACATAAAAGGCAAAAATAATGAAAAATTGTTCAAGCAAGCAAAAAAATATATTAAACACATTGATATTTGAAAAATTAAACTTATTAATTTGAAAAAGAAAAAAGAATATTCAGTAAGAGTAAAATTAAAAATCATTATACTTAGATAATTAACTAATTCACTCTTTTGACGTTTAATATGTTTATGAGATATAAAATGATTAATTAAAATCCAAAGTTGTACTCTTACACAAAAGATTCTAGCTCGATCGCACTTCTAGGAGTGGGCGCATTACAAACCGAGTCCTACGTGGGTTGTAACTCATAAATGTCGCATAAAATCCGCCTACCCGGCATTTTCCAGCCACCAGCTTACCGCGGCGCTACCTGTTCATTCACTTGTGCGCACGTGGTGGGGCTGAGGCGCCTTCCGCGTAACGTTATCAGTAGTTTCCGCACCCTTGCGCGCGCAGTTGCCAAACGCACCCGCTCCTAGTCGCACGTCTCACACCGTGACTCATCCAGTCTTTTAAATCTGTGCTTTTGAGGTTTACGTGATTTTTAATCTTAAAACGCACAGCATAAAGTACAATCTCATCTGAAGTTAAAGGTGTTTAACATAGTGAAAGTGATACAAACATTACTCGAAAAGCAATAAAGATCTTAGCGTAATCTCTATATTAAAGGTATGTATATCGGTTTAGGGTTTTATTTATAAATTCATTAACGATTCATTCAATTTAAACTTTCTATAATAAACATATTATGTAGGCAATAACATAAAAATATGTGTGTATAATGAACTCGGTACTTAGTATTCAAACTTATTGCTTCTTTCAATTATCATGACCCAAAAGTTAGTTACGAAGCTCAATACAATAGATTTTTCCTATTCTTCTTTATCTTTCGGTATACTCGACATTTATGTGTTTTACGACTGGGATAATGATGTGTGCATTTTACGATATCTACCTCATATTTTTTTTATCAATATTGAACATACCTGGGTATTACAAAGTTTATACGAATGCAATATTTCATGTTTCATTCATTTTACACTTCACATTATACACATTCTCAAAAATTGGTAAAGTATTATTATATTTAGATTTTCTACACATAAAAACATTTTTTTTGGCATAAAACGGTATCATAAAAATTTAAAGCTTTATACAAATAACCACAATTCTTTTTATCAGACCCAATTTTCCTACACACGGATTTAAAAACACCTTCAATCACAAACAGTGTTATCTTACATTATTATCACTTCTACACGCGAGCGATATTAAACCTTATCACACCGCAACAAAACCGCGACTCGCTCTCATAAGCTATCACTCTACAGGCCAAGCCCCGCCCGCAAAGCATCACATCATAGACCAGACAAAATGTTCGCTGTGATGCAGATCGACGAAGACCACACACGGGATTTCAGGCGCAAACTGCGTCCGAAATGCGAGTTTGTCTGCAAATACTGCCAGCGGCGCTTCACCAAGTCTTACAACCTGATGATACATGAGCGGACCCATAAGAGCCCGGAGCTCAACTACAGCTGTGAAGTCTGCGGGAAGAGCTTCAAAAGGCAGGACAACTTGCGCCAGCACAGGTCAGTCACTCTTTTTATTAATCTAAAACACTCAATTTTTAATATTACAGGTTATTCCAAATTCAAGTGATGAGATAAAAAAAAAACAGCTATTTTTCATTTCAAAACAACAAACATTACAAAAATCAATAAAAAACAAAAGAAACATGGTAAATGGTTACAATTAAAAACGAATAAGTAACTATTTCGATTTAAAAATTTCAGTCCGTAAAATAGAATGACCGATGAGGAAAATGTACTAATGTAATTAAATTTAAACATAGATTTTTGATTTTAGACATCAGGGAAGATTAGAAATAGATTCAAAAAAATTAAATAATAAGCTACGAATCTTGACGACACAACCAAATCACCTGAAGTAGCATTAGTAACCTTGGCCTGAGTTACCAGTATGCCTTGCCATAACCACACAGGTGACAAGGTTGTGGGAGGCATGTCTGAAGGAATTAGGGTCTGCTTTGTCAGTCTATGCTGTGGTGTACGCGCTACTACTGTTACAAGACATATACCTTGTGTAAATCTTTTTATATAGGTATAGGGCGGTATCTATAAATAATGAAGACAGAAATCTAAATTAGTTCTTTGAAAGTAAAAAAAAATAACATTTATTATCATTAGGATTATTACGGCAGCGTAAAGTAACAGTTTTTCTAATAAATCATAAAGAAATAACACGACTTTAACACAGTATGTACGCAATGATTTGAATTATTATATTTTTACACGAAATTTAAAATACATTTAAATTTTAGGATGAAGAATAATCTAACAAAAAATCCAACAGTACTTTAATAGTTTACCGCTAATAATACCTTCTATAATATTATAAAATACAGAAATTAATTGTCTTATGAATATTTAAAATTAATTTAAGTTATTCATAGTTCAGCATAATGAATTAATTATTGGCCAACTTAAATAAAGGCCATGGCAAATACTTAAGTATTCCCAAACGTAACAGTAGAGTACACACTGGCGGACTATGTGTCAAAGTTAAACATCTTATTCACTTTGAATTTACACGTGTCGTGTTTGGTCCTGATGACATTCAAGTTGTCAACATAATTATCATACAATGGCTCGGTAGCAACTTAATAAAGTGACAAGTAAATTTTAGAAACAAGAAATCTGTTGTGTTTCTGAGAAATTAATAGATTTTCACATAAATATCTACTGAGAATACTCATTTTATCATGAAAAGTAATATTACTAGAAGGACTGAAATGAAAATACAAACTAAAGTACTTTTATTTTAGTTTTAAACTAGTATAAATGAACTGATAATTTTATATTGCCTTGTACAATGCGTTAAGGTTTCTTCCGTTAACAACTAAGTTCATCTTATATTAGCTTAAAATTAAATAAGTTGATTATATTGCGCATATTTCGAGTCAAAAAGTAATTAGTAGATATATAAAACTCGTTTCACATTTCGCAATCTATTGGGATCATCTTTGATCGATAATTGTAGATCTCATAAATATCTGTTTACGAAACTACTTTGGATAACATTACCCATCTAATTACAGTCACCACACAACTTTAGTAAAATTATACAAGCCCTATTGTATTACCATCTTATATGGTTGATACAATTAAATTTGGTTGATCAAATGTCTACGCTCGACTCGTGTAATCTATACGTAGTTTTCGTTATAAAGCTACACCCGGCGATCAACCAATGATGGTTTGTTGAGGTCGTCGTAGTATTGCGCCATGTGTGCGGTGATTTCACACGAGATCGAACCTAACCTCTTTTGCTGACATTTTAAGAGCTCAAACCTCGTAGGCTAATGTCAATTTACATTCACACAGTCATGAAATATAATCGATTGTTTTACTATCAACTCATCATGTGCTACGAGTCTTATGTCAATTATGCTACAATTTAATGTTATTTAATTACTTCTGTATTTTAGATAAATTTTGAAGAAAGAGGAAACCTTAAGTAAATTTATTATGCTTAATACAAATTAATAAGGATAATAACTTTCAAATGTTATTTATGGTAGTCGTAGCTAAACTAGAATTCACATTACTAATTTGGTTTAAATAATAAACCGGCTAATTTTGATAGATGTCGTTTTCAGAGTATCCCTTTCTGATTTGCAGACCTAGACTAGACCTAGAACAAATTGGGTGTTCTCTTTATCGGTACAGCATATGAAAATGTTAACATACTCCCAACAAAGGGTTGGGAGTGTGTTAACATTCTAGAAAGGGAATCTGAGAGCATCCGCGGTCGGCTACCGAGATCGTCGATAGATCGCTCACGCTGGTCGTGCGCTCGTGACGAAGCCGTGTGTTAACGGTGCTTAATAGGCCCTAATGCTTCCGAAACTGTGCGAACGCGGACGGTAGCAAGTTAGGGGTAACACGTGGCTGTTACAGTATAATTTATTAGGGATGCGAATTAAAAAATATATTGATAAACACTTGACTCTCTGCTCTGCTTTAAAGAAAAATTAAAGAAACAAAATTCAAAGATGTAGATTACTGTAGAGTAAAACAAAGTTGATGTATACTCGTATAGTGTATTAATAATATAATAATGATTTACAGATACTTAATACCATCAAACAGAACAAAACATAAAATGTAAAACTATGAACCCTATTCAAGGTAAAGAATATAACTAGATTTATAGCTTGGTGCCACAATGAAGTTAAGATAAATTAAAAGTTCACATCCTTGTCAAATTCGCTTCCCTAAAAGGGGTATGTGTACCACGTTTAACCGCGAGAGATGATTGCGGCAATTTGTCGGCGGGCCATGTATGATGCGCTTCCTATTCGGGCTTCACCCGACGATCTGAGTGTACGGTATGGGCACTTACGGTATTGCGTTTAGGAATGATGATAGGAAGGCTTTAAAGATCCCTGGGTGTGTGAGGTTGTAGTTGAAGTTCATTGGATCCTAAATTGTTGGCACAACGTATATTAAATTATTCCGGTTCCTAATGAAGAGTCGGAAGTTTTAAATTCTTCATATATATTTTTTTTAAATGTTTTTCATGTAAAACTTTGTGATAATAGTTCTTGTATAGCATTTTTTGAGTTTCCAGTAAAGTTACTCAAGCTATAGTCAATCTTATGTCGTATCTAATAGACATATAAAAACGTATATATAATTACACCACAGCTGATAAACACTTGAAATGCAAGTAGAAAAATAAATTTGGTACTTATTACTTACTCACAACATCACGAACATCGTATGTACTGCCCTTAACCAGAAGCAGAGGTAACTGTACAAGTTTATGATGAACACTAATAACGTACTGCGTGCGAACCATCAGTCCCCTGTCCGCTAGCCGTGAACCCCGACGGCGTTATGCTACCGATTGTTTTTGTTGAGTACAGGGAATGAATTTCGACATCAAAATTGTACTTTCGTGTAATTATTGGGTATGGATTCAAATCAATAGCTTCAAAAGTTCTGCAGCATGACTTTAACAGTTCGTTATTTCTGATCTTGTTTGGCAAATCTTCTGAAGAACTAGAAATATTATTATTATGATTTTATTCATTAAAAACTTAAGTGACATTTGAAGTCCATAATCACATTTGCCCATTTCAGAGATTTCTTTCTTATTTTTTATTTAAATTAATAGTTTCGTATCTTTTCTTTTAATCGTATTTTGTTTTTAGAATTATCTTCGTAACATTTGGTACCGATAAGTTTGAGTAGTAAGATAGTAGTATATTTAAAAATTAACGTTCGTCATATTTCAAAATTAACGTTTGCAATTTGTCTGTACATATGGTCTTGCGCCTTTGTTGTCTTATATTCCTCATAATCCATTGGCATTTTGTTTGTGACAAAAGATTTGCGATTTAGCTCTGTTTTGCTCACATCTGTTTGAGCTAATGGTTTTAAATCCAGTATTTTTTCTTTTTTTTGGGAAATCTTTGAGAATACTACAGATTACTTTTGATTCGTTTGTTTTTGGATTACTTTAAAAAGAAACATGCTTTTGTGTGTAAATTTAGTACCAGATATATTGAGTAAATACATTGCTTTAAACAATCCTTAAACAAATAACATATGAAGTAAATGAATATATTACGTTTAAGTTAATTAAAGATGGCTGAATCGATCTAACAGTTCCATTGAAACAAAAGATCCATTTTGCTTAATTAAGATTGGAAATAGTAAAGACAGATGCCCTATATAGTTAGCGCAGTAGGTTATTGGCACACTCGCTGTTCTATCGCTTATCGATTTTGCAGTCCATCGATTTACAATTCGAATCGGGTTGACATAATGATGTTATTTTTGATCGTTAGATCTTATATTAGAAAAGTTATACTTGGAGTATTGTAGGGGTTTCTATTTTGCTTTAGAAATTCTGTATTTATTACTAAAGTGATGAATTTCTAAATTATGTACAAATAAAATTAGAAATTCGCGAAAACTGTTTTTGTTTCAAAAATATTACTTTATAAAGTAAATATTGTTTATCTTGAAGCCTTTTTAAGTTTTTAAATGGACCTGCACGTAAACAGATGAAGGCGACTATCTTGGTGAATTTTACGATTATAATTGGTATTTCGAGATACAAAAATTTAAAGTGTAACGATATTTAAGTTAAATGATATCTAAAACGTTATATCTAAAAGATTACTTGAACAATGCAATTAGTTTCTGGATCGCTAGAGCCGTAATGGTTTCGTAGCAATCCGTATAGATATCGCGCTACAAGCGTTGGACTACACAATTGTTCGCGATCGAGGTGCCGGTGGTTAATTAGGTGTCTCTTGAGAAATCTTCTAAGTCTACAGGATGTATCTTCACACCAATTAATTGTTTTTATCTAAAGAATGCATGATTGAGTAAAATGGCAGTGAAATCTAAAATAATTTGACAATAACTATTAAAAACAATGTAAACTGAATAAAATGCTGTAAGTACTAAATATTCTTTTTAATAAGATTAAAAACAACACTAGTGTCAAATCAATTATTACATTTTTTTCATTTTGCATTTTTGTGCCAACCAATAATTTTGAAAAAAGCTCATGCTAACTTTATGTGATCAACCTGTATGTTTTTAAAAACGAAGCGCTCTTTTCCCACAGTCGCATATACAGGGTGTGTGCTCACGAACTAACCTAGTCTTGTATCGCGCGGAAGTGAAATAAAGGCCGCACTGTCACCTACGGCCTTTATGCTATCGAGATCTGACTCCGAGTTTGTGTCGAAATTAAAATCAATATGAGGTTTTATGTCAGAAAAAAAATTGACAAAAAGGCTAAAATTATCACTTGCCTACAATTTAGAAACAATTTAAAAACTATAAAAATCGTAATGTGTTTAATCCTTTAGACTTATTTAACGTATAATTAGGTATAACGGCTCATTTTTAAATACTTTGAAACAAGATCGCTGTCATGTTTAATACGCTTTGTGAGGAAGATGTTGGCCGTCTCCTAATCCTCTTAAGCATTCTTTGTTGCGAACAGAGCGTCAAAAAGTATGAAAACTCGGTTTTTGAAGATTAAAAATTTAATCTTGTTTTAGGACCTTAACGGCACCATTCTAAAAATTCTCAGTAGTCTAAAAGTGTTTACTGTTCATTGTACTGTACTTTTAAAGTTTGTTTATACTTTTGGTAAAGGTTTTTGTGACAAGATTAAAACTTAGAATGTTTTGTAATAAATAACCGACTAACTCCACTTTTAGTTATAACTGCACAAATATCAATTTGCACACAATTAACTGGTTGGTATTTTGAATGGATATGGTTTTAAAAAATGGTGACTATGTTAACACAAGATATTCGGTTGAAAGTAAAAATTTTGAATAGGAATTTTAATATATTTTTGTATTTATGTGGAATTTTACACCTGCATGATGTCATTAAAAGGGTCAGCAAAACAATTAGACAACAGAATTAAATTCAATAAATAACAATTTTAATTTGCTTACCATGGAGCTCTGTTTTAAAAATCGTTTTAGTTAACACCTTTTAATGAGCATCTAATAATTCATTAATAACATTTTTTCTCAATTGTTGTAGATGTAGTCAATGCTTGTGGCGGTGAAGGTGATGGAGTAAGCACGATCCTACTACAGCGGTCTCTCTTACACAATAGAGTAAGATTTATTTTCATTTCATTCAATCTTGTATTAATTATGATAAAATTCATTGAATTTTGTATCTCACAATTTGCAATTGGTGATTGCTTATTGTCATTTAGTATTTATATAAAGCAATTCAATTATACAATATCAATTTAAAGGCTTTTAATGCGGAGGACCGCTCATACTTTCGTTGTATTCTTCGAAAATTTAAAATAAAATACAATGAGAGTGAGTAAAACTTCTTGATACTGAATGAAAAGTATATTCGATCGTGCTCAAAACCCTACAAGCATTATAACATTAACACCTCGGTTGTGTCTCCTTTTCACGTTCTTTCAGATATCTACAAATGCAGGTACGTAAGTGATTCGTCGCCTAATATTTTTGATACTTGTTACAGAGAAATGCACTACAACTCATCAAAGGAGACCATGTACTTAAGATGGTGAATGTCACACAAAAAACTGATACTTCATCACTAATAACAATTGGAACTTCTCTTCTTTTACGTAACAGTATTCGTGCTTCATCATTAACACCGCCAGAATGGGTTACTGCAATGTTTTGTGAATGTTAAGAATGTTTAAAGTTTAGGTTTTGCAAAATTACAATTTTCAATTCCAAATGAAGCATTCTAAAAAGTAAAGCCTTTGTTTTATGTAGATTCAGAGAAAATTTGGATGTAACGATAACAAAACGTTGGTTTAGTTAAAACGACGATTTACTTAGACGTTGATTTGTTTTGTTTCGATAAAATAAATCTAACAATTTCACATTCCACCCATGTATTTGAGTTTAGTTTTGATGCAGGAAAATTTCACATTTATTTTATTATTAGTTTTAACTGATTAATGATAGCTGGACATTCTGGTGATTTGTAAATAGTATTTATTAGGATTAGGTGATTATTAGCATTTAAACAGCTTAACTGCTTAGCTATATTTTAATGTAAAATAATATTTATATTATATTTAAAAATATTGTTATTATTGTTAAGATAGTACGTGGAACGTATATTGTTCTTAATCATTACATGGGGTGTATACAAAGGGGGATTTCGCTGATGCGTATTTATTAATGATAATTACATAACATTCCAGAAGTTGCTAAACTTAATGTATATTTTGAGGGTTCCTAATGTTTAGAAAAGGTGGAATAGTGGATTGTACATTGCAATGTTAGTATCAATAATATGTTTATATTTTCTTAGCTATTTTAACATTACAACTTGAACGTTTTACTTGAATTATTTCGAAAGTATATCCATATTATTGATGATGATAAAAATAGTATTGTTGAACATGTTTATGTCAGTGAACAAGGAAGTCAAAAAATCTGTTATTACATATTTTTCTTCAGAATTAACACTGCATCAATTAAAAAGTATTTGTTTGAAGTACAAAGTTTACTGATTTTTAATATTATAATCTGAAACAATAATAATTACTACAGTATTGAAGAAAACTAGACGATCAACAATTAATTAACTCTTAGTTGTAGTAGTCAAAATCAACTTTTGATTAATTTCCATCGCAAAATTAATTTCTATATTTCATAGTTAGTTTGTGAACTAATTCCATATTTATTTGATTAATACCCGACTCTGTTTCATTGATACAAATATATTCAATAAAGAGAATCAAATGAGCCATATTTTAAGGAAAATGTATTAATATAATTATCGTAAATTATAGTTTTTTCAATTATAAACATTACTTTTAAGTCTGCATCATTAAACTTATAATAAGAAAATGTGATACAATTTTCCGGTTTGAAAGTTTAAATTAATTTTACTAATAGATAAGTTTGTTGTCTTTATTTATTGTAAGATTTTATGGTTTTTGATTCGGAAAATTATATTGTCTTACAAGATTGGCTTCCATGAAACTTTGCCATATTTCGAAGTTTTTGCGAAATACATGTGGTAAGGTTTAAAAAATTATTTAAATGTTTTTTATTGTCTGTATACACGATATATAAATATCTTATATATGATTTGTCATATTAGACATTATATAAACTGCTTATGCTTTAATAATAATATTACATAGAAATGGTAAATAATATCCCATGTGCCAATAAACGGACAGAAATTTCTGTCGTTAGCCATATTTTTGACATAGTTTTAGTTGTATAAAAGTATTTAATATGTTTTGACTACATTATATATGTATGTATTCCTTATTTCTAGATTGAGAGTAATAAATGATTGAATAATAATTTTTAATAATAGTTTTTTTTGACCTGCTAAGAATAAAGGTACATAAAAGTTTTGGAGTTTACACTGATAACTTGTTTTAGATTAAGATATTACTCGAGAACAATAATTTTGATTGACTCTATCTTCAATTTTTTTTAATAATATTGCGTATGCTGTCTTTATTCAAGTAAATTTGTCATTGGCTTAGCATTAATGAAAAACACTTTACAAATAATAACTATTTATGAAATTATGTGACAGACAATCTGATTAATAACTATACACTGTGGGTCAGCCGCATAATGTAGTTTAGTAAATAATCAGACCTTAACTTAAATCTGGAACGGATTTTTTACGCTTTCCAGTTATATCTTAACTTAACCTTAACAGTTTTTGTTATTTGCAAGTCTGTGTAAGTATTCTAGAATGATCTAAAAGGTATTCATGTTAGCAACAAACCAATTCAAAACGATTTCTCACGTGACGTAGTTAAACATTATAATGTGCATATCTTATAAACACATTCATTTCTTTGTAGCAAGGTAAGATATCATAAAGTTTTTATAGTAAAACAGCATTGGAAGTCATGTAAACCATGTAGACTATAGCCATTACAATCGAGCTTACATAATTAGATTAGTCGCCGGAAAGTTTTAATCTTTTTTAATTTATATAATATATGAAAACCTCATTTTTAAATCAATAACTGCGGATGTATTTGTTTATACTGTCATCATTTAATAAGTAACTGAAAATATTTTCAGTTTTTTCAGTTGATTTCTGAAAATTGCGATGGAATTGGCTGATCCAATAATAAAAAATATTAATGATTATAAACACCCAGTGAGTTAAATATGGTAAATAACTAATTTTCATGTAGAAATATGCTGTTTGGTGTAAATTCAACCGGAACGACCACTATTTTTTTAAGATAAATAAACAGTCAATAATAGAAAACCGTAAATTTTAATCTTATTTGAAACCAATAACAGATTTACCCTTTGTAATCGTAAGTTATAGAATAAATATACAGTGGGTATAATATACACAACATATTACTATGAAGTTTACGCCTGAGTGTGTGTATTTAATTTAAAGCTAGACTAAATATATGCAATTTCTGAGAAGGTATATACTACTAGAGTTACATTTTATATTTATCGATAAAAGATTTAGGCATTAAAACCATAAAAAATAGGTCTATGACGTATATTCTTGACAAATTTCTCAAGATCGTTGCTTATTATCGAGACATTTACATATCATCATAACTATCCTAAAAACATAAACCTATAGCACAATTAAACGCTTGTCCAAGCTTAAAATAGCACTTTGAACCATAATTACATTTCCAACATTCAATTATCATAGACAAATTAGTATTATGGAATATCTATATTATTTCTGACGGGGAGTTCATCGCCTGCACCACCTAATGTTAGGTTATCATACATAAAGCCGATGATGAAGTTACACCTGGTAAAATGATGATAACTAGCCATGCGTACTGAGAGAAAGCTTCACCACCAAGCTTCACCACCAACAGAAATTTTGCTTCCGCCGTTAATTTATGCCTGGACCTGAGGTGAGAAACCTTTATATCTTTTTAACTTAGAATTTATGAGGTAAGTAACTAAATAATTATATTTATACAAATACTTTTGACGCACTGATAAGAGGCAGTACATTATATACGATATTTTTCTGTCGCTTTAACCTTTTGTTCTATTGCCTAGCTGCTTTTTTCTTGCTCTAACAAATGACGCTTCTGAGCGACAGAAATGGATAGAGAGACAGAAAAATGTGATTTCGTGCTACCTTATGAAGTTTAACCCATATGGTTTTCTGAGATCTGTAAGAAAAAATGATCCAAATAGCACTCCCATTTTATGTCAAAGAATGTCAAGCCAGCAGATTGCCTACTCAGTGGTCATTGTGATGTCTTCCTTGCGTGGTAGGTACAATTTAAATAAAACAGAATATAGGTAATATGACACTGCACTTGGTGATTCCAACATCCGCTTGATCCAATGGTTGAATATACACTGATGCTCCGATCGCCGGAGTATTTGCCGCTACCCTCAAATACACTAACTTCCTTAAATGTTATATATATAGCCTTTATAACTTAACTTGGGTTAATAAATAGACTATCCAACGCAAAAACAATTTATCGATTCCAACTAGTACTTCCAGAAATTAGCGCGTTCAACCCAGCAAACTCTTCAGGTTTATAATATTGTTTTAGATTTCTACAAAGACAACATAATACCATACCGACAAATGATATAAATGATATCGTTGCAATTTAATTATTAACAATAGATTCAACACATATTTCATTTAAATATCACGGTAATATTCACCTATAGACACAAGTAATATCAAGGAGTTATTTTAAATTGCTGGTACATTGGCATTTATTAGTTATCCTCTCATGAACTGTTTCACGGCCTAATTTAGTCCATTAAATTTTAAATTAATTAATTTAATTATTTTTTATTACAAAATATCTCAATAACTTAAATTTTTCAATCGATTCAAACGATTTCATCGAGAGCACATCTAGTCTCAAATAAAGGCGTGTGGTATAAATTTTATAAGCAAATAAATTCTCCGCGGTATCGACTGGTCATTTGCAGAACTGGTTTCGCGTAACACAGTGGCAGACAGCAGGTCGGCGTTAGTCATCGGTTCGATGCGTAATCTACGACTGATCCACTTAGCCGGATCTTGTTTACACGATATGGTTGTAATATTTTTTTTTATCGCGATAGAGGGGATTGTTTTTTTTCTTTTATTTCTAAGTTGAGGTATGTGAGTGTGGTGAATTCGAATATTTAGCCTGCCCTATTGCCCAGGATTTTGAATACAAACTTGCATTAATGGTTAACATCATATTAATAACTATATTGACCTGTTTATTGGAGAGGGCTATGGTTAGAGTTTCTCTGCGTGGTCGAATCAAAAATTATGAGATCTGCAAGGCGGACCGACAACTTGGTAAAGGTCGAACGAAGCCGTTTGATGAGGATCTTTTCTTTAGTTTGAACGTATTTCATCAAGTTTCATAAGGTTTTCAAGGTCGTCTGCTGCTGCTGCGTAGCTTACTTTATTTTGGCTTGAAGTAATTCGCAGTGATTCTGAGCAAAGCGAATGGTAGCTAGTGTAATTGCTGAGCATGATTTTTTTTTTTTACATCTTATATGTCTATAGGTCTGTATATAAAACAGTTTCGATTGAAATCCAGTGGTAGAAACATTTAATCATTGAGAATGTTTGTATCAATTTTAACAGTACATACCAGTAATAATATTAATGGATTTTACTAGGCTAAATTAACGCTTGGGCTTATAGAGACATTTCTGCTATTACAAGTTACCAAGTTTTTCTATTATTTAAAAAAAAATAAAAATAAATGTACAAAACATAAATTACCTATCTATTTTTGAATGAATATTAAAACATAAAATAACGGGTGTTTTATATTTAAGTTAAAAATACCTGAAATAACTATAAAGTTTTCGTCCTCAGTATCATATTAAAACATAGTTCACCATCTTAGAAAGGAGATCTACCTTGAATTACGTAATCACATGTCTACATCCGTGTGCGGCTGAACCAAATAATTTGAACTTTGTTCCAGCAGGTTCTAAGCATGATTATTGGAGAGCAAGTGTCGTGTTTGTCGTGCTGTTTCTTATACATCCAGGGCACCCTACAAGCGTGAGTCAGTCGGTCGTTTCGCGACTGGTATCGGTCATCTGCGATTGTATCTAAGGTCGCGCAACGGAAGCCCGCTTGGCGAGAAAGCTGAATTTTTACGTTGCAACTCACATCATGAGCGGTTTCCCACGGTTCAGTTTCGTTGTTCACCGAAACTGGTTGTATGTAATATCGACAATTCAGAAGTGTGAAGTCATACTCGTTATATCTGAGCAGTTGTTATTTAATAACTTCAGTTTTATCATAATTTCTTTTTAGTATGGTGCTAGTTTGTCTGTATGGGTAGATAGATATACTCCCATTTCTATTTTCTATTGAAACAGTTCATGGTGTTTTGTGAAGCAAACTATAGTCATTACAATGTCTTTGTTCTGAATGATAACGTACTTTATTAATAGCGAGACAAAACGCTCATATGGTTCACATAAATAATTATCACCAATCTGTAACGCTATAGATATTGCCAGTGCTTTTAAGAAAAAAAATTGCTTATCGTCTGTTTCCTTAAAGGTAGGTGCTCACTATCGAAGACTGCTAGTAAAAGCTGATTGCACAATTAAGTTAAGATTCAAGTAGTAGAATAAGTGTTTACTTTCTGAATAATCAATAATATTTGATTATATTATAATATTTTATTCTTAAATTATTAAATTAATGTATATGGATTCTAACCTTTAGCTTATTCGTATTAATAATGTGTTATAAGCAACATTAAAGGTATTGTTCCCGGAATGTCAACTGGTACTACTAAGTGAATCTTAGATATACTTATTCTAAATTTTCTAGAGGGAAAGTGGCATTTTTATTTAAAACACCAGACTAGGGGACTACCTTTAACTGACATAGGGCCGCAGAAAATAAGTTTTCTGTGAGGTTCGTATCCATTTTGTTGCAGAACAGCAGCAGTATGTTGCGGGGGTTCTAGGCGCATAAGTAATAGACTACATCGACACTCGTAGATTGCTGACCACGGTCAAGGGAATCCGTTTTCTCAATGTTAAGGGAGGCTCATGAGGGAAATTTTTACTTACCTGCAAAAGCCCCTATCTGTCTTCATGACAGCACACTGTGTGCGTGAGCGTGGTTAGAATTTGATTATGATTTCATTGAAAAGAGATGTTTTATTAAAAATTATGTTCTTATAAAATCAAGCTATGTATGAAAAAGTTGTCTTTCGTGTGTGGGAGTCCTAAAGTATCCCGAGACTTCCCGCGTCGATCTCGGCGGTTAAACAAACGTACACGCGGGCGAGCGCTAATTTCGCTCACGGGCGCTCGAGACAATGCGCGGAAGAGGTGCCAGGGGTGCCGGCGTGACGTCCCCGAGATTATACCTTGCTAATACTGCTTTTAAAGGCTTAGTATACCTGCTGTTTATAGATAGTGAAAGATATCGGTGAACTGTGCTCGGAGATTCAATAGTCTGTGCTACTGAATTTTAAATGACTAAGTAAGCTCACGTTATCATAGGAAATTGTATCTTGTTTCTCTATTACAGCGGAAAACAGTATTTTAACTTATTTAATTATGTTAATGAGAAATAATGATTTCACGATTTAATTAAGCTTTAATACACATTTCAACCCCTGTTTAATTCTCTTATGGATTGAATTTTCTAAAATTCTTAGCGAACACGAATATCATCATAACAATATTACAGCTGACAAAATTCATGATTCAGATTCAAAAATCTTTTGTCTCTCCCTTAAGGGATGTAGTTTATTCTTATTCTTCTTTAAATAATTTCTGAAATTCTTTCTTAACGAATGTTTATGAGGTAATAACCATAAGTGTAAATTAGCGTTCAATACTTTGAGTTGTGCGTTGATCATAACTTAAATCCAATTTACCGCCAGCTGACAAATTATATGAAAATGACAAGAGCGCCTCTGTTGTGAAGTATTGGAAACAATTTTTTATATATGCGATAATCAGCTTAACGTAACTACGTTTGAAACGTCTCGATACGATTTAAACTCACACTAGGCGACAGATCGTGGTAAGTAAAGCAGTGTTAATAAGAGTCATTTTGTAAGTGATATGTTGATAACAAAACTTACAAAGACTGTAAAGAAAGAAGATAAAATATATAAAAGTTATTTATTTGTGAACAGTCAAATGTTTTCTTTCGCTTCTAGCTTTCGTACAGTTTAATGAACTTGACAACATATTGAATATCTCACGCGATTATTGTACTTATTTACATCTAATTATCTAGTTTTTTCTAGCCTATTCGCCTGTAATGCTCTGTAATCCCAGTAAAGCTCGCCCGGCCGGTTCGCGTAGGCGACGCGACGTAGGTGTTCACACTAGTAATGAGTTCAGTTCACACACATTGTTTTAGATAAATAGTTTAGCTCCTTAATGTAAACGAGAAAGTAGACAATGTTTAAGTATGTTAGATAGAGATGTGATTTAAAAAATTAGAAATATATGAATATAAATAGGTACCTAACCTATTTGGATAGGACAAGGTTACCAAATATACTGGTTGGTAATTTTTTATACCATTTAGGCACTCACTATGAAAAAAAATCTAGGCGTGGATTTCTAAAATAATAAATTTAGTTATTACTGTAAACATTTACATATTGAAAATATTACAAAATTAAATTCATCAAAAAATTTTTTATTTTACAATAACATTCAATTAACAGTTAGGAAATATGGACCATCGAGCGTACTTGACAATGAAAATTTACAAACATTTAAACTAACTTATGTATAATATGAATAATTAGACGAAAGTAATCTTTTATAGATATAAACTAAAGTCTTGATATAGATATGAAAAAAATAGTTTTGAAATTTATTTATCTGATCTCAAAACTGAACATAAATAATCAAGCTAATTTATTTAAGTTGATTTTTAATTTTAATTTTCAATGCCAAAAAGGAATAGAAAATTGTCTTTTATTTTTCTTTAATATCATAACATTGATATAAATAACTTTTCCAAGACAGATATGAGTTTTAAGCTAGATTTTTAGTTAAACAGAAAGTGTAATATTTATTTATTTCATAATTTAAAAAAAAATATAAATAAAATTAAAGGATCTTTTTAATCGAAACATGTTTTTCAAAAACTCTTATATCAAATTTATCTGAATTTGAAGTAAAAATGACGATTCATAAAATCGCTTTCGCATCGCCTACACTCAATAATAAAATCATAATAATTTAAAGTATTAACTTTATAAAGGAAATATTGATACAACCCAATTATTCGCATTTAATGTTTCTTTTCATAGTTCTCGATTAATTTTAAGTTGGGGTTATAAATACAGCGGGTGGTTCGGGTGGAATTCTTTTGACTCATTAAACGTGCAGAGGGCGGAGTAACAATAAAGTTATTTAATTTAGTGTCGTAATATTGTACAAACTTATTTAATAATTTAAATAAGTTAATCCTAATGGATTAGATCACAATGAGCACACTTTAACTTTCAAATGAGGTTAATAAAATGATTAATTACATTTTGAATGTCCTAGATTACGTGAAAGTGGTATATACGTAGGCTTTTTAGGTATATTCTCGAGAACATAATCATATATATAAATAAATATGCGACTTTTTAAAACTGACTTTGTGACACTCAAACTTTGATGACAACCTGAAGAACTTAATAAATGAGTCTATTTAAATAAAGATATTTTGACATTGACTTTGATACATTCTCGGTAGGATTTTTGCCATTTTGCTATAAGTAGCAGACAGTCAAGATTATTTTCCACACATGAACTCTATTATTCCATGAAAATTTAAATGGTGAATATTTTTAGCCCAAAATGAATGTTAATACCGCATCCTAATAATAAACCAATACAATTCAGGAAAATTTTGACATAAACATTATAATTTACTAGTCTTCTTTCTTATACAAATAGATTTTGTTGTAGTTGAAAGATAAGTAATTAAAGTCAATCCATTCTGTCTGTGGGTAGCTATAAAGAATAGTTATCTACAATGATATAAATTTAGATCAACTGATACAGTTGATTGCAATCTTGAAATAACATGACAAGGTATCCAGCTTCGTAATTAATTTATGATCAAAATTGAAGAAATAAAGATAATCGATAAGGGTTTCAATAATATAATCGGTTTTTTATCACGTTAATATTTTTAGTGTGAATTAATAGTGTAATAATACAAATTAGGTTGTTAGCTTTACTTCGCTGAATAGTGAGAAATATTCGCTATGTGTAATATATCCAAGATATATTATCCCTTAAAATTTCTCACCTCCGGACATAACCTATGAAACACATTTTATGGTATAGGTGATAGATAACATTTAAGTTTAAATATTTTATAATCATCGTCATCAACAAACTATATACCACTGCTAGGCACAGGCATTCCTACATTGGAGAATCAAATGGGGAGTTTTGACCAAAACACCACTACACTGGCTCATTGCGGGTTGGTGGACAAAAATGGCTGTCTTATCAACCGAGATCAACGACTAAACGTGTTACGAAGCACGGAGGAGCTCGAGTTAACAAATTTGATTGACCCATCAAGTCCTGTAAATCGCGAAAGTTGCTTTTGTTTTCGTTATCGAAGCCAGAGCGTTTGAGCCACTCCACCAACGAGATCCACGCAGGTTGAATATTTACCAGAGACTTATGTTTCCCGTTGAAAGTAGAAAACATTTGAAATATATGTTTAGCTTTATAAAAAATAAAAAAATTAGTTTCAGGAATTTATGAATGATAGAAGAAAATATTGCAATTGCAAAATTTATATAAATGGGTATTGTTATTAGGCTTTTTATTATGTTAATTATTAACTGTTACTAGTTAAAACTTACTTTACAGATTTTATATTTCTACCAACAATTATTAATGATGCCTTAATTAAAGGTCAATCTTCGATAAGTTAAGATAGTTCTTTTTAATAAATTTCTATCTAGTATTTAAATATAAATAAAAAAACGCTGAAAGTTAACAAAAAGTTTTCAGCAGGCTTTTTCTGTCTCCGCACCGCTGTTGTCATAACCGTAGCCTAAAGCGGCTGCTAGGACAAAAATTCTGAGCAATTAACTCTAATGGCTATCAGTTTTACTATATACAAATTGGTTTGGTCAATGAAACATTCATGAATAGTCCTACGATGTTATGACTATTTATGATAATAGTTGACTAAACTTTGGTTGCGTGTCAAGTGATAATTAAAGTTTGATAAAAAAGAACTGTTCATTATTAAATATTTGGTTTTAGTAATAAAATGTTATATCATAATAATTGTTTCTAAAACCATAGATAATAAAGGAACCACGTATCGGTTTTTATGGAAACAATGGTTCATTCACAAAAATAGATTAATGAATCGGAAATAATAAATAGCTATATATATATATATATATATATATATATATATATATACTAGAACAGTTAATGGCACTGTTTGAAAATTATAGCTTTTAAATTTTAAACTGTGCAAGTTATGTAGTGTGCTTTGACCACAAAGATTGATATAAAGTTTTAATTGTTAAGCAATATCAGGAGTGTCCAAGGTGCTACTAGATTACTCATATCATAATAAAGTTCGTTTGTTAACTTTTACGTTAAGTTAAGTATGAACTAAGAAATAGGTTTTATGATGAAACCATAAAGTCTACAAATCTGTGCTTCAAAACGATGGAAAAATATTATTTTATTTCCAATACGCGTAGCATCATGTTGCTTAGTAACATAGAAAGATGTAGACAGTAACTTTTTGAGTTCATCTTGCTACGGTGTCAACAACTTGTAGTCGTAAGCATAACTGCTTTTATCAGTCCCACCAGGGAGCTCGAACCTACCCCAAATTAACCATTAGACTACCCTAGATTAGACCATAGTCAACTTCGCTGGTCAAATGCGGTTTGGTCGATTTCACATATAATAGTTTCTTCACAGTTGTGTGCATTTAAGAATGTTTTCCTTCATCGTAAAAGCGTCGAATATACAGACGTATATATGACTTAAAAATTAGAAAACATATTGGAATGTAGCGGATGCAAGAACTTGTAGTACAAAAATGAAATAATAATTTATTAGTTAAGGTTACTACAACAAGATAATATTTGTCACTAACACCAAGTACTTCACAAAGTATTTTAAATATTATTTTTTAAAGAAAATTGAAAATAAAAACGAAACGTTCTTGTCCCAACTCATTTCAGCAAAACCACAACATGTTTATAGTGTCAGTACAAATGAATGCACGATTCTATGCAAAACTATGCCCCAATTGAGACATTGCACAGGTAATGCTCGCACAATTTATAGAAATGGCAACAGGAAGAAATTTCTATGCGTTGTAAATCAGGGCTTGCGCAATTTAATATGGGGCGTGCATCTGCTTTGCCGTGGAACTACGACTAATGGAGGCGCTTATTAAGTGTAAGATAATTACAAAGAATTTATTAATTGAGAACAGAAAGTGAAAAAAAAGATGTAGCTTGATATTTTTATATTAATACGAAGCTTGGTATTAAAACGTAAATAATACGAAGTAGAATAAGCTTAATTAACTTCTTTTGTTGCGTGTTTTACTCTTTAATGTTATTCGATATTTTGTCATCGATTTGAGCCCTATTATGTTCTTTTGTTTTTCTGATATTTGGCTACAGTTTGTTTTCTGCAAAGCATGACCAATTAATGCACCCATCCACATGATATGCAGGAAGTGGAGTACAAGTATGAAGACAGCTAATTTAGACGATATAGCTGGACAAATCTGCTTTGATGAGTTGTAAGGGCAGAATTTGTACACAGGAAACAGCAAATTTTTAATTTTATATTAAGTCGAACAAGAGAGCCATGCTCAAAGAACTGTTGCAACACGGACCAAGCTTTTCTAATCATTATGGTTTTTTCTTTGGTTTTGGACCTTCCGAATGTGTCAATCTTATGCCAATGAAATCAATACTTCTTTCTTCATTGTTCCTCTTCCACTTTTTTAATTATAGTAATCCATAGAAATATCTTAGCTACTGTATTTATTAAATATAACTAACAAAGCTGCCGATTTGAAGTGTAAGCTTGTAAATAAAATAAAGTTTGAGTCACATCTTTCCTTAGTGACTTAAAGGCACGTGTGTGCGGTCGGTGTCAATATAATATTAGCAATAACGTCGATCTTGCGGTTGCGATGGGCAAACGTTATCGAACTGACTTTCGAAGACGCTTTTCGACACACTCACAAATCACAATGGTGACCTCGATGTCAAAAATTGGATGTTAAAAATATGACGCCATTATGCGTTTCAAAGAAAACGGCACAGATTACTGTAAGTCATACTCTTTAAATGAAATTAATTTATAAGGTATTATATTTATAAGGTATTTTTTACAGTTTCAAAGTTTACTTAATTCAATTAAAAAGTTTTTAATGTAGCCTAGAAAGAAGTATACTTTTGGGAAGTGTACATTTTATGCCTGAGCCCTCAGTGGCGGACGAATTAGTATACAATTAACATACAAATATAAATAGATATAAAATTAAGATAAAAATGATTAATCTCATATGAAGAAAAATAGAAAAATAATCTGGTGCCGTATGAAAGCTTCTGATTCTTTGTAGTATAATATAATACTATCTAGAACTTTGCAAATTTGCTTTAAAAAAATTTTTTCCTGTTTTTTATTTTGTGTACCATAATCTTCAAATAAATAAGTTGCTATAAGTACCAAGATCTCCTGATGCACACAGCTTAAGCGATATGGTTGAGTTACTTTTAAATTTTCCTAAATATAACTTATCAGAAAAGTATTATTTCTCATTGCCAACAGAATAAGGAAACAAAATGCCCAGATTTTGAAATATTACGATAAATTATAAAACCAAGCAAGATCTTGCGTATAAATTACAGCGGGACACACGCCTAGCTAGTGCCTAGTGTTGGGTACATCGTGTCGGACAAGAAACGCATTCAGCGGCCTTCAGCGCCTCCCATTCACTAAGAAAAATGGTATTCGTTTCATCGCCAAGGGTCACCAGCACTCGTCAATTGAATATTAACTTATTTTGCTACGCCAAGGATTTGTTCATTCTATCTAATGATATAAAACATTGATATAAAAAAAATTTGGTGTAGGTTTAAGTTAAGATAAAAAAAAGAAATTTACAAGTATGCTATTAGAATTGGCTCAGTAATAATTAGTATAAATAAACGGATACAATACAAATATGGATTAAAATATAAATACTTTCAGTCATAGAATAGTAATGACTAGAAGATTAGTAATTTCATCCGAGAAAACAATTTAACAGATCTATTATTACATATGTAGCCAAAACCGATTCATGTCGTTCAGATCGTGATCGTGTACGTACGCAAGGATAATATGAATGTTGTTATTTGAATCTTATTTTTAAATAATATTATTTAACTAACACACAGTAGCACAGTATTTATATTCAGTGCTAGAAGTGTCGGCGAAATCTTTTAGACATTATATTCTAGGTATTTATTTGTCGTACAAGAAATAAAAATGTAATGGAGTAAGTAGATTTTTCTGGAGTAAGTTCATTTTTCTATTTCTATTTTCTATTAATCTAATATCAAGCAATAAGGAGGTTTAAGCAGTTTTTGCTGATGCGGATTGTACTTGAGGCAACGCACTTAAATTTACATAAACGTCAACATCAATTACTAACATTTTAATATTATTAATCTTCGAATGAATTTGAAAATATGTTACATGCTAACCCTAGCACCTTATAAAGGGCTATCAATACAAGTGTAACCGAAGAGGATATCTCCATTGAATAAATAGAGCGCGACTCAAAAGCGAGGCGTGCGGGATGCGGGGCGAGGGCGGACGCGTGCCGTACTGCGGTGCGATGTGGTTGGCCAGGGGCACTGAACCTGAAAAGAAAAAACAAATATTTTACTTTTATATAATTTCTTTACATATATTTATTTGATATGTATAAACGTATGTGCCGTCTAATCTATTACAACTGCTTAAGATACCCAAAAAGTCAAAGTTACGCCATAATTTTTTAAGACAATAGCACGGAAACTTTTATATTTACGAAAGACTAGTCTCAATTTCCATCACTTAAATCAATACAATTAGATGATTCTTATTTCGCTTTAGCGTCTTCTTATATAGCCACAATCGTAAACATTAATTTAATATGGTCTGGCTTTCTTGACAGTTAGAAATTGGGTAATAAGGGCTTGGTGAGATGAGTGGGCGGGGAGCAACGGGTCAGAATAGGCTCCAGTAGAAACAGTCACAAAAATTAGGTGAGTATTGGAGTCCAAATGAAATCGAATTGAAGAAGCGTTAAGCTATTAAAGATAAAAAAAAATAGTCAAAACTCTGCGACATATAATTGAAAAAGCTCATAAAAATTAATAAACGACGGATTTATACACGTTTATAAATAAAAGGGGGAGTAATTAGTAGTGAAAGGGCATAATTATATAGAGGTCTATTTCAAAACACTAACCTTTTTGTTTGTGACAAGGCTTTTATTTATTTATGGACAATTGAGGACCACCTCTAAAAGTAATTATGACAAAGTATCTTTCCAAAAAATGGTCACGAAGAAATATTATTCCATATAAATCTTAATGTCGTGATTAATACAGTACAAATAGAAAGTTGACACGATAGAGCACCCACGTCAGCGCTCATCAATGACAAAATATGAATTCGAACGCACGTGTTAACAATTAAAAGCCTTAGTTTAACAAATGCGCGCTTCAACAATTATACTTGGTCACGCCGATTACTAACACATAACGGACCGTCGGACAGATCTCAAATTATAGTTTAGATACGGTGGTTTCGCACCCACACATTTCCGCATTTGAGCGGCTTAATGATGTGATATTATTTTACAATATTGTGACTAGCCATCCAATAGAGACCAGTCAATGGGAATTATCTAATTGGCTCTTGAATGAACGTGATATGACCGAATAATAGTTGTCGTGGGTTGCGTCTTTAATCATTTTTGTATTTAATTTTAGGTTTCGAAAGGCGTTTTTAATTGGAGTCCAAAGGTTGTGGATGTGCGATGCAGACTTGCGAAAGATATTGAACGATCCTGTGATGTTATGTCACGAACACGGGGCGGCGCAAGCGCCGAGAGCGACCCGCGTGGGCGGCGGCGCCAGAGGGATGGGTATTGTGCAATCGATAGTTTAAAATTGATTTAAAATTTGAATTTATTAAATAATCCTATACTTTAAGTAATAAAAAACGTAGACTACAAAAGTTTCTGAATAAAAATGTTATTTTACAAATGAATTGTAAATTAATCAATATTAAATATTTTCATATAATAGATTTTAACCATTTATCGAGACCCATGACTTCCTCTCCCACTTTTTGATATGAAAGGATTAATTAAAAGCAATTTACAAAAATATTACACAATCTTTGCAATTTTTATCATGGATGCACAATAAGCTATAATATTAATTAAGGAGTGCATTTTCGTCAAACAGCAAACACAACAGTTATTAAAACGATAATAGAATTTTAACGACAGGTTTTTTATACTGTAATAAGAAAAAAATTGCTCATCATAAACACATCAATATCTGGCCTATGGATCTATCATAAGTTAAAACGTTAGTGAAGTTGTAACATATTTATACATAAGTTAAGACTATGATGATCGATAAGATATATGGTCCCATCACTAACCGATGCGGGCGCAATCTTTCGCTAAACCCGTAGCGGCTGTGGCGACAGACAACATAAGGTCACAAACGGTCCCATAAGCACGGGCCTTAAAATATATAGCCTTGTACGTTAAATGTCTAATGCCATTTCATTTGCCGTCTCGCATACAACGAGCTTGAAAAGCAAGCGAGCCTTGCATCTTCGATTTTTAAACACGTGTTATGTGTAAAGGTTTATAAAATTGTTGTTTTAGTCGATGTTCTGATGTTATGAAGGGTTGTCTTTCTCTTTATTTATTGTTGGTATTTTACAGACGTTTGGCAAAGGATATTCTATTTTGCCCCCTACTGTTAAGAGTAAATTGAAAATATGGTAACGGGAACTTAAGTTATTTCTAAATTATTGAAGGTTGCTCGTTTTAAGGTCTTCTGAATGTTTTATTCTAGTGCCGTGTAAGTTTAAATGAAGGAAATAACTTTTAGTATTTATATTCTAGTTTCGCACTGATTCATTTGTTTTTGAGAAAAATAGCAGTTTCGAGTTGAAAGAGTCCTTGATCTAGAAGTTGATTGGTAACTTGATATGATTTTAAATATCAATGTTACATTAATTTGATTAGCAAAATATTGTATATTAATGATAGTTATTTTTTAATCGGAGTTTGTTATTCAAAATATCCATGCAACGTTTCTTACAGCATATTGTAAATAAATATATTCAATACAATATTACTTAATGTTTACTGTCGAGATACCTTGTTTCCTTAAAGTAGGTATTGGCCGGAAGCGTATCTATGTATTCTACTCAAAATAATTGGTACCTATATGTATTTGTTCCGTTCATGAGGTTTTAGTGGTGTTGATCTTTTAGTTTATGGTTTGGACTGAGTAAGCAAAAGATAACGAATTTAGTTATTGGTTATGTTTTTAATGAACTAGAATTATGTACAGTGTAAAAATGAAATAGTTTTATATATATATATATAAACAAAAAAATAATATTAAATTTTGTTTTATTGAGCGTATGCATGTTGACTTCTCGATTATCATGAAGAAAAATTAACGAGGCTAATCTTAAACCAAATAGTAAGAGAAATATCTCTGACTGTTCGGTGGGTTTGCAGTGTGTCTATACATATAGCAATGATATAACTATAACGGCCTAACACGCCTAATGCCCTCATAATTAATGACCATTCTTACTTTCTGTTTAGTTGGACATTACGGTTCATCATTATACCGTACGTTATGGAGATGCAACACTGTCATTGTGAAATGCGTTTTGGTCGCGTATTTTTTAACTACACCAATACTAAACTTCAATAGTCCATCTGTTGATAGTTTTACTTTATATACGAGGCGTAGCTTATGTGTGATATTTTTACGCAATATACAATGAAAATGTCAAAATTAACCCTTCATAAACTAAACCATCCATAGTCAAATTAGTGAAATCTATCAAAAGTCATATAATTTAAAAACCCTGCGAGAATGGATAAAACGATCAAAAAACTCTGTACTCTGTCTCTCTCGCTCTTTTTTTCACCTTTGACGTCAAATTTCACTTATAGAGATCCATGTTTGAAGCTACTTGTTACTGAGTACCTATGGGGAAAGAATTTCCCACCATCAAAAGGTGTTTTAAATTTGTTTTTTTTTAACTTTATTAAGCGGTTGATATACACCAATGTTAAGTTTTAGTAATTTTGTATAAAATAATTGAAGGTAAAAAATTTATTGAAGTTTTTAAGAGCCTAGCGTAATTTTACATACATTATAATGAAGGTTCGTTATATGCTGGATGTAAAATGTTTAGTAAATGGTTACCTTAGACTTATAACAACATTATGCATGTATTGGTAAGAATCACATAATAATTCTTGAAACAATAACTATTTACCGAATACTAATATGACTATTAAATTTTAGAACTGGTCAAATATGAGGATAATTTATAATGGACCTACTTTTAACATTTTTACTTAAATTTTAAAATATTTAACGACGGCCTGATTTCTTTTATAATCCACTAGCTTACGCTCGCGGCAACGACCACGTGGAGTTCGGTCTCTCACAAATGATATAAAGCCAATAAGCATCCCCGATAAAAGGATTATCCAAAATTTTTCAATTCCAACTATTTGTTCCAGAGATTATCCCCTACAGACTCACAAAAGTTACCTCCTTATTATTTATCTAGATTGATATATTTTGAGTGCTTTTTTGAGTAAACTGCGAAATTTTCATAGTGAAACATTTGTCATATTTCATTATATATGTTACCACTATTGAATGTGAATCAAGTTCTAATATAGACTTGAAAGCTTCGAATGTCTGAATTATGTATATTTTGTACATCCGCGGCCCAGACATGTGCAAGCGCACTCGATGAATGGACACAGCCCCCCGGCCGCCGCGCCCCGCCCCCCATTGTTTCGGCGACAGATTATAATAATTTCCCGGCAAATCAAAAGCGTTTGGGAATCGAACGATCGGCACCGCTGATGTTATTAAATCAATGGATCTAAGAGGAGTTGTGGTGTTTGATAGTTTATTCGTTACTAAATCAAAAACAACATGGCTTTGAAATCATAGTCTATGAGCTTATTTCTCCGGTGGTCTGGGGATTTGATTCAGTAGAACTCAGGTTACCCCTAAGAAAGGCCGTGGAGTTACCAGGGAGTTTTAATGGATATTTTCAATGATGCTACGATTAGACCAATAGCTGCCCGTCGTTTAGCCAGTTGTGAATAAAAACATTATTCCGTGGGTAGATCCGCTAGCAGATTCCTAATAGTAACTAATCTCTTAGGAATTTGCATGTTTTTCTTAAATTTGTATGTTCAATTCACACCCAAAACCTAAATTAAAATATTAATATTTGTGTCATGAAGATCTGTGAATTTAAGTCAAGTATCAAGATTTGTCCAACTTTATAAATAGCACTCTAAGGTTGTATCAGATGCGACATGGAGTGAGAACAATGCATTCCAGCTAAATGTAGGGTACATTTCCCAGTGAATTGTACCTCAGATATTCATTAAATAGCGCAAATAAAAATGAATCTTATGTGAACAGCTATTCTTCTTAATTTCGTGTGATTCTTAGCTCACGTAACACTAGTAGCTGAGCTTAGGAAGCTCACGTAACGTTTGGTACGATAATATAAAAATTGTCAATACACGAAAAAGATTCTTTTGATCTTGTTCACAAGGTTTCTTTTAAGTTAAGAATTAGTTGGGTATATGTCTTTTTTGATTTAAGAAATATGAGTTAACACAGGTAGCCGGCGGACAATAAGCGATCAGTCATTTTGTTAGATGAATGTCATGATTGTTTGAGAATAATCCTTGAGTTGAATTCCGATTAATTTCACGTATTATGGTACGTAAATTAAAAAGATGTACTTTGTGTAGTAATATAGGATTATTGAAATTATTAAATCAAATTATATCTTATGCAAAAATATATTTTAATACAAGATTTTGTACCGGTTAATACCCACTTCAAAGTTATCACTATTACCTTTAATTACATTTGTTTATTTTTCCAATACATATTCCCTGTTATGACGATTTAAAAGAACTCAGTAAATGAGTCTATTTAAATAAAGATATTTTGACTTTGACTTTGTATATGTAATTTCTCAATAATACTTACATTTGAAGCAAAGGGGCAAGAATAAGAGGACATAGTCGGCAGACTGTTCGAATGTTTTCGATTACGAAAACTAAGCAACTTTTGCCCTGCTTGGTTCTTGGATGGGTCAAAAAAATTTGTTATCTCAAGATTCTTTGAGCTTCGGCAGGCACATTGAAACGTTGGTACTGATTGTTACGGTAACCACTCTGACCCACCAAACCGCGTTGGAACAGCGTGCTGGTATTATGGCTCAAACTCTTCATGTGTTTCTAACATGTACAAAGGTCTGTGTACAGCAATGAACTTGAGATGACGATGATAATTTAAAGCTAAAATCATCTATTGCTGCCTCACTCTGTTCTAGATAGTCAATATAAAATACTAAAGTATAAAGTACAAATTATAAAGTACTTATTTGTATCTTTAAAATAACAGCGAGATAACATCTAAATATATCTGCACGAATTTTATTTGTTTAAACAAAGAGCGATCAAATTGCAAAAGCTTGTAAGCAATATGTTTACGTCTGTTAGTGTATTTTTTTAAATAATTTTTTGTCGACAGAACCCAAAGATTTCGACCTAAAAAAATTACATGACGCACCGAGCAAACTATTCTTAATCAGCGGATGAGGTGTTTAGTCCTGGAGACAGTCTTAAAGTTAATTTCAGTTATCAAATGTTTTAGATAGTTGAAAACTGTCGCTTATTTATTTATATAATTTTTAAATAAATAACATTGCTTTTTTTTTAGCTTTAATAGCTTTGACTGTAAACTTTGATGAGTGTGGACTACTTGAAGGCGTCCATCACTGATCGTGATGGGAGGTCTTGATGTCATTTTAAAAATATCTAAGAGATATGGATAGGTGCAAATATTCTAGATACAACACTAATATATTTTTGATGCTATACCCAATGTTGAAGCATTCTGGTCTTTAAAAATATTAAAGTACAGTAGTACTATAAACCTTATAGACAAGAAATTTCAAAAATATAATAATAATATGCCAGTCACCCTTTCCCATAAATCTAGATACATAAAAGTCTATGTACAAAGCTGTCTCTATATTGAGTAATCTCATATTCTTGCAGTTAATGTTAGCTTGTTCTATGCGACAAAGATGCTATTGTATTAAAATTATCGCTAGTATATCGATAATTTTAATACAATAATATCGCTAATATAAAATCACTTGAAAAGATAAGGTGTTTGAGTTGAATATCAATAAATAAATAACCTTCGTTATGTATTTGAAGCTGGCTGTATGAAAAAAATATGTAAATTTCAATAAGGATGTAATTCTATTCAAACTTCAAACAAACTCTCAAATACTTCTTTCTCGACCTGAATACCATTGAATGATATTGATTAACAATAGCCAGTGCTATGGAATACGCTGATAAATTTTTATTATGTTCATAACTGTTTATTTAAACATTGTCATTGGAAGGCATTTGCGAGGCGTTTTTGAAGGCATATTTTATGTTTGCTATCTCTGATACTATTTAGATAGTATGTACACTCTGGAACTCATAAGTTTAAATTAATCATGCTTAATAGACTCGTCTTTGCCAACTTGTGTTGAGTAACAAGCCAATATATCTATTCATTTGTACTCTTATTTATATTCTTGTTTGCACATACGATAAATCATTGGACAGTACAACTTCGGACTTTGATGAGCGCTATTATGTTACGAAATTAACAGAAAAAATGCAATCGAAATGTTTCTGGTAATGTTGATAAAAAATTAACAAGTTAAGTCAAACTTATAGTATAATTAGAAGTTTCTTAATTCATTACAAGTATTAAATGACAAATAACAAACCAGAAAATGATATATCAATTATTCTGGTACTGTAGATACTTAATATTATTATAATACATCTGTTTAAAATGTATTATAATAATAATAATTCCAATAAAGTACATTGAATTAAAGTGAAAGAGTTTTGTGTTGTAGATTTACTAGCATTTGAGAAATTTCAATCAGAATAATTTATATTGAACAGTTTTTTATTTCGTTGTTTATGGCGACGATGGTTGAGTTAATTATCAATTTATCTTATTTATATTAGTTTGATTACCTAACTTATTTGTTGCTCTGTTTGTAGTATTTGAATCGATTGTGGCTTCATCCGTATCGAAAAAAATTAAGATAACTTTTGTCAAAGCAAAGCATGAAATCACGGATATGAAAACTTACTTTTCCTTACTAAACTTACTTCAATGTAATTATCTACTTTAGACAAATATTTTTCATAGGACTTTTACTACTTTGACACTATAAAAAAACTACACAAAGAGTACCTAAATATCTAGTACCTAAATAATCAAAGCGAAGAAAATTTTTTTATAAAGATTTCTATAAGTTTATATAAGATATATTCTTTTGTTCTAATTATATATATTTATCATTAACCCGGCCATCCTACAACCATACAACCAGTGCGTATTCTTGTAAGCCATGCTTTTAATTCGGGTAGGTTTTTGAGGCCGTAAATCACATATAATGTTATCTGCAGGTCGCTGTCCCCTTGATGCATTGCGCTTGCGTCTGTCTTGATTAACAAAATTAATTTGTCACCACACGATTGCCGGATAAAGGGCTTGTGTAATAAATGTGTAGTTTCACACTTTTTGTGTGGGCTAGATGATTGTGATTATTTTTTAGTTACAAATAAGTTGATTTTGAAGAATTTGCTTATGAAATTGTTTAGGCCAGAATTTTCTGTCGTAGGTTCCATTTTCAAAATAGTACAACAAACTCTTTTGGTATATTTCTTTTTAAAGTTCTTTGACACATATATTTTTCATAATGGTAAAATGAAACATTAATAGAATTTTATAATTAATCATCAGAGTATAAATACCAATGGTTACACTTTATATTTCTATTTTTTTATTACGTACCTTTACATTACTTTTACATACTTACAGTGTAGGGAATATATTATATTTTTCATGTCGATGTATCTTTTTATTAATTATTGCAAAACCATTTAAAATTAGTTTTCGTTCTACAATAATCGTGTAACCTGAAAAACATATTGTCACCCAAATTAAATAAGCAAAGCTGTTTCTAAGAAAAATAACCTTAATTGAGTTTGGAATTTAAATAGATATGTTGTGGGCTGCCAACGCCGTAATTTAGATAAAAAGGTGTGTGTCCCGGCAGTGCATAAATACGACATGTCCAAACAACGTTATCGAATGACCACCTTGGCGTTCAAGATATTAATGGACCCCCAGATAGGTTATTTGAAGAATGAAATTTATGGCGCTAAGTATACTGTTTCGCATAAAAATAAGACGTTTTACAAATGACAGCAACGGTTTGATATTAGAGGTTTTACGACAAATTAATGTTCTTTGGAAATTTTGTTGTTATAAAAGCTAAAAATAATAAATACGAATTACTGTTTTAAAATCAAACAGTATTTTTTTAAAACCAAAATAATAAGTTAACTGTTGCCCGTATCGTCATTCGCGTGGAATTCCGTTTTTCGAAGTTTATTTTGACCATGTTTTGTTCGTTAAATTATAATATTGAGCTGAATCATATCAAACCTCGAAACACACCATAGTTATTACTTTTTCATAATCATTAGTGTCATTCGAGGTCTTTGCACAGTGACCATTGTAAAGCAAAAGCCTAGTTTAGTCGCGTTATACTATCCGGGAACCTCAAGTAGACTTAAAAGAAATTGTGTCTGGATTTATTAGCTGAATAGTTAAGATGTTTTTGGTGTTTTGTAACTCTTGTCATTATCACACCTCGATTTGAATTTTTAAAAATTCTATGTACAAATACGCTAATTTTTCCACAGATAATACCTCTTTTAAATCTGTATATGTAAATAACTGTATAACGTAATTGTACCTGTTACATAGCTTTATTTATACACTGTAAATAACATTTGTTATCTAATTTAAGTGCATATTAAACAATATCACTATTTTATGTTTTAATTATATTAAGCATTTTTGGGGTTTTATTTTCTGAAAAATTACTATTTTTTACATACAATTATTGTGTTCCAATAAAAATTATAATATTTTTTCACAGTTGAAGCAACTATTTTTTTAAAGTTATTAAATTTACGTAAAGTGGAAAAAATTTAAAGTTAAAATAGGGACTGTTAGCGTTATAACACCCCAACCCTTTTTGAAACTAGTTAATTATATGATCATTGTCAATAATCCTTATTGACCTTATAAAATCATCAATAGAAACCGATCGCCAAAGGGTTTCCGACGTAAACCTTTGTAAAAACAAAGCCAATCACTTCTAATAAAGGGTAATTAAAAAACAAATTTTATAGAGAGCATCCTTCACGCATTATGCCCAGTATTCTGAATTAATCAAATGGTTTATGGGAAGTGTCGGCTCTATTAATAGGGTTAGACAGAATGATCAAACGTCATTGTGTGATTTGTTCCGGGAGTGGAGAATTACAGCCCGGGTGCCATAAACGGTTGGTTTACGACTGGGCTGAACTGGGAACCTCTGATAAGGCGCGAATTAGTTTCATTAAGTAAATTGGTGTGAGCGCCACCTGTGCCATTAATTGTGTACTAATAATTAATTGTGTAAAAAAAACAGATTTTCAAATGAACTGTCTGTCGGCTGATAGGCTGGCCTAGTAGTTATTATACCAAGCGACAGGCGACTCCCGGCCTAGGCAAATATTAGTGTAATAAACTCAAAATCAATTTTAAGTTGATTGTTTATTTATATATTTATTTACATACCAACAAGTCTGTAAATTAATTCAAACATTTTAATCTTGAAGTTTGCTGTTCGATTTATTAACAAATTCTACGAATAAAAGTTGTCTATATATTGAAAAATCGGTCTTTGATATCAAATTTAGGGAGATAGGGATATTCCTGGGAGTATATCGCTGCTTGGTTAAGCCCAGTCGACTCAAAGACAGCTGAAATTTAAATGTGTTTGGATTGTAAGGCATGGCAGATTACAGATATTGAAGCACCTACCAGATAAAATATAAATTTCACATATTAGATCATAACAAATTTTGTCATCATAATATGGACATAGTCATTATACTATGGATACAGTTATCGTAATAATTGTTGGAATTGGTAATAACAATGAAACTATTTTATATAAATAAACTAATGCTTGTTACACTCTGCCATCCATATAAACGTTTAAGGTTTCACACTACGTAATTTAATTATGAATATTCATTTTCGAACAAGTAAACAACAAATTATAATATACTGCAATAACGTTATAATTTCTTTAATAGCGTACATTGCATTCGTTTTTATTTCTGTTATTATGTAAGACGCGTACGATGTCTAATATGCAATTAAAATTTTTGTTCGTCTGTCAAAACGTCTTTCAGTGGCAGGGGATGAGCGCAAACAGATGACGTGTGATATATAGACCCTGTTATTATAGTTTACATCATAGAAATAAACACGCCTATTATATGTAATGAAAATAAACCTAAATTTCTCTGTAAACGTTTTAAAGATAGCATAATCTACTTAATTTGTTAACGGAGTTCTGTTTTGGAATGAAAAAAACGACTTTTATTTACAGTGGAAAAACATTTAATATGTAGTTGATTAGATTAGTGATATATCCGCAAACCAGTTCAGATGTCCTTATACTAGCGGGCTGGTAGCGATTAATACATATATTTTATAAAAAGTATACATAAAAAATAATCATAAGCAAATGCGCCACAATGGCCGTTATAAACTGAAAGACATAATTCATGATTTGTAGTTTTTAAGTGATTATTTGATTCCGTCAATAATTAAATAAAATACGTCTCTTTCAAAGTGTTTCTTGTAAAATGACACTTTTTATTAATTAAGTTAGTTAAGTTTTTATTTTAGTTTCTTAAGTGTAGATATATCCATGTTACTGTTATGTTATAATTGTTATGCGAATTTTCACGTTATATTTAGATATGCGTCACCACTTTAATTATACATGATGTCCAATTGCTTTCAAAATAGCTACAAAAATCGGTTGTAATGTCAATCCCGATTCATACAATCACAAAAACTTGTTTTTTATTAGATTTCGACTGTTAGATCGTCATAATCTTTCATTTAAATATTGTATTATTATCAAAAGGTATATCCATAGCAAGAAAGATCTAATTGAATAGAAATTGGAAATTATTATTAAATTATTGAAAACAATAAGGTGATAATTATTTCAAAGAGTATTAACTAAAGTTTTAAAAATAACGCTTTAGTTAATACTTTTTGAAGATATATACTTCAAAGAGTATTTCAGACACTGTAATTGAAATTGGTGTAAATTTTGTTCTTATTTTAAATTATGCTTTCGTTTGATATAAAATTATTGATTTTTTTTAACTATAATAAATATATAGTAAATATATTCGTACTCGAAAGTAAAAATAAATTCACTTTTGATTATTAGGTAGCTTCTTTTATTACCTGCTTAAAAAGTAGATAATGTGTAATTTTAATGAATATCGGGAACATTCTCGGAGTATGTGTGTAAAAAGTTATAGAAATGTACACCTTTCGCTTATTCTCTAATCAGTGTACCACTAAAAGCCATTAAGGGTAAGCCCCCTATAATTGGCGATACTCTTGTTTTTTATTTGCAAGGAGCTAGTTGATTGACGTGACCACTACGTCTTTTTGACAAGATTGACGTATGTTATTCCTAACATGTGGGTACAGGGTGCTGTCCCAATTTTTTATCAATTAAATTTTTAATTGTGCCAGAATCACAGGCGAGCTTGTGCCGTTCTATGGGTTAAGATAATTAACTTTAAAATTACAAATAATTGAAAATGATAACAGTCATCCTAAGGAAAATTGTTAATTTAATTTGTTTTAAATTCATTGATTCAAAAAAGAATATATTTTTAATATCCACATTTTAAATAGTCCTATTACTTGTTGAACATTATATGTTTTTTTAAATTTCTTAAACAAATTGGTACATTATCATTTAAGATTTATTTATAAATGAAAAAGCTCTCTAAAAGTACATATATTTTAAATGGCTACAATAAAAATAAATATTTCTTTTATTTACTAGGTAACTAACACAGCTAAGCCTTTACTTGTGAAGGTCGAGTGTGATATGTCTATTATAATAAAAATGAAATCTGCACAAAATTCAGAACATCCTGTCTCTCGCATTCCTTCGGAGATGCGTATCGATGCATTATCGCTCGGTAATCGAGCTTTTACAAAAAGGTGTAACAGAAGCCAAGCGCAAATGGAACAGGCTAATGACTGCCCCTTAAACTAATTTAAACGGGTCGTGCTAATTGAGTATTACCCCGGCAATTGGCAATTTGTTCAGATTTATTATTTACGTGTAAGAAACTCTGTTACTAAGGAAATTTATTTTCTTGTTTTGGACTTTAGATTCGAAATTGATATTTTCTTGAGTAACAAAATATAATAATTTATATTTATTCATTTCATATTAGTGTACGTTGAAGGCATTTGAAACGATTCATCAAAACGTTTGTGTCATACATAATTATATGTACCTACTATATTTGTGTTTCTATGTGAAAAAGTAGCAACAATTATCATGGAAACCATGAATATCTGTCAAAGAATTATGAGGTTCTGCAACGTCAGTTATCGGCAAAGGTACCTTAAGATTAATTACTTAAGCTATAAAGTAAACACGCTAAAACAACATAAAGTTTTTAGTTTTGGGAACATGATGAATATTGTCAAAACTTATCTTTAATTAAAAATGTAAAACTGGAATTGCTTCAATGGGCTCACATGCCTCTTTTGTTAGAATGTGGAACTGTTATAACGATTTATGGGAGTGTGGTGTGGTGGACATCTTTCATGACTCGTAATGCTCGTTCAGAAGTAGGCTACTGACATATTTGTACGAGGAAATAGCCCCAACAAATTCTTATATAATATGAACTGCACTAATTCAAATAAGGTTGGTTATTTTTTGTGTATTGTCTGTTACCTGTAAAGGTACATGCATCAGATATTAATCTATTTTTAATTTTTTTTATAATGTATTAATGCTTGTGTCCACTGGCATCCATAATAAATAAATAAATAAAGGCCATTATCCAGCTATTAATTTTAAGGAAAATAAAAAATAAGCTACTTAATCACTGGTAAAACATAATTTGCTTAATCATCGGTTCCGTAAACGAGTCCCCCAATACTAAAATATCTTAACGCCATTTTAAATCAAACAGGAATTCTAACGCCAAGGTATTTAACTTTGACAGCCAAATTGCCCATCAATATTGAAATTTGAAGGTTAGAACACGAGTTGGTAAGCTACCGCTTAATCAGTGTTAAGATTTACGGACAAATCTTTCAGATGAATTATTTTATAAATTGTATTTTAAGTATCAATGGTACCAGACTACAATATTGAATATTATATCAATATTCTTATAATGATGTTAACGATAAATTATTTTAAAACGATTTGTGGAGTTTACCTTAACTTAGCTTTCATATAAAAAGTTGCATCAAATCGTCATCCATCTTCGGCTTTCAATGTTTCTATTCCATTCGCAGAAAAAATAATTTAGTATGGAAATTATCAAAAAATTAATGGAATATTTATATGATATAGATATGAAAACCTAGATTGCAGCGCTGATCATCATAGAACTTTGGACTGCCTCAACTTTACATAGAACCCTGCGTATCACCCATCCCCCTATTACGTATAATTATCTAATCTAAAACCTTTTAACCGAAGCGAGAAGTTCTGAGAAGCGATATCTTTCGAGATCGTGGGATCGGCGGAACATTGTACAAGCTAATTACAGATTTGGCTATCTATCACTACAGATGGACAGAGCATTAGATAAAGGTCATAGAATATGAATCTTGAGGGCATTTCGTTATATGGGCGAAAGTATACACTGAGCTTTTAATTTGGTGTCTATATACCTTGGCTTGTTACTTCGTCGACTGACTCCCGATTATTCTCTCATTTAGTATCTTATTATTTACTGTCTCCATTTACTTGGTACAGTATTCATATATGCATTACAATAGCTGCTGTCATTAGATCATTGAATTGATAACTCATTTTTCATTATTATTTATCATGTGATTATTGTCCTTCCACTGTTCGCTCAATTGTGCAACATTAATTTTAATTATTAAATAAATAATAAAAAATAATTCCGTATTAAGCATCACTACCAAAAATATTCAAAGAAAATATCGTTGCATTTCTTAGTCTGTTCAAACAATTCAATTAAGCATAAATCCATTAACTACTGCAAAATATACGATTCAATAACCTCAATGTTATCAGTAGATTGATCTCCGATCGATAAATCAATAGGTAACTAAACAATAGCCACCTGATTGATGGTCCATCAGGGACTTAAGTAGTCAGTTGGTATAATTATAGGCAACGGGCCGAAGATTGAAACGCCATAACATTTTGACATCACAAAGGAAAGTATTTGAGAAAATAAAAATAATTTCCGAACTGTTTTAGTAAGACGTCGTATGCGCCTGTGAAAATTAAAAAAACAGCAAATATTCTATATATTTAAAAATATGTGTCAATTTTATGTACTTCACTACCCGTAAAAGGGCAGAAATATTGTATTAAGAATTTGGTTAGACGGTATCCCTTATTAGCTAAATATTCAAAAAGTTCGATTTTAAATGATATTATTACTAGTATTTCATTAAAATAACTTCCGAAGACATTCACATGTGCATTTACAACAAAGTCTTGCAAACATAAACGATATTTAACGAGGTCGAGAAATATAATCCCAGATCGTATACACAGCCATAAAACTCTTCATGTCCGAGAATCAATCCTCAATGTTGCGTTTATGTGCTGTGAAAATGAATAAAATCGATTACAGAATCGATTTCTTTTATCTATTAACCTGTATCGCTGAATCACTTTATTTCATAGCCTAGGCTTAAAGTGATTCCAGGATGATGTTACATTTTGAAAGAAAATACTATGTTGTTACGTCTAAAATAAAATTTAAACAATTATTCTTTAAAGGTTTACGTGTACGTATGTCTTTTTAACATTTATTTAATATTTCTTTCTCAAGACTCCGATTTAGATGCTTATATTTTTACATTGATGAAATTCATCCTTATATTATAATGAATTGAAATGCAAGAATCTGATAAAGCTATGGTTCTACACGTTAATGTGTATGTGTATATGACTTTAAACCTTCCTGGTTAACCCGCGTTTAAAGCATTTAAATAATTTTTACACTTAGCGCGAAGATTGTATTGCATTATTGCATCGAAATGATCAATTTGTGTTTCGAAATCTATTTGAGGATAAGACCTTTTTAGCTATACTCCATCTGCCGTGAGTTTCCTCAGTTCAGCTGAATTTTGTTCTGTAGTGATATATTCCATTACCAATCCCGGTGAACTCACGTTTAAAACATTTGAACATATTTTTGTACCCTTACGACATCATTCTAAGTATTTAAGTATACATACTTACACTACACTCCACAATGCTTCTGAGAAGTCAATCCATCACAATACATTGCTGATTTTATTGCAAAGTTACCACAAAAAGCGGCTCCCGTTAAAGTTAAATGTTGAACAATAATTAAACGAAGATTCAGACCTGATTTCATTTTATGATGAGCAACAATGTTCCCACTACCGAAACCGCTTATTATAAATGAGCTTAAATATTAGGTTTGCTAAATTCTATGTAATTTAGCAACGTCATAAAATATACGTTGAGAGTTACCGACTCAGATTGGACACGAAGTGATTAGTTCGTTATGAGAGGTTTCAAACTAATTTGGTGCATTTTATAAACTAATCAATAATATAAATATAATATTGTGTATTGTATATATATTAACAGTATGAAGACGATAACAGTCAGTGATAATTAAGAAACAACCAAATTAAGTGGCAGTTAATTCTTTATCAATTAAGGATTGTTAGATTAATGTCGCTAATAATCTTGGAAATGAAAAGAATTTGAAATGAAATTTTTTTATCGAAGAAGAGCGTATTTTAAAATACTTGCAACCATAAATTAATAAGATTACGCATCATGCAGAAAGTTACGAGTAGAGCGGCGACATCGACATGTTTCGATTATTGAATAAGCATCGATGCGTCGAATCGATTACAAGCGAGTATCAACCGAGTAGTTGCGAGTTCGTCCTTCGAGACGAAGGATTTAACAAGAGGTTTTGCGATGTCGTACTTTTTGTTCTGAGAATTACGAACGGCTTCATGCAAGAAGTTACTATTATTATTGTGTTAACATGTATAAATATATATTTTGTCTAATACTGACCATTAGTTGTAATTGTAGTGAAAACAGTCTCTTTATAAGGTGTTTGTTTATGTTACAGTCACATAAAATTCAAATTTATCTATACAAAGAGTACGATTAGTAAAACTTGGATTGTGGAGAATTTCGAAATATTTCTACAAGTTTGAATATATAATTTACACTTTGGTATTTATATGATTAGTATGACGTGGCTAGGTTTAAGCTTAATAGGGTATGTACCAAACACGTTGTATTTTTCAGAACTTTGTGTTTTCACCCAACAGTCTGTACGAAACCCAAATAGGTATTTTTTTAAAATAAGAACTGGTATGATTAACAAAGTAATCTATGCTCATTCACAAGTATTTTATTGTGATATCACATATAACGGATATTAATGATAGATACACAGGTATTCATAGTATTCCGGATTCAGTTATAATGTGCCCTCTTTAAAATTTTTAATCACACGTTTACTAATTTTTTACGTTTTCAGTCTGTTCAGTTTTAACTGTAACTATTAATTATTATTAGTTTTTAATTGACTTTTTTGCATAAGCCCTTTTATTGCGCGCAACCCAGCTGACGCTAGTAGTATCGCTATCGGAACATGATCGCGACGACAAATCGAGATGCGCGTGCGCCGTTATTCCGCGCTGCTGCCCACCCCGTCCGATCCTATCCGAGAGCCTATTTGTATTTATAACTGATAGCGAGGCTTCACAAGATGGACATTAAAACTACTACTATAACTGATGCAGTTGGCAATTCAAGGGAACAGAATTATAGGAATTAATCTAGATTAAAATGTATGATAACTTTTATATAGCATAAGTACGAAGATATATTTAAAAAATGTGATAAAAAAAGTTATAAATTAATCATTTTAATGAAGGAGGTAGTTAAATTTGACTAGTCTCTAATAATTATTATACCAAAAAGCAAACTCTCCTAAGAAAGATTGATATTTAAATAGTATTATTCTAGTTTTTCACCGATAACATGAAAGTCAATTAAGATATTTCTCATAGACTTAAATATTCAAAAACAAATAGCGTAATTTCCCGCTGTATATTGTTTGGATCGCGAATAGGTTTTACGTGAAATATACTCGAGAT
Source organism: Acentria ephemerella (assembly GCA_943193645.1). Taxonomy (NCBI): domain Eukaryota; kingdom Metazoa; phylum Arthropoda; class Insecta; order Lepidoptera; family Crambidae; genus Acentria; species Acentria ephemerella. The sequence goes on from OW971891.1 coordinate 7,242,106, forward strand.
ACACGGCGCTGAAAACGAGGTGAGAAAGTATCTAAATCAAGCTTTTATCCTTGGTAAAAATACAGAACCATAAATTGAGAGCAATCAATTGCCGTGTCCCATCAACAATAAAGTGCGTAAGGATTTACTTGACGCCAGCGTGCCACGTGACAGCGAATCCTAAACTAACGATATAAAGGACCCAGCATTCCCTTGATATTCAATAAAACGAATGTGTTGTGAAAAGTCTGAATTAAAAAGATCTTTACTCTGTAGCGAAGGTGTTAGGTTTAGGGTTCAGTTTATGTTGGTGCTGTTTTTGAAGGTGTTATCGCTGTAGTACATTAGTGGCGGGTTGACACGACCAGTCTTCTGTGAGGGCAGAGCTTGTATTAGCGGCCTCTAATTTATTGGGAACGATAGGACGACGGACGCCGGCCACCCTGACCACGGATCCATTCACACCGGGAGAGTGATTACAGGAAGAATGGAATAAACACTGTTTACATGCTATTTATTGTTATTTTCAATGAACTGCTTGGTGTGTTTTAGTAATAGTTCAGTATGTTGTTTTAGATTAGGATGTTTTACCTTAATTGAATTTATTAAAAAAGGAATAGGCTCATTAACTGTTTCAAATAAAGAATTAATTCAATTTTTTTTACATTGAAATGATTAAAACAAAACAATTCAAAAGGTTGTCTAAAATAAAAAGCTATTTTGATAAATGATTAAAATTTTTCAAATGATCGATTGATGGAATTTATTTTTTAATAATAACGTACATCTCTATACAATCATATTTGAACAAAAATATTTAAAGTTTGAAAATAATTTGGCTCTGGTCAACTTTTGCTACCGCTCCTCTACATTTTTATTAACACCCCAAACCCGATAAACAGGATACGGGAAATATATTTATTTGTCCAATCATCGAATATAAGGGGTGTTCTCCGGTTACACCAAATGATTCCGGTATAGCAATCGTCCCGGTGATTTGTTGTGATAATCTACAATAATAAATAACCTACTCCGCTCCACGATTGAGCTGCCTCAACGAGATACAATATTCTTTGTTCTTTTTTACTTTTTTTCAGCGAGCTTTGATTTAATCTGTTTTCGCGTTGAAGACAGGTTTTTAAGTAGGGAAATTGGGAGTGAAAGGCTATTCTGATTTAAGATTTATTGGTGACCGAGCAAGCTAATAAAAGGTTTTATGACAACAGCTCACGCGTCGAAAGAATTAATTATGGATAAATTTTAAATTATATGATGAATATAGATAAAGATTACCTATGGCTAAAAAGAATTATTCCTTGAATTAAGAACTAACAATGTTAACAATGCAAAGAAGTCATACTGGAACAATAAATAATGTTTCTGAAACTACGAAAATCTTTTTATTTTTTTGCTTATTCACTTAGCCCACGTTAAAAAATATTAAATTATTATTTACCTTAATAGCTTAAACCTCAATAAAAAAGATATTAACATAAAACAAAGACAACGTTGGGACACCCACACCGAAGTGCTTTTATTTTCATCTATCGCGCGAATTAGTGATGTGCTTTGTTAATCGATTAATCAAATTAAATTAATACTTTATGCCGTTTTTAGAAAGTTACATTTGAAGTTATTTTCTTATAAAAATAATGACCCAGTTGCAGACCGAAGCCTCTGCAATTTGTATATTAATTAAACATGTGTAACTTTGAAGTAGTTTGGAAGATATAAACTTGTCATTTTTGTTTAATACTATTTGGTATTATCTTTTTGGTATTTAATATTCAAAAGTATGACTTACTTCAATGATTCTTCGTAACTATAAGCTTTATGACTGAGAAAGTAGACTTGTGAATTGAAATCCGTAATCAAACTTTTTATTATATTTTTTAAAAAATGTTCTAAATCTCTGTATCTTGCCCATCTCTAAACACTAGATGATCGCGGAAGCCATTCGGTTGCTAAACCTGGTCTAATAATGCCTTCTAAAATATGGTGAAGGCAGGTAATAAACATGGGCGCGTCGAGGCGCTTTTAACGCAGTCTTATCGGAAGAATACGTGGGGAGAGGTTATTATTGTGTTAATAGTGTCTAACTGTCCCCTGTCGCCCCCGATTGTCTTAACGTTAGTTGCGGTATAAAGAAATTAATTGATTGGTGATTGGAAGAAATTGTTAACAACACATTTAATTAACAACTAGTTCTGTAATTTTATCTGTAATATTCTTGTGTTTCAAATCGTTAAACAAATGTCATAATATAATTAATGTAAAATAATAATAATAAAGTCGAGAATTTTGAAATTTATTTGCTTAGAAAATTAACTGCTCTTTGGATTTGAACATATTTTATTCAAAGTAGAGTTTTATTTCAACTATATTTTTGTCTATATAGTTTATCATTTTTATGTAGGAAATACCATATTATAATATTGCAAATAATGCATTGATAAGCTTTGTACTCTGCTGTCAAAATAAGAAAAGTATGGGGTTTACAGAAAATTCTGACATCATAGATATGAAATTAACAGCACTTCGGTGACTCGCGTATGGTTTGCCAAAAAAGTAGTAATAAAATTAAAATAATTTTCAAAAATATATACATACTTCATTTCACTGAAAACCTTGAAAATGTCTTATTATTCTTAAAACAAATACGTTAATTAATAATTGTATAATTTGACCTGACCTGCCTTTGTGCAGTGAAGTTTGTAATTATTAGGTCCTATTATTATTTAGATCGCTCGGTTATATTAATAATTTACTTCATAGTTTTTATGTAATAATATCCTTGTTCGAAATTAAAAATAAGAAAAGTATTCCTATAAATACCTTAGCCGAGTCTATTAAAATGGGTGCAGTAGCCTTTTGAAATAGTAACATCAATTTGAAGCAAAACATCTACATTTCTATTCACATAGGTATTAAAAATATATATTCAATATAAATCGCTTTACACATTAGACGTATTGGAGTCTGTACAATTTATGTTAACACAGGAAAGTTCGTACATTAACAGGTTTAACGGGTGTCAATTGGATTTTATAGGCTTTTTACACGCCTCGTGCTTTTACGACGGAATCTAAATTGAGGTTCCCGGGGTCTGTGACTTTGAGAGGCTTTTCTTTTTCCAGATGCGAAGAATAGGTTTGATGGAAAAGATTATTAGGTTTAAATAAATCAAACGAAGCAATTTTAAGCGAATTTTAAAATTATGGCCAATCGCAAGTACGCCGAAACAAAAGTATATTAACAGTTTGTTAACTGATACAAAAAAATAGATATTTGAAAACTGAACACTAATAATTAATATTTTAATGTGATATTTCTTTGTTCTGTTAGTTTCACTTATCATCATCTTAGCTGACAGCTGACTGAGCAGCTTAGGTATGTAGGCATATAAGTCCAACTACTGGGCACAGGACTTTTTAAAGAGAGAGAGAGACATACACCACGAGGCAAAAACAACACACACTGGTCCAATGCGCGTTGGTGCGTAAAAGCTGTTACAGTAACCATGAAGTAGGAAGTACCTCGTGATAAAAATTTTGTTTTACCCATCCAACTATCCTTGATAAAAGTTGTTTTGTTTTCGTAATCAAACTTATGAAATACTATTCTCATTCAAAGTATATTTAAAAATTTATTTCATGAACAGACTTACGAGTTTTGTCGATCGTATTGAAACAAAGTTTTAGTTCAAGCGTGTTCTCTGTGTAGTGTTCGAGAATATTTTCGCAATAATCAGAACAAAATAAATTTACCTTACAATACTTTTAAAAATCTCATGGTGGTCCACAGACATAACACTTAATAGAGGCGTCATGATATATAGTGACAGTTCAGCAACTGCTCTGACGTCGTAAAACTGTTATCTTGGCTATAACTCAAACTGTAAACTGTGTTTAGTGCTCCTACACTGTCGGCATCTGTGGCCTTTGCGCTTATAGGCGTGCTCATTCACTTAGCAATATCATTATTATCATTGAAGTGGAATTAAAATGTTTGACAATGCATTTTTCATGAAATTATGCTTAAATTATTTTTTGAAATACGTTAACATTTTTCAAATAGTGTAGTCTATATTTTGACATAAAGTAATGTTGTGTTGCATTTCATTATGATTCAATAATAAAATCTCAAAGTATTAGTAATATTGATCCCGCTCAAGTACAGCAAAAAATGTTCCAAATTTAAATTTAGAACTTTAGTAACTAATTTAAATAAATACCTACTTATAAGGAAGATAGGTGCGTAAATAGTATACGTCAAAATATGTAGGAAACTATAAGCATTAATTTCTTTTTACCTATATTCAATTTAGAGGAGTCACAAACACGACTTATTACTTTCATTATTATCGACATTAGACTAAGATCACTCAAAACGCTGTTATAGGATGAAGTATTTGAAAAACCGAGTTACATGACCCATCAGTTTGAATAAGCTACGTCTTTACAAGTAGCAAATAGCAAAAAACTATCGGTAACTTAAAATAAAACAATTTATTTCCGTCTCCATTCATTTTTAAACGAAATGAAATTTGTCAATCAATGAAGATTTTCAAACATATACTGTTTGTAATGAAACCTGAAATAATGCATGAGTTTCCGTTAACTTTTGGAGGCAACGATTACCATTCCACTCACTTAGATATACGGCGTATTTTCGCTTATCATATTCATTTTCTGCTTCCCTTGTCAGTCGTGACGTCGTGGCTTACTAAATTAAATGCTATTGACACAAATCATAAAAAGTGTCACACATCGTCCCAAATGCTTGTAAGAATTTTATCACATAACTGTTGGATTACATCTGAATGAGGGTCTAACAGATGCCACAAATATTTAATAGTAACAGAGGATAAGAATAGAGATCAGTATTTAACTTAACACACTCAACTAAAATGTTTAGACAAATATCTAATAGTTATAATAAACAAAATATTCACCCGGTTAAGAAGCTTGCTTGACTTATTAATTTGTGTAAAAGATCCCAATTTAATAAGAACTCCGGAGTTTATACATCTATTAACTTTGAAAGATCAATTTATGTTTGGCGTTAAAAATCTTGCTATCCGTAAGATCTTTCTTTTGGACAGGTAGGCGAGGGATGAAAAAATGAAGTAATAATCCGACCACAAGCCTATCATAATCTGATGGTAACGCCATTTTGTCCTGTGTGGTTTCGTGTAAAAAACGTGTGACATGATTATCGGTAAACCTGTGCACAAAAAATATTAAGCTAGGTTTTCATGGCTGATTCTGCTGGATATTTTGATTCGTTATTGTTTTGTTTTTTAAAAGCAACACATATGTGTCTTAAATTTATTACCTTTTCATTAAATTAAAAAGCCTTATAAATTTTTATGACAGATTTTATTTTTCGCCGTTGAAATTATATTATTTAAAAATTAAAATAGATCCAGCCAAGCGATAACAGTATAATACTACAATTTTTGAATTTATTGAAGTCAATAAAAGTAGACAAGTTTTAAACAGTTAATAATCAAATTCACACTTTTGCTATAAAATTTAAGCTTTATTGCCAGATATTATATTTCATTTGAACACAGTATCAATGATATCTAAGATATTTTTATATATATAGCATAGTACAATAGGTGTTTATAAATACTTATTTGAGAATACTTTTTATCATATATTCTAACATAAAATATCTTTAATATTTCTACGCATGTAACCCAACGTCAAACCAATTATAAGGGCGCGGTCACTTGCTACAGGTTCAGATAAGGGATGAAAGTAATACAAGCGATAACATCGGGGCCCGCTCGTTAGCTGCAATAAAAACTTTTTTGTTACAACTGGAGCGAATTTTTTCTACAGTCTAGTCTGACGCCAATTTGTCGTACGAAATTTTGTTTTGATTTGACGGGTGGTTAGGTAGTCCAAATAACAGAATAATGATATAATGTATTAGTCCAACTAGTAATAAAGTAGACAAAGCGTATAATTATTGTGCACAAAACCAGTCGTTACTAATATATTTATTTATCTTTATATTTTACTTTTATTAAATGGTAGGATTTGCTAGGCTGGTAGGTAGGTTTTTTATTTATAACCTATAGTAAAAAAATAATAAGTATTATTAGTAACATTCTCAACATATCAGGATCAATGGTAAATATAAACGTAACCTTCCAAAGAGCTTTATGTCGCCTAACAATGCATGAGAAAAATGCTTGCTTTTCCTCTCATTGATCAAAACAAATTAGTGTACCAGGCTATATACCAAAACCGTCATTGTCATAGAGCGTATTAAGTGCATACTGCAGGAACACAGCTGGAATGGATTACTAGTGAGGCAAGAAAAGTAGGTATAAATTTAAATGGACCATAGTCGCTGAATAAGAAGCGTAAGTATATAAGTATAATACTGGAATGGACCACAGATGCTAGGCAAGATAAGTAGGTATATACTGGAATGGACGTGAGTCACTAAGTAAGACGATTAGGGATTTATTGTAATGGACCACAGTCGCTTGGCAAGAAGTGTGGCTACATACAGGGTGGCGTGGCTACCATTGACAGAGGCCTATCGCCAAAGAGATTTGAAAAGGAGGAATCTTATCAAATACGGACGAATGAAGACGATTCATATACTTTACGTGGATTAGACACAAACATATGACCTTTCACTGTTCTATTATTCCTATTTAACAAAAACTAAGTTATTATTGTTATCGTTCAAATAGTACTCACAATTTGAGTAAAATAATAATTTTTACTTCACTGCTATGACCTATGATTTTTAGAATTTGACTTCTAAAGACACAACTTTAAATGTTATTTTTATAATATTTGTTGCATGTTTTTTTATGAACAATTAGAGATCAACGAAGAGCCATTGACCTCTCATATAATAAGCACTTTTTGTTTAAAATAAGAATTACTTAAGTTGATAAACAATGGTTTGTTCCTCAATTTCCAAACCGTGTTTATAAGTGAAAGTTAAAATTGAATAATACAATGTAGTTAAATGACATCATCACGAGAGGAACGACTGTTCATAAATAAAGGCTTTCAGTGGACACGTATTTGGTCATACCCCGCCTCTTAGGTTACATTAATTATATACTACAATATTATTAATTAACATCCCAAATCATAATTTAATAAAACGTATTGATTTAGCACTTTAAAGGCTTCGTTTTTGTTTGCAGACTATTTATGAGGTAGGTATGTAGAAGATATACCTATAAATTTTCTAAGTATTTTCTTGCAGCTATATAACCGCTGCCCTACTTGAACTTAACCATATTGTGAAAGTTTTGCTGATTGGTATCCTGTCCTAGGATATTACATTTTCCTAGAATAAATATTCTTCAATTCAATTAAATTTGAAAATATAATATATATACAACATGTCCTTTAAAAAAGACGTTGAAAAGTTGGGTCGATGAGATGGCTAGGGCAGTATGTTGCATGCTGCACTAGCTATACTGTTAACTATCGGGCGCTGTCGAGTTATTAGTTGAGTAACTTAAAAATAGTTCCGTATAATATTTAGAACATTTATATCGATATGTCAGAAAGAAATTAAATTCACTATCTTTATTAACAGAGAAACATCCACTTTGCAGTATTCTTATTAAGACTTAATCTGCTTTAAATCATGAACTTAATCCGCTGTATCTAATGAACTCAAGCTAAGTACTCAATTAAGTCATATCTCGTCTTCAAACGAGTAAAAAACCAAAGAGGGTGGTATTCAATGGTTCTCTTTAGTAAACTTCTGTTTACATTACATTTCTGGCGGCACTAGCAACATTACTATGTCTCATGACGCTAATACAGTCACAAATATGATAATTGCGCGCTTCGGGGTGGCAATCATAATGATATGACCATATTAAATGTAAAGTTTATGTAAATAAGGATCGTTTCAGTTTGTTGTTTATAAACTCATATAGGTAAATATTTTGAATAGGTGTTTTTCTTAAAGGAAATTTATAAGTTGGGCTAAATATTTAAATACACTGTATTTTATTAATAAGTAAGTCGTCGTTATGTAAGTTAACCTATAGAAATTGTGTATCGTGTCGTAATACCACTTTTAATAGTAACATCGCTTTTTATTACAAAGTTAATAGTGGTTATTACAAACTTAATAAGAAAATCTGGGAAACCAAAACTAAAAAGATGGAATAAGTAAAATAAATTTACACACTGTTATAGTGTTATTTGAAATGGAACCTAACGTTCCTATGCGATTTATATTGTAATGCAATTTTCTTTATTTACAAGCAGCTGGTTTTAAAAGAAGAGGATAGAGGATATGCCTGAATCCACTTATGAAAATTCAGGGGTACAATTGGCAACTTAACTCTTTTTTTACATCAGAATACTTTGCGAGCTACCCAACTGACATACTTCGTCTTTTTCGTGGAAGTCCATCGAATATAACTGACGGTGTACTTATTGTATTGCATAGGCCACGCGAGCAACTTCAAGCTTTTGCATATCAGTGCTAGGATGCGCTCGGACGATTGAGGCCTTTTCCATCACCAATACACTCGACTACGGTTGCTGGAACACAATTACCACCTCCAGCCTGTACCCACGCATGCTGCGGAATAGTAACAAAATGCAGTAACAAAATTTGGCTTTTCTGAGTTTGGCTCATTACCTTTGTTTATATTTTAATAAAGATTGAATCAGAAATATTAAAATCAAAAAGAACATTACCATTTCAAATTTAAAAACATAGTCTCCTCCAGACTGTGTGAGATCAAACCTATGGTTAGTAATTTCGTATAAAACATACAGTGTCGGTTTCAGACAATTCCGAGTTATTGTTCGCCATAACAATAGGGTCGGAGATGAGAGCACTAAACAAAACAAATCGCGGCCACAAATAATATTGCCTGTGCTTAGTGTTTGGTTGGGAGGCGCGTGCGCACGCGTTGATGTCGTATCGTATCACTTTCTAGTAAGTACCGATTGCATAGAAAATACATTTTAATGAAGAAACAATTTTCAAGGTTTCTCTCATTGGGAATAGAGAATTCTGCTATAGTGATTAAAATTTTACTTTTAAGAGTGAAGCCTATCTTAATTCTACAGTTTTTTGTTCCCTGGTTAGTCATTGTACTGCCGCTATGTAATTATGTACTTAATAGTTGGAAAATTGAAATAAACGAAATGATTTTTTAGGAACTGAAATTGTCACTAAGTCATAATTTTTTTGTTAGGGTATAATTTATTTAATGGATTGCATGGGCTTTTTAAATTAACTTTATAGTTGTTAGTATTTTCGTTTAAAGTGATTTATTAAGTATTAACTGTATTTTTATCTGTACTGAATATGTACCGTAGGACACTAAGATAGGTATTTTTTAATAAACACTTGTTATAATGCCGTCTGTACAGTTTGAGATCTTTATACAATTATATGAATGCAATAATATGCACATATTTAAGCCGACTTTAATGCTATTTGATCCTCAGCTTTTATTTACAATGTCTCTCGATATTCATACTGAAGTAGCGATGTAGGAGCGTAGAAATGAATACTCGAGCCAAGTTATGCGATGGTTCCACTAGAAATATTGTGGCTGGCAACACTTTATTGTAGTAGCGATGTTTTGAAATTAATATTGCGGCTTCGGTGAAGGCGATAATTTCTTGTTTCATCTGAATTTATAATAATGGAAAAGGATAGAGTTAATAAATAATAATCATACGGTATTTACTGCGCGACAAATATGTCAGAATTAATTTTTGTATATCATACTTAATGACTTTTTAGTAATTGAAACCTTTTTACTCAAAGTAGACTATGTCATAGTAAAAAGAAAAAAGTATGCCATCTCAGTCCCCATGCGAGAAATCAAAGCCTGCTCATGTAGGGATGTCGCTTTAAGTTGTCGCGCAATAAATAGGAAGTTACTATAATTACCGCATGATTATTATTTATTAATTCATATGAACATTCTCTTCATTCATTCATATTATTAATCTGAAGTTAAAAACATAAAGTCATGATTTATAAAATTCATGCCACAGATATATGAATATAAAAAAAAATCTCCAACTTAACAACACTACAGTATTTTCTTTATCAATATGGAGCCAACTTTGATCTTCATTAATAAATATACATAAATTAATTATAACGGGAGGCATCGATAAGATGAAGGCAATTGTGCCTGTACACTTTTATAACTGATAAATTTACGCGCAAACAAACTAGTCGCACTCAATGCATTTGAAGTCGACCTACGAAGTAAAAGGACCAACCTTTTACTTTGACTATAATTCAGGAAGCATTGCATTATATAATTATTTATATATAATATATGTTAATATCCGAAGAAAAAAAAATAAAAAAAAGAGATATATAAACATAACAAAGAATATTTTTAATTTACATTAAGAAAAAATAGAGTTTCTTATAGTTTCATTCACAACCATCAAAATAAGTCAATAACCCTAAAAAAATATAAACTTGCAAAAACTGGCATCACCAACTCTAGCGCCATTAAATTACCCAAAACTGACCTAAATCAACAAAAATCCACCGGAAGACAATAGATCGGTCCCGATAAAGTTACCTAATCGATAATTGTATCTACGACACTTCGGCTCACACGTTACCTCGTAAAAAGGTGGGAAAGTAGACAAAGATAAAACTATACCTGATAGCTTCTCTACATCCACAACAGAAAAATGTAAAAACATGGGACTTTGACACTTATTCTATACGTTTAGCGATTACTGAGTATTCATGAGACAGTAAAATTAAAATGGCTTTACAGTAAAGTCGCGAAGAGTACGCCTATAAAAAAGGTGAAATGTCTCATTGGAAGCATCGGCAATGTATAGCTGATAAGGACCACCTTGGATGTCGTACCCAATTTTAGTATCTTTTTCCGGTTTTCAAACGAAATATCAAGTGCTGTTTGAGTTCACACTTAGTCATTATACGGGATCTGGCGCTTACCCTATTTCTACAAACAGTTTCAGAACAAATACGATTAGGTAACATAAGTATCTGCTTGAAACACTTTAGAATATATATTATTTTTAATTATACACACTTTTTAATAACGAATATAGCATTTCGACATACAAAATATATTAAAAATAAAATTAAAGATGTCAGTTTACTAAGTTCTCAAACGCTGATTTCTTTAAAATTTCTTTGTTCTATATAAATAAATTTCTACTTCATCGCGCCTTCAAATATTTTTTATTTTGAGATAAGAGAAAACCGCGGCTTTATTTTTTGTAAACTGTTTCAAGAGCTTTGTTTTTATTTTTAGTGAATTTTTGAGTTATTTTATTTAGCTATGAAAAATAATTGATTTCCAATTCAAAGATACATTGTCAATACATTATACTACGAATAAAAGTAGGTTTCTTTTATTTCTTTGATGTTTTTGTGTAATGAAATGGTTAGGAGTTTCTAAATCATAGTTTGCGCTTTTTTATTTGATACATGGGTATAACAGTATAGTCGTAAAAATATTTACCAAAATTTCTAATGCCCTTTATTGTCTCCTAAAGGTAAAACAATGATGAAATAAATACAGGGTAGCATCCATATCTATAACGGGTGTAATAAAAAAGATCTTTTTTTATTATACCTGTTATTATTAATAAATAACTATCGTCATTTACTAATTACTGAACGTAACACAAACACTTAAGTCGAAAGAATATAATGACCACATACTTGTGTTCATTGATACTATCTGATTCTTAAAGTAAATAGTCGTTTTCATTACAAATTTATTTCTTTTGTAAATTGAGCTATAAGTTGTTAACGGGCGACCTCCGTGTTCTTGTAATGGCTTTAATAGGGTTGTCATTATTAAAAAGCATTTTTCTAACGTAACTTGTTCTAACGTAATGTTAGATTTATTATTTATGAGGGCAATATTATTAGCCTAATTTTTGATATAGCTTTGGGTTTACGAGTACCTGAATCTTCGTGTATATGTTATAAAATATCATAAAAATTTGTATGAAATACCTAACTAGCTAAGATCGCTGAGATTGCTTTTAGCGATAAGGTCGCCCTTTGTACAAAATTAGTTAAATGTTCCCTATATATTTCTTTTTTTTTTAATTGGCTGATGTACAATAAAGATATTATATTTTATTCTATTCTAGCTACTACAATACTGACCACGTATAAATATGTTATGCGTTTTAATTCTTACATATTTTACGAGCGAAGATAGTACTAGCTACTACCTAAAAAATACTAATATCAGCACAGAAAATCTTTTCGTACATCATTAGGTCTACAACTGTGGTACTTCATAGTGAAGGAGATCATTAACGATATACCGAAAATTTTGTGTCCAGAAAGTTCTGAAGGGACAGCCCTAACTCTTTCTTCAATATATAAGATTACGAGATAGTAGAGTGACAGTCACTTATTTTTTTGTCAACGCGTGAATTAGACTCCAGAAAGTTTCATTCAATGAACGTGTAAGTGTTAACAAGATTCAATATTAACGATTTCTTTTTTGTCGTTATCGCATAATGAAGACATTATCTTCTATGATTACTTTAATCTCTTTTCATGTAAGACACAGGCTTGAGGAAATACGATTGTCCGATTGGTGGGTGATTTTAATAAATCGCAAAAAAAAAATTGCAGATATATTATGATTAATATTAAGTTTGGGAAATAAACTTAATTATCATCATTACGAGCTTATATAAGGTCCCACAGATGGGCAAAGAGCTTTCTACATTGGAGAAACATGAGTTTTTTTATAATTGCCTGATGCGATGGCGATATTGGACTTAATGTTAGGTATACATTAGATATATAAGTAAATATATAGTACTTAGGGTTTAAGGATATTATAATATACGTATATTTTTATACAAAAAGTGGACAGTCAAGCTAAGCTATATTAGATGGATGTAATACTATAATATCTTGAACTACTTAAACTAAACAAAGCGTTGGCTACCTTGTACAAACTAAAACAAAGCTTAAAAATTAAATGCGTTAGATATGTTACTTACTGTCAGCAGTATAGAGGTCAAGTTGCCATGATAACATATCTAACGCTTTATTATTAAAGTTTGATAATCTTTCTTGCTAGATCGGCGATGTAAAGTAATAGATTCATTTGAGACGCCTTTGTCAAGCATGCATACTAAATTCGTGTAGAAAATATGCCTTAACTCTCAAAAATATTGATTAGTTTTTTTTACTGCTTAGGTCTGATCATTGTTATGTATATTTCTGTTAATCGATAATTATCACTATTAATTTTTAAATTCATGCCTCGTTTAGTGAGATATGGGATACTTAATGTTATATTATACGTACCTAATGTGAGCACATAAATTAAATATTCAAAGGTTTTTTTGGTCGACTCCTTACCAAGATGGCATGAAATGACAATAATAATTTTACTTTGTTTTCATAAGTTTTATTTAAATGAATGTAATACGTAGGTAAAACTTTTCTGATGGTACTTTTTGCAAATGCAAATAACCGTTCTCAGTTAATCTCATTACCAAATTCATTTTTGTTGTTTTTAGTTATAGATATTTGAAAAAAGGTGTGGAAAAAATACTAAACTATCTTTTATTTACTGTAGCAAACGCAAACTTCCATAGGCTACAGAGTAAAAAAAGGGGCGACTCCGCAAACAAAATCATAGACTCTTTGTCTCAAAACGGTGACAGATACGAAGGAAACTTAATCGGATTTTCTTTGTAAGTATATTGTTAAGATTATAATCCCACACAAGTCGCTTCTCTAAAACAGTTACAACAAAAGAATTTTGTTGGTTGTATATTGTCTGTTTTTGGATTTACAGCTGTGGGACAAATTTTTATAGTATTAATGAATAAGCATTTTGTGTTCGCGCATCCGAAAATAATGGCAAAGAAAAATTTGCCGATGATTTATGGTTTTCGTTACCAAAACTCGCTACTGATTATAATAACATTATTTGTATAGGATTAAAGTTTTTACCTTAGTTAATATCTTTTCGGTAATATCTAAAGTTTTTGAGCTCTTAACAAAGAGGATATTTTATTTTTAAAAAACCCGTTAAATTTAATAGCACATGTATATTACTGATATCTTTATATTTTTACCTGTTAAAGTACTGGTAGTATTTATTTAATAAGCTAATCTAACGAAGATTTAATCATTAATTACTTTTCACGAACAAAACAGAAAACGCTTTGTTATGATTCTTGTTTTATGAATGATAAACGGAATAAAAACTTATTTTAATTTTACCGTATGACTGTCAAAGTCTTGTTCGCTGTGAGGCCTTAAGGGATTGTTAAACTCAGTAGGATAGGGATAAGCCTTTATTATCCTATTTCAAAAGGTTTAACTTTTGCTTGCGTTGATTTCCCATGGGATGAGCTGGGCGAAAGTCAAAATAAATGTTTGTACTGTTTTTGTACAGTAACAATGAAATATTGAATATCGAAAAGCAATTTTGCAGCTTAAGGACGTCATAGAGCGAAAAAGAAATAGAAAGCACTGAAAGCGAAAAAATACACTGTGTAGAATTTAATTTCACTGCTCTTTCAAAAACAACTTAAATTTGACAGAACTTTTTTTTTAGTGATATTTAAATACCTGAATGATCTCTTATCATAATAAAATCTAACGTTATATTAACACAACATTTCTTTAAAAAAGTAAGCCATACTTTTTGACATGCCTCTATTTCCAGATGACGTCATTGCTAGACTTGTAATATGATACAAGTCGACCTTATAAGGCGCCGTCGAGGTATGTGCGGGCACCGACCGATTCTCTCATGCAGAAAACAATTTACTGATGAAGCGAACTTTTAATACGCTTTGACGGTCACCACAAAGTCTAATTAAGGCTCAGTTGGTCATATCTTATGTCCGAAGTAACTTAAACCCTTTTATCCTGCAACGTGTAGGGTTGAAGAGGTCTAATGTAATGGCTGTATTTCAGTATCTTATCAAATAGCATTGATTTTGAGATTCTGTGTCTTGGTGTGTGGTTGCTTCAAGATAAAGGTGAGTTTTGATGTAGATAACAAAGATTGTGTTCGACGACTACGTGGATGTTATTTTGTATCGGCTTTATTATATATTATCATGTGTCTTAACAATAATTTGTAATCATTGATGAGATAATACATTTTAACAGCAAAAAGCATAGTTTAGTAATTTACGAAATATAAAACTACCAGTGCATCTGTGTTAATCTTCAGAAACATAAAATGGCGTAGCGTCTTTAAAATATTTTATTTCGCTTCATTTGTAAGGTTTAAAATAATATTCATATATACGACATAGTTTCAAAAATTCAAAAAATGTTGTGACATCAGTCTCGCTGTCATGAGCTGGCCATTGAAGTCGACACACGTACACGGTTCAAGCGAGTGCATCGCGGAGCGTGGCGGGCGCGACAGTCGAACTAATGTCAAGGCGAGCGCAATCAGCGTGCGTGGGCGCAGCGTAAGAATTCATATGGATAAGGCTCAAGAATTATCGAAGAAAACAGCGGTGAAAAGTTGTAGACTTTTTATTTTTTTGATTCAGATTTGCAGATAAGTGTCAATTTAAATGAAATTACATAAAAAAACTATAGCACTAAAACAAAATACGATCTAGCAAAATATTAAACTTTGAATGGTATATATAAACTTTCTCAATATTAGATTTTGTTGCAATACTCACGTTGCTTTGATTGAAAAGAGTGCTGTGGGGGATATTGAAAATAAAATTTGTTGGTGTTGTTACATTTAAGGGATACGTGGAAAGATGTTAATGAGATGGGTGGCAGTAGCTGTAGGATGTCTATACCATCATGGTAATAGTAAGTGTGGTAAAAGCGACGATAAATTACGGAATATGAATATATCATTCATAATAAAAAAAAATCTATTAGTTTTGTTTTATCATTTGTTTCTCTAATAAATAATAATTGTGGAGATAATGTAATCTGTAATATTTTATAGCATACAAATAGCACAAAATCCAATCAGACTCTGCTACAACACTGTTCCTCAAAATAACACGTATTTTATTTTAAAGTTTACAAAATGTAACGTCAAATTTATAAGTAAATTCAATATCTGTATAAATTGGCTGATATTACAGTAACTTACAGCGTTATTCAACAAGGTTTTGATATATGTGAAGTTCGCTATAAAATTCTTATCCATGCTTTTCCTTCGATCCAAGCACTCGCGCTTCAGTAATTGAACGGCGATGTAAAAGGTATCTACGGCGCAAATAATAAAAAAGAGGGCATAATCGCGGGTCGTACCGCCCCGCCCAGCGCGCGCCATACGGTTATTGTGTGGGGAAATAAAAGTTCCATTGAATGGGCCGATTGTAGCATACAAACGTAGGGTCGCTGATAATTTTGCGTTTGTCGAGGTCGTCTTAGCCGAGTGTTTTAAAAATATAATATGATTCTTTGAGATGAAAATCTTCTGCTGGTTATCAGCAAACATTCTTAATAATAAGGTCTTGTCTGACTAGTGAATTTTATAATTTTGTTTGAATAAAACGTAACAAATATATTTATTCGAAAATGCCAATGGTATCTAATTTAATATTCTTTCTGTCGTGTTTTCGTTTGCCTTAAATATTTCTGGGATTCATTTTCATAAAATTATAATTATTATTAATTTGTGAAGTTCGTGTTGATCCAGACAAAAATAAATTCAATTTATTCCAGGTTACCAGAAATATTTTGATGCTAAGAATTTAAATATTTACTCTGAACACGGAATAATATTTATTTTCTGTGACTTAACTGAGTTACTCTTTGAGTCTTACTAGGTCTCCCAGATCTAATTCAGTTTTGGGAGATCATAAGATAGTAATTTCACGGTAAAGTTAGAAAGGAACAGCTTATTGTTTGTAGTTTTATTTCATTGAGTATTTAAATCAATTTTTGTTAAATTACCTTGAATATAAAATAAAAGTGGCAAGAATTAAATGGGATTTTGTTACTCATGTACTCAAAAACATCTATACTATTTGTAGCATACTGGAGATCACATACAAAAGCCAATCAATTGAATCTGATTTGTGGATGCGTAACAAATGAAATAAATAATCTCTAAATCGCGGAATCGTGAGATTTGCACACAAAAAGTAACAAAGAATTCCTTCCGTAGCTGTATCTACTCATATGTTAATGCACGTAATGTATTCCGTGTATTCAACTCGAGGACATATAAAAATTGCGTTGACAGCGGACAAGTGGTGGCGCCCCCTGTAGGTGAGTTTATGCGACGGCATTTGTCAAATGTTAATATCCCTTTTTGGAATTCGCTTGCTTACATACAAACATTGAATGAGAAATACTATTTTATCACGCTATGGTCAGTAAGAAGAAGCTATGTTTGTAGTATTGTATAAACGACATTAGGGTTGTTAACAGGTGTCATAACAGTAACATTTTATGTTAACCCTTAAATGCATTACTTATTCTGACCTCTTGAAAAAAATGTATCTTGTAGACTTGTACATTCTAATGCAGGGAGACACAGAAAGAAATAAAAAATATATTATTTTTATACTATTTTATTAAAAAAACCTTATGTTGCAGATATACAACATCATGCATTTACTTACATTAATTACATATGGAACTCTTTGAAGCAATGCTTGGGTTTATGGCAAAGGGTTACTCCACACTTCTCACACTTTGTGTGTATCCCTTAAACCTAAGCATTTTGCACCTGCTGCGAACACAGTCATCGGGCCAGTGACCAACATTATCTGTCCTTAGGTCCTTGCTGCTCCTTATGTCCTTAGGTGTAACATGTTGAACAGGCCCTCGCCTTCTTTTGGCTTGAAGTTCCATTTCAACACTGTTACTGGTGCATGTTAGATTGCATTCAACAGACGCGAAAGAAAAAAGGTGCTGCCACTCGATAAAAATTATTGTTCTGATAGTAGTAATTCTACAACAGTATGCGTTGCGCTCATAATAATGATTTGGTAGCCGTGTTAGTGGTATGTTGCAGTTTTACGTCAATATGCATTTAAGGGTTAAATAACTCATCATAATCATTATTATCTATAGCTCACGTCCCACTGCTGGGCATAGGCCTCCCTACATGGATATGGCCATTACACCACCAGTCTGGCCCTTGACCACGGCTTGTTGAGAGAAAGCGGTTGTCGTAAAAACCGAACGAACGGCTTGACGTGCTTTCTGAAGCATGCTTCGATTAAGGCACTGACTGGTGCAAAATAAGTAAATAATTTAAGTATTCTATAAACTAATAGTTGTCAAATCTGTCATTGAAAAAAATTGTTATTGACATTTTCGAGGACACTCTTATTTCAAATATATGATTTTCTTTTATTCGCTGCAATAAAGGCTATCGCATACTTACACAAAAATGGTATTATAAATAAAAGATAAAAGTATTTATTGTCAGTTTTAGTTTATAAAATGGAGCAGCGGAAATACTTTAGTCCTTTATTAGGATATATTATTTTTTTAATCATCTGAGAGGGTTGTAGGTTTGCAAAGTTATTGTACAAATAAGTTCAAGGTTCAAATTTAACTGTCTCAGGTTTTCGGGGAGTACAAAGTCTCCTTAATGAGCTTTAACTGCCTTAATGGCAGCCGCCAGCCTACAAAAACCCAATACTATAAAATATAATGACATTCAATTACTATGAATTTAGAAATTGCGACATACAGGAGCTTTTAAACACTCTAATCGTCGTAGATAATAAAAAAAACATAAGTCTACCGTACATCATGTCATTAGGTTATATTTTTCTTATGAGATTCATTAATACGAAATGTTGCATCACTGTAAAAATATCTTCATGCCCTTGTAAGCTACCTAAAATTTTATCTACCACCATCTGTTGTGACCTCGGATACCGAATAATCATTATCGCCACCTTAATATAGATCAAAGAATGAGATTATGTATATAACTAATTTAATTCGAAATGTGTGTTCGGAACTTATTAATTATTGTTTTATTGTTTACGTTGCTTTGATATTTGATACTGATAATTTACACAAGTAATAAATTATTTTGTTATTGAAAAAAAAAATTAGTATTATTTCTCAACTTAGAATGATTGTGGTGATACAGGTACTGGGAAGCAGTATTGTTCGAATACTACGTAGTGGATCATTGCAGGAAATTATTCCTATTATAAAAAGTTGTAGTTTTTATCAAAGTAGTTTTTATATTCTTATATAATCTATATTTTTTCTTTGTCTAGTATCCATAACACGAGAACTTCATGCCGAATTATTTAGATTAGTAGCTAGTTGGCTTAGTAACAAAAATCTTTTTTTTTTTCAATTTTGGATACTCGATGGCTCAATCAAATTAAAAAGGTCTAGAGCTCCTTCGTGCTTCGAAAAGCATGTCAAGCAGCTGGTCCCGGTTGTTATGGCCACGACTTTCACCAACTAACACGTATTGGGCCAGCGAGCTGGTGTTTTGGCCCAAAGTCTCACGAGTTTCTCCTATGTTGGAAGGCCTGTGCTGCCTAGCAGCTGGACGTATATCCTCATATTGCATAAAACCGAATTTAAACCTTCTTATGTAAGTAAAACTTTACCTATTTGCAAATTTATTAAGACAAAATCTTGTTGTTTCATAGCTATATAAAAAAATCAGCAGCTAAATCTTCAAATATTAACCAAAACAAGGTATATGGCATAAGAAACAGAGTAATGCTGTTTGTTAAAGATATCTCAATTTCCATGAAAAAACACGAGGCAGATAGGCCACCTCTTTTATTGGGTGCATAAATAAAAAAATCCAGAAAAAAGGACCTTAAGAGAAAAGACACACTACACAGGCCTATCAGAAAATAAACAAACCAGGTTTCTACTTAGGTGCGCTGTTCGCGGTTTCACGGAATTGAGACTATAAAATTTATGATTCCTTGAATTTTGTTCCCGGCTGAAGTAACAGTTGTACTTCGGACTTGCGTGATTTGTTTTTTAAACTTAAAAATGTTTGGCATAATTATTGACAGCGTAAATATTGCAAGTTTCAAAAAATTCTTTTTACTGTGTTATATGCGCCGTTAAAACGATTTTATAATATTAATCTAAACTTTATGTATCTGTGGAAACTTTATTTTTTGTGATTACTAATGCAGAAAACACAACACATATTTCTTGTACTAAACATACCTACGTCGTATTATCAACTTAATTAATTAATTATTTTAGTAAATTCAATGATTCAATACAGTTCTTACCATCATTACTTCTCCATATAAGCCAATGAAATTATAAATATATTCTACGGTCTCCAATGGCTCGTTGAAACTGTGCTTATTAGTGAGATCAATCGTATCATACAATTTGAAATCTCTATCTTTAATGCTAGTAATCTTTCTGCCTTTTTTACATATAACGTGACGTATTACCCTACCAAGTTAAAAAGATCAGTCTTTTAAGAATAATATGGGAAAACTACATTTTATGGAAAGATTTAGATTAACGTCAGAACGTTGTCCAGCTATCATGACAAAATTTTATTGTGATAATGCGCATAAGTGGCAAATAACCTTAAATATAAAACTTATTAATATAGATATGTATTTTTACTTTCATTTTTTTGTACTATTTTAAATGACGTTCATCGTATAGTTGGTTCTGTTGATTACTAATTCATTATGGTGTCATAATTTAATGTACATTTGTATGTTACTTCAATATATAAAGCAGGTTTCTTGTTATTGTCTGGTTTTACAATCGGTTTCAGTAACAAAGCATCTGCAACATAACTTATTTACACTAGTCTATGCATATCGTGATGTGATGTGATTTCTGGCACAAAAAATAAAAACGGAACGTTTAGACAAAAACTTTGGTTAGTTCCTAACCCTTCATTACGTGTTTATCAGAAATGGCTGACACATTTACGTCCTTTACACTGATTACACGTTTAGTCCAGAGATTACAACACTAATGAAAAATATACTGAAAAAAAGAATCGACTTTAATCTAATGATTATAGGAGGCAAGTAGGGGTATTAAAAGACCATTATAAATGCATCTACCCTTTACCAGATGCAGCATAAGTAGGGTTACGTTAATGTGTATTCTATTCGCTATTCATTGTGGTATTTATTTGATGCGGTTTTAATTTTGTAGTAAGTAAGCTTTTGTTACTGCCTATTATATGGATGTTCAGAAAACACTTATGGGGGTAGCTTATTTGGGGTCCGCTTTAAATTACTGACGCAAGTTAATCTTTTGTATTCCTTGAAATTGTATACGCTGTATACTTTTTTCGCAATAACATAGATACGAAACTATCTACTAACAAGCGTAATTTTTATCATCGAAAAGTGAAAGAGAAGTGAGAACTGTAAATGAATCGATTGAAGAATGTTCAATCAATTGTTCTTGTTGTGACATGCATTTATTATAACTTCTATTTAAATATAAAAAATAAACGTGCCCAGAAATAAACAAGAATAATCTAGGATAGTTAGGCATCTTGGGATCTAGTATTTTAACAGTCGTATAAACATTAGTGTTTTATTATAAAGTGCTTGTTCATATGTTTAAAAGAAACCATTTATTTATGATATCTATGATAAGATAAGATCTGGTTTTGATTATCACCAGTACAATTTAAGTTCTCTCGAGCCTTAGCGTGGAGTTGTATTTATGATAGACTTACTTTTTGGAACATTGTGGTATCATAAAATATTTTTTTTATTATCAGAACTTGAAATGTTGTTTACATTGTAATATCACTTTTAAGTCCTAAGCTTAAAGTATTATAATTTAGCCAATTACTACTGTTTGTTATGCAACCCATGTAGAACGCGAAAATATAATGAAGTTTGTATAAATAATGAGAAACTGATTCCTATTTCGAGACTTTAAAAATTCGCAGTACAAATTTCCAGCTCACTCTTGTTCAGTGATATTTCCAAAATGACAATAACACACCTCGTTAGCTAGCGTTCTGTAGACGTAAACTCGAGGTTGACATTGCGTTGCTCTTTTTGTCCAATCCGTACATCGCATAAATTATCGGTCACAATCGCGTGCGTCCATAAAGCATCGGGCGGCGGGAATGCGCATACAATCGTTCATTGAGGTACTTATTTATTTTAAACACAATCATCAGGGCTGCCACCCGCAGGGCCGCACCCGCCGCGCTGTCGCTGACCCCCAACTAAGACTGCTTTCGGCCCCTTTTAATCAACTGTCATGAGACCAGTGCTATACCATTACTAAACCACAGAACCCATTCACTTTTAGTAGAATTTACTGTTAAAAAATAGGGTCTTAATTTGCCTGTGTCAGTAGAAGGGTTAAGTAAGCTTTGTTAAGAACGTGGCCGCCATTTTTCTGATTGCTATGTTGTATTGGAATTGGGGCAGGGTTTGGATGACAATCAGAATTCGTTATTTGATTGGTACAGTTCTTTATGACTTTTTAATGTTACGGTAGTGATATATGTAACATTTTAGTTTATTTTGTTAATTAGTTGTTATTCAATGTGTTTAATTATGTAAAAGAGAAAGCAGTGTATCTGTATCAATAAATCTCTTAAGTAATTACAAAATATTAAACTCTAATTTACATTTACAGCTCGACTTTTATATGCAAGTGGCTTGTTTTATAAAAAAAATCTTTAATGATTTACAGTTATTGCCACGTTTTCATTTCTTTCTTGTTCCTCTTTTGTTTGTGATCATCAGGAGAGGTATTATGGGGTGTTCTTTCTCACACCACTACACCACGCCATCTCATCTGCTGCTCTGGAATCCTCATACATTGTGTTGGTTATAGCAGCAGCAGCCTATAACCTTTTTTTCGAGGAGGTATTCGTTTACGGACCTACCCGTCACTGAATAAGCGGCGGGCGTGTGTGAGGCTCATCTAGTGCCTCATCAAAGTAGCACTGGGAATACCCACTAAAACTCCTCTGTAAGTCTATTTCCCTTCGCGGGGGTTACCCGGGTTCTGCCGAAACTATTCACCAGGTATATACCTATAATATAGGCTGCTATTGCTGTGTGTAAAGATGATATCCATTAATGCAGCCTGCTAAAAAAAATCAGTTTCTAAAGGAACGGAACTACGCAGTCTGCATCCAACAGCTTCCTGCAAGTCTAACGAGGTAGTTGGTCCACCTATATATTTTTATGTTTTATGAATCATATTGGTGTTTCATCGCTGTTTTAGGTATTTTATTTTATCGAAGAATTACTCCATGAGAAAGCAGCCATGAGATGACTGTTTCATACAGATTGTACTCTTGACTGACACCCTTGCATAAGAATGGGGTAATACTAAATATTGTCCGTGCTAATAACAATAAGCACCAATCATAATATTCGTACATCAAAATCCATAACCCACCGTCAAGCTCGCCGCGTTGATTTGTCGGATTTGTTATGGTCCGAAATGACGTTGATACACACTGCCGCTTAATATTGCGTACAGTGAAATAAATTGTTAATAAGAATACTGCTTGTAGTGGTATGAAATATGTAAAAAGCTTAAGACAAACTGCTACTGACTGTAAATAAAATCGGAGCTGGTAACAGGGAAGAAGGGTTTATTTTGTAAATAACAAATAACAAGAACTTAGAGCAAAATAACACTTAAAATCACAAATCAGAGCTGACAGCCTAGCTGTCCAAAATCAAAACTATATATATAAACAAAAGGAAAGTAAAAAGGCGAATTTAGCGCATATTCAGCCAATTCGTAACACAAACTATATCAAAATAACATAATAATAACATTAATATTTATTTATTTTCCTTCACAAAATTACACAATAAAAGAATTCAGGACTCACAAGTATGGTTTCAGATCGATCAATTTCTGTGAAGACTGGTGCTTGAAATGGATAGAAACAATACTGTGATATTAGACGCCAGGTCCACCACCTGGGCTGAAAAAAAATGAATACGCAGCTTATAATTAATATACAAGTTATAAAATATGAATTTAAATTAAACCCAATATCAGTTACCTAGGTAACTTCTTTAAACTTCTTCATTTGTATTATTACGTTAAATTTTGTATGAACAAACAACTACTTAAATATAAACTAGTTTCGTCTTGATTAAAAGCAAATCCTAAAATTTTTCATTTCGATACGATCGAACGTTCAAAACATCGTGTGTGAAAGAATAATGTAAACAAATTGATAAATATATAGAAGATTAAAAATATATTATATTTTTGTACATTCATATTAACAACACAGCCAGTTGAATCCAGTGTATTAGTTTTATTTAAAGTGTTCAATACTACAATATAAGACCAAACTGAACTGTGAAAGTATCTTAATATGAAAAAAAAATGTTTTTTCCCTTTTGAAACTGGGTTATGTTTGAAACTATTGTCAAAGATTTCGTTATCAATATTTACAATGATATTATTATTAAGTATCCATATCAACTCAAATGTTGACCATTCAATCGTATTGCGTGTCGACAACATAAGCCATTTCTTTTTTCATGTCCTAAACGGGTCATAAGTAAGGCATTGTGAGTCGAATGGTAACAATAGACTTCATAATGGCCGACCATCGATACCCTTTCTTTGCTGGAATTTAATTGTGTGATGAAGTGTGGTTACGACATTTTTATTCGAACCGCAACGGTGAGACGCGGGTAAAAACCTTTCCGCTGTATAAAGGGAGTGCTTGTGTGTTCGCCAGTTTTAAGCTTTATTGCAGTAATTATAATTGAGCGTACCCCCATTGTCACAGATTATGTAAACCTATAAATACTTTTCCTTAGACTGACTTTATCATCAAATAGTGTCTAGATATGTTGGGGATTACCCATTTTAAAAACATTTTTTTTCTATCATTCATAATAGATTACAAAATGCGTTCATAGTTTGTACACCGTAAATATTTTTTTGAATTTTAGATCTTGTACGGACCTTAAAACTTTATAAAAACAAAATTATCTATAAATAGTTTTCTATCAGTGTGTTTCTGATCTCATTTTCGTTAGAAAAATTAGAACATTGATGCTAAGAACAGTTACTCAATATGGTGCCGACAACACAAAAATAATCTAAATTGACGGAAAGTTTGTAACTTATATAAAGAGATGCACTAATTGAGAACATAATCGTATCACGCAGTCCAATCAATTAAGTGTCTACGTACTCACAAATTAGTCGCAGCGCTAAAAAACAAACACTCGCAGTGTTAATCCATATCGTGGACGTCTTCATTTGTCTTTAACGCCTGTATATGTCAGTGCTAAGGTTTAATTTAGCGTATTAATTATGAAACTGCTTATTATTCGATTAGTATACCACCCGCTAAGACGATAAGTTCATATTCATTTAGAGCAGTGTGCCGTATAGTGTTGCGAATGATTTCATTACGGGTATCGATACCCGTGATTGTTCAATGAGGTTTTTATGATATTGATTGGTCGTTTGCAGTAATGATCTCCTTTTTGTGCACTGTTGTTATAAATCTGAAGTTATAATCAACAAAAAAGCTATTTTAATTCTATCTGTGTTCGTGACTAGACATTTTTGTTATCAATTAGATTTATTATGTTTATATTATACGTATTTTCCAATATGCTGAGAGAAATATATCGCTTGTCAATTTTAATAGATCTTTATATACGTTCCTCCCTAAGTAAAATCCTCCCTTCTAAGTAAAACATGTCTCTCCCTAGATTTAATTTTTTATAGAAACTAAAAAAAATATTATGTCTCGGTTGAACCTGCTGAGACGTGTTGAGATATAATTAATTATAAAGCTGGCGACTGACCTTTTAACATTTTGCGGTGAACGAAGCGAGTGTGCACGGCTCGGCATGCGGCATTGCTATGCGTGTGAGCAGCACGGCTCGCTGTATTGTGCTCCTCGTGTAAGTTCCAAAGTTATCGAAAGATTAATATCTTAGTTGTAAATGCATCTTTATATAACATTTCCCACTCTTCACAACAGAGGCAGTCATGTCATTTTGACAGTTGCCGACAAGTTCGAAACTTAAACCAGGGGACAGACTTACAACATATTCTTAGGGTATGGGAATAGCGACGATAATCTTATGTAAAATCTACATATGTTGTGCAGAAGCGTTCCTACAGTTCAAAAATATTGTGTATGATAAGAGGTTGTGATAATGTACAATGACAGCAACCACAATCCTACAAGCCTGGGTCCTTTAAAAGAGACGTGAAGCATCTTGCAGGTCGGCAAGATCAAGTTGGCTAGTGCAGTGCATAGTTTCACTTGCAGTAGCCACCTTTTTATTTGGACTCCACTTCTGCTTACCATCAGGTGGAACAGAGTCATTTGCTCGATCTTTTTATATAAAAAAGTCCAATCAATAAAATTTTCAGATGATGCGTAGTAAATAGTCGTAATCATTTACATCCTTTAAACGTCCCATTACTTCCTACATAGGATCACGCTTGAACAGTATGGGTTCTAGCACAGATAATACATTTTCGATTGACCCATCTTAGCGCTAACTATCGCGAATGTTACTTTATTTTCGTAATCAAAACCAGAGCGCTTGAAACACTACAACGACAAACTTTCCTACATATTATCAAACACAAAAGATAAATGTAGGTACTATCTATCGCATGACGATAAACAAATTCTATCGTTTTACAAAACATCTGTAGGAAATGACGGATTATATAAGAGAAAAGTACCATCGTTGATAAATAATTTGTGGAAAACCTGTAATGTTGGCTAATATATTATCTACTACGTGCCAAATAGAGAGTAAAATACGAAAGAGAGATTACGAGATTATTTAAAACAACATAATAAATATCATTTCATCACCATTTGATACCACGATTATATCGTTATACAACAAATCAAGATAATTATAAAAAATATCTCAACTATATTTAAGCATAGGTCCTACCTAAAAGTCGATTTAAATGCTAAATTCTTTTATTTAAATAACTCCCAAAAAGCCCCTTTTCATAATAAATAAAACCGTAATTGCCTGTTCTCTGTCCCATCATATTGCGTTTATGGCGACATGCTGCTCACAAAAAAGAATGACCCTCTAATTTGAACAGGTTTATTCTAGAATAAACCATTGATCATATACAGCTACAATTCTATGTGTAGTGTTTTTACTTTAATGCAATCGTGGTCGATATTTTATATATTGTGATCTAAATTCTATGGAAGAAAATGTTTAAAAAACAATTTATAACTTTATGAATTAAGTTGACATTGTTCTCTAAGACGTTTTCAATACAGTAATGAAAATATCACTTGTGTCTGATATCTAAGTATCTAGATTAGTTATTTCGTAGTTGATTAACCGCCTCAATGGTTTTGTAGTTCAGACCACCTAAATAGAGATCTAGAGGTCAGTGGTTCACTCCTAGTAGTGCCAGAAAATTTCTGGTCAGTTTAGTTCGTGGTAGGATTTTTAAATTACTTTTTTTGATAATATATAGTTCCAAGAACGCCTGGTTAGCTGTTACCAAATGATATTGTTGCATTCTAGCAAAAGGAAAAAGGATAGCCCTATACTCTGCAGTTGCGAAATTCGGTTATATCTCGTTTTCACCTTCGTCCTTATCATCTCATATCATTAAGTGAGGTAAAAAACTAAGAGATACTCTACCAAGAAAAAAAATATCAGAAGAATGAATAATTTTCTATGAATGTAAACATACTGAATACGAATAAATAAATTGACTGAAGTTGGTTAGTTATTTCATGTACCCATCCATCCAATTGGAAGCTTCCTCAACAGCCATTTACAATAAAATTATGAGATTTGTGGACGCAACGCGTTCAGTTTTCATTCCACACAAAATTAGTTCAAGCAGCTCCTTAGTTTATTTAAAATAAACTCCTAATCACTTTTGGGGCTCCGTTTATAAATTCTATCATTAAGTTTATTTACGATGGCGTAGACCATTTTACTGGAGTCTGGCAAGTCATGACACATGTTAATGATTTTAATTGCGTCTCACGGCATAAGAAATATACCTGATTGCCTAAAACAAAATTCAATTAATTTTAGCAGTGGTTTTTTTGTATTGTATAAAGTCAATAAGCATTATTTTATAGAAACGTCATGGATTTTAATAAGATTATTTGGTGCTGAGTTTAATTTACTAAAATATGGTATACTTCTAGATTTTGATATACATGTCACAGTAGGCAAAGAAGCTCATGGCGAGATTCATAAACAGATTGTCTTTATTGTGACATTTTTTTAAATAGGAAAATTAAAAAAACATACAATAGTCTATTACCATAGTTATTGAAGCATATAAATGTCATAGCTTTTACGAAATTCATTGTATTCAAATGTTTATTTGGTTCATTTTAAAGTAATCAGTCATGAAGAGGCATTAAATTACTTGAAAACATTTAAATGTGTTTTTATCAAGGAATGATAAATCTTCATTCACCTGATCAAAACAACAGATCCTCCCAATCCTTTACAGCTAAATAACTCACAATAAACCAGAATGGTGGGTAGACCAATAAAATTAAGACATTTTAATGATGTGCCCCTATTTTGTCGGCCAATATACGCTAATTACTCCCGAAGGACGGTGGTCTAATTCTTTATAAATAAAGCTGTTAATTAAGAAGGTACTTGGACCATATTGGCCCCGTAAAACAATAAAGTTTGACTGCCTACTTGATCCTTCCACATAAAAAGGGTTTAGTTAAATAGGTCTTTTTAATTGATTTGCATCTATCTACGTTTCTGTTTAGAGGTATCATTAATTTAATAAGTTTTCGCAGCTGTAAACCCTTTTTATTGATCTCTTCAAATTTATTAGCTTCAAAAGGCTTTGAAGCCACTTAAATCGGAACTTGTAAATTATTTGCGTGTTGTATATAATCTTTACAGTAGGTATATAGAAGTAAGCTTTAGTTCAGAGCCCCATGATTTGACTTGATATATGAATTAATAACTGACTGACTTACGACTTTCGGGCGGACGGGAATTATTAAAGTACTTTTCTGATTTAAGACGTCTTCTTAGGGAATTCTGTTTAAGCTCATTTTTCCTACATGAGTGAGTTTTTCATGATATCTTAAATTTTATAAATGAAAAGTATTTGACAAAAACTAAACAAACTGTAAACAGCCTTTTGAATTCATTTTCTTTTTAGAGCGGAAATCCCTTTTTGTCTTTAAGTTCAACTTTTCTTTAACATAACTTACGTTCTTTTAAAGTAACTAAAAGTTCTCAACAGGAACTTCCCGGAAACCACGCTCCTAATCCCGACCAATACGTCAATTACCGTCAGATAAGGCTTATTTGACGAAAGACAAACCGACAGACGGACAAGCGCCTCTCTCTAAACACGTCGTTGTTTGAACGCAAACAATTGATAAGATAACCTTTGGAATGAGCCGACACAATGGTCGTTGCGTGTGCAAGTCAATATTTGTAATAGGAATACCTTTTGATGTGCCTAGCGCGTGCGAGCAGGCTGCCTGAGACACCGTATTGTAATAAACAACATGCACAGTATAACGTTTAATATTTATAGAAATGAAAAAGGATTATTAAAATAATGTTTTAGTAATAGAATTTCGAGATTGGAATAATCTTTAAATAAGTCATTATATGTAGTTATTGTATGCAGTAATTTGTCAGTTCCATATTTCGTAGCATAAACTGTAATGACATATTAAAAGAAATAGTCTACATCAATGACAGCTTTTTGCTCATATTGGCACCAATTCCGTTGTGTCTAGACTAAATTAAATTTATGTTATTACCATCTTTCATTATTACCATCAATTAGAAGGGTTAGAGTGACTTTTACGAACGTTAAGTTAGTTGACACTTAGATGATCCATACACTTTTGACTTATTTTAATCGGCATGTTTTATGATGCGCATTAAAATAAGGCAAATTGGTTAAGAATCTCCATTTTAGAAACGATAAATGACGTCATCGGTCATCTGTTTTTTATTTGGTTGTATTATACTGTAAGAGTAGTAAATTTAATTTAGTTCGTCCATAGCGGAATCGGGGCCACTGAAGATTAATTTAAGTAATTAAACATCGATATTTACTTATTAAAATTAACGTACTTTAATACTGAAACATCAAAAAATGTTTGTATGAGAATTACACAACGGTGTAAACCGAGTTCATGCAGTTTAACCATTAATGGGTTCTAATAGAACACATTTTAGTTCACAAATAAACCAGTACATTGTCATCGAAGTAAAGGCCGTGATTTTGTAGAATTGTATTAATTTGTAAAGTACTCCCTTGATGATAAGAGGTGAAAGGCTTTGGACAAATTAATACCGTTAAAGTGAGGTTGATATTACAGAAAGAAAAACAAATAAAAAATAGTGGGAAACAAAATTTTCCTAATTTGATTCTTTTATTGAAATGTCACCTTTTTAAGGTCATAAAAACAAACCAGCTAGATACAAATACAGCCAAAGGCATTTTATTACAAGTTAATATACACTGTATGCGAAATGACTTTTTCCTAATCTAATATAATCGTCTATGTTTATAAACCTGTCTGATGACCAGTTCCTAACAGTTTATTAGGTTGAAGTTATAGTTTTAAGTTTGAAGTTAGTTTGTTTTCAAGTGCTGACATAATTCTCAAAGTTTACATATACTGAGTTATATTTAAGTAAAATAAGCTGCTATTAAGATTATGTCAAGTTAAGTGCATTTAAGTGTTATACCACAGGCATTACTTGTAAGTTTTGTCCTGTGGCTAGAAATGCTCAAACAATTTCTATTGGTCAACTTATTCACACATCGAGGTCATTTACGTTGACTTATTTAAGAGCAGTTTTTGTTTTTAAATTTAAAAAATATATATCATGAGTGGAAAATAGGGTAACAATACTAATTTTCTAACTGAAAATATAAGTTACTGTTTAATCTTATATTTATGGACTGTTTATGCTTTTTATATCTGTTTATCTACCTAGATTATTGTAAACTATTTTACGAGATACGAACGGAGTGGTAAGTCTGTAAATTACATCGTAGTTATAGCAGGTTCGTTTAGAAGTGTACAAATATTCTTAATAAAAGCCAAAGTATAATAATACAACAACAAAACAAGACAAAATATACATACTATAAACGTCCTTTTTGACGAATAAATTTTGTGCAAGAATACGGAGATATTAAGAGGTACTATGCAACTTAAAACGAATAAGTAGGAAATACAAACAATTCCAAAAATAAACGTTCTTATAAAGACGATGTACTGAAAAAAAAACTAGACGTGAAGAAAGTTGAACACAACCAGAACACATTTTAATGAACTCCAATCCCGTTTTTAATGAACTAGTTTTTGTGTTGTTGGTGAATGCATCTGGAACTTGAGTTTATTATCTTTGAAGAATTGAATACCATATTCTATCTACCGATGCAATGGTAACTTCATTGCCTTTCACTGGGGTGACGGGAGTACCCGGGAGTTTTAGTGGGTATTCCCATGCCACTTCGATGAGACACTGGGTGAATCCCAAACACGCCGGGAGCCAGTGACGGAAAGATTCGTACACGGATTCATCCTTATAAAACAGTACCACATTCTAGAAATATTAATAAATATAAGTAGTAAAGAGCTATGAGATCCCATTGGGTCGCAGTGCTCCGGGAGTCAATCCTTTACTAGATTAGGTACTACAAGATTAACAGTAAATAGGTATGTACATCGAGTTTTTGTGACTCGAAACTACAGACAGAATTCAAATGGAATATACTCGTATGCTTTCACCTATCTGACCAGGGATTCTCAAAGTATTTTGGGCAAGTGACCCTTTTCTAAAATGAATTCCTCAGATAAAAATTCAACCTCTAGTTTTTACTTATCATTACTTACTATTTATAAATTTAATAAATTTTCATTTATATCGAACACTGGAAACAGATGGTGATTCCTAAAGTAGATATCGTTAGAAATCGCAGTCTTAAGCAATATAGGTTTTGCAAAGGAAACTTATAAATAATTTTACAAGTACTAAAAACATTTTGTAATGCAATATACATTAAACTAAAATGTTATCTGTTGCAGTCACCTTGAAAGCCCTCTCAACGTCTTGTAAATCTAAACAATAGTAGCTACACTAATGTACTTGTTATGTGTCTGACCATAACTTAGTCTAGACAAGTTGTTCTACCGCCATTAGTAGACCGAATGTTGTCTCGACATCAATAAAGGCATTTGTACACTGTTTTGAAACCAAATCCAATCTGTTGGAGTGGGAAGCAACAAATCGTGAAGTAGCCATTTCGCAAGTGCGTGGGTGAACAAATATTGTTTCTTCAGTGGGTTCAGGATACCTAATGGTTGATCACTGATTTTGCATTAGATAAAGTTTTTACAGACATTGTCAAGTATTAAAAAATCGGTAGAACTTGAGGAAATATTCATTATAGAAAACGTAATCAGGAAAAGCTTCACATCTTTGAACACAGACTGGCCTAGCAGTCAGTTAGTACCTCTAGCTTCAAGTTACTTGATCGAGATCCCGGGTTGTTAATATTTCTAATATTCTAATGTAGGTAATATAATGCTCGTGTAGATGGTCACAATGGAGAATGTGGCGCTGGATAAGAGAGATTCAGACACGTATCACGACAACGAGATTTAATCTATTGACCCTGTTGGTGCAGAGAGCAGAGGAGGGTACCGAGCCTCGTGGCATGATATCTACATATGTATATACCTACTAGCTGAGGAATACTCTACCAAGTGCGTAACGACAGAGAAACGGTAAACTATTTTTAAGAGATACAAAACTCATTGCGTCTTGAATACTCTGCTTTCAACATATCGCTTCTTTTTAAACGTAGGTAGGCTATATATAAAATATGTATAAATGTCTATAAAATGAAATGAAGATATTATATGATTCTCAATTAATAACAAAATATTTTCTGTTTCAAAGGAAATTAAGTTGTTTCCTTAGGAAAGGATTGTACCATCAAAATAGAGAGCTTAGCATTTAATTGAACAATTAGCGTAGTACACATAAAAGAGTAACTACGACCACGATCAATTCAATTGCATTCTTGAAACGGTTAACTTCAATGCGCACACGCAAACGATAATCCGTCGACCAATGACAGTGAAGATCGGGTGGGCAGGAGGCGTCACCAAAACATGACCGCCTACCGCCCCACAAAACGATTTTTATTGAGTATTAATAAAGTTCGGTTGTTTCACTGGCTTTTTCAACTTTTTTATGGCATTTTATTGAAATGGATAAATCAGAAAATGTGTTGCGTTTCAAAAGATCCTATTTTGATGTTGTAAATTTATCCAGTGAGTTTTTTCTAGCACTAGATTGTTACTAGAATAGATCTTTGGTGATATTTCTTTTGATGTTTGCAGCGATTGCGTAAAAGATTTCAAGCAAGTAACCAGACTCGTGCGCATCGTGTGCGGCCACTATCTAGGAGACTATCGCGTCGACGCCGTTACTGTCAGAGGCGACGCGATAAGTGTGCGTGGGCAATCGCCACAGATCATATAATCAGATCTGAAAAAACTTTGAATTGGTTATTAGTGATTGGGAATAATATACCCACACTCTTCATTCTTTCTTTTTTCTCCCCTACTTACTACTTGTTAGCTTTTTCCCCTATGTACGTATAGGGCTGTTTGAAGTTTATTTTAGGAGTAAGTAGAAACTGTATTTTTTTCCTATTTTTCTTTTTCTATTACTGTCATCTGTGTAGGTTTAGGTGTAATAATAGATATTTAAAAAAAATCAATTGCAATAAAAGCATTTGCTTTTGGCACGAATTAGCTACCTTTTTTTCGAGGAGGACATGTTAAATCTTCAAACCCATTTGGCAGTTTTATAAAGATATTACTGTCAGTCATGGCTGTAGGTATCTCTGTTAATGAAAAACAATTTTCTTTAAAAGATTTTCCTCAATGTCTCTCAATATTCCGTTTCGGTAACAATTTGCTTAATAAAGCTCCATTCGATATAGCTTTCAATATTATTTTGAACTTACAGAAACGTACAGATGTATGATGTGTGAAATGTGTTACAGATGTACTTACTTACAAGTGTATGTTGTAGGTGAAAATATGAGGTTTGTCACATCTGCCCCTATCTTAATCTTCACAAAACGAGCACTTAGTAATCTTCACATTGAAGCTCGCGTGCAATGGCATTCGCAATCACACTTGTCACCGTTAATTCGCGTACTTGTGATATCGAGAGACATTTGTGACTATACTATTAAATAAACAAATATAAAAGCGTTGCGTAAGAACATTTATATATGCTCTTCATTGAGTTAAACACGAGGATAGATACACGTTTTTGCTCTTAAATTCGTAGGCATTATTTTTAATTGAATTAATAATTTGTATTATTTTCTAATAGCTATTGTACTATTTATACTCTTATTTTTAAATTTTTTGCTGTTATTATTTAGTTTTTTAATTTGTTTTTATTGGTTGATGTACAGTGAAGTTCTATTCTATTTTAAATGTTAATTTACCATCAGCGATGTTGGTAGGTATATCGGTATTTATGGTATTTACAGGTCAAAGCCAAGTAAAGATTCACCATTGACAGCATCAATGTACATACAAGACTATTTGTCTTGTGTATAAGTATAAAAGTGTCTTTGCAAGTATATACAACATTATTAAAAAGGAATAAATTATATATTTATAATATGATTATGTAATTTACCTGACTGAGTGTATACCTACATACAAAGGTAAATCAGACTGTAGAATAAATATATAATTAACGGCTAGCGTACCTAATAGGGGTAGGGTATTTTAAAGCTTATTAATTATGCTTTTGCGTAGTCTGTTAAATCAGTGGTTAGAAACACAAAAACGTGCGAAATAATAAGGTTTCAGATTTACCTTTAGGCGCATCGTATGTACTCTCTGTAAGTAGTTACTTAGCGGATAAGTTTGTATCATAATAATTACTGGTTAAGTTTTATCCCGTATCTAGTCACCATTCATTTCAGTTGTATTTAAATAAGGTTGACGGCAGTGGAATAATATTAACTTTTGAAAATGTATACGCGTTAATATACTATTTTTATAGCATGTAATATCCTGAATATTTCTTGAGAGATTATTTTTCTGTTACGAATCGTAAGCAAAACCATTCGTATATTGAAATATTGAAACCCAGCACAAATAATTTGATGATATATTTTCAATTTACACTCCGTATCTGAGTTTTGACGGTATATCACTAAAATAAGCTAAGACTATTGGCCGGAGTTAGTGCTGCTGCATCTTCGCTGCGCTCGCTCGACTCGTTCCTGATTTGGTCATAGTTCTCACCTGACCTGCCCTTCTGTCCAACGAGATTGCATCAGGCCTCCGTAACGGTTTCGTTGTCGCTTTGATACATAATACATTTTGCCACCGCATCACAAAAATACGGCGACACACGAGCCTCTGTCTGAATATTGTAAGTATTCTAATATGATCATTGATCTGGCTTGAACATGACGTAGTTAGCGGTTATTGGCCATTTCATGAAATAGTCGTATTTCATGAGTGATCGGTTCCAATATCTTGCTAAGACATCTATTTATTTATAAATCTTCTGTACTTACGTCAACCAGATAACTTTTAAATATTTCCAGCACTTAGTTATATTAACACTAGATATACCAGCGATTTGAATATATGTCAACAACGAAAATGATATTTGTTACTAATTTATATAAAATAACATTAAGTTTATATAACGTACTCTCTAATTATAGCTACAAAAGTCATAACATCAATTCTAAAAAAAATATGTGTAATATAGTAGGAATTTTGAATTGAAATTGCACGACCAGTTTAAATGACTGGTCTGGTAAATCTAGTGTTAACGTTGTGATGAATTGGTCATAATTTTTAAACATTACGTTCCACTTTGTTCATTTCATAAAAATTAACTGTTTTATTTAGTTAACTGTTAATTATGTCTTAATATCTCCTTATATGTATATGCATACAATAGAAAAACTTAACGACAAAAAGTAAAATTCCGCACAAAGCAAAGACAAATAAGTCAGGCGAAACCGTGCTTAACATACGAAACAGCGCGCACGCACGTTCCTGTGCATTGTCAAAATACCTTATACAATTTCACAAGCGAAGGAAAAACGACAGAAAAAATATTATGGCCGTGTGTGGTCGTTGCGAATAAAAACCCGCCACTAAATTCGTATAATGCACACTCGAAACGGCAAAGCAAATATTTTTCAAACACCTCCATCGACAAACATAATCCTTTGTGACAATCGTCTGTAATTTCGGTGTCGATGACAATGAGGTGTTTGCAAAAAAGGGAAAAGAAAGCGACTCGGAGCATCAATAACTGCCACAGAGATGCAACAAACTAGAAGATCCCACAACTACTACCCACGCTAACATTTAAAGTTACCTAGATGTAGGTAAGTACCTATTGTTTATTTATCATAGACACCAATGGACACAGGCACTAATAAATTTACAAAATACATAAATAAATAGACAGATTTGCTTTGTCAATGTAGTGTGTTTTAGGTGGCACTATATTCACAAACTTCTTTGAATTAGAATGTTGTATAACCAAAAATAGAATTTATTAGATATACTATTAAATTTTTTAATCTTCTTATTAATTATTAATTGATTTATAGTTACTTTGTTACAGAAAAATGTAGTTCTTTATAAAATAAACAAAAAAAACAAACATAAAAAAGTTTAGTACGATATAATATTATAGTGTAATTAGGTTTGAGCGGCAAGAAGTTAAGTACCTACAAATAAAATGTTAAGTCTTTATATTTTAATAAATGAATGTTGCAATTCTGTGGCGTATTTCAGACAACGGTAAAGGTGCACTTTATTTATCACAGCGGGTCTCCATTAGGGCTATTGCTATATAATTTGCGGATAATTCAAAGTTTGAATGCGATCCAAGACTCTATTATTATGTTGTCGTACTCGTAGACACTGCCATGTTCCGTTGTCACTCAGTTCCTTATTTGTTTTCTTTTAATGCCCTTTGAGAAATTATCAAGTTTTACAGCTATTTTATAGCATAACTGTTTTCATTCACAGTATTGCTATAATATAAATAAATAAATAATTTTACCATAATTTTAAAACAAATTCAACACTAAACAGGCAAATTGCTAATCTACTTCAAAATTATTTTGTTGAGTCGGTGGATTACTTTCTTTTGTTTCTGGAAACAATATAGTATCAATTTCCAAAAATATTTTTAATTAGAAAATTTTGTATTTGTGGCTTTTTCATGTTTTAAGTCAGCTTTTCTTAGTTTTATTTTCTACTTAGAAATCAAACCCATTTGAAATACATACATACTACTATATATATATATATACTAGAAATATATATACTTATATGCATAATTTATTGCCTAAAACTTTGATTGGAACCATGACACAACAGTCTGTACCTACTTAATTCAAAGCCGCAAATAAAAAAACAAAAACAAGCGTGAAATCCGTACCAAATCACATCGTTCAATTCGAATTTCGAACGCAAATCGACGTAAAATATGGCGGTTGCGCTTCCAGCAACAGGACACCGAATGCCGGAGCAGAGACAATTTGTTACCTTTTTAACACGTCATCCATTTCCAAAATCTGAGAAAAAAACTGAAGACATGTGGCCCCATTATACCATGTTTTGTGTTACGAGAATAATCGAGCTTTATGTCATTTTGATACACTCTTAAGAGCTTTTGTGTGGGCCTGAATCGACAATGGGTTCTTTTTATTCGTGTGAATAACTTTAGTCCTCTTGCATCGATTTGGTGTTGAATTGAATCGATTTTTCAAGCTCGGTAGTCGTCCTTTGTTGCTAATAGCACCGTTTCGTCTTACCTTTTACTATGATCCTTATAATTACTACTTTTACGTCTGTTAGCAAGCCGCATTGTCCATCTGCCGTTACTGATGCTGTGGTTTGTAGAACAATGGTATACATATACATGTTTAAAATAATAATTTGGTTAGATGGTTAGATATATCGTTAAAAGGCAGCTTTTTACACCGATAAAATTATTGGAAATAATTAAAATATTAAATGTGTTAAGTCGTTTATTGCTGTATTTTACAACACCAGAATAAGACTAACAATTGAACGGGTTGAATTCATTTTAAAACTACACATTTTTACGTGTACACTTCAACGTTCGAAGGAAAAAAGAGAGCAATTGGTGTTGTCACGAGCAAAAAATTTATGTTTCCAAAAAGTAGAGGTGTAAGATATCGCCAGTCCAGAAGTCCATGATCACATCACTTTTGCTAAATTAGCAGTGTTTAGTGTGTGACCTACCTCCCTTAGTTATATAAACCATTATGTTGTCAATTAATCTATAAACTGGATGGGTTGTATAGACGTAATTAGTCAATTTACTATTTTGGTAGCTATTTCCTACCAGTCAACAAGAGAGTTCAGAAAACTTAAAAAAACACAAAAAAAAGTATACCCAAAACAAACGGTTTTTGACAAAATTTGCTAAATTCACATTAAAATTTGATGCTCTAATCAACTTGTCACATTTTTACTTTTAATTTTTGTGATTTAAGCGGAAAAAATTTCACGTGTGAAATATAAAAAAAATATCCGCTACAAATGGTTTTAATAACTCTAGGCTTGGTGGAATTTATTTGTACCATCAGTTTTTGTTACTGCCCGAAAATGATTATATAATTCAGAACGAATAACAAAATAAAAAAAATATTATAATTATACATCTTGTTACATAAATACAACAATAAGGAGTGTGTTGTTTATTTCACTTATGAATATTAAAAGAACAACTCATGCTTAAAAGACTAAAGTAGCGCCATCTATTTAAATCGGCACGAACCAATTAATAACGTTCTGTAAACATTTAAAACAATACCTCTTTAATGCAAGTGGTTAATTAATGTTAATTATGTTGAAATTTTAAGCGACGAAATTTTGGTAGACGTTCTTCTTATCATGGAAACCCGTAGCTTGATTCCCAGTTGGAATGAAGGAACAGTATTCAGAATATTTTACAGCTAATAAAATGGAATAAATTTGTAGATTATTTTCTTTATAAGTAAAACAGTAAATAATATTTGATAATTCAGTTATACGTAGTTATGCATAAAAATTTATTGAAAAAAGCGCGTAAATAGAGATTTTTAGGAATTAAATTCATTTTTGAAATGCATTGTTGTTATTGCTTACAACGGGGAGTCCTAAAGGAATACTGGTTTTATTTTACTATACTTGTTACAATGATTCATATTTATACATTAAAATAATGTTTGTAATGAAATATTGTAACGTATATAAAGTGTTATATAGTTATTGTAATTTGTGTTATATTAGTCTGTACATGTGTGTGTGTGTATTTTCTTCATATTTATATCTTTGTGGTAATATCGATTAATATATATCCTATAAGTACTCTTAAAATATTATTATTTAATTAACAATTTAATATTAAAATAACTAATAAGTAAAAAAACACTGCCTAAGTCTCGTGAAACAGGCAAAATATATCTTTATTTGCAAATGGCGTAACTGATTTATCCGTAATTTCATTCAATTAAAACGTTCACAACTTTAGTGTTAAGAAAGAGTGTGATACAAGCTACTTCTACTTTAAAGGTAGCCCCTACAAAGTTAATAAACAGTGGGTTTTGATAGCAAATAATCGTTTTGAATTTTTGAAACATTTGAATATTATAAAACACCATCTGGTTTAAGAAATTTGATTTCTAATAGCAATAAACTTTAGGTATATAAAATAGTAGATATCGCAAATATCTTTGAAACAATATTAACAAATTTTCTTTTATTTTCTACAAAAACCAGATTTCTTCAGAAATTATTTTTAATGCTCATTTCTTAGTTTAATTTTTCCTTCCTCTTCCTACTCATGTGCACACGTGCCGGTCCACGGAGTCGTTAACCATTTGTCTGCACCTCAATATCATTCTTTAGTCATCCAGGCGATCCATCCATTCAAATAAGGCGTGAAATGTCACTTTCTGGGCCGGCAGGATGTATGTAGCTAAAGTACCTAGTATTATATTTTTCTTACTACGTACCTTCAAGCAGAGCCGCCATATACAGATAAAACTTAAAGGAAAGGATCTAGAACGTTCCATTTAAAAGTGCCGAGAATATTAGTGTTGATTAATTATTTATCCAGTGATTTTTTTCTGTCATTATTTTTCTTTTACTAGGTAGGTACTTATTCTTTGATAATTAATGTTCAGATATCTAACATTATTTAGAAACTGGTCTGTTTAGTGATTAATATCTATAAACATTAATCACTAAACAGACCATTATAGTTATATTGACCTTAAGTTTTTAGTGATGTTATGCTATATTTACCCTGACATATAAGGCCGGTTCCTACATTGACAATTTTAAGTTAACCACACGCATTAACTAAGTAATTATACTTTATTAAGTATTAATCATTTAGTATAATTAGAGTTAAATTTTCAACCTTAACGAACATAAACTGTAATCTTTAGTAAATTTACCCACAGGCCTTCGAAAATAGTTTTTTTTATCTTAATCTTCATCATCGTCCACAGCTAATAAACAACATAGCTCTGGGACTGCTTGACATACTTGGCAAAACACATGATTTATATTTGTTATAGATGAGGTTTGTTTGAGTAAGTTTATATCTGTTGTAAATTTTTTGATACATCAAGTTATCAGAAAAATCAAGGTGCATTATTACTATTCATACCAAAATATAATCTTATGGATTTAAAATACCATCACTGTTTTTTATTTCCATGTTTTCATCGCAAAATCCTAAATAATGAAAGCTTAGCTTTTTAGCTTCAAACGTAATACAACAGAGCTTAAAGTGTTCAGCGTAAGAAGCAAGAAAATTGCTAAAAGTCTTCTACAATATTTGTTATAGTTATTGCTCAAGATTGGCGTATTTTACAATGCAAAGAACTTTAATTCAACAAACTTCACAGCGAATAGGGGTTCTAATTAAAAAGAAAATTCAGAGGTCATCAATTTAATTACATTAAATTTAAAAAAATACAACTTCCGAAAAATATTGCTTTTTAATATTTATTACAAATTCGGAAGACATAGTTTATATCTACTATAAATCATTTACATTTTCTAATTTTCATAACCACTTAGTTTTATTTTATACATTAAGGGTGGACGGAGACACATTGACTTAGGCATAATTTATATTTACATACAAAAAAATGAGATCAGAAAATTTACAAGATTTCAGAAACTTAATCTAAATAGTACTAAATTACCTAAAAGATTTCAATAATATTATTGCAAATCTTATTCTAATTGCCATTCAAAAACAATGCCAAAACAAAATGTCCTTTATATTCTTAGACGTACACTGTCCGAATATTGAATCTAATTATATTGACTTTAATTGACGTTAAATGTTAAGGACAAATCCTAAAGAATTATATGATGAATTAAAATCAATATCGCGACTCGAAAATGAAAATATTTCGTTATGGCATAAATTATTTCACGTCTAAAACTACATGCTTTAAACTTTGTAGGCATTTAATCAGTCTTTTAGAAACACTTCCCACGCACACTACATTATTGTTAACTGTTATTGTTCAATTTTCATCTTCTGTATCTAGGTTGTCTATAGGGAAATTAGGATTCAGAAGGGGACTCTTACCATTACTTCCACTGGGTGATGTATTAACAGACGCCATACCTACAAGGTTGTGAGTTAAACTGTGACGTCTTAAATCACAGTTTCTTCTAAAAACCTTGCCACACGACGAACAATTGTACGGCTTTATGTCCGTATGTGTTAGTAAATGAGTCTTTAAGTTGGACCTTTGGTTGAAACTCCTACTGCAGACTGGACATTTGTGAGGAGATTCTTCCATATGAAGGATTTTGTGGACTGCCAATGTTCTTGATTGACAAAAACCTTTACCACACTCAAGGCATTTGAAAGGCTTTTCCTTAGAATGTATATACCTGGAAATAAAGACAACAAATTAGAAATGCTACTTTAATCAACTATTTAAGGTAAACATAAGTATGAATACGAAAAAAAATCGGAGTTAATTTAAAATTCATTGCTTTCCATTAAACATGTAATATAATTTAAAGAAATATAATTTATGTAATTTGGTTGCTAAATGGTTTTCATTTTAATACATGATTAGAGAAAGTCATTAAAAAGATGTTATTATGTTAAAATTAAAAATATAATATGAAATAACTACTTATTCTTTTCATACGGAATGTTTAAATACTCTGTTCAATGCCCAGTTAAATCTTGACACTTGATTGAAATATTGGGGTAGATTTTAAAGCTTGACCTAGCTATAAGTCGTTTATCAGGGAAATTTATGGAACTTTTTTTTCTATATAGGAGTATCCCTTATTAATCAATTAGGGATATTGGCATATAGAAAATGACACATCAATCGGACCAACGTAAAACGAATATATAATAGAAAATTTGCTTCAAACGGCGAGAAACATTAAACAATATTCTTATATGTGACTACGAAAAAGGAGTGCCCCATTTAGTGCAGGATGCTGTGAGTGTACAATAAATACGTCATGTCTCCAGGCGCCGAACATCGTAAGCGTGTTGAGAACACCTTGTGGATGGGAGCAGGCGGGAAGCAAACAAGCGCCCGCGGGATATTGGTAATAAATTGGCGTACAACCTTGTTTTTATTGCTATAATCATTAATTTACGCCAGCCCGTACATGTGGGCACAAGATATGATGCTCAGGTTTTACTAGCTAAGGCTATCTTTGAAAATGACCTTTCGAGATTTATGGGCGAAGTTATTTATTTATACTGTTAATAATCTAAAAAATTTTATACAGCCCAGTTAATGTATCTTAAAAAAAATAATTAATTTAAATTCTCAATACAATATTTTATAGATAAAGTTTTCGAATTGACAAATAAGTGTTAAAATACTTAAAATTCATCTAAGTATTGTTTTTAATTAATAGTAATAACTTACGTTTCGCTTCTAAAATAATTGAAACATGTATACACGTTAATTATCTCAAAGAAACTCTATGATATGTTTTCAAATTGAATTCAGGCATACAACGTATAATTAACACCAAACAACATGTAATCAATAATAACGCATAACGAGAAATACGGCAATCGAATACCCGAAACTAAAAATTATCTGTGTATCGAATAAACAAACAAAATCAGAGAGAAAATTACGACGTGTTCAACGTAACGTAATATCTATAATAATCGTTTGAATTAGTTAGATCAGTGTCGAAGAAGTGGTATGGAATGATGAATGAAATAATAATTCGAATATTAAAACAAGAGATGATGACGGTGATTAGGTTGGATCCGAACACGCACGTAGTCAAGCGCAACGAGTCACCGACGCGAGCGCAACGTAGGCCTAACTGGCACCAATGCAGCCATCGCTCCGTTAATTAAACTTTCATCTTTAATCGATAAGTACTGAAACTTGCATGTTTATATTCCAAATGCGCATTTCGAAATCAGTGATTGTAATCATTAGGTTTAGGTTTTAATACGTTATCTACATACCTAACTTGATCTAAACAAAAAATTTAAAGGTTGTCCCAA
Organism: Acentria ephemerella; assembly: GCA_943193645.1. Taxonomy (NCBI): domain Eukaryota; kingdom Metazoa; phylum Arthropoda; class Insecta; order Lepidoptera; family Crambidae; genus Acentria; species Acentria ephemerella. The sequence continues at coordinate 7,285,659 of OW971891.1, forward strand.
AACCCGATTGTACATGCAAAGGTTTATTTTTTGTCGTCTATATTAATCCCCACGTCAGGATCACCACGTGCTTTGTTAAACCTGTCGAAGGCTCGCTGCGGTCCATTATAATATATGGTGTCAACGTACATCGATTGAACATCGACAGGTCGGACCGGGTTTAACCCTCGAGCGCCTACACGAAATTTATTTTATTGCCGAAGAGATACGGTGATTTTTGAAGGAAATTGCCGAGAGACAGGTGTTAAAAATTCAACACCTTTAGTTCTTTTTGGGTGGAGCTCTGAGATAAGTTGAAAAATAGATTAAGAGAGATTATGAGTTGTTGTAATAGCATTAAGATATTTATTGTTTTAGAGATACATTAAGTGTTTGGAAATTCATCTGGTTCTAACAGGTTTTAAAATAAAGATGATAACAGAAGGTTTTTAAGCATTAAAATTTTAGTTATAAACTGCCATAACAGTTAGAGAGGAACTCAAGAATGGAAAAAGAAAACATACTGAAGGCCAAAATTAAAACATCGTGCATTCTCAGATTAGCGGCGGTTTTGTGAAATAATTTACGAGCGTGACGAACGACGTGTCGATAGCATCTGCTCGGTCCATACTTAACCCTTTTTGTTTTAAACATTTTTAAACTGACCGCCATTATTCAAAAGTTCATAATGATTCGCGTTCAAACCCAACAACTAAAATCTTTTATTGATATCGAGACATAAGAATTGTGATTCTCTCGACTGTTTTTTGACAGTTTATCTTTAAAAAAGGGTCCCAGCAATCCGATCCGAGCATACAAGGTAAAGAACAGTATTAATGACCGCAATTGATTTACCTATTTTCTTGGGTGTGAAGATATTATTACAGATAAGAGACTGGTAAGGTTGTTTGTAAGTTTTTTAAAGCTTATTTTAGTGTACGTAGTATCTAAACATTGCCTATACATTATTATGGTCAATTAAATGATAAATTCTATTTGTTTGAAAAATCCATTTATACCCGTTTACTTATGAAACTGATTAAGCAATTCAATTGGTAGTTTTTATAAGAAAACTGTTATATTATAAGTATTGAACCGCAATATTGTACTGTACTTACATAAATTCTATGCAAATTAATAATTTGATTGATTCCATTTACATTCATTGATTGTCAACATGCGATACTGTGCCTATTAAAATATATCATTCCAAGTACTTAATATTCAGTGGTGGTTCGGTAAGTAATATATACTTCAGTCGACCTTTAAGTGTATTTTAAAACTAACTGAATATTATTGTTGAAACTATTGTATTATCAATAAAAACGACACATTAAATCTCTTATCTGTTATTTAAAAACAGCAATATCTTGTATACAATTTATTTACCTGTGATCTCTTAGGTGATCTTGCCGTCGGAATGCCTTCCCGCAAATGTCGCAAGAGTATGGCCGTTCATCCGTGTGAGTTCTCTCGTGTATCAGTAAGTTGTAAGACTTCGTAAACTGTCTGTTACAAAACTTGCATATGAACTGCTTTTTTGTACGAGGACCACTTCCAGCTGTTTTCTGCTTATTTGATATACTACTTCCAGTTGAAGACGTAGAACTATTCGTTGATTTAGAACTTGATGAGTTTGAAGCTTGAGGCGATAAGGGTGCTTGCGACGAACTACTATTCATTTGCTGTTGATACATAGCATTCATTAATAGACTAGGGTATCCGTTATCTAAACTCTGTGAACTATAGCCATACCCTTTCGATGTCGATTCTAAATGTTGTTCTAGTGTAAATTCATCCTCATTATCGAGCAATGCTAAGTCTTCTTCAACTTCTTCAGATAAGTCAACATCTTCAGCCGCTATGGCATCAGACATAGGATATTCTTCGGGTGTTTTTGGGGAAAGTTCCCTTGATGTATTATCTGTCGCATCAATTTCACTTATTTTTGCACTTGCAGTTGCTATTCTTAAAATATCTTGCTTAGGAGATGTATTAATGTCTACTATGGTAGGTTGGTTTGAACTATTTACAGTTGAAACAGATGTAAGTCGTTGAAGAGTCAGATAAGATTCCAATGCTTGTAAGTTCAAAGCAGCGGCCGCTGCAGAATTCGACGGCAATAGCGCCGCTTGTTGTAATGAATTCATCATCGCATTCTGTAATGATATAACTACGCCTTGCAATGATCTTTGAAGCATGTTTTCTTGTAACAATGCGGCTGATGCTATAGATAAGTTCAGATTCGTATTAGGAGATGAACTAGAACTCTTACTTGTATTAATTTTAGTATCCGTATGTGGAGAAGGTGGATCGACAGCCAGTAATCCGTTCATGTCTGTAGTCTTGGTGTCTTGTATTTGCAGATTATTTTTAAGCTTGATGATGGCGCTTTCCAAGGAATTCAAAGTGGATTTGCTTGAACGTGATGAACTTTGCTCTTGCATGGTTAGTTGTTATCATAGAGTTATTAGAGCACTGAGGAGCACGTGTCGGGGTGGGGCGCGGCGGGGTAAACGCGTGCGCGTGCGCCGTTCAAGAGGCACGCGTAGCTGCGGCGTGCGAGGTGTCTGTGCGGCGCGGCGCGACTGAGCCGGCGGGCAGCCGCCGGCCGCCCCGCCCCCGCCTCGCGTCTCAGACTTCCCGCCTTACAAAAGCTCTCTATTTTAGGCAACTCTTTGTACGTAGTAATGGTCACCTCACGCTGCCCTAACGACAGACACGTCCATGAGAACAACATTGCGCCAGATCTGTTGGACCCTTTTGAAGTGTAATGAGATTCTGAATGGAATGGCTGTTATGGGAAAACAATATGCCCAATGCTGGCATGTTTTGTCAGTGGGTCACGCTGAGGTATAACAATCCATATGGTTGATCCATTTTAATAGGCAAAAGAATATTTTTCAAACAACATGGAACGGACAATATTGTAATTAGCAATGATATTTTGACTTTGTACTATTCGACTTACTCGTATATTTTGTAGAATAAATAAAATGTGGATTGAAGACCATTCTTTCAACTAAAGTTATAATAATACAATTGTCAAAAATATTTCATCTTATTAATAGTTTAACTTGTCAAAGCCAAATGTAACAAAATCATCAAACTTTTAAATTAAAAATCAACTCTACTAAAATTCAAAGCTGATTTATCCCAGAAGATAGTCTGAAGCTGCAACAGAATATGAACTTGTGACCTCTAGATCAATGGCCAATATCAGGTTTGAAGCCTACGCTTAGGACTGGCATTAACTTGCAGTATTACTCGTTCTGGTTATGAGTTATAAAAGTTTATCTTTAGTATCTTTGGGATTTTGGTTTATGTTTGAATGATGGGTTGGGACATTAAAGTTATAAGTGGCATCGCGTGGAGAGCTGGCGCCCATAAAGCGAACAACCGGGACTCGCTTTGAGACAAAAGTGGACATTAACCAAATAAATATCAAAGCAAACCAGTGTCGCTTTACATGTTTGCTGTCCATAGATCCATGAATGGTATAGATTTCACAAATGAATATGGCTCTCATATTTGAATTTTAGATTTTAATTAAATGTTTTTATTTAGATCTTACAGTCTATACGGTAGGTACTTATGGGAAGATTCTATGTCGGTTATTTATTTATATTGTTAAAATAATTAATTATTCAAAAATAATATAAATAATTGATTAAATTGTAATAAAGCTACTAAAAATGATAAAAACAACAAAAATACTTCGAAAACGAATAAAATATTAACTTTCCTTATTTATCTTAGAAACATTATTCTAACTACGATATTTATACTTTTTCGTACATATTCTCGTAAAAATTAGTTAACTAAAAAATGTTTTACTTTTATATAGAAGTAACTTTAATTAAAATCATTTAATAATCTATATTGATACGTATAATACATATTAGCCATTGCTACTGTTAAGCACTTTAAAGTCTATGGATCGAGAACCTTTAGCGAATAAAAAAGTAAAAACAAACTGTACGACGAACAAGTTTATTAGGTTTACATACTGAAAATTGTTTCAAATAATATTTACACGTATTTTTTTTAATAACCACAGAAGGGACACTGCGTGAAATTAACTGTTCACTGAAAGATTTAATTTCAAATCATTACATTATTAATAGCGATCCTTAAATACCAGTCAGTATTGCATCTTTAAGCATAGTCTTGATTACAGTAACGAGTTAATAATGATATATTTAGACCTTAGTAATCTTCGGGCTAAGTTGCCAATTAAATTATCTTAGTTTTAATTATATGGAATCACAGTGTAGGTATCTACACTATTTGGTGTTATTAATGAACGTGAGATATTTTTTCTATTTTTTTTGTTAGATTTAAATATGGGTTCTAGATATAACACTTATAGTCTAGGCGATTAGTTGACTAAGTTTGAAATACCTGCTACTAAATTCATTAGTAACAAGAATACTTTTATATAAAATATAAATTTGAAAATGAGTCGTATGTCAAGAGCTTAAGATATCAGAAAATTATGTTAAAGTAGTTGGCTTGCACTGCAGATGAAATACTTTCCTTAAGAAAAATTACACAAAAGCGACAAATACTTTTTTATTGAATAAATAAAAATATCTCGAAGAAAGAGCTTATCTCGTAACCCTTTGTCGCAATTCTGCTGCGCTAGCGCAATTGCTCGATTGGCAATCGTTACGGTTGTTAGCCAGAAACAAAAGCAATGCACATGCTCCAATAGAGCGTGATAATTACAACAATTGACATGAGAAACAAAGAAACTTGTAATTGTTACATAGAAAACCTGTACTTAAACACGTTTGTGGATTTACAATTAAAATAATGACGTTATATAAAGAAATGTTTACTTGTGATACTTCTGTTACCGTTCTTTATTAACACTTATATGCTCGTATACTTATTATAAATGCTTATTCAATTTATAATGGCATTTAAATACATAATCTATCATCATGAACAGCCTTCCTAGGCCTTCCTAGATGGGTGAATCACATGAGGAGATTGGGCCGTTACTGGACCATTTCGCTGGCACAACGCGAGATAGTGAGTGAAAGAGTTTGCAGTTACAATGAGAAGTAACGGCTTAACGTGTCCTTCGAAGCATAACTTGTTGTATAAAATATATACAAGTTAGTTGCTAGATCGGAGGATCTTATATAAAATATATCAAGAAAATCTCTTGGTATTGTAGGTGCGTTAACATTCTGGACTTATAATTTAACAGATATAAAAAACAACATAGGAAAACTCAAACGAACAGCATTAAGTACAGTGAATTCCATTCATCTGCAGTAACTGGATCAAAAATCTGCAAAAAATACACATGCAGTTACTCGTTGACGTTACTCTGTAAACTCAGCGTTTCAAATTTCATCAAATCATTGTGAAAGTTCTTAGTGTTTCTGAAATGGAAACCAGGTTGTTCAAACCTCTACGCTAGCGAGATTCTCAACAAATATTTGTATAAGCTGCTTTTATTGTAACGAGGAACTAACACGACTCTGCCAACTTTCTTTGTCTCGACATCTAAAGATCGCGTTAAAGGCCCATTCAATGAGCGGTCTTAATAAGGAAAGCTATAGTTGGAAAGGCTGACCCGTCGATTACACATCACGACACGACACGTGTTGACAGCCATACATACTCCATACCTAATCCTCAGACATTAGCCCAGCGTTCTCACGCCGCCACCGCCCGGAGGCACCGCGCGCGCACGACTTGCAGCAGATATAAAATTAATTTATCTATAACTGGTGGGGCCATGTAGCGATGGAAAGAAGAGACTGAACAATACTGATAATGCTGAACGTTTATACAAAAATAGTTGAGTCTCTCACGTAATATTGAAAGCACAATTTGACTGGACTTTGGGATTTTACACTGTAAGAATATATATAACAATATTACACCGTATACTACTACATATTTAAAATAAAATATGAATTATTGGCACTCCAACCTATGCTTTCATCTACACACAGTAAGATTTTCTCAAGCTCTAACTAAAATATCTTTTGAAATCGGACGTTTGGTTACACTAATTTTACATTTTATAACGTTTTAAGCTTTCTCCACTCCGTCTTGTGATTTACCGACTTGCCAAACGTGCCTTTTGGGCTCGCATCAGTACAGTTAGATGCCTCTGATCACATTAGATGCGTACAAATTAGGGTTGTCAGAATTACATATTTTCTATCCGAAACCATTGCCACTCGTTCAACTATTAGTTAATTTTCACAATTTCATATTGTCATTGTTGTTTGAAAATTTGTTTTTATCCTTTCATACTTAATTAGTTATTAAAATAGAAATAATGGGCAGTGTTGTTATTTTCAGCGCTAATTTCGTATAATTTTGACATATTTATTTCTTATAAATTAATCTATCAACTTTTAAAAGTTGTTCTCTAGATACATCATTAATTATCGAGAGCTGAAAAAGCATGTCGAAAATTCAATTTTTTTTAGGAATTGACAACCCTAAAAAATTATATGGTATAAATTATTGTGTGATTAGGTCAAAGGTTTGATATTATCATCAAGATTTTGTTTCTTGTATTGCGCTTTTCTGTATTGATTTATGGATTACGTACGTGCTAATAGCTTAGGCTTCAAAGACCATCAATCCGAAAGTCTCCCGCATTGTCCTTGAAGAAACTGTCTAACATGGTAACTTCTTCTTGGAACTTTTGCGAACGTTATACTCCTTGTGGATTTTCAGAATGGAAGTATCCATCCGCAGAAGAATGATGCTTATGACTTGCAACTTTGAACTATTTATGTTTATAGTAGACATTGTATATTACGCACTAAAGTTAGTGAGTACACACAATTAAATACAGTGAAATTTACATGTGATGATTTTAAAGTGTGAAGTGACTAGTGAGAAGAATAATCACATAATACATTAAGTTAAGGATTTGATTTGTCTCTACCTAAGCAATTAATCTCTGAGTGTCCTACTTCTGTCTTCCATATTTACTAATTAAGTAAAAGAGAAAAAAATTGTTGCTCACCTTCCGTATCTAGTAAAAATGTGGTCAATATACAGTTCCGTTCTAGTCACAAACGGATTTTTAATACCTAGACGAAAAGTAGAGCTTCGAAGTTTCACAAAGAATTATTATTTATATAATTTTGATAACTATTCAGTTTTTATAGAAAAAAAAAACTATTTTCATGCAATAGGTATAAATTAGCTTTCACAGAGATTTAGGTACTGTAACTGCAAATATTCCATTATTTCATAACGGTTACAATTATGTTTAAGAGTTAAACGGAACTTTTTACTACATTGAAGCCATTTTGTACTAAGGTAACGTTTACGCGAGTCTAATTTCATGACATATATATGGAGATACCCAAAATTATGTGTTTAATCATAACGAGGAGGTCCATTATGGCCCACACTCCTGATCACCCATCGCATAAACTCCTAGATAGCTGTAATTCATATTGATAGGCTTTGCAGGATTTGGCGTAAATACAAGGCGCCGGGGATTTTGGGAAAATAGGGAATAAAAATAATTATTATTTAAATTAAGTTTATTTTTAAAATGAATATAGTTATTCGGATGTTATGAAAATAAAATTTTATAATAGCTATATATAATACGGACTAATATATATATATAATGCATAAACATAAATCAAGGTAGAACAAACCAGAACTTAAGACAGTTTAATGTTGGAAAACACTTATTCATATTTTTATATACAAATTAAATCAGTTTAAACGACGATTATTGTTATTCAATAAACTTTTTGGATAGTATGTATTTTGTACATTACATTGTTTTAGTATTCAAATATAGTAAAGTCCTTCCTTTTTTTAATTTGGCGATACGATTAATTCTTATGTTGTGTTTAATTAATTAAAAATTAAAACAATGATTGCAATTTGTAAAGAAAACGTTGTTCTCGCTTCACTTTGACCAGCTTGTGTTAAGCAAGCGGCGTGCATGACCACGGCGAGTCACCCACGCTGCGCACGCTCATATGATGGACAATTTGCATCTGCGGCTCTCGTGAAATGTCTTTCTAAGCGGTTATCTCTACCATGTTTAATGAAAATGTTACGATTATATCTGACGTTTCCGTAGAGGATAATTATCATGTCTGCGTCGACGAAATTGTGGCCGTTGGACTCCAACGGCCAACTGACAAAGTCAGATTTGTTATTTTAATTATTTTAAAAGGTAAAACTAAAACATGTTTATAGATCTCATGTGACGTGCACACGAGTCAACCCAAACGGTTATAAAGATATATATAATTGCCTAAACTTGTTATCAAAATGCCTAGTTTTAGCGTTATTGTTTCGGATTTTTTCATTTATTATCCTTAACTGTTAAAATGGCGTATTCTACTTATTAGTAGAATCAAAATTATTATTGTTCTTTTTTCAATGGACTGCGAAGCTTTTTTTCAATAAAAGAAATACAAGTATTTTAGACCATATTGTGTCCATACATTGTTAGTAACATTAAAAACTTATATTCCTATGTTAGTAAAGGGGTGGTAATAAATTTCATTAATTCTCTGCGATCGCTCGCTCTTAAATATTACAAATTATTTACAAAATTATCTAAACTAGTGGGAAAATGTAATAGTTTTGATCTTTTCAGGGCTTCTTAAAAACTATTGAACTTTACTATTTTGTCCGTGAAGTTGTTGTAGTTTGGTGTGAAATAAATGATGAAAAGAGAGGTAGTCACATCTCCTGTCTCCAAAATATCTTACTAGCTTTGTGAATAACTCCTTCTGTTGTCTATTCTTTCTGTTATCTATTTTATAAGTAGTCTTTTGGTTTCGCATTCCTTTAAATTAAAAGATAGGTGTACATTTTTATTGTTTCGTTAGAGAAGTACCAACATCCTCTCGCTTTAGGCAAACGTTGAGCTTGACCTCTGACCCACAAGTTCATTCGCAAACCGGTCCCTACGATTAGGAGTCTTTCATTTAAGATGCATAAGTAATATTTAGTCTCGAAATGGCATTAAAGCAATTTTAAATGCAGCTTATTGAATCTCAATAACAAACTCAATTGCACTTTTATATTTACTGGTTTAAAGTACAGTGTTATTGATAACAATAACATAATGCTGGAATATATTTTCACTATTGAACATAGTTTTTCTTTATAATTATTATAAATAGCATGTTGCAGTGTCAATAATTATATTAAATAAAATTGTTAAAGGTAAAACTTAATTAGTTTAGGATATTGTATGTTATTTATCTTGTTTCAAGAACTGTATTTTATTATATTTATATATTATAGGGAATCCCCTATAATATATAAATTGAATAAATAATTCGGTTCATCAAAAACCTCTCTACAGATTAAATCATAACGATAATTTGATTAATTTAGTAACTTAACTTTTTTAACTTTTTACAACAAATTATTTATCTAAAACTAGAAAATGGAAATGATATTCACTTCATAAAATATTGTTTTATTCATTAGTGACAAATTCAGTTAAAACCTACAAGCTCTGGGAAATGGCAAAATATTTTACAGAATAAATCTGACCCCAAGTCGACACGGCTATAATGTTTTATGGATTCCTTAGTGTTTTACGACTGTCACATTTAATTACTTCATTGCAGGCAATTAAGTTTGGTGGAAAACGATTTTTTACGTTTTACTGCTACATTTGGGTAAATAAAAGCTCGCTCACTTTATTTGTTTTGTACCACACACGTGGTGGTATTAGTGGTGAGTGAAATCTCGATTTTATATCGATGTAACTTAATATAGATTGTAAAGTCGGATACTTGAGTGGCTTCTAAGGCGTTATTACAATGAAATAATGTTTATGGTGTGTTCGATCTAAGCTGATAACGAAGTGAACTTGAAACGTGTTAAAACTATCGGTATGGTTGTAAAGTAAACTATGCTTAGTTAAATATTTAGGAAAATAATTTCCAGGAGTTAAGCGTTATCAATCTGCGTTGAGCCACCAACATGAGATTAACTGATATTTTTTAACATTTAATTTACTTTGTATAATTTTTAAATATTTATATTTGTTTCTCTCTACTCTCTATGGACTTAATTAGTAAACAAATTAATAAACAATTCTTTATTTACAATAAAATAAAATTTAAAACTTAAAAGAAACATGACTCCGATATCTTGCCTTCATTAAGAGTCAATTTTAGCATAGTGTAATATTTTATTTGGCTTTTATTACGTGATATTATGTAAAACATCTGTCAGGGCTACAATATTACATAGTACGATGTGGTTTCTCTTAAAAAGCTCGGAACTTAATATAAAGTAAATATATATTATTATAATTATCATGGACACCTCTGTCCATGACCATTGGTTGATTCATTGAGAAAATTATTAAATTTTTTATAAGACTTAAAGCATTGTCAGTACATGACTATATATTTAATTTATGACTCGTTGACTTGGCGAACTTTGTAACACCCAAGTTATCTGCTGCTATCGCCATCTATGTTATCCGAATAAGACATGACAAGAGATGGAAGACATGACAGTGTTGAATAGCATGTCAGTTACAATATGTTCCATACTAAATCAATAGTATTACATGTTTATTCTTTAAGCTTTTCTGTAAGGTTTTCCATGTTTTTAAACCACCCATAAATTATACCCAATAAAGCAGTAAAAATTATTGAAATTAGTTGAGCCATTTTTTGAGTTTTCGGAAGAGTAACGTACAGCTATATATGTTTATATATACGAAGAAAAAAAGATTGTATATGATAATTTTATTTGGTACTGGGCCAAACCTAAAACCAAACAACCCAAACCTCCTGCTCCTCCTCCTCGGTTCTCGAGGCGAGAACCTTGGTGAATCCTCAAACCTTAAAGTTCAATTCGCGTCTGGAAGATTTCTAATCGACAGGCATCACCTCCAGGGGAAGTGTCCCGCTGTCTCTTAGAGTCTCCAGGGCGCTCGAACCATGAGTGAGCAAAAACTTAAGAGTGCCTCTAAAAGCTCGGACTTCGGTTCAGGTGAGTCGTGTTGTGGAGGAAAGATGTAGTAGTGCATTTGCTCTCGTGATCGGATCGTCCGGGTCATCGAGGATATTCCTTGGTCTGCGTAAGCGTGTCGGGGTGTTGGGGTCAGGAGATTGGAATGGTGTGCCTTTTTTTGACTTGGATTGTTAATGATACGTCGTGTTGCATTATCAAGTATTTTCACCCAGCACATAAAGAGGTGCTGATTTATTTCTAATAAAATCATAAATAAGTCTAAAAATAAATATATTATTTTTGGGAGCTCAAAATCCATTTCAGCTTCAATCCGTAAATTATATCTTCACGACTCGATATCGATAAAATGAAAAAATATCGAGCTTTTTTGTACTGATACCACCAGTAGTATTATTTTGCGATTTATTATAATTATAAGTATGTGCATAATCGAAAATGATTTGCCGTTTACTGTTTTAATTAGTAATTTAATATCAATGAAAAAAGCTTTGATTTATGTAGACATTACTGTTTATAGTAAAAAAATATATATTGAAGTTCAAAAAAATGAACAAGTTGGTAAAAATAACAAACCTAAGCAATTTTTGGCTATTTATATTAATTTATCAAGTGACAACAACCTTTGCGGCCTAATGTTTCGGTCTAAAAACAAAGAGACCGGTGTAGAAAGAGAGAGACCGGATTAGATGTATGAGAGATATAGATAGCAATACACAATTTTGTATACGACTCATGTAGCCTTCTCTTTCGAATAGAAATGGCTTCATTAAAAGAAGGCTTACATTAAACTGGTACCTCTGCGGCTGCAAGATTTTTAGGTCCTGCAAAGTACAAGCATACGCAACCAGCTATCTTCACTTATGGACTCCTACTGTGCCACTGAAAGCACATTCTCCTAACCTCTCCTAAACATCCTCGTATTGCCTTCTTGCGATGTGGTGTTTTTTTACCTACTTTATTTTTGCAATCATAACTTAATGCGTAAGTGAGTTTATTTGTTTTTACAGTTTTACGGCTAAACTACTCTACGATGATATGATTATGATGATAGTATGGATATAGTATAAATCCTAAGAAAAGGTATAAATACTTCTTTTCCCGGAAAAATAAAAAACTCCCAACTTTTTATGTGCGGAAAGATAAAGTAACAAATTCTTCATAGACCTTTTAAGAAACTTGCACAGCTTTATTGTATAAGTTCTTATTAATATTAAACGGCTGGCCTATTAGGCTTACTACATTCATAACCGAAGATGGTCGATGCGGGAGCGCATACCAATAATAGCTACATTGCAAAGCTCAGGTGAAACCAATTCTAGATTTATAATACACTGTTTCGCATAGATCAAATTGCTATCGAGTGAATATTAGATTCAATGGTACTGATATAGAGTTGCTTTAACCATTATTTCATAATAGATGTTGTTACTACTTGTTAGTGGGTACTTATTTTATTATGAAATCATTTACACATGCAATAATGACAAGAGAAGAAATAATAACTGTGGATGCCTGAGTTCATAGTTACTGCGTACGTGTAACACAGACTAAATAATAATAGAAATCTAAAGAGTAAAGTTTAAAGAGAAGCAAAATAAATAATTAACGATAAAACATGGATTGTAGATTTTTTACATCAAATTTTGATAATTTAGGAACTAATTAGATTCATAATTTACAATAACATTTTTCTAATAATATGAACGTTAGCTTATAGCAAGCTCTTACTGCCACGGATAACAATAAAATTAATTACGTCTTTTGAAATTCTAACACAATTTTGAATAAAATACGAACGTCTGGTAAGTGGTTATTATCTCTGTCTTCTAACCCAGAGGTTTCAGGTTTGAATCCCGGTAGGAGAAGATATTTGATTACGAGTCATCTTTATCATGTTTATTTAGTATACTTCTGATATTTATCTTACTGTCTATATATCTCCGTTATCTAGTATCTATAACAGACGGTCTTAATGATACTTAATTTGGGCTAGATAATAGGTATGAGTGTATTATATTATTAAAGCCAAAATATAATCTTGTTATCTAACCCTACGAAGACTAAGAAATTTGACTATTATTAAATTTGGAACAGTTCTAAAAAACAGAGAAAAAGCCTCGTAAACGCTATTCTACCATCTCTTCCCTGACACTGCATCAGATTTACCACGATAAATAATCACGAGATTCAGTTTTATCAAAAACGTGGAAATAATAGGTGAAAAAGTAATGGCTTCAAAAAAAGAACTTAATTATACAGAGTCTTTCTTATTAATATTGGTGGCATAATATTTAGGAATTTTATTTTAAAGTTTACAAATTTAAGCAGTTCTTAATTTAAAATCAACGTGCAAAATAAAATAACGTTAAAGCATTTAACTATAGGACAGCGTGACTAACAGTCATTTAGCAATTATACCATCCGATGTTTATAACAGTTTAATTTTAATCGCTTGACTTCAGTTAAAAGTGTTAACAAAATTGCTCGATTCTTGTCATTCAAATTTTATTTTTTTATTTTAAATTTGTTTTTGTCGGGGAGTTCGAATGCTTTTACACCATCCCTATAGTATGGTAGTATAATCCATAGGGGTATGTGGGACTCGAGGTAGAGGCGTTCCCCCACTACCCACTATACATCTTCTCCGGGCTGTCCACCATAGCACATAACGCTGACGACTCGGGTCGCCCAAAAACATTTCCCTGGGTCGCCGCCTGCGCCTGCCCTTACAGGCCCTACCATGTACCGTTTAAAATCTGTCCGTCATCAGAATCGACAACGGACCGCCGGTCTTGAAGACTAGCTACCACCGAGCGCAAAGCTCCACTGGCCGAAAAAAGGGATTAAAAATTATGATATTCAATTATAGTACAAAATATAATTTTTATAAATTAAATAAAGTATTAAAGAACACTGCACTGTATCTACTGTAATCTTCAAAATTATTTTGTAATACATATAAGATCATTTAATAAATTATCTTTGTAAATCTCTAAATCAATCTCCAATACCACTGATATACAATACTTAATATACTGATCAAATCTGGAAATACCTTTATATTTCTGCTGCCAAAAACTAGTATTTACTCGAATGTTCAAATACAGAACTTTGCACGCAACATCACTTTGCTATTTTATTAAGATTTTTATTTAAAGTAATTTTATTTATGGATTGATGTAAAGTCTAAAAATAATAATAAAAATAAAAAAAATCATAAATCGCATTGTTAACGAACTATTTATTCGATAACAAACAGCATATTAATAAAGTAAAGAGCATAAAATAATTGATACAAATATGACCAAAAACAGGTTTTTCTCTTAAGTATACGAATTTAATTAATACGGTTAGGAAACATTACAAGACTTAGTCAATAGCCAATTGAAATAACATATAATAGCAGCTCAATACAGTGAAATATATTATTTTCTCATATATAAATCTTATTTAGATAAAAAATGTATTGATATGTTATACATACATACATATAAGTACACCTAACATACACATTCATACAACAACCAAAAAAGTGGTTTCTCGGGGTTAGAGTGAGACACAGTTGTAAAGAATTTTTCGTATACTATCTTCTCAGGAATTTCGCGGGAGTATTTAAAGTAGAAATACCGGTTTAATTTTTAATATCAACACGTGATTCCTTCTTGTGCATTATGTGGCTGTCGTATTAGCACAGCTTATAAAATCAATTGTTGGCTATCCTGTAGTGTATCCTCAGGTATTCTGTTAATTGCTAAGTAAAGCCTAGTCAAATTAAGTCAATATCATTATCATAAAGTATTAAAAGTATTTCACCTGTCTAGGTACCTAATTTTAAATGGTCAACGGCTGCAGCTCGATTCTTATATTTCTTAATTAAACTAACTTCATTTTTTGGCCAATACAGTCCAAACCCATATTTGGTGCATCTCTTGTATAATTATGCCTATTGTATTTTTGAATGTGCTGAATAACAATAAGTAATCTAAACAAATATTTTTCACACCCAATTCCGAATAGGCAAAAGACACGAACGAGTTTCATTATTTTATCTCTAAGCAATGAAACGCCGCATGCGCGCGCGCACTGCGCTCAAACTGATAGCAATTAAATCGATTACCATGCATGGATTGATCAAAACACGTCGGCGACACTTGAATAGAGCGCTACGGGCTTTTAACGGGCAAGTTATACAGTGTTTATAGTTTCCCAATATCTTTGAATGTAACCAAGAATGTTTCTTTTAAAATATCTTAATTATCCACATTATTAATGCATTATCCAGATTCCGAATATCTACTTGACATCAAAGGCCATTCACTAATCTCGTATTGACTGTGAAATGGTATATAAACTGGAATGATTAAATTAAAATTAAAATTCATTTTGTCGCATACTTCGATTTCTCTCACACAATATGCCAACGTGGAGTTATGGTGGATATCGTGATGATTAGTTATTTAAGTCGTAACTGCTTCATTAAAATATGTTTTTTTAGGATTAAGAACACTATAGACCAGCACCTTAAAGACTGAGGACTATAACATCCGATAATAGTTCCTATTAACATTACCTTTATTAAGAAAACAAAGCACTATTCGCCATGGTAGACTCCTCTGATTCGGGAGACGTTTATTCCGCCAACCCTTACCCGCTTTGACCTATCGTGATGGTTTCAATCACCTGTAGCTACATTCGTGTTGGAATGCCTGTGCCCAACAGTGGGACGTGGACTTTGATGATGTGGATAATATCAAGCAAAAAATATTACACCTGTCCTTCTGCTTGCTATCCCATAAACTGTTAATACTAATTCAAAACTTTCTGGCGACTTTTAAAAATTTACCTCGTCTCTTGTGTTTAATATTTCAATAATTTCTAAGAATAATGTCTTCACAATCAAGACAAGTGTTTTACTTCGTTGTTACACTGTTGAATTACAATTCAGTAACGAGAAAGACAACACGCTATAAATAGAGACTGATTTTACATTTTTGCATTCTTCGCGCAGTAGGGTTTCTTCCACTAAATCTAATAAAGGAATTTCAATATTTCCATTAATAACATCCCGCTTCCTTTGTTGATTATTAATAGTAACGACTACTTGTGTATAAATGAGAATGAGAAGTTTTCTTGATAAAACAATAAATCTTTTTTACGATTCGG
This sequence comes from Acentria ephemerella, assembly GCA_943193645.1. Taxonomy (NCBI): domain Eukaryota; kingdom Metazoa; phylum Arthropoda; class Insecta; order Lepidoptera; family Crambidae; genus Acentria; species Acentria ephemerella. The sequence goes on from OW971891.1 coordinate 7,301,778, forward strand.
TTAATTTACTAGTGTACTAACGTTATGTATTTTTTGTTAAGTTCTGTTGTTATTATTGCTTCTTCCATAATGACTCTCAAAATTCTTTAATTATTCTACAAAAATATTAGGTAACCATTTGTTATTTTTCGTCAAAAAAGTGTGATCGCGTGATTATATATGTATATTCATTTAATGTATTTATGTATTAATTAGATACATTATATCCACGTTATTATTTCAGTTTAAACGTCAATTCTACTTTTTAATTATCACTTCTCTATGGCAGACCTGCTGGAAAAGCAAATAATTAATACCTTTGTACTTTTATTACAAAGGTATTAATTATTTGCTTTTCTATGTACGTTTATTAAAAAATAAGTAATAATATTAAAACTTTATACCAAAATAATACAATTTTAATATATTAATTTATATAAAACATATTGAAAGTTAATGTTAAATCTATAAATGTGCGTAGTTTTAGTTTTTTCAAATGAAAATGTTGCTGGCTTGGTCGTATTAGAGTATCATACTTAACATACAGCCATTAACACCCACATACAATCATTTAGCTGGGTAGGTTAATGACTCCTATATAATTACGGGCTATCGAATAGATTTATTTTTGTACTAAAAAAGAAAGTTATACTAAAAGTTACACTATTATAGGTTAAAGATTTTTAAATATATTAGGTAGATATGGATCGAATTATTGATTTTCTAAGAATATTTTGTTCAAAAAGTAGGTACTCATAAAAATGTTATAATCAATTATTTATTTTACTAGGTAATAAAAAAAAATGAAACCTAAAATATGGTACAGTTTAATTTACAAAATCGTTCGGATTTAATATAAAATTAATTCGCTTTCAAACTCAATACCCACATTTTATACCCAAAACACTGCAGGCAATACAAAAAACCTAATTAAATAATTATGAAGAAGTATAATGTACCGCTACTGACCCATAAAACACTCATATTTATCCGCCGTATGATATACGCGTCGCCACGATCAAAATAAACTCTTAATTTTTTATATTAAGTATACCCGTCAATGCTTCTACCACATATGGCGATGTCATGACTTAAACCAATAAACGTGAAATATCATGTGATCGTGATACGCATACGCGATGAACATACTCGTGGTAAACAAAAATAGCTGCACGCAATAAAAACAACAGAAACAAACTAGAAAAACATAAAAACACAATTTGTTTAGCAAATTGGGGTCACTTTGAAAAAACAGAAAAATTTCATGACAGAATTAAAGATGTTATCGCTATCGTAGCTTACCAAAGAGAATTACAAATTGACACCATTGTGATCGATCGGATGACGGTGCAGTGACGATTTGATTTTAAATCGAAATCTACGCGTGCTGCTATGGTTGACAGTAATCATGTTACAACAACAATAACAGCGGAGCTTACGGTCAACGCGTCCGATATCAGGCTTGATCGCACCATTCCATTTGTCAGGTGACTCAGCGATGTCGTTGACATGACGTTCTCAAAATGCAAATTTTCGAAAAACTGAACAATGTGAATCTCGATCAGTTCATCTCGATTCATCGACGGTATCGACTCATGTCTCGCCATGCAATTGAATTCAGTCGATCACTAATCGATGTCTTGTCCGTGATAGGCGCGGTCGGGGTCCGCGGCAGCAGGGTGCCGACTTACCACACAATCCATCGTTAACTTCTTTCTTTCTTTCATTAAAATGATCTCTTACAATATCAGCTTTATTCACTACTTATTGTGAGTTCATAATACTCAGTTCAATATTAAACGATGCATCTTTTTATACATAATTTTCTACCGCATTTTCGTCAGCAACTTCGATTGCTTCGTCATCAATGAGCACCGTGTATCTCGTTGCTAGCATATAAATTACTTTGCCCGTATTTAGGACTTGTTTCCTTTTAGTATTGAATGATGAATTTAACCTCATTACCTATCTTAATAAAGGATTTGCCCTTTCGCGCCGACTAATCACAAATGAGCATGTAAAGTCTTTAAATTATGTTTCATTCAGTTCATATTACAGGTGTTTTTTTATTTATTAACGAAAGGTTGCTTATTCATAATTAACCCCCCTTGAAGTTTATTACTCCTGTACGAGTAAATGAATGCATGCAGTTTCTTTAATTTCAACATATTGTTGTTGGCCTTTCCGCGCTAAACTGTCTATCATATGACACAGTTCAAAATTGCATGAGTGATGATTTATTCGAATAAAAATATTGTTTTTGTTTAGAAATTCTTTATAGTTTCAATCAAAGATATTGTATTTGATGTTTTCATTTTATGATTCTGCATAATATATTGGTTTTATTGTTGACTATTATTAGTTTAATATTTAATCGCTAAAATTTAATTAACTAGTATGAAAATGAATAATTTCATAACATTAACATACAGTCCTTGTTATATTTTTATTTTGTGCTATTTGGCTTTATAAAAAAACTGTACATTAATTTCAAATTTGATAATACGTATATCCACGTACTTATAACTCATATTCTTTTCATTGTTTCGAGTATTTAATGTAAATTTTCAGAATGGTAGCGAATTATTCATCATTTGCCCTTACCAATTATGTTCCTAAAATATAAAGTTAATCATGTTGTGTAATGTTATAAAAAACTTGAATCATAATAATCTTATATCAACTAGACCATCGTTCTGTGGACTATATGGCGGTACAAAAGTCACATCGTCTGTTTCTCTTATAGCAATATATAAGTGTCGAAGGTTAAGCTGATGACGACTGCACCAGTCAAGAGCAGCCGCGATCGTGGTAACCCCCCGCCGCCTCACTCCAGGAACCACTTCGGCCCGCCGAACTAAATCAAATAATGACTAATCGATTCTTTCTTATATTGCACAGTAGGTACACGTCAAACGTTATTCCCTTTAATTTTTAATATTTTTGTTTATCCTCTTTGCATTAATTCACGTTCGTTATAGACAATGCAGTGATTGATACGTTTTAATAACGATTTGGCTCTTGATTGATGTTTATTAGTTCGGTAGTCGGAGTTTTTGGAATCATTAGACGAGTACGGTGTCTTATGAAGAGTAATGATGGTTCCGAATACGGTACTCAACTTAATTCAAGGTTTGACCACTTGTAATTTATGATTCGGGTTTAATGTGAGCTCGCGCCGCGATATCACTCAGCCGGACGTCTATTAAGTTTAATTCAATCAATTTCTAATAATTCATACGAGTAGACATTCTAGCGACGTTAGAAAAATAAGCCATCATTTTGATAATTCTATTTATTAAGAAATAAACATATGATATAAGAATATTTTTACATTGATTAATCTTACTAATGTTATAAATGCGAAAAGTTGTATGCCTCTTTCCAAATCACTATTAAATGAATGAATAGTATAAGTTTAACATACACTGATATAGTTTAATTCATAAAATAACTTTTCTTACTTTGCGATTTGCGACTGATATTATAAAAAAATATATCATACAAAAAAATAACTGTTACTAGAATTTCGATTATAATGAGCAATCAGAAAGTATCAGCATTCTGTTAAGCAGTAAGTGGCCGAATGTTCCCCAAATGGCCGTAAATAAGGAGATACATTTGAACAATCACTACTAAGTTAAGTTTGAAATAGTCGATTTCATTCGATGACCCCTTCGCCTACGCATTAAAAAACACATTCACACTGGATTTGTGGTTGTATTATTGATATTGTTTAAATTTATGTAATAGTTTGAATAATTCAATGGGATGTTAATATAGAAGCATATTTCCTAAGAAACCATTAACCGATCAATGGAACCAAATATCAATATTGATAGTTATACTGTTTCTTTAAATATTGTAGAAATGTAAATAATGAAGACGTTTTCTAATATCAAACACAGAATAATAAAACAATTTTCATTTTCATTAAAGTCGGCCTTTTTATTTCTGGCATACTGACACTTTAGTTTTGAATAGACAATTTGAGTGAATATTTTTAGCTATTTCACTCATACAAGCTTATAATTTATTTCCAGGGTGTTAGCTGTGGCTTTAAAAAATAAAGTTTACACAGTTTAGTAGAATAACTCATTAATTAAATGTATTTTGTTATCTATAGATAAACTCACTCTAATAACATACTATTATATACTTAATATAACATATATGTTTTATTTAGTCATAAAAAAAATATGATAATTTGCATAAGCCAATTCCATGTTTTCATTCTAATTTTTTCTGTGTTTTCAATATTCTGTGATTTGGGCTCCTCAAATTTCGTTTTGAAATAAGCAGTATCGCTGTGTACAATTTTGTTATAATTGTAAGTAAAATGTATTGCAAGATTTTTTTTATAGTGTTCCCTAATCGTTAAATAATAAAATAATTACAGTTATCTATTTTACCTATAAAATGATTAAATCAACTTCAATTTCAAATTGCTAATAGTAAAGCATACATATTGCCGTTTTAAAAATTATTAATTGTTGCTTATTTAATTAACAAGATATTTATTGCTATTATAAGTGGGTAATATTTCAATAAATAGAGATATAAATCATTTGAATATTACATTATTCAGAAATTTTTTATCACGGAAACTGCAATCTATATAGAAACTTTATAAGGAATTAAGAATACAAGCGATGTCTTCCAAATTGATCGCAATGCTGTTAGAACAACGTTCTCCTCGACTGCAATGTGAAAGAATAAATATTGTTATAGTACCAAAGGGCCATAAAAGCAGAGATATTCAAGCAACATTTTGTTTTAATGAGAAAACAGTAAAGTTTTATTTACCTTAATCAATCGTGAGCTTGTGTTGTTTAATACCGCGAAAAGTGATGTGAATCAAAATGTTCGCGGCAAGCCGGTACGGGAGTCGAGAGCAGGTGACAAATAGACACGCCATACTGCGAAGGTCGGGGGCGAGGCGACATTTCGATGTTTTTATTTGTTTAAGTCAATGACTTAATATTAGTGTTGTTATTCTTGATACTTTTAACTAACTTGTATTTTGAGCCATTGTAAGTTGTATGTTTTACATGACTTGTAACGAGTTAATCACATTAGAAGTGATGTCAAACATCTACCTTTTGACGTTTTTCAACGAATTTTGAGATGTAAATAAGTGAAAAGCTTAGTGATTAAATAAAATTAAATTTTTGATGTGTTATTATAATAAGGTTGGTTGACTATCGATAAAATTTTGCACTGCACATCGATAAGATGCACATCCTTATTTTTATAGATTCATATCTCTTAAATGTATGCATTCAGCAGCACATAATTCAGGATTACAAATTGTTTGTTTTAGGCAGAGACACCAAATGTATTGGTGCGATTTCAACTTAAAAGGGTGGCGATAAATATATAAAAATCTGATGAGGCATTGCGAAATGGAAGGTCGCGATTCTTTCACGCGGCGACATTTTTCTTATTTGCCTGACAAAGGACGAAGAATTTAAATTTGTGGATTTCACCGTCGGAATTGTTTGTTTTGGTCCTTTGTTCAATTGTGTACAGTGTAAACGACTAATTTAAACGCTGATTAACAGCATCAACTCCTCATTATGCGGGTATTTAACGTTTGGGTTGTTATTGTATTATATTCCTTGACAAACATTTGTAAGTTGACGAATCGCGAGTCTGTTTCATTGACATTGTGTTGGAACATATAGTATTTTGACTGACGGTTTCGCACCATGACATTACGGAGTGAAAGAGAATCAGAATCAGAAAAGGTTATAAGTTTTAAGATAGTAAATAAAAAGAAAAGTTTAATGGTAACGCTAACACTGTTGTAGACAGATTGTCAATTACTTTTTAGGGGGAAGGTACCCACCATACAGGTTTTTCCAATAAACTATTATAGAAACACTATCAATATTCGGATTAAAAGTAATGATAAAAATCATATTATTTGATTATGCAGCTGTCATACTTGATAAGCTAGTGCACACTTTCTTAAATGAACACACGCATAATAAAATAATATTTATTGAAAAGTGAATTTGAATATGATCAGGATTAACTTAGAACATCATAATTTACTCAATTATGAAAATTATGATTTAAATAAGAATATAAATTGCTGTTTAATTCATAACCACATCAATAAAAATACTATTCCTTCGACATAAACATGTCCGAAACACATCGTAAATTATTTGGAAGCACTCAATATTTCAACAATGGCAAAAATTAATTGTCCTAGACAAATAAAGACGTTTTAAGATATCTACGCAACAGTATACAAGGTAGATGTTGGAGAATATTTTTAGAAGTAAATTATAGTAAAGTTTCAAAATTGCCTCTGCAATTAAGTCGCGATATAGCGTCGCTTAGTGCATATTGTCTTTTGTACCATCAAGATTGCTCTGAAGAGCTCTTTGACCTTATCGCTCCTTCTCTTTTCCTACTCAGGACCATGCGTGCTAGTCTACGGAGTCACACTTTTACTGTGGCCACGACTACTTTACGCACAAAGAGATTTCGTTACTCCTTTCACTGTCGCACAGCTAGAGCATGGAATTCCTTACTGGCACATATATTCTCTCTTTCGTACAACATGGGTTCTTTCAAAACAAGTGTGAAAACGATCCAGGTGGAGGTGGCTAGGGCAGTAAGTCGCATGCTGCACTATCTATTTTCACATATGGACTCCTCTACTGATTATCATCAGGAGGTATCGAGTAATTTACTAAGCTTTTAAGAAAAAAAAATATTATCCAGCCTAAATTAATCGTCCGCCTTTGCTTTGGAACACTGAGTTATAATAATTATAATTAACATGACTAATTTTCATACTTATCAAAAATAGATATCTTGCAATAACAAGAATATACAGGCATTTAACTGAATTCAAATAATGCCGTATGCGTTTACTAGTAGGTCAGTAAAAAAAACCTTACATAATACAAAAGAGGTTTGCGTTTCGTCTCAAACTCAAGCACATAAACTAACTCCACACATCCTGTTTAAATAAATAATAGTCAATTGACAGCCTAATGGGAATATGACTATTTAAGTGCAAATTCACTCCTCTACAACTTAGAAACTTGCTTTTAGTCATTTAGTGACCGGTCTTAAAGCTGTAAATTAGGTATATAGTGACAAATTGAGTTGTGTTTTCGCTGTGTTCGCCAAAGTGATATTAAATTTTGCTGTGGAATAATTTCTATTGGAAGGGTTAATTGATTAGTTGAATTAGATTAAGTACAGTAATAAAATTACAAAAAATATATTAAAACTGATAAATAAAAATAGAAAATTGCTCTAATTGTTATTTATGATACAAAATTTGATAGTGAATATATATTATATATATTTTTTATCCCACTAACGATCATTTTAATTATTTATTCCTGTATCACACAAATTTCAACTGGTTAAATCTAGTGGTCAGACTACTAATTCCTGTCTTGGTTGGAATCCCGGTAGGGACGGCTGTCACGTCCATTAAGTAGCTACCACGATTGGGATTGCCTAAGTAACTCTGGGCAATCTCCAGCGGTGCGAAGTGGATGCCTAGGGGTAGACTGGTACCATCGCTTTTTAGTCGTGATGGATAGGTCCGTAAAAGGATTATTCCTTATAGAAAAAAGTACTGTAACGTTTGTACGATAATTAAAAAATTTTGTCCATTAGTTTTTGTTTACTAGTACGCTATCATCATAATGATCAATTTGGGATAGGCGACGAAAAATTATAATTCTAACGAGTAAAGATAATAAAATTAAATGATTATACGTTACGTTTACTTATCGTATCATAAGATCTGTAATAAAGAGTTAGGGATGGAGAATAAATTTACTTACTGCGTACCAATGAAATATAAGATTCATAAACATATAAAACACAAAATATTATTAACAAGAGAAACAAGAGGAAGACGATGACAGGAGCTAATGACGTGAGGTTAACAAAAAACATTTAAAATATAAAAAACTTTTTAAAAAAAGCAGGACCGTGATCAACAAACTGTACGTGGCTCTTTTTGCTGCCATAAGACATAAATATGTATATTTCATTCAATTACTGCTATCAATAATCATAATTCACTTTCAATTTACTTATTTATATCGTTAAATATAAAATGTTGACAAAGTTGCAAGCTTAAATTGAAATTAAAATTTTGTATAAAATATATTATTATTTGTTGTATAAAAATAGATTGGGCCTACATACTGAATGTATTTGGAGTTGTTTAAGAAACAATTTAACTGTCAAAAGCATTATTAATCTATTGTAACTATTAAAAATCACAGTTTTCCAACAAAATCATCAAAGTTGTGATAAAATATAACCAAAAGTAAGACTTATTGTATTGCTCTTAAATTTTATGACCAAAATTTTCGTCACCCACGTCTCCTGTTAACCCGTTGAAAGTCAATGTTAAAGCTATTTTCGGCAACCGCGCCGTGGTCAAAGTTGAGCAGATGACCCCCAGTGACCCCGCGGTACCGGTACTGTGACTCACACCAAGACATTAAAATGGTGATGTGTGATGCTTCGATTTTATGTTGCATGACACGGTGTCTCTTGTTTAAATGTTGGCATCGAATCATTTGTTTAGAATCGTTTGTATTCGCTTAGTTATATTCTCATCTGGCAATTAGCAGTAATATATTTAATTGACTGTATGTGTTGCTCTACTGCTCTATATGACAAAGATAAAAGTTTAATCTTTATAAATTAACGTATTTTGTACTTTCGAATGTATTTTCAAATTATTAATTAATATTATTAGAAAATATATTAAAATAAATTCATCTCATGCAAACACTTAGTCATTCATTCATACATACTTATGAACTTTCGTATTGCAAAAGTTTTGTAAAAACATTCTAGAAGTGCGAAGTCTCTTAGAACTAGTATAATCATTTCATTGTGTAGTTAACTGCCCATATAGGTAATAGTTGTGTAATCCCATTGTTACCTTTTTTTCGAGAAGCCACCCAGAACACCTCATTCCACATAAAATTGGAACTGAGAATACCCACTGAAAATCCCCGGTAACTCCATTGCCCTTTTAGGGGGGTGACCTGGGTTCTGCCGAGGCAAATCACCTAATAATCACATTGTTACCTAGTAAAAATAATTTTATTTTCAGTTTTTTATTCAATAATAGGTAACCAATAATAAATTCTGAAATTAAAAGGTTTTACTTGCATCGAATAATGATATCAAAATGAATAAGAAATATATTGGGAAATTTTAATACGAGTTACCATGACCTATAGTGTAACCTCTTTTATTTACCCTGTGATGTTAGAATAAGCTTAGTTTTTTATTTTAATTCTTTTTTTAGTCTAACAAAGAACATGTTATTAACGAAAGAACAGTGTTTCCCAAATTTAATATCAGTGGCACAAAACAATCTTCAATTTGTATGAAATTTCGAAAGACCTTATAGTTTATGGTAGACTCGCTCATTTAGGTGTTACATAAGATCCAAGAACAATTTTAGTCACAGATTATAAGTAATATTTGTTGGTGATGACTTTATTATTAAGCCTTAGATTGTCATTACATGTTTACATTTAATTTTCTATTGTTAGTTAAAAATAACACAAACTCACTTTATATTCTATATTCCCTTACAAAATGTTCAATATAAACTGTTTACAAACTAAAAACTTACTTAAAATATGTCACAAGTCTGTTTCTCATTCAACCACATAAACAGCGGGTTGATATTCAAATGAGGTCTGTAATGAGCGCCCGCGCATGATTTGGGTAAAATATGTACATTATTTAGGTGCCCCGACGGCAGCCGCGGGCGCAGACGTTAAATTAAAAACACGTCAAATGGTAAATTGGACCGAGACATCTATTAAGGTGAGCTGGGGTGTGAACACAATGGTTGTGGTGACGGGAACGCAGATACGGATTTTAAATCAATTGCATAAGATGATTTAGTATTTGCTATAAATGTCTTTATACACTCAGAAATCTGTTATAGTAATAGGTCGGGGAAAAATGTCTTCTCATTTTATATGAAAAATCAAGTTAATTTACATTTAATTACAGTATATATGTGCCAGTGAGTTCGTGTGGCTTCCAAATAGCGAGCTTTTTTGTGTGCCCAGCTTTTTTCAAATGGGTCTAGACTGTTTTGTGGTCGATTCTAAGTTTTTCAGCTATGTTGTAACTGCTGATATGCCGATATTGCTCCACTTTTCCAAAAACAGTGTCCATTTTATCGGTAACAGGGCGACCAGGGTGAGGTGCATCTTTGACATCAAAGTACTGGGTTTGAAAATGCTTAAACCAACTTTATGCTACTCTTGCTGACACTGCATTCCGTCCATTATCATCACAATTTTTGAATTTTTCCTTTTTTGGAATAAAATTTTAAAAGTATCTGATTTCTTCATTCGATTCGCTCATTTTGACAGATAGAAAAACAAATGAAAAATTTTAGGAAACAAAATTTTTCCAACTTTTTATGAAATATCTCATGGTTAATGTCACAAAAACCAACCAGATACAAATAGTACAGTCAAAGATATTTCATTACAAGTTTATACATACTATATGCAAAAAGATTTTCCCCCCGTCCTATTGCATCAGAAGTTACAGTACACACTTTTCAAATTTCTTAATCGTCTTTGTAATTTAAACATAAATTTTACAAAAATTATAAGTATGCTATAATTGTTATGTTGCAAAAATATTGTCATTTGATGGTTTTTCTATAATAATCAATGAATGTAAAAAATGTCACCAACGACAGTCCAGTATGAACGCACCCTATATCCTAGAGGTATCAAGAAACAAGAGCTCGAAGGCTTTTACTTAATTCAGAAGCACAGCGGGTGTTCCCAAACGTTCGGTGCGGGACCGTGAAATATGGTGCGGACTGTATGCTGATCGGTGACCCCCTTAAGGCATGTCCTGCGTGGCTGGCATTCCACCGCTTTGTTGTTTCAAATGTAGACTGGATTTTGTCGGTCTGGAAAATTAGCTCACTCCCATTTGTTTATGTAGATTAAAATAGTTAATTGTATTCGACAGAATGTAGTAGTTAACAAGTTCAGTAATAGTAGAATTAAAAATATTTTAACGACATTCCATCTTGTAATCATAGAATCAAAGTATTTAAAACTTGACATAACATGTAAATTTTCATGTGACATTTAATTAGAAGAGCATAATGATCACCAAACTTAGTCTAAGGCGCTGTGAAATGCCCATAAGCTCCTTTCATAACTCACTAAGCTGTCAGACGATTCCCTTTAACACCCGTGACGATACCTTTTAGTCGGCATTCGACTAAACAAAATGCAATTTTCTTTATCCAAGAACACATTTATCAAAACGACAAGTGACGGTTAGAAGTAGCAAAACAAATCGAGTCCTTTTTCGGTCTAAAAACTTATTAAAATTTATAACTCCCGAGAAAAAGTTAATTAAGTTTTAATAGAATTCAAAACAGGAGTGGTTTTGGTAGCCAAAAATAGGCGGAGATGTTATAAAATTTAATTATTTTTCGGGGTTAATGATGAGACTTTTTTAGTTTAGTCCTCTGGCTTCTGAACGGGAAATGTAAACAATTAGCAGTTGGTTTAAATAAATGATTGTTGTTTCGTAGAATTGATGTATCGCAAGCTGTCATAACCTCTATATGCGTATGAATTAAAGTTAAAGTTCTAATCAAATAGGTTAGAATGTCAGTGTTATTGAAAGATCATTAAAATGTTTCCTTAATAAAATGAAGATATCTTACAGCTTGTTAAAACTTGTTTAATTAAATATAATTATAATTTAAAAAGAAACTTCTCTGTTTAGATATTTCAAATAAAGAATGATTACATGCTATAGAGACACGGGAAGCCTTTGCCACGTTACTGATGAATTTTTTTTAAAGATTTGTGTAATAATGATAAATGGGTAATGGCTTACGTAATTCAATTCATACACAATTGATATGTTATCTAGGTTATTCTTTTAGCTATCATACCGGAATAGTCGTCGCAATAAAAAGTAATTGTTTATCCAAACGTTTTGGCAAACATGTGACAATACTTCGTAAATTGTCATGTAAGTCACCCCGGCTCGTCCCATCAGAGTTTATGACTCCATTCAAACTTACCCGATCGTTTTCACTAAGCTCGTGTTATTGCGCTTCGTCTTAACCCTTTGATGGAGGTCTCAAAACCTCAAACATAATGATTTACATGACACAGCCCAACCGTAATTCTATCGCAGCAAACGTTAAACAAAATTGTCGAAAAATATTTTATGGTGACGGCGCGCATCGAATCGCTGCAATTTCATTCTGTTAAACGATTGGATCATTTTATTGATTTCGCATTTTAAATCTGTACCCTAAAAACGTTTTAATTGCATGATATAAATCATTATTTCTCGTTACGACCAACCATGATTTACTTACTGCTTTGACATAAGCGCGGATCTTTTAAATCAACCTTTTACTTCTTTTGTCCGCTTTTTTCCCGCTTTATGCGGAATTTTAATGAGATGCTCAGGAATAAAGAATATGATTTAATTAGGTAAAGAAGTTTCATTTGCTTTCGACTAACATGACAAGGGAAGGTGGGCAGGTTATTTGGCTAGATGGAATGGACGGGCAGTGAACTAAGGCAATCATAGAGTGGTGGCCAAGATGAAGTCCTAAGCCACCGAGCCGATGGACATTATATGGGTGACTGAACCTCATTGGTTGAGGGTGATATAGAACCGTAAGGATTGGTGCAATAGAGAAAATAAATAAACCCAACGGTAGGTTGATGTGGGTTTAAAACGATGATGATGAATTCGTTAATTTACGGAAACCTTTTAAAGCATCTAGAGGTTAGTAGAGGACAACTCCAATTGAATAAAATTTAAACATCAATTTAAGAATAGTCCAGGTCAACCATACGAAAAGCAGATAGCTTACCGTAGATTCTCAGTGCCACTATGATCAGACACTGGACGGTTTGCATAAATGCCCGCTCGCTTAGCAAGTAGCGCGTATAGCGGATATTCTTGTTTGCAAAAAAATTGAAGTTAGATACCCGGTGTAGATACTTATCGACGTTTCTACTTCAGTTTCAGTGTGAAGATAATAATATCCCGTGTAGTTTTTAGCTCGCAAAATACTAGCATATCACGTTATCTGTATGTATTTTAAATGTACCTCAAAACACCACAAGGACAGTTTGTTTAACTATATTAAAAATAGTGATTTATTTTTCAGATGTTGGTATAAAGTTGTGATTTGTAATACAGTATCTAGGTACCGCTGACCTGATGAAAACAGCGATCGTCTATCTATTAAAACCAATAAGTTTAATATAATAGACCCAGTCAATATTATAAAGCGTCTATCAATCTGAAACCTACACAAACCTATTACTTTTCCTATTAGTTATAACCACACTATTTCGGAGTTCATTAAGCATCATAGATGGACAGGTCGTTTCTCACAAGCATTGTTTGTCTCAGTCAACTATGAGGCGAAAAAAACTTGTAAATAGTGTTTGCTTCTCAATTTACAACTGACACATTGGAACAAAGAAATTAATCGATGTTAGTAATGAAGGAAACTAATGAATGAATTTCTGTAGAGTAGTGAATAGAACCAGAGATTATATTTCACGCACTTTTAAAAAATTTAAGCTTTATAATTTTCTTATATTTTGTACCATATTGTTTCATTATTTTGTCAAACAAATACAGCACGGGGTTCTTAAAAGATGTGACATTTTAACTGGGTCCGTAATGCACAAGTGTAAATCCTTACGGTCTTAACATAAAAATATATAGAATTACGCTTAATAGATAAACGAAGGCTTATGGTAAATCCTTTACATTTTTCACAAAGTGATTGCGTTAGTAATTATCGTAAGGCATGTTGCCTAGGCAACATAACATATCACTAATTGCTAGCATCAATAGACTAACCATACGGTAAACATAAAGTTTTTACTACCTTCGCTTTACAGAGGTACAGAGTTTGTCTCTATCATTTTAAGATTTTATTTGTATGCTACTTTCGTAATTTTGTACTTCAAACTACTCTCACTCAAAGTTAAGTAACCTTAAAGAGATTGCTAACTAACGATAAGGCCGCCTATAGTATGTATACGTTTTGTAGTGATTTTGTATTTTCATAATTTGTGAGCAATAAAGCATATTTGTATTGAATTTTACACTCTTTGTCAGTCGTCATTACTCTGTTCCCACTTTTCGATCCATCGACCGTAGCTCTAGGCGATTCGTCCACCGTGACTTCTGCGATTGCTCAGCGATATGTATTATGTTTACTTTTAATTAGCTGACATGGGGCATCAGTAAGTGTTGCCATAGTTGGCGATAGCCGTTTCTATAGCAAGACAAATGGTGGCATCGGCGGAAGGCGTGGGAAATGATTTACAAGCTTAAGATGTTATTAGATTTAGAAGTATACTTTCACAAGATGCAAAGGCTAATACTGATGGTTCTCATACTTGACTATGATATAACGCTTTAATTTTTTTTGTGTTCTCGTTCTCTATTCTATGTAAATATTACAAAGTTCTATGATAATCGGAATAATTTCTAGATTACAAAAAAAGGTTAACGTACTTAGTTGATATGCGGAAAGTAAGTATAAGGATAGTCCTGTTTAATTAGAAAAAAGATCGAGTTCTTACGTAATTAAAAAAACAATTTTGCAGTCGATGATTCACTTTCTAATGTTTCTGGAAATAATTTATAATAATTTTTCAATTTTGTGCTTAAATTGGGTCAAGTTGAGGAGTTGTGTTTTCTATATCGAAAGATCTTTTAACCGTCTCTGTGGTGTAGTGGCATTTTTAGAAGATATAATTATACCCACCTGTAATTATTCTTTATGGTAGAAAGAAAAATAAATGCTGAAAACAAATAATTATAATGAAGTGATAACCATTGCCCGGTTTCTAAACTTCGTTACTTTTATTTAATAGCATCCAGTCACTGTCTAGATCTCCCACAATTTGATTCACTTTCTCATTGTCAACTGTAGACTAGTTGTAAGTTTCTACACAGAATGCCCGGAGGGCTTATAAGGTCACCTCCCAAATTAATTTTGCAGTCCGGTGCTCTTTATAATCACGTAAATAGGGCTTAGTTTTCTTATTGATTTGCAGTGTTTCATGAGGGGTCGAATCGTGGGCTGGCTATTTAAATTGAGCCTCCGTCAGTAGGACTCAGCGGGGAGCATATCCTTAATTGGGAACGCAATATGTTACATCTTCGGCAGTAATGTTATCGGTGTGTTTTGAATTGGCACTTGTAAATTAAATTTAGGTGAGTGAGCTGATGATTGTAATATAAGGGACAACTGGAACAATAAAGGATCTTTAACTGATTCTCTATTCATATTTTGAATTGTTATCAAACCGGTTTTTCATTGTATCATAAATAAAAACATAATAATTAATAAAAATCATTTTTCATTTCATCGATTCGCACTTCAAAATTAGTATAGAAGCTTGGTTTTGTAATAGCATAAAATAGGAGATTATGTAACAAGGGACTAAAATAATCTATTTGATGGCGAGAGTAATTTTTTTGAATCCAGAGCGATGCAAAGGATCGCAAAGTAACGAGTGATTCAAAGTTCGTCGTTCGAGGTTAAATAATTTAGGTATCATGTGGCACAGTTTGCTTTCATCCCCCTCTATAAGAAAAACAAGTAAGACATTCTTTTAGTACTAAAGGATTTTATATTTACATAACCAAAATACAAATTTAGCATCTAATTCTACATTTTTGATACGTTAAAACAGAAATTTTTAGGTGAACTTTTAAATTTTATTTTATAACGGTCACGGCCATTTCATAATGGTGTAACTATAGTCTTTGTATGATTTACAGTTTTATTCTCACCAATAAGGGAAATATATCCATTCGTTTTCAATATCAATCTATATCTCATTGTATTTATAGGTCATGCTCATTCCAGCTGCAAAATGTATTGGGTTGTAACTTACTGTGCATTGTTACTAACTAAAGAGTATTCCATAACACGGTGTCCATAAAGGGTAGGAGGAAAACCTTAGAATTTGATAAGATGGTAAGTAACTATCTAAATAAATGAATATCAGGCATATCATATCATATTCATAATCTAAATGAATTGCATTTTTGTTTTTAATTTTAAGATTAGTATTAATATTTATTCTATGTTATATACGATTTATTGGTGAAAGATTTATTCCCAACCTGGGACAAGACAATTGTGTGGTTACTATTGCTATTATTGAAAGTTGATATTTTTCGCAAAATAATACATTTTCAATGCACTTTCTTAGTATAAATATAAAAGACATTATAAAGTCGAAGTTAACACCAATAATAGAGCTTTATATTAGAATATAAAAATATAAAGTTTCTTTAGTAACACAGAAAATGTCGCAAAATATTTTTTTATAAAAAGCTCAGGAAATGACTCGACACCACCTGATGATAAGCAGTAGAAGAGTTCATATGTGAAGATAGCTAGTGCAGCATGTGACATACTGCCCTAGCAGTACGTATTTACGTGAACATGAACTCAGCTGTCTTTTTCCAAAGGTACAGAATTATTCGATAACAACAAATTAAAATTATATACCCATTATGAAAGCCTCTTATCGGCACATTAAACTTGCAAGCGACCAACAGCCGTTTCCAATGGATTACTATGTTGGAAATTTGCATTTAATAGGTAGCATATTTATGAGAGACGAGTCCTGTTATGTACTTGCAGATTGTCATGAGTTAAGAGCCAAGACATTTGTCAGGCAAATCGAGTCAGCGTCTTGTTAGTTGGCCAATTGCAAGCAATTAATATGAACGAGTTTCTTTATATTATATATTGCACATGCTGTCACTATATTTTTTGGTTTGTTTCATAACAATAAGCGAGCTGTTATTAAGTAAATATTGAATAAAACTTAAAATAACAACACTTTTAATGATAGAAAAATTTCAACTGAACCGAATGTAGTCCGATAATAATAATAATAATTTAACACTCATTAACATAAATCAAGAATTTACCAACTTCATGACCTTATATAGCTAATAGTGTAAAATAGACATAGGAAATAACAGAAGTATTTTTTCTAACTTTTCATTAAAACACATACCTTCTAAGAAATTATTAAAAACGGTTACTATGGAAACGGTATAAATAAAAATAAAAACTGTTTAGACGTAATTTAAATTTTCTTGAAGGTTATCTTCTATTATTACCTTTATCAGCAACATGTATATTAGGATTCGCTTCAAATCGTTACCCCCAGTTTTGGGCACTGTGCAGTTGTTTTTAGAATTTGTAAAAGTGTTTTTGACATCGAAACTAGTATAAACCAGTTTATAATAATACTAAATTTCAAAAACTTAAGACGTTCTTAAATATTTTAAATGTTGCGGTCTATTAATCAATAATTTTTAAAATTGAGTATTTCTCAAAATATTTGAAACATTTGGGCACATACCATTTATAACTACAGACACCTTACAGAAAAACTTAAGGAATAAATATTAGAGGAAAAGGAATATATAACAGGAAGATTTATAGAAAAATAGATTTATAATCCACAAACTTTCTAAGTGATTCTATCACACCTTTAACCTTTGACAGAGGAAGTAAAAGAGTTTACAATCCTGATGGCAAGCGGTTACCATATCCTATGGACGCTTGTTACATGAGTACTACTACTTACAAAATATCTTAATTATAAGTACTTGACAGGCCTTTCGATTTTATGTTTCTTATTGAAATCTGGTGACCTAACGCCCCATAGAAACTCTACACAAAGTGTTATGAGACGCACGGTATCTCATGTGGCAAATATTGTATACAAAATTATTAAACATCAAATGTATACAGAGTTCTTCACAAAAGGTGTGAAAAAGTTTTACAGGGTCGGCAACGCGCGAGAAACCTCTAGTGTTGTTAGCGTTCATAGACTACGGTAACCGCTTTCCATCTGGTGGGTCGCATTCTTTGACACCTTAGTAGTATAAAAATATCCTGCAAGCATCTTAATAACTAATAATCCCGATATAACGTCGTATGATGAATACTTTTTGTTTATATTTTATTCAATATACATTTAAGAATGCAAAGGTTCATAATAAAACAACTACTCATTCATATCTCAAACGCGTTCAATCAAAACATGACCACGTGCAGTGTACTTTGATTTTTATTAAGTTACTAGATACTATGGCCGATGTATGTGAATGTATTCAAATTGATGATTGATTTGAAACACGAGGGGTAATGCGATTGAATAGATACATAATATTAGTGTCGTGGGTGATTCACTAGGTGATGGCAACCTTTGACTGGTGTCGACAGATGGTACACTTTAGGGTACGCCGTTGAGGCGTGGTGTACGACGACGATTTGGATTAGTTGTTAACTTTGTTTCAGGAAGTTCGTAATTGGTATCATCAATTTATTTAACGAAATTGTACAAGCATAAACCATTTTTTTTTTGTTTTTGATAGACAAAAAGAAATCTGTGTCATTATGAAACAAAGTAAAAAAAACCTCAAAGATTTTTTCTTTTTTTATATTAGCAATAAAAATATTCACTCACATTTATTATCTCTTCTCTTTATTTTTTCTTAAGTAGCATGAGCTTGTGTTTTGATGGATGTTAATGATATAATACATAATACCTGTTTACGTATTAATTAATATTTTACCAAATATGAAAAATATTTGAATCTGAAACCCGTGGCCAAGAATCCCATGACTCTACTGGGTCAGTGAAAAGTTTCATTATTTATCGTTGCAGAAACCTTAAAAGTAACGAACGCTCTCAGATAACAAAAACAATACCTTCTAATGACAAGTTACTCGTACTTTTTACGTCAAATGTCACTATAATATTCATGTCTTTTGCCAACACAAAGGATTCGCCGCCAAAAGGTGGCAATTAGGAACAGGTGCTCCCATATAATATTGTGAGTCGTATAAATTCTATATTTTAAACTTTTTCCACCACTTCAACTCAGAAAAAAGCCTTTTGTTCTGCGCGAAGTTTATCCGAACACCCTTTGTCAATGTCAAAATCGCTACCATTTTGGATATGATCACAATGTATGGTGACATATGGGAGTAGTTTTTTTAATAGGTAAAGTCACGATGACCTTGGCAAATTTATAGATGAGTTCTTTTAATATTATATTAAGTTTTTGCTACTTCACCCACGCCCTTTTTGTGATACCTGTGTGTTTGTATGACGGCGACTTATTGTCTGCTGGTTCTCATGAAGTTTTTTACTTTAATTTAATAAACTGATATTTGTTGGTCGATTAAGTTTGGGACTTCATCATAATGTGATCAAAAGAAGGTAGAGTATATTAGATACTTTTGTAGAATTCAAAATCATGCCCTTTACATTATAGATACTTAGTTTTGTGGCTTTATTTATATACGGTACTTATATTTGAATATATATTTAAGGTACAGGGAGTATTGATGGAATTCTCGGGAGCTCAGAAGACACTAAGATCCTTATTGGTCGAGGAGCACCGTGACGTGATTATGACAAAAAATAAGATAAGATAAATAAAAGCTTTCCTATAAAACAGTAAAATTTGAAAATAATAAAGGTTATTATCAAAATATTTCATGCTCCTTTCAATAAACTATATAATACTACTCTTTTAATCCTACAGGATACTTTATATATGATTTAGCGTGCATATTCAACATTTTTATTAATGTTCTCACAAAAGATATATCACAATAATTTATGGCACGTGTTTGTCCTCGTTATTGAATGATCTTGTAGACAGTCTAAGCTTGTTTAAGCATTAAAATATCTTATTATTCATAGTCTTATACCAAATAACCAAGAATCATCATCATTTGAATATTGTGACCATAATAAGGTAAAATATTTGTGACTTGGGACAGAAACAAAGAACTTAAGAGGAATATAAAAACTTAATCATTAAAATGATAATAGTCGAATCGATAACCTCCTTTTTTATTTCAATACAAGAAAATATGTTAGAGTTTCTATATCATTAGGAAACTATTCGCCAATACTGTCATGTGACTTAAATTGTAATGAGTGGCAAAGTTGAATGCTATAAAGAAAACACTAAACCAAAATTTAGTATGTAATCTGCCGTCACGGAATAATACTTAAGACTAATACAATTGTGTACATTATAAAATACAATTTGTACAGCGAAAATTCACATTTTAAATATTTGTTTTTATATTTAGATACAAGTTTGATGACGTAAACATGTTATTCGTCAGCCTTATATCAAGCAATTTACAATAGAACGTCGAGCAGAACCGGGGCACCGCGTATTGTGCGTCCATGTTAATGTTCTCGATTCTGTTTTGTTGATTTCTATAAAATATTATAAATGAGACGGCTACCACTAAGAAAATGACCAAACAACGTATCTGGAGGTACAGCTTCACGAAATTACGTTGGTTTCTTTTTAATGTTGTTATTTTTAGATAAGACTCTCCTAATTCTTCATTCTTCTTTATTGTTTCTTAATTTTTTTATTATGCCTCTGAAAAATAGAATAACAAAATTGTCTGTCATAAAAGAGTTTGGAGTTAATATTATGAAATACTTTTTTTATATAATTTTAAGTCTTAATCTCCTCTTCTTTAAATGCTTACTTCTTGGTTTATTTGAAATGCTTAATAATTTTTCTGTCATTTAAAAACTATTTTCAAACAAAAGCTTTGTTATAAATTGTCTGGGGTATCTGATACATTTGTTGCGTCTATTATTAATTAAATGTGTTGTACAAACTTTCGTCTTTCTTTACCTTACGCAATACGAATCCAGAAAATGGAATATTCTTTATACTTTATTCACAGCCGGAGCTCAACAGGCGAACATGAATAAATTCCCGGGCCGATGACAAAGCCTTACGCAGTCGGGGACCGTTTTTCATAAAGTGTCGGTCCTGTTAAACATTTTTTATTTGCCCATTTGCTACCAACTGCGTTTTATGAAAAATGGATCGTAACATACCCTTTTCTTCGTTTTTTTACTTAGAATAAATCATGTCATTAAATTTTAATAGTCACGGCAAGGTTGGGTTAGTTAGACCTTTTGTTGGCGGACTCGAGTATCCTTTGATTTGATTGTTACTATTTAAAGGTATTGTGAGCGTTGGATGGTTAACTCGAGTAAATGCCGACTTAATTTCATTAATCGACTCCTTTGTACGAATTAAGATTTAATTGAGTCAAGCTGACTTTGAGTGTATTGTGTCGAATGCCTTTCAAAGAATAATGCATGGAATTTAGATTATTTTCAAAGACATCCTAATGATGAACAAATGTTTTTTGAGCGCGTGCTTTATGTCTTCTATTTTGTGGAATTTCAGTTTTAACAATGACGTTATTTTTTTAATCAAACTTTTTAGTGTCATTTAAAATATCTGCAGCGTATTATTATTATAATATTTACTGAAATATATTCATAATATAAAAGATATTATCATGAAAAAAGAAGTATTAAAATTAAGTTACATACCTATACTTTTGTTTCTTTGCCATCTTTTCCTATTTATTACAATCCTATAGTCATAGAATTAAAAATCTTTTTGAAACACATTCTCCTATCATATATAAGCCATAGTATATATCATCTGGCGTATATAATGTATTAAACTTTACTATATAGAGAAGGTATCGCAACAAAATCTTGACGCAAATAAAACCTGTATCGAATCATATCACATCGGTCGATTTCGGTATCAATTTTTTCGTCGATACCAAAAAGGTGTGGGGCGTGACCGCTACAGGCGAGGCATGTGTGCGAGGAGTCCGCGGGCAAAGGTCACGCGAGTCAGCGTAGAGATGCCTCTTAGGGACATTAATTTAATCTACATTTATTTTATAAGATTTTGGTATTGATATAATACCAATAGATTAAACGAATTACAATAAAATCAAAGTAACATAACTAAGTTAGTCAAAGGATCTTAGAACTTATTAAAATAGTCTAATTATTAAATAATTAGCCGGCATAATAGCCAAATTATACTTATATTATTTATTACATTTAAATAGGTTGGTATTGATTTGCACTAGCAACATTTTGATACAAAATATGAAACTAAAAAAATCTTTAATTATACAGATAAGAATTCGTTATAAAAATAAACAGTAGACACGTGGTGCATAGTTTGATTCGGTATTAACAAGATATGAATGATACCAAACAGTTATCTAACACATCACTATGGACCACACCTTGCTCTGGCTCACTCGTCATGGCGAAAATGTACTTTTAATCCGCCTAGTCATGTTGGATTAAATATTTTATAGCTCATTATATGATGCACGAATACAATCAACATATATAATGATGATATCAAACCGATAAATGTGATAGGAAACAGTAAGTGTTAGTTATATAAATAAATAGAAATTCATCAATTTGCAGATTTACATAAAAAATATAGATTATAAAAAATATCTGACAATCATAGAGTAAGAGTTTTATGAAAAAATTAAAATAGGATTTTTGTCAAAAAACCATTAAAACGTGTTGTATGTGTTTTTGTTATTATTTACTACAAAATAAAAAAAATATATATTTTACTATGTCTAGTATGTTAATGTAGTATTTAATGCAGTATACATTCACATAATATGTAATTATAAATAGAATGAGTTTCAAACTTATGTAAAGGTAAAACCACATTTTGTTATCTAAGCACCAATGTCTATCAAAATAAATATATTTTTCATATTTTTTTATATTAAAACAGTTTTATTTTGTTTTGTTCAGTACCTTCTTACTCAAATCCAGAATTATTGGCGATTCTCAACTCATTCTAATTATAAGAGTAACGCACTAAAAAGGTTTTATAACTTTATTTATCAAAAAATAGCAAGTTTTATTGAGACCTACATCAATGCTCCTATGCAGTGTTAAGTTACAAAACTCTGAATGGATGAAAAAGAAACAAAGCTTGAACGTCGATGCGATCTTTGAACGATGCAGATGGGAGGCTCTATGCAAATAAGATGGTCTCAGGAAAACAATGAAGTTTCCTGTTGATAATCTTAATATATTTAATACATATGCTCGATACATTAACGTTTTAAAAAGGTTTACCTAATGAATATATCAAATCCAGTGGATAAAAATATTTACCATTAAACGTTTAGTTAACGAAATGTAAAGTAGGTATCTAAGTGCAAATTCATCTTTCAAAAAAGATTATACAAGTTAGGTACTTACCTTTTTTGAAATTATATTCATAGGTTTATTAGAGGTAGTATATTTCTAACTATTTTTTTTTTCATTTGAAATATTTAAGCGTTGTTTTAACTTAAATATGTTGAAATATCGTTTATAATTAAGACTGTTCTTTCATGTTGATGTCAATGTAACAGTCAAGATATCTTTATTTAAATAGATTCAATTACTTCATTGTTTTAAATCGTAATAGCAGGGAATATGTATGAAGAAAAAACCGAAGGTATGACGCTAGACAAATAGCCTGTATTAAGACCACATAAGATTACTTATAAATGTAAAAATTATCTGCCCCGTACCTAGTTTCGTCTGTCATAAGTAGTAACAAATTCTAAACTAACAAAGTTCCAACAAATATGTATAATTTAATATATTAATTTACCATCCGATTAAAATACGGAGTAATTCAAATTGGACTATCATTTGAAATTACTTATTGTATATTAACTCTTTGCTTTGAAATTCAACGTTACGAAATTATGTTTGACATCCAATTATAATTTCAGAATGACTAGTAAATATCAACAAATGTTACTAATCCCATTGATCTTCGGGATTAACGAAATGGCCGATAATTTTAAAGGCTTTGCAATGGAGTCCATTGGCTATAGATTGCGCTCACTGAATCAGCCCATAGCACATTTTATACGGAACTATTGTTATTTTAACTAACATTTTGTTGTATAACTGCGACGTGCTTTTACAAGTTTATGGCTTCTTAAGAGTAGGTATGTAAGAACCTACGTTATAGTAAGTTAGAGTACCTATGTATAAAGCAATTTATTCGTGGGTACTTAAGTATTAAGTTCCTTATTTAAATGGACTTCATTACTAATTATATTTAAAGCACACACCACCAAAATTAAAAACAATAATAATTAATAGCTCATCAACGCCGCAACATACTCAGTTTTTCAATATTTTGAATGACATATATAAAATTAAATAGAGTTGTTAAGTTTTATTAATGCTATTTCGACGTATCGTCAATGAGCAGTTATTAAAATAAACTAACTTATACAGACTGCTGCTTGCGACCACGGCTGTTGTAATAAGCCCGAAATGTCAAGCAAGTACCAAATGAGGTTTTTATAAATGTACCATTAAACTATCGAGATATTTCTCCGTAGTTTATGAAACTACATTAGATACATGATGAAAGCATGATATACGTATGACATGTTTCGGCTTGTTTGCAAATTTAAAGTGTATGTAGACAACTATTAACGACGTGTCATTAAGACGAGATTATAACCGGCTGTGTATTGTTTAGCCATGACCACTGAGGAGAGATTATGATATTTGCATAGTTGTGTTCTCAATTCCAATTTTGAGCATCCAACTAGGGCAGTTTTTCTAGCTTACAGCAGATCGTAGCAGAAAGTGTCCTGTCTTTGCTGTGTAAAGCGGACAGAACACACTGATAAAGCATTAAGTTAGGTGCAGAGAGGCTTGTCTTCTATACTGTGAATATTATACGCTTTCTCTTTTTTACGGGGTAGACGCGCGTGATTAGGAACTACAAGTGTTTATAGACTACGGGAACCGATCAACGTCAGGCGTTTCGTATGCTCGTATGACAACCTTATATAACATATCATATATCAAAAATGGATTTAACGTGCATTGTTTTGCTTTAAATACTTCTATTAATATTATACTTCTGGCTAGTGTATGGAACTGTATCAAATAATATATATCTACTTAAAAGCTGTAAAATAATTTGCTAAGAATAGTGAAATTTTTTGGAAGTATTCAATTTGTATTAGTTTAACTATTATTATTAATATTAAGCTAATAACTCAATTTTTTCAGTATTATAATTAAATTCAATCTTGACTTTCATAAGAGTATGTGATGTACCTAGACCGAATAAATGTATTTTGACTTTGACTTTAATGTAACCTTAAAGATGTTATTGGTCAAACAAGCATATTACAACATTAACGAGTACTTTGATGACAAGTTATCGGATTTCTTCAACAATATCTAAAATAATAATAATTAACAGACCATTGACATTTAGACATTAAACATTACACTTTATAAATATTAGAAATTTTAAACTATTGACATTACCTACTTGACATTTTACCCAATTGACATATTAGAATAATAAAAAAAACAATACAATTTAATTAATTCTAATTATTTATTATTAATGTTACTGACATTTTAAATAACAATTGTAAATCAAAAATTCTATTTAATCTATTTCTTACATTTAAAAACACACTGACTTAGAATTCCAAACAATCCCAAGATAATTAGTATTTTGAATGCATATATTTGAATTGGACCATTATACAAATTTAAACAATTAACTTAAACCTACCTTTTGTAATCTACCTTTCTCCTGTATATCCTAAAATTTTGTTGTGCCCGACAGGGCCCATAGTGTCATTAATAGTCTTAAGATCTGCATATTGTGTAACTATGGAATACAAAATAAAGAATTGAATTTAATTGAATTGAATTGAACACGATAATATGATGATAATTATCTAAGTGTCTAAGAGCAATTTGTTGAAGATACGATCGAAATTCGATGTAACTGCTATTTCCACCACTAGCAACACATTTGCCGATACTACGTCACAACTGAACATCGGACGGGGGTGCTTTTTATACATCAACACATCACCTGACGGAATTGAGGTTTGAGAGTGGGATATATATGTGAGGGGGTACGTCACATTTAAGTTTATATGTCAACTAATGTTAGAGGGAACTCGCTCATAGTCTAATTACCGATACCCGCGAGTCAGACATACGATACTTTTTATTTAATCAAATCTTTATTCTAATCTAACCTAAACAATTAGAAAAAGATATCTATTCCAATTGGATAGGTTTTTATACAACTGGGAACGAACAAAAGTAAAATTAAAGATTTTGCGAGTTTGACATATAGCGAATTTGAGGCTAATTATTCACATAACGTCGCATAAACGAATTCTATCGTGTAGTTTTGCTGCTTATAGTATGTCATATCAACTGAATTCATCAGTCAAATCAACTGGTGAATTTTTATCGTCTAGCTTCGCATCTTCGCTATAACACTATAGATATTAAAGTTATCAACATGATAGAGACAAAAATATACTTCTTCAAAAATATTATTATTCATTCTTGATCTTTCGCAGAATATAATGTTCTGCCTTAAACTAAGTCATAATATAACTGGAGCAATAGATAGTATTCAAAAATAGTTGCGCGCGCGCAGCCTGAGGGCAAGAGCAACGAGCTGTCGACGCGCTCGACGAATGATGTAGCGCTCTTATAGTGAAAGCACGCAACTGAGAACAAATAAAGTTAACTATTATAAGAAAAATATCTAAACTAAAAAACATAATTTCTTTAGACGGGAAATAAACCTGTGACTTCTCAAAATTAAGATAACTTTGCTTTGACCGCAGTGCTATCCAGGACTTCGACGAACTTTTTTAATTAACTCTACTACCTTACAATATTGAAATCATTATATTTTATAAAACCTTTAAAATGTTGGAAGTTATATATAGTAAAGCAATGCCATAACAGTCCGAATCCTTAATTTATCCTTTTATAAAATATAATAACTGCAACATTGTAAGGTAGACATTAGTTAATAAGCCGGAGAGAGTAGATTTAATTAAAAAGATTCGAAGTCCTGGATAACACAGCGGTCAAATCAGTTATATTAATGTCACGGGTTGAATTACCGTCAAAAATAAAACAATTCTTTTTAAAAAGAACAACATTAATTTTTATTTAAAAAATGTTAGAACCTTTATTTTATTAAAACGTAATACTATTTTTCAGTTACCTCCTTTTGCGTGTAATGATGCCGTAGGCTTTGTAATGGCGTTACAATGGCGTAGTTTGTCGAACGTTTGACTTCGACCCTTGACTTATGTGCCTTATAAGTTCACACCAAAACATTCTTCAGCGTAACATACATTACACTCTTATAGCCAAATCAATAAAGTTCAATTTTGAATAATCCTCATATCTACATCTTATGCACGTACAGTCCTTATTTCATTAACAGTAAGGTCCGAAATTGTCCGGGAAATACCTGTAATTTATACAACGATGACAATTTATCGTGTTTCTGTCAATGATATTAATAATGACGCTTGTTGTGTATCATTTGGTTAGGAATATTAAATTGAACTTAATTGGCTGTAAGTTAAAAAAATTTGTAACCTCAAGAAACCGCAATTTACTTACCTTCTGGTTAAAATCTGAATCTGCTTTTTTATAAAGTTTGTTTTTGTGTACTAATTATTTTCTAAGTATACCAATTTTTTCTGTATTTTTATATGCACATGAGATCAAATGTAAAAATTCATTGTGACTGTGAAATACTTTTGTCCAATTTGTCCATTCATGGATTGATTTAACAGAAACCCAATATTGTGACCACAAGAATTCTATACCGGTTTTACACCTTTCAATTCAAAAAATATTTTTAATAGTTGACTAGGTGAACTTTGTGTACGCCATTTTTAAAAGTGATCCTTAGTAGTGGTAGATGAAATTAAAAAAAAACTTATATTATTACTTATATTTTTTCTTCGGCTTAAGAATATGTTAGTTTTAAATTAGTTATGTTTAATAAATGCAAGTATATCAAAAATAAAATATTCAAACTGTGAAATTAACGAATAGCGATTAATTTTTTAATATTAAAATAGGATTATAACATTCAGAATAAGTGTAACAGAATAAAACAGTACCCTCCTTGTAGTTGTAAAAATTTTTAATAGCTTACCATAACCTAGGAATATTCGAAATAATTTTCTAAAATTCTTAAAAATAAAAATGAGAAAAGTATTTTAAATATTTTTCGTTTTTTTTCATCTGTTGTATTATTTACGAGGTGAGTATCCTAAACATTTCTTTATTTAAATTTAAATAATACAAACATTATAAAACACCAAAATACTATTCATAACGTTTATCAATCTTATAGTAAAAGTTTTTTTTATAGAAAAGTCAGATAGCGAAATTTCAATTTCAAAAGTTAGGAATACCCTCCCTATGGAGGGATCTCGTGATAATAAGGCGAGCTGGTGAGAATTCCAACAACATGCGGCTTCGTTCACCGCGACAGGCGGACGCACGAGCACGGCCCGTGCGGTGTAAGCTGTAAACACGCGTCTATACTGCGATAGAAAGTATAACTTTATATTTTTTAAAACAGCTGAATATATTTTCATTCTGAAATATCATTTCTACTATTCCAAACCATGAAGCAGACAGTGATGTTTACTGTGAGTAAAAAAAATCATATCACATACAGAACACGTGACTCATTATGCATGTAAATGCATAAATCATTACTTCGTCGATGTTTTTGGCACCCACTTACTGGCAAGTGTCGTCACATGCAAGGAGCATTTATGGGACGTTTATAAGCAATAATAATAGCTTCGCAAACATTTTTTATTTTTTATTTATCCATATCAACCCATGTTGTTGCACTTCGTTCACTCTCAACTCTCCAAGACTCCAACTCCAACTCTCGGCAAAGAATGTGTTCTTTGCATTCTTTGCCTCGCCAAGACAGCTCTCTTGGTGTGCGTCCAAGTAACATAACGCTTCTTAAATATTTCTTCAAAATTCAATATAAAACCTAGTAAAAAAACAATCACAATATAAGTCCTTCTTTTTCACATTAATAATATATTATTTAAATTATAACCTTTTCTAAATTATAAAAATTTACGAAATACAATTGAGTTAATCCAGTCAACGATACTTATTTTAAAAATATTTCAACATAAATATATTTTTGTGTTACTAATTTAAAATTAAAAACCTTAGGCTTATTATGAACGAAGGTTAATATTTTGACGCGTGCTGTATCAAAAAGAGCTAAGAGAAATTTCTTTAAAAACCACGTAAGACTGAACTTCTAATCTCTTCATTAGCTGAGCCTCAAAACCCGTATCTTAATGCATTAAAGCACATTTTTGTCTGTGCGTTCTTAAAATTCTTAAGACGATTTGTGTCTTCGAGGAATGTTACTCGAGTTCTCTCTGATTCTATTAAAACGCTTTAAAATCTGAATGTGTTTGTTTAACTTTAGACTTCAAGTTTTTGTTGTTATAGTCGTGTTTTGTGTGTAGGTTTTCTGGTGAGATAAGGTCGGTTTTTATTTAAAATAATATCGTGGGAAACTGAGCATGTCCTGAGGCGCGTCATGAAACTTTGCAAGTGAATGGGGAACAAAAAAACTTGTAAGTAAGCGCATTTCGATTAGCTTTTACATAATAAGCTTTGGAAATAAATGATAACCATTTTGGGGTGCCCGAATCCAAATGGTATTGAGATATAATACCATTGAAGATCGTAAAAATATATTGGTATGCATAAATGTCCATGAATTGTACAAAATGGTTTATTTTTAGTATATTGAAATATAATGAGATGGTCATGATTGCCCTTGGAATTATATATTTCTTATTAATGGTATTATTACAGTGATACCATTATTATATCAAAAGGTATAATAACTTTATGGTATAGAAATTATGCATTCCGGCCACATAGGTACATTTAATTAGTGTTTGAAGATATAATAAATTGCATAGAAATAAAAAATTCGCTTTATTTTTGTAATTTCAAAGTGGTTATGTTAGAATTTTATGAATTAAGACTACAAAAATTACCCTTATTTTATAAGGAAGAAATCTATTTCTTCCTAATCTACACCACCCTATTTTTTATTTTCCTTTTGTGAAAATTCGTATTATTTTATTATAGCAACCCAGTTTATCGAGTATGCCATGGAGGCAACAGTCCACCAGTATTAGAAGTGAATTTTTTAGTGTTCGGCACTTAAAGAGCCGCCAAGGCACTGAGTTACCAAGCTGTTCGCCGTAAAAAGACAAAAAGCATTGAGAGCACGCCGCGCAGAGTTACAGGGCAGGAGGACGATAAATTCCAATCAGAGGAGTGCGCAAGGGCACTGGGTCGCGTTCGGGATACTTAAGGGAAAGATACTGGTATTTATTTTAATAAATTAGAGTTTATTTAAATTTGTGCGTGAAAGGCGAAAAGCGACATAACAGTTTGTAGTAGTTCGTATGAAAATTTATACAAAAATATTGAAGTATAAAGTTTACATTAAATAATGTTTTGTACGAAACGAGAGATACATAATCTTTCTTTAGATAGTATGCTTATTTCGCATTTCTATGAATTTCAGATTTTATTCAGACATAGTATACCAACAAAATGCTAGATATTATTTCGTTATAATTAGAGTATTTTCTGATCAGGTTTTTCATAAAACAGTGGCAAGCACTTTTATTTGTGAAGTCTCACTTTCAGGTAAATCTAAGCTATTACAAGTTCGTGACTAATGTGATGACAATTTAGCAAAATATAGTTGTGGTGATATTTAGAATGTAAACTACAATATCTTTAGTAGTACATAATTTACAGTAGTTTATATAACAAATAGTTATATTTCAATAAGATGATTAAAATGTAACGGAAATTTGAAAAATAACTCGTTTCAGATTTATTATCATATAAAACTGTTAGTATTATAAAAACTGTTTGTCGAAGATGTAGGCTTCGAAGCATGAATGATGCATTAATTAATATAAGAAGTAGTTTTCTAAAACGTTTTAATTGTTAGTGGATAGGTTCGCAATATGAGTCCTCTACAATAAAAAATGTCTTAAAACACTATCAAAATTTCACAAAATTTTGTTTAGTTGTAAGAGCGCCGCCTTAATAGTTTGCAGATAAAGCTCATACAAGCTACGAACGCATATTACACATGTTTGGTGCATTTTAACTGCGTGTTTGCACATTTAGATTCTCTCAGCGGGTTAAACCCGATAATTAAATCGTTCTATTTAATTTAATGAATGTTGCTTGATACTTTGCTTATTTAATGCGTTCTAATAAATCATGATAAGCATCAGCGGTTCTGCGCAATATTTGAGCTATGGAACGTAGCAAACGATTTCGCTAAAATTATGAAATTGTGACAGGCATTTTTAGCTGTTAATTTTTCACACTTCTCTGAAGTGACTCTTCCTTGTTAATATCGCAGCTAAATAATATTACGTTGTAGTGTTATAATCCTGTAATGAGAGAAAAGGCTGCCTGTGCCCATTTAGGTTAGGTTGTAGTTTTTATTTAGGTATTGTAGTTTATGTTATTTTTCTCTCTATTTTATACTAGCGGCTCGTCCTGGATGCACCCAGGGTACGTATATAACTTTCCCATGAATCACTCTATTTATTGGTGAAAACCGCAAGAAAATCCGTGCAGTAATTTTAGAATTTATCGCGAACAGACAGAAAGACGGACGCGGCGGGGGACTTTGTTTTATAATATTTAGCCATTTAAGGTAAATTACGTGTGAGTATGATCCCAAGCATTAGTGTCACAAGCATCTAATAAAAGTGTACAGAGCTGTTCTTGTTTGCTTCCTTTGTAGTCTACGTTATTTAGTAATACAATGAAATATATACCCTTTCTTATGTTAATTGGGAGTAAAGGTAAGAACAGAGACTTCTAGGGCATAGGCAAAGTCAAAGACAATATCATTAGCTTAATATTAATAAGAATATTTTTAAAAAATCCAATTCGTTAACTTCCAGTAAATTTACAATACTTGGGTATTCTCAGTGCCGCTCTATTGAGGTACTGAGTGAGCCCCACACACGCCCGTCACCCAGTGGCGGGTAGGTCCGTAAATGGATTCCTCCTCATAAAAAAACTTCCAGTAAATTTACAATACTTAGCGGTCAAATAAATTTTCATTTTAAATACCTATACCCAAATTATTAGGACGATTTTATAGCTATTTAGTAGATTTATTTTATAATGCGATTTTTAAATATAAGACTAAATATTTGGATTGAAGAATACATAAAGAGAACAGGTGCCTTTTTTTGACTGACTAATGCTGTTGGCTCAAGATGGCCTTTACAGGGTTACCGGGGTTTTAAGGAGGCGAGAACTTTGGAGAGTCCTCAAGACGATTCGCCTCTGGAGGAGTTCTAATCGACAGGCATCATATCCAGGGGAGGTGTAAATATTTATTTCCACAAAGTAAAACCTTGGTATTAACTAAACAGTAAACAACTTTTAATTAATTACATCTGTACTTATATTTAATTATCTACTATGTCAGCAATATGATCGGTTACGTATGACCTCAATACGCAGTTGATGTTACCGACCAGAAGTGCTGTCAAAATGGAGTTTGAGGGGTTCACAACCCTCAACTCCCGCCGCCAGTCATATTTAAGTCCGTAGATGAATTCAGAAAAAGGGAACGAAAAGTGCTTAATAAAAGTAATTTTTAGGTAATTATTTTTATTTCAAGATAGCTATTGGGCCACATCCTACCTGATAGTAATTACTGATAAGGGAAAGATAGTAGCGAGCTACACCTAGATACTTTATTCATTACTGCCGTAATACAATAATGGTGGAAGCAGTGTTGTAATGTCAGCAAACTTTTGTAAGCTTGTGGCACCTAGACAGTTACCCTACCAACTAACCGAAGAGAATATGTCTATGAGAATCAAGCCACGATTATCTTAATGTCAGATAGGATCTTTGAGCCATATTCTTATAAATTAATAAGTAAGATATACTTTACTTAGCGGTCAATTACATTTTCATTTACCAATACACAAAAAAGCACAATCAAAAGTGTTCAAAATAACTATAACGTGAATTTCATTTGAAAAAATCAAAACATACTCGTTACGTCAGCGCCGTCATATTTTGAATAAGGCCTGTGTAAATTCAAGTCAGTCGGTTGTCGGTACAATAAAGCGCACGTTATAGGAGTTTACCATTCTAATCGCTGCGAAACGTGAAAAAATCCACCCACAACGCGCGTGCGCACCGTAGCGGGTAAAAAAGGAAACAATCATTATGGCCAACCTGTATAAAGCTGCTACAACTGTCTGTAGTAATTTGTTTTCTTAGTTTATTGAATATTATTGTCTACATATTGTTATACAGTATTATTATAATGTAATTATTTATTTATTTGATGTAGAAGAAACTTTCACAAAGCATTACACAAAAAAATTGAAGGGCTTTTAATACAATAAGTCTCTGCAAATATAATTCAAATAATTGCTGTCTTAAAAAAAAATATTTTATACCGTTTGTGCAAATATTATAACTTTTTCATAAAGGAGGTTTATGACATTAACGTTAGCTTACTTGTGGAATCAAAAAATACAGTTGACTTTATTTTTTAAACAAAGGCTTAAAGATAATAATATTACAGTAGATATTACAATTAAAGTATAATAAGTCTCAGAAGATTTTTTGAATATCTCTTTTACTTAATCAAGTAATCATTACGATAAATCAATAATAACAATAAAATAATAATTTAATATAATCTAGATATAGAATAGTAAGAGTACCGCCGTTTTGAGGGATACTTTTATTCTGATGTTCTGTTGAATATATATATATTTAAATATGTATTTTATAATTCCATGAATACCTTGTTATTTTAAATATTAAAGTATTCCCAAAACTTGTACTTCTTGTATTTGTCGACTTAGGTTGAGACATACGTGCTCACCGGTTTATAAATAAAAATAATAATATACATGAAGTTAGAAGGCTCCACAAATTTCCTGGGGTTAAAGTGCTTTTTTGTACTGCTACCATTAGTATAACTCAGCATATTATTATAATACATTCAAAATACTTTTAAAAATCGATTTTTAATACCCGAGTTAAATTATTATTCAGGTAATGGTATTATCAACTTCATATAAATACTTCAATAACTCGTTCAACAATAATCGACATTGTTGAATCATACGGCCGACCAAATTTGGTCGAAATTCTTTCTTTTTGAACTGAACCGCAAAATATTTCCCACGCTAATCAAGAGCAACGAAGATGGTTTAATTTAGCATGCATCAAGCATTTTTTTCACCTGTTCATTTTAAAAAATAATACTTTTTTATTAACAATAAAAAAGGATTTATTTTAAAATTTAATTAAGAATATAAAACTCATATTGTATTGAAATAAGTGTATTATATGTCTTTCGATAAATAGAGAATATAGATGAAAAATAATGGCAGTTTAATTTACTGAAATCATTTGAATTCAAATAGTCAAAATAGCAAATTAATGGAAATGAATAGATAAATCTCAATATGTAGTTAAGAATGGAAACATGATAGGAGACCAAAAAATTTTATACGTACCTATTTGGTATATATATAACGTTCGCTGGAGTATTGGTATATATATATAACGTTTAGACTCTGGGAAACTGCATAAAGTTGTTAATGATGAAAATAACAATTACAAACATATAAAATTAACAATTAGGCATTCATGGAATTGATATATTTTTCTAAGTTGCCAACACTAATACCTGGTAAAATTCTCAAAACTTATTTTTCTTTTAATTAATTTTCTTTATAGGAATACTCAAATCAGCCGAGAGACGCCCACTGTTGGAAATAGGCTTCATCCAAGGATCTTTAATCTTGCGCTGTCTGCTTCCAGAGGCTTTTGCGATCTTAACTAGATCGTCAGTGTACCTTGTGGGAGGCTTACCAACGCTGCGATTCACGGCACGCGACCGCAACTCTTATACCTTTCAGTGCGGCGATCTTTCTTTGCAATGGGCTCTCGCGGCTGACATGATCATGAAGATGAATATTTAAATCCATGCTTAACGATACATGCAGGGTTGTGCTATGATTGTTTGCGGCAATGAATTTGAACAAACCTTATTGTTCACGACCAACTACTTTTATACCATGTTTTATACCAGGTTTTATATCATATTGTATTTATATTTAGTTATACCACAATTGTAAATAGAAAAATATAAAATATATGTCAGTGCAAAACAAGTGCTTGTATTATTAACACTTATTTTAATAAGATTAACGTAATTGACTTAAGAACAATGAGTCTTAAGTACACAAACATTTTTTATATAGAAAGATCAAACAAATGACTCCATTCCACCTGAAAATACTAATAAAGGTAGTTTCGCAAATCAAATCACAGCATAGTTGACTGTTATACGTATACAGAAGAGAACAAAAAATATCCTAATGATAGAGCTCCAAGAATATGATATTGATTGTACGGTGATCGGGACCATTAAAATAGCTGGATTGATTGAAGTTCTCATGGCACTGTGAGAAACGAGATAATCGGTAGCGATTATGTAAACCGTTTCACTGTTCATGAAAATTAGTTGCGACGTGATACTATTTAGTTTTTGTAGTGATATTGTAGTTATTGGAATCTAACTACGAGTACACATGGTACATGGACTAAAAATTTATTGAGATTATATATTATTAGATTAAGTTACCAATACTACTCATAAATAATATTGCACATATATTTATGGCAAAGAGACTTGATTATATTGAATTTTACTACTAAAAAGGATGTATGTGAAGTTAGTACCTAATTATAACGTCACAGGCGATACTCACTATGAAAAAAATGATTACTTTTTTTCTTATGCTGACGTTGCGTTCTGAATTCTGCCGAAGCATTTTACAACCCCTCTCAAGAATATAAAAACCTAGTTTATGAAAAACTCATTATAATAAAAGTTTTTTCATGGACAAGTCAAAACCTCTTCCACTCATCCGCTATGGTGAAATAAATATATCATCTTCTCCAGCTGGTCGCTCCTTAATAAAGATGTTCATAAAGTAGTATTTTGCGGATATTCTAGCATAAAAAGATTTCTTAAATCATAATATAACATCCAAACAATGTCAGGGAATATAATGCTAACGTGTTTGGAATAGCTTTTAAATGGCTGCCCAGAGGCACACAAAAACATTGCGTGCAAACACAAGTAGCATCTGAACACGCAATATGAAGGATCTACAGTCATATGTACACTTAAACTTGAAACCAATAACTAATGAGTTTTATTATGGCAATCAATTTATTGAGTTTGAGATCCTAAAGGCTGAAGCAAAAGGTAGCCATTATTAAGTGGTAAAAGACACGCTATATAGAGATTTTTAAGATGTATTAATTTAATATTCGAAAGAAACAAATTGCGAGCTGTATGTGAAATTTGTTAACTTTTTGCGTCATTTGTAAAGGAAATGTTGTTATTTATTATGAACTTATAATCATAACGTTTTAGATTGGTAGTGTTTTTTAGATTTTATTTCAACTTTCTCAAATATTGATATAAAATATTTATTTAAGTATTTCTTATCCAAATCAAAAATTCTTTTTTATTTGCTTATAAATCGAATCAATTCAAATTTATTTAGCTTCACACCAATGACGATGCACATAAGCTGTAAATCATAAATTAGATAAATGTGAAACTAAAAAGGTTAACACTCAGCATATACTGCGGCATGGACAACACCTGCAACGCTGGTATTCTGTAGAAATCTACAATAGTATGTGTGCTGGCCAACAGACTAACATCTATATAAGTCAGATAGTTCCCGTTCATATTACAAAATCGCAAGGGTAATAAAGAACGCCTTAGCCACTTTATTCCTTTCTTATCTTTAAGTTTTCCTTTTATTTACTCATTCTTTGTCCAATTCGCTCATTTTGACAGAGAGATAAACAAATTTAAAATAGTGGAAAACTAGATTTTCCTAATTTGATTTTTTATTGAAATGTCATCTGTTTAATGTCATGAAAACCAGCCAGATACAAATAATACGGCCAAAGATATTTTATTACAAGTTTATACATACTATATGCGAAATGACTTTTTCTCCGACCGATATTAGGATTTTGATATCATACAGCTTGTCAAGTTTATCTACAAGTGAAAAACTGTTGTAAACATGCCTCCAGTTCAAGAAATACGTTTCAGATTTTTTAGTGTTGTAATTAATACTAGTTTTGACTAACTCACTGAACAAGAAACGATATATGACGCTTGTTACTATTATATATCTGAATATGTTATATAACCTGGGAATGGTAATCTGATTTCTTTGGCTGTTTCAGAAGGAATTCATAATTAGAATATGTATGATTTATATAGTCTATGTTGTGACCTAGTGAGTTAAAATATTTCGCTGTCATTTAATATTCAAATTTAATGAGTCACGTAACGTAAACCAAATAAAAAATGCACGTTCTATTTTTATTAACACATTTATCAGAAAATTCATATCACATAAATAATTAGACAAGTCATATGTTTAGAAATTTGTACTTTATCAAACAATAAGTTCGTAGCAACCAAACTAATAAATCATATTACCTACTAAATCAGATATTGGAAATTCGCTTCTATATCAGAATGAAATTGTTTTAGAACCTTAATTTAAATATTACAAAATATTTTCATTTGTCTTTCAGAGATTTTTTTAGTATTTCTATTTAAAATCTTTCTTCTTTCTTATTTTTCTGAATTTTATTATTCTTTATATTTCGATAACTAACACCTCAATTTAGAAATTTATAAGAACGTTAATTTGTACAGCTACAGATCAGAAAACAAAGACCAATAGAATTAAAATTATGTTAATGACTGAAGTAGCAGTTACTTTTCTAAGTACTTCACTTTGATTAATATATTTATGTTATATCTATTTATTTTTATTTTAGGCGTTACTACTGAGTATCCATGAACACCCACTTCCCTAATTGTATTTTCAATGTAAAAGCAACAATTTACGTTATCAAGGATAACATGGGAGTAATGTGGCGTTTACACGAGAACCAACGATAATTCGAGTACGGAGATTTATGGAAAAGTTTGCGAATACGAGAACATAGATATGAAAGCCCAATAAAAATAACCATAATGTATAAACAGAAAATAATAACGGACGTTAAGATTTTTGAAAATCATACACATTTTAATTTAATAGTTAACACCGTTTCGTTGCAATAAAATATTGCTTATCCTACTTATATAGACGCAATTGTTACAATGATAAGGTTCCAAAGTGTAAATCTATTCTAAGGCCGACAGTACCTTTAAAAACTTTCAAGTCTGTCTATCAGAAAGCTACTACCGATTTGATGAGAAGTAAAGTATCTTAGGCATGTTAGTGGTAATTATTTGGCTTTCTTTAAATGTAACTAATTGTAAGTAATCCTGTAGATATCCCCAGAAGCTGTAATTTCCCTTGGTTTCTTACTTGGCATTACTCATTGACAAGATCTTTTCTTACAAATACAAACTAAAAGCTTTGTTGATTATTAACAATCGAAATCGTGAATTCGAGTTATATAACATATTGACGTTCTAAAAATAAATCATAATACAGTAACTAATAATGGTATTTAATCAAGACACAATGATGTTACGAAACTGGTCATCTGCAACTATTATTGCCTAAATGTTTGAACTAAACTAAATAAAGAAATCTTAGTCGTCGCACGAACCAATGACTAATTTGTATGTGTAGTCCATGGGAACGGCCCGATCGTGGAATCAATCCTATATCGTCACGTCTACAAATTACGAACCGGCGAGCGTGGGGTCGAAGATAATTTAACGCACTGTGACATGTAATGATAGTTTGTTCTGTGACCTTTTATGTTTTGTAATATTTATGTTGATTACAAAAGAACGCTTAGGAGTTTAGTCTGTAGGTATTTTTAGATGTCATTTCGTCACTCTTGTTCCTTTTACGCAATTCTATTGGTAAC
The DNA here is from genome assembly GCA_943193645.1 of Acentria ephemerella. Classification (NCBI taxonomy): domain Eukaryota; kingdom Metazoa; phylum Arthropoda; class Insecta; order Lepidoptera; family Crambidae; genus Acentria; species Acentria ephemerella. Next base: position 7,340,651 of record OW971891.1, read on the forward strand.
CATAATTGACTTTATTTGTCAACTATTGTACTACTGCCTTACTATGAACTTTTTTTATTGCTCCGTGTGAAATGCTGAATGCAAATGGCAATTACCATTACAGTTGGAATTATAAAATTAGTGGCGTCCGACGAACAGAATAAGAACCCAGGTCACCCTCGCCAAGGGAAATTGAGTTTCCGGAAAGTTTAAGTAAGTGTTCTATGTCAAGAGCTAATTTCTTCTCTCAAAAAAAGAATTTTTTGATAATCTGTGAAGTACTCAGACAAGATACAATCTATTTTGTTTATGTGTAAGCACGGCCAGTATCGGGATGAAAGGGATTGAATATTACTGCATTTATCAAGCAAGTGCATTACGAATTCAACACTCAATCAGACTAACTATTTTGATTGGGAATACTTAGACAAAACTAAGCCTATTACTATATAAATACTGGCGTATACCGTTCCATGTGATGAACTCTCTCTAGTTTCCATATCAAATCATCGTGCCGAGGTCAGAAAATGCATAGGGAACGTTACATAAGACGATCAGATAGTGCCCACCAGTGGGCGTGACGTTGGGCGTGCGCCGCATTCTAAATTCAAATTACCAGTTACTCACGCGAACTAGTTGCAAGTTGCGTAGATACCAGATTTAAACTGTAGAAATTATACAATACGCCGTGTGACTGATAGCGACTGCAGTGTGAATACGTAATTATTGAAAAGTTGAAAAACATCTTGAAAACTATCAAATACTTAGCGAATATTTAGTACATATTTAAATACTATAACTGGGACAATTAGTAAATGCCCGGTTGATACCCAGTTAAAATAATGACTATTGCCTTTATAATTATATTTATTTGTTTTCTCATACATATTCCCTGTTGTGACGATTTAAAAGAGCTTAGTAAATAAGTCTATTTAAATAAAGTTATTTTTGACTTTGACTTTGGATACAGATTCAACCAATAAGCTATTTATGCTAAGTACTAGAGTAGACATATAAAAGAAAATCAATGCACATCTGCGTGGTAAACATATTTGACAATCGTCAAACATTAGAGAAGATTACTGTCTGCTGCTGTTTTAAAATTTACTATGAAACAAAATATTTAATTTACTAAACTAATTGAAATTGGGTAACACAAGTTACTATTCAATTTCGAAAGAAATAAGTATTAGTTATATTCTATACTTTCCGCTAGTTTTAAAAAGAAAACCTTATTAGTCATTAATAAATGGCCTAAATGACTTGCATCCAGGCCAGTAAAGCTTTAAAAAAAGGAATTAATAAAATCGATACGTTAATAGGGCTATCATTATCTCACTGACCTTACTGCTATTCTTTTGCGTTTCAAATAAATGCACATAAGAATCAACCAGCTAAGATTTTTATTATAGCTTGAACAAGATTTGCGAAATTTAGGAAAAGTTAATTTTACTGTAAGTAACAGAAAATTAGATTACATTCAAATTTACACTAATAAGCACTAACCGCACTGTGAGGACTCTAAAAGTACCAAAAGAAACTTCTTTAGCAACCTAATGAGGAATGTACACTAATTTTTGGTTACTTACAGTTAATATTGAAATTGTGTTTATTTTTCCTAAATCCATTTAGCAACTCCCGTTCAAACTGTTATAAAAATCTTAGCAGATTGATGGCTATGTACATGCTATCTATGTACAGTTAGTTGAGAGCGTGATTAGAAATGAACCATATCTATCGATACATTTACCATACTACTGCTTGGTAAAACTTAACATATATGTAGGTACTTGTACAGAACTGTTGTAACCACCGAACCATATTTCTTAGTAGACTAGAATCGTCTAATCAGATCACGCTGGGCGTGGTTCACGTGTGAATTGTAGCGTACTTCCTCTTGTTACTGGCGCTAGCCGCTGTGACGGGAGCGCTGCTATATCTAGACACGATCTTAGGTATTTTATTTGTAAAGCTGTACTATGCGGTCAAATTAAGAATAGGATATAGTTGTCGGCTAATTGACATCATAGACATGACACTAACTTGACATTAGTGACTGCGTGTGATTTGCCGAAATTGTAGTGTTCGTCAATGTTAAAAGATTATAAGAAAATGTAATTTTATTCGTATTATAATAATAAAATAAAATATTTCTCAAACTCACAGTAATTTTCAAGACCAATTAGGTATCATGAGGATATTTTGATATGTATACTCGATAACGGAGATATGTAGATAGTATGTTTACAATCAGAAATATACTATGTATAACTAACATGACTAGTGAACTTCCTACTCATCATACCAATATCTGCCCCTATCGGGAGTCGAGCCCAGGACCTCTGGCTAACTAGAACAAGGGTCATGACCATCATATAAGAAGCCATCAAATTTAAAAGTACTTTTTGAGTCTGTGCTTCACTTTCTATAGTTTTTGGAAATAACTAAGAACTAACTCCAAAAAATAATTTTAAATCAGTTTCTCAACACTAATCTTAACACTTGAATTTTCACAATTTCGAGTGTTAAGATTATAAGGTCAAAGTTGGGTGACCATCAGTATTGTTGACTTATCTGCCTGTTTTTCGTTGGTTAAAATACTTGAAAAGTGTTAGTAAAATATATGAAACATGTAACATGTTCCAATAAAATTTTAAGGTTGTCCCCGATTTCCATTGAATCCACTCTTCAGACCGAGACTCGCTGACAATGAGGCCACCACAGTCACTCATTCGAATAAAAAAAAGAATCGAACTGTGAACTTTTTAAAATGTGTAGGGTTAGGGAATTAATAATAAGAATCAATACTTCTAAGGCGGTGCATTTATAAGACTCATCCTGCATTACAATTACAATAAATAAAATAAACCATATATTTATTTTATCAATATAATATTACAATCAAATATTGTATCCTTAATAAATTTTATAGTGATAGCTGTCAATAGGGTTTTGTTCAACTCGCTCGTACATTTTCCATTCAAGCGACAGCTGACAAATTGGCATTAAGTAACCGGTCTATTAATCACTAACCCGCATAAACCAGTCGATAGTTTTAAGTGGTAATAACATTCGCTTAATATTTGCCCCTGAAATATACTGTCAGTTTGACAGTAACGACGCAGCGCTAAGACGCAATGAATCAGCATCGCTTGCGCACTATAAATTTGCCACACCATAACGTAATTGGTCTGTAAATATCCCACCAAATGAGCATTAATGAGCTGAACCCGAACCGTCTTCATTCTTCATTTGAAATATTTATGATCTCAAGTCGAGAAGTTTCAGGAATGCGATTCGAATGTAAGTGCGTCTTGTATGACCAATTTGGTAGGGTCACTTTCGATGACACTTCTTGTAAATATAGTTATGTTGATGTGTTTTTAGGGTTCCCTGCATGAATACTGCTAAAAGAACATCATTACTGAACATTGAAAGATCACTGAAAGTAACATTAATTAAAGAATTCATGTAAAATATTAAAGCATTTTAAAAACTTGCTAAAGTGTACGTCTGCTTTGTATGTAGTTAAGCAAATATCCTTACAGGTGCAGATCCGCTAATCTGTGAATACGGCTCTTATATCACACTTTGTATCTACCTTTATCGTACCTTTTTTTATCGCTGTGGGAAATCACTTCCAAACGCTCCCTTTTACCCGGGGAAGGTAACAGGGGATGTGTGGGGCTCTCACCCACTAAAACACAGCGACGCACTACCTGATCGCTTTCTGCCGATGCGCGGGATGACGACCGAAGACATTTCACCGCTATGTCGGCAGGACGATTTGGCCGTACATTCGGTCCCAGCTGGAGTAAAGACGAGGCTACAGTAACAAAATGTATAACGATGTTTATCATTTTGTTACTGTATTATTATTATAAGAGACAAATACAAAGATTGATTAGTAGTAGGTTCCTAATCAGCTAATCTTGACAGTTCCTTATCGTATGCCTTAAGTAATAAGAGGCACGAGCAAGTCATAACTGATCGGTTATTTTTGTAGGCTGTGATATGCGATACTATATATGTACATACATGTGATACTATACATGTATATGTGATCCTTTTTGTATAAACAACGCCATTTACCTTATGGCCTAAACGGGTTTGGGTCATAACCCCACTGAGAAGTGCGGGTTGGTGGGTGAAAGTGGTTGAAGTAGACTAAACGTGATTTTTGTAGTATGGGGGAGCTCGAAATACAAAAATTTAACTACAACTAGGCTTTCTTGCAAAAATTATAGCTCCTATTATAGCCTCCTAACATATATTAATTGAATGTCAGTTAATCTTCCTTTGAGGAGTACCGTAAGTTAGTGCTGCACTTTAATTCTTAAATTGTCTGCTTAATATTATTATCACTGTAGATAATGTAAGGCTTGAGGACTCTCCAAGGTTCTCGCCTCCTTAAAATCCCGGTAACGCTGTAAAGGCCATCTGAGGCCAACAGTATTAGTCAGTCCCAAAAAAAAATGTAGATAATGATGGCACTACGTTTCAAATTTGAATAATCTATAGACTCTAGATTAGTGGCAATATAGGGGTGTAATTTTTTTGCTAGTGGCTATACGTAAAGATGCAGTGCGGCTTTTTTCTGTTGTTTTCTCGCCATCCCATAAATCTCATAAGCAAAATTATTACATCGTTACACATAAAAATTATAGCACTATTCATATATATTACTATCTCTCAAATGATGCTGTTGTAATTACATTCCTTATTACCGTAACATAAAAGCGAGTCCATTAAACGGTCGAACAGTGATTTTTTGTGGTGGCATCTTTTGACCCCAGTCTTGTCCCCGGGCGAAACAGTAAATAATGATCCCGACGTATGTATAAATTATGAAATGAAATCATAAAAGTTAGAGTCAGATCTCTATAGAGTTGTTAAAACGATAATTGTAATTTCATTATTCAAAAAAGTAAATACTTTATTCCTATTGCTTTAATCAGGTGGTTACGTAAAATATATTAGACTATTTTGATGTTAATTGTATTTTCAATCAATCAAAACGTCATGAAATTTTTAGAATGTATATGAAATGTTTAATATATATATATCCATCGTACCGTAAGAATATTCAAAACTCACAGTAATAAACAACATCTCTACCCGTCCACATAAAACAAGGTCACACAGTTTTAAAAAGCTAGTGATTGAACACTAATTTATCAGTTTGATAATAATACTGTATCTCCTTAGTAGTCAGTGATTATCAGTATTTTATAAAATTATGTATTATGTAGTTATACACTACATGCTATCAATAGTTAAGTACCTATATACTTATATATTTAGTTTTTGTATGTAATATTATTTATCCTATATGTATTGGTTATACGTCGCCAACATCCCTCGAGTACTTTATTTTTAATCCTATCCATCCTAATAGGTTGCCCTTTATACAAAATTAGTTAACTGTTCCATATGCATTTTTCTTTTTTAATTGGCTGATGTACAATAAAGATATATTCTATTCTATTCTAAAACAACACAAAATACCGGATTTTTTTTAAAATAAACTTTAACTAATACAAAAAATGAAAAAATTAGATGAATTAATATAATAATAAAACTATCAAGAATATAATAAATTCAGTTATGAACAATATTTTGATATCATAGTCAATAGTCTATAAACTTCCCTCTACAGAGCACAGTTTTCATATATGAGGATGAAACACCTGAAGATTTTTGGTCATAAAGACAACAAGTTAGTAAAATGCGGAAAGGTGGATGACAGTAATTATCGTAAGAACCAGAACCAACCACTTGAAGTGCTTTCCTAAAAACTGAAGTTCTCTAGACAAACTTTGATTGACCCATACTGGCACCAAAAATTGCCTATTCTATTATTTTGGTATTATTGGTTTTTGAATTAGCTGAAATAATCCAGTGTTGCTGATTGTGTTGAAGTTAGCTAATTATTTTATAAACAATATAATGTAATTTTTCCTTCCATTAATTATCAAAAATTAACTGTGAAAAATAAAATATAATTAAAAAGAATTTGAAAAATTATATGGAACTCTTAAATAAAAATGAAAATTATTACAGTAGACAAGAAAACTGTAAAAATAATATTAGCTTGAAAATTTGTAAAATCAAACTAGTTTCCTCGTTAACAGCTCTAGATGATTTAATCAACCATGTCTTTACAAAATATTACAATTCGAAATGAAACATGGACACAGTTGTGTTATGGTTGTATCGTCTCCAAAGTCTTCCGAAGCGTGACAGCTAGCGTCAGTTTTGCATAAAGGTCGTTACTGCTTATGATGGATGGTATCACATGATCATTGCCGAGAATAAGCGAGGAAAGCCGAGAGATCGCCGGTACGCCTCCGGCTCTCCTGCGTCTCAGATACTTCAGCTATTTAAATGAGTTGTCAATAATAAGTTGCGTGTAATTTAAAATTATATTAGACGCGGGATGCATGAGTTAGAAATTGTAGGCTAGCCAGCACTAGGACAGTATGAAAGGTAAAATTTGTGCAGTAACATTACCAATTCTAAATATATTTTCAAATTACTACTAAACTCGCAACAGTACAATGTTACTCATGTTGTGAAAGAAAGAATAATACTGCACCACAGACTACACTTTTTTTTAATTTAGGGACTTTTACATTATATACATTTATAAATGACAGTCCAATAATGAGCTCACCAATGTAACTATACTATTTTATAGTTTAACAATTGTATAATATTATATAATTGCATTAGACTTTAGTATACTTATAACAAATTCGAGCAGAATTACGGCAGATACGAAACTGACTATACTTCTCAAAGGTAGATCAAAAGAACTCACTTTTCATAACGTTAGTTACTTGAAATCTCCTGTCTATAGAATGTAAATGCACCTACAGTATCAAGTGACTCCTTGTCCTACTGATGTCAGTAGGCATTGATGACTATTTAACATTAGGTGGGCCTTTTGGTAGTTAGGCAATCTTGTTTAACTATAAAAAATATATCTTAATATAATCACATCACCAAATCCCTGCGTAATAAAATCGTGAAAATCATCAAGAGGTAAACCTTTAACCTTATAATAAGCCCAACCGACTTAATCTGAGCAAATCCCGAGTCCCCAAAAAACGGCCACAGCATCGTGAGAAAACATCGTTCGGCACGGCAGTGACTCGCTTTCATATGATATATTGCTTTAAACGTGCCATTTAGCGCTTACGCATCCACTCCTAAGTATAGTGGTCCAAATGAGAAAAAAATGTAAACATAACATTGTACGAATTCAATAATTAGATTAAGTTTGTAATGAGGGGGTTGCGAGCCCGCGGCGACGCCAAGACGCGCGCCGAACGCCGCCCCGTGGCGCCTCGGGCGGGTCTCTTTTGACCCTATTTGTTTTAATTACCAATGATGTTAAGGACAACACAAGCCCTTTGTGTTAGCCGAAAATTGACCCTAATTGGTAGTAGGCTACAACTAATCGAGCCGGCGTAGTTGGGGGTGGTTTTAGAACGTCTGTTGCTAACGATAATTTCAAGCCGCGAAATGGATTTTAGATTAAGCAGCAATGTTGAGATTCATTATCACATAGAAAAAAGACTTGGCTTTTATTTGAGATTTTGATGGTTAACGAGACACAACAGAAATTCTATATAGTGGTAAAAGACAAAAGGTAAACAATGACAAGTACAAGTTATTATCTTGATTAGAAATTATTTATAAAAGAAACAAATTCTTTTCTAATCACTTACTCACTTAAAAAACAATGTATCTGAGGAATTCGTAGTCTCAGCGTCAGTTAGCTCTATCATTACGTTAACATTCATAAACACTATATTTACACTGAAATTTCTTGAAAGCGTCAGCTATCATCATTACCAGCTGACGTTCCAAAAGGGATTCCTTAAATTTTATCCCCGATGTTCCCAATATTACCGATCGATTACCGAATGATTCAGTAAACGCTTGTAATCACCTCTGGTTTAGTATCGTTATTACCATGAATGCGGCCATTATGGGGAACTTGCATTATGTTTTTACTTTTTCTGAAAAGGAATCTGATGGAATCACTTACGATGGAATACCGATACTATGAAACTTTTACTTTAATTGTCAGTAATTTATTTAAACATGGATTAAGAAATTGAATCAATTAAAATATAAACATGATTCATAAGCCTTTAGTAAATTTGTAAATAATTGTAATAGTATCCTAAAAAGAGACTTTTGTTTCCCAAATAAAAAAAAGATTCAACTTATCATTAAAGAAATCTGTAAAGAAAACGCGTAGCATCAAAATCCCACGGTCATAAAAGTCAAAGGTGAGAATCAAGAGCTAGCCCGAAGCAAACAGTAGACCCACTGCAGCAGCAACAGCGTCCGTATGTGATCACCCGTACATTCTTAACGCAGTCATTAGTGCGGCCACAGAATAGTGAATAAACAATGTAGACAGCTAAGATACTGATGATGTTAATGTTGAAAATGTAGGTGAATATTTGTTTGATGCCGGGTTGGGTTCGTTATGTGAACGCGTATGGTTAGTAGACGAAGTCGCACGCAATACGAGCATTCAGGGCACGTGGGAAAGACTCGAAGCTGAGGCGGAGGGCCCTGGGGCGAGCCGGCACGGTTGACGATCGCCGCGATAAATATATTCGACATTAGTGGGCACAGAGCAGTCAGCCTGTGGGCGGATTTATGTAGTCATCTCGTGTGAAACTGAATCTAGAGAAATTTCGAAACAAAGTGGTTATGGTACTCTACTTTGTACAAAATAATTCTCAAAATTTCAACATTTACTTTTGAAAAACCTTCCTTCATTTGCTACAATATATTTGAAATAAATTGCGTTAAGATTTCATGAAATTTGTGACTGTGATAAAGATGACCAAAATGGGCATATAATAACTGAATCCCCATTTACTCAACATGCTGGGTTGTGGTTACTAAACAGATCAAGTAAATCAAAATGTTTTAATTTTTTACACATTAAAACAAACTATTACTCTGTACAATCCACGGCGCCTTACTGCCCACGACAGCTCGAGGGCGAATTCCCAAAAAAAGTTGCTGCACGGGGTCAAATGTCGAACAATTTATTGCCTCCACAGTAAGGGCCCAACCGTTTCTGCCTTTGGGAAGATCTGCAAACCTCTAATTAGGAGGATTATGGAAATATTCACACAGGTGCGCGGCGCGTCCTTAATAAGTGACTTGCTCGAGGCCAAAGTCGTGCTGGACCCTCGGGTTAATGTTTTGGGTGTTATCTACTGCGGCAGGTGATTTTGTGTCGGTAATCTAGGAACTTTTGGATTTTAGTACGTTTTGTGAAAAATGGGAATCTTTTTTTTTATTTTGCAATACAATTTAGTAACGAAGGTCTAAAAATAATTCAGCTAAAATATGTAGTTCACAAAACATATCTTGAAATTTTCTGGATTTCATATCTTAATGGAAAATACAGACATGTAGGATTAAATATTGATTTAATAAAAGACGGACTCCTAATAACATATGGACTCCTCTACGGCTTATCACCAGGTGGTGTCGACTCATTTGCTAAGCTTTTTATAAAAAAAAAGATATATTGATACTGTGCAAATTCTAAAATACAAAAAAGGAATAATATAGTCTTTTAGGAAGTCTAGGTGACTCGGCAAACGTTGTTTTATTTATTTTAATAAAAAAAAATCTGGAAAGAGCCACTCTTATTACCTAGAGATATAAAAGTTTTAAATAGATATAAAAGATAGAAAGTTCATGACCTATTCTCAGACCAATTTAATTAAAACAAAAATATCATCAAAACTGGTCTAGCCTTTTTCGGAGGAGTTTGGTAACAAACACCGTGATTTTTATATATTGAAACAGGCCGTTTTTTATGTATTGTCTTTCTATATCCTAATTAATTTTAATTAAATAATATAAAAAAGTGTAAAGAGTTTTGAAAAAGTTCACATTCGTATAAATATTACTATCAAAAAGGACACGTGCTCATGACATAAAAACTTTATGATATTTTGAACTCGTAAAGAAATTGCCTTGAAAAGCAGTTAAAACCACCTCTGGATTATAATCTTGTTTATTTATCGTATTAATTTTACTGTTTCATATATACAGCGTGTGTGTTCAAACATAGACATTGATGACGCTAGTCAATTTTAAAATTTAATTTAATATTCTTGATGTCCTTAAATGGGATAAAACTGGTTGTTATGATAAAAAGATTGTAGCTTTGTTTGCAAATAATTTGGTACTAGTATGAAGACTATTTGTTAATAAGGATGATTTTTAAATATATTTTTTTACTCTAAATGGGTAGTTCTTGGCTTTCATACTCCTCCTCCTTTCATCATTATTTATATACATAAATGTTACTATCTAAGTTAAGTTTTTTACTTACTATCCATAAGACAAGCTCTTAATAATATATTATTATTAATTTTAGATATGAGTGCAAGTAGGTATAATATTAAAATAGCAATACTCCAGAATCCATTACAATGTCAAAAATGAGATTTTTTTCCCTTGTTATAGAGAGCTGTTAGCTTGTGTATTCACGGAAATTTAATAATTGTATAACCCTGTTCCAGAGAAAGGTCTTCTAAACTCGTTAAGTGTTAATTCATATTTTCCTCTTCAAAGATTATTTGAAATGTTTAATTTTACACTAATATTCTGAGAAATTTGGATGTAATCAGTATGTTTAAGATAGGCGCCGTAAATAAATAACTTATAGCCCTAATAATACAATACTGAAAGAGAAATAAAAAAAAACAAATATTTAGGTTAATTTATTATTGTATAAACACTTTTCCAATGCACTCTTTAAGTCAGTGAAATTTTCGTCCATTCACCAGGCAGACAGTTTCAAGAATATCTCTTAATGTATGTCGGATTCGAATTATGGTTATGATTTGAGCCTTATGGTTTGAGCGCGGGGTTAGACCAACAACGCGATTACTCCCCTGGAGATGAATCCTATAGATGAGAAACCTTAAGTTAAGGAAAATTGCCCTTTATTCTAATGGGCTCACGATACTTCCCACTTTTTTGTAACGCTGTAGTAATGTAAAGGCTCTCTGCATTGAACAGCTTAAGTTAATCACAAAAATTTATCATATTGTTTGCGAGTCTTGAGTAGATGTTTATTAACTTCCGTTTTTATATTAATTATAGATTTTGTTATTTATATTTATTAGAGCTCTTAATGATGCTTAATTCAAGCAAGAAAAAATATTTTTACAATCTTAGTTACATCTACTTTTAATTAAATTAAACAGACAAAGCTATAGTTACTAATATTAAGTGAAAAAATATCATAGAAAGCCGACAACAGTAGGCAGTAATAGCCAATGACTAATTTTGCGGCGCCACCGCGCTTGCATCGGTACCATTGGATGTGTCCAACCGCAAACTAATCAAACAACCTGTCATTATACCGTCATTTTTAGAAATTATCTGGGATAGACGATAGAAACGAGAAGACCCATTTGATTAGAAAAATCTTTTTAGTACAGTTGCTGCCTACATAATTGTAACATCTGAGAAGAATGCTTTATAAAAACATATTATTACGGAATAGATTTTGGTGCTTTGAATAATGGACCAGATCCTTTACCTCAGATTTAATTGATTTAACTAAATTATGTTATTTCATTTTACATTACATAATAATAATAGCTAGTTTTATTTCATGATTATATAAGAAGGTTGTCTGGAGGGGATCGCTAATATAGTGATAAATTCACCCATTGTATGTCTTTGTTACTACTTTCGATCTTTATTTAGATTAACTTGAAATCATACAGAACAGTGGAGTAATATTTATTTACTTAACAATATGATACATACTAATACCACTCCTATATTCGAAGGAAAAGGTCCATTTTTAATTGTTTTTCAATAATATATAGAATGCAAAATTGGCCGAAAATTTAACATCCAATATCTTGTTTTTATGATCTGAATCATCCATATCCTATTGCTGTGTCCAGGTCTTCATGAGCGTAAATGAGGATTCAATGAGCCACGAAAACACCGTTGAAGACGGTGAATTGGCGGGTGATTGCAATTGCTGGAATAAAATCAAGATCACAAATCATTGATTGACTTATCAAAGATCAAGCACAGCTATAGTTTCATTTTGTAATAGAAACCAAAGCAGTAAAACTACAAAAAAAAAGAATTTTATTAATTACTAGCTGACCCGGCTAACTTTGTACTACCGAGTATTTTTTGTATTTAACAAACTTTACTTATAAAGTAAACTGTCAAAAAATAAAAAATAATTATAATAAATCTATTTATTTATGAAAACTTTATAATCCATTGCGTTTTTAAAAAGATATAAGCGTACATGTATATGAAGCGAATTTGTTTTACACTATCTAAAGATGTTTCGTTAAAACTTCAGTCAACGATCTATCTCTATTTATTCTGTGTTCAAAATTATGAGGTGTTTACGTTCGACATGTCAGAAATTATGGCGTCCTTTATTTGCGGGAAACATTTCGGCTGACCACCTATTATTAATAAAAGAACGATATTTTAGTGTTTTTTTTCTAATTTTGTGAATGAGAAGATACGGTTGCGAATTTCAGTATTAATTAACTACAGTCTATGGTTTTTGCCGTTGATACAATGCACGTAGTGATAATAACCAAAAATTAGATATTTATATTAACATTTGTATAATAAGGATTACGCTTATTATAAACCTGTTTTAAACTGGTACTATTTTGTTTTTATCCGTCATGGTTAATTATAAAAAGAAGAATATTTTATTGACAGTTTATAAGTACTTATAATTCTACTTATAACGGTTATTATTTCGTTAATTCTAAGACTTTCTCGTTATATAAAGTATTTATATTTTTATATCGATTCTACATCACACAAATAATTTTCAATACCACTCAAAGACACAATTGGTAATAACTTATATCCTTTGTTTAGTCTGGATTCGTATATCATGGTGGCCAGTGTCAAAGTATTTATTGTATCTTTTTTACGTATAGCAATTCATAATCCGTCATGGTTACTTCAGAGAGATCATAAAAACAGTTGTCTTATATTGTAAAAAAAACATCAAATTATAAAAGTGCCGCAGTTTAATTCAAAATGTTTCTAAAAAATCCCAAAATGCAGCTTGGACCAATTACGAGATAGTCACAGATTTGTCATCATAGCTCCCAAATGTGATCATAAATCTTCTATTCCCTCATCTGAAATGTCACAAGGCATTCATTATCAAAATGAAAACGTCCTTTGAAATGGTTCCTATTACTTGCGAAATTACATAGTCGCGAACGGAAGACACGTTTGCGTAGAGAGGCATAACCTCTTATTAGCAAAAAAATGGTCGGCTATCAAATTAGGTGTAATATTCAGTAAAATATTTGAGGATTTTCCCTTTTTTTGTAGAAAATTTGAAAAGAGAAGCACTTTTAACTTGAGAGTAGCTCAGAATGATATTAATAATAATTTGTAGTTACGTTAAGCTTATCATTTGTTTGGAATGCAGGCAGGGTCAGACTAGATGTAAGTATGTATAATACATTCCAATATATTTTTTGTTCACAATTTATCGTTGTTAATGTATTTTTAATATTGAACATTAATTTATTAATCTTTTAGGTCAATTTAACTTTAGAGTTAATTTAAAGTTAAATTGACCTAAAAGATTGAGGATACCAACATCAACCAAAATTATATCCTTAAACAAATGCTCCCTGCTTTATCCAAAACTCTAAAATCCATCACTCCACATCAAAAAGTTTAAGGAAGAAAATCACGACAATTTGTCTCCAACAAGTGATTAACTTTACCACAAATTATGATATCAAAAATTTTGCCTAAGCCTAAAATAGGAACTCAATAGAACTCCAACTTCACACACACACAGAAAACTGAGAAAGGTTAGAAAAACTATTTATTTTCTGGAAAACTTACATTTAAATTTTACAATACAAATTGACATGACACTTTTTTCAAACACCCGTTGATTACACAAAATAAACAAAAAAAAAACAATAAATTATAAAAGTAGCAAGTGGTTCTGACACACACCATTCCATTCAATAGATCTGTTCATAGCCATGATAACAAAATTTTCAAATATAGTAGTCTAAGTCTTTAGAAGCATAGAAATTTAACTATTAGTGGTTTTGAAAACATACAAAAAACGAAAAGTATTATAATACACTAGCTAAAGATATAGCTAATCTATTCTCATGTCATTCGAAAAACAGAACTATTATAAGCACATTTGCTCCTGACTTTTAATAACTGGCCTAAACCGCGCAACTCACATTTGATCTTCCATAATTATACCTTTATTCTAAGCATCGATTCCCAATTTTTTGGTTTACCTGCGTTTCTAAAGAAGGCTCAAAGACGATTTTGATTAAGAGATTGCACTGAAATCAAAATCCAACCATTTTAATTGCACGACTATTATCTATTTAATTGGTGGCTTCAAAAGACGGGTTATCTACTAGTTATTTTGATTATAACAATTAAATGAAATTAAATACTGCATTTAGCTTGTGAGTTTTAAAGAATACAACTGGCAGGTGTGTAGAAACATGTGTAATTTTAATTGGAATGTCATAAGTTATAATCTTAAACGGCAATAGTTTTTATCATGAGATTTTATAGTTTTCAATAAAACGTTTTAAAGATAATTTAACATGCATGCGAAATTTCAGCTCAATCGGATGATTAGAAGTGGTCGAAAACTCGATCACAAGATTTGACCGCCACATACATACAGACATACAAGAAAGCAAGCTAAGAAAAGCGTGGTAAAATCTAAAACAAAAATTTTTAACACTAAATATTAATTTGTCCCTTCTGAATTATCTTCGAATAAGAATAATAATAAGCTTCGTCTCTTCGTCTTTGTCGCTGCCTATTTATTTCTGCATAACAAGGCACGATATCGCAGAGACATAGGAGAACGAACTGGAATGAACTCCTTTCTCATTACAATTTAGTTACGTCATAAATCCATAACGGCCTCATAATTAATCAAACTAGCAGATTTTGTTTGTAATAATGTTTATAGTAAGCTTTATTTTTATTTAAGCTTTCGTAAAAAAGTAAAATGTTTTACAGTTAGATGAAAAAAAAATTAAATAGGTAATAAATTTAATTAGAGTTGCATTAATAAGTGTCGTTGTAATATTTTTTACGTAAAATATTTATTTATTTATAGCACATTATTTTACATACATAGCAACATCATAAAAAAGAAGAAAAAGGTTTTTTGTATAGTAGACATTGTTTGTACAATAGGCTGCCTTATCGCTAAGAGCGATCTCTTCCAGGCAACCTTAAGGACTGGATATACAAAAGGGAGAGAGAGGGTACTTGACGACGTGTGGAGATACTTACAGTAAGTTAATAAATAACTTAATATGTTCGAGTTTTGTTTAGTTTGAATTCGACCAGACCTATTTTCACCAGCTTACTCAAATATTTATAGTATCAAAAACTAAAATTAATCATAATTTTACAAACCACTTTCAATACATAATAGGTTTTAAGGCCGCAACACCTTGGTCTTTCCTGTCAAACATCTCTACGAGATTGACAAGCGGCCGTTCGGGACCGGCAGAACCATTCAGTTCTATTAACCAGTTAGCTTTATTTGTGCTAGACGGTTTTGAACCTTCTAATTATGGTAACAAGGATGGTATATATTTTAAAAAGTTGTGAATATTGTTTTGCCGTCACGGTAACGGTTTTCAATGCTGACATAAGCTTGTCAAACAAAAATTGGAAAAGGGTGAGGTTAGATAATTTAAGTGATATAAGAACACTTATCTGTTGTTGGTTTCTTTGTGGTTTTAGGAACTTACCGCTTATTATGTGCAGTTTTTTGGATGAATAGGTACTTAAGGAAATAAGTACTCTTGTGATGATGAGGTCATCCCATGTTTATGGCGTATGGAAATGGACTGAAATATATATACTTATATATATTAAATAAATTGCTTTGCCAATTTTCCTAGTGTAACTATAATTCTAATTGAATGTATGTACTTAAATTGTTAAAAAAATATATAAATAACAATAAAAGCTATTAAACTATTTTAAACTAAACACACTGTCCAATTGAAATTTATTTAAAGATACTTCATGAAAGAAAAGAAAGAGAAGAATCTATATTTTATTCTTTTGTAAGTAAAGTTGAATATTGATGTTGTTTTTGTTGAATCATTGGTTTAGTTAAGTGAGACCTGATAATCAGTAATTAATATTTAAAATGCACCTCATAAATATAATTTTGCTTGAAATTATATAGAAAGTTTCTTGTTACAAGATTTCTAATAGAAACTTAATATAAACCGGAATCCTTTTAAAGAAACATTTTTTTTTAATAAAAAAACTTCCTCTGTTTTTAAACATATTTAAGTTTCCTGGTAGAGATTGTTTGTAGCGATAAGGACGCCTTATTTTCATACTATTTTATTTTAATGACACGGCTTTACCGATTAC
The DNA here is from genome assembly GCA_943193645.1 of Acentria ephemerella. NCBI lineage: Eukaryota > Metazoa > Arthropoda > Insecta > Lepidoptera > Crambidae > Acentria > Acentria ephemerella. The sequence continues at coordinate 7,357,124 of OW971891.1, forward strand.
ATTAATTAAAGTATATATGAATAATATAAGCAACACATTAATTAAACATTAACAAAAACACAAATGTATATTTAGACAAAGGAAGAATTAACTCGGAGTGGACAAGATGGGATTGCAAAAAATTTGCTTCCAAATCCGACAATAATTTCTTGGTGCATATAACCGTTAATCATTAACCCAACTTATTTCTACTAAGTGGTAGCCTAGAAAACTCAAGAGAAATTTAGTGGGATATAGATAGAGCTAGTACCCGTAGACCCACTTATATAAAAACTAGAAAAAAATTGCAGATTTTCAATCATGAGGATACATATGTTTTCATATGGGTTTCATATAGAAGAACTGCTTACTCCTTTCCAATTCTTGATAAGTAATACAAACCACATGCTTACTTTTAAAATCCCTTGCATTTATTAGAACAAAGCCTAAATGATTCATCTGCCAGTGTTACCATGTGACTGTGATGTTCTCTATGTAGGTAAATCGGCAAAGTAACAAATAACATTTATTTAACCTCATACCAATGAAAAGTTTTATCAAATAATTGTCATAATCCTTTGCACGAATCTTTAATATAACCATAATTTTATTAATAACAAATAAAAATAGAAAAATTTAAAAGATAAATTCATCAAATCGAATTAAATAATAATATGATATCTTTTTAAATAACGGTTGGTGGCTTAAGACAAGGTTATCAGAAATAAAACATTCATTTACTACTCTTTGTCGTCCGACATACGGTTAAATGTAGCATACCTTTAAAAATCTGGTTTTAAAAATCTGTGTTCAGATAAAGTTTTGTTGCCTAGTAAGCCTATTAACTTTAGTTAATTATAGTTATTCTATCTTTACAGCATATTATAACCAGTTATTGGTCGATTTACATATTGACAGACGTCTTCAAAGTTAAAAATGTCTAAGCTATATACATACAATATTGTTTTAATACGGTTTACTAAGAGACTGGTGTCAGCGAATTTTGACATTAAACGTATGGAAGTAACGTCAATCAGAGACATTTAAATTTAGAACGCTTGTTTTCATGTGAACTAAGGTTTTATTCGATTGGTGAATTTTAAAACGATTGTGCCATTAAACCATTTACAAAAAAAATGTAGATTACAAACCCAAATATAGATATTGTTTTGTTTATTGAACATTGATTCAAGAATTCTTTTTTATAGTTGGCTTATTACATAATTATATACGATCGTTTACCGCATATTAAACTTTGAATAGACATTTGAAAATCATTGCCGTGGGTGCGACTGGCTCTCTAATTGGCTAAAATGAAACATATTATGTTCGATGATTTGTTATGATTGGCAGCTGCCAATCAAAGTTGCGTGAGGGTACCGCCAGGTGGCGCGTGCGCATTGAACGTGATGAAGGATTTAGGATTATGGAATATTATTATAATACCGGTCAGCAGTTTTTATTGTGTTTTTTAAAACCTAACGTCATCTTTGGCGATTTTAAGCAATGACGCAGGTAAGAGTTAAGTTATTTATTTCCTAATATGAATATTGTGAATTGAAAGACTTTTTTCCAGTTTGAATATAAATATTAGTAATTCCATATTATAAGTAAAAGAGCGTTAATTTTTATCGTCACGCACGCGGAAGTTCGCTCTAAAAAAAGACTAAGTAACAATTTAGTTGAATATTATACCAACCCATATGTTTATTTATTTATTGTTATTAATTTATTGATTTATACACACATAAATATTAAATGAATTTATATTATTGGAATCATAAACAGTGCCTTTGTACAATTTCTACAGATTTAGTACAAAGGCACTGCTTATGATTGCAATTATGACTGTTTACTTAATAGTTTCTGTTATATTGTACTAAATATTAATTCTCTTCTTTTAGAAAAATATCAAGTTTTCTTTATTTGACAACAGAGTCGCTTTTTTGGGACTGACTATGTGCTGTATTTGCTGTTGGTCGCAAATGGCTTTTACAGCGTTCCCGGGGGTTTAAGAAGGCGTGAACCTTAGAGAGTCCTCAAACCTACTGTTTTTTAGAATCTCCATGGCGCTCGAGCTATGAGGAAACGACAAACCTGCGGTTGCCTCTACAAACTCAGACCTCTGCTCAGTTGAGTCGTGACGTGGAGGAGAGAAGTGTCCAGATACATATTTGTACCTGGTATAGCGCGACTAGTGTAAGTCGCGCTATCGTCTTCTCAACCTTGTTCGACGAGTGCGGTGTGTTTCTAGTGCCTTATGTATGTTAGTGTAGGAGTGCGTTTGCGCTCGTGATCGGATCGTCTAGGTCGTAGAGGATATTGGACCTCATGGAGGCGTCGACAGTGTCACTGCCGTCACCAGAGGAAGAGAGAGACAATACAATTGAAATTTATTTGAATCATAAAGTTCATGTAGTGTGAAGATATTTATCCTTCTTATTAAATTATATTTTTGAAACTCTCCAAATGGCACGAAATTCGGTTTTTCTGTGCTGTTGATGCTTAGATGACTTCAGCTATAAAATTGTTACAACACCTAATTTATATAGTTAAATAGTATTTTTGGGTCATAATCTATCGAATAACTTGTTTATGGTAATATTTATGGGAATAGATCTTGTAAATTGTAATTACATAGAATATAGGTGGTATAAACATTACTTGTTTCTATAATGTAAGCACTACGGCATCTGCTAATTCGTAATTTTTTAATATTAAAATTTGATACACAGCCGAATTTAAGTTAGGACGTATTTATTACATAATTACTAAAATACAAGAAACCTTTCTATTCTCAAAACGCCTTTACATCAATAAATCAAGTTTCCTACCAAAATGTTAAGGTTTTTGTATCAAATCGGTATAGCTCTGAGCTATAACATAAATCACCATCAAAATAATCATTGTAGAACACAATTATATCGTCTAAGTTGTAATAAATCTCGAAATAATTTCCCAAAGTTTCTTGTGGGCTACTTCAGATGGTTGTTACGTCCTGAGCCTCAAGGCGAATGCAATCTTCATTAACTAACACTATTGTTCACCCACGCTATCTTATTTTTGTGCGTCAGGTAATTCTGGTCATTGTTATTTAGATAACTGCCTCTTACGAAAGGTGAATTGAGCTGTATCTGGAAAGTTAAATGTTTCATTCTTGCAATTCACTTGGAGCTTAACTTCCATATATTGCTGCCAGTATTCAGAACGATTTAATTATCAACTGGGAAATAGAAAACAACCAAGTACCCAAAAAATTTAATTTAATAAAAACACACTTCTTCTCTCTTTTGACCAAAACAATATTTTCTCAATAAGAAAATTCTAAAGTGAATACGTAAAATTATTGTAAAGATAGAAAAGAAAATATTGACTAGCAAAAAATGTCTCAATAAAGAAATACCATTCTGAAAAGTTACAATACTATAAATAAAAACTAATTATCACCGTTATATATCTATAGGAGGATAGAAATAAATAAACGCGTCTACAACATATATATCTACAGTATCTGTGTAAAGATTTTAAGCATTAATAGGAGTTTTTTTTTTGATAAATGTTAAAGTTCAGTCACAAAGAACGTAAATACAAGATCATTTATTGTTTAAAACTTCTAATAGAAGTGTTGTTTATTTCTACTTCAAATATTAATTAAAATGACAAACAAACTTATATTTTTAAGTATCTAAAGATCACTGTAGTCCTTCGTCACTTCATTATTGTTTGATTATTTCACTATCAATATAGGACATTCAATATAATGATATTTACTATCGCTCATAAACCAGAACTCAGTAAACGAATTCAAAGTTCAAATTGTGCTGTCATTTAAATCACTATTATATATTAGATTATATATATTTATATCACCATTATTTTATTATAGAAAAAATATCTTTGTTATTTTACATTTTATAGCTATTTTAATTAGCCAGTATTAATTTATAGCTCCGTGTTACATTATATCTATCAATGGCACGTCTTATATTAATGACACATTGTGTTAAAAAAATTATAGATGTCTACGTCATATTAATAAATCAAAATGTAATTAATTAATATTGATTACGCCTGCCTGGATAACTGTTACTTAAACAATTCTGTGATCCTAGCTTTTATATGTTAATAGGAACTTCAAATATTTAGTTGACATAAAGCAGATTTAGATAATCATTGATAAATGAAGAAAATATACCGAATTAATTCTATGCACAATATGATATATCTATTAGAATTATAATGATAAAACACAACTATCCAAAAATAGCTCTACCATATCAATTAACAATATAGATCATAGCTAATTGAATAGAACTGCCTGAATTAATATCGATAAATCAAATCGATATAAACATAAATCATCACAATTGTGCTCGTAAGGTGCCTGACAGACAGAAACGCTTGAAATATGACCCGTGGCTCGTCCAAATTCGACTTTAATCTCGGAGAATTGCTTTTAATTGGAACAAAAGGTAAGACAAAAGATTATCGGAAAGGTTAAGTCGAGAATAGTGCTGGGAATTCAAAATCTTTATATGTCTGCGATTTCAGCGATTAGAGCGTAATCAAATGGAATCGTTGCAATTTTCATTGACTGCTAAATTGCAGCTAAACTTCAATCATCAATCAGTTATACAAGAATTTGGCGCCGAAATCGAAGAATTGTTAAGATTTTCGTTAGTAATTTTTATGTCGGACTTAATAGTACTATAACTAATTTGATAATAGATGTGGGCTCTGTTTTTGAGTTAGTTAAATAATTTAAACAACTTGTTTTATTCTATAGGTAAATTATGAAACGACCTAACACCAAATAAAGTATAGAAGTAGGCTGGTACGTATAAATCTAAAAAAATAAAATGTTAAAATACAAATCTACTTCTATTAAATCCATTTGATTCACATAAAATCTGAAATAAAATAAATAATCATAGAATATGAACAACCCATCTTGTAAGTCGTATTCCATATTATATATAATATTTATAAACAAAATATCACATATTACACAAAAACATTGTTTTTAATGAGGAAATCCTACTAATCCTAATAATTAAAAATAAACAATTACATAAAGTAAGCATTAAACTTTAAAACTAGGTCAATAACGCAAAATTGGAGAGAAGATATCACGCTACCAGTAGCGACATCGCGTTGTGACAAATGACATTTTGCAGTTCAAGCATCTTTCAATAGATGGCGTTACTGGCTATAGGTATCGGAACAAACTCAACTTTATTATAATGTTTCGATATTTAACAATTATAGTACGAGGTATTATAGGATCGCAGATAATTAAAGCTTATAAGTGTTGCAAAGTTGTTAAAAAATAATTTTCTAATGTAGAAATACAAAAAATGTACCAATTCTGAGAAATAACAGTTTGAAACCATTTTTATAACTTTAAACACATTAATTAACATTTGGGGTATTTATTTGGAAGGGGATACTATTTTCGTTTCAAAAAGTAACATACCTAAATATATGAAAAACAGATTTAATGCTATTAAGCGTTTAACATTTTGATTTGTGTGAACTAAGTATGAACATAATTAATTAAATAAAATTCTCTGTCAATTGATTATCTTGCTTCATATGTTACCTAATTCATACCTACTCCTAAACTTGACTTATAGCCGTTTATTATAACTTCCTTTCCACTGCTCTGTTGGTACTTATTTGGGTAGTATCTTTCTACATTCCAAAACAAGTTTCAAGTATCTCAAAATTCGTAAGCTTCAACCTATAATTATAATTAATTTTGTGTGTTGCATTATTTCCATAATGTTTGCTCGTATCGCCCGAACCATGAGGTCATATTTGGCTTTTAGGTCATTCTTCGATGGACGACACGCTATCTAAAATTGACGGTATTTGTATAATATTCTTTCATGAAAATATATAGTGAAAAGTGCTATAGGTACTTTTTAAATATGTAAGCGGGCTTGTAAATTTTGTAAGCGTATTAAGTATAAATTATACAAGGATTTGCGGGGAAAAGAAAACCATAAATTTTAAATTTTTACTGTATATTGTTTAAGTACTATTTTTTCTATTAGTAGCCTCGAACACTTAAAAGCTATTGACTTATACATATTTACAGGAATGTACAAACAAAACTAACATCTATATCAATTGTACTAAGCATTTAGATTTAAATAGATATCTACATAAAATTCAATATGAATATATCCCCTAACTAATAAACCACGCAATTTGGATCGATTGAACATAATACAATGGTAATACTTTTCGGTAACTTTAGTTAACCTCAAACTTAGGCCTAACATAAAAAAAACTATCACAATAAATAAATCTCTAAGAAAACATAACAATAATAATTATAAACAATAACTCAGTCTTAAAAAAGATCATTGAACCTTCAGCCTCTATAATACGTTAAAGAGGTACGTGGATCACAATTTTGGCAAAAAAACCGAAAATAATTAGGTACATGAATTATCCAAAAATTAAAATCTTTACTAATATCGAATCAGCAAAATGTCTTTAGGAATCATTAGAGATATCTCTTTGGCTATTTACCTCAAACTTTTCAAAAATAGAACTATTAAGGAAATTTCTTCATAACACTCACTACTTTCATACTGAAATGAAATAAATATTTACAATTAAAACGGTGGTGATAAATGCATCCTTAAAAATAAGTTTACAACTAACGTTTCATTATATCTTCTATGGAAAAACCTAACGTTCTTTTTGGAGCATCTACGGGTGATTGGTGCGGACTTGCTAGAAGATGAGGGTTCTGCGATGCCGGTGGTGGTGATGGTTTGTGAGAGAGATCTAATAAAGAGTTTTCCGAAACTTGACTCGTTGATGAAACTTCTTGACAACCCTCAAGATGTTCTAGATGATGCTTACTCACATCACTGTGTGTCAATAGATGAGTCTTGAGGTTCGATCTTTGGTTGAAACTTTTGTTGCAAACCGGGCATTTGTGAGGAGATTCTTCCATATGCAAGATTTTGTGAACAGCTAAAGTTCGCGATTGGCAAAATCCTTTTCCACATTCGGTGCACTTAAACGGTTTCTCCTTCGAGTGAATATACCTGAAAACAACGGAGAAAAAACATTAAATAAACAATCAAATTTAACAGCTTACCATAAGAATGTAAATGAAGTCTACAATGACTTTATGCCTTAATAAAACGACGCAATAGTCACCGTTTGGAATGAAAATCGAAGCAATTCAATGTTAGATTGTTAATGTATACAGAGCATAGTGTGAGAGAAAAAAAAGTAAGTTTGTCTCGTAAAAGCGAAGAAATATAACGTGTAATTTGTTCGACGGCGGAGCAAGACAGATATGGTGAACGTGAAGAATCAAACCGGTTGGGGAGCGCGTGCGGCCGCCGCCTCGCGACCTCACAAAAAGGTTTACACTTTTAATTTATTTTTTTCTTTCTTATCGTCAACAAAACCTCGATGAAACACATCTTAAATCACGATGTTGATATTAGAGAGGAAACATTAAATTAAAACTTAAGTCATCTATTCATAGGTAGTAACTTATCTGATGAATCTAAAACACTCAATTTATTGAAATAAATTGGCTTGGCATGGGGATGTAATTGTAATTAATTAGAAAGATGTGACGATAGGAAGTAAAGGTTTCAATTACCTACCTGTGGTCTCTTAAATGATCCTGTCTCCTAAATGCCTTGCCACAGATATCACAGGAATATGGTCGCTCATCAGTGTGGGTTCTTTCGTGGATGAGCAGGTTGTATGACTTCGTAAATTGGCGATTACAGTATTTGCAGATAAATTGCTTCTTGGGTCTCGCACCAGGCGCTCCTGGAGCTCGCAACGGGGGAGGGTTTCTTCCTGGCATTCTCTGTGCCATTACTCCCGGGTATCTCAAAGAATGGTGGTAGAGGGCAGCGTTTCTAATCCATTGGTTGACCAACATTGCGTGGTAAGGTGCAGACGGAGGCAAAGTCGCAACTTGTGCTTGCACATAAGCTGACATTGCGGGGTGAGCGTAGCTAGGTACTGGCACTTTTTCGTAGGGGTAGGGTGTCTGCATGGCGGGTCTGGGGTAAGTGGGGTAGGGTTGGGGTGCAGGTGGGGTCCACCCGGGCTGGTGGCGGGAGATCACGACTGCCGGAGGCGTGTCGTCGGTGGGCGTGTGCGGAGGGGTCGGTAAAGGAGGTGAGGGACGTTCAAGCTTTACCAATGCTTCGATTGGGAAGTCGGGTGGATAGCCTGTGAAAGACAAAAATATATTTTATTAATAAATATTATTATGAAACTTAAAATTGAAAATGTGGGCAAAACCATAATAGTTTTGATATTTGGAACACAAATAAATGAAAAGTGAAGATGAAATGAATAACATATTCATAATCTTCTTCCAAATCAGTTTTAATCTCTCATTTGTTGTTTGGCTATTATTAAGTGAGTTAACGGAACTCAAAATCCTATCTTAAAATCATTGCGGCTAGCTCTAAAAGAAGAGTAATTTATAAATGTATAAAAATCTATCTAATTTACTTGTAGCAATTACATTTCTCTAAACTGTAGCATAACTAAAATACATGGAAAAATTGTGAACAATGACACGGATGGTAAAACAAACACCTTTAATATAATTAAATTAAAATAATAGGTACATATTTTTATCACTTTGAAACTTACTGTGATTGTCTTCAATCTGTTCTTCCTCTTCTTCAATGTTGATATCATCCGAAGAATCAACACTGTACGGTTTATCTTCCATTTCCACAAAACAACAATCCATTCAATCGAACACTAGGGCACTGTACTCAGCACTTTGTATAAACACTATGTCGTCACTACCAAACCGGTTTCCAACTGACAACCGGCTTGAGAGAGCGCGCGGAGCGTTATGAGTCTGTGTGCGTTTGCTATCGCGGTCTGCGCTAGTGTCACGGGGAGGGGGTGCTCAAAGAAGCCGCAGCGGCCGGGCGCCTGTGTCGGCTCCCGAAGCAGCAATGCACCTCCCAATAGGCGGAGCTTACCGAGCACTGCCTTCAGAATCGATCAGCCACAATCGCAAATCGGCTCAACCAATTCTTGTCTGAAAGCGATAGAGTCCCATGTTTACACTACGTTCCAAACTTTTAGAACTCTGTCACCTTGGAGAATGTGTATTTATGCTGTTTGGGAATTGTAAACAAATTGCTAACTTAATGCAAATTTTTGGTGACACAGCGTCCCCTAGTGAAGCTATTAGGTGAGCGAATTGCTCTCGTAATTTCGTTTTGTAGGCAAGTCTTTGTATAGCCTGATGCCATTGTTCGGTCTCTTTGTAATTTTCTTCGTGGATACTTATGTTGAGATAGGTATAGTAGTATAATAAAGTATTGTTGTGTTTGAGTGACAGTGAAAGTTGATTCAGATGCGAGAATTAGTAGTCCATATAGAAACTTGTAGGTATATTTAGTTTTGAATGATACACAGCTGTAAGTAATGGCGCTATTTTTAGAATATGTTGTGTATTCTTTTCTTTTAGGTATTCTACGTTTTTCAATTTAAATTAAAGGATACCAAAATGGCCACCGCCATATTTTAAGCTCTTGAATTAATTTACGTACTGACACATCAATATGAAGGGAATGTTAGCTATTCGAATAATATTTCCTAGTGTACCAATATTTTAAATACATCAATTGAGCAGGCTCGAATGTTTTCGTCCTCAGCTGTCAAACAGTTGTGAAGTACTGGTAACATTTTAAAATAAGCGTTTGTGCGAGCTTGAGGCAATACCATTTCTTGTATACAGAATTTCAAAGTCTTTCAAAGTATATTAAGTCTCTTGATCTTAGAGGACCGCTTATTCTACATACTAGGCCATCATTTGCTTAATTCTAATTACATTGAGTTTGAGGTTTTAATTGAAAATGCGCTCTGTATTGCTGTCAATGGGAATAATCTTTTCACATTATTTTAAAATATCTTATTTTACGTATTAGTAATATTTTAGTGGACAGGATGAATCTTGTTGTGATATTATTTATTACTTAACATGTTGATGCAATGTGGGCAATCAATATAACTGTCTTGTGTTTAATTAAGTTGACTTGAGACATATTAGTACTTCAAAGATCTCAGTAGCTCAATGGTTTGATCAACCTCCTGGTCATTACATATCATAATATTGGGTAAAAAATGTTACGATACGCTCTCTCATAAAACGTATATTGTCCATACATGAACTATTCCTACGTATTTATTATGTTCTGGTAGCATCCATGCCTAGTTGAATTTTAAACAGGCACATTTAGAATATAAGAACATTATCAAATTACATTTGGACTTAACATGCAACCACAAGGCTAAAACGATCGCGTGTCTCTCTGTACTGTCGTATTTTGGTTAAGCCTAACATAACCAACTTAAAGTCATCCATATTGCCTTGTCCGACAGCCTATTTTAAAATATATCATATGACTTATCGAAGGTATCACAGTTGAATGCGTGTGCGCAAACATCGCTCAGGTGGGCGAGGGACATCGTTGCGGCACCCTTTGTATGGACATCAAACAAAGCCGACGCAAATATAAAAATTTCATTGAAATCATGACATGGCCAGTGAAAAACCGCCTTTAAATACTTAAAGTTAAGCTAGCTAATAAAAAAAATATCATCTGGTTGATACGGTGTTTTGTACAGTGTTGTTAGGGTCATATGCCACTAGACACTGTTGTGTCTAGAAAGATATAAGCTCGTTATGATGATGAAGCAATGTTAGCGAAACGAATGAGTTGTCGGTTACGAATCACGATCGCAATGCTTATTAATGTAATGTTTATATTCTTTGCATTATCGTAGTATGTGTTATTATATCAGTAGATATCGGTAAGTACCGACATACTTTAATAAAATGTAATGTTATGAGTAAATTCAGGATTCCTTTTTCCTATCTTCTATTAGTTTGGCAACTAAAGGATAAATAGGTAGGAAGAGTTCATTTGGTATGTTAAACATGAAATTTACATTAATATTATGTAACTGAAACGATTGTGTATTTGGTTAAACGCGCTAATCTCAGAAACTCATCAAAATTGAAAAAATATTTGATGTATATTTAAAGTAAAACTCTGTAGGCTATAAAATATCAAGCTAAGATTAATACGAGCCGAGCTGGAAAAGAAAGAATACTAGAAAGAGAAGTAAATGATTAAAGTCACGTAAATAACATTGCTGAAATTATGACATTTAAAGTTCAAAAAATAAATTCAAGACACTACACGTGTGACTTTTATGGTTGGTTAACTGTAAATTTTTTTTGGTAATCAAAATTTTTCTAAAATAATGTATTATAATAATACTTTAATATTGCATTATATTTGTATGCTAAATAAATGAACATCTGCGAATGTGTTAATCTATATATTATACCTCAACCAAATAAAAACTCAATTAAAATAATGTACCCACCTACGAACGACACGTTATTTTCCAACATCCACGGGAACAAAATCATGGGCTCATGTAACCTATAATTAGCATAAAACGATTTTTGCTTGGTGTTATTTATGACTTAAGACCTATTGATATAATATTTGGCATTAACTTAATTTTCGTTAACCTTTATGGCATCGATTATTTGAATAGTTAATATAGTAAAAAAGATCCTAAAAACGCCATTGAAGTAATATGTATGTGAAATGATGTATTTGTCGATATTATTCTACAGTAAACGCTTAACTATCTTTAGTGAGACTGCATTATTCTGGCGGTTAACCACTGAATCAGTATAAAAAACCTATTTGTTTATAGTATGTAATTGATCAATGATATTATGTATTGTTATATACGAATAAATTTAGTCTTTTTTATTCCAATAGATCACTCGGTCACGAGCAATGATTATAATTTATTGCATATCTATATGAATCACATAATGGCCCCATTTCTGTTGTGCCCAGATAAATTAAAGTTATTCGCATCTCTTTCATTGTATTTCAATTAGAAGGGATAAAATGATTTTTAGAAACTTTAAGTTGGTTTACACTTGGACGATACATACAGTTTTAAATTATTTTAATTTGACATGTTTTATGATACGCGTTATAATCTTAGATATTAGAAAGGTCAAATGACGTCACTGTCATCTACCTTTTTAGTCATATTATACTGACAGAGTAGTACTGAACTGAAGTTTAATTAAGTTCGTGCACAACAGAATTGGGGCCAGTGTGGCCAATGTATAGAAGTACTTACGCTCTAAATAAACGATGCATTTTATTCTTTTGTTCCTAGTTCACTATGCTTTCGTCATTGAGATAGAGTGAATGAGCTCTTTGGCGTAGTAATTCAAACGCGATTTGGTTTCGATAAATTGGTCCCTAGATGGGTCAATCAAATTTTTTATCTCGAGCAGCTCCGTGTTTTGGTAGGCTTGCCTACGTCACCAGCCGTTGCTACGGCAACCGCTTTCACCCAACAACCCGCATTAGGCCAGCGCGGTGCTATTATGGCCCAAACACCTCATCTGTTTCTCTCATGTAGGAAGAATATAAATATACTTCAAATTTACTTCATTCAAGCTTACCTTACCCCCCTAGTATAACCTTCCCCTGTAAGAATAGATCTACACAGATACGAGGACTTTTGCATTATCCTAAGTTGATATCACTCTAAGTTTATAAATTATATCTCCTTTTGCTTGTGTTAACAATTATGAGTCTTGTGATTATTATTTCAATCAATATTATGAAAAAAATCTTTGTGATTGAAAATTTACTATTTTATAACAGTTACTTAGTTTTGAAAGTCTATCATCATTTAATAGCGCGAGTTTTCTATTCCATACTAGTTTATTATCTCCATGATATGCTTTTTAAACAAATAAAACAATTTCAAAAAAACATTTTCTAGATAATTAACGTAGAGAACTACCATATCTATTGGGTTCTCCATAAATGAAATAGTAAAGAAGCAAGTTTGGAATAATAACCTCTAAAAGTGAAATTAAGCAAATAATTTAAGAATCAAATAATCTACATATTGCGTGCAACCATATCTGAGTATTCGAATGGACAGACATGTTTGTACGTGTAAGGGTTTATGGTGAATTGGCATTACCCTAAAAGTAGTTGGTGCATGTTGTTCTTCTTTTTCGTGTGGTAAATATTTGCCCTTCAAGCATCGCATAACAATGCTGCGATGAAATTAACTCAACGAAATGATTAACCGATCTTATCTAGATGTTTATAATACGATGCTTCTGTTTTAAAGGCTCTGTTGTATTAAGAACAATACGTTAAGATTTAAACGTCATATTGTAAATAATTACATTATATAAAATGACCTGGCATTATAAAAGCGAAATGCTTGTTGTAGACTTCTTTGTTCTTCAGCTTATTAAAATGGATATCGCTTGTTATATTAATACATTTTAATTAGTTCACAGTGAGTCTTATGTTCGTTTCAAGCATTCCCAAGATTTAGATAGAATAGAAAGAAAACTGGCACAAATCTATCATTTCTGTTGTAGATAGGTTTTTGTATTTATCACCTAATTTTTTTTCTTAAAACTGTTAAGAGGTTCGAGGGGTTCTTCCAAAAATATATTTTTAAACAAATGTTTCAATTAACTGAAAAGCAATTCCATTCAAATAGTTGTAAAGGGAATCAAAATTGAAATTCAAAGGCAATATTAACAAACCTTTATAAGCGACACTTTGCATGTTCGCTTTTTAATACGTCAGATGATACATCAGATCATATGATATTATTTAAATTTGTTTCGAAAAAGTAGTTTACTAGTTTGGTTTGTAGTTTGATATTTGTGTGTGTGTGTGTTGTGTGTGTGTGTGTGTGTGTGTGTGTGTGTGTGTGTGTGTGTGTGTGTGTGTGTGTGTGTGTGTGTGTGTGTGTGTGTGTGTGTGTGTGTGTGTGTGTTTAAATAGATAAATATTTGTAATATTATTTTATTTTTATTTTATTATATGTAATATTATTTTATTTTTATGAGAATTTTTTGCAGTTTTAACACTTACTTTATATTTTTAATTTAAATATATTATATTTGTATTGGTACACGCTCTTCTACAATTCGTTATTATTGTTCTCATATGTGGGGCTGCTCGAAGACATTTCTAATAGATATAAGTAATAATATATATAATTTCTGTTTTTTTGTAGTGTCGATTTAAATTATCTTTCTGTGTACATCAATATTTAAATTAAAAAATAATTAAGTATGCGTACTTACGTAGTTTAATATTTAAGAGATTCAAACTTAAAATAACTATTTTATGTTGTTATAAGTTTACGTTGCGTCTAAAATATTCTTTAATACTTACGTATATCATCATAGTTAGTATAATGAATTATTACGTATCGTTTGATATTACATCGACGATGCTCTTAAACGATTTTCCTTTAAAAATATTATTTTTTTCTCAAGACCATAAAAAATATCGTAATCGCTTGACAAAATTAATTATGTAATCACTGTAATTCTTAGTAAATAAATGTTGTGAATTATATCACGTACTATAAAGTAATAGAAAATAAAACTGCCTTACTCGGTGAACAAACGCCGGAGAGACTTAAGCTATGTAAGTATATTAAATTTCTAATATAGACAATGTCTTTGTCGAACATAGTGAGTCTATATACTTAACAATTAATAAAGCATTCTAGGCGACCAGACATAAGGATATCAAACCGAGTGTACGCAGCAGAGATACGAATTTCCGTTAAATCAATACGATAAATTCTAAAAACACGAGTAAAATACAGAAGCACCCAATTTTTTTATACATAATTAAATAAAACAGTATAGGTATCTATAAACACTCATAGATGACAGTTAATTTCTAAGCATACATTACGATAAGGTTAATCACATTGCTATTACGTTCTCAGGTTATGAAATTATGTTTTAATGAAATGTAAGCCTGTGAAATACTCATTATGGCAATTAAGAGGCCCGCAGTGGGCTCTTTTTATTAACCTAAACTGTTTTACTGCTAAGTGATATCTTACAATCAAGATTAAAGAATTATATAACAGAACAGTGTGTTAGTGTCACCGACTTTAACTTTAAACCACTTCAAACTCTACTTCGACAGTTTCATTAAACTGATAAGTACCAACTTAACACTTAATCGTTCAAATGGACTACTGACACAATGTCAATATTATTATATATATTATCAAGTTATTTTTATAAATTATAATGTTTTTATACATATACAACAAAAATTGAGCAGCAGTAAGAGCTTGTGTCGTGAAAACTAGAGTATTTAACATTATACTTCACGCTTCGTCCTCGAGATTAGTATTATTTATTATATACATCTTGTAGTTACGCATAAGTCGAACCGCTATATTCACTAAGGTTTAGAGTTCTATTTTTTTTGAGGGTCTACTTACAATCCATTTGACCGTTTGCTTGACTTGAGCTTGTCATTCGCATTTTAGTGACCGACCGCTCAATACAGTTTCTCTAACTACAAGTTGTATATAATAAATAATACTAATCTCTTCGGACGAAGCGCTTCGTATAATTATGATAGAACTTCACTTAGGTAAGTTCGTTTAATCACTAATTATAAATATTTTTATTCAGAATATAAGAAAATCAAATGCAATAACCATGACCCAATATGAATAACAAATATTCGCGCCTTAAGTCAAAATACTTTCAAGTCAAATTCATCGTTGGTACATATTTACAATTACCACTTTTCTTGATCTGGTCATAACACAAAGATCTGCCCTGGCCGGGAAACTATCCCTGGCCGAGTAGCCTACACTTAGGTACTTCTACCGTCTAATATAGCTAATTGAATATTTTAAAAGTTCATAATAAATAAGACTAATAAATTCAGATATTTAATTATGACTCTTATTCATTTCGGAACAGGGAAATGTCTCTTATAATGTTAACGTTAAATTTGCGCTTAATTTTCACAGGGGAGCCAGCGAAGATAGTGCCCAGAGGGAATGGAGTGTCTGTAGGCTTCTTATTTACTTAAATATTTAAATAGAATACACAATAGGTTACAATAATAAGAGGTATGAAATACCTGTCACTTAACAAAGCTACAGAAATCAAAACTACTCAATGATGCTTTAGGGAAATAGGTCAGTTGAAGTTATGAAGTCCAATGACCTATATTAATTTAAAAATCTAGGTGAATTCATAGAATTAATAGAAAGTTTAGTTGTTGCTAGTTATAATTTCTAATTGAAACCTTTAATGATTTGATACAGATATATCAAGCGATTTGTGAGTTTTCACAGTTCATTGTATAAACGAGACATACGTATAATAAGCTACTGGTAATGTTAACTGCTTACCAGCAACTTACTGTTCTCATTCTTAAATATAAATAAAAGTTATCCAAAAATTATGGCAGTACTACTCATCAAATTAAAAAAACACAAACCTCTTACTAGTGTAAAAATAAACAGGTTGGGAAGTTTAAAATTAAACAGCTATTTCCATAAAATAAATAGTACAAAAACATAGCAACTTTGCCATGGTTATTCCTTGAACGAGTCAATCAAAATTTGTTATCACAGCTCTTCTGGGCTTCGGGAGGCATGTTTAACCTTTTTTCCAGCTGTTACGGCAACTGAATTCACCCACCCATATGCATTGGCCGGCATGATGGTGTAATGGCTCGGAAGGCTAGTTATAATAATGATTTAAAAAAAACTTTAGTAATATTAGATAAGTGCCGTAATAAGTTTTAGTTAAATAGGTACTTACTCTGTTTTTGAGATTATGTAGTATCAAAGTGTAAGGTGTATAGTTATATCAGTCTGCAGACATCACTCTTATCGCTGTGTTCCTAAAAACAAAGTTACTCAAACTTAATGTTTATTTAGTTATAACTTACCTATCGCTCCAATTTCCTCTTGTTCAAAGCACCGACAGTTGCGACCTACAAAAACAACGCACAATAGCAGTCTGGACCTATAAACATCCTACAATATTGTTTACAATAAGTATAATGGCATTAAGGCGCCTTCTTTGCCACTGTTTACTTTGAAAACGCCGAAATTTACCTGTTTCTGCTTAGTATGTAAAAGCACACGATAACCTTGTCTATTGGTAGAGCTGTCTTTATTGCGAACTTTCTTAGAAAACGTCATGTATGAGTTTCTGCATCGAGAAACAATAGTTTGTATATCTTATTCTGATAATGGATCTGGTTGGCCATTCAATATTTGACCCCTGTGTTTAAAAAAATATGAACTACAAATACTATGGGTACACCTCTATTGTTAAGTGTAACACTGACCCCCTTCTTAGAATTAAATTGTATGTTAGAGATTTTTTTCTTGCAGTTTGGCGAGCATGCATGTTTCACAATTGTTTTGTAATTACAACTCGAACGTGGTATTTTTATCTTTCAATGTAATTTTTCTGCATTAGAAACAAGGAACTCACACGTAGATTTTAAAGATTTAAAAAACAACAAAAAAATACATTTAAAATAGTATGGTCCATGTGTTTTTATTGCAATATATGTATAAAAAGGGTTTGCCGTAACAACAGGGAAGAACCGGTCACAATCCGGTGAAAACCCCCTTTATTTCTGTTCCTGTTCAACTAGGTGAGATAAATTTCTACTCGTTACTCTTTGCAGTTCAGTTAAATCATGAAACACCCACTTTTCAAGTTATTTATTTTATCGATTTGGTTCAAATTCGCTAACCCACAAGGGTTAGCGAACGTCAAATGTCGCTTATTGCCTTCCTTGCTAGTTTGTTAATTAGGCGTGGGTTAATTAGGTGTATCCATTCCGAATACATAATTTATATTGCGAACTGTTGAATGTAAAAACAATTGAAACTCAAACAATCTATTGTAATATTTTTAAATTAAGAATATCATTATTATCGCGTGAAATAAGTTTTATATTTGGAAAATCACACCATGCAGGTTTAATTTTAATTTAAAGTGGCCACTACGTTAAAACGGATTTTATTCATATATAAACTCCTATTATACAAATAATACACCTTAACTTATAATTGAGTTATTTGTTAAATATACGTACTATGTAATTTTTAATGTTGTATTGTAAGAAATCAAATAATTGAAATAATCAGCATAAAGATTCAATTCAAATGATTTTAATACCAATATGTTATAGGTTTAGATTATCAATAATGACTATAGCTTATGTACCTACTGTTTAAGATAAGATCTCAGAACTGATATTGGGGTAGCATGAAGGTTACTGCGGTTATATTTTTGTTATTATTATTGGTAATAGTAAATAATTTTTCCTTAATTATTCTACTTGGCAAACCTAAATATATAAGGTATTTTTGTAATATTTAATTAAGTCGTTCATATAACAAAAAATGTGTAGATATAAATAAAATTCTTGTTATCCTAAAAATTTATTTCTTCAATTATCATACCCTTACTTACTAAAAATATTATAATATATATTGCGTATGCTTCCCCTAAAATTAAAAAAAATTATATCAGGAACCTTGTCTGAAATTTACAACTTTGCCCTAACCTCTTTAGAAAACCTAAAATATAACTATATTTCAGTAGTATACCATGGGGTAAAAATAAATCAAAAGGGTAAAGAACTAATACTAGCATCAGCTCGTGGTAAGTACACTAGTCACATTTCAACGCTTTGTCAGTTTAGTACAACTAATTCTCATCTCATATTTATTTAAAAGTTTTTTACCGCAACTACGACGATTTACTGCATTATAATGAAGATAATTTATAATTATATTCCTTATGTCCGCTATCTTTCATCAGAATTTCATGGAAAACCAATCACGCGATTTTCCTAATTCAAACTATGAATCCTACTTAATTCGATACACATTTGATCTATGCTTTAATCTTTTACACTAAATGGACAAATTTGGTTCCATTATCGCGTAAACCGGTCACATCAAAGATTTCCAATAAAAAATATTGTTCGCCTTGCGTCGGCTACCGTTGCGATTGTCGGCGCTTTTCATGTACGATATCACATGACGGCCCTTTGATCTGTTATCAGATACTTTGAATCGATATCAGTGACTACCTGTGTATTGTTCCGTCTGTACATTACGGATAATCTGAGGTGATAATATATGTCAGTATGAGTGCTGGTGATATCGCCGAGTTGAGACGCATGATAATGGTAATAAACGATTAAAGAGGCGAAACAAAATAAAAAATGAGGTTGGATTATTAAAGCATTCAATATTCATTAAAAACTCAAATTCCGCAGATAATTCTTATAATGATAATGAATCATTTATTTCCATCACAAAAGCTACAACGGTAGATGATGCAGATGTGTTGTGTGTAAAAAGAACATTCAGACACTCGAAACCTGTAATAGGATACTCAGTGTAATAGAGTTCACAGTACGCCCAACGGACACATACATTTTTGTGTACATTTATTTTGTCATATATTTTGGCAAAAAATTGGCGAAATCATTACGTCACAATCACCTTCATTAGTTATATAACAAATACACGGGCTCAATTGGATTAATAAGCGACAAAAAGAATTGACACAAGGTATTCTGTAAGCAGACATGAAGTCGCCGTATTATCGATATGTTATCAAACGCAGAGAGCTTCTTTTTATGTATGATTAGAAAAATAAGGACTAAACATATTTTACCTTCTTAACTTGAATTCTAATTACTTTACATTCTTAAATTATACCTTATCACCTTACTAATAAAATAAAAGAGAAATGGCAACTTGTGGTCAAAATGAAATGAAACTGTTAACTCTCTCCTGATGATGATGAAAACCTATCAGGAAAACATAGGCTCTGACCGCTTATGTAACCTAGATTTCGTATTATATTTTAACTACTAAGCGACGCATCCGCATCGCCTATAATGTGCAGAGCGCGACGCTGCAATCTGTCCAGAGCATCGAGGAGGTACTGAGTGGAGCAATACTAAAAAGGTGCGAGCAATACTATATATTAATGATTAATATTAAGTATTATCGTAGAAAGGTATAAGTTAATTATTAAAGCTATTTCAGGTCCATTATGAAAGCTATTATGTTATAATTGGATAGTTCAATTTGATAGAAATTATTATTTTTATGAGTTACCAGGTAGGTAGGTAATTATAATTTATAAAGTAGGAAAAAATAAAGAGCATCTCAATCTACGTTTTAACTCCGACTCAACTAAATTTCAGATAATAGCCAGTGGCATATATCAAAAATAATACATTTTTATTAACACATCATTCCTTTTTTACAACATATAATACTTTATAAGTATTCCTAATTACACACAAATTATAAAGAAACGTTAGAAGCTTAATATATGAATCAAGAGAAATTGATCCAGTTACCATATACGTAAATTAGCAGCTTAACACAAGTCTTGATGATTTCTGACTGTAAGCCTTCAAATCCGTATGACGTGATGTTATCAAAGAAGTGGCCAATTAAACCTGTAACCTGCAATTCAATTGGTACTTGGAGAATTAGTCTTATCTGAGAAGCTCAGACCAACACTAGTTTTTATGGCATAGAGCTAACACGCTGATAGTGAACCATATGGTGATTTTCAGCCAATAAATGGTTTTACTTGAAAGATAGAATTAAGGATGTTAAGTGGTTTTGGAATGATACTAACATCATTTGTCGATATTTTCATTTGTTTTATGTTATTTGATGAATAGGTGAATATTGTTAGATATTAAGTGTTAAATTAAAATAATGATTTATTAATTAACAATTAATAAATCATTATTTTAATAATGATAAATATAAAAATTAATTTATTGCATATAAAAATAAACATATTAAATAGTTATTTTCTTATTATATTTATTGATTTAAGAAATTTATATAATATTTATTTTATTTTTGTATTATTTTTATTAAAAAGAAATAGAAAAGAAGTGAGCAAAAGTGGATTTATTCCTATTAGAAATCCCCTTCATTCTAAGAATATACATAAAATTTTATGAGTACCTACTTAAACTCGTTGAGTTCCATTCCGAACTTTGAGTAACAACCAACAATATGGTTCATTTTTAACTCTCTCTCTTATTTTGATGAGAGCAGAATAAGGTTGAATGTACACAGTCTGAAATATGTATCTCTAAAGGCTATAGAAAAGACTTATATAAAGTTGGCTTGGCGTTTTAAATAGTTTTTAGAAAAGTAATGTATATCTTACTTTCTAAATCTGAATTCTCACCTCTGGCACCTATATACAAATACGCAGAATAATACGCAGAATACTCAGAACCTTCTGTTGGTTCTGGGTTGCATAAAAGTATTTTTTTAATTTGTTTGTTATAAATATCACGGCTTTATTTTTGTGCCGTTTCGTATATTTCGCTAACAAGTGTTAGCGCCACATCTCAGTTAACTAAACACGAAACCGGATAAAACGAAGCCAAGTTGATTCATCAGTTTGGTTCCAATGCCATTTCACGATGCCAACCTCAAACATTTTGTAGTTTGGAAATTTCATTCATAAACGACAGTCAAAAGCAAATATTTGGTTACGATGCTGTGTCAAAACAGAAAAACGTAACATTCAAATATAGGCTCTATTCGGCTGACTTCTGAATGAGGATTGTTTGAACGATGTAAAGATGGTCAATGTACACAAAACCAAAATGTTGCATGCTTTGACGCCACTTAAGACCACCCAAGTAGAACTTTTTGCAAGCGACAGATTAGCTTACAGTTTATTTTAAAATGAAAAAAGGGAAAATAAACAGATCAGAAATCATATATAGTTTGCAAAGATATCATGAATATGAAAGTTTTAGGCGTTCATATTATAGAGGTTTTTCGATATAAATGAATCTCTGGTGAAACTTTAAAGATAAAATAACAAAACCTGTTTGGAAAATGTTTTGAACTGCATATTATTGTCTGTTCTCGTGTTTTTTTTTAAATTCACAATGAATAGCTTGGATGCACGCAGCTTCATAGAAAAAAAGCTAAAAACATCTGTACCACTAAACCCCGAATTACGCGTATGTATGGATATCAAAGTTACATAAATAGAAATTCTAACAATAAAATTTACACTCGATTACACTTAGAAGTATGTCGACGCCATTATGAAAAGCTTTCGTCACTTCACTACCGCATTTGACACTTGAAATGGTGGAGATTATAAAGTGACGCAATTTCACGCAATTTTGACTTGCATTGTTGAGAGACCACACAGAGGTTGATATTTTTCAATAAAATCATTTACGCAGTTCAGTAGTTCGATATTGCTTGTCGTTTAGAATTATATAAAGTGCATTTGGCAGTTTTTATTCCATCGTAACGAACGCATTTAAGTATAGCTTGTTGAGATTTTTACCTTACATTACTGATTTGAGAAATTCTTTATTTTGATAAATCTAACTAATGTTCAGGATTTGAATCCCAATAGAGACAGATATTAGTATCATTAATACGAATAATCGTTGACAAGTTACATAAGTTTGTATGTTTATTTGTTATAATACTGATCTTCATAAACATATTAGGCATTTTATTTATTTCAAGGTTGGTAGGCCTCATTGATATTTTATAATCTGCTATTTATTTATATAAATTTATATAAAGTTAAGCATGACCTGAAATGTTGTTTGTGACTATAACAATATCTACATAATACAAAAGGCTTCTCACGTATTCCTCCCTTTAGGATATACAATAAAGGCTGTTGATGATATGATGATACAAAAAATAATTTACGTGAGCTCTTATTTGCTTACCATAAAGATATTATTTTATGGATTACAATTTTAATATTTTCAAGTTTTCAGCCTTTTTTTTTCAAAGAGAAGTAATGAGTTGTTCAAAACAATTTCACTTCATTGAAAGGAACATAATTTGAAAGATAAATGTTTTACATGAAATAAAAATATTTATTTAAATTGAATTGAATATTTATCATTATTGAAAGGGATTGTTAATGAAACAGGACATATAAATATGCAAACTAAATTATGGATAATCGATTGCAAAGTTGATTAAGTTAAGCTTAATATGCTTAAATTGAACAACTCTGTGCTTCGGCATTATAAAAGGAGCTACTTTGCCAAATCTAGGCTTCAATTACAGGTCCTAACTGAAGATTGAATATTATGGAATTTTCAGTTAAAGGCCTAGTAGCTAATTGTATAATACTTTATTTTCTAATGGAAACACGTAACGGCATTACCCTTATGTAATTTTAATCGATAAACAGTATATTCTATAATAAAATTACTAATAATATAAATACATTTTATTCCTAATTCAGTAAATCCGGCATATTTTACTAAAATCACGATGGTCATTTACACCAACTTATCGTCCTTTCATCCAAACAATAGAGAAACGACAATTGCCTTCGGTACGTGTCAAATAAATGTCCTGGAGTTTTCGGTAACATGGACAAAATGCTGCAGAAAAAGAAAAATACAAATAAACTGAACCTTACTGCTTACAAAATAAGGTTAGAGAAAATTAAGCTAGCCGAAATTATAAGATGCCATATCAAAGTTACCATGGATGTTTGTATACAGAGGATCCCCTGTTTGAACAACAAATTAGTTCCATTATACGCTTATAAGGGAGGAAGTTAGTGACATTATCCTTAGGGTAGTTACAAAAATTTAATTAATGTTACATTGCATGGCCGTTCCATCATCTTTACCCTTGTACTTTTCCACACAAAACTTTCAATCCTGTTCAATTCATTTTGAATTAAATAGACCACCCAGTTTACAAAAAACCAATAAAAATGAGGCGTTTGCTAAAAATTTGCATAACTAGATAACGACAATTCGAAATAAAATCTGGCGCATGCACCAAAAAAACAAAAGCCCTAAAACAATGTAAGGGCCTGTGCCCATCGGCACCTTTAAAACAACTCAAAGAGGATATACTAGACTATATTACAAAGAAGAGTTGTAAACATTCATTTTCTCAAACAATACAGTCATTTGGTCCTACTGTTCTATGGCATTGTAAACTTCTTAAATGTAAAGGCTATTGCTGCACCTAATAGCCTTTAGCAAAGCCGACTGATAGAGCGAACAAAATTTTATCTTTGCCCATGTTTTTGCATCGCAAAGGCTAGAAATTGCGTAAAAGTTAATAAAAAAAGGTTTCGTTAATTACAAAGTCGTTAAAAAAGGTATACAAAGAGAAATTTTTATTACGCGAAAAAGGCGATCGGTCCGAGAAATTGCGATGTAAAAAAAGTGATTTTGATTTCATTTCAATCATTTCAAAAACTACATTGCGTTATTTCTCTTAAACGTTGCAGAAATAATTATTAAATATAGTAAGAATTAAGATTTCAAGGTACCGGTTTATGTAAGAAATAAGAAGTAATGTAACATAATAATATATGCAATATTTATGTGCAATGCTTTAATTTAAACTTATAACAACTGGGATTGATAATTTTCACTTATGAAAATTAGTAAAAGTTATATATATATATATATATATATATTATTTATTTCTTTAGAGAATATATATATATATATAAATATATATATATATATATATAAATATATATATATATATATATATATATATATATATATATATATATATATATTCTCTAAAGAAATAAATATGGCGACTATAACATAAATAATACTTAATATAATATAATAATTACAATGCAAGGCTTATAAAATCCGGGAGCGATTATTGTGACATTAGTTCTAGGTTGAAATTACTAACCACAACAAGCCCAAAATTTATTTGTTTATTTTGAGTTTGAAATCTAAGAAGTATTCAAGGCTTTTGAAATCTGAGATACTAAGTTATTGGTAATGTTGTGTTGTGTTGGAGATGTTGACGTACAAATAAACTTTGGTACCTTACATTTTGTACGTACGTACGTACATTTTTTTTATTTATTTTAAGTTTAATTTGGACTTCAATACGTAAGAAACTGCTTCACATAAAAAATTAATATTCGGAAAAAAATCGTTGAAGCAAATTACGTAGAAAGAACTGTTACAATATTCGCTTGACCCTGTTGTTTCCCTGGAGAAATTTCCGTTACTTTTATAGTTATACAACCTTCGTTACTCCAATATCTGTTAGAGTAACATTTCTTTTGGTACACGTGTTAACGGGCATTTACTGTAAATGTGAAGGAGCTTTATGAGGGATCCTTAAAATTTTATAACCAGCTACTTTCTTTCCGTTACTCTAATTTCTAACTTTGTACTTGCCGACTGTGCTACGGTTCATGTTTGAACAAAAGAATATCGACGAAAGAACCGTAAGATATCGCGTGTCGAAACGCGATTCTTGGTACAGGGTCGGATATAAAATGGCTGAGATTGATTATTTACCGTTTTTTTATTCAATTCTTTTAAGTCCTTTTGTATGAAGGTTGGAGATAATCTGATATTGAACTATGGACTTTGCATCCACCGATAGATCCAATGTGTAAAATTTTTCGATTTTTTTTTACTGTTTGAGAAATAAAGAATGTGAATACATAATTTTTATTAAATAACTGAATTGAACTGTCTTAGTAGCAGTAAGCAGAATTTTAAAATGTGGATGAAATAATGAATATCATAAACTCAGGTAAATAACCCTGTGTAGTGTTACGAAAAATAAGTATAGTTTGAATAAATTATATTGACTTTTTAAATTAAATTTTTGTCTGGTATGACTTCGTATTGGATACAGCAAGTCTTAATTCCTATGCATTGATAAGTCTTCGTTCGTTTATTGCATTTGTCAATAGATATTATAGTTATAGATAGATAAGTCGGTACTCTATCCCAGTTGAGCTTTGGAGTAACAACACAAATTGTTGTCAACAAAGGTCTCGATCGGGACGCTTATGTTGTAGTTACGTTCAGCTTACTTCAGTTATAAAATCATTTTCAATTATTCACAATAGAGGCGCTGCTGTCATTTGCGGTTCAAAATTAAATCGTATTTCGATTGTAGTTCCATTAAGCTGACAAATGCATATGTAAAAAGTAGGTCACAATACTTCACAGAGGCATTGCAGCATTTTCATAAGATTTCATACCTCATGTCAAACTGAACCATACGAGTATATTGAATAAATATACCTTTGTATTCACATTACACAAAATAATGTTTTATTAAACAAACAAAATAATGTTTAATTAGTTGTTTGGACATTTTTCGTAAATTCTTCAAACGTTCAATTGAACTTTTAAGTAAATTGTAACTAAATATGTGGTATCGATTTATTTTTACAATGTTACATATTTTTTGATAGTATTTTATTAATTCTACTGTAGGGTCGCTTATATTTATCACGTTATTTTATTTGTATTTGATTGTATTATTTAAGGCATTTATGTTTTGTTTGTATTGGGCCATCATAATTGGTTCATGAAACAACTTTGCTTGACCGCATTGTCCATGGATTTAAACAATGTGTACATTTAAGACAAATCATTTTAGTGATTTTTGTATTAACACCGTATAATTTCATCATAAACAAAAACATATATCGTTAGGTTCAGATCGTATATTCTTTTCATTTATTTTCCTTCACATAATCGAAAAAATTTCATTCTAAAGTTTGTCACCAAAAACTTCACAAGGGATACCTTACACTAGTATCACTAAGATCCATTTATCATCATATCATTTATCAAATAGCTATCAAAAAGACTATATATTCTTTGGAGTTTCTTTAGAAAAAACTTGAAAATATACATAAATAATATATACTTATCTAACTGACAAATATTAGGTACAATGTAAAGTCAAAAGTTTAAATACGTTTCGTGTCGTCAAATAAGTTTTGAACTAACTAACGAAAAAAATTAAATTTCGATGCAACCCTTTTTGCAATCCTTTCGCTAATTGCTCGTCACTAAAAAACCTCAATAAAATAAACATTAGCAAACAAAACTAACTGTAAACATAATTTTGATTTGACAAAAAGCTCTACCGGAGCTTTAGAAATTATTATCCTGGGCTAAAAGATGCAAACATAAAATACGCAATAAAAAAAACTCAAAATTTAAAAAATCACCCAAGGACTGAATATTTTGCGTAGCGAAAATAATAAGCCAAAACCGCGACAAAGTATTGTGAGCTTTTTATTAAAGATGTAAAGCTGAAAATTGTTCGCTTAAAATGAAAAAGTGCCGTAACTGTCCACTGCAATTATTTACCCTTTTGCTTACCGTAACTAAGACCGTTTGTTGGAACTGTTCTCAAATACAATTCAAAGAGGCCCGCTAAATGAGACAACAGAGAAAGAGTTGCATTTATCCGGTACAACCTTGAACAACAATTGTTTGTCTCACCCATTGTACCGTTTGCGCGAAAATGCGTAACCATAAATTCTGTTCTATAATTTTAAAGGGTTCGCCTTTGTTGAAGAATGGGTAATTAAGACGTAAAAGTGAAATTCCCGTTGCTTTCTTTGGCATTAGCCATGCTGTATTATGGTTCGAAGGTTAAAGAAATGCTTACTTTCACTAAGACAATAACTGATGCCTCTTTTGTATCAGGAATAATCAAGATTTTTCAAAAAATGTAACTGTAACCATATGTAAGCTTTAAGCTTGATGTACTAATAATTTATCATTCTGCATCAGTTTTAAATGAGATATCTTTATTTATAAATCAGACTATTAATTAGTATAAGGTTGGGGAAAGTGCTAATCCGCGAATATATCTATATATATTTGCAATAAATATAGTTTCACAGGGGAAGGTCGAAACTTGATATAATTATTATTGCAACGCATTTTAGTGTAATTTTTTCTATATGGTTACATTTTGATTTAACGCGGAATTATCTTACTTCGCTATGATGATAGGAAAGTTTAGAACGTGATTAATAATGATTGTTAATATCAATACTATCATGTCAGAAATAATGATTTAACTGATAAAACCGTAAATTTTTAAGACATTGCTGTATGGAGCTATAGGAAGAACTTAACAGAAAAAACAAATTAACAGAAATGAAACCATATATTAAGATTTTGATTTCATATTTATCTTTATTTAATGAGAAATAATAGATCTGTCGTCTTATAACAGTGACATCTTTGACAAATTTACTTTAATGTACATTGATATCAATATTTTTTATTAATATCACGAACAGGTTTTGCTTTATAACTAGATTTTAAATATTTATTTTATCCATTCGGTAGGTTTCTTAATAAAAACCTACCTGTTCTTTAATAAGGTATTCCATAAACAATACATTTTAATCGAGATTTAAATTAATTTTGAGAATGAAATTTTAATGGAATTTCTAGGAAATTCCCCATCATTACACTGTCGCAATCACTTACCATTGTCCATCAAACGCATCCCTGTAATGAATGTAGTTAAAAACTAAATATAACAGTACGTCATGCATATACATTGTTAAGTGTCCTTGCCAGAGACCCCGCTAGGCTACAGTTAACACAATTCTTCTCCAATAACGACTTTGGTGACGTTTCCTTTCAATTCTTTATACTTAGCCAAAATAAGGCACGCTTACACTCTATTGTCCCACCTCTCCACGGTTTAACACCGCAGTCTGTCACAATTTCGGTTTCCATTTCCAGGAATGAATTCAGAATATTTGGACCCTGTTTCAAGGTTCATTACACAAACATGACGCTCGCGCACGTCAACAGTTACCATTTTTAGGGTTGGTTCCTAAATTGTCAAAAGCAGTTATCTTTTATTTTATTTTAATTACTTAATCTGATTTAATTAAATTTTGCACCAATACTAGCAAATCAAGACCATAAATTAAAGCTCTTAAACCATTATTTAGATTTTGGTATACTTTCTATAAGTTAGTAAGCATTAGCTAAGTTAATCAAGCACTTTTGTATTCAAAGGTTGTTCCAAAATCAAATTTATGACTTACCTTCTATGAGATTCAAATTAATTGCTTTTAACTTTGTATCAAAAATTATTGTCTTTAAAAATTCTACAGACCCTTTACACGTTTTCGGAAGCACTCCTGACCAATTTTTTCTAGAATTCCTTTATGGGGACTAATAAATATTTCAAAACTGGAGCAAATTATTGGAACAAACTTCCATAGTAGTCGATAACTGTTGTTACTTTCAACGGAATATTTGCTTTTATTTTTAAGAGCGTATTTTTTGTTCCTGGACCAATAAACAGTTTCGCTTTTTGTATAAAAAGTAACAGAAACGCGATGAGTAATTTTTGGACAAGAATGATTAAAGTTTCATAAATCGGTAAAGCAAAATTAATAATAAAACTTTGTACAAATGAAAGCAACAAAAATTAATGCTTTAGTTTTGATTTGAGAAGATTCAAAATATGTTTATGACTTGTAATAGCTGAGATTTTAATTTCGGGTGTTATTAATCTTAGAAAAGTATAAATAATATTGTAATTTTTTGTAATACATAACAAATATAACAAAAAAAGACTATGTACATATACACACCTAACATAGTAAATATTAGATATTTCATCCAGGTACGAATTGATTTGTTTACTTACAATATTAATTTTAAGTTTTTCTACTACACTCAAACTAATATTTATTATATTACCAAAGATTCGTGCATATGAATGATTTATTTAACCTCTATATAGTTATTTGAACTTCGGTTTGACAATATTGTGAAGATCGGCAGGAGTCGATAGAGCCTGTTAATTGGAACCATTTTATTAAAATATTGATGGAATAGGCCTTAGAATATAACATTATATTCTGTGATAATATTATTGAACACTTCAAAAACATCAACAGATAAATCCAATTTAAATTCCGTTGGCACATCGTCTAGATTCGTTAATTATACCACATGTCCAACACCATAGAGAGCTCTTGTAAAAGCTAAGTGCTCAATAAAGCCTAATATGTTACATATGTGACACATGCACATACTTCGCGTATCTCGGTAGCTAGCGAAATCCGTGTCGAAATTATCTCAGTGTGAAAAAAAACAATTTAAATCCGAGAACACGCGTGACGTGTTAAATAATTACAAACACATGTGACAGCTTGTAACCTGACTCTATCGACTATCGACTACTCTGGTAAGCTTTGGTATTGATTCTTGCGACAAAATTCAGCGAAATGTCAAGCTTGAGATGATCCCGTTGGATGCAAACAACTCGTGAAATTGGGTCAACAAAAAATGGAATTTATAACCTACACCGTTTTGTAATGAAGCGTTTTGTACAAATCGTTTCCAATAAAAATAGCGGCATATGTCTGAGTAAATTTTTTACATACAGTGAAAATTAGGTTTTATCATATGTGTACTTTAAAGTGGTATTTGTTCGTTTAAAAAATATATTTTTTATATATTTTTTAAAGAAGTTTTAAGGTTAAAATTTGTGTTATCTCTAGTCCAGCACTTATTGTCGATAATTTGGTGTTATAAAATTAATTAATAAGCAAAATTATTAATATATACGTATTTTATACAGAAAGTATATTAGTAGAAAGATAATAATAAATATTCACTTTATTTTAATTTCTACATCACACACACAAAGTGACGTAGTAGGTGTTGTAATACCCAATTTGCTTGCCATCGACCCACGACTTATCCTACTATTATAGTGATACTGTTTCAATTAAAATAGTTGACTAAAGGCAATTATATTTTTAAAGCGTGCCAAAATTATTTATGACTTTAATTGCTTTTGAATTAAGTTCGTGATACGAATAGTTTAGTAAGTTTAAACACATGTGTAAATACATGGTTGAGTACAATATTTGTGTAATGAATTTTAAAATGACGTCACGTTATTATGCAGGAAAGCAAATGAAATTTATTCAGTAGATATAGCTTTAACTAACAAAAAATCAAAGAATTATCTCGTTTATCAGCAAACAACGACAACGATACAATAGATGCTACAAGAACTTAAAATTTACCCAATAGAGGACAGATTCACAACGTCTTATTTAATGCCCTAAACATTCAAGCATCCGCATAATTTTAGCTGATGGTTGCACATCATCATGATCAAGAGCTCATAAAAGTCCCCACAGAGGCGCTGGAGTCTAACCTAAATTAGGGCGGTTAGGCCTTAGTCAACTATGCTAGCCAAGTGCGTGTTAGTCGACTTCACACATACCCCAAGAATTTCTTCACAGCTGTGTGCAGGTTTCCTCACAAAGTTCTCATGAAAATAAACCTGCGTCATTCTGCCGCATGAAAGATAGTTGAATATAGCAATTTTAAAATAGCAATACCACGTAATAGAGCTACACAAAAACTCGAGATTTTAACAGTTACAGTTACATCACTACTTCGCATTCCATCATCCATATAAATTGTTACATAAAAAATACAATCGGCAATCATATTGCAAAGCAACCATTTCTTTAATGAAACTCATATAAATGTATTAAATTTTATAACTTTCCATAAAAAGTATACAAAGTACTTTTCACTACACACGCTTTAGACAAATTTACCTTGGTCCAATCTTCACATTTTTTTTAAGAATGAAAAATGTACGCTATGTATAAGTTTAAGAAAGTGAAACTCGAATAAGGCGAATTAATAAAATTGAACCTTTGTGATTAGGAAGTACATAATAATCAAGATAGTTATGTTTCTGTGACTATTTTAATGAATCATCGAAATTCGATAGGAGGGCGGATGGTCGCTCAGCTATCTGCGTCTGTTTTTACTATCAGCTGCTGCCGCCCCACAGATTTTGATAGATTCTAAACTAATACTGCATAACGATTTATCTTTGACTACATTACCAATAATAATGGCACTCTTTAATGCTTCAGATATTTTTTTCATGTTTATATTTCATGAATAAAAAAAACTTGACTACTATGAAATATTTTTGTCCTAAAAAAATTACAAAAATTAAAAAAAAAATTGACTCAACTTGTTGACCCGTATTTTTCTCCCGGGAACCTTAAGACTATTAAAATTAATTGAGTAGTGATTGAATATCTTGACAGGTTGAAAGAAAGAGAAAAAAAATGACTATACTTTTAATATTAAACTAGTCTTATTTAATATTGCTGCCATGTGGCACACGGGGACTCTGCCTGCCTTGCAGTTCAGTTCATATTTTCGGCCATGTTTATGAGATGTTTAACATTAGTGTTGTTATAATTGAGACCAATTTAATTATAATTGCTATCACAATTAGCAATTTCAAAATATCCACAGTCAGGAAAAATGTCTGGAATCAAAGTTATAGGACCGATGGGTTATGTAATGCTAATAAATTCAAATCTACGAAGATTAGATGTTCAACATAAAAAATAATGAGTAAACAACACATCACCGAAATACTAGACTTAATTGTAAGGGCATGATTGGAAATCTTTTTATAGACATTGACCTAATGTTAAAACTACTTACATATGACGCACATACAAACTATCTTAAGATATTATGATATTGTCGCACATAATATCTAATCTATGAATTACTTAAAATCGCGAACATTCCTTTTAAAAGTGACGATGACTATCTAAAACTGTACAGTCATCGATAAGCTGCAACGTCATGAAGAAATTATCGTAAAAATTAAAAATAGCTTAACCATATGGATTGTCTACACCCTTGCGTTCTGAAGTTTTAAATTGATGCATTTTAAAAAGCGAACACCTTTCCTGTGAACTTTTTACTCTTTTATCGCGCACTCGATAACGTTGAGTGTAACGTTGTAAAAAATTGTTAATTTCAGCCGAAGTATCATCATGTAATCTGAGCGCTCAGCTTTTCAGCTTAACTTATTTCCTTTTATTTTCCTTATAACTTATTTACGTTATTGTAGCTGACGCATCCAATTATCTTTCAATATTAGTAATTGTAAATGTAAGATTGTTTTTAGAGAAAATAGAATATTTATTATATGCATATTATGTATATCTAGTAGGTATTTCAGAATAGAATATTGTATTATAATATGGTATATTGTATATTGTATTTTAAAATGGTTTCACCTGTCATTTTTTGCTATTTTTCTATATATTAGTCATTTATGCATTACTAAGAAATATAAGATTTTTTTTAAATTTTATAGACTATATGAACCCATTTTTTAAAAATTTCATACAAAAAAGTAATGTTAATGATAAAAAATACACTTCGCTGGTTTTTTTAAAAGTAGCGATATCCAGCAAACTTTTAGAAATTATAATTACTTATGCTGTTGCTATTTAGCTTTTTCAAGTATTAAAATTTAAGCTGCAGTCGCTATCTTGTTCAAAGCTATATAGATTCAAGTAAAACACCCAACGTTATTGAGTAGCTTTATCTTACTCATAAGTGAGGTCACACAAGATAAGTGTAATAGCGAGATGTCTCTCGACATGTGTTACTTTTCAAGAATTTTAAGTTATTCCTGGTTTTTGAAGCTACTCGGAGTGGCTTGATTTTTTACTTCAGAAGGGTTTGTGGATCTTTCAACAACTGTTCTGATTATGACTACTTTCTATGTTCTTTACTGTGATATTTTTACGAATAATCACTTACTTTTGTATAGTACAGTGATCGCTGCTACTATGTTTTTGAAATTTCTATAGCATCAAATGTCATTGCTGTAAAATATTTGTAACTTTAATACAATCAGTGAAGTTAATCTGTCCTTCATTTAATTACAATGAAAACGGATGAAAAAATATCACGGAGCTAGTGAGTGTGGTCTATTTAGAAAGCACGTTTCCAAATTATAAGTGTAAAGTAATGCATTTATAATATGTATCTATCTATGACGTATACAATGCGACCTGCGCTCAATCAGCCACAATCACACCATTTCAGTTTGAAATATGCTAGGGATAAATAATTGATTGTTTGAGTGATCAAAATAGACTGTTTTAGAGTGCTCGGATTTTATTTTAATATTTCATACAATAATATTCATATACATATCAAGGCAAAGTTCTTATCATCAGCTGCACTTTACCGGCCTCCTTTTGTGATGAACCTCATGCTTTTACTCCTTGGAGAAAAACTTCCTCAGATTTTTCGAATTTTTCACCAGTACCAGTTGCATGAATTTCAACCAGTATCAATTCAGTACCATGAATTTTTCAAAGCGAATATTTGCTAGCTGTAAAACAATTTAGAATCCATCCATTTTCAAAACTACAAAATTCACCTTCCCCATAGACTATTATACGTGTCCAGCCAGGTTCGGATCCCCAGCCCTGGCATAATTTTTAATTGACGACCAGCCTACAAAAATGTCCGTAAAGAGAGGTATCTTGTAAAATGGTTTTATAAACTTGTATTTCATAATAAAGATATTTCTGATTAAGATTTTTTTTTGATACGTTATCATCACAAACAATTCATCCGTCCCAATAAAACTATTAACAAAGTGTACCATAAAATATCCTAGCAAAGGGTTACGAGACGGAAACTGGCGTTCCGCGAATTCGTAAAACTATAAATTTTTACTTAGTGTAAAATCGTAAAATGTCAATCATTATGAACACTGTACATTGTACAAAATTATATTAGTAGTTTAAAACAAGTTCAATACTTTTATGGTTCGGTATTAAGGTTGACAATCATTTAAGCAATGGCAATTTAAAATTATATAAATTAAAGGGTAGCGGAGTGACAAAACGTGTTTAAGTAAATCTCAACCATAAAAAAGTTTATATCTTTGGAAAAAAAAAACCGAAAACGAATTGTTACGTTTGGTGATAAAACAATTTTTAAATCGATTTCAGACACAAAATATTGTCCGGGTAGCACCGTAATAAAAACAGTAGGTCAAATTTAAGGGTAACAAAAACCTCACATCTGCCACTTTGGAACATTTTTTCATTCATATCAATGCACCTTAGTAAAATATATACTTAATAGATAAATAACAAATAAATATGTAAGCATTTTCATTAACACATAAACCATGTCTTACCATATTTGTACCATTACCTTATTCCATCCCTCAACTTTCATACACCGGAGCAAGCGTGTTGGTATACGAAGTCACTTATTCCTGTCTCCACGTCTACTTTACGCGCGAAGAGATATCGTGACTCCTTTCTTTGTCGCACGACTAGAGGGTGGAATTCCTTACCGGCACACGTAGTCCCCCCCTATATGGGTTACTACATACAATTGGGGCGGCAAGGTGCAGCTGGCCAGGCCAGTATATTGATGATGCACTAGCTATCTTCATATATGGACTTTTCTTACTGCTTGCCATCAGGCGGTATCTAGTCGTA
Source organism: Acentria ephemerella (assembly GCA_943193645.1). NCBI lineage: Eukaryota > Metazoa > Arthropoda > Insecta > Lepidoptera > Crambidae > Acentria > Acentria ephemerella. The sequence continues at coordinate 7,392,228 of OW971891.1, forward strand.
TGATATTCTTTTTATAAAATAATCAATCATAAGTCTTGTTTTGATCAATTTAAGTTTCATTGTTCTTTGAAGATTATCATAATCACGATTTTTTATTGGCTTTTTAACATTTTTATAATCAAAAACATTTTATTAGCGTTATGAGTGCCTTGAATGAATTATTACGAATTATTTGAATTTTATTTTTGTGCTTAATAAATTATGTCAGGTAGTATTGATTGAGTTTATGGTGATTAAGTATTATGTTCAAAAATGCACTGGGTGCAAACCGTGCAGAATTTCCCAATGTTTACTGAAAGACATAATCACACTATTTTGTAACTTTTAACTGATTTCTTCTTAAATATTGAACTGAGAATGGGAAAACAACATCTAAATGTCGCTCTTTCGTTGTCCAAAGACTAAAAAAATCATTGCGCGTGACAAACATCTATCGCCATTACGAATTAACAAACAACAATCACTGCGAATTCCGAGTAGGTGCAGTAGAAAAAGCGAGTGTTCCAAAAGACAGACCAATGATTTTAATGGTTTTATTTAATAAACAAAAGGAAATATACGAGCGACTTATTGTCATACCATTGTTTACATTGTTTGCGTTAATGTGTCCACGGTAATGGCCGTGTGTTTGTTTGGTACAAATAGTGATTTGGTGCATTTAACGCTCGCTCTGTCTGCTTTGTCGCTTGACTGCGCACCATGCTGTTGCTTCGACAGACTTTATAAATACTTAAAATTAATTTTCGTGTCTTTTTAAATTTAACTGTTCATGTAACGGATTGGATATAAACGGTTATTGAAAAAAAAAGATCGAATAAAAAGAGATACTTAATAAGTTTTAAGATTTTGCAAATTTTGCTGATGAATTTTCCTGATTTTATAAAGCACAGCAAATGACTCGACACCACCTGATGATGAGCAGTAGAGGAGTCCATATGTGAAGATAGCTAGTGAAACATGTGACATACTGCCCTAGCCACCCTCACCTTGGCGGCCCTAAAGTGCTTTTTCACGCCTCTTTTAAAGGAACCCATGTTATATGAAGGAGGGAATACGTGTGCTTGTTAGGAATTCCACGCTCTAGCTGTGCCACAGAGACTCGTGTTGGTAATGCTGGCATGAATTATTCATTGCAACTGAAAATTTTTCAAAAATTGTTCTTATAAAACCTTAAGTCAAATTAAAAGAAAATTATTATGCTACAGTCAAATTATTTAATCCGTGGACTAACGACACATCGACCGTTGACGGTCAACAGATTACAAAAAAAACCTGAAAAGTTAGGTACTACAGCACAAAAGAAAGACATAATAATTAGTTTTGACATTGCAGCTAGGCTGTTTCTAGTAAGAAACATCGGAAACGGAAGACCCGTTTATGAATACGTTTTGTTTCGGTTAAACATCGGTTAAAATAAGGAGGAAAAATAAAATATAATAAAAATTTTGGTTTATATTATTTTACCTTTTGCCAATTTTATTTCAACTAACTTCTTATTTATTAAACTGCTAACAATTTTTAACTGTTTATTAACATTATTATTATTTAGTTTCTTTGTTTATTTTTATTTAAAAAATATATAAAAATTATGTTTACTGCTTTATTTATGTAAGTACTCATCACGTTATCAAGGACACGCGCCAGAAAAGTGAACTAAAATCGAAAGTCTGCGATTTTCAAGATTCTCAGTAGTCGCAAACCGACGTAAACAATAAATTATTTGTTATAGCATTTTTTACTAATGCAATGGTTTTGTTTTGTTCTTTATTAAAAGAACCTTTTGCACATTAAAATCAAGTACAAAAATACACAAACAACCAAATTGTTTCCTTGGTTTGACTTTTTGGAATTTTAGAATTTGAAACTTTTCAATCAAAGTGTCTTTCTTTTCTGCGTGTTACTTATTTTCAAACCATCCATCAAAATTCTAATAATTTGAAATTTAAAGATATATATGTATATAGTAAGGAGTAAAAGAAACAAAGGAATCAAGGAATCAAAGGTCATTTTGTAGGCCTGATAAAAAAAAATCAATAAATTTAATATAACTATTATTTTTCGTGAATTGCATAGATTTATTTACGATTGATTTATCGAATTACTAATTTTGAATTTTAAAACATATTCCCAAGGCATTTGTCAGTTGACATCTAAAGGACCCACTTGATTTTGATTTTTTCCTTAATTTTAGAAGGATTACTGGAAACCCGATATGTATATTTCGACACTCTGAAGTAGTGGCAAAAACTTGGAACGGCATCGTAAGCTGTTTAAAAAAAATCTTTTACAAAATTAAAAACAGCTTCTAGTAAGAATTAGGCAATTATAATGACCTTCCGAAAATATTGTCCCACAGTTATGATCCGTAAAGAATTCTGAAATTTTTGTATTATATTATTTTGTTCATTATTTTAAATTGTTTTACAACTCTGGCGCGTGGATGGAGCACGCCACAGCACATCAACTTAGCAAGTTGTACTAATATCTGTTTTATGACTAAAGCCCTATAGGCTATTACACCAGTAAATAGAGCTCAAAATTCTACAGAGAAATTCGAGTGTTGTTTTACCCAATATACCTGCATAACGGCTGACAGTGTTGTAAAACAATTGTTTTCGGAATGTTTGAGTGACATTGAAATTTTATTATGCAATGCTGTTATTTATTTGAATCTTAAAAAGCGGGGCTTTATCATAACGATGATTAAAACTCATTGGAAAAAGAAGAAGAATAAAACTAATTTAATTTTGATAAAAACTTTTTTTAAATCGCTTGGTGTAACTAATAATCATAAACTTATTCCAGAGACCGAGAAGGTATCAAATGGTAATTAATATTAAATACCTACAGAATCCCTTAGAACTATGAAGAATATTAACTTTTTTATCAGAATAATTTAATTATTTATGGCACAATCACAGACAACAGATAGAAAAATTAAAAAATTATATAGCATTAATACAAATTATATATCTATGCCTAAATATATCACAAGTAAATCAAAATAAAATTGGAATTTTATTATATATATGATATTTGAAAACAATATAAAATTATAAATTAAAAAAAAACAAACACATACTAACACACGTATGTGTGTGTGTTTGTTTATAACATTAAATTATAAATCTATTATTAATTATAATACTTTAAATTCTAATCACATATCTATAACTTGTATCTGTATAGTTCAATTAAACTAAAACATTTGATAAGGTAAGAATCTTATTTTTTATCAGACTCAAGAATTAGTCGCCAGTTTCTCACGTCAAATTATCGCAAAAATTATAAAATTTATCAACACAAACAAATATTTGTCGAAGCGATGAGTTGAGTGACTTATATGAAAACGTGGGAAATTTGTAATGAGATTATAAAAAAAACAGTTTAAAATTTTGTCAAATGTTTTCAAGTACTGCACTCGTAAATCTGGTTTATTTGGATTCTGACGTTCGTGTAAGTTTAGTAAAAAAAAAATATGATTATCATTGACTCGACATTCAAATTCATTATTTAATTTGTATATAATAAGTTTTAAATTGTACCTACTAGTTAGCACATCGAACATTGTACCGTCTAAAGAATTATTACAAAACTTTGTAAATATTGTGATGTGAGATATCAATTGCGAAAGATGGCGGATTCCAAACATAATTTATAAAAATATTAACATTTAATCTTGATTCTTTCCATATTTTTTATAGTTATAATAGTCACACAAAAGATCAAAATTGGTCAGTTAGATAATATATAACTTTCCTTTTTCTTTACTTTTTTACATATTATCTAGATTTCAATAGAAATTAAGGCTAATTTCTTTTAGCAAACTTCACCTGTACAAACATTTGGACAATTTTAATTATCATTTGTAATTTGCCACTATTAAGACTGTTTTATCATTACGAGACCTAAAAGATCTTTTGTGACTTGCCACAAATAGATTATGATTTGGGCACTGTCCATAATCTTAATAAGCTTCCCAACCTCAAAGATTTTAATATCATTTGGTGCCTTCACAGATAAAGACTTCTTTTACATGTGAGAGGTTCACAGTTAGGAGTATTGAGTTTTCTCGCTCTTGTTCATAGTTTCTACAAACATCATAGTAACTTAAACTCATATTGAAAAATTCTGTTTAGTTTTCAGTGTCCTGTCAAAGTTCCAATCAATTCACTCATGTTTTAGTATTATCAGTATTACATTAAAACACGTAGTACATTTTCACTATAACTGTTTACGAATTTTCATCAAAACCTTATAGAATTGAGGGAATTGTTTAATATGACATAGTTTTGTACCACGTTAAAGTGTTTATTTACGCCTGGTATTAACATGCTACCGAGACTTGGGAACTTTAGTATGGCTGAACTATCAAGCCGTTATCAGTCAAGTGGGTTGACCTGCGGTAGAATGGAGGCTAAATAATCACTACAGTTGACAGATCATACTGATATAATATCGTGAGAATTCTGAAAGGCATTACGAAATCATTGCTCTTCCCTATTTCTTAGTGAAGTCGCTATAATACGAGTACCACCATCTATTACGAATATATAATAAATTTAAATACAAAGACTTTGATTAGTATAAAATAAAACACATTCTCATATTCAATGAGCCCTGACGTAATGGTTTGTGCGTTCTGCTTTCGATTACGACAACAAAGCATCTTGGTACGTCAAAGAAAAAATTTCGATCTTGAGTTCCTTTTGAGTGAGAGTTGAGATTATTGGTTAGGTTGTTGGACCTGGTTTGACCACGTGGTTGTCCCTCTCGTGTAGGGAGACTTGTGCCCACATGGACACGTATATAAAAAAGCAGTTGTAGATGATGATATAAATAATGTGGCACTATGCTATTTGGTTCTTATAGATGCTAAAATTGTCCGTATAATCTCTTTGTTGATAAGATTCATCTGAATTATCCAGTGTGATTATTATAACGTTCTACTTCTATTTAATTGTAAAACATAACACATAATATTTTCATACAAAAGTAAAACAAGGTTTGCTACTCCTGTTTTTTATGCAAGGAATAACGATCAATTTTCATTATCTCTTATTTGTTTGATACTGAGCTACTTTGAATAAAAACAACTATTTAAAAAAAAATTAAAAATCACGAAAAATATAGAACAGAAAATATTTTTTAGGGTTAGTTCTATATAATATACAATAGTATTTCAATTATAATTTGTAATAGTTTATATGCGATGTGTTTTTATTTAAGCTTTGAGTTATTCTCTAACGGTATATATATACTGTTATTTTATATTAATTAAAAATTACCTATATTTTTAATTTATGAAGTATGTACCTACTTTCATAAAAATTTCCGCAGTAGTCATTTTATTCGTCATTATTTACTTAACAGTGTTTGACAGGGATAGATAAACTATTTGATTCATTGTTTCATGTGAAATCTGATTGTTTGATTCCGTTAAGGAAAATTGTATTAAAAATAATGTTAGATGTAAATTCAGGTACATTTAAATATTCAAGAACATTTTCAAGATACCTTATTTAACTTAATTCCGGCAGACACAATTGTCTGCCGGAAGTTTTCCAATGAAAACTTTTTTTTTAAATAATAAATTTTGCCTCGACAAATTTTGCCACTGTTTTTAGATTTAATATTTAAGCGTAAACTCTTAATGAACATGGTGCATTTTATTATTACGTTCATTTTATTAAAATGGCAATTCCGTATTTAAGCTCCTATTTCTAGCTTCGTTTATTACGATAATAATAGTTAAATAGTAGTAACAAAAGATTTAACTTTGTACCACACAGAACTTAAATGATACGAAATGAAATCACTATTCCTATATCCAATTCTGTAAAAGGAACTGTGGGAATTTATTATATTTACTTTCTTTAGACATCACTTTTGACAGCTACTACTTGAACAGATAAATACCTAATCCTTTTAACTGTAGGCACCTGTCACTGTATATATCTTTGATGTTTGCTTTGTATTAAATTTTGATATGTCTCTATCGATTCTGCTCTATATTATTGTTTGTATGTGATAGCTCAACTAGGTTATAATGTTGGGAAGTATATATTTTTTTATTTTAATAATAATAAATTAATCAGATTTTCACGTTATTATTTAAAAATAAAACATCTATAGTGTTTCAGAATATCTGTGATTATTAGATGATAAGCATAATATAGCATAACTACTTTTGAGTTTTAGGATCCAAAATTTAATTTTATAATTATAGAATTATTTATTTTAATTTTTTTTTCATTTAATTTATTTTTTATTTTTTATAATATTCAATCCAAATAATGTAACATAATCTGTTCTGTCCTTCGTGTTCTAGTCGTACCTAGCTAGCTAGCTATTTGTTAAGTTACATAATGTACCAATAGTTATAGATGAATATCTTTTAAAGCTATTATTAAGATTTAAGAAATATTTTAGGTTTTTATGTCAAAGAACGCCAAGCAAGAACGTCCCACCTGATGTAAGAAACTAACGATAGCAAGCTATTCTGGGGAGTAGTCGATAAGAGAAGTTTATGCCTCCTTTTACTTTCCTTTCACGCTCTGAAACACTGCGAATGCTTCACAATCAAAATAGGAAAGCCGCTTGGCTACCCATTAAACGATTTTTGAAATATTTATAAATATCCTTACACTTACCACTTCTGTGATGTCATACTAAGTGATGTCAATACTCTGCGTCGTTTTATATGAAGCTATTGACGGCAACTTTTAGATCTACAAACATAATATTCAGAGACAGAGGTTGATAAATTTTTTTTACAAAATTAAAGCCACCTGTAATATTTCTTTGTCTGCTTTTAAGATATTTACGTATATTAACTGTTTATATTTTGTACAGTATTACAATTTCAATGTATTATTATTAATTTATACGCCGCGTCTCTTTTCCCTAACCACTTTTCGTATCGTGGGTCGGAAAGCCACATTTCTTGTGAACTTTTTCTCGTTTGTCATGTTAATTTATACACAATATAGTATACATAAATAAGCTATTAATATGGAAGAAGATATCGTTGGAAACTGTTTTGATGGACAAGCGTCATTTATGACGGCATCGACAACGACAGAACAGATGCCACATGATGTAGTGATAATTGTTATCGACTCTTATCGAAGCTATCACCACCCGCTGCGTCGCGGCCCCTTATTTAGTGCACTTTCGAAATGATTTCCCGTCGATTTCATATCTTATCTCTCTCTCTCAGTTCATGGTAGTAACGGTGACAAATAAAAAAAATCTAAATAAAATACTTTAGTAAAATTTATTTTATTTTTCATTTATTATCATTGCTTTACTTAGATCTTAAACAGTTACATAATAAACAAAATTATCTAACGGTTATAAAAACAAAACTTTTAACTTTAGGTCTGAAAAAAAGGAATTACATTTAGTTAACATATGAATAATATTTAATTATTCATATTATTAATGAATACCTGAACATACCGTCTACTTGTCTCAGCGTATTTATTTCTTTTGCAGGTTTGCTGGAAGAAATTTCATTGCGAAATAAGCAGAGCCTTTATGTGTACTGTCCACATTTCAAAATTTTTAAAATTTTTTATGTGAACATAAATAAATTAAATTAACTAAATAAATTTTTACTTTATTTATAACTCGCAAAAATCCTTGACAAACACTAGTTGGGCAAAGAAGGCCCCTGAAAGTTAAGCGAAAGGCATATAAGAAATAGTGACGTAACCGATTTTTTTATACTTACCATATTTCAAGCCTTTCTCTATAAAAAGTACCTGTGTAATAAATAAAGTATCTAATTGTATGAATCAAAAATTTACTTGTGTTATCATATTAGCGTCTAAAGTTTAAAAAATAACATTAGTAACGAAACGTTACCGTCACGTTAACTTTTTGTTAATTTAGTTACGAAATACTTCATTTTCATCTGACATTTCGTTTTTTATTATTTAACCTATAAACTCTAAACAAAATGGCTGGCGGCTACCAAAACTCATTCACCGGTGCGAAATTGTGTTATTTCACCCCAGTTGAATAACTGACTTTTCGATGTAAGCCAATCTGCGAAGAGATTCTAGATGAAATTCCAGTTTCGACTGTATGTACTGCAAAAGTAAACTGTATAGTAACAGGCTTTGAAGTTGTTTCCGCTTGCTTTGGGCATCAAAGCCACCTAGTGTCGTGTATCAAGAAGTCAAGGAATATTAAAACATTACCGCATAGCCAGAAGGTTGCATTTGGAACAACAGTCTATTGCTCCTTAATATTCTTGGCAGAAAGGTACTTATCAACAGTTACCTTTGAAGTGGCGCTTCTGCATGCAAATTTGTGGGGGATGAAAAATTGACAGCAGGCCCCTCAAAGTTTCTCGATGGAAAGGTATTTTTTATTGACATGAATAAATAAATGGCATTAATTCTTTTGTGTTGTATTGAAACAAAAATAACATAGGCAAATAAGTGTTTAGAACACAGAGAACAAGACTGAATCAAAATATTATTGAAAAGAATTATGGATGTGATTTTGGTATTTAATTAAAACAAACAGCCTCGCGAAATCTCAGAAACAACGCGACATACCTACTTTTGACGAAATTTGAATTGTTTTCGCTATCTAAAGTATAGTGTTGGCAACACTAAACCAACAAGCTCTTCGCCCTCATAAATCATATCTGGTAGATCAAAATGGTCAAAAAGAACGATTTTAATACTAAATCTTCAGGACTTTTAACAAAAAATAAAAGGTAATATTTAAAAAAAAAAATCAATATTTTATTAAAAATCAATCTTATATAATAAAAACATATGAATATAAACGTTCATCCGTTCAAGGGTATATACCGTGAAATCATATATTTAAGTGACTTTTGTAATCTAATTAAGATGACAAAAGTCACTTAAATATATGATTTCTTTTTGTTAGCTTTATTTTTTATAGTGATGAGGATGATTTTATTGAACTTAAATCGTCAATAATAACGTTTTAAGTTCAATAAAATCATCCTCATTATCAACAGTAAAAGCAAAAATGTGCGTACGACGTTGTAAGTTAACATAATTAAATTAATTAATTGTGCTAATAAAACATTAGAATAAAGAAAATATATGAAGCAGAATCATTATTCGGCTCTTTCTTTGTAAATCCAAAGAGATAAACTTATGTTTATAAACAATTGTATTAAATAAATCTGTCTTTGTAGATAGTTGGTATACAAAGTAAGTAACATAACATAATTGAATGAAATAACCAAAGCTAAATAACACAAATTTAGTAGCTTTTAAGCGCTCTCTATGGACAGCTATAGGAACAAATTTATATAATACAATCGATTCTTCTGTTAAGCATGAACGGGATCGAGTTATTGGATTTTATATTTTGGTTGCTTTCAAAAATGTAAGATGGCGCTAAACGGTCAAATAATACGTCACTATTTTTTCAGTCTTTATTTCAACAGCGGTTACAATTCCATAATATCATTTATAAAATTGATATTCATTTGTTAATTAATAAAAGTTCAAAATATAATATTTGAAAATTAAAACAAGAATGCAAAGGGCGTCATCTAGCGGTAGTTTGTAAAACTTTTCGAATTATGTCGATTACGCTCGATAGCTTTACTTTTTGGGGTTCGTTACAGTTAGTTATCGTAGCAATAGGTAGCGCTTATTACAATTATAGATTTTACTATTACTTTTTTAATAACATAATAATTAAAGAAATACCAGTAATTGTTATATTATATTATACACAAGCTATGTGCTTAATTTAACTTGTACAAAATATCATAATTAGAGAAAAATCCTTTGATGTAAGATCATCGTAGAATAAACCAAAACAAAATGGCCATATAATAATGTTTTTTAAATATCTTCATGAAAATGTTGAACTTCTGTGGTTACTTACAAAAATTTCTGTCATACCAAAATTTTAAATATGAATACATCGCAAAAGCTAAAAATATTTTGCAATGACAAAGCTATATAAAAGTGTAAGAAATATTATTATGATTATATAAATAAATTTAATTTATATTAATAATAACAAAATTAATCAATAACAGCGAGAAAGAAATAAAATACTTATCACTAATTTATTTTATTGCTTTGCAATCAATCTTGGTTCTATTAAAATATAAGAGCTCTGCCACGAATAAATAGAGGCAACGTCTTTCATCGTGTAGGAAAAAGATATCTTAAATTGATAAAATATATCTCAATTATATATATATATATATATATATATATATATATATATATATATATATATATATATATATATAAGAAAAAATGACGCGACACCACCTGATGATAAGCAGTAGAGGTCCATATGTGAAGATGCGGCATACTGCCCTAGCTACCCTCACCTTGCTGGCCCGAAAAGTATGAAGGTGGGAATACGTGTGCTGGAAAGGAATTCCACGCTCTAGCTGTGCGACAGAGAAAGAAGTCACAAAATATCTACTTTGCACACTAAGATATTTTGCGCGTGGCAATAGTGAAGGAGTGACTCCGTAGAACGGCACGAGTACTCCTGAGTAGGAAAGGAGAGGCAGGGATAAGGTCGAAGATCTCTTCGGAGCACTCTTAATGGTACAAACGACAAAAGGCACTTAGCGACGCTATTATATATCTCATACAATGTTGCTGAACATTAAATTGACGGGACTCATTATTGGTAGACTTCCTCATTCAGTTGTATGTCTTGTTACACTTAAAAATTATATGACACTACACTTAACCTATCATGTCGAGCTTTATGTACAGAAATTTCAAAAAAAGCAGTGAAAGTATACTTTGGTAATTTATTGAAAAGTTACTCTGATACCTGTGATGTACCATAATTCTAAACGAAACATGATCTTTTCCATTATAACGTACCTGTGTTCAAAACATGTATGTAAAAAATGATTGCGAATAAAAGTTGTATTTCCTACAAACTAAGTGTATTATTTCCTCGGACACAACAATAACCTTTTAAATTTTGTCAGCAGTTATATATAAATTAAATTACTCAGTAGGCACCTATGACTGTCTTAAACTATTGAAACCAAATAAAAAGTCCAGTGTATATGTTCCGAAATTGATAAAAGCCTAAGTAAATAATACAATAGTCTGTTGAAAATGGAGGTCGGTTTCCAACTTGCAAGTGAAGAAATCTATGAAACAGACAAATGTTTATGGTTTTCGAAATTTTCCTAGTGTGAAAGGAAAATTATTTATGTTTGAGATACTTTAGAAGAGCGTAACAAAAATATTTTTCCTCCTTGTAAAACCAACCAACTACAACAGAAGATAAATAACAGAACTAATGTGACAGATAACCCAAACCATAAGTATTTTTGAAATAATTTGTAATCAAACAAAAGTAAAATTTTTTTTTTGTTTTTCGTAAACAAGAATTAGTTTCGATACGGCAAACTGTGGACAGAGACAGATAGCAGATTTTTACCTTGTAAATGTTGTCAAAAAGGTTTTGTGTACTTTCAATACCCAATAGTGAATTGTATAGCATTGGAAACTCAAGCTTCAAGTAAAAAATTGTTTCACTGTGGAATAACTATATTATCTCTTCAACACGTATAGAGTACGTTAGACCAATTCAATCTACCGCCACACTACCAATTTTGACATAAATCAAGGGCTGTCATAAAATAGTTACTTTCCCTTGTTTGTGAAATCTGTTTTAAGTGACTTGTCATAACCGATCATGATTATTGAATCTATAAGACATTTAGACACTAGCGAATCGAAAGCCTTAATATACTCTTGCTTCAAGATAGCGCAATTTTAAAGAAGGATATTATCTCGAGACAATAGCTATCTGTAGATACTTAAATCTTACTTAGCGTTCCCGTTAAGTATTATTCGCAATGTAGTATATATTTCATTATTTATTTTAAAACTAAACTTTTCAAATGCAGCTCCATAGGTATCATTCTAGCATGAAGAACCCTATTTTTATTAATAATTAATTTTAGTTGATTTGTAGTAATTTCTGTGGCATTAGTAGGTTTTTCTGTGGCAACCCTACGCTTGCCAAAATTATTAGCTATCGATTCTGTGCGCAATAAAGCGGAACAGTGTAAACACATTGATCCCTCCCTGTTTGCGGACACGGACGACTGTAATGAATCTGATTAAGTAGTCGCCGAGCCGAATTGCTGGCTACACTGATGTGTTGCCAAATATTGGGAGATTAAATACGTTCTGTTGGTAGGTAGGTATAGCGAAGGGATCAATTACGTCGTATTCGTATAATTAGGCAGATTTTTAGGGTATTATCTAAATAATATAACAAAGAGATTAAAAAAATATATTTGTGACAAACTGTACTGGAAATGACGACATCTTAGTTAATGATATTGTGGATATGTGCCACCGTAACACCTAGTGAGATGACTTACATCATCTATTTAAGTTGTATGCAACTTTCGATCTCAGACTTAATTAATGGCTAGTCGCTTGACTAGCTCGATTAGGGATATTTATTTTACGTACTGAACTACCATTAAATAATAGGCAAAGTGGATTTCTTTGACATACTTGTACAATCAAAGCAACTTTTGCAATGGTTGATGCCGTGGATGGGTCAACCAAAATATATTACCTCAGGCCTCTACGTGCTTCGGATGGCATGGCAAGCCGCATTTCACTAGAGTGGTGATTACGTGATCTAAATCCCATTTAGGAAACCCTATTCTAAGCAGTGAAAAGTATATAAGTGACTGATGATGAACAGATAAATGTATTTGAAGAAATATGTTAAATCTTATAATGACATTCATGAACTCTTACGCAGCAAACTGGCCTTGTGCAGTACTTTTACAGTAAGCATTTCTATGAGTCCTTAAAATATGTTTCTTGACTGCAGGTATTAAGTGCCTTAACTAAGGAGTATTCTCCGAAACAAAGCTACAATCAAAACTTAGCTAAATAATAACTAGATATATTTATTACTTAAACGTTAGACAAATGTCATCTACATGTCATGTTTATCTACATCGCTATCAATAAACAAAGTTTTATCATAGAAATCAGTTTGTATTTAATCCTATAAAAAATATCATAAACAAAATTCCTAAGAAAATGTGTTCATTGTTCAACAAATTCTTGACCGAGGGTCAACATTAAGTTTTACTATACTGACTTGATATTTGATGTATGACATTAGTTGACACTAGCATCTTTAGCAGGGAATATAAAAATCTATTTAACCGTATCATACCCCAAAACAGGTACCTTCTGTCACCCTTTACCCTCTCGGCATCCCGTGGTGAAAGGCGTGGCACCCAGCGGGGGGCGTTACGCGCATGCCCTGTGATCTCCACAACAAAATGGCGCTTGATTGATGGATCGCTCAAACTGAATTCTGTCACTAGTGGTGACTGGGTCTAGCGTATTATTATGAGATGGTAGATAAGTTTGATATAATTAAACTCTAATGAGATTTTCTTTTTGGATTTGGTGAATTTATAATACGACGCCTTTCGGAAGAAAGATAGTAAACATCATATGATGTAAAGCAATAAATAAAGAAGAAAAAAACTAACAGAATTAAGGGGTGGTGTCAATTAAACTATTCTAAAACTTATGAACTGATGACAAAAGTTTCATTTATTATTTAAAAAAAATATTAATTAATACAAAAGAGGAAAAATCCGGACTATAGTTACTAAGTGTAACCAATAACAATATTATCATTGTTTTGCTTCCCATCATTCACAAAATTGCTCAATGACAACAAGAAGTCAAACAGAGCAACAAAACTCACACAAGAAGTATTTTGTGATAAACTTTACTCTATTGGTCTGAAACATTTATGACAAAAAAATATAAATGAAAAAAAAAATACAAAAAATATAAATGACAAAATGATGCAATACTTTTGATTGCCATTATTTTTTACTTTCTTACCCTTGTATATTGCGAACGCGATTCAAAACAAAGTATTAAAAAAGAAAGAGATGTCGTTTTGGCCTGACCGTTGGCAAGACGTGAAAAAGAGATTCGTATTATTGAAATAAGTTCTAAGACGTAGAAAGCGCGAATTTCAACTTTGACTACACTAGTAACAGAGATTTGGTTAGTCCTTATACCACTTTAAACTAGAATCTCTGTGCCGGTGGATAGGGAATGGCTGTAGGGGTAGTTTGGAGGCCATTATATGGAACTGCATGGTCCCGCCTTTCATAGTTATCATCGAATATGAACAAAAGAGTAACATGTATTGTAAATTAAGCAGTACGAAAGTAAATTGTCGTATGTACTGAGATTCAATATTTAAATTCTATTTATTTTTGTATTTAATTCCATTTCTTTTGTTATCAACAAAGTTCTAGAAATATATGAAGCGTAGCAGAGTAAGTAACTTTTAATTCGCAAATCCTAACAGAAACAGTACATAAATATTTAATTATAAATATGAAGAACCTTCCCCTGGTGCAAGATAAATAACGCAACTTTGTAGTTTAACTATTATTGTTTCTGAACCGGCTAAGGTCGCCAAAACTCAAGACTTCACCCAAAAGGTATTGTCAAAAGTTGCTCGTCGTAATGAGTTGATGTAAAAACATGCCAAATACATTAACGTATTCCACGAAAGTGTTCAACTAACATCTGAATAGGATCATTATCGGAAAATTGCTTTAATGCTTTAAATTTCCCCGCATTGTATTGGTCACGAAACCAAATATTAGGAGATTGCATTTCATTATACGTTAGCGACCTTAATGACCATATCTCTTGTAACATTAATTTTTGTATTAAATTGCTTATACCTCCGTTTTGTGATTATGTTTGCATAGCAAAAATAAACTTTACCATTGCGGTATAACAATTGTTTTCGAATATAATTACTTTAGGATAACACTTTTTTGAAGTAAGGCTTTTTGACTAAGAATCATATACCCATGCATGTTTTCGGATATATTGAATAAAGTTCACATTCTTAAATATGGCCACAACTGTTTTTTTTACAAAATTGACAATCCAACAAATCTTTTATATTTTAGATTATATAAAGGCTTTTAATTGTGACCTGTAGAAGTGAAGTATGATTAGCCATTTACAAACATTTACACTGGGGATGTGATTTTATCGAAAATCTGACCAGAATTTGTATTTTTCATTACTTTTTTATATTGTTCTTTTTTGTTGTTTTCGTTTTTTTGTTTTATTTTTTATTGTTTGTTTATTTATATTATTTTTGTTTCTAAAAACAAAATTCTACTATAAAAAAAAATATACAGTCAATATAAAACATGAATATTGCGGGGATTAAAAAAGAATACTTTGTATGTATATTCAAACTAGCATTATTTTACTTTGTGGAAGGAACGTTACCAATAGTTGAGATTCTTTTTAAAATATTTTTAAAAGGTTTTTATTACCCTAATAGAAATATCATTCTAGTATTTATCAGTATGCATGTTAGTGCGATATGTTACTAACATTAAACGTTACGTAAATTTAAGTTATTATTGTAACTATGAACCATCTATGGACATTTGGCATGGGAACACACCAAAAATTTCAAAATATTAAATTTCAAATTTAAATATTCCTATTTTAGAAAATCCAAATATTATAATTCATAACAAGCAAAAAAACGACTATTCAAAAACGCTTTTAAATTACAGAATAATTATATTACTTTACTATTAAAAATCAACGCCGACCAGCAATGTTATGCAAATTTTAATGTTGACTCGTTGCTTTATGAACGTTAAACGTGTTAAAAAAAATAAGTTAGTTTAAACATGTATAATTTTAATTTTTATTACATGTCCACTTTCATAATTTTAGTGCTAGAAATTTGTTTGACACAATGTATAAGGTTTCAAAACGTTTAAATATGCGTCTCATGCCTTACCAGGAGTGATTCTCAAACTTTAAAGCTAATAATATTACTAACAGTACTTTACCATTTTATCCTCGTTTATTTATAGAACCCAACCCAATCCTCATCATTTTTCTTTGCCTTTAAACTGACGCTGATTTTTAAATATCTAAGCGTGGAAATATTTCAAATTCCTTCTTTATAAACATGCATATATTTAGTTTTATATAAAATTATTTATATAAAACTAACTGTACCCATGACTTCGTCCTTGTGGATGTCGGAAAATAACAACATCTTGTGGATGGGTGGGTAGGTTAAATGATTTTCCTTGAGTACTTATTTGGTTAAGGATTGAATTTCAGCCTTCTGTATAACAAATTTAACTAACAAAAAAAAGGTTATAGTGCGTCAACTTTAAAAAATAGACGCATATGTCTTTTTTGGCAGACTTTTTTAGAACTTTTAATGTAAAACAATTCCGATATACATCCGTAGTCAAGCAGTTTTTGCTTGACTTTTTCTCCAGTTTACAGGAAGTGTATCGATGTTCGACAAATAATAAAATTGTATTAATAAATAATTTATTTCTAATGTTAATTAATTTAAATTCACACTAAGAACATTTTAAAAATACTCTGACATATTTAAAATGAAATTTATTGGCGTCTCTATAAAGTTTGAAAACCACTGTATAACTGGCCGGCCGCCTCCCAACCCGTGCGACAAAAAAATAATAACTTTTCTCTCTCTCCACAAGACGACGAGTGACTTACCGGCCTTATGTTTTTTTAGGCTGCCCCGTGCACGATAAAATATTTTTTTGTGGCAGTAGCACCGCTAGTGTTGTGTATGGTAGCTTATTAATAAATAAAATTCGGATAATATTTAAAAAATTATTCTCTATATTAAATTAAACACAGTAACAAGATGTAAATAACACAAGGCACATCTTTTATTATCTAATATAATATAATCAAAAATAAATCCCTTAAATTTATTTAAGTGCATCACTTCCAACAAAAACATGTAATCGAATAATTCTTTTCTTTTGGATCGGATAAAGTTTGTATTATGAAAATTTCAAAATAAGTGAGTGAGACAAAAAACAGTGAGAGACATTTTTAATATTTTGGCATAACACTCGAATATTTATTTATTTCATATTATGGTTATATTAACTTAAGATTTTGTTTACTATTTTCATTCGTTTTTAACAAATATAAATACTTGGCACTTTAAAAATGTATAGTATATTAAGTATTATACATACTTTAAAACATTTTGTACTATTATTATTGCAAAAGGCCAAAATTTGTAAACTATAAATGTGGGCAAAACTTATTTGATATATGATATATACGACCAATGAAAGAAAAACAATAGTTTCTATAATTTTTGTGTGTCTGTATGGAATTGAATATAGTTTGCTAACACTGATGTATTGTATACTTAACATAAAAATAAGCTGTATTTTACTGTTTGAAAATATCTGTATAGGAACTCAATTCTCTATTCCACGCGTACGAAGTCACGGGAAAGTCTATAACAAAAAATTATGCATGTATGTACTGATTTTTAATATACTTTTACAAATGTAATTATTTTTCTTTGTTAGTAACTAGGTTACACGAATATATCACCGCTTTGTTTCATAATAAAAAAAAATACTAATTTTCCCGAACATACAATATTTTCACTGTAGATTTCTTAATGTAGATTTCTATTGGCTTATATTTTTTAAAATCTCTATATTACTAAACAAGCCTAAATAATAAGATCAAATGATAATAATTATTAAGGAAAATAAAAATCTATATTTATGTTTTAATTTTCAGTTTTATGATAGATTGTATTAGATTAAAAGGATATATTATAAGCACTACCATGATATAATTTTGCATTAAATAAAAAAATCCTCAAATAAATCCGAAAAAATATCCATCAGTATCGATGCAGTAAATCACGCCCCAACACTATACCCTCTTGTTCTTTTTGTGGTAGGTAATATGGCATTGTTTGTGGACAGAGACAGATTGTGGCTCAAATTATAGGTTAGAATGAGACAGAACTGTTGCTTTAGAAGTAGGAAAAGACGTGGTTCATTTTCCATTTCATTATAATACAATAGAGAATTTTTCGTCCTTATAATCAACTTTGACCCAAGAACATTTTTAAATAAATGCAAATTATTATAAGTAAAAGTTACGTAACGAATTCTGGAATCTTTTATTTCTGAATTTGTGAAGTATCTTTACCGAGTAATAATGCATTGCTCCTTCGAATATGATCAAAATTTAGTAAAAACATGCAAAATTACTTGCGAAGTTCAATAACGCGTACTTAGATTTAGTGTAGAAAAGTATTAAAGTACAATGATCTTTGAAAAATATTTCTATGCCAGCACTATAGTGAGTTTTTTGAAAGATGAATTTTGATTTGTGCTTTATTTGAAATAAATAAAGAATCTAGATAAAAAAGATTTATTTATTTAAGCTAATGATTGCAGAAAAACATTTTCCATTGTTGTCAATACATCAAAGTTATTAATTTGTTCTATAGATATCTGACTATTAAAAAATTGATCATAAAATTCATAAGCTCGTAGTATCCTGTGTACATTTAAATTACAATTTTCAAGAATATTAGTGGCTATTTTGTTGGGATTAATTTAAAATAAAATTGAGTCGTTTTTACTCTCTTTAATTCCAATCCAAAATAAAATGTATAGAACGATTTAAAGGAACGTCATATTAATTGACATTTATATGATCCATACACTTGACTTATTTGAATCGGTATTTTTATGATATGTGTTAACATTCACCATTTTAGAAATGTAAAATGATCATGAGTTTAAATTCTTTTATCACCACATTTCTTTTCAGTAATTTTAGAAGTTAATTTGTAGATTTCGTGCAAATCGTGCAATACAAAAGTTAGTTCAACATTCACCTTTGCATACCTCGATGTAATTACAGATAAGGATTTGAAATCCAGCTCAGTTGAATCATGTTGCAAATTCGCACTCTTATTGATCTATAAATGCTATTAAATATGACTTAATCCAATATCACAGAGGTCAAGGATTAAGTCAAACTAAAGTAACTTTCGTTACATTGAGATAAAATCAAATTTTTTACATTTAAAATTTATCTGTAACACAAAATAATGATAGATACAGATGTTATCTTATTCCTAATAGAAATTACTTCCAATGTGTATCAAAGAGAATTTTATTTTACTTTACAGTAGTTAATTTATTTAATTATATTAAAAATTTTGCTGTTTCATTTTTTAAATTATTTAAAGTTTTTTTTTAAATATATAATACTTACTAATTTTGAACTAGGACTGCAGGTTCTGCGATATAGATATGTATGAATATTCGACAAGAATATCATTAATATGGCAGTTACTAATGGCTTTATCAAGTAACTGTGAAACTTATTCACTCTCTTAATGCTACTGAAAAACAAGCCAATAACTTCTTTCTGCCTTGACATTAAGATGAAAGGCGACCGTTATTGGCTGATTGATTTAAATATTTTGGGTACTATCTTTAAATTTTATTTGCACATTACTCGTCTTAACATTTAAGAACCAGTTAATTAATGGATATGCTGAATAAGTAATTCAATATTCATATTATTCATAATAAAGCATTTTTCGTTGTCTTTCAGGAAGTGAATTTGAATTTTGTGCACATAAATTACGATGAACAACGTCGATGCTTTGAATTTAGCCGCGTCTTGTTATACCTTTTATTCTTAAAACTTGTAAAATTTAATATCTTTAAATTATTTCCATTTCAATTTTAATTAAAAGCCTGCATCATATGCCATTAAGTCTAGCTCAAGAAATAGCCTGTTTCATTATAAGACTATACATGTATAGAGCAGCGCTACTGTGTCCTTGTTTTGTGTTTCTTATACAATTCTATTTTTGAGATTTTTCCCTATAAATTATAATTGAAACATTTTTAAGTTCTTAAATTAAATCAAATTTAATATATTTTTGATAATAAAGAAATACTTACACTCAAGATATCCTCAAATCAGCTAGATTTGTAGAAGATGCTGCCGAATAAAAGAAATGAAGAATTAATTCCTTCCTATTTGGTTTTTTGCTATTTTTGTATGTTAATGTCTAAACCCATATATTATTCTAAATTACCTAAATGGTCTACTCTTTCTCTCATTGTTAATTACCTAAATGGTCTACTCTTTCTCTCATTGTAATTAATTTTATATTTTGACGATTAGGAAGAAGGCTATATTTATTTATTAAATTTCTGATATTTAAATATATGTATAGTTTTCCTTTATCTAGTAACCATAATAATACCATAAGCTTTTAATAATGCTTGATTTGGGTAAGATAATAATGTGTATGCGTGTGAGAAATACTATTTTTAATATTTTATTCATAATGCTTTCAGAATCATGCCAATTATTAGTACTACGTGTATAATGTAGAGCAATCGTCTTGTGTAGTTTGCGCAGAGGGCATAATCGTGCGTCAGTTGTTCACTTTCAATACCTAGACAATTAATTGTTTGAAAAAAAAAGAAAAAAAATATAATAATATAAATATAAAAAAAAGTTTTCCATAATATTAGTGTCGCGTGGTCACAAGATGCAAGCTGCAGCGCAGGCGGTCCGCGCTATAAAGGGAACGAAACTGGTTCTGTAGCCGAATGCCGCCCGTGCAACTTGAGGCTGTGTGCATTAGTCGAGCTGAAGTGGATTGGCACCTTAATATACGTATTTTTTATTAATGTCAAAATAAAGTGCATTAACTGATTTCAATTTGCTTGTTTTATAACTTATCATTTTTATACACGATGGCCCTTATAGAACTTTAGACCGAATATTATGCAGGAAAATATTATTTATGATTATTTTTATCTATGTTACGCTTTGACTTATCATGCTTGTAGCTGACAATATTCTTTAATAATATCGTTGTAATTTAGACACAACATAACGTTCTAATTTTTTCAAAATTCATGATGTTTGATTTACGACATCTTCACTTGATCTCCTCGATACGTTGTATTGATGCTAGATAACAAACCTTTATTGAAGTTATTATTATCTTGGAAATACAATTGGCTTTAGTTACTTATGCGGTTTGCTTTTTAGTTCTATAATTTTGGGGATATAACAACATCTTTAACAAACGGTTCTTTGACTCCTCTGAAGTCTTTGTTTTTGTGCTTTCTTGACTTGTTCTATAGAATATAGTTGCTTTAACCTGACTATGTAAAAGTAAAGTGAGGATTACAGCAATCAAATAAACTTTTTACCACTAAATGGGTACAGAGCATGAAGTTTTCTGGTTTTGAATATGCCACTTTAAAATTCATTCTCGTTCTACCCAAGTCATCGTCACATTAGAGATGTTCTATCGATTCTTGGCTTTTATCACATCCACCGAGAGATATACTTAGTGTGCCATATAATGGTAAAGTGCCTTGTGAGCGCTCCAATTAAGGAAACAGTCTCTGTTACTTGCTACTCTAAATACACAAAACTTGACTTTGATTCTCTTCTCTCTTGAAGATAACTCCATTAAGGGAAAATACCAATGTCATGATAATTGGAAAATCAGCTATTTATATAATCTATTCCAGCTACACCCCAACAATTGGATTTTTGAGTTCGTAGAGACAACTTACGCTCGGACTGAATTTTGTACTCATGAAAAATATAAAAACAATGTTTCGTTTTCCTATATTTCCTCTAAAACTATCGTTACTCTATTTCGTTACTTTTTTCATTTAAAATTAATGTAAAGTTATGGCGGTGTCTCCATATTTTGCTTTTTTGTTAATAATGTCGTCAAATTTGTTAGCTGAAAATCCGGCATCTTGTTTAAGTTTCTAAAAGTTTTTATCTCTTTTAATAATGAAGTTATGATAAAATCGTTAACATAAGGACATGAAAATAGTGCTCATAGAATTTTAGGAAAAAAAAATTGTATGGAACCTGTTTATATGGTAAAAATGCCAAAATGCTTCCTCTTAATTTATAGGTCTAAATTTGCAATAATATGGCTCTTACTGGCCCTGTTCAGATTTGACTGTTATTATCAAGCCAATTCTAAATGGCGCCACTATATGGAATACTGGGTGCTTTCTGTAGAAATCGTAAAACCTTATTAAAATTTATAATTCCAAAATGCAATTATGAAAGTATTGTTAGCATTACTGAAATTCGTAATATATGCGACCGCGTTGTATGTTTGAACAGCAGTAGAAAAATAATAACTTTGATATTATCTCATATATATAATATAATATTATAAGCTCATAACTTTCTTATACTAGATTAATATAATGTTTTATTTATATATAATACGGCAAATTACTCCATACCACTACACGAGAAGCGGTATGTAGAGTCCATTGTCGAAGAAGGCTTGTGTGTCACGGCACAATAGTGCGCTTATCTGCCTTCGTCTTGCCAGTGCAAAAATAATATAAGATACTTTTAAAAGAAAGGCTTTTTACTTTTTAATACAATTATTTTAATTAAAAAGTTTATTATATAATCATTAAATTGTAGTTATAAAAAGCAATTGAAGAGTAATTATAATTTTGTGAATTACACAACCAACAGGCTAAAATAGGAATATTATTTATTTGTAGACCAACACTTATATTATTTACAGTAAATCCCAGTTAATGGTTTAATGGTTGATTTATATTTAAAACAATATTAGACTATATTTACAGTTTTTATATTGTGAGACATATTTGTAGAGTTATGTGAAAAAACGTCAATTTGCTCCCAATAAATACTCTTGCAACTTCACATTAAAAATAAATAATGTAAATTTATTTTAATACCCGTATTAAAATAACCAGTTTTGAATATTCGGGACTGAATTCCAAAATTGCGAGTGGACGTTATCGGCCCGTATCTGGCGAGACCGAAACGAGAGTTCGCGTGTCACTCTGCAGTAATCGTATCTTCGGGACCGATAAAAGGGTCTCTTGCACCGTTTTAATTAGGCAGTAGAATGTATCGGCCGGCCGCCAGTAGTAGGGTTGATCCGTATTTCGTTAATTTTTATACTTAAACTTATTTAAAAAGTATATACTCGCGAACGGTAAGTAAATTCATGACTTATTATTATTACGTTGACTGTAATAAAACTTTGCTTAATTAATCTGAAAGATAACTGAGATGGCACAAAGAACGCAGAATAGTAGAGTTTATTCTATTGAAATTGGATTATTTTGGAAGAAAAACGAAAAACAATTAACGTGAATCAATTAAAATCATACGAATATCCGTCTTATTTCAATCATGGTATATTATTGCTATTTTGCTTTAACTACATTTTATTTTTTTTGTTTATAGATGGTGTTTGTACGCCTTACGTAGTTTAGTTTTTACTTAATTACAAATTGTATTGTATCGTTTAAGTGAATGCTATGTATTCTTTGGCATGTAAAATATCTTTAGCTCAATAAATGTGACCAGCAGGATACAGGCAGTGGGAGCCCTAGCAGGCTGCAATGAGGTTCGTAACCGCTTGCGTTCTGCCGCGCTGCGAGAGTGGCCAGTGCCGTTCGGCTAATGCGTACCTACATAGTGCAACACACCTGTATAAACTTTGATACTGTGATTTATTTACTTTTAAAAATTTAAATTAGTTACTGCTTCGAATTATCTAAGGTTTTATTATTGTAGAAAGCTATATATAAATATTGAAGCTCGAATTAAACACAGTTATTTGTAAAGCCAAATATTTAGACAAATGTCTATGAAAATAATCAATATATACTATTTTGAATTAATCGAAAATAACTCGTATCTATACCGCAATGATTTATAAACATCCTTAGTGTTAGAAGCTTTTACTTCACATAGCTAATGTTATATGGACATGACAAATATGGGAGCCATGAAAAAATTAAGCCTTACAGCGTTCAAGAAGTGGTACATTTAGGATTTAACAACTCAGTTGGCACATGTAACCTTCTTCGTTTATGATAGACTTCAACCAACTATTAAGTAATGTATCTTAGTAGCCATGGCCTCTCTGTTTTATGCTTTGGCTAGGTAGCTTAATGTGTTAATCTATGAAAGGTCTGACGAGAATAAATTTATTTGTTAAGTCTTATGCCACGCGCTTTATTATCCCATAAATCCATAGGTGACACTAAGAATTGAAGATTTACAAGTCAATTATAATAAATTTAATTACAAAGAGTGTTTGAATTTGAACCTTACAAAGTTCATAATTACAAAATACAAAAGCGTGAAGAAATCGGTAAGTCTCAGATAAAAGTAAAAACTTATTAGCCCAAGAATTCACATCAAGTTAATAAATCATCGTTGTATTAAAAATATTCCTACGATCGAAACATCTAAGACAGGTTACTTTTGAAATTCCTAGCTTTATAATCTACCTAAGTTCAGAGTTTACCCAGATAAACTATGGTTGCAAGCTGGCGGCGGACAACGCGACTAACCCGTTCAGTAGATCTTAGGATAACGAAGTGGTCTACGATAGGAACTCATAATACAAAATACATACGAGGAGAAGGGCACATTTTACATATTACTATACGTATTACTTCTATCATACAAATTGTATGTCAAATTTTATCATTTTGCTAGTTGTATTTTTATGGAGAAGTCCTCTTGTTTCAGCTATCCAGTAAGTGCTCCAAGTTCATTCTGATTTGTTATATGATTAAATATGTGAAGTAAAGGACATACTTCGATGGCTTTTAGATATATAAAGGATCATATTTCAATCATTATGATTAAATTTTCCAAGGAGAAATTACTAGTTTCTCCTTAATTCCTTAATATATATAATGATAAAATCGGCCATAATTTTAGTTAAATAGAATTTATTATGCTTTAAGATTTTTATTACTTTTAAATAAAATTAATTTTAAATAAAACATTAAAATTAACTCAATTAAAAGTATCTCCATATAACAGAAGATTAAATGACATTATTTTAGTATTGTATTCGTGGTAAATAAGTTAATTAAGGAATCTTTATGTAAGAAACTAGGGACTTATAGCCTATTACCATTATAATATCGCTTCCTTTTAATATTTATAGGATGTGCAACTTATTTTTGGAACTACTAGTATTATCAGTGTCTATTAGGTTAAGTTAATCGCTTACCATCGAGTGGGCCGTTTGTTTTTTGCTTCTCTTGCTATAAAATGTTAAAAAGGTTGTTATCATAAATATATCTCAATAAATATTGCAATATTTATTTTCCAAAACCAATTTAGGCATTTCTTTTTATTTAATTCAAATCTATACTATTCACTACTAAAGAAAATAGTTGTAACATCCAAAGATGAGTGATAGTTTTTTTAAGTGTTACCTTTTTTGCTGTTATAAAGCAAGAACATTGCTAATTTATGCAAATACGACTCTACATTCGAGCCGTCTTAGTATATTGACTGACAGTTTCATCCGAACACCTGTTCGAAATTATGTTTAACTATTTCGTTCTTGATACACCGTCATAGATAATCAAAGGTGAATACGTCTCAACGATAGTGAGTCTTATTATTTGTCAGCATAGAGTTCAATACTATTTGAACGACAGAGATTTGATCTTACGGAAAATATATTTTGTGTGATGTGACGAAATGTTACAGAAATCGAATTTTTATAAATATAAAAAATCAAATCACTTAAAACCGATTCGTATTTAACTTTTAAACGGACCTAATTTTTTTATCCCGATATTATAATATACTAAATAAACACAATGTAAAAGAATATTAGTACTATATAACTAGATTTTATGTTTAAAAGTGATAAAGATCACAAATTCTACTAAATATATCGCAAAACCGGTGATGTAACCAAAGCCCAAAAAAAGTTAAATTCTCGCGAAATGAAATCCTGCATGAATAAAATGTTTACGAGTACTAAGAATTATACTTACAACTACTGAATAACAAGTCCCTGTACCACGTATGAGTCAGTTGCGAGTTGCGACAATTTTATGCATGTATTCTCTACGCGGACACTCGGCACTTTAAGTGTTTAGCTTAGTTTAAACACGGACACACTGCTAGGAAAATTGTCCAATATAAATTTATAAAAATATATTCCTTTCATGGTCGCAACGTTTTTCATTTGATATAAACAAGTGATAACTAAAACATATTAGTTACTCATATCTATCATGCAATGACGAAATTTGCCTTATTTTTGTAGATCGAAATTAAACCGAAAATGTTAACACGAGTTGCTATTGATGTGTTTAAAAGTTGGTGCTCTTCAAAGAAAACCTCAATATTTCGATTGAAACTTGATGATTAAAAGTACAGATCTTTTAAATACAGTATTTTTACCAATGCATTTAGTTTATTCCATTTTGGACTCTGAGTAGAAAAGTTTAAAACAAACTTTATCTATTGCAATATATTTGTAATGCACAAGATTTTTATGTGATTCTCGGTTTTCAAATCCCATATTTTTACAAGGCGATTTTAATTTAAAAAATTATATTGTCAAGAGTGACTAGTTAGTATTCGAATATAATTAGGGCCACTCACGAATTTACACTCACCTTCTTTTTAAAATAACAACGTCATAGAAGGAAAGAAAGAAAATAACGTAAAACTAGCCAACTAACTTCCCTCGAGTACTTTGTTTTTAATTTTGTCCATCCTACGGTTACGTGGAAGTGATCGCTTTTAGCGATAAGTATATAAAGATAAGTACTTTGTATAAAATTAGTTAAATGTTCCCTATGTATTTTTTATTGGCTGATATACAATAAAGATATTTTCTTTACTATTCTATAAATTATTGGGAGACACAAGTAAAACAAAAAAATATTACGATGGACAAAATGTTAGTGTATAAGCGGGTGTCTCGGACACATAACGACGGTTCCGTTATAGTATTCTTTGAATCTTTTAATGCGTACGCGATTCTTTTCAACCGTAAGACCCTTATTTATAGGTGCTTTGACTAGCATTTCTCATCACGTACAATAGTGGTTTAGATTGCCTATACGGGTTTCCCAGCTCAAGTTTTTTTAAGTTATAACTTTAAAAGACTCATTCTTTTTTAAATTCAAGACACGGGCCAGATTTACGATTAATCGGAAAAAGAATTCGAGTGCGTAAGACTATTGTCACCAAAATGTATGTGGTAATTAAATGAAATATTTTTGAAGTTCTATTGTAATTTTTTGGTAATGTAAGACGCGATTTTTAAGAGATTACATAAACATGTCGTCGGATTAGTGAGTAAATTGCACTTACCTTGCAACAGTATAGTAAAATACACGTGGAAAAGGTTACAAAATATATCGTAGAATACACAACTTTTGTAGATTTCCTAAAAAGCTTGTTTTTTTTTAAAATTTTGCTAAAGTCATAGTCAAGGTCACTCGCTGCTTCTGCCCAGCAGTACATAAGTAGAGGTTGTGAATGATAAAACCCTGATAATTTAGACCAGAATCACTAAAAAGGAAAGAGCGACGACGTTGAATGATATTTCAAGTAAGATGTAACTTCTAAAATTTGTGAGTTAAATAATGACATCAAGTAGGTACGTAGGTACGTAGGTGTGAAGAGATTAAACAAATTTTATTAAATTAAAGACAAAAAAAAAATATCTTCAAGAAACTGTAGTGACTTATTTGACATCTCACACTTCTTAATTATCTCTTCTCTGAACGACGTTACGTGATAACAAGTTAAAATAGTAGCACTGTTGTTCTGCTATCTCAAATATAATTATATGTAATTATTATTATATTATAATGATTATTTTAAGTATTTACACTAAGTAAATATTATCTATTCAAAAGTAAATATCACAAACACACACTGATATATTAAAATAATATAATAAATATGATTATTTTATATGAGTAGAGGGTTGGTATTTCGTTAGCAAATTATTTATTTACGGTTGATTATTCTTTCAGATTGTAATGTAAGTGAAAATAAATTAAATGCATTGTGTTACCAGTCTGTTCTTATTTTAAAATATTTATTTATTATCAGGAAAACAATACCCTAGTTGCCTAATCTATAATGTCGAAACAAATAAAGAAGAAAATTTTCAAAATCGTGTTTACAATTAAAGTAAGTGTCCCAGTCTCTCTCACATACAAAAATATATTGTAATAAATATCTTGGCTTAACCGATTTTAATGAAATATTTCGTGTATATATAGTAGTTATGTGGTTGGATAATAGGTCATAGGTTTTGTTCTATGATCTAAGATTACCCTCTGCAGATTTTTTTTGTCAAAATTACACGTCAAAACAACATTTTACGGGATTCTTTGTATTTTTCGGCTGCGTAAACATGTTTACGTGTAAAGAGGAGTTGAGTGTACTCTTTAACAAATTCCCCTAATAAGATCTGTAGTGAACTGATTCCCCTGGACCTGATCGTGCGTGCTCAGTTTACCAAGTGCATAATGATGTGGATTGGTAAACTAGACCCTTAAAATTTTTTGTGTTTGCTTTGTAGTTTTTATTTTTAATGTCATTTAACATCTACAAGTCTAATTTTAATATTTTTAAATGGTTTTTAGGTACTTTTAAGCGAATTTTATTGCAGTCATGTCTTAGATATTTGGTTAATATTAAGACCGAATGCAAACTTGCACTTCATTATCCTCACCTCATCTTTAAATGTAATTACATATAGAAGAGAGAAAAAGAAATTCATTTTATGATTCCCGTTTTATGCCAAATTTTGAACATAGAACATCAATATGATAGCGTTAATATACTTATGCACAGGTCGAATAACATAATTTTAAAAATACTAGGCGTTTAGAAAATATTCTAATATGAATAAAAATCATAAATACGTCTCATGTGTGTGTGTCTGCATGTTATTTTGCAGTTAGTTGATTATAACAACTACGCGTTACCGAAATCACTATCAGAAGCTTAATGGAAAGAGAGACGCTAAGATCCAATTAGTTCCACGTTACATACGATAGTTCAATTACAAAACTAATCATCATACCGCAATATCGATATTTTAATCATAAAAAGTTCGAGCAAAATCGATTGCCACTTCGCATTGATGCTTTCACCTCGATCTCGACCGGATTAAAATATCGAGAAACGACATTTGGTCGTAAAAATATTTTATTTTATTTTTTATTTGACGGCAGGCGATTTGCATAAACTCCCAAGTAGCGAGTCTTTCCATTCGAGAAGGATGCCGCATCGTAAAATGTCGATCGTAAAAGAAACACCTTTTAACATTATAAAGGTTTGTGCTAAAGTGAGGTCGTTTGAGAGAGAATTTTAGACGTGTGGTTTATCTTTATGTCTTACATTAGAACTGATTCGAAGTTTATACTTCCTAATTATATAAGCATAATGCTGTAAAACCGTTTTAAGCTTGCCTAAAGTGACGATTTTATAGCCATACTACCCACTTTTATGCTATACCGGCATTGGAATAACGATGTAAATTTTATCTACTAAAAATTCCTATATATCTTGTTTGTAAGTTAAACACCGTATGGTGATAAGATAAATTCACTCCTATTATTAATTTGTTTGCATTGACGATTGACAGGCTGACTGACATTGTTCTGTCTAATTTGCAATCTTAGCATGAAAAGTCTGTCAATAAACTATATATTCTCAAAAGGCAGCTTCTTAAATACGAGGTTGTGGTTGTATTTTAGTGTATAATTGATTCAAATGTATACTTAATTAAAATGTGCCTAAGAAAACAAAATATATCAGATTATGTATGTTTCATTTTTTAAATGTTGTTTTGTGAGAATATAACGTACGTGGATGTTGAAGTTTGAGCACTCTAGTTCGATTACGAAAACCATCAACTTACTCCAGGTTTGTTCCCTGGTTGCATCAATCAAAATTTTGAGATTCAGGTCCCGATTTTTAAAGTAACCGCTGTCACCCACCAAATCGCAATGGGTCAGCGTGTTGGTACTATGGCCCAAACTCGTTATGTGTTTTTCCGGTATAGGTACGCTTCTAAGCTATTGATGATAAAATGATTATGTATATCTCTTTACTTTCTGGTGCGATATGCATAAAAGTACTTTTGATATATCTTAAAAAGAATTGATTCGGAAATTGTTAACAGGCTTTCAATCCTATATTTATTAACCAAATTACAAACGAAATAAAGTTTTGTGGCTTACTTCATTTACTTCTGTAGCAAATTGTGTTAAAATTTTTGCAGAACAAAAAATAATATTGCCCCAAGCAAAATAATAAGTCACCGTGATACTCATTATAATTTATTTAATATGTAACTTTACATAATCGTCCACTTAATTTAATTCTGAGCAAACTTATTTTAAAATCAAATCATTTCCATATTTTATTAAATTAAGTAATACTCGTACATCATTAACAGTTCATTTTTTTAATTTTGTTCCAATCAAGCTAAACAATTACATTACAATACATTTATAAATTATTTTTTTCAGTTATACTTTAAATTAAAAATAAATTCTACCAGCTATTAAAATGGATCAATAATTATAATTAATATCGGTATTTACAAAAAAAATTTATTACAAAACATAAGTCTAAATCACGATCTACAGAAAAATATAGATTACTAAACAGTAATATAATATATATTGCGAAATAGCAAATAACTAAATAATAAATAACAGTCGATACACTAAGAACCAGTCTAGATGCTACACTAAAAATTATTATTGTTTCAAAATATCAGCTCTGATGGATTTCAATAAAAATCAAACTGTTTTGTTAAAATACGCTCTAAATCCAATACTAACATAGCAAATAAAAATAAAATGCCTTAAATTTTGATAAAATAAATTTTTAAAATTTGGAGGTAAACAAAACACTGCACAAACAAACCTTATGAGATCTTTACGAAAACCAAATCCACATTGCAAATACTACAATCATACCTCTAACCGTTTTACACATTACTAGGATATTCTAATAATACTTCTCAAAAAGAATTAACTACTAGTCTGAAATGATCACTTATATTATACAAAAAACACATTTGTAGCATGCACCAAAAACTTCATTATTCTACAGTTTTATTTATCACTAGCGTCGCATTATTTCTTCTATACTAAATCCTTTTTTCGGTCCACTGGATTGACTCGTTCCTGGGTTTAAGTTAGTATTCGGCTGTATCCCAACAATATTCTTAATTCCGTTAGCAATAGAATTAGAACTATTTTCATCTTGCTCTCTTACATTACTCTGCGGACTATCTTTACAGTTTGTCACGTTTGTCGAAGTACTCGGAGCAGTATCTTTAGGAGCGGCATGTTTTACTATCAAATCTTGAGCTACGGTTTGTTGTGGGCCCATCATTGTGTGAGGTACTGCTCCGTAAGCTATTTGAGGATGAGGTGGAGGCAAAGGCAAACCAAACTTATGATACGAAGGCATTCCCATTATAGACGGTGGTATACCAACTACAACTTCACTACTTCCGAGTGACTGTCGTGGCATTGTCAGATTAGTTGGCTCAGGTGACCGGGTTCTATAAACTGTAGCACATGTTCTCACACTTTCTGAAATATCAGGTGGGTGACTTCTTTTTCTATAAGGAGTAAGATACACGCTCGAAGGCCCAGGGTCAATAGGAGGGCTGGCCATTTGACCAATTTTCGAAGGATCATTTGGAGCAACTTGATGCAAGTCTCTTCGTATTTGTAATTGCGGATGTCTTATTGGTTGTTCTGGTATTTCAGAATAGCGCAATTCTTTTTCTATTATCTCTTCAGAAGTATATCGACGTTTTTCATAGAGATCAGATACCATGCGGTGCTTATCAGCATGTTGGGGACGCATCGTGTATGGACTTGCTCTATCTCTGTGTTCGTTGTGATGGCAGTGTGTCCGTTCTACAGGAGACGGTGAGGTCCGTCTTGGTCTTTCCTCGCTTTGTTCTCTTCCTATACTCTCAATTGACGATGATCGTGCTCGGCGCACTGGTGAATGTTCTGGTGATGACATTTCTGGATCTTCATCGTCGTATCCTGGTTCTATAGGTGATCCTGGCCTACCAATATCTTCTTCTCCTACATCTAATACATCTCCAGGAGGGACATCGCCAACAGCATGCGTCAGAGCATGACGTCGTAAATCGCAATTCCTCCTGAATACTTTTCCACATGAGTTGCAGTTGTATGGTTTGTGATCTGTGTGTGTTAATAGGTGCGTCTTCAGATTGGATCGTTGATTGAAGCTTCTGCTGCATACTGGACATTTGTGAGGTGATTCCTCCATGTGCAGGATCTTGTGGACGGCAAGTGTCCTTGACTGGCAAAAACCTTTTCCGCATTCTGTACATTTGAACGGTTTTTCTTTCGAATGTATGTACCTGTAACAAAGAAAGTGAATTTTTAATTAGCATATTTATTTTTAACTTGATATTGAGGATAAGAAGACACGAGTAATTGTAATTATTTTATGAACGCGCACCACAGCTAATTTAATGATACGAACCATAAAATATCATGCTTTAATTAAATGTCTGAAGAGGGGCGGAGTAAAATCGAATACAAGTTATGTAGATGTTTATATCTGTTAAGATTCTGTATGGCATTACATTGTAAAAAAAACAAAAAATAAGCTGCTTTTGATTGGATTTGCGAGTGCCTATAAACAACTCTTACTACTATTTATGGAACTTGAACTATGAACGAGTGTACATTATTATTTAACTATGCAGTTTGACTATCAATTCATAATAATAGTTAATTTTGTGTTGGGGGGTTAATTTTTATTAAGCATGAAAATTTAACGTTAGCGAGTACTAGTTGCGCAGACGCACCTTGAACGTGATCCGAGTAACTCGAGACTCGAGTCTCAAGGCGAGACCGACGACGACGCATACTCTAAACCTTACCATTATTTTAAGACCTGTGTTAAATATATATAACATCTATTTTCTTTCGGTTAAGCCAAAAGAAAAGACGATGGACAGACCAAAATAAGCTGGTTGTGTTCCGCAAGAGTTCCAGTTTGGCCGAATCGAATTACGTTAAAAGCACTTTGTGGCCAATCGGCTCGATTAATATTATTAACAGCGGTTGTATTGAGTTACTAGTAATCATGCATCGTACTTTGTACTGAATCAAAGATACCGAAATATCTAAGAATCGATTACTCATTTTAAGTGTGTTTTTAAAAGTAGCTAATTAATGTACCAAATTACGATCTATATCAGTTGCTTATCGATCATGATATAAAACTAATACTTATAATGTTTATCACCATCATAAAATTTTCTGTTAGATAATTTTTTGATGGATGATTTTTTTTAATACTTAAAATTTTTCAATTATTCATAAGTATAGTACCAACGCTACCTATTTTATAACGTGAATGCATTTTAAAAATTTTAGCATTATCATGGATTAATTTTTAACTTGCTTGTTCAAAAAGTACAAGCTACCTAGCTACTATAGAAACATTTCCTGACATTAGATATGAAATAATTATTAACTACTGAATGAAAGTGTAAATCAATACAGCCATAACTATTTTCCTATGTGTAAAACTCACTGTCATACTACTAATAAAATAGAGAAAAACATATTAAATGATTGGCGCAACGTATGTTGTACTTCACAGATCAATTATTATTTTCTTCTCTATTTAATCATTAAACAATTAATTATAGAAGTAGATACAATCATAGAAGTTACTATTGAACTATTCCTCGTCATTGAATAATATTTCTTAAAAATATATTTATAAGTACGTAATTTGATGATTTCACTTCAGTGCCTTATTATCATCGTCA
Organism: Acentria ephemerella; assembly: GCA_943193645.1. Lineage (NCBI taxonomy): Eukaryota > Metazoa > Arthropoda > Insecta > Lepidoptera > Crambidae > Acentria > Acentria ephemerella. The sequence continues at coordinate 7,425,843 of OW971891.1, forward strand.
CGCCAAGTGCCTAATTACGATCACAAAGAGAACATGACAAAAAATCTAATTGAATCACAACCACCTACGACGGAATTTATTTAATGATGATGACTTCTGAGATTCCTTTGAACTCATGCAAAGAATGCCTCACGTAAATAATATAGCATTACCAACAGAAAATAAACAAAAAGGTTTTAATGACGACCTCAACTTCTATTAATCCTTAATTTTGACGTCGGTCGGATTGAGTTTCGTCAACAGCGTATGGATTCCTTTGGAAATAATGGTCGCTTGTATATGAGAACCCACATAAATTTCTCGAAGATACTTAGATTTTGTTATTAATAACATGACTGACTGGTTTAACTTGACTATTTATGTATATCGACGTAGGCCAGCTTCGAGCTAAAATCTTAAATATGTGAGATTTAGGCCTTGATGTCAAATTAAATTAAGGTTGAAAACTACCAAAAATTTAAATAATACAACAAATTTCATAATTTCTGCAAGGGCCATATATTTTATGAATCGAGATATTAGAATAAAAACACTCATTTTGAAAATCAAAGACATCCTATTCTTTAGTAGTTTTTACGTTAAATTTTTGTTTGCTTTAAAACCTGTGGATTTTTTAGTCGAAGTTTTCCACGAAATATCGCCACCTTAACGTTTGATTTAATGACTTATTTACTAAGTTAGAGGAAACGATCAAAATATTGGCATTGACGTACAGGGTCTATATATACATAATTACTACGAAATATCTTAATATACTTCCTGTATGATAATATACAACTGGTGATTTAGTATCAATAATTTTTCATTGTTAATACTTTCCTGAATATTAAGATCGTTGTAGGGTTAAACTAGTTAAACATTAATGAAGTTCAGAAATATGCCGAGCCTGGCTGGCTGACAAACATTGTAATGGACAGAACGACCGGTTTCTTCTAAAGTACACTTCACTCAGGTTATATCACGTGGCAGTGGAACTTAACCGAACCTTCGTTCTATATTCACGCTGGAAATAGATATCGAAAATAATCTCTCCATGTCAATGACGATGCACGACCATGGTCAGCTTATAAAAAACCGGTCGTAGTTGTATATCTTCAATGTTTACATAGACGATTTATCATAGTTGCGGCAAAAACGATTTTGCAACTGTCTATTTTGGAACCTCGTTCTTGTTCTGGCTTATTTAATTTATCAGTTGTAGTTTTAGATGACTTGTAATTATTCAGATTTCAATTCAAAACTCAAAAATACTTAACTTATTAAAGAGATTATACTTTTTAATTCCGAGTTTATTAATAAAGATAAAAATAATATTAAGTTTGTTAGATGATTTAATTGACGACTTTTTTTAGAATTTAAGCTAAACAGATTAAATTTTTGAAAGAAGCCGGCATTATATACATTCAAACAAGAATGTAGGTACATAAATGATTGTAAATAAGCCGCAAGAATCATCGTGAACTCTGTCGCACACAGCAATATTAGAAGTGGGGAGAAAGCACTCGTATTACAATGTTTAAAAAAAAATTGCCATTAATTATCTATAAACATATTTCACTTATTAAAAAAATAATCATTATGTATTTTATCTTTTACAATTCTGTCCAATTTGAGATCAGTATATGAAACGAAGAAGAATCTAATCAGAATTTTAATAAACTCCATAATATATGAGGAGGATGTTTATTTACATATTAAGTTACCAAAAAGAATACGAATAATTAATGACTTAAACAAATCTTTCCCCCCGGCAGCCTTATCGCGCTATTTCGATCAATCCTGACATTAAATAAAATATAAGTAACGTCTGTCTCTTCTTATTACACTTCGAGATAAGGATCGCAATGGACAGTCGCTCAGAATCCCATCACGACGGGAACGAGATTAAAAAACTCAGGTTTGAAATTACAAAGAGGACTGTGGAGCGGCGCTAATGGGTACAATAAAAAATATTTTCCATTACCGTTGCCGGTCCGTATGAAGCAGAAGAGCTTAAAAATTTAGGAGATGACGCCAAAGAAATTTTCAAGTAATTGATTTGATGAAACCCATAAGATCGCTAAATATAATCTTCGAATTCAGAATAACGCTGACAGTCTAGAAAACTAGGGTACCTCTACAAAAAAATATTGATTTTAAGAAAGCGTTCATTGAGGTTCAAAATGTACAAACGCACCTTTGCCAACGTGAAAACAGGTTTTTAAAAACGTCCTCGTTTCATTTTTATAAAGTGCGGCGGTTGTGACAGCAAAACGAATATCATTTTGAAATATGTTTGTACGCTTAACGTGATGATAATAAAGTTCATACAACATTAGGCAATTCTATTTGTATTTATTTTATAAAAAAAATGTAGTAATGCTAATGTATAACTGAATAAATAAAAGAAAGGGGATTTTTTGTATTTAAGGGTTAGCAAACAAACCTACGATCAAGCAAGCAAGCCTATCCATACTATCCTTATTGAATGTTGAGGGGATATAATACGTATCATCTTTAAAAAATAAACTGTTTTTAAACTAATAACCAAATCCTGAAAACTTGAGAGAGAAATGAAATTCCTCAGGTAATTAATTATTTTGGTTTGGTTTTGGTGACGGACTTTCTATTACTATAATAGTTAGTTCGTCTTTTAATCTTTATTCTTGGTGTAAAAAATAGTTATTAATAGTCTCAATCATTAATAAGTCTGTTTTTGGGGAACTCCCTAAATACAGATTACTTACGGATTACTTTGGTCTCTATAGACTAGAGTAATTCAATAAACATTTTTTACATCTCAAGTAGTCGATAGATTAACTTAACCGGACAGCTGTATGGAGAGAATTGATGAGAGTTGGTGTAGGAACATATTGATTAAAATAATACTTTCCATAAGCTAATAATTTCAGTATCTAAGGCTCGCCTAATACCGCTCATTTATTTACTACGATCGTGGGAATGGCTACAGCAATGGAATTTTTTAACTAATTAACATTTGATGTTTCATTATAGAAACTACTTCTTAAAAGGAAAAATCGAAAGAAAAATTGATATCCAGTAAGTTACCTTACTTCCTTTACCATCTGTAATTTTAAAACATACTGCATTCAGTAGTAAAGAGAGCAAGTCCATGCTGCGCGCGTTGGAATGCTACGGCATCGGTCACTGCCCTATCCCCCCTCACCGCCACTCCGCCCAGCTCATCTTTATATCTAAGCCTCCTATCGTCTAGATCAATCGCATCTCATGCGTCAATGTCTAAGTTTTTTCCTACTTACTTTTGATTATTAATAAGTTTTATTCAAAAATAGATTTCGTCGGTGCTGGTTTTTAGACAAAATCAATTTAATAAGTTAATAAAATTGAAATGATAATTCCAGTATTATTAGACTGGGTTTATTACTGTTACGATATCACTCCAATTAAATTAAGTGATTTCAAACATAAATTTTGCAGAGAAGACAAAGACGCCGAATTCCCAATTTATGATAATGAATAATGCTTTAAGTAGCTAGGTATATTTGCAAAACCCACACTAATGCAAAACAGTAGCGAGATATAACGCATAAATTCATTCTCAGAATTGGTTACAACCCGCACTCTGGTATATAAGTAAATCAAAACTGCTTATAAATAGTCTGCATTAACATAATCCCGCGATTTGTATAATGAAGTAGCAAATTTTGTTATTCAAAACCATTCGATTTTCAGGCAAAATGCATACGAATTTAATTTAATTGGCCATTCAACATCTTCTATTGGTTTTATTATATTTAAACTAAAAGCTTACAATTTTATAAGCATCTTAAGAGTATCTGCTAGGCATTCAATTATTAATATTATTTAAACAATGTTAATGAACTTAGAGATCAAAATTTAGTTGAATATTTCGGGTTCCCAATTCATTTAAAATTCTGCGTGAAACCAGTTACTTTTTAAATGATGTTTATGTACGAATAACTATCTGCTGGTGTCACACAGAAGATGGTTTGCCGTATTAGGCAGTACTTAAGCAACTGCGCTTGGCTTGACTTGTCGTGAGAGCCCACGCAATGTTTTATCTCTTTACAAGCAACTAAGCTGGTTTCCTTTAAGTCGATTTATTGTTATGCTACTATATCAGCTCAGTAGTAACGGACGCCAACGCTTCGACTTTCAACTAATTAACATCAGAATGGTCAAGTATGATTTAGTTGGCACTAAACGCTTCAAGTACATTACTTTGGAAATTTCAAGTGGAAATATACTCATATTTACTAAGTTTGCTTATAGCTAAGGCTTTATAAACGTTCACTATTAGTAAAAAACATTTTAAAAACATAAACACCATTATTTATGAATGTGTTGTATCGTATAACCGTAATGGGTAATAAATAAATAAAAAGAAGAATCTAAATTCAAATTTACCTCAAACGTGTCAAGTATTGACGTAGAAGCGAAACTTGAAACACTTAATTAACATAAAGCCTGAGCAGCTAATATTTCTAAAATATGGGCACCGGAACCTGTGTTGGCAGTAGCTGAACGTTTACATGTAGTATATGACATAATGCTAATGAGGCAAAGTGTTGTTCACATGAATATTTTTGCTACCACTCAGGCTGTATTAGCATTCGCGTTAGGCACTATTTTTTGCTCTCCGATTTCCAACAAAAAGATTATTCAATACTCTGATCATCTTTTATCTTTTTTAATGGATGTCAAATATTGGCAGTGGATATTCTTTTTGACAGTAATCAATCGATATTCAAATTTTTATTATTATGAACACAAAAGCGGTCTTATGTTGAAAATAGAGAATTACATACTTTCACAGTTATATAAGGATATTGTATGGTTATAGTTTTCATTTATCATAAATACAATACGTCTGCATTTTATTTATACAAACTACTATTTTGAGGACATAATCTTAAATATTAAGTACCCGTGGAATAGTGAGACTTTTCTATATTATCGCTTGTTTATTTCTTCTCTTAACAGGGTAGCTTTACGCCTTCATCTCACTTATTAAGTGATGATAATGTCGAAATTGGAAGCGATCTACACCCGGATTCCTCGAACACATAATAACTGGCTATCTTGCCTCCTACAGCCCGAACACAACAATGTTAACATTATTATTATTATGACAGATTTAGGTAAGGTATTGAAAACTAGCCAGGTGGATTTAGAAAAAGTCATACTACCAACCTAGCCAAGCAGAAAATTTTCTACTTTTACTGGAAATGGAAACCCCGGTCCTCCAGATGAGGTAAGTGGACTGGCCACTAGACCAAAAAGGCGATTAATATCAAAGAGTAATTATTATACTTATTAATTTGAATGTTATTTTAAGTTATCTCACAGTTTAGGATTCTTTATTAAAGTAAATGTATTATGACATAATATGTTGTATAGGAGCTGCAGCGACGTCTAATAGATTCTATATGGGCGTGTTGCTTTTGATCAGCGTTCTCAAGTACAATGACTCATTAAGGCACAAGACGGTGAGTCTTCTGTAATACTTAAGACTTCCTACGCTTAAATTTATAAGAACCAATACTTTGAACTAGGCTCTGGAATTCTTTAACATATTTATTGTAAAGATGGTTTTGAGTAGTGAGAAATAATATTTTGAACTGCATAATGTTGTTTTTCTTATTGAATAAATGAAAAATAAAAGATAAACTCTCCGAAAAAGTTCCACGCTCCACCATTTATTTTCTGTTGTGTACCAAAGAAATTTAGTATTCGTCGCGCGGCCGCCGTTATAAAAAAGTCAAATCCCCAAAAGTCGGACAGGTACGTGGACAAAAAATAAATGGAAAATACTAATGGAGCGAGGCGAAGAGGTTGGTCCGAGACACCTTGCGGTAAGTAACTGACAAAACGGTAACGAAGCTGCCAGAATATTAAATTCTTAAGACCTCACAAACCAGATACAATTGGTTTTCTATTATCAAGGAGACGGTGAGCTGAGTGTTAGGCATATTTCCAGTATTGTATTTATGTTTGTTTAAAAATATATGTTTAAGGAATATATAACTATGGTTTTGATTTTAATTATAGACTTTCTAGAAACTATAACAATTTCTGACTAGAGGTAGGAATTTAATCACTTTAAGATCCTACGTTGCTTCAATTTCTAATGGTAAGGTACTCATAGAAACAAGAATTCCTAATAAAAGTAAAAATAAATTTAATGATGTAGTTCGCTAGAGCCAGGCGGGCGGCTTCATTTGTGAACTCAACTTCCTGCCTATAGCCTACAAGAGCGCGTCCATAGCCGGTTTGGCGGCGCATACGAAGTCGAACGACGTAATGGGAGCGACGGCTGGCCGCTGCCGCTTCACACTCAATTTCACCTCTGACTGACACAAACATTCATTGTGCTGCGTACTTGACTTCGAGAGATCTACGTCAGGTGCTTTCCATCGCGAAGGCTAGACCGATTTCTTGTCAAGCATCTAGATGTAAAGTTTAGTAATGGTTTAGACAATTCGTCATTTTTAGTCAAACCACCGTTCAATATGTCTAGAACTGAAAAGTTTTATATCCAAGATGCGTGAATTTGAATAATACCTATTTGGAAATGTAATAAATTTTATATTTGAAGGTAAAATATCTTCATCCTTAATTCTTGAACGTCAGGCTTTATACGACTGTTCTCCAAACCATTAGCCTTAATTACATTAATAAACACCAATTACAACAAACTTGTAATGAATATAATATCAATCACATTTTTAAGGCCAATGTTTTACTTGCTTAGTAAATGGCGCCTCACGTATTTTGTAACAAAAAATCGTATGTGATATTTGATATATGCATGTCTCAACCATCTTGATTTCGATCTTGCTTGAATAGTTCAAAAACATATTTTTTCACGGTCCACAAATTTTTTGATGAAACTTAATATCGTTATTAGTTTCTTTGTGATTATTTTTATTTGGCTTGAGCAAACAGAAACTAGGTATCACCATCTGATTTAAAATTAGAAACTATGTGTCATATCTAGGAACATTTTAATCTTTCACCTTTATCAGATTAAATAATTATGTCATCTCGAATCTTGTTATTAACATAACATTAATCTAAACACTTACTTTGACGTAAATGCGTAATAATAAGTAATTAAGCCTTTTTGGTCCACATTGAGTTTGCCAAGTTACATTAACGCAAGTGTAAATTTCCACAGAGATACGGCTACCTTTCTCTTACACGTGGCTTTATATTATTTTTCGAGCAGTTTAAAACTAGTTCCAATCACCAGATTTATAACTCCAACAGTTGATTCATGACGGTCTCGACTGGCAATTATACTCAGGTCCTCGGATATCATTAATCAATGTACACCGATAGATACACTATATGTACAAATCCAATTAGAGTGGAATCCTTGCTACAATTTTGTTTTGTCGATTCTCCAGTTTTTGATTTATGAGACGAGATGGGGTATAATCAGGCTATACACTGTAGTCTGTATTAATTTTGGTTTCATCGTAAATTCATTTAAGAGCTCGTGTAATTGAGCGTAATTGTTTGATATCGTATTTTTGTTGGAGCTCCTTTTGTGGTGAAGATTGCATCAGTTTGCTGTTCCTATTGGCTGGTTAATAAGGAATGTATTACTGTTAGTTCCAACCTCTTTTTCTACTAGAGGTTTATTCTCCCGAGTGTTAATTTAATCTCTATTATTATATTGCTAGTTTATAATTTGAATAAGCACGAATGATTTTATTAAAGAAAATAATAAATTCAAAATTATATATAATACGGAATGGTGGAGTAACTTAAATTAACTTGTCAAATCAAGAGAGTCGCTTAAGTTATGTGCATATTGAACGATTTCATGCCGCTAAATATCGTATATATTATTTACGTTTTAATACTAAAACAAGATTCACTGAAAAGGTTTTGTGAGCTTCGTAAATTGCTTTCATTTAGATTAAAAATCTAGTTTTAATAACATCCCGTCTAATAAATATTTATTACTATTCGAAAAAGTTTAAGTTGATCAATGCTTTTAATCTCCCATAAAATCATTTTGTACGTGCTTAGAACAGATTAAAGATGCCCGTTCTCAGCCTGTGGTAATAAATAACGTGCTTAATTCTTTTTGAAAGATACTACTTTAAGCCGATTTTTTAGAATGAAATCGACCGAAAAGGTACTTTGTAAACAGGATTAAGAGGGACCGTGACATGTACTTTTCCTAGATTCGTAATGCTACCTGTCATATCTAAAATTGGACTTTAGGTGGCAAACGAATCTATAGCATTAAGCCTTTTTAAATTTATTTCTAGATTTATATAATTCAAAGCAAAAATTGTAGATGCATATAAGAATATTTTCACTAGCAATTCTTGAAGTCAAGGGTTCAAACAAACCAAGGTTAACCGGTTGTAAGCCTGCATGGCTTTAAAATCCCCTTGAATAGCATAAAACACGTTGAGATAACTTCAATAATAAAAAAATTCCTTGATATAAATTTAATAAACTTGAAACTATTAAAATAGACTATGTAGAAATACATTACTGTTAAACTAAATAGAATAAGTACATTTTTTTACTTTACTTACTTTTGTTCGATCAATGTTGCAAGAAGCATTTCTAATTAAGATATTAATATAAGAATATTTTTGTGTTTATTACATTTTCCTACAAATTAAATATATACCTGTAATCAATATACAGAAGTATATTTTTTAAATAATATGGCCCATCTTGTGAGAGGATACGGACTCCCCTCTACGGATTTTATCTGAGGTAGACGTTGTCATATGATTAATGAGCATACAGAGACTCGAATACCTTTCTTCTGTATATTTATAACAATGGAATCTAACTCGAAATACTTTCAAAACTTGTTTTTGGGACTAACTTAAACGGACAATGGTTGACAAATTCAAGAATTTCAAAGAATATTTCAATTCTTTCTTGGTTGTTGTAATGATTATAATATTCACAGGCAAATATCGGAGGATGCTAAGTAAATACAAATATTCTTGTCATGCGGTGGGGCTCAGCTTTGGAGGTCATAGTGGTTCAGACATTGCGTTTGTTTGTCCAACCAACCGGTCACTGTTTGCTTGGAGACTCTTCGAAACCACTCGGAAATATTTTACGTTAAGTTCTCTCGAACTGCCGCATTGGAGTACCATAATTTGTATTTAAGATTCTAAGCATCCTTAAACTTAGATGTAATGCGGGAGCTTCTAATGCAATATTTGAAAAGATATACCTAATCAGTGAAATCGGTGAGTGGTGTTTACTTTAATGGACTATTAGGAAGATCGTTTCTCAAACGGTGCTTTGAGTTTACAAAATGGTAATTGGTCTAAACTATCATTACATGCAGCCACTACAAGTTAAATGGTTTCAAAACTCGAGTAGGTAGCAAAGAAATGCTAAATCGTTGATAAGCGTACCGCTTGTCAGCCCACGCTTGCCTTACCTAACGCTAAAAACAAACACATTATATTCAACTTTATTCTTTAAACCACAGAGACTATTATTTATAACAAATAAAACTCGTTCCAGTACTCTTGAAGAATAATATTTACATAGGAATTTTGAGCACTGATTGCTTATCAATATAAACTTTAAAATAAATTGAAAAATATCTCACAATGCAAAGAATCCCAGCTATAATATATCCCTCAACTCAGATTATAAATGTCTCAATGGATTAGGATAAATGTTGATTACGTTCGCGTAATATGTAACTTTATTCAGTTCTTTGAAGATTCCAATATTTTTTAATAAATTAGAGATGTGTTAATAATTATTGTCTCATAGCGAACTGTTACAAGATTTGAAGGAATAAATAGTGTGTAATGTTCTTCAAATATTTCTAATACAAAACTAGCCAATATTTGTATCCCATGAACAATCAACTGAGTTGGAAACATTAAGCAACAAAAAAGTCTTTTTCAAGCATTCACACTAACGGCCATAGGTATATAATTTCAATAATACCTCAGCCGTCAATATTGATTTAAAAATTATGGGATTGGATCTTAACAAAAATAGACTTAAATGGCAACTGTAGAGAACCAAAATCGTATAAAAAACGAAATGATAAGAAAAATTTATATATGTTAATATAGATTATTATAGCTTCCTTTTGGGTTTGATTGGTGATTTATGTTTTTAAGAACTTTACAAGTTATGTTTTTAGGTTGAAATTCAAATATCTGTTTCAATATAGCTTAGTGTAAAAATTATTGAATAAAACATAGTTAAAATTTTGCCTGGAATTTATAATATTGACAATTAATGTCTTTTGCACAAAATTAAAGAATAAATTAATAAAAAGCGAATTCTTTAACATTGTTTTTGTTAAAAAAAATTAATAAATATTAAAGGTTATTAAAAATTCATCCTTAAAACACTAGTTTGAAAGTACAAAAACTTGCGCAAGCGTTTCTTAGCGAGGCGAGAGAACTTTCAAAAAGCAATAAGATACTGTGAAATCGACGAACAGACTTGCGTACCTATTCTGGCTAATTATTCTTCTAGCCTCGGTCACGATTATTTCAAACCAACTATGAGGTACGTATAGGAAACCAGTAAGATTACTTCAATCAACGCATGTTAACAAATGATTTCTCATTTGAAATGAATAGGTGTTTATTTATCATACATTAAAATATAAAAGTATGAGATTTAATTCATATTATTTTCTCAAATAAAATACGTTGAATTGTAAACGGACTTCAATAATTTGGATTTTATTATTCAGAAACGCTAAGAATTTATTTTAACAATCGCGTGACACTTTCGTTTTTCCCCGCAGCCGAATATTTAGCTGTTCCGAATATCCAGAATTCCTAACAATTTAATAATTTATCGGAAACGTATTTTGATCCAATTGGATCGAAGATGATAATTTCCAAAGACCGTGGGCTAAAACTCTTAGCGACCAAGCACCTGCCCACATTGATTTATTATGGATTCAGTATTAATTTGATATCCCTTTTTGTTGTAGCCCCTTGAGCGATTGGAACGAGTGGCCCGGCCGTCCCCATTATATGTAGTCTCGGCGCAATCATAATTGCATATGAGCCCGGAGATAAATCGTCCAATGCAAAAATTATTCATATCGGACAAGGTGTGTGCGAGTAACCATATTTTCTATAGAAAACAATATCACTGCTATGTAGAGTTATTGAAATCACTTTCTGTGTATACCTTATAAATTTAGATAAAATGTAAACTATTTATCGTTTTGTTATTTTACAGACTTCTAAAAATTGTGAACCGTTGTTCAAATTAATTTTTTATTCGATAGAGATACTTCTAAGTCAGGATCTGATGATGGGATCCCAGGGAAAGTGAGGGCAAAATTATATTAAAGATACGTATAACGGTTTCATATTTCTTCTTAAAGTAATTCGAGTATTTTTAACCAAAGACAAAGACAAGCAAGTCTATAATACTGACGTTTCAAGCATCTAACTTTGATCTTGCAAGCTTACAATTCAAAATAGTGATAAAAGAAATTTAAACAAAACTAAAAAAGACCTCTAAACAAAAAAAAAGGCAAAAATAACTCAATTTAAGTAGTAATCTTATCAAAAATTACGTTTTTAGTTGGTTCTAAGTTATTTTCAGAAACAAAAGAAAGTAAAGCTCCGTCTCCAAAACAACTTTTAAAATGGATAACTTCTTTTATTAAATTAATATTGCCTTTCTAGTATTTTTAAGATAGTTTTTGGATTTGTTTAAAACTTTTTAGTTTTTATCATCATTGTATGATCATTGTAAGTCAAAGATATAAGTCAAAGAGATCAAGTGTATCATCATTGTAATTTTGAATAATTTTAACAATGCTCAAAAGTTGCCGTTGTTTTCGTAGAAGAAAACTTCAAATACACCTTCTGAATGTACACACTGATTAAAAAACAAATATAAACAAAAAAGCTTGAGGCAAAATCCATTAATGACTTAAAAGTAAACGCACCAATGATATACATGTTACCATTTAAAAGAACTAGAGAAAGGTCTTAAGTCGTTACTAATACGAACCAGTTTTTCATAATAAGAAATTGCTTTAGTTGTAGCGAAGGAAATGAATGTTACTAACGTATTCTTTACTGTCCCTACTTAACATGATACCCGTATTTATATCTTATAGTACCCGTACAGGTTTATGGTGTGAATGTTGTACAAACAGGTATATATGTACGGCACCATCTAATTTTTATGGGAAACTTAACAGCATTTTATTTAGGACTCAGATATTTGTTGATGTTACTTTGTAACAGCTAGAGATAAGAATGCATAATTTTACATTAAATACAGTTTTTAAACGATCCTTAAGTTATTTCAAAATGATAAATATTTTGAAGGACAATAATCGGCCAGTAGTCAGTACCCCTATCTACTTAACCAGAGGTCCAGGGTTCAAATCCCGGTAGATGCAGATATTTTTATGATGAGTACAAATTTTGTCCTGAGAATGGATGTTTGTACGTTTATGATATTTATATACATATTACTATCTAAGTTTCTCCGTTATCTAGTATCCATAACGCAAGCTCTTAACGATGCTTATGATAATAGGGCAAGTATAAGAAATATTATTAATATTAATTAGCAGATTTAAATGGAGAATGGGAAATTAATTTTGTACACTATTATTATCAAAAAATATAGCTCCAGTCATGTCAAGATATGGGTTCTGTTCTAAAGTAATATTTAGGTAGTTTATAAAATCGTGCAATACTTTGAAAACAGCAAGTAATAACCATATGCAACTCTATGTTGTATATTTAAGAGTTGTATATTGACTTTAGTTAACGTAATCACGTACACCAACAGGTCGTGTAATCTCAGCTGAATCTTTTCTCGGGCTCATTATTTGCCGAGTTCTTTCCCCAATTTTAACTTTAAAATTCCGATCACGCATCGTTTTCTTCGATCGACTCTCGATAGTTTCGTGGTCATTAAAATATTTACGTAAGGCGGTTGCTTTACATATTCATGACTTTATGTCCCTTTTTCAAAAATGGTTAAAGCACTTTGAGTTTAATGACAGATGGTTTACTTTATGACTTAGATTGAAGTCTGATAAGATGATTATAGACTTATATAAGTAAACAGTATGTTTTCTTCTATAATAAGGAGAAATGCTTCATGTCAGTTACGCTTTAATAGCAATATCTATTTATAAAAAGGTGATTGGACGAAGAGTGATTTAACAGCGAAAATAGCAACAAAATTTGTATAATAGCATAGACTTTAGCAATTTTACTGGGGTTTTTGCTAAGGCTTTCGGAGAATCTCATAATAAGCGTGCAAGTTATCCTTGGCGGGTCGAAACTTTTTTGTTTGCGATTATTAATTACGGCACGAAATATAATAACAGGACATTATGCAGGTTCTGATGCGCCTCGATTATTGAGTCGAGTCAAAACACAGTGCGTGACACAACGATGAAATCATGTCGCCATTGGAGTTGTTATATTTTCCTTATGAATGAAATTGTATAGAAATGTTCACATCAATTACAATTTCACTTCTCTATTGTTAACTTTATAGAGTTCCAGTTTATATTCCGCACTAACCTATTTACTAAAAACTTCTATTTCTCTCTTATTCTTCTTTCTCTCTCTAATCTAATGACTGTTTTTGCTACATATTGAACTCTATATTTATGCAATGAAAGTTCATTGTATAGACAATTACTATTAGTCCTAAACTGAATGAAAATAAGAGTTCTTGTATAGCCCCAAGAAAAATAGATGATGACGTCTTTGACATTTCTGACAGCATTTTATATATTGAAAATGCCCTCATATTGATCACCGTCAAGTTGTAACTGCAAGTAATAAATACGTTGAGCTGGCTAGGAACGATGGCATAAACCGATAGAGTAATTCTAAATATTTATAAATCAGCCAAGTATCAATTTTAAGTGTTTAGAAGTTACCCATTCCTTTCTTTTTGACATAGAATGAGAGAATGGCATATTATTCATTTCAAAATATGACAATTTGAATCGACAATATTGTTAATGTAAAAAGTGACGTAATGAGTGATTTTTATTATTTCAATTAAATGTCCTTTATCATAAACAAAACTAAAATGACACAGCGTCCATGTGGCGGTATAGAGCGGCAATGCTAGGTTGACTTTTAGTTGTATGCATAAGTCAATCAAAAAATCAATAAAACGACTTTTTCAAATTTCCTTTTTTTTAATCAATGTTCACCCTATTTCGATAGATAATTTACTGATGCTCTACAAAAAACTTTATTACAAAAGCAATAAAGCTCAGTTTGGTTATTATAGCTTCAACACTGATTACTCGCTTAGGCGTATTGAAAAAAACGTAGAGCTTTTTGCCGGGACCATTGAATGCCTTTATCGACAATTTAAGAATGATAACACGGAATGCTCCGAACGAGAAGTATTAAACTAGCTTAGAAGTTGTAGGTACAGGTTTAGAAATGTAACGTCAGCAAAATAAATAATTTTGTAGATTTAATTTGAATCACCAAAATTAATACAATCCATAAAACAAATTAAGAAAAAGGATTGCAGAAATAATAATAAATACAAAAATATATTTATAATTAGAAGAAGTATGTAGAAATGACGACTATCAGACGTTATATACCATATAATTCTTAAAGTCGTGTACGACTTTGTATATGTATTGTATTGTATATGTAGTATATAACTTTATAAACCTACCTAGGTGTATAAAGTTATATATTACATATACAATACTAAATGGTAAGTTGATTACATTATTAAATGTGGAAAATAATTAAGAAGCTTTATATTAAATTTCCTTAGTATTTTATTTTTTTGGTGAGAATATTGGATTTTTATTCTCTTCGATAACATTTCTAAATCTATGCAATGAACAATTTATTGATTTCATAGCTTTATTTGCTTCTAGTACCGAATTATGGTCCGCCATTACCACGCAGCTCCAATAGAAACGAATGACTCATCAGAATTTAAACTAATTACAGTCGAAACGTAAAAAATGTGTAACTTAACTTGATTCGAATACCTTTAGTAGTATCCGTCAAAAATCACTAAGGATGTAATAGTTTTATGGCAATTTTATAGTGTTGCCGAACAGCCTTTGAGTGTTGTGAATGTTTGAACGATTTAATGTTAGACCTCAGGAATGTACAGAAAATAACGATTATGTACACATCTGTGTGGTAAATAATAAGTAAAATAATTTTTAAGTAAAATTACCATGGAATTAATGTCAATCCTGAACTATCTGCCTAAATATCTTGATAGATAATTATTAAAAATAATGAGATTTATGAGACAATTTAGGCCAATTGTATTAAATGCTGTCATCTGTCAACAATCCTTTTCAAGATGGATTTGAATATTTTTCTAAGGAAAAAATACTTATACCTAAATTGAGAACTATATAATCAACTTCAAAACTCCAAGCACGATATTTCTTAATTAAAAATCTAATTATTTTACCTTCATGTTCCATTTACTCCCAAAACGACACTATTATACGTCAATACATTGATCTATTACATTTATCTGAAAAGGTTCTCAGGTAACAGACAGAAGATCAATTTATTTTGGTATCGATTCTAATTAACATATTGGGAACTTCAAAACGCCAACAGTTAATTGATATTTATAGCTGCATCGAGATCGAATCGTTATTCAGATAGCCGGAGATTGTTTTACATGAAACGATTATTTATAAAAGTTTAATGTATGGAATTAGGTAGATTTGGTAATTAAATATAGACTGCGACCAAAACTGAATATAGAGATGCGATTCCAAATAAGACATTAAGAATAATAAATTTTATTACTGATTATAAATCACGGCACTTTAAAAAGTGACTAAGATGAGTGCATTAGACAAGGTTTACTTTGAAACTAATTTATTTAATATTAGATTCTCAAATAGGGGTCAGACATGAAGAAATGGACCACTAAGAAGTTGTTTATCTCGTTTAGACTAATAAGGAATAAGCATATTTGTTTTATATCTCAAAACTAACTCTTTGTCTTACGTAAGTAAATCTCTGTCAGCTTATTTTTATCTGTCATTAACAAACCAAGACGCTTATACATCATTTGTGTGTTATCTTAAATCAAAATAACTGACCAATTGCTCATAACGCTAAGCCAATGATACCTACGTGTATTGAGTTCCGTGAGTTTACAAAGTACGTTAGAACCGGCTACAGTCTTCGCGTTTGAAAGTACAAGCACCTCTTACTATTAATCAAGATAGAACTATTTCCTCGAAGCTTTATACTGTGATCGAGATACTTTATAAATATTCTGTCCATTTCCTAGTAGCCGGGCGGATGCGGCCACAGTCGGCTAAACATCTGCAACTTGAGTTACACCGGCTGCTGTTACGTGCATACAAATTAGGCATTTACACTATGATAAGCGCTGTAGAAAATTAAAATGTGCATGAAACCGGATACCCCGTCAACAGGTACAATTTATTCCGTAATTACTGAGTGCAGTGCATAAATTATAAATGAATAAAAATCTCACCTGTGATCACGTAAGTGGTCTTGTCTTCTGAATGCTTTACCGCAGATATCACAAGAGTACGGCCGTTCGTCGGTATGAGTTCTTTCGTGAATGAGCAGATTGTAAGACTTCGTGAATTGTCGGTTGCAAAATTTACAGATGAATTGTTTTTTAGGTCTTGATGCTCTACCTGGTGCTCTAAGTAAACGTCTATCTAAGTGTGGATGCATTTGATGAGGACCAGCCCCGGGTGGAAATAGCCCAGCCCCAGGGAAAGTAAAACTGCCTGCTGCCGTGGGAGATGGTCCAGGTGCACCAAGAAATGCTCCGGGAGGACCATATATGGGAGGTTGAGATGAGCCATCTGCCATCATTCCATCCATTGAAGGTGTTCTGTGATGTGGCAAAAGCATAGCTGCCGCTTCTCGCAAAGCTACTTCTTTTCGTTTCTCAACCATCATTGCCATTAGATCAAATGAATTTCTCTTTGGGAAGTTACCCGCCGTCCTATCTGGTGAACCTTTGGCAGGTTCTGTTCTTTCTCTTTCCATCATTCTTTCTCTATCTATCATCTCTGATGGAATAAGAGCGGGATGCATTTCGTTGGTATATATTACGGGGTGCATAGACCTAGTGGGCACTACAGGAACAAAAGCTGAGGACTCACGATGAGTGGAAGTTAGTAAGGAACCTGATGTCATCTGTCTGTGATAAGGTAATGGAGGGGAGTCAAAGTTCCCGTTTGGGTTTCTGCCACTCGAAGATGGTCTTTGCTGACCTCTTTCAGCAGAACTTGCAAGGAACTGGTCATGTCTAGACCTAAGAGGTGCGTTCACAGGAGTTTCAGTAACTGGACGTGGTGTAGTCGCCCGTGAGACTACTGGTCCTCCAGTGTCCGACATGTCGATTGAAGAATCATCTGAAACAGAAAAGTAGTTGTTAACAAGTATGAAATAATTCGAATTCCCACGGTATTGTAAAATAGTAAAGCATATGTAAATGGTAAAGAAATTATGTTTTCAGAGTGTCGGTACTTGCTATCTCCATACCTTTCACTTGATAATTGATCGTACGACTAAACGGTATACAAGTTTTATTTGGAATAGTACCTGCATGCTTATTTTACTCCAACAGGTGTTAAGCATTTAGATTTATGGATCGAGAAACATGCTTAATTAAGTAGTGGTCTATATTACAGCTAACTGATTAACATACGATACTTATAATCTCACAAAGACGCTCTCTTTACATAAAATCACGACTAAATAATGAACCTTAATACTATTTGTTAACAAATATATTTTTCAAGTAGGTTGGGAACAAATATACGTCTTTTTTTAATAGAACCTTTAATTAAAAAGTCTTTGTAAGCACTTGAAGTTCCATTCATATTTTTTATGTCAAAGGTAAGGATTTAAAATTTTTGTGATAATGACTAGCATTAGACAATGAATGATAATTTCTAAAAATATTTATTTGATAATTTTTAAAATGACACAAGTCCATTGGACTTGTGTCATTTTGTTGTTATGTTTATACCATTGGTAAACATGAAGAAAACCATTTATCATTATTTTCACAATATTTCATTAGGAATTATTCAAGCCAAATGGTACTTATACTTGTTGGAGAAGAAGAATCATGAGCACTTATGTGAATGTGACGTGTTACATAAGTGTAACACGTCACATTCACATAAGTGCTTTTTTATAAATGAAAGATACCAAAAAAATTAAAATTTATAGTGAAACACTATAATATATAGACGATTCTACAGTTTTATATACTTAATCTTACAACACAAACTTTTAAAGCTAATTATCGCTTGTACGATAGAAGATTTAACAATGCATCTCCTAAGCAAATACATTATCTTTTAATGTTGTATTATAACACCCGGCACCTTATATTTATACAATACTAATAACATTTCCAAAGGGATTGCTATTCCGAGATTAACGATAGAAAGACTATTTTCGTCTGTAACGAGTATTATAGCGAGGACAATAAAACTGCTGGTTTAGCTTACTGTATGTTTTCAGGATGTTTCCGGTTCCATGATTTTATGATTCCCTAAATATGATCAGACATCTGTAGCGAGTGAATGAGAGGGGGATAGAGAAGAATGGAAGAAGATGGTGTATTGAGTGAGCGCCAAATAAAAATTAAATGAGTGTTGGAAGTTAATGAAAGTCAAATAAGAGACTTGTAAATTAAGGTTAAACCAAGTAAGATTGTAATAAAGAACATTTGAATAACGAATCTGCAGACTGACATGAACTTTTAAACTGTAATAATAATAGTTTTTTTCACCTTGTTTTATGGATACTAATAGGTTGGTTATTGTTTTATGGATATTCAAGACATTTTTTTTTCAAAGTTAATTTACAGTTAATTTTAGAATATATGTGTCATTTTGTATTATTTTGTAGACATGAAATCCCGTTGCTGTAGAAATTTAGGGATTTCTGATCAAAAAAACGCAACAAGTAGTTTTGGTGGAAAACATGTGGAAATCAGAAGGCAAGGTCAGGGCTATATGGCGGTTAATTAACGCCTCCCAGTCAACTGTTTTAATTTTTGAGTTTGTTGAGTGGCTAAAGATGTATGTGGTCTAGCGTTATCGTGATGACACCCTTTCTATTAAGCAATTCCGGCCGCTTTCTCTCAACTGTTTGCTTTAATCACATCTGTTTTGGCAGTAAAGATCTGAATCGATGGTTCTGTCCATCGGTAAAAGCTCATAATGAACAATGCCCTTCCCACATTAGATATAGCATCATTTTATTGCGAGTTAACCCGGGTTTCGCTACAGTCTGTGCAGTCTTACCGACCTTTTTCGCACGTTCTTGTCATACGTGATCTACTGTTCATCACCTGTTATCAATTTCTTCAAACACGGTTTGGTTTCAATAAAGAATCGCAAATGTACACGGTTCATTAGGTTTCTTTCAGCGACCTCTAGTGGCACCCAAATATCGAGCTTTTTTGTGTACACAGTTTTATTCAAATGGGTCAAAACTGTCAATTCCCAGTTCTTCAGTTATATCGTATTTGCTGACATGTCATCTTGCTCTACTTTTTCAAAAATATCATCCATTTTAAAAGGGGACCAGAGCGAGGTGCATCTTAGATATCAAAATTCCCTAATTGAAAACGCTAAAACTAAAACTAAACTAAACTTTGGGTGTAAGTTTGTGTAAACTTTGTGCTAGTTTTACTGATACTGCATTAGATCCATAAACGTCACAATTTTGTCTCGCCGCTTGTGTGGGATTTTTTCTTTTTGTAATAAAATTTTGAAATGTATCTAATATCTTCATTCGATTCGCTCATTTTAACAGAAAGAAAAACAAAAGCAAAATAGTGGTATAAAAAAAATCCAAATTTGATTCTATTTTTGAAATTTCACCTTTTCAATGTCATGAAAACCAACCAGATACAAGCAATACAGCCAAAGATATTTTATTACAAGTTTTTATATACAATATGCGAAAAGACTTTTTCCTCGACCTAATAAATAACGGAAAAATATAATAGTAATGTGTATATAACTATCAGAAATATACTTAATAAACATACGTACATCTAAGACTCGTGAAGATTAGTTCAGACTCCTCATATAAATACCTGCCTTTACCGGAATTCAAATCCAGGACCTCTGGCTGATGATGGATAGAACCAGACGATGGTCCATAAATAGTAAATATTAAACTAAAAATAAATTAATAACTATTTGAATTATTTAAAGTAAGCTAAATAGATTACAATTGTAAACGTATATATATTTTTTAACCAATAATGGATACAATAGCAAAGAACAGTACAAAAGTATAAAAAAGGATCGTCAGTTCTAGTTACTTCAAAAGATTAATCTTAGAATCAATTTACTCGAGCGAGATCGAAAAAGAAGGCGATCGGACCCACATTTCACTGAGCGTTGCCCGCTCTACCGTAAAAGCCTTCTGATTGCACATCCCTCTCTATCGCACTGACTGGACTCAATTTATCCTCTCGCTCCCACTAAGGTAATGCTTGATCGAGTTCCTACCATCTTACTTGCTCCGAAGCAGTAATGTACTTTTATCTCTCTTTTGGTTCGAGAATTTAGAGATATGAATATGTATGCAGGCTCTACAGTAAGTAATGGTCTTTTGGACATAATACTAGTCATTTCAATAACATAAAACCTTAGACTGGAATATTTTAATGTTATCGGAGTGGAATTTTGAATTTCTCGTTGTACTAAGCGTCTCTTAAGGTATCGTTTTGATAGTAAAACTTTGTAACGATAACGGAGTTGATATAATATCACGATGTTATAGCTATCCGTAAAGAAATTAATGTATAACACTTTTTATTATATATTTTACACAATATTTTACATACAAACAAACAATTTTTTAATATATTGCATCTTATGTGTTCATAATAAGAATTATTTTGCAACTAAAAGAGGTACAGTTTAAACCACTAAATTGCTGATTGGTATTTATTTAACTATGTTTACTTTTATTTAGTCATTAAACTTCTTTTAATGATTTAGATCACTTTTAATGTTAACATGTCAAAGACAGTGATGCTAACTAATTATAATTTATGGATCGAGATTTATAATGCACTAATATAAGTTCTTTTCATGTGCCCGCTGCCTCACACTGAATATTTCATTGGGATCTTAATATTATTCAAGCAGACCAGTTACAACGACCACATCGTTAAAGTTCATTAGTATTTATTTAAGATGAACATTAAATATGAAAAACATTCTTTATATAAGTGAAGTTTGTAACACCTATCAATGGAAATAAAGATTATAAAGGAATAATGATAGAGGCAGCCTATTACATAGTAGTTTTTATGTTGCACCTTAAATATTAGCAGGGTGAATAGGCTCCTAATTATTTAACATAGAATTCTTCCATCTTTATTGCGGTATGCTAAACTCTTTGCTCGTAATGTTTTGTATTTTAATTTTGTGTTATAATCTTCTTTGAGGGATAAAATTACACTTACCTGGTGTTTTTTATAGCATCATACGGAAACCAATTACCATCAGGCGGGGGGCAAATGCTACTTAATTTAAAAAATCTGCTCTGATTTGAGGAGCTCGATGGCATAGTGGTTTTAGCTCGCTGGTTTCTATTACAAAAACAAATCAAATTTTGCCATAGCTGATCCCAATATGAGTCAATTCGTGCTTCGAAAGCCGTAGTTTATCGTTATAAGCCATTGGTAGCAGTTACGCATTTGCTTTCACCTATTTGTTTTATTTTTATCTGCAAAGGGCCAGGTGTGGTGGTGCAATAGTCGCAACTGCTCATTTGTTGACTTGCCCAGCAGTGGGACTTCTATAGGCTAGCTTCTACTACTTGATGATGAAAATTCGATGGTTCCCTAAAAATTCGTAGATGAGAGGAATCAAAACACAAATATTTTAAGAGCTTTTAAAGATTTTAAGAGCTTAGAGCAATATCAGTCACGAAAACCTATAGTTACTTTATGAACTAGTATCTTTGTAGGTCAAGATAATAGATCATGGATCATTGGTGATTTTTAATAGTGTATGTAAAAATTGCACATATTTTTTGCAACGATTTTCCTTTTCATTTATATTTTGCTATAAGATATTTTCAAAAGTTCATTATTTTGGTTCTGGGCCTTTTTTCATGGTATTCCATGATTCTTCTGGAAAATAGCCTCTAGGATTTGATTTCCATAGTGAATTCCATTCTAGAAAAACGGTTCTCACCCAGGCAGACTGTGAAGTGGTTCTATTAAAGTTCCTTCTGAGGTTTCCTCGCTTCATTTTATGTATACTTTATGTATATACACATCATGCTTTAAAATTACAATTAAAAAATCATTAATGTGCGACTAACTATGAATTCAAATAGTATCGTCTAAACTCAGTTTGTAATAATAGTGAGTTCAATTATGTCCAACCTTAATTTCATTAATAAATAAAGTTTTGCATATTTTCCTTATACAGTAAAGTTACTTAAAAGCCGACTGAAGTTAAGTCATTTCATAATTGTAGTTATACTGTCGGTTTCCAATACAAATTTAATGAGAAAGAGATAGATATACTTCACTTAAATTTAAAAGACTTGCTATGCCTTTCGAATTAGGTCAACTATCAAATACTTAATGAGTAAGAAGTAATAACAAGGATACTGCTTCGAAAAAATACGTAAGCACAGGAAAAATTGTGAATAACTAACCAACGAACAATGCTCTGATATAATTTATATAACCACAATACAGTGTAAACATATAATATTATACGATGGAAAATGTATGTATTGAAAAGTTCAAACATCTTAAAAGTCAAAGGTCTGCAACAGGCGAATCTCGCTTTTGAACATCGTCTCATTCGTAACTACTCAGAAGCTGATCTATTGAGTGCATGAGTGTTCCTCCTTGTTCTTCTTATATCATTAAAGAGAGCAGGATAGTACATTTGGAGGGAATAGCGTTAATGTTTAAAATTAAAACAAATGAGTTCTGAGAACAACACGACACAATGAAATGGGAAATTTTAGTCAGTATACTGTTATACATACACCAGAGAGTCTTTTACAATCCCTTTTATGACCTCATATCTCAGGGAAGGTAGATGATATGAAATATTTCCAATATCCTCAGATTACCACACTCCAGAAATACAGAAATACCAATATCCGAAAAAGCGAGGCTTTGAAATAAGTTAGATAGTGGCCGTAATTCCGTTGTGCACGGAATGGAATTTAAATTATTCGTATCTCTTTCGTTTCAATTCAATAAGAAGGGATAGACTGACTTTTAGTAACGTCAAGTTAGTTGACACTTAGATGATCCGTATACTGTATGTACTGCATGTTTTATTATATTTATTTCTCATAATTATGTAAAAAAAGCCATTATGTAAAAAATATATTATTTGACCGTTATTTTACAGATTGCAAAGTGAAGAAACTATATCATGTTATACTTTTAAATTAAATAATTTTAATCTTGTCTTTTTGTTAGAATGTATAATGTAATAATGGCAATGACAGTTAAAATTATTTTATTTAAAATGATGCGCGTTATATTAAAGAAAACATGCTGCATGCGACATTTTAGAAATGTCAAATGACGCCACCGGTATTCTGCCTTTTTAGTTGTATTGTACTGAATAAGTACTAAACTTAAATTAAATTTAGTTCCTGCACTAAAGAATCGGGGCCAGTAGCTAGCCATTAAGATTTGCTTGATGTCGAGTAAAACTAAAAAATATTGCTCAAAGTATCTAACATTTCATACACAGCCTATGATATATTTAGATGCCAGGTACAGGGATTTCTTCTTGGAGGGTAGAGAAAAGAAATACGGAAGAGAAGAAAGAAAGAGGTTCAGACCATAACCCGACCATAGGCATTAGTTATGCGCATGTTTGAAGTCTTTAAATATATGAAAACAATTCAAATTATTTATTGTTCTTATATACATAGCCAACATGAGTTAGTCAATTCAATCTGGACAAATTTCAAGCTTCCTAAGATTTCATAAGACGGACGTTGTGCTGGGTTTCATATTTACCACTAACCACTAACCACGTCGCCAATTTCCTAAAATTATACTGTTTTTAAAACTATTGATAGAGGTGTGGATGCCCTGATCTACATTATAATAGTTCGCTCAGAGTAACACTGATGATACAGTGGCGTCTCATCACATACGTACAATTAAGTGATTTTCTAACACTCTAAGTTCAGACACAATAGTTTCTTGGTGAGAGCTGGTCTTAAATTTCATTATTTGAATATTGATCTCTTATCTCTATTGTAGTAGTATTAAGACTTTACATATGAAATGGGGCGATATATCTTTCTGTCCACTTTGATCAGAAATATCTCTCTGCTCTGGTTAAGAATTTAAAATTAATATCTATAAATCCATCCAGCAAAAAATTTAGCCGTTAATTCATAATTCCTTCAGGGCTCTTAGCAGCTTTAAAAAATCAGGTATTAATAAGGTTTTTAGTTTTGGCTAATGCTATTTGCAAGAATGAATCGTTTTTGAATAAATATACATAATTACTCTGTCCTCCTCTTTCTATCATTACCCTTGCAGCGCACTTTCTTTAATTCCTTTCTTATCTTCAGTGATATCACTTCTGTATTAAGAATGCACGAGTCAAATTCTTTATAAATATCTAGATATGTCCAACAGCAGAGCAAAACCATAATTTAGATTGAAATAATATAGTTCTTAGAACACACGTTATTTTGAAGGTAGCTATGTAGTTTTTGCTAAAAATACCTAGGTTGCTCTGTTATGGTGGATATCAAAACTTTTTGATATCTCTTCCATTTATTCCGATGTTATCTGAAGAGCTAAGTAAGTATGATCGTACCATTAAGTCGATTATATGCAATTAAGTTTATTAGTGGAATATCACGCGGTATTTTTGTATATTACAAGGCTTCATGATTATTATCATTTTAAACACTTTGATAAGATTAGCGCTTTATCAGTTGATGGTGAAGATTAACTACTATTTGTTTTGTAATCAGAGTTAGTCGCTTCTATACTAGTAGTTGTGTTAGAAACGCGTTAAAAGCATTTCGTCATAATCAGGATAATCGATTACGAGCCATTAACAAATTTATTTATTATATATGTTTCCTAAAGCTAAACGCTATTATGTCCATATAAAATATACTTGTTTCACTTAAGTTTTAGAAGCACTCAGTTGGACATCTGCTTGATTATTTTGGTGTAATTATTTGTCTATGATATTGAAATGATTAGCAGCTATATGCGGAAATAATATTCAATTGGAATCATTTTAATAAAGTATATACTGAACATAATATATGAAAAGGACAAATGAAGAAAAGCAAAGAATTTTTATTAAATTAAGACTACATTTGAACACTCATAAACTGTGTAAGCAGTAGTTTTATGAAATAAAATAATATGATCTCTTATATTATTAAAGATAATCTTTAAATAACTTGTAAGAATGAACAAAATAAGAAAAATATGGTAATTTATAATAATATAAATCTCTGAGGTAAAGATAACAATAATACAAGATAATTACTGCGAAACACAGTGGCAGGAAACGGTAAGTA
The DNA here is from genome assembly GCA_943193645.1 of Acentria ephemerella. Classification (NCBI taxonomy): domain Eukaryota; kingdom Metazoa; phylum Arthropoda; class Insecta; order Lepidoptera; family Crambidae; genus Acentria; species Acentria ephemerella. Next base: position 7,451,417 of record OW971891.1, read on the forward strand.
AAAGCAGCTATAAAACATTAGAACAATAATGTTAACCGCAGAACGGTTATTCCCAGAATTGTTTTTATTCGGTGTAGCAGCATCTGTGATGAAAACAATAACTTCGCTGCCACATCAAGCGCATGGCCACACAAAACAGGTAGCCACGTCGAAGCGCACCCTGGGTACCCAATTTATTTCACATCCGCTGTATTAAATTACAAAATTCAAACAAAAACTGTCAAGAACTCACAAGGCGACTGGTTGCCCGATTGGCTGCTATACGTGTCCGGAACCCTCCAGTAGTCAGGTAGTTAACCCACAAAGTTTACAAACCGGGGGTTCGTACAACAATAGATACTCATTGCAATTTTTTGTCACATTTCACAGTCCAACCGCAGTAGGTGCCTTTGAGACAGGTGGATAGATTAGAGGCTGCGCACACAACAATAGAGGTACTGTACAACCCATAAAACAGTTAATAGACACGCATACAGAAAAGTCTTGTATTTAACACTTGTCCACACATCATACACCAAAATTCACATGAGTTTGTTCACTGTAATCCAGTATAATTGTTAATTATATCAAATTTAGTACATATTGTAAGTGGTATCACTAAAAAGGCTTGCGCGTACGCAACTGGCGCGCGACTGGTGGGAGTAGAGCGCGCGTACTACCGCGCCTGCGCCGTCAGAGGCAGTAGCGCTCCTGTAGCGTCCCCTCCCCTCGCGCGACGGCCAAAAGCCTTCTGCCACACTGTTTTTACTTTGGGAGCGATAAAAAAGGGATATCGTTGTATTGTTTATTTTTCGTGTTAGTAGCATATAAGTCGTGTAAATTAACGTCGCCCTCAAATGTTGGATATCTACCAGATCATGAATTTCGTCCGTAGATGCTAATTGACAGGGGTTTTATTTTCATTGAAAGTTGTTGCTTTTTTGAGGAAGTTCTTTAATTTTATTACTGTAAGATATAGTTGATAGTCAAAACCGCATTACAAATTGTACGAATCTTCATTCCAATATTGGAATATAAAATAATATTTATTTTATATTTTAATATTAAAATTATTTGTGAAACTATCAGATAAAATATTTTTATGTTCTTGAATATATTTCGTATACTTTAGTCACAACTTAATTCTGTCAAAAAAAGTATTGACTGATAAAAATAGCTATCCACGCTAGTTTTCTGTATAAATTCCTCAATCAAAAATTTAAATTAAATATTATAACCATATCGAATGCTGCTTATAGGAAATCAATTTAATAATTTAGTATCAAATTTACCATTCTCATAATTATGTAAAAAAGCCAGTATGTAAGAAAATATGTAACTTGGCCGTTATTTTATAGTTTGCTAAGTTAAGAAACTATTTCATGTCATGCGTTTAAATTAAATAAATATAATCATGTCTTTCATTACACTGTGTAATGTAATGGCTAGACTTAATAACTGAATAGTTTGAATACAGACTTTCAGTAAAATAACAATTGAATACTTTCGACTTTTAAGGTCACATTTATTTTCTATGATAGTTAAAATTATTTTAATTAAAATTCTGAAAATCGTATTGAACACCAAAGTAAGCTCAATCGGTTACCTAGAAAAGGTATGAATCTGAAGAATTAAAAATATATCATTGAAAGATTAACTAAATGCTCCTGGATCGACTCTCTCCCTCTCTCATCACTCCTTTTCGATTCTTTATCTTTAGGTTTTATACTATATTTAAAAAAATGATGGTATTTCATTCATTGAATGTAATCTAGATCTCACTTTTCAGTCAGTCAGCAGTCTCAACTATTACTACTTTTTATATTTGAATAAAACACAATATTATATTTCATACTTTATTACAATGAAATCTAATATACGGTCACATATATATTTAAAAAACCGTCTTTCCACAGACTCTTCGACGTGATGCTTAAAATTTTTTGACACACATTAAAACAAAAAATGACTATCATAGTTAACATTTCGTAATCAATATATGATAACTACACATTATATGGCAAACTCTTTAATATCCACAATATAAATTGCTTTAATACATACCGAAAACTTCAATAAGTAATGTAATTTTGTCCATCCTTTATATACTTGTGTTTAGATTTTTTCAGTAAAACGTTATAATCTGTCCGACTCACTTACTGAACACATTAATAGCTATTTCACAATACGATGTTAATAAATCTATGAATTATTGATAAATTTTAAGTAAGTGTCTCCTTATTAACGTGTTTTTAAAATTTTGCAATAATTTCAAACAAAGTTTTATAAATATTTTCAATCGACTATTAAATAACACTCACTAATATACAAGGCTAATCTATAAGCATTTTTACGATTGTATTTACTTCAAGTCTTTTTATTTTTATCATTTAAATATATTTGAGCTTTACATGTTTATTTATATACAAACCGTCAATATGGATGTAACTCCACAGTTATTTATTATTTTAATGCACAATTTTAAGTCACCTAGTATGGACCACATTCTAAAGGGGTAATAATTTTAACACTTAATCAAATTCTAATTAAAAGTTGATGTGGAATAATATAAATGGTAATGAAATTACTGTAACCCCCTTTCAAACCATTATTTACAATTTTACCAAAGAAATTACTAAGGTTCGCTTTCAAAATAAGGACGTTAAGTTAATATTTAAATAACATTATTATATTTGAAAATTCACAACACTGATCATAATCGTATATATATTTATATTCTAGAGTTCACAGATACATAATAAAATTAAAAATCTTATACATAGGAAAAATTGTGGGCTTTCTCCAATCCAACTTCTAGTATGTTATATATTGTATACTATATCTAATATTCGGGTTTTTGGCACAAAATAATTACATAATGTTATAATCTCCTAGTGCCTACGTTTCACAACTAAATATTTAATGTTATATTACCCTACATAATATAATAGGAATATTACTTTGGCTTATACTTACCTATTTTTCTAGTTTAATGACCTTTAAAATGTCTAATATATTTTATGAAAGTGGTCTCCGCTATTAATGCATATGAGAATATCTTCGCACATGTCAAATTTTCAAGTTCCAAGCACTTTTAATCAAAAAGTGTGATTCAATATTCAGGTTAGTTTTTATCGTTATTTTAGATAGGTAATAACTCCATATTCTATGTATGTAATCAATACCAGCTCATTAGTTCATTTTTATACGATCGATACAAAGTATACAATGTCTTTAAATCTATTTTAGAATTAATTGTTTAAAGCTACGTTATTACAAGTAATAACATTTAATTTTTCGATGCGTCGTTGCATACATTTATCTTTATAAATAATATTATTTTATTTTTTAAATTCATACATACACCATTAGAATTAATTTTGAATGAAGCCTAAACTTGAACATATAGTAATTTAATATATTTAATAATAAATATTACATGTTATTTGACAAATATATTTCCACTGTTGCGTGGATAAAATAATCTCTGGGTGTTATTTCAGGACGGGAAATGGCGTTGTTAATAATTATACGTAGGTATATTTAATTAAATTTATCATAATTTTATTTTCCTTAATAATCTTACTGCATTTATAATAAATTGATTAAGTAAAGAAGGAGGTATAGATTTTTAATGGGAATAATAAATTATCATTCTTATCCACTTTATGCTATGGGTATTTTATATGGGTCTGAAGTGTCAGTAAGATAAACTTATTTCTCGATGACAAAATCGATCGATTGACCAACCGATAAGAGTGGTTTTCGTTGGATTCTTATATAATGTTTTGGTAAAATAATGAATGTGGTGGTGAAATTATATATTTTATAAAAAATCACAATTTAAAAGTTATTTTATTGGAATCAAACTTAAGTACGAGCCTCATAAAGGCAAGTGTGAAAATTTTCTACAATTTTTTAGATTTCTAATTGGCGCGATCCCCAACCAATATTTACATTTACATTTCTGTTTATTTAATTTCAGAAACAAGCTTAATATAGAATCTGAGATTAAGCTTCAAACGGTTACCCCATCGAATAGTTTCAATCAAATAAGTCTTAAGCTCAGATATCCGCCCAGAAAGGGTACTATATCGACAATACTCCTTTCAGGATAAGTGAAGGTGCTCACTTAAACGTATACAAGGATGTACTTGGTTTGCAAATAGAAATACGATACCTTTTGCATCATTAGTAAAATTCTAAGCAAAAATTGGCGGTTCTCCGTGCCCAATTTACTCAATCAGAACGAATATGCTTGAATAAGACTTATCTGATGCTAAACTGATGCTTTCTGCATATTATATAATTTAGGTAAATTTATCCAGCTGTCTTCTATTCGAAGAAAGCTGGGACACTAAGGCAAAACAAGTGGATTGTAGAAACTCTTTATAGTCAATAACAAAAAATAATTAAAAATGGTTTAATGGATCCTGTCGGAATCGCGTCGCCTGCTCCGGCCGTGCCCGACGATTACCGATAGCTTCCGATCAACTTCTTTGCAATTTATTGGTAATTTTTGTAACTACCTATCTAGATTTTATTACATTTACCTTTCAAAAAGGCATAAAAGACAATTCATAAGTTAGATAAGAATGAGATTCGTTAAAAGGAAACTAATATGAAAATTAATTAAATATTTAATAAATTATCACTATAAGAAGTCAAATGACTCTTCTGTGTTGAGCTGTCTTCGTCAACCGGCCTTCATCCATCGATCTATGGAATATTCTAGAGCGGCCATCCATCTGTGTAAAAAAATTTACATTACAGTGTCAAAAGAAAAAAGAAGGTAAATTTATTTTTCCGAGTTCTATGAGTAATACAAACACGCCACTTTTATTATTTTATTTCAATGGAATTTTCATTTTTATGTAAATAAATCAATATTTTTTAATGTCGCAAGGTGATGTAACAGCCGTGACTTACCAATTTGGCAAACAATAATATAAAAGCATAAAAAGGTAAAATGATAAAAATCATATATATAAAAATAAAATTATCAATAAAAATTTTTACTTGATAGTTTTACGATTTAATATTAGTTTGAAACTTAATAAGACTACTTAATCTACATACTACTAATGCTGATTTTAATGTGATCGATCGTTAGAAGGACATTCCTGATGACGTTGATCGTAATTGTCAAATAGTAAGAATATTCACAAAATATTCCAAATAAATAACCCACAGTTGTCACAGTTTTGTGTCATTATAAATAATATAATTTATTCTTTAAAATACTCCAATTTTTTGTATCATTATTAGAATCGTTTCGATATAAGATAAAAGTCAAGACAAAGTCGATGAAGCCTAGCCAGATAAAACTGAATAAATATCTAAATATCATACATTATACATGCCAGAAGACAGTCTATTATGCCCTAGTCGTTTTCCTCCCTTATAGGGATAATAATAATTATATATAGATTAAATTAATATAGATTATATATTTTGAAGGAATCCAAGTTATTTGGAGAAAAAATACTATATATACTTCTTCACACAAATACTACCTAGAATTCTAGTCTTCCTAAATAGCACCTATTATGTAGCCCAAAGTAAGCATCATTGTAACCTTTTTGTTATAGATTCCCGATAACAGTATGTTACATGAATAATCATAAACTGAGGAGCAATATTCGTGTTTATCGCACAAACATCGTCGCCGGCCGGAACTCTTGGTAATACATGTGATTATTTGACGTGTACGTCAAAAAATACATAATTTTGACAAAATTTTTAATCTCTATCATTTTAATATATTGACCTTATTCAGGAGAAGGGTTCACTAGTCTTTACACCAGGGGTGTTTAAAATAATTATTTGCTTAATTACAAATCCTCACCTCTTCCTATCCATCTCAGATTCAGTGTGAAAGTAAAAGTGCCTCTGCTTTGGTTCTGTAGGCATCACCTCAAATGCGTACTTCTTGCCGCCCGGAGAGCAGGTTTGTATCCTGTAGCCGTGGAGACACGCCATGCCTAAGAAAATGAAAAAAAATAAGTTCAATGATTTATATATTCAATTTCCATACATGAGTCTACTACATATTAGCAGGCATACAACATTGTATGGAACTGTAAAAATTTATGATACCAGATTTTAAAATATTTAAGTTTGTATATTGTCATACCATAGAAGATTATGCTTTCTGAAAAAGAACTTTTTAACATAACAGTTTATTTAAAGTTCAAACAAGATCTTTCAGCTAACGCCTAACACTAAAGATATGCCTTTTCTGCACTTAAATAAGTAAACGTGTATATACTTTCATATATATATATATATATATATATAATACAATAGAATATATATTAATTGTACATCAAATACATAGGAAACAGTTATCCAATGTTGTACAAAGTACGCACTTATAGCTGAAAGAGCTCTCTTCTAGGTACCCCAGGTAGGATGGGCATGATAAAAATAAACTCGTACTCGAGGGAAGTTAGTGAGGTATAACGAATACATACATAACAAATAATATAAAATGTGTATTTTATGGAATATTCTATTAGCTACCTATGTAAGCACTTACTCAATGATATTATGTATCAAACTTAATACATAATTATATATATATATATATACTATATGCATATATTTTTAATCAATCACATTTCAATGACAATATTACCTCCAAGATTAGTAAGCTCTAGATTACTAGAGCTAGAGAATTTTCACATTAAATATTTACAATATTCTAATGATTATTATAAATATTTAATGTGAAAATTTCTGTGACTGTTGTTACTATTACTAGCTGAAATATAAATATGTGAAAGTAAAACCCCAAAAGAGTAATAGGAGAATAAAGGAAGTAATAAAAACCTTTTTAAAGGCACCTTCAATATTTTAAATAAAAATCACTTACCAAAAGCACTTTTGCTATTTCCATCGTTGTAGAAGTAGAGACAAGCATCTTTGAGCACGCAGTACCTCTTCGCCCATGACTTCCACTTGGAGCCCAATTTCAACAGGTACCCAAAGCAGTCTGGACGTGGGATAGAAGATGGGGGTAGTTTCATGTTCCTCATTGTCACTTCCAACCAGCCATCACGCTAGAAAACAAATTTGGAACGAGGTAATTTTTTTTAGTTGAAAGTAGAATTTTACTTTTTCAAATGGACTTCTCTAAATGGACCTTATAGTGAATAAAAATGCTATAATATAAAGGCTGCTTCAGAGAATGATTCCTTCAAAGTATCCATGCTCAGTTGGTATTGTATGTGATTTATTGGGCAAAAGAAAAAGAAATGGAAGAAAATGTTTTTATGCCCTTCAAGTACATAATTTTATATATGACCGTCATCAGTTAATCTAAATAAAATGAATACTCATTTCAACAGCAATAAGTGCAAAAGTTTAAACATGGCTTTATGAAATAGTTAATTTAAAGCTGTTTTTGTATTCAAGCGATTAGCTGTTTGCAAACAAAAGGATGCATCCTTTTCTTATTTAAGTGAACCAAAAGGATGCCTCTCTTTTGGTTCACTTAAATAAGAAAAGGATAGACTGATTCATAGAAATGTCAAATTAGTTGACACTTAGACAATCCATATAACTTTGACACATTTAAGGGGCATGTTTTTGATGCATAGTAAAATTAGCTTTAAAGTCGCCATTTTTGACATGTCAAATTACGTCACTGGTGATCTGTCCTTTTCTTGTCAGTTTGTAATGAAAGAGTAACACTCACTTAAATTCAAATTTAGCTTGTAATGATTCTGAGAATCGTGGCCAAATTATAATTTTTTGGTTGTGTTATGGAACTTCTTGGCGGAATCACCCAACCTGATAGATCTTGATAAATAAGAAATCCTTGTAGATAAAATACAAAGTTTACTTAATTCACTTATCTTTATAAACTTACTAGACAAACTTGTTTCTATGACGAATTTAAATGAATGCATTGTAATTGTAATCAATAATTAATAAAATAATAAGTGCAAATAGCTAGCGCGGTAAAATGTACGGTAATGAGATCGTATAGTTGGTATAATATTTTGGTAAATGGTCTGCATGATAATGTTTCTTGAATGAAAAAAAATTACTCCGTCCAGTTTTACTCAATTTTTATATTGTTTGTAAAATGTAATTATATATAAATGTCATGATTATAAGAATGCTTTTTTTAAATTAATACAATTAAGAAAACTATAAAGAAAGTTTTAGGTTTATAATTATTAATATATTGAAATAAGAATTTAAACTTAGAATTTTTCAATTTTAACTTATCTTAGGAAAGTTGGATTTATATACGTGAAATTTTCAATAAATATAAACTATTATGAAAGTTTAATTTGCAAAAAATATGAACTATTATATTGACAGTTTTGAGAAACCACGCCATCTATGATATCAATCTTGAACTTAAGGTAAGTAGAATCGCAATATTCTATTTACGTTAAGTTCGAGATTTTGACGAGCATTTGACAAGTATACTTAAATGACTTGAGCGAGTTATACAGGAAAACAATTGAATATTTCTATTGACATGGATTTTGCAACACTCATTACGGTTTATATTATTTATTATTGGTGTGAAATATGAAGATTATAGTGATTCATTTTAATTGTAATGTTAAATTGATTAATCCACTTCTGAAGTATTTATTAAATTTTATTTTTTTAAATAATCTAGTAATTAGGGAATCTAAAATCCAAAGTAAAATATTATTTTGTTTCTACCATCAATGAAAACAGCAAAGTACACCCTCTAGTGGTTGTCTCTGTAGTATTTTGCCGCCGCATGCTGCACACAGAATCCACATCCGATCCCTGTACCAACCTGATTGCTAGCGTCAATAGCATGAGCGAGCACAGCGCGCCACCTAGCGGATGCTTCTGCAGTATCAGCGGCTAGCTGTAGTCTTGTGCCGCCACCGCGCTGCAATCTAAACCCATGTGGCCGACCCGACTCCTCCTCCGTTAGTTGGTAGTTCACTAACATAAGCGCGCCTACTGGATGAATACTCTGGAAAACAAAAACTTTTTTAAACTATTACGTTTCTGAATTTGGTTTGAAACCTTATTAGTTCTTGTTAAGCATTATAATGATTGGAAGGGTATACACATACCACTTTAATTGGTTAGAAGAAAAACTATTTTCCAATAAATTATCATCAACGGCCTGTATCAATAAAGTATTGTAAACATTGCTGAATAAACGATTTTCAAACTTCCTGCTTTTATAAAACCTGCTCTAGTCTTGATTAGGTAATGCGTTCATTTAGTCACTATGATTGAAATACATAGTTTTTGCGTTTGAATCACCAAAAGTTCTATGTCAAATTATAAATCTTAAGCGGTCAATGACATTAGTTTATCACGATCTATATTTCTGATTCAGTCTGGTACAGAAAACTTGCTCCATAGCGCATGAATGCAGTTTAACCAGGCATGTCGTGGTATATGGCGAAGTTTTAATGTCGTACGCCTTCATTATCAGCATTTACAGCCGATTGCGTTTCCTTTGGGCGCTAAGGAATTTTGGACATTCCATATTCCCAATTCTAACATCCAATACTATAATTTTAGTGAATGGTAACGTACCGTATCAGTTTTGTAGTAGTAGAGGCAGTTGTCTCTTTTCAAGACAAACCATCTGCGTGTCCACCGAGGTGGGTGATGTGGCTTCAGTGGAGCAGCACGCCATAGGTATCCAGAGTATAAAGCAGCAGGTCCACTCTCGTGGGCTAGAGATGCCACCACCTCACATGTTCTTGCAACCTACAAGTCCAATATCAAAATATTATTTTAGATATCTTCAAAATTATATGCATTTCTTATCCTAGACTACAACAAAAGTTGATTTCTTTCTTTGTTTTTGTGTACTATTGTGTACTTACATCTAATTCTAATATTTCCGATCCAGAATGAGCTATTTTCACTACTTCAGAATGTGTTTTATCTAAAACATTGATCCCTGAAACAAGACAAAATAAAATGGAATAATGTGTGTTAATAACACAAAATACAGAGTAGTGTGCCATTATCTGCAAAACAAGTATCAAATCTATTTCCAATGTCATCTTGACGACTAATCTGTTAATCTTAGATACATTTGAAGCATCTTCAACATCATTTGTTGTTTCTAGTAACGCTTCAGTTATAAGTAAAGCACTATAAGACAAGAAACAAAGATAGTAGAAGTCACCGGGAAGTTTTAAGCTACAATCCGTGTCCTTTTGTCTTCACTCACCATTAACAGCTATAACTATGTCCCCAACTTCTAGTCCGGAAGTTTCTGCAGGTGTATCAGGCTCGATAGCTGAAACGACGACTGGCTTACTGCCGTGGATTCTGAAGCCAAATTCTTCATTTCCGCGCCGTACAACTACAGTTTTATCACTTTCTGAAATAATTATTTGATTCAAAAATACTTTTATACTAATGAGAGACCGAGAAATTATCATTCTAATTTAATAGTACAAGATAAATTCTCAATACTAGTGTTTTCTACAGTATTGTATTTAGCGCATATTTTTATGTTTCTGAAACGGCATGTATTTAACTTTGTTTATTTATATTAGCTTTATTGTTGTTTTTGTTTGTACATAGACAGATTTCTTATCTTCTAATCTATGCTATGATATATAACTTGTACTTACACGAATAATATGACCCCAGCATTTACGAAATTCCGATTTCACATTGATGGGTAAATTAAATACTTATTGTCTAGAATAGTATAGCTTGTGCAATTAATTAATATGTTGCTTAGCTTTACCTTAATTGTGTTTTTACCTTTACCCTAACCAACTAAATAGGAAGATGCTTAGAGAACCTTAGAAAGCCGAGTGTTACTGTCATAACACATGGAACACGTTGAGTAAGGTTTATGCTGAAGAAGAAACCGGGCTCTCACCGAAGTCGGTGAGTTGATATTTATCATAAATATCATATAATATCTTTGAACATTCAAATATGTCCACTGTATTCATGCTAGGTTCAGCATGTTAATATTTAATTTAGCATTACATTAATATTGCTTTTAATTTTGGTATCAAACGGTGTGTAAGGTCACTGTAGGGTATAATATCGAATTGCCTTCCTGTATTTTAAATAAATCCACTAAAATAATCAAAGTAAAGTTTACATTGATTAATTGATTTTTTAACTTACAAATCTATTCAACTGCTATTCTGTTTCAATTAATCACATAAATTATTAAAATGATTTCTATAAACAAATACTGCGTATATTTGAATAAGTCTTAACTAAATTACTTTTAAATTCTACATGTTTTCTGATTGTCATTATAACAAATGTAATACCCACAAAACATTATTATAACATTCACTTTCAGTTCAGAAAATATTTGTCAAACCGGACGCCGCAATCACCGGAGTTTCTTAAAATATAAAATTTGTAATTAAAACATCGCCACTTATAATCGCCACTAATAGTCCTTTTAAACTAATAGTCCCAAATGGGTAGGACACTGAACTTTTAATATACACTAACAAAGTTGGTTTCCTTTAATAAGTATATAGTTTTTTTTTTAATTTACATGTAGGGATATATTTTACACCGAAATATGTTTCTTGTAGTGTATTTATAACTTAATGCTAAAATATTTAAAATTTCATATTAATAGAGTGACGTCACAAACGACCTGGCCTAGACACGGCAATAAACTTCAGAAAAACTGACCGTGACATACATTACATTAAATACTTAGGAACCGAAAGAATTCTGCTTTTAAGCTTTCCTGAAAAATTTGGCATTGCTCCAAAAGAATAAATGATAATATTCATTCATATAATAAGTGGATAAGGCGTCTAATACCAATATTAGGCGCCTGTTTATGGTCAATCAATTACCTCTGTGTTTAATGTAACGTCATGGAGCGCGTTGTATTTTTAAAGAACAAGGCACACACTGATTAAACAAAAATAAGGTAATTAATGTAAACTTGTAAAATAAATTTTTTATCTAATTTTTTCATCCTAAGTCAATTGTCTCTATATTCTTACGTTGAAATTTATGTTATTCTCGTTGAAAGTGATTTTTGGATGTCTGCATAATGCGCGATATTATGCGAAGTGTGAGGTAGGTAATAACCGGTTGAAGAACCAATGTATTAACAAGATAAATACAATAATGTTGTTTAGTATAGATTTGAATTACCACATGATTCTGCAGCTACTATGCGATTTACTTGGCTCTGTCGACACCACACGACAAGCATCAGTTTAAATATTTCTTCTAACTTCTGCCTGAGACTTCCTTTTGTATTGGATAACATATTTCTGACTATAAAAATAAAATAAAATGAACTAATTTAAAATAAATAAAGACTATCACAATTGTTAGTCTAAGAATTTTAAAAAAAAGGTAGATAATTATGTACGAAGATACTTACAAACATAACCCATAATGCCCAGAAATTTTCTTATGTTCGCACAGTGAGCTGTGTCGTAAGTACAGTTTTTGATGCCAATATATGTACACTATTAATTTATATTGCGTCACCTAAACACTAAGTAAACTTTAGATTCAAAATCAATGTTAACTGAACCGTCCACAACGTCAGACGTAAAAATATCATCTGGTCGCAGTCCCGTGTCTCATACTACTGCGTACTGACGTGGAAAACGCTTACAAATTTAAATATAGGCCGCAATGATACAATTTGATTCCGCATCTAATTTATTAACTACAGCTTTCACTGTTACGTCGGAATCTCTTTTACCTATCAATATTTAAGGTCACGATAAAGTTGTTAAACCAAGGTCATAAACAGATGGTATTGAAAAAAAATTGGTTTGAATTTTAAGAATTTTTATAGACTGATGATTACATCACGTTGTACTAGAGCAAATATACCCGATGGATAACAGAGACTTTTTGTGACAATCCAGACATAATAGATGGCTTGATTTAAATAGAAACCGTACTAGAAATAGCCGAAGATGCGTCATTTTTGAAGTAGAACAGTTAACACATTTTTCTAGTTAGCGATGACGTAACATTAGCGGACTTGCTTAAAATGAAGGGTACAATTTATATACAGAATAATTGGCGCCGTCTTCTACATCTATTAAAATAAACTTGTTTTTATTGTACTAATTGTTATTATTTGTATTTAAATCTAATCTTATATTAAAATGAGTTGATTTTAATAGTCGATATTTTAGTAGTGATTTTAGTAGTAATAGTGACATTTTGACTTCTACAGAAAATGTTTATAAATAAGCATCCTATTTAAATATTACATTAGATTTAGTTGTAGATATAAAATTTTTATTCTATAAATAATTTAGATTAAATGAACAAAATTGAATTAGGTTCGATTCCTCATATTACGTATAATTCTTTGGGAGCTCCATCCAACTCAATATATAAAGTCAAAAATAACTTTATTTAAATAGACTTATTTACTAAGCTCTTTTAAATCGTCACAACAGGGAATATGTATAAGAAAATAAATAAATATAATTATAAAGGCAATACTCATAATTTTACTGGGTATCAACCGGGCATTTACTAATTGTCCCAGTTATAGTATTTCAATATGTACTAAATAAATTGTTAGTTTTAATTTTAAAATAATACTTATTTTAAAATTAAAAATAACACTAGTATGCATATTCCCAATCAACCCTACTACCGCTTCGACGAATTAGTAGCTGCAGAGAAGATGCGGCGCAAGAAACTCTCAGCCTTTAGTATTTATAATGACATTTACAAATCAATTATGTCATTATGTATTAGTATTATAATTATAAAACAAATAAAGCTGTCATGTTAAACAACGGTTTCACGCCAATCTAATATTCGAATCCCGTACATTGGCAGTAATGTCGCACAGTTCCACGTTGCCATATTAACAAAAGAAGAAGAAGAAGAAGAATATTCGAATGAAATAATATCGTTTTAATCAGTACTGAGACTCACCAAAAGTGTTATTCGTTTGCCGTCGATTCAGCTCTATACAGGCTCTCCGATGTACTAGTCTGTGCGTTAAAGCCACATATCGCTTATTGAACTCAGTCTCTGATTCTGTTGGATCATCGTTGGTGCTGTCTGCCCTTTCCAGTACATCTGCACAAGTATTCTGTATATTTTAAACTGCAGCCGTAAATTAAAAACTTAATGGACTATAACACTATCATTGGTCATTTGGTTTCGCCAAATCGATCTAAGTAATCTTTATAGCATTCTGGTAGTATATGAAACAAAAAGATCGTAAATAATTTACCTGGAGGGATCCTTGTCCAATGATCATCGGTTTCTGATAGCAAGATCCAATTACCACACCACCATGGTGCTGCGTACACCCCTCTTTCATCACGACTGCCATCAGCACCTTCTGAACTTCCCGAACACTCTTCTTGTTCTATCATAGTAACAATAGATATTGATTTTAAATTAATCTTAACATACAAAAACCTAAAAGTAATTCATATAGTAAGTGTAGTATATAGAAAATTCTCAAATAATTTTCTAATCTATAATTTTTGATATATAAATTACCGCATAACGAAGATAAATTAATATGTGGACTATTAAATATTAACATTTCTCATCAATAGGTACACTATCTCAGCAATAGTTTATATTGTTTGTGCTGTAACGCCTTATAAGAATCTATTAGCAATAACTTAGTTCTACATTTAAACGTTCAATATTTTTACAATTGCTGCCCGAACATGCTTATTCTTTTTATTGTCAGGACATCGATAATAATATTAACCAAATAATAACATTTACATCTAATTCTAAGCTTAAACGATATTAAAATACTGTATGATTAATTAGGAACTTTTAAATGGGTGAAATTACTGTAACGTCTATTAAGATTAGTATTATAATGTTTTTTTGTTTTATAAAGCTCAGCTTTCGTTGGTTAATTTATAATATCAACTCAATATTATAATATAATATAAATCAAGTCAATATTATAATTTTATTGGAGTCCTAACTTTGTTTGCCTTTAGATTTTAAGAGTCTTGTCTTCTACTTGTAGTAACATTCTTATAATGTGGCAAGTATTCAATAAAGCGGCCTTTTGCAGTTGAGTATAGGAATTGGGTTTCAAATAAAGAATCTTTAAACTATTGTGGATGTAATGTGGAATTATGCCAGTACTTGATAAAACTATTGGAACTATGTAAACTTAGTCTTGCTTCCAAATTTGAATATTATTATTACTTAAATTTTTTCATATGAATTCAGAGAAATAATTAAATTATATCAACACTAATCGAAATTACAAGCAAAAATTTTCTTACCATCCGGGTCTACACTTGGACTGGAACCGGCTAATTTATCTAAACTATTCCCTGCTGATCGTGCGATACGTGTATCTTGAGGTTTGTCAGTGCCAGCATATTCTTCCTTACCCCTTTCTTCAGACTACAAAAAATTCAACAGATTATAGAATAGAATAGAATAGAATATATATACATATATATATTGTACATCAGCCAATTCATAAAGAGAAACAACCGCATCTTAGAACAAGATTTCTTATATTTTCAACAATCACATTTATTTAATTATAATTTATCTTTACATGAATAAGATTGTACCATGGTTGCATGATGGATGTTACCTTAAAATAAAGATGGAGAAAAAAAATAAAACTGTCAGCTCGTGATAGACACTGCCAGTAAAATTAATAAAATCTATACAAAGTAGACACTGAATATAAACTTTAGTATTTGCTTATGATGATTGATTTAAACAGTCTTGTCTTACTTATTTTAATGATTAGCATAGAAGTAAGCCATTTACATCCAAAGACTAACGAGGATGACATCAATCACAGCGACATGGATTATATTGAAACTAAATTGCCAACAAAACAACTATTAGTATCAAGTTTTCAAGTGCCTGATGAAAAATGGACAGCTGCTGCTTTAAAAGATATAGCACATTATTTGAGAAATTATAAATTCAATGGATGGGATCGACGGTATTACAATGAAAAGCCAGATGAGAAAATGGTTGGATTCTATAATGCTTTTCCAGATCCTATATTGAAATCTTTGCACTGGAAAGTGTACGAAAATTGTGAAAATGACTTTTATCGTTGCATAACATATTTGCATAGAATTATAGAAACAGTACCATTTAGTAGAAGCGATGATGTTGTTACAATTGTAAACAAAAAAAGAGACGATAATGAAACATTAACAAATATTTTAAATTTAGAGTGTAAAAATATAAAATCCTATGCAGAAAGAAGTGCAGTTCCGTTTGATAGTTCTAAAGAAAAGTTTCAATGGCGTTCGACAGCATCCTATTTCATGTGTTGGTACACAATGTTAGGTACTCCCGCCTTGTCTATGCTCGGAGAAAGGTGTGATAATTTTGCAAACTGTTTAGATCCACTATACGGACAAAGAAACGGAGACCCAAGATCTGATGATAGATTTTCATTTGCTTGCGCAATGTATAGTTTTTGTCCAGATCCCTGTTGTCCCTTAAAGCATGTAAAAGATCTTAACGAGTGTTATGAAAGTATATTTAATCCCTGTTTTGAAGAGAACCGTGACAGTGATATTAATGACAAAAAATGTTCCCTATATAAAAAAGATAATAATAATTTAAAAGCCATTATCAGTAACAAATGGAATGTATCTTGTAATTGTAAAAGAAGCGGTTTTATATGGAAATCTCAATTTGGTATGTGCGTTGATATAAATGAATGCCTAGTCAATAACAATATCTGTGATAATAAAACAGAGGTATGTTTAAATACAGTTGGGTCTTACCAGTGTATATGTAAATGGGGCTATGTATCACATAACAATGATTGTATTGCTTCTATTTTACAATAAACCGCTTAACTACGATGATTTTTCAAAACTGGAGATACTTTTCAAAAACATTAGCATTAAAGTACAATTAAAACTATTAATTTTCAAATACCTTAGCTCTCACATCTTGTCTCTGTCGATAGTGTCTAGATTTATCTTCGGAACGATATCTTTTATCTAATTTTTTATATAAACGTGCACCATTACTATGTTTTTTTGAGCTGATACATAATGGTGAATCAGCGAACCCAGCGGGTGCAGGAACTATGTCAGGTGTGGCATCAGCATACGATTCCTGTGAATATAATTATGTTATTTAATCTTATCCTATGAATAGGACATATCTCATGTGTATAATTCTCTCCCCAAACGGTAGAGTGTTTATACATCGCTAAAACAAAAAAAAACAAATCAATTTACTGATGTAAATCAATGAGTAGTGTAAGTACTAGTTAGTAATTAAAAGCAACTATTTGAAATTATTTATGAAATTTTTACATCTGTATGAGAAGTCCTTGATGTTCTACTGTCATGATCATGAGCGGCAGTAACAATATGAACTTCTTTTCCACAGTGTAAGCAATGAGCTTTAGCTTCTCCATCTGCTCCCGTAAAACTGTGTTCCGTTTGTTCAGAATAAAAAACTGAATCTGATCCGGGAGAAACTGAGCGGAGAGATTCTGCAGATGCTGCTTTTGCAAATTTTCCGTCTGTAACAATGTAATAATTTTAACTGATTCACCCCAAAATAAGAACATTCAAAAGATTATGTCATTGTCAAGAAATCCTGATGATCAGTGGCAAGCTATAGCCACATGCAATATGAAGAAATAACTCGATATCGGTGTTCGGAAAGCACGTTAAGCTATTGGTCCTGGATGATAAGACAACCACTATCTCACATTCAGTCAACGTGTTGGTGTATAATAATTGAATAAACGATTAGTAGAATTAAGTGAAAAAATATATAATTTTAAATATTAATTTTCAACTAGAGCAGTACCTCGATCTTGTTTCCGTTGATGTCTAGGTGAAGTGTTTGGACTTTTAATATAACGTAAAGGAGTTAATCTTGTTCCAGCAGAAGTCAAAGTTCTTGTAGTTTCTATATCTTCAGCTTCCAATGAACTCAGACAAGGAACAGTCGGCATTGATGGTTTCCTTCGAGGCAAACTACCAGGTAATGATATGCTTTCATTTGAACCACTTTTACGGCGGGGTCTACAATTTAACGATATGTAAATTTATATTTGTTACATATAAAACATTCACATTAATGATATTCTTTCTATTATTTTAATGTTAAAATATTAATATAAGCACCTATATCCTGTATGATTATTTCCCGAAGTTGGAGACTTTACTGAATTTGAATTAGCACCAGTTTTTCTACGTGGACTATCCCTTAACCGTCTATGTTTTCTTGGAGATATATTTCCGTTACCTGTACCTGCAATGTATGAAAAAATATATATTTTGAACATTTAATCACTTTAAGTATTTACTCGAAATATTTTATTTTTGTATTCATACCATCCTTTCTATATTGTTCACTTGAGTCATCAGAAGTCGGTATGTTCAGATGTAATTTCATATTTGAACCTATAATTTCTCGTCTATCATGTCTGTAACAATGATTACCATCAGCTTTACTTTGTGTAGGACTTTTTGCTTTTAATTTTGTTCTTTTCACGTATCTCTCTCTTTCATGCGGCCTTTTGCTTTCGGTATCTTTTTCCTTCAAAATCTTGTCTTTAATTGACTTTTCAATTTCGACATTTTCTCTTGGAGATGATTGCACACTTTTTGGTTTTTCTATAAAATGAGTTTTCTTTTTCCTAATTTCTGAAACTTTTTCTTCTTGAGGAGACTTTGAAGCTGAAGGTTTATATGTATTTCGTTCAGATCTTTGACTAGAACTATCTGGTTCTTTTATTTTTTTACCAAAATCATCTTGTGATGTAGACATTGAGTCATCGTACGATTTTGAAAACTCTAATGTAAATGCTTTCTTTTTCCGTCTTTTATCATCTGATATCCAAGTTTTAGGTCGCGTTGACCTATATTTTTGTGAGTGTTTGTAAGCTGAAGTAAAATGATAAAAAAATAATTCGATTAAGATAGTTTTACATAATGTATTGTAAAATTATTATGTTGTA
Organism: Acentria ephemerella; assembly: GCA_943193645.1. Lineage (NCBI taxonomy): Eukaryota > Metazoa > Arthropoda > Insecta > Lepidoptera > Crambidae > Acentria > Acentria ephemerella. The sequence goes on from OW971891.1 coordinate 7,470,333, forward strand.
AAATTTAAGATCAGAATCACAATAAAATTGTATCTTGTCTTATCTTATCTTAATTTTGAAAGTTATTTGACAGTTCTTACTTAAACCTCCATCATCGTCATCTTCTACTGGACTCTCGTAATATCCTGACGAAGAGTAGTGAACACTTCTTTCGTCATCTGACAAGGAGCACTGGAGTAAAAAAAAGGATTAAATTAAATGAAACTGGATTTTTTTTTTATCAACTATTCTTATATAAAATGAAAAAATATAATAACCATCATTTTAGGAACTAATTGTTCTGTTTCATTCATTGGACTTGTAACTTTGTCTTCTTTTGTCACAACTTCAATTTTTTCTGGAAAGTTTTTAGGTTTTTCTGCAAGAGACTTATCTTCAGTAACATTTGGAATTGAACCACCTATACTATAACTTCCGCTCGAACTACTTTTACCGCTTATTATATCACGCATGGTAACCTAAAATGAATATTGGTATTAGGTTATAGCTATTCGCATGATATGAAAAATAATTATATGAATGAGATCATGACACACCTTAGGTAGTCTAGGTATATCATCTTTTAATTTTACATATTCAGTCTTATCTCTCGTTGACGTTTCCTTAATTGAATTTATCTCTGCTTTAACTTCAATTTTTTCTACCACTGATCTTGGTATACGATCTGATAACGGCAATGGTGGTGAAGTTAAATCAGGCACCGTAAAATTATCATTTATCTGCAAAGGCGGAGAATAGCTCGGTAGAACTAAATCTTCTGCAATATTTTCAGTGCGAGTCGACGAATACAAGCTAGATGCACTTTCGAATGAAGAACCTTCTTGAGCTTTATTATTTTCTGGAACTGTAAAACGACGAATAAAATGAGTAAAATAAAACGATTATTATGATCTTTCTTACATAAAATAAAAGTAATCGATCTTACCCTGATTTTGGTTTTTACTGTTACTTTTCTTTGAACTATCAGAGTTTGCTGTGACATAGTCATCCGTTGTTGTAGTACTCTCAGAAACATCAGTTGTATTTATTTTACCGGAATCAGTCCTGGCTAAGCTAGTTTCACTGCTAGGTGCTTTAGGTAGCGACGGTTCTGAAGGAGATTCTATTATTCTATTTGGAATAGTACCGTTTGGTTCTTTTTGTTGGGCTTTCTTTTGTAAATCCTTTCTTCTTGATGGACTTAATGCTCTCTCTCGTTTTTTATTAATAAAACTGGGTGTTCTTTTGAATGGAACGTCAGCTAAATCTAAACTTGGATGTGTAATTGCTATTGCTGGGGTATGATTAACTTTTGAAGGGGTGATTGGTTTTAAATTTTTTGATACTGTTGGTTGTTTAGTTATTGGTAAAGTAATATTTGGCACAACAGCTGGTGGAGATAATGACTGTCTGGTTTGTTGTGCTAAACTTGAATTTGATGTGTCTAATTTATTTCTAGGTGATGTTGGCGACTGACTCTGAAAAATAAAAATATATCATAGAATTTTTAGATGCATGAAAATATTTTTTAACACGTGACTTCGACATAGGAATTTGTCTCTTAAAGATCATCTTTCTCTATAAAAAAGTTCTTATTGTAAAAAGTTTATTTAAGTACGTTAACATACATAAAATATGTAAATACTATTTTGACAAAACTATGATAAAACATATATATTCACCTGAGAAGCGTCAAACTCTTCATCCAGGGCATCTGTGTCTAAAGAAGATCGTTGTTGGTGTTGAAGTAGTAAAAGCTGTTTTCTTCTTGAAGTGGGAGTTAACAATGCTAGAGCACCAGGTGACGCAGCTAAGGAGCTGAGGTCGGATGAGCTAGAAATTGGTAAACATTCTTAGAAAAATAGCACAATTAAACTTAAAATTATAATAATAATGTATTAGTTAAAGACCTTATAACAGTTCCATTTTCAGTTCCAGAGTCCACTTGTAAAACTGTTGTTTGTGATTCATTCCATATGCCATCAGAGTGATCTCTGAAAAATTACCAGGTTTGTTGATAAGTATCAATATCCTGTATTATTACAGGTTTTATTTTTGAAACTTAAAAAAAGAGACCCACACATTCTGAAAACTACGTGTAGTATATAAAGTTATTTAACATATATACCCATGTTCTGTGATAATTATAATGACATCTCAAAGTACTCGTTAGTAATATTAAATCAAATCATAAATAACTTTCTTCTTTAAAGTTTAAAAAAACCTGTCTTATAATATTTTACATAATTATAGTACTGAATAGTTTTTGATAATTAATCTGAAAATAAATGATCCTATTTCTCGCCAATAATACACACCTGCTATGGTCAACAGTTAATGATTCGTTTGAAGCACACGGTGAAACCTTTTCTAAGGGAGTTAAAATTGTTGTCACATTGGAAATAAAAGATCTTTTAGTTGTCTGGTTCATTTCATTATTTATACTGACTGGTTCTGGTGACCCTGGGCTAGATTTAGCAGTGCTGAAAAAAATATCGACGTATATGTATTTTCAAAATCTATACAAGAGTAAACATTGAGGTTACAACACCAAACATCCAAATTAAGAATAATCATGGGGTGCAGGTGAATATGTAGGGACACATTTTGTGTGTACATAATATAAGGATACCGTACAATGTTTTTTCAATATGCCTATTAAATTTACGAAAAGGACTTCAAGGTATTCATAGCGTCAGGCAGATATATGAATAAAGTATGAAATGATGAACGTTTCCACAACGTGCATACCTCAGCTCATGACCTTCATCCTTACTTATAATTTCGGTTGGTTCCTCAAAGCTTACGCTTCGATTTCTAAATGGTTCATGCTTGTAACTAATATACTTTTCATGAAAATCTTCATATGGTGCATTCCCGTCTGAAGAACTATGAAGAGAATTTACATGGGTGAGAATTTCCAAGGATGAAGTAATGGATAGCGTGACTTAAAAAAACGTCAAGCTAGAAAGTTTAGTAGCAGTCACGAAGCCTAATGTTTTGCTTTGTCATTTAAAGTGAAATTATTATAATGATGTATGTGCAATTCACCTAATACCTATGTGCTTTTTCTACTTAACTTTTCTCATGTGCTTAGACTGTGTAAAAAAATAATCAAGAAACTTATTTACCTAAATGATCCATCTGGCTCAAATCCAAAGATGCCTTCGTCTTTAATTGGAGTCTGAGTATAGTTTTGTACAATATACTGACGGTACATTGCATCATGTTCTCTGTCTTCTCTGGTCATGTTTTCTTGACTGGTAGACATTACTATAGGAGCATCTTTTATGCTTTCCCCATTTGGACCCACCTCAGTCCTTCTTCTTAAATAAAAATGTATTGATAAATTGTTATACCCAGTTATACCCTAAGATAAAATATCATACCATATCATACCTATCATATATGAAATACAATATCACATAAAAAAGGATAAACCATACAATATAAGGGTTCTTAATTACATGATATGGATGTAAAATAACAATACGGCCCACACGGTGGCAAGCAATTACCTTAACCTATATACTTACACATCTAATAGTATTTCGCCTTCAGATAGAGTTTTCTGCAGCTGTCTTTTATTCTTTTTCCGCAATGTTGTAAAAGGTATTGCTTCGTCATCCGGCCTTGGTTCAAAATTAATTATTATTTCCTTTTCATTTTTTTCACTATCATCAGTAGTTGTGGCAGATGTTTCCGTTGAAGGTTCAGATTGGAAAGTAGAAGTTTTGGAAAATGGATGTGATGAATTCATAGTTTTTTGTGATGTGTCGCTAGTACTTTTGGATAATATTGACTTAAGTGATTTGTCTCCTTTGGTTTGTTTTGCTATTTCCTGCTGTAGGTACTCTAAATTTCTCCTATTTAAAGCCATACTTTTTTCTATTGTTTCTATATCCTCATCTATCGTGTCATCTCTGTCACTTTCATGAATGAATTGAAAATTTTGTTGGAAATACTCCTGTGCTTGTTTTTGTAATGCGCTCAACTCTGAGGATTTTTCTATTTGTGATGATGCGATTGATTTGACTGACGAACATGTTACTTCATCGGAGTCTACTCGCTGCATAGGAGGTGAAGATGGCATTATTGATGTCGGTGATCTAGGTGACCTTGGTGGCTCTTCAGATTGCGTTCTATGTAATTTATCGTGGTCATTATTAATAAAGCTGTAAAAGCAAATAATCATCAGCATTAAGTTTGACATCTAATAACATTTACAAGGCTAGCTTACCTTTCTACAGTCGCATTGATATCACTAGTTGTATCACAACCTGCTAATCTATCACCACCTACTTCAGAAAAGGATTTTGTTAGTCTTCTCATTCCTACCGTATACCCATTCGTCTGTACACCAGCTGCTACCATTTTTACCTATAGAGAAAAATCCTTTTAAAATAGTATCTTTGCTCTTTAAATAATTATGTAAGATTGATTTAATGAGTTTACCCTTTTAATTGTTCGTGGACTTAACGATAAATAATTGGGAGGCAGCGGTTTCCTTCCTAAGCATACTTCTGTTTGTGTAGCTTGTGTCCTCATTACGCCCTTCTTGAGTGAATCTAAAAAAAATGACTTTTAACCAAGCTTATTTCTTTAACATTGCTTTTTCGAATTGCAAGTTTTTGGCATTACCTAATACTACAACTTTGGGTTGGTCTGTCTGCACAGGCCGTTGAACTGTAGTTGCTTGTTGAGGTTGCATAGGAGCCACCATTTGGGGTGGCATTTGCGTCTGCATGGGTGCCACCTGTGCCGGGTAGTGTATTGGTGCAGGTGCTGCCGTTGTTATGTACTGAGGATATGGGGTGTAGGGCTGGAACATTATAGGTAGTGTCGCGTAGGATTTCGCTTCGCTCTGGAATTAAATAAAATCGTACCTAATGCGGCTTTTCATTCAAAAAGTAATTCAGTAGCATATTTCGGAGCAATTTTAAAAAAGAACAAAGCGTGGTAATTTTTCTTTGTTACCTTAATTGAACGGCCATCAAGCAGTCTTTCGCAGTCTCTCCGAAATCGGTTAACAGCAGCTGGCATAACAGAGTCATCGAATGTTGTCAGTGTGTGTGATCGGGCGAAAGATACATGTTTTGTTCTGTAATAAGAAATCATTAAATTGCTTGATAAAATTAGAATCCCGATGTTAGATTAAGATTTCATAATAAAACTCTCATGCTTGGAGTTTTGCCTATAATTCGAGTTTCATTTGTATCGAGATGTTTCGACCGCAGTTGCATTTAGCTGACAAAATAATTTGATACTTCACAAAAGAGGCGCTGCTATTATTTATTTAAATAAGATTGACAGCTAATAATGAACACGATCATAAAGGTTTAATACTATTGAAATCAACAACAGGGTAATGGTTACCACAAGTGAATTAAGGCTGTCAGTGCAGGAATATATCAATGCTTTACTATTGTGCCTACCTGTGTGGTGGTATAGTGAGTGGTGGTGGTGGGGGAGGTGGTGGAATGGCCGGGTGAGCAGGACAACTGTAAATATAATATTTATACATTTAAAAATGCAACATCATAATAAATAAATTATTATTATTCTAAACTAATCTGCATCTTTTTAATTCTGTAACTAGCAATAAGAAAAATGCAGTTTTGAAATTAATTATAGAGGTCAAAAAATACAATCGTACCACCTTTCACACATAATTACACAAATAAACATTATAGAATTAATTTAGGCCAATTCTTAGTAAATAATTGGCGTAAATTAATATGTATGTATTAAAATGGATGGGAATCGGGAACTACTAATTTTGATCGTAAAAGTGATCTCTTTTCAGAGATGGCCATTGTAGAAGTGGTATTTCGATAGCTATTGTCAAATTTGATCATTCTCAATCGTCATTAAATTTCATAAGTGATCGTACAGCTTTGAGATTGGAGTTGACAAATAAATAAATTTTTATTAATAGCGAAAAATCTATCAGTGCTGGCTATTCCGCTGGCTTTAACTAAAAGTAAGCTATTTGCCTCTCTTTCATTCTAATTTAATATGAAAGAGATATAATGACTTTAAGGATCATCAAGTAAGTTGAAATTAAGACGATCCATACACTTGACTATGCTAAAAATAGGAAAGTATGCTAAAAATTCATAATTTTAGAAATATCAAGTGATTGATAATCTGTCTTTTTCTGAATTATTATGAAAGAGTAGAACTGAACAAGAATTTAATTTAGTCAGCTCACAATGAAACTTAAAAGTACGCACTTAGAGGAATGTGAATTATCTTGACTTTTATATCGCATACTTATAATATATAATACAACAACCTTTGTCAAGCGTAAATAATACATAAAAATGAGGTTCCATTTATAAGGACAACCACTCACGGCGTCCATTAGGCTTATTGCACAGCCTTTCATCGACTTAGTTGCCCCTCAGCCTTTTACTTTTCGTCTCTACTGCTGTTACATATTAAAAATTCATTTGAAGAAGTTGATTACACAACAATGTTCTAATTTAAATGTACTAATAAAAATTAAAGGTAATTTTAAATACAAGAACCTGCTGTATGATATTATATAGTAGCGTATATAACTTTGACTTTTAAAATACATTCCATACTTGACATTTATTGGAAAATCTTTATTCCATTGGACATAATAACAGTTCATGACAATTTGCTTTTAGCGTTTGTCGTTTGTTCAACGACTATTGATGTCATTATACCTGTACTTATAAGATGATATAAATTTGATGATGCTTCACCAATTTGTGGTATATAAGAATTTTCACATCTGCGAGAAGTTATATTACATCATAATTTACTCCTTTGGAGGTCAAATGTTTTTGTGAACTTTTCGTCAAAGTACATGAAATTTGTTGATATAGTATAAATATGGTTTATTATCATGTAAAAGGTATAAATAATATTATTTTAACCATTACGCCAAAGCTGTTAGAGAAAGTTGGGTAAGGATGAACCTGATCAAACGGTGAAATGGCGACTACATAGACTAAAATACTCCAAATCCTTCCTAGGGGAAGATTTAAGAGGATCGATTTAAGACACCTATACAAACGGTAGAATACAAGCTCTCTTACACAGGGAGTTATGCCACTTACCATATACAAAATTTAATACTTCTCAACACAAGTTTGCAAAGCATCTGGTGAAAGCCAGGAATCTATAGAACATCTACTATGTCAGTGTGATGGTCTGGCCAAAACCAGGGTTAGTATCCAAGGCTGGACGACTATAGGCTCTTCCTGTCCAGGAACATAGTGAAACGTGCAATAGCTATATTATGGGCACAGGAAGAGTAAGTAGCAGGGAAAGTGCAAACAATCCCAAAGTTCACTCTAACGCTTATCATGACCCTAATATAAGTTAAGATATCGCCTAATAATCAACGCTCGTTGATTGTTAGGCGATATATTACGGTAGAAAGGGTATTTTCTAGAAAGAATTCATTTTCAGAAAGTATCTGAGTGAAATATTAAATATCCGGTCTCATAGTCATTGACGTCCATAATAATTTCTCTGATATAGATATTGTTCACCGCACAAATTCCAAATACGACCGCATACTACGTGTTACTAAATTTCAAAGGGGTAATCTTGAGGCAATCTCTATTAAGGATGTGGTTATGTCATAATTATATTAAGAATAAGTTCTTACTACCTAAATAAATAGTAACCTTTATGATCCAACCCCAATTAAGAATGAGAAACAGATTATATTATGGATACTAGAAAATGAATAAAAATAATAACTTAATATAATATATTATATATTAATATGATATAATAATCATGCTCACAATCGTACCTATTATAAAGCTAGATTTAGAGTTCTTTTTGGGGATACTAGAGAAATATTGTAAGTAAGATATGACATATTCTGAAGAAACATATGGCTCGTGAATAAATATTCGTAGTCATTGTACAAAAATCTACCACTGGCTTAATGCGTAGGGTTTATAGCATCCCCCAGTCAGACTGAGAGATAATATTAGCGGTGGTTACCTCTTCCTTTCAGCTGGGCTAATCAAGTTAGGCATTCCTTCACATTAAAATACCATCTGCCATCAATAGCCCGACTTCAAAAATATATTTTTAGTGTGAAATCTACAGGCTAAACAATGGCTCATTTAGCCTATTTTTTGTGTGGTGTCATAAAATATTGATATGTCCGTTTTTTATATATATACTCAATGTAGTTGCAAAAAAAACTATTTTTTTACAAGTCCAATTAAAACGAATGTATTTCGTTCGGATTGTTAGAGAGAAGTTCTAATGGGTAGTCACATTAAAATGGACCTTGTATAATTCATCTAGAGTAATACCACTACAACGTGCTTAGAGCATTAATCCTATCGGACTCTAGACATTTATTATTAAAGCACGAGTAATGACTATTTTTTAAATAGAAAAAAATAGTCGTTTTGTTTTGTGGCTATGATTTGGTTTAAAAGACATTTCGTTAAGGCATATCCGTGCGCATATGTAATATGCGAAAAAGTAGTAAATAAATAAAACAATAGTTTTATTGTTATATGTTTAATGCGTTTCTTTCAAAACTCGTAAGAGATAAGATAGGATAAGAATATGCGGTTTGACTAATACTCATAAAATGTAAATTAAATTTCAAATAGGAACGAGTTAAAATTGAATTTCATTTAAATAAAGTATTAAATATTATTATTTTAAATAAAGCTTTCAACAAACCTATCTGTTAACATTATTTGTTTGTGATTAGCATCTAGAATTCTGTGAATTGAGATTACCAATCGATCTTTTAGAATTTGGCTTTAAAATAAAATCAAAATCATTCCATTCATTCCGTTTTCTCCCAGTAAAATTGTAGACTATAAATGCAAATGATTGTGACTTTTCGCAACATTATTGGTCCAGCTTAGCAATTAAAATATGCATTAGGACAACTGAACCCAAAATATAAGTTCAAGTTGGACCAGTTGAATTAAAAGCACGCTCAGTTCGATTAATATAAGGTCTTCGATTATTGTGCAAAATGTTTTAATGTTCCCTTTATTTGAAACCTAAATTGGGAAAAAAAGTTACTGAATTCATTTGTAATTAATAGCAGCGTTTTTGAAAATTTATCTTGAACCACGAACTGCTGGACCTTTCAAGCATGTTTTACTCAAAGAGGCATCCTTCTGAATTTTTTACACATTTTAATATGAATTACTTACGGAATTATAGAAGGTGGTCTAGGTAACGAGCCTCCACGGCTCACAGACGCCATATTGTCGGCGCTGTAATTTTGCGGCCAACCCGCGGAATCTTCTATTACCGATCTGAAAGAGAAATTGTTGCCATGAGTTTTAGCTTACGACGCGTTTCAAAACGAGCGATATCGTATCGATACTGTTAACCGCACATCAAAAGTATAGGTTTAACATCAAAACCACCATTCTGTTCTAAGTCATTGAACTAACTCATTTGTTCAACAAAGATGTATTCCAATACTTGATAAAGTAAAATATTATAAAATACTAAATTGAAATAAATCATGGTCCGTTACTTTTGATCATGTTACTTATACAATAATGTATTATAACATGATCACATTCCACTTACGTTTAACTACATATTAAAAATGTTGTTTACTAATGCAATTAACAATACTATGTAAGATTGACGTCGTTAAAGCTGTTTTTGTTGAGATAATGGATTAATGGATATTCTAAAAGTAGTAAAAATGGTCGTGACAGATTCAGTATATTGTAATTGATTAGTATGAAAGCAGGTTTTACTTTTATCTGACCTTTTCTGATATATTGTTAAGTAGAATTACCCTCACATAAAGTAATTGTCGCAATAAATTATTTATGTGCCGGAAACTTCGTAACAAGAATCGAAGACTGTGGAATCAATTACGGGGAAATGTAGTTGTTCAGATAACAAATAATTTTCCTTGTGTTTTGATGAGCGAGAATATTGTTTGTGCACTTGTAATATGGTTACCATAGAGAACATATGCGAAACTTTGAGGTATTTTACTGATCGAATATTGAAACTGTTATTCAACCCAAAACTTTGCGTATTTAAGTATAGAGTAATTGATACTAAGCCACGTGTGTTAAAACGCGTGTTATACCTCATAAATACGTAGCATAATTTAAGTTTCGTTTATCATCGCTTTGTTGTTTATGTGAAAAATAATAAAGTTCTAACTTTGTTCCTTGTAGAGACAAATAAACCCATTGCGTTCAAAAGTTGTACGCCATAGCTTAAGACTCACTATTGTTGGGTAATATTTGTTACATAATATAGATAAATAAAGATAATCACCTAAAGGTTCAAACAAGATTAAAGTTTTACCTATTGATGATAAGAAGCTTCCACTAAGGTCAATGTCAGACATTTTGTATCGTATGTCTTCCTTTTATGTTTTGTTTATTTTCCACGTTTTAAATATTAATAAAAAAGTTCAAAACACCATGTTGTTTAGGCTTCAGTAAGATTGAGTTTGTTATTGGACATTATTCTATAACAAGTTGAAATTATTGATCAGCCTAAACCGCCACAAAATTATATTGTAGATGTTTCTTAAAACAAAAGTTAAATAGTTTTCAAACTTTGCCGAAAATACGATAAATTAAGATTGAAATCTAAACATCGTCTAAAAGCTTCATTAATTATTAATAGTTTCACAGATTCAAAATATCTCAATAGGTATATTTAAACAACATTGAAGTTGAAATTAAGAAAAATATTTTGGTGATTTTACGTTAAGTCCAAACGTATATACGACCCTACTGACCAATTAAATATCAAAGCGTTCATGAATTTCAAGGAAATTTTGATTGTTTACATATTTGCAAAGAGCTCTTAGCATTACCGTTTCTTTAACCAATCGATATCAGATAAACAACACTGTAAAGATAGCATCGTTAGTTAGTTGGATACTATCAGTGTATTTATATTATTCCTTTCAAATGTTGAATATTATGAAAATTGTCAGTAAATAAAAGTATTATCATAATTACTATAATTCAAAAGGCTTAACTTATATTTGCGACAACAATCTTTTCTTAACTGTGGCTATCGTTTGAGTTGGGCAACATTAAATAGTGTTTGATCATAAGCACAGGAGATTAAGCAGATAGATTTAATCCATTGATCATTAGTAATATAACTTAATATTATTGATTTTCTATATTCAGTAATATCATATAAACTATTAATTAATACTGAAAAATAAAATAGAACCAATATTTCTTTCAAAATAAATCATAAATAAAAATCTTACTGTGGCCACTCCATCCGGGTGAAGTCTTCATCCTCTGGCATCCACGTGTATCGTTTGGGGTCCGGCTGGCTGCACACGGAGCGTGGACGGCGGCGAAAGTAGGAGCATTCCAGGTCGGCATCGTGTGCTGACACCTCGGGTGGAGCCGGGGAGGGCTGACCAAACCTGTCGGAAACAGTCAATTGCTTTATATGAAGTCAATTCCAGTTTTCACGATCCTTAAATCTTTTGCAATGCCAAATTAGACCCTATTTATAATGAATAAAGTTTAATGTAGTAACTAGACAGTTGTGTAGATTCTGCTGACACTCACTGAAACTAATGTAGAGTTATTTGCTCTGCTTTCATTATAATTTAAAGTCAAGTCAAACTATGAATCGAATCGCAATTTTAGAAACGTGAAAAGCCATCACCTGTTAATTGTTCTCTCCTAGTCAAATTTTAATTTATGTTAGTGTACGATCAGCCTCAGAAATAAATTATCACTTTAGTAATATATCACAAAAACTATTGCATTTACGAGCATGGTTGTAATTTAGACTGCACTGTCATGATTGACGTGACGAGGTATCAAATTGTTAATTTACTTCAGAGACAGACTTAGCAATTAAAAATATGCACCAATATGTGTCGTCACTAGAATAATGCGTCTAGAGGAAAACTATAAACTAAACCTCCTCTTGTTATGAAAACATCGTCTTAGTTGTTTTGTATATCGTCTTCCTTCTCGTAATTTCATTGTGAGAACAATATACTTAATTTATATTAACACTATCTTTTACATTCACAATTCCATTTCATTTACAACAACTCTTACATAGACTATTAGAAGCCATTAATTACTTAACAATTGAAAAGACTAAATGATAAACTAGGAAATACTAATATTTCATAATGTATTTTGATATTATAACTATTACGATTTCTATATAAATTGTTAGGAACGTGTACTGCTTTATAGTTTTATGAAAATGACTAAAGTTTGGCTTTCGTGTCCACTTTACTAAGATAAGTTTTAAACATAGAAAATAACTTACACCCTGGATCAAATTTTTCATTTTATCATAACATTGTAAGGACTTATAGTAAAATGCAGTTTTATCGTCAAAGTACACAAGTCTCAAATAATACCACCCACTTGGACTTAAAAGGTATTATTAAACTCGATTCAAACTTAAACTCTGTTGTCTCAACTATTTTACTGCTTAGACATAATAAAATAATTTCGTATAACTCAAAGTCTTATGTAGAAATACCTATCAGGAATGTGATTATAAACAGACGAGATGGATGAAAAACACTCTATCAAGTCTAGACCCAAACTGACTAAATTGTCAGTTCGTCTAACACAGTTCGCGTGAATATTTTCCCAAATATCTAAGCACTTTCATTTGTTATTGTCAGGAATAGTTTAAATCCGCGTAACTAATATTGGATAATTCTGGGTATCTGACAGAGTGTAACTAATTGTGAAAATTACCCTAAAAGCCTTTACAGCAATATAGAAAATAGATAAAGCTTTGCCATGAGTCACTACATTTAGTGCAGATATCTTGCACTATGCTCGACGATATATTGAATTAAAATTTAAAAAATAATATTATTTCGTTTCGATCACTGTAATAACGTTAGCCGAAATTAAGCATCATTTTATAGATACTGAATAACAAAAAATATAGAAAGTAATAAATATAAATATTAGAAAACATAGGTTCCATCTTCGGCATTATCTTCCCTTATCATCAGATGAGGTGAAGGCTAAATGCTAAACCGCTATGAATAAAAAAAAATACAAATATCTAAGGTTCGTTAATAAGTAATACATGGTTTGTAACAAATATTCGTATTCATCATACAAACACCTTTGGTTTAATACACATAGTTTAGTAGTTTGACTACTATTCAAACTACTAAACTATGTGTATTAAACCAAAGGTGTTTGTATGATGAATACGAATATTTGTTACAAAAAAGAAATAATAAAAAAAAAATAAAAAAAAAATAAAAAAATAGAAATTTTCTAAAAATATCTTGTATTTTTGATTTAAATTTTCATTTACCCTTATTCGAATGACGGTAGAAATGGTTGCAGATTTATTTTCACATTTAGGTATTTACAGCGGTATATTATTAAATTAACTTACAAATAACTTGAAATCGCTACCTTAATTATGTACGCTTGCCAAAAGTATAATAATATTCTTGTTTATTAAAGTAGCAGAATAAACTTCAGATAAAACCCAAATAAATTGCTCTTCTGTTATATAAACCAGAATTTTGAATTAGATAAGGGTAATAACATAACTAAAAATTTTTTTCGTTCCTACCTTACAAATTTTAATAAGTATTTAATAAAATCGATATGGGTTATTTTGAGTCAATATGTTTATCATAACAGAGTAAAATAAAACGCTTGGGCCATTTTATTATAACAATTTCATTATGATTCAGGAATTTGAAAACATTCGACGGTATAGAATTCGGTATTTCCAAAATGGTGATTATGTCTGTCTGAATTTACTTTTTCTTTCAATTCTGTGATGTGCCCCTTTTTTATTGATTGACAATGATCATGATGATTGTTATAAAGCCGAATAATTTACATAAAAGTTCGACATAATAATTATATACAGAATTCTGTGCAAGTTTCAAGAGATATTTAATAGATTGATTTTTGTATGTTTTATTATTTGGTTTACTGGCCTTTTGTATGTCTTTGTTTTTTTATTCTGCACTTACTGCTGTTTAGTGTCGTTGATTTTGCATCACATTTTTTATAAGTAAATATTATGAACAAAAAAAATATAAATAAACAATAATGATAAAAATAAAAATATAACTAAACAAATACTGTAATGCCCCTATTTCCATTTTTATATTTTAAACATACCTTGGATATCGCTGTATTGGTGCGTAATCGGTGTTGAGATTCTCATCCGAGGGCACTCTACGACGGACACATACGGATAGAAATGATGATCTGAAAAAAATTAAAATATTTTTTAACACGAAACCAATAGGAAGGTAATTATTTTATACATTTTTAGTACAATATTATTTTAAAACGTTTTTTTAAAATGAAATGCTTCGATTGGCATCGGTATACAGTTACATTTTCCATCGTGAATAATAATAAATTTTACTGTGTCATTTATCTTAGTTGTATCCAGTTAAAACTCTTCAGTGATTCGAAAGGAACAAAATGGCCGCATATCAAATGTAACAAGTCCGTTGAAAAATGGTTCTTATTATAACGAGTTAAGATAAGTACCTACAAATTTCAAAAAGTTTCTCTTAAAAAGTCGACTTAAGGCTGTTAGTGTAATCAATTCTTTCTAAAGCCTTTTTAACCTATCAAGGGTATAGCTCAGTGTTCATATTTATCATGTTCTGAAACGACGAATCATTAAAGAATATATTGAATCATCTTCAAAGTCAGTATTATTTAAAACAGTCTTATTAACTGTCAAATCTATAACCCAAGTGTAAGTTTAAATCCGCCACAAACCAAATCCATATCTAACCGCCTCGATCGCGTCTGTCGTCAACTGTCACGTTTACGAGGTGCTAAAATCAGATCTGATCGGACCCATTAATCACCTTGACTTTAATATGACCGCCAAAAATTATGGCATGAACGCCTTTGGAATGACGGAGTTAAAATATAATAACCCAAATATGTTCTGAGGCAACGTCTTTTCCCTAGCTAGAACGATAATACTATTACAATGGCACAGAATAATAAAATTGGCAATTTGTTACTTCTGCCTCTCGTAAAGAGTACCAATTTACAATAGAAAATTAACTTACTTGCCCAATTACAATGAAGGCCAGAAAAGAAAGGCCATATTTTATTATTTATTAGGAAAGGATAATATACTGTAAAATTTATTGTAATCTACAGAATTACCTATTAATCTAAATGTCTCCTCAAAGCTAATAATCCGATTTTATAGTCATAAGCTGATCGCGAAGAAATTCTTGTCCGCAATTATATGAAATTAATTGAGTCGAATGGTTGTGCTTTGGTTCCTGCGTAAAACGTATCGATCCATAAATTGACATCAACTGTTTATTAAAAATTCCATCTTAATCGTAATAAGCATGATGAAATAGAAAATTGATGATGTTGTAGTTAGTCAAAGTAACAATAACAACATACTAGCCTTCTATAGTAATATTATTTTATTTACAATTATATCTATATATCAGACATTAGCACAATTGATTAATTTAGTTTAATTTTATTATATTAATAAGCTTAAAAAATAAGTTATTAATCTTGTTTGCTAATAATACAAATAGAACAATTTATCAAAAAGGGTTAGCATTGATTTTAATCAGGGATATATATTCGATTCGAGCAAAACAACCCTTGTTTGGCCAATTCTATGATTTCATAATGATACCACTACACAGAGCAGAACACGAGCGATTATGTCCTTTATAATATTGCTTATGAAGTACTATATTCCTTGCAATAATAATAAATGAAATTACAAGTGAAGTGTGCCAGACGGTAACACTAAATAATGTTCTTAGGTAAGGGAAATAAGGTTAATTATTGAATGCTTTGAGTGACTCCGCTCCGTAACGGAACGAACCTAAAGAAGGTCCACGATAGCACTAAGATCCGACTTTCCTATCCCGTCGAGAAAGATGTCTGGTCGAGAACAATTTTATGGTTAAAGGAAGGTAGGATATTAGCGACTTGGGTATTATAATTTTGACGTATAGAACAAAGAAACTTTGTAAGTTTGTTATTTCCTTATGCATGGAGGGTCGTTACGGGAATCGGTGCTTTGGGATTTGTTAGGAACTAACATATTCTGCTTAATTTTGCAAACAACTTTTATATCTTTTCAATTTTATAGAAGTGTTTATAAAGTTGCTAATCGTGCAGTGACTAACACAAAAAAGCTACGTACCTAAATAACAGAGTGATGATACCTGGAATTTTAATAGGAACCATATTTTATGGCCTTAATCCAACCACTCGATAAACATTATTATCATTACTATAGAACTCAATTGTAAATAAAATATAAAGTAAATAAACCGAATAGAAAAAAACTTACTAATATGTGGTTAATATGTGGCTCCCTGATTAGTAGTCAAATTTTATTTTGAATTCATTTGCTCAAAGTAGACTTTTCCATGTGTGTTTAGGATGAGGAAAATTATGTTTTCCGCACTAGTGCTTTTGGTTTTCCTCCTGCATATAACATGCAAGGAGGTAGGTTGAAAGTTAAAAAGCAGGTTTTTCAAGTTAATTGGAAAAGTTATATATATTTTTGAGACTATCCTCCTCGTGTTATCATCATATATTTGGCATGTTATGAATAAATATTATCCCTGACGTTTTCGATATGACTATGCAGTTAAAATAAGTATAGCATGGTCTTGTCAGAGAAATGCTATAAAAAAAATGAAAACAGACTTCAAAGAATACGCTAAAAAGTTTACAACAAACTTAAGTTTACTTAAGATAAGATAAGATAATATAAAATTTTATTGAGATTCAGTGTACAATAGACCTTACAATTCAAGTCAAGTACAAGTCTGTTGAATGGTTTTTTTATTTTACACATTGAAAATATTTTATTACTCACACCTAACACCAATATAAGAGTATAGTTTTAGCCAAAAAAGATTTTGTTAACCTTCTTTGTGAATTAATGTCGTTTTTTATTTTGTACGCATATCAGCTCTTGTCTAAGCTAATATAATAAAAGAGCTTGTGAGGTTGTAGAGTTGTATTCAATTGAAAAATTATTTAGTAATGGTAATATGGTATGGCAGTATTGGTTAAAGATTTTGTAACTTTTTTTTTGTAACGCTGAGGAGAAGCTCTTCCAGCCGATCCCCTAACCTCTGGGGAGGAGGAAGAGGGGGGAAAGATTTTGTAACTAGCCGAACTCCACGCGGGCACAACCGTGGGCGGAAGCTAGTTCGGTTCATGATTTTTTTATTATATTGCCCTTTACGTGTGTGCAAATTTAAGTCCCAGACTTTAGATTTATAATCCTATACTTGTTATTTTTAAATATTTTATAACGTTCTAATGAATTTATTTAACCTACTTAAATAAATAAGTATTATACTGTATATTAATTGTAACTTAGCAACAAACTTACCCGCGTATATGGGTAATAATCTCAGATAATAGCTTTGTGAAGTTGGCTCTCTCCTACCGACACTTTACTTACACTTGTGGTGTTGTTAATATTTGATGAGTTTTGAAGTGTAAATTAATTTACTTTTAATAAAGAATCGATTTTATTGAACGTGATAAATTGTATGTTGAACAAAAAATTTCTTTGCATGCCTTCTTGAATTACTTAAGAGATGTCTTCAATATATGGTTAACAATTGCCATTAGCCAGACAATATGGCTGAGAGCCGTATTTTTATTTATATGACAATCCTTTATCCCGTCGTAACCGCTAGGCTATGACTACGATGTAGCGAGTAGATACTAGTGGTAACGCCTGGATGCGAGTGGTAACGACTGGATACAATTGGTAATGAATGGATACGAGTGGTACCAAAAAAAATAAAGCGTATCCCTCCTTCTTATAACATGGGTTCCTTTAAAAGAGGCGTGAAAAAGCACTTTCTGGGCCGGCAAGGTGAGGGTGGCTAGGGCAGTATGTCACATGCTTCTCTAGCTATCTTCACATATGGTCTCCTCTACTGCTTATCATCAGGTGGTGCCGAGTCATTTGCTGTGCCGAGTTATATAAAAAAAAGAAAAAAGCCCACGCGGTGTACGGCTTATTAATTTCTTTTTTCTGTCCCTTATCGCTTAGACTGTAACAGTGTCTGAGTGGTCCAAAAATCTGATTAGGTAGTCCAACTACTACACTTGATGTACTGGTTATCAAACCCGGATTCAAATACAAAAAATTGTGTAGTCATCCTTACATATTTTTGATAATTTCAATAGTAATAAAACGTATATACGAAATAACTAATTTTTGAATTACGAATGACTGTTACTTGGGTACTCTAAATTGAAATGAATAAAAATATTCAGTTATTTTACATTCACCCCACTGAAAAAAAGCGTTATGAAATTCCATGACATTGAGCTGAGCATTTTTTAATACAAAGTACAAATATTACCTGATTGGAAACTCATAAAAAAGAACTCGTAAATTCCACTAATCTAATCCCACTGCCATTTATCGGGCCTTCCTACGTGGTAGAAACGCATTAACAGTTTGGGCGATAAAACTACCTACTGGGCCAATTCGGGTTTGGTGTGTGGTAGTCTTAACAACCGGGACCAACAAGTAAAGAACCCATGTTATAGTGTAAGTTCTTTTTTATGATAGTTCCAGAACATGTCTTGAAACGGAATATTCTTGAGAGTACGTATAACAAACCTTTTCTCACTTTACCTACATTACAACGTCTTGAATATTAGGTACTAAAAATATATTATTCTCGACATCTGACTCGACGTTTTGCTGCGAACGTGTAATATATTCTGGGAGCTGGGAAATGAGAAAATCCAAAAGGAAACCTTAATTACAACTTTGGAGTTTCAAAGTACTTATTTTGTAATAATCACTTTAATAAATCAAATAAGATTCTAAATAGGATTAGCTTATTAAAATATAAAGTATTTAAACCAATTAACTTTTATGAGCAATTTTTAGGAAGTTTAAAAATCTACCTCATACGATATTTTAATAAGATATTTGCCATAGATAATGTATTAATGTATGGATAGATTATGGGTGTATGAACACTACTTAAGGACAAAAGTTTTGGACAAATCTCTTGATTGATTTAATAGAAGATTGGAAAGCTGGAGTTCTAAAATAAAGACTGAATTCTGGAAAGCTTACATAGACTACAGAATATATATAAAAAGTATGTACTTGGTATTTTGTATTTATTTGTGGAGATAAGAATAGATAAATTATTATAATTATTAAATATTTGCTGTTTTATTCTGTGTTAATTGAAGTTGAATGAAATCTGCTTTTTCAACCCGTAGTCTAGAATTTTTAGATGAAAAATAATAAAATTCAAATCCAACTTTCTTGGCCTGTAGGCGTTGCTGTGATTTTGACATTTTGAGAACACTTTTGCTTCAGCTGCATTTAGATAGAGTTCTTGTGTCCAAAGTATAGTCCTGTAAGTTCAACTATTGTCTGAAAACCGAATAGCTCTTTTTTTAATAAACAGCATAGTTAAAAAAACTCAACAGCGTCTAAAATTTTGCAATAGGCGATGCCCATATGCGAAAATCGGCAGATTTTTTTTTATTGTTTTATTTTGTTTTTGTTTTTGGCTTCTTGATGATTCTTTGGTAAAATAATGTGTTTCTATAATTGGCTTGTGTTTTGTTTATTATATTATATTCTGTGTGTGTAGAAAATTGCTGTTGAAACATTGTTAAGATAAATAAATAAATAAATACAAAGTAGGTTTCACATATTTGTTTGTAACTGAAGTACCTTCCCAAGTTGGTAGCAAATATCACTCTGCCCTACATAATCAGTTTTATGTTAAGCTAGGCAATCAAAAAATCAACCCAAAGTTGTTATATCAGCTATACACAGAGCTGGTTACAGGTTCTCAGAGAACTCACCGGTTGGCTCTGGAGCAGGGACTCTCAATATGGTACTGAGAGAGGCATCCGAGGAATCTGTCCTTCTTGGACTTCTCCAACTCCAGCAGATCCAGCTGCTTGGGGTTGATGCAGTACTGATCCCGGAATTCCTAGAAAAATTAATACTTTTAAAAATTATTCTGATGGAAATTGAAAGATTATTTAAGAAAGAAAAAAAATGTACGAATATGTTTAAAATGACATTATCAGGAACTTTTTTATTAATAATGTCATAGAGTCGAATCTTCTAGAGTATGCATGATAAGGGTAACATATACATACCTTGAAAATAAATTTGAGAAAAGTCTATTGGCGTTCTACTGTCCGTACAGGGTCAATAGTACCATACAACCTTATCTCAGTAAATGTAGCATTTTTTTTATTTAATGTTTTATGTATGAAACCTTAATACTTATTCATATTGCAGAGTATTAAATTATTGGGAACAAATTATAACGACATAGTTTCTTTGACTGACATGATTTCAACTGAATCAACTTGAAATGAAGTAAAACTATTTGTATTTATAAAAAAAATGTCCGATTCAAATTATATTGTTTTGTGCAACATGATATGAAATTTAAATCTATTTAAACATAATTATTACTCTTAAAGTTATTGTTTGCACAACAACATTATTTATCTAGAAATTTCTACGAAAACTTGCGATTACTAAAACAATTCTTAGTTAGTATTGCGTCATCAACCAATCTCGTAGGACGGTCTTTAGATTTCAAGGAAACCAGCCAGCATGAATTCTTGTGATCCCTAAGGTGACATTAGTATTCCATATATATATTAGGACTAGCTAACGCTTTGTTTGGTAAAAGCGGTGGCGTATAGAACACTGCATGAAGAGTAAGTTCTTTGAGGAAAAAGTAGAAGGAAAGTTAGTATCATTCTATAATAAAGGATTGAACAGCTTCGGGCATAATAGGGTATGATTATAATTTACTTGAATAATTAGCTGCAATAATTATTGGAAAGAATTTGATTGAAGAAACATATAGCTGTGTGTACTTTGATTAATGGTTTCAAATTTCCATAAAAGTCATAGGAATATGTAAATAAAAGAGTAGGTTTCATTCAATTGCATATTTTTGACTGACTTGGTTGGTTGTAGATGGTCTTTACAGAGTAACTGGGTATTAACGAGACGAGGACCTAGATGTGTCCTCAAGACTAAGGGGCAAAGGTTTCTCCTCTGAAGGAATTTTAATCATGGGCAGATCTCCAGTATATCTTCGAGTCTCCAAAGAGTTTGAACTTTGAATATGCGTTCCAGTCAACTCACCTGCTTGGAATACATGTTCGTCTTCCCAGCCGGCCGTTCCTCGATGGCCCTCTGCCGGTTTCTGCTGGCGTTCTCATCCTCTGATTCGTAGCCTTTAGCCGAAAGTGCTATATCCGCCTGCGGACAATTTGAAAGAGGCGTTAAAGTAGCAAACAAAAATCGACCCCCAAATCCTTAAATGTATCTAGTGCGTAGTGCAAAAGATATTAAACTGAAATATTAAAATATAATATATTGCGTGATAGCTGGCAAGCTTGTAAGAAACGAAAGATTAGAAGGCATACCTAAACTAAGATCTGTAAGTCAATTTAGAGTAGAAGCTGTAGATGATACCTTAATAATTTTAATATAAATAGTTCACATTTTTTCCTTTTACATACTTCACATATGGACTATCGGACTACTGCTTATCATCAGGTGGTGTCGAGTCATTTGCTGTGCTTTATATAAAAAAAACACTAATCACGGGAATATTGATATGCACGTACCCAATCTCCGTCTTTGTTAAATAAGTTATGAAAATAAAGAATTTTTGTACCCCTGGATATAATATTACGAATAGCATATAAAGTTTTAGACTGTGCATCGGTTCAGCTTCAGTGTAGTCTTAATGAGGATTTTTTTCTCAATATATATAAACAGAAAAAGTTATGTAGAATTAACTTTATACATAACAAGACGACCCGGTGAACTTTATTTTACCTGTAAACCACCACTAACGCCATCTATGAAAAGAAACCCGAACTACCGATGAAAGAAATGACAGATTAAATGTTTATCATGTCAGTTGGGCATTTTTTCCATATTAAATTACCATTTTTCAGTTGCAATTTGTTTAGATTATTTTAAGGTTTATTCCAGTTATTATTTTTTTAAACCACCCCTGTATTGAACCTAATAAAACACAATAGTTTTTAAATTGGTCAAGCTGTTCTTGAGTTTTAGAGAGACTTACGAAATCAATTCTATTATATATATATACACATATGAGAACAAAAAGATATAAGGTCTTACCACACATTGCTTTCTAACGCTAAGTTTAATTAGGTCTTAAATGCGCAAAAAACCGTTTTAGTAAAAACAGATAATTGAGTGATTCGCCAAAAAACGAATAGTCCAACATGGTTCTTATTAAAATCGGTCTTGCGAGAATTTATGAGTAAAGCATTCTAGAATCATCTAAAGAAACAAAGAAACATTATTCTGTGAAAAGAAAATACTGCGTAATTACCTACATTTCGTTCCCTACCCATTTGCTATTCGCTTGAATTTCTGCTTTGTTTCTTTAACAGCAAAAATATCTTATATCTTCAAGTAAACAATTGGGTAAGTTTTCTATTGTCGAAAACATTAGTTATGTTAAATAAACTTAGAGATATACATATTTACTCATTTGTAATCTTAAAAATTTGGCACTTACATACATATACTAGAAAATTGTCCTATAAAAATTAAGATAAATTCATAGAAAACTCAAATTTACTTTAAGTTTATTTAAAGGAATATCATTTATTTACCTCTACAAGACTCTAAAGACAATAGCTGAAGTTACTTTAAAAGTAATTAGGTGCATTATCTTACGAAACTGTCTTGCAAACTTTTCAAGTGATTCAGATAAGAAAACAATTGAAAGAAGTCTCGCTAATAGCATCACGACGATTCAGGAGTCTGACCATTTGCATTCAAGATCGATGATATCGGCTTCATTTCAATGGAGATTTGATTGCAATTTCAAGGTGAAATGAATAGACATTGACGTTTTACGATGATTGAATTTACGTCATTGAAAAGGATTTTATCATCTGTCTTAATAGCTC
Organism: Acentria ephemerella; assembly: GCA_943193645.1. Classification (NCBI taxonomy): domain Eukaryota; kingdom Metazoa; phylum Arthropoda; class Insecta; order Lepidoptera; family Crambidae; genus Acentria; species Acentria ephemerella. Next base: position 7,493,303 of record OW971891.1, read on the forward strand.
ACTAAAATACTAAAAAATAACTTATCTATGTGTGATAAAATTTTCATTTCAACTTCGGATTAAAGTTCGGTATAGTTTATCTTAATTTGATGTAGGGTAGATTATTCCCGGAGCACTTAAAACCAATGGGATCTTTTGTGCTTGTATAGCTCTGTATAGCTTACTAGTTAAAGTAACACGAGGGTCTCAAACAGTTATTATATTTTGGAAACTTATTTAAGTCGAACTTTTTGTATGTTCATGGTCAACAGTCAAACAAATTGTTCCTTTTTTGTGGAAGTTTGGCTTTCCTGCATCATTTTTTCAGTACGGTTTCAACTGCAGAGGTATGTTGGACTGGTAAAGGCGTTACCCCGCTACCTAATCATCCTCTTAGTTAAGCAAAGACTTGGGCTTTCTGGAAAACATTCCATATAATCGCCAGTCACAGTTCAAACTTGGGTATGTCGAATATAATTCAGACCAGTTTCGCCTAACCGAAAACGGTTCACACGAGTCCATACTCAAGGTCACTTTAAATACTGATCACCGTGAACTGCTATCACCCTTACCTAGAAAAATTTAGCTGAACAAATTTTTTTAACTTCGATTGCTATTTTAAAGCTTACATGGGATGAGCCATGCATAAAGTGGTCCAGCCAATATATTTAGCCTGATTACATAAAAACGTGGACATAAAATGTATGATTCAGTTAATTCACTACATGGACAAAAACACTATTCTGTGTAATTTGGCTACGATATTGTTTCAGGATCTGAATGGTTTACGGATACGCGTAATTTTAAATCAAAAATTCTGACTGACCCATCAGAACCATAAAGAAAATTGCTAACAACAATTTCACCGCTTCAGTCAGCTCCTACAATTAATGCACCCCTCTAATGTATTGTAATAAAGCAGTGTAACAACAACGAGCTGCCAAAGTAGAAACTCAACGGAGACCATAATGAGACCAAGTTGAAATGACTTTTCCAGCAGTAAGGGCCATTTTCATTCGAACGAGGGGTCAGACTCTATTAAAGTAGGAACTATAATTAGTGCTGAAGCCTACGTTTCTCGTGGCATTAATCCAATTAAATTAAAACTTAAAAAAATACGTAAAAGCCTACTATTACCTTCTGCAGTTGGGCTCTACCTTTATTATTATTATTATTTTTATAAAAAGCTCCGCAAATAACGATACCACCTGATAATAAGCAGTAGAGGATCCGTATGTGAAAATAGCTAGTACAGCATCCGACTAACTGCCCTGGCTACCTCCACCTAGCCGGCCCAAAAAGTGCTTTTGACCTTGTGATAACAACAAGTTACTCTAAAGGTGTTACTTAAAACTGTTGTATAATCCAAGCGAGTGAAGACAAAACGCAAACTTTGAAATATAATCTTTTATTACAAACTTTTATGATTACTCGAAATTGTGATTTCAAAGCGGCAAGTTGAACAAAATTAAAATGAATTTCCTTTTAGAAATTACTGTCCGATTGGATCGCGTTCCGGAAAGGAAGTAAAGCGTATAAAGGATTCATATTTCTAATACCAAAGTTTAAAATAATAGCGGCATCTATTTTGTATCGAGTTAATTTATTAATAGGTAATGGAAATAAGTAATTGTAATATTTAGAATAATAAATACGGTTTTAGATGATTCCCCTTAAAAACTAGTGCGTCAAGCACTTTATGAACGTCTGCATTTCAAATGTTAATTTACACAAAGATACAATTTACATTTTCTCGACAAGCTGTACACCAGGTTGTTGCCTTTCACAATGTTATTACATACCTTAAAGCTACGCACGTAATCGATACGAAACTGAAACTATTATATAATACAGCGGTTTTAAAACTAACGCTTGTGATTTATTGCATCATTTTCTATTTATTGTTATTAGTGAATAAAAAGGATTTAATAAAAAATTTAATTGAATCCTCTCTTATAAATATATTATTGTAGCAATAAATTGCTTTCTCTCCTGTGTATAGCAATAAGGAATATAAAGGCTGTATTCCTATTTATTTTTTGTAAATAATTATTCTTATTTTGTTTTTTACAAATATTTTAAAAACACATTTAGTACTAGATTTTCATTAATAAAAATGAGCATATTCTTCAAGGTTTTTGCTTTCTTAATTACTTTTGTTATTCATAAGACATAGAAATTAACATTACACGACACAAATCAAGCGTGTTTTGTGACATCATACGTGTGTTGTTTTGTGTTGTTCGGTATAATTGTGAATATTTGTGAGATAACTCAGGAATATACATAATAATTCTACCTTCGTTCTAGCTTCGTGTTTTGTTATAACTGTTTAATTAGTTCTTTTTCGTAGTTTCAGCTATATTGTTTCATGGAAGCTTACTTAATAATCGCTATTAAGTTACTGTAAGCTTCCATAATCAATCTTTTAAGTAAGCTGTAAGCAAAAAAACATAGCTAAACATAGCTAAACTTTTTTAGAGAACTTTAATGATACCACACTAAAGCACTCAATTGGAAACAGTTGAAATCGGTGATTCTAAAACTATTAGACCATTAACTTATTATTTTAAATGACAAATGTATATTTAAAATCTAGAAGCTGTACTTTAACTGCTTCAAGTCTGAGAAATTTGTACCTACAAATATTCCGATGTAAGCTAGCCTAATAAATTTATTTAATATTAATAAATTGCTACCTGTAGGCCTAGATAATTTTATTTCAATTAACAGTTTCAACTAGTAGTTTAGATATAACTTTATATAACACCCATTTGTTTAAAAGATTTACTAATTCAAATTATAGTAAACGTATATGGACTACGCGTCTCTAAAGTTATGTAATTATGATAGGTATTTAAATTTAACAAATTTGTCTTAAATCATGAACTCTTGTTACCTAACCGGATTTTATAATTATATTATGAAATAAACGATCATTTACGAAACAGCCTCGACGAGGCAAAGCAAGTGATGCATATCTTTCATAAATATCCCCCAATTTGTGCCGAAAGAAATTTAAGGAATACATAATTAAATTTTTGGAAGGTTCAGGTGGTATTCAACTTCATTCTATATCTATATATTGTTTAACCCGTCAAGCCCCGAAATCCTAACACAAATAAACATTCATTGTCTCAAGGTTCCCTGGAATGTTTAATTTTATAGCAATTAATATTAAAATACATCACTATTTTTAATTAGTATAAAAACTTTAAGGCCTACCCTAATTAGGCCTTGTTATTACAGTGGAAGAATATTTTTTTTAATAATATTAATAAAAATAACAAAGTTATTATCATTTGTATGCTATCTTCCTTAGATCAATCAAAATAATATTTAATGATTTTTCAATTTCTTCTACAGCACGGTTCCTTTTCGTATGGTAGTTTGGTAGTATATCATTAGTAATAGTGATAACTGAAAGTGGTTATTAACCGGGTATTAGCAAATCGTCCCAGATTAAAATTAATCAAGTATTAAATTAATTAATACTAACACTAATATTAACCCTACCACCGATTCGACGTATTGGTAGCTGCAGAGAAGAAGCGGCGCAAGAAACTCTCAGTCTTTAATACACATATTTGTAATGACATTTACAAATTACCTATATAATTATATATTAGTATTACCAAACATATATTTTGTTTTACAGTGTGATATTTTATACATCTGTATGTAACGTATTTTTCCACGCATTCATATAACCTAAATATTCTTAAACTCTGTAGCAGTTTTCTTTCATTAAATTAATTTTTTTTGTAGGCAGTTCAGTTATATTTGCCGGGTTTTTGTTATAAATGTGAATACTCCATAAATACTTGTTTTATTGAAATATAAATTGTAGCTTTAAAAGCATATCCGAAGGAAACTTGAGAGGAAGATTATAACTTCATCCACTGAAAGAATCTGTTAAACTTTTCCTTTTAACACGAGACCTTATCAGAATTACAATCGGTTTCAAGAAATTTCTCCTTCGGCAAGTTCCATTTCCAAATGAGCTCTTCGCTTGCAGTAAACAGCGCAGAAATAAAATGTGAAAGTTATCCTTGCCACTGAAGAGAAAAAGACCTCGTGCTTTTTTAAATCAAAAGGGGGAAAACGCTCAGGCTCTGTAGGACTCGGAATACTTTGATTTAGAAAGTTAGTTTTTTTTTATCAGCTAACCGGGTAATTGAAATCACGCTTTATGCTGTAAAGGTCGTAAAAGCACGAAGCAAAAAAAAATTGCTATCAAGAACAGCGAAAAAAGCAAATTTTATTTGACTTTATTTTGGTACATATAACTTTATTTTAGTTCTATAGATACTAACAGAATAAAAGAAAATTTATTCTGTTAGTATTTATAGAACTTTTTTTTCATTTAATCGTTATTACGCAGCAAATTCTATCTTACATTTTGCTTTTGCGGAAAAACATTAAAAATTTTAAGTACTTTAAATTTTCCTTTTATCGTTTGTACCATGGAGAGTGCTCTGAAGATCTGTTCGACCTTATCCCTGCCTCTCCTTGTCTACTCAGGAGTACGCGTGCTGGTCTACAGAGAAACTCCTTCACTGTCGCCACGTCTACTTTGCACACTAAGAGATTTTGTCACCCAGCTACAGCGTAGAATTCCTTACCGGAACACGTATTCTTCATACATCATGGGTTTCTTTAAAAGAGACGTGAAGCAGCAAGGCCAGCAAGGTGAGGGTGGCTAGGGCAGTGTGCCTTCACTAGCGGACTCCTCTACTGCTTATCATCAGGTGGAGTCGAGTCATTTGTTGCGCTTAATATAAAAAAAATAGGTTGGGGAAAAAGGTTCTTCACATTTTACATGAAAATTCAAGACAGTTTTTTCAAAGTTAATTTACATTTAATTACAGTATATTTGTGCAATTTTGTTTCTAGACGTTCTGCTATCTTGTAGGTAGAGACATGACCCATTGCTTTAGATATTTTGGGACTTCTGATCTACTCTACTTTTTAAAAAAAGCAACATGTAGTTTTGGCAGTCGTGTCTTAACGTTAACCTGACACTGCCTGAAGAATTCTGAAGCGACCGAGACAGGTGGAACTGGTGGTCTGAAGTTGCAAGGCTATATGGCGAATGCATTAACACCTCCCAGCCAAACTCTTATTTTTTGCTGAGTGGCTAAAGATGTATGTGGTCTAATATTATCGTGGTCTATCACACTTTCTTGCTCAAATCTCATCACCTGTCCACTCTCGCGTAATGTCAAAGTCAAAATATCTTTATTTCGATAGAATCATATACTAAGTTATTTTAAATCATCAATTATATTATAGGTCTGGAAGGGAAAAATCACAAAACTTGCATCGTCTAAGATTGTGGTGGTGACGTTCCGAAATATATATGTGGTATATGTGGTGTTCTGTGGCACATACCAACTGTTGTTTAAGAACGTTTGTAACTTAATATATAACATGTTAAATTATGAAAATGTCCTCAACGCGGTCTCGGAAGGTCTCCTTATTTGTCGTATCGGAAATGGAAGTTTGCCGCATCATTGCTCAAAATTTTAAAAATCATTGTAATTCTTGAATAAATTACTACCATGTTACCTAGTGAATACTTATATCTATCTACAATGCTTGTAGAATTCTATCAAAATATTTTTGTAGTTCATGTTTCTCTTTCTAGACGACCAAGTTAAACACACACATGTCACATGTTAAAGCTAATTTCTTCTTTATTATACTGCTATTATAATTCAAAATAAGAAGTTCAGATATGGAGATACGTTAATAAAATAATAACATAAATATAACACAGAAAGATACTTATAAAATATTCTGTTCTTATAACTGTATCCAGAGCATTTAGTTATGCATAAAGTTTGTACTCAACGTAAAATTATACACCAATGTTGAGTTATATTTCGCTTAGGTGCACTGAAAGCTTTTAAACCGTCATCGTTATTTAGAACTGGCTAGCAAAGTTTATAGTGAGATTATAGTGTCACAAGTCTGTATAGTTTGTTGGACCCCGTTCTATATATAGTATGGACGTCCAAGTTTTGATTGGAATAGAATCAGCTTTAACTAACAATAGGTAGCTTAAAATTCAATGGCTTCGAACGTACAAATTTGGCAGTAAAATTTCAGATGTAACACACACACACATGTGTGTGTGTTAGGCACTGTTAAAATTATTTCAAAACGGTTTATATATTGAGAATAACTAAAACTGAAAGAGAAAAACGTTTTTATAACATCCTTTATTATTAAACATTCCTATATTTTTAAATTTTATGAGTCTCTTTAAAGAATTCTGTTAAGCAATTTTTATCCTTATTTATCCTTTGTATATGAATTCCACAAATATACTTCAGGAATATCTCTAAGTACCTCAAGTAAAAATTCAGTATCATCTCAAACTCAAATAAAATTACAAGTACCCAATTATTCTGGCATATTATAATGATATTCATTTGTTTTTACCTAAATTAAAAGAAACAAATTGTTTGAACAGTCGAAAGCAATTTGATGATACTTTACCATCATTAAATTTGAAGAACAAGCAATTAATTGTCTAAATTTCAAGTAATAGAAATAACGAAGAAAAATGATTGTCTCTCAGATAAAATGATTACACGCCTAAAAGCGTCTCGCCAAAATGATCTGCTTGTTAAAAGTGGTTTAAGTCAAAAACTTTGAGTATTATCAATTAAATAAAAATAAATAATATGTAATATGCTGATTTAAAAAAA